>CM056996.1:111188096-113588096 GCA_029891345.1 Dryococelus australis | reverse complement strand
ATTTTTTTCGTGGGAAACTGATGTAGGTGGAAATGTTGACAAGTGCCTAGCATTATATGGCTCTGTTTCAATTTCATCCACCTGTCAGTAGAAACAGTACTAATAAGTTGTTGGGCCCAAAGCCAGCTAAGTGGATGGTTTGGATATGTACACATTAAGATTATTGTCACCTAGCGGATGCCTTACATGTGTTAGATGGGATACAAAGCCAGACTTCTCGTACCGTTTACTTCATTGTACCACCTGTTTTACAGCGATGTAATAATATTATGAAAACTGTATTTTTCAGCAATTGCCATGACCTATTTAAAAGAGAGCTTGTTTTTCATAACGTATTTTCATCTTAAAATAAATGCCGTTTGCCACATCTTAAGGCCTATTTTTAGTATACTGTACACCTAAAGTATATATGATTTTGCGATAGTGCAGTTGTGTATGTGTGTGTGTACATTTACATATCTCTCTCCTACCTGTGAAGATACTAACGCCTACCTGGTATTCGGTCCATGCCCAACAGTGTTAAATATGATACATCAGTTTTTTTTGGGGGGGGGGGGGGACCGAAATTTTAGTTTTGCATGCCAGCAATATCTTTAAACATTTTCGAATTTTTCGTATGTAACTGTCATACAATGGTAGTATTTCGTGAGTACATAATGTTTTGGTATTTTCAACACCTGTAACAATACTGAGAGTATGCGTAGATTTACTTAATTTTTTTAAGTGTGCTAGCAGTTATTCAGCTACTGTGATTAAGTTACAAACACACATTTTATAAATGTGTCGTTATTACGTCCACGTTTTAATATTGTATATATCACAGGATCTAACGTGATATGACTTGCCTAATGTAATAGTAATGTACTAGGGTGTGATTTTCTCAGCTTTCTGAAATAAAAGGAGAAAAAAATTAACATGGCAGTTTGACTAGTCTCTTCGTTGAGGAATACGAATTAGGATTTGCACATGGCAAGGTAACGTGAGTAGTAGTGGCATGCATTTAATAATTATTGTAATCGTTACATGGGCAAGTTACGTCATTTTCATTTCACAAGTTAGTGCTTGAATTTATGCCAGGCAGGTGTCAATCGGAGGTAACAAATTCATCAAAGTGGCGGATGAAACCGCGGCGAAACCCTGCAGCACACGATGTAACATGTCGATGAGAGTGCTCTGCACAACGCAACGCTGCGAATTCCGTCCTTGAGGTCAGCAGCCGAGGGTGTGCAGCGAACACGTGGCTCTCCAGGTCGCCCAACAAGTAGTAATCCAATAAGCATTAGAGGTGTAGCGAAAGCATAACTTTTTGTTTCGGCATTGATTTCGTAACAATACATAGTATTGCTTTTTCACGTTCGGCTGTTACGTTTAAAATTTCAAGTAATGAAAACATTCGTTATAATTTTATCAGTATCTTACTCGAATGCAAGGTGGTGATTTTTTTTTTTAGCAGATGCCCTTAATTCCCTTTGCAAAATATTCTCTATGTTATAAACTATTATTATTTTAATAAATCAGTACTTTTGAAATGTGTTATGCTGTATATAACCTCATCTGCGTTAACATTTCAAACACTGCACAAAACCTTATTATTTTGAATTTGCGTTGTAACGTTGCGGATTTTCGGGGGTTATATTTACTGTTAGTCACAGATATAATGTCCTACGCCATTGTACTCAAAGAGATAGCAAAATTGACTTTCCAGACAATTTAGAATTTCCAACAGGTTTAAAAGAAACCCTCATTGAACAGGGCACAGAAAGTGCAATATATATTGAGAACTTATGACTTGAACAAAGAACACATGAAATATGATGTTTTTTTTTCGTATGATGTTTTCATTGCGCTTAGTTTCCAACAATTTCAGAAAATAGCATACAGCAATTTATTTTAAAATTTTACTAGATATTTTTCACACTGTCAATTAGAATTTTCCCTTTCTCATTTAAAGAAAACCTGATTACAAAAGTATTTAAAGTTTACCGCAGGCCTTTTACATTTACAAACATTATTTCTGTCAATGTATATAATTTATTACGCCAACATTATAAACAATTATAAATAATGGCCCGACTAAATACATATTATTTTGGCCCACATAGAAAAATTTTACTTATATGCAATAACAAATATAATGTTTCCTCAAAATTTACTTGATTTTACAAGAACCCACAGGTTCTTCATTCTTCCAAAATTGAGATTTTTTGGCCTTTAAAAACATTGTCATTTATGACATCAATAACAGCTTGAACTATTTTAATTTCCAAAGTTAATTTTTCCACAAAAATAATATCGATTGTGTAGCCAAACTCACAGGTAATGGCTAGCCTTAAAAATGAATTAATGGGTTTGTTTGTCTAATATTATGACTTAACATAGCCAACAGAGGCCAACAACAAGTTCTCTTTATTCTATAATGTTGATTTCAATATTTTAAATGTTTAACTAATTCCTTATTCAGTGGATACTTTGTATGTTTAATGAACAGTACTGGCTATATGGCTGAACAGTGGCCGAAGTTTTTGGAAAACTAGAATTCATTTTTATTTTTCGTATATATTTGAACTTCTCGAAATACTTACTAGAAATTACTGGCCCTATACCCAAACAAAGGCCAAAATCCGAATGGAAAAAAAACTGCACATCAGCTTTCAAATTAACACAGAGTCCATGAAAATATCTAGTTTCATTATTTCCCCAGAAAATGCGTTAAAATTTCCTTCAAATCATTTAAAAAGGTTTTGGCAGGCAAATTTTATGTTGATTTACATTTTATATTTTGCCAAAAAGCCGAATTCGAAGTATTCTCATGATAAATTTCGCCATCATGGCGCCTACTTGAATTATAAGGGCTTCAAGTGTGCCTTACCTAACCCAGCCATGAGGGTATAAGTTTAAAGTTACAACATTATGTATTAAGTTAGGGTTTCTTAACTCAGTGCAGAAGGAGCTCCTTTGGGGCGACGATCGACCCCGAACTGAGCTCGTGCACTCGTATTTATAAGGCCTTTATTTTCATTTTCCCCTTAGAGGGGTTAGACAGAAATTATGGCCAATCAGGGCCAAGTAACAAAAAAAATTATGGCTCTGCCAATTGAAAGCCACATGGACTTATTGGGAAAAATGTTCATTTGGGTCTTATAGGGAGATCTTGATCTGGCGACGAATCCCAGCAATCATGTCCATTTATGGCGATCTACGTCACCACCACGTCGACACACTTCCGGTGACCAGACGAGCTTGAAGAAAGTAACTTCGTGGGCTGAAACATTTTTCCAAAGTTGGTACTCCTGCGCGCATGCGTGGCAGATGGTGCAGACATCGACATCGCCAGCGCCCAGCTGGAGCAATTGGCCGTGCCCCTAAAGGTGGTGCCGCCATCAACCACCGGTGGCGATGAAATTAATTACCAAAACAGAATCGAGTCTGCCACCAAGTGCGCAGTGTGTGTCGAATGAAAGCTGCAGAATTATACCGCGCTGGGCCGGGCAGAAGATTTTAGCGTGACGATTCATGCTTCGTTGTAGCTGCCCAGAACGTCCAGACATCGTATAAACAGGTATGCCGACAGTAATTTTAGGCTAAGTTGCAGTATTTCCGTGTAGAAGTAGGTGGTTATTTTTCGTGGAAACGAACTCTGTAGTCCGTTGCGACGTGTTGAAATGGGGTTGTATTGGGACGTCGTCACAAACTATATATGATTACAGAGTGTTTGCGTATTTGCTTACTTCTAATGAAATATTATGTTTTCTAAGTGTTTTTATTACGTTTTGTTTCACTACGAATGCTTTCGTAGTGAATTTCGCACTATTTGTAAACATGTGTTACGTGTCACTTGTCTGCGCTGCTGACCTTGGTCCGCCCCATGCGAGTGGGTGGAAGTGCAGTATAGAATAGTGATATGTTAGCGGGGTGGCTAGTCAGTAAGGGGTATTTGAATGACATGCGAGTGATAATCCTACTAGCATTTTGAATTATGAAGACATTCTGCTATGATAATCCTTTGACAGATTGCCGCTCCTGACCTTTGGCGGATAGGATCTCTGCGTGTATCTCGAGAATGCTCTGGATTATTGATTTAGTTTCTCTCAGCGTAAGTCGGGGTGCTCTGAACCTTTCAGATGGTCAGGGCGACTAATATAAAAGTTCATCGGACCCCCGAGCCGAGAGCTGATGAGTGGAGTGAGTTGATGAGAGAATGATTGGTTGAAGCATCGAGCGAGAAGAGAAACGAGCGGCGAGAGAAGTGACCAACGGGAGGAAAATGTGCGACTGCGAGCATCGGCGCAGTGAAGGGTACGAAAGCAGGCTGGACTATTGGACTTGATGCGTGAGTGAAAAACATTACAAATGATGGCAACAGACTGACTGAAAGTGTGTTAATGGTTAGTATGAGTTAAATGACTATAACCAAACACACACATTAAGAAGGGCGTTAATTAGGGTTGAAATAGACATTAGATATTGCGGTCACTATGAAATAAAAAGAGTAATAATGGAGACAGATAATTTAATGCTGTAAATAATAACTGCATGAAAAAATTAAAATTCATATTTAATTCTTTTATTTTTATCAAGACCGTCATCCCTCACGAACTCCGATACGCTCCTCAGACGTCCTTGTAACAAATGTTAAAAACCGGCATGAAGTCCGGAACTCAGTAACGCTGATTTTAGACTTCCAAAAATTTCCACGTATTATGTTTTCTGGAAAAGGACGTGTTTATGTCTGTGTGAGAACTGCCGAAATAAGGAAAATTGTATTTGAATAGCATCCGGTAGTCTTAGCTGTCAAAATTACGCTATTGCGTAGACGAATGGATGATAGACAAAACCAGCTATTAACAAACGTATAAGTTACATAATGTACTAATAATCTGTTAAAAGAGAGAAAAAAAAAGAGAACTATGAATTGGTGAGAAAAAACACAATTCTAGATCAGGGAGGTTGTATTATAGTATACTGTGTATTAACCCCCCTTGATGTAACTGCCGACTAATTCATTTTGCTAAATAACAGTTACTCACGGACCTTACTGGAAAATAAAATGTATACAGTCTACAACATTACAACAATTTCGCGTGCTTTAACTATTACTGTCTTGAGCTATTATGAGTTAATTTATCCTTACATTCAATAAAAGTAATTTAGCTATAAATAAATGTTTCAGGCCCGAGTATTTTAATTTAAATGAACATATTCGGTGTTTGGCGTATTTTAATCGCGTGTCTGCCATTGTTGCTGTTTATGTCCTGAATATGGGTAAATAGTTCGTCATTGAAGCTTGTTCGGAATCCGCCCCCAGGTGGTGAGGAAGGAGTTACGCTTTCTCTGCTGTTGTATGGTCTTTATCGTGTTGATGTATTATGTAGTGTCGCGTTACTGTTTCGCCCATCCAACGGTCGCGCGGTGGATGGGCACCTTGTCATTATATTGCAGGCCGAAATGGCGCCGAAACAACCTCTACGCGATGATGGGAAGCGCATTATTTTTAAGTAAGCTCCCGCTGCAAACGCACGATGTAGTGCGACCATGACGTCATGATTACTGGGCGGAACGTTTCCCATAGACCTGGTAAATGCCTTCTCTCGCGCACATTGACGATCACTGCCAGATTTGTCACAGCCCTCACTGTCACGTCCGCAACATATGAAATGATAGTTGGCATGCCGTACCGTACGTGCAAATACTCTTGAATATACTCCATTATTACTCCCATTTTACTGCCTTGTTGACATCCTACTAATCCCTATGTATTTATTCCACCCAACCCAGTAGATGGAATTTTGGTCTCCGCCACAGGACTCTCGCTAGTGAATTATCACACATGGTATTTGTTTGTCCTGCTAAAGAGCATATAAACTTCAATTCTACAAGGAATAAATAAGCAGCTCTGTGTGCTTCATCTGCCAGTAGGCCCCATCAAACACTTCTCCAAGTTTCCTACCGCAGACCTTGAAGTAGACCCGCAATACAGTATGTCTTTCTAGCTTATATGAACAGCGTTTCTTGATCATAAACAAAGTAAACAAACTTCACTATGAGTACGGAAGAAGTGGCAATGCGGTCGTAGATTCGCTCTTCGTGTGCCCGAAGCCTAAATTTTAGTAACTCATATATCTAGTTACCCCTATAATTTAAATAGTTCTAAAACAATTGCATTCCTCGATTTATTGTGTATCTGTAGGTATTTCTACATTTTTAATATAAGAGTTAATTTTCGAACATACTGAAACTTTTCATATACCATAATGTTTCTTAGGAGATTTAATCAGCATGACACTACCTCTTCATAAGTAAGTTTAAAATGCTGTTGATAAGAGATTCTTTCCTCGTAGGTGTTTATATTTTTCAGTAACACACAAGGTAAAATTTAATGAGGTTTCGCTCGAGCGGAACGTTTAGTGTTCAAAGTTATTATGGTTTACTAGCGTGGCACAGTTATAACTTAAATGAATCCTGTTTTATTACAAGTACAATTCTATTCAAGTTGAAACATGTTACGGAACATTAATCACGTTTTTTAATACATCACATTTATTGCAAACTTTATTTCGAAGTTCTTCAAAACGGCCAGAAACGTAACTGCTGTACCTTGAGACATTGTGAATGGATATTTGTGAAATTCGTATAGAATCGTGCATGAATAATGTTATAGTGCCTTCACTCAACTTCATGTAGGTTTAGCTACATAAAGAAGATTCTGCAAGTGCAGGCTAGTCCAGAGCCTTATGTAGAGCAGCTATGAATCATTAGATAAATGTGCCTTTGTTGCTCTTACGTCCTTGTTGTTGCCTTGGCACATAAGCAAGAAATAATTCCATGTAGGCTTTCTTTCTCACTGCATTAAAGACAAATGATAAACACTAGAAGTTTTGCTCCTTTGTTTATTTAGATGCCCTGCAAGATTGTTGTATTTCGCTAAGGGAGGTGCCACCTTGAGTCCCGTATCATGTAGCCCAGATGGAAACGCAGAGAATTAAGAGCTTATGTGGTGACGAAATAATTAACAAACCAGTAGTAGTGTCATTTCCCGTTTGAGTAAAACGTTGTTTACATGAGAGACTGTAGTTTTGTGGCTTGGTTACATGGGGTCGGTCGACTCTGCGGTGCTGGGGCATTTTCTTGTTAAGGTTGGTTGTCAGCTTGAATGGCTATTTTCGCCAGACTGTTACTTACAGCTGAGAAGCATCTCGTTCGTAATCGGTTACATCTACCGTACATCTGGTGCCGAAACTTGTCAGATACATTCAACTATTCAGATTTTTGCTTCGGCATTACGGTAATTAAACTATATTGTGGTACTTTCTACGGCCTCTTCTCGCTTTTATTTTCTAAGGATGTAGCATGACTACTTTAATTTCCCTTTTTTATTTTATTTTCAAAGGTGTTTTCTATGTGTCTTTCATTCGGCATATTCTTAGACATTCTTCAATCAATCTTATGGATTGAGAGTAGCATTTATATTTTTTTGGGATCCTACATCGTTGCACTTTTTTTTTATCTCTACTTGCTTTTAACTTTCTTACCTTGTATATTAACATCATGCAAAGTCGGAGCCACGGTGGCTGAGCGATTATCACGCTCGCCTCCCACCAAGGCGAACCGGGTGCAATCCACGGGCGGGTCACCGGATTATCATAAGTGGGAATCGTGCTGGACGATGCCATTGGTCGGCGGGTTTCCCCCGCCCTTCATTCCGGCACCGCTCCATACTCACTTCAATCAGCACAATACGCAGAATACGCTATGCACCGGACTATGTAACAAGATATCGTATATTTTTTAATTTTTTTGTGCAGCGTGTGGTAAAACAAGGGCGTGTAACTGACGTCCGGAATTTAAGAGTTCAGAGGCGTCATGTGCCGTCGTAAATTCGGGGGAGACTGGTTAACGTCGTCTCAAGAGAGACAAGAAAGCCTGCGACTTAAATTTCCAGTAATTAACACGAATCTTAACTACGCTGATGCTTTGCTGACTTCAGCTGCGCGCGAAAAGCTGGTTAATTAGCGAAGCACTCACTCGGTTGAGAACACAGATTCTTAATAATGCAGACGTCACTAATTATTGACTACGTAACGGTCCTACGTAGTGTGGAAAAAGACCTGTCACTTGATGCTTTAGACACTGGTAGAGTGGCTGATTCTTTTAGTATTTCGTGAGTGGATGGGTAAAATGCTCTATCACACAAATTCAGTGTTCTAGTAAAATCACTTTGCTGCAAAATTTTGTTGTCTTCTTGTAACCACTTTCGTCACCACATCTGGGCTTCAACAATATCTTGCGGATACTGCTCCAGAAGCGTTTGTGCACTATTTGTTATGTCACTGTCTGTAAGTGTAACCCATTTCCTTGGGAGAAGAAATTCTGATGAACACAACACATTCTTATGGAGCAAGAACCTCTAATCAATTCCATTAATAAAGTATTCAAGAAAATGTATGTAAATAGACCGCCTATAACATTCTTCACTATAATTTGTGTCATAGTTTGACCGCTGAACTAATTTTCCAGATTTTCTCGGGATTGTGATTTCAAAATTACTATCCTTTACTCGTTTTTGTGGCTTTTCGTTTTATTGGTAGCTTCGTTGTGCAGATGTTGGACTTGAGGCTTAAGTGATTCTGCATACTTTACGCATAAAGAGAGGTCACACTTCTTAGATTGTAAAAAGTTTGACAAATTGAATTGTTAGGCCAAATATTTTACAACATACCCCAAATAAGACTATGAACTTACTCTGATGCAAAGCAGAATGCACGTTGAATGCTTTTGTGGATGTTTCTGAGTTGAAAACTTCTTGGAGTTCCAACAGTGCTTCGCATATATGATCATAATTAATTAAACAAAAGCAAATAATCTTGATGCTCAACCCACCGAGTTTCGCATAGTTTTAATATTCTAGTTCTCTAGTTGCTAGCACCCCTTCGCTGTATACTATGTTTTAGAATATCTTGTCTGAATGAGCATCTAAAAAATGACACCACTTCCTTTACTGTCGGTGAGCCGTTTCGAATTTCTGGTAGACTGCAAGCTTGAGTCAAAGCTAAATTTAGAGAATGTCTTGCACAATGAACATACACAGCTGTGGAATATAACTGACGAATTACTAGACCTGCAAAATTCGCGTTATTATTTGTGAGGACGTGTTAAACTTAAACCACTCTTCCGTTGCAATACGTGTCTCATTTGACCATTCTTTATTTGATACGCCCCGGGTAACTCTGCGCCAATAAATGAACCTTTCACAATTGTGTACTCCAATCATGTGCAGTTCACTCAGAAAGGACGTGACTTAACATCTATGCAGCCACCAATGGAGAAATGACTCCGGCTCGAGTATACATAGTACTACGAATTTTAGCTTGATGTCAAAAAATAACACGAATTTTGCAGATCCCTACGAATTACTTATTGCTAACCCTGTAATTGCCCTCTCATGTTTGCTGCACTATCGTATCCTTGGCCGTACAAATAATCTAATGGATGCCTACGTTTTTCAGAGCAGTTAGTATCGGCGAGGCAAGAGCTTATCCCCGGAGGTCATATACTGGTACAAATTTGAGAAAGTCTTTTTCCAAAAACATAACCAGATTGTTTGTTTATTAACATATCTCGCACAAAATGATAACTGTTCAATCCCCTTTTCATCGGTGGTTTCGTCTGCTAACATACTGAAGCGCTCTGAAGCATTAACTCTCTTTACTATTTTATTTGGATTAAGTGCTTCACAGACATCAATAATTTGGTTTTGAATGCCAAGGCTAATGTAGGAAGCATTGCTACGACAAATGTAAAAACTTTTTTTTGTCTCTGTGTATGCGAAATCTTAGAAGGTTACGATAATTACCATCATTTTCTCCTGGTTGTAGAGCCAACAAAGATCCGATGTATTGTTGGCCACGTAAGGCTACTCCTGCCTACCACAACAATAACTGTAAAATAGGCAAAAGTTTCTGTCTATTTTCCTCAATTTTCAATTTCTTTGCTGAATCAAGTAGTAGAATGATATCATCTCGCTTCTTTTCAAAGACAGAAACAAAATGATCTGCAAAAACATAGCATCCCTTGTGGTAGGGCGTGGATTGATGCTGCCTAAAGTAAGTCTTTGCATTTTTCCAGCGAACTCACAGTGACAGTGGTGCACTTATCGTATTGTTGTAATTCAAGTCTTTTGGATATGGTAATTGATTGTATTGGCGAATAAATGCATTTACAATCATAATACAACAGATACAAAAAGCAAATATCTTCGCGAAATAATGTTTAAATATACAACAAAAACTTCGCATTCTTAGGTAAAAATGTAATCCACAATGAAAATGGTATATTATGTATATTTCCTGTCGTTGAAGGGAATGTGTGGACGGTGTGTACATAGTGTGAAGACCACAGTTCATTTTCATCTCCTTAAGCCTATCTGGCATAGATCGGACCAACCTTTCACAATAAGAGGGCTCAATCTTATTCAGTTCCATTTGAAGTGCACTTTTGAGGTCATTCTGGTTAGATTTCGGATTTTTGCGGATGTTATCTTTTAACACTCCACAAATTTCCAATGACATTTAATGTCAGGAGATTGTGGAGGGGTATCAAGACATGGGGGCAATTACAGAATAACAACCGCGTACCTTATGGGCCTAAAGTTTCGGGTCGTTGCCCTGGTAGAACGTGAAACAATCCCGCAAGCCTAATTTCTCTGCGTTCGGTGGCAGTTCTTTCCTCAAAATATCCAAATACACATCTTGATCCATAGTACTATCTATGGAATTGAGTTTCCCCACACCCGAAGCCACCATACATCCCCATACCGTCAGAGACCCATCCCCTTTTTTCACCGTCGGCCGAAGATTTCTTTCTTCAAGATCTCTGTTTGGCTTACGCCCATCAGATGCAAAGACATTGAATTTACTTTCATCAGAAAATAGTACTGTTTTCCTGTAGTCGAGAGATTTATCAGAGTGATCTGTAGCAAACTGGAACTTGAGACGTTTGTTCTTGCTGCTGATGTATGGTTTATTACACGCTTCTCGACCATTGAAGTCCTCTCTACGAAGGACTGTACTCACGATTTCTGGGCAGGCTTTTTTCCCCCCAAAACGATTTCTGCTTCCTTGGCCAGTTTTGGTGTACTTAACGCGGGATTCTTCTTTATTTGACGTCGAATCCATCGCCCTTCTGATGCAGTGAATATTTTCCTTGAAATACACTTCTCTTTGTTCTCTATTCTACTGTACTGATGAAAGCGACGAACTATATTTTGCACAGTAGAATGATGGCGATTCACAATTTTGCCGATCTCGCGCAGAGATTTATCCCTTTGGCAATGCATAATTACCAACTTTCTCGCCGCCTCAGACATATGACCTCTTTCACGTTCCATGTTGATCTACGAAAACTTACTTGAATGTAATGCTTACCTTCATGCACAAAACGAAGGTACGCATGGTTCAGAATGCGTGAGCCCGACATGGCACGTCTGGTAATCCACTGGGGGGGGGGGGAGGGGGCGCATGTATTGGACAGTGTACCACATTCACTGTGGCGTTCAATCTTCAGTTGTTTTAGTGTTTTCCATCCAATGCAAATATAATCATGGAAATAATGCATGGATTAGATCAACTGGGTTGCCAGTAATTTTCTTTTAGGGGGAATATTCATCTCCAATCTAATACCTGTTCGTACTAGATAGACCACTTTCGCTGTGAATCACTGTACTAAAGCTGCTACGTGCTTATGTTCTCCTTTACCTGTTGTCTTTTATTCACTCCAGAACAAACAACATACGTGGCACAGTGCTCCTTGCAAGTGTTCTGAGTATGTTAACTAGGGAAACTCGCTAAACCACTGTCTCTGAAATTTTAAATTTCTGTTACCAGACAAAATTTTGTAATTCTCTGGTGGAACCGGAACCCTGTCTCTTCATTAGGTTATGTTGCAGATTATACTCAAGTCTCTTGTTGTTTCCATACTACCCAATATCAAATCTTTACAAGCCGAAACATAAATGCATACTTTAGCGGTATTATTATTACTCACACGAACAAAATCGGTGGTTTGTACCTCTGGCTGGCGTGGTACAGAACAAGATAACTCTGCGTCCAATAATGGAGCCTGATCAGAGGTGTTTTGAGAAGCATCGCAATCCATCGTCTGTGCAACCTTAAAATAGTCACTGTGGTTAGCTTTTCACCTAATTCAGATAATTGAGCATGTTTCTTTCGTTACTGTTATTACTCATGTTGTCATCCTTAGCAAAGTACAACAGCTTCACTCACTAAATGTAGATAATCTGTTATACTTCGAAGCAAATTACTTCTGGAAGAACCACGTTTTATTGAACAAAACCAAATTAAAAAAAAAAAAAAAAAAAACAGTGAGTGTTGCAAAGATGTCGGAGAGAAACATCCTTTGTCATCCTTAAAATTTTTCCTTGCAAAATGTAAACTATCCCGTTACTTAATCAGAAAAACGAAAATGTTTTATTATTTATAATGTATAAATATGAATTCACGAGCTCATATTTACGATCGTAATATTTTTTTATAAAACTAAATACCAGCCTACCTTCGCTGGTGACAGTTATTTCGTAGAGTAATTACTTTTGTCACATTGATTGATTCCAGTATGTGTGAACTTGAGCACTATCTATGTATAAATTTTTGAATTAGAATAATTAGTGTTTAAAATTATTCCTACAAATAGCTCTGCAATTAAGAATGCCTGCTGTCGGGTCATTAATGAATTCACTGATGGCAGTACTACCGTCTATCTCATATAAGATGGCAAGATTTTGACAGTTCAATGAATGTTTACTTTTAGTTTATGTATCCTTTCGCCATCAGCTGGTGCGTCAGTTAAAAGCTACACGAAAACAAGGAAATGGGTTTCCGGGAAAAAAAAAATTGTGGTGTGTTTTTGACGTAGGCGGACAATTACTGGCCCAATAGAAATTACTAGTAATCAAAATCGGTGTACACGAAATATATGTTACTTTAATAATTATGCTGAGTTCGCGGAAAAATTAAACTATTGGTATCTGTTCGTAAATTTGTTATTTTACATACGAAGCATATTCATTTGAGCTTTATAGCTGGTTAGGTTCGAGAAAGAATACACTGATGGCGCGCACATGGTAAAGCGTGTGATCCACACACGGTACCAACAGATAGCAGCATGTTCGGCGCCTCTAGATTCTGCTTTTTAAGACTTGACTTTTCTCCTATTACTGTCTCGAAACGACACGAATTTGAAATATATTTCGACAAATTATTTGAAAAAATAATTCAATATTGTCATGCAATATTTCTGTAGGCTTTTGGAATTAATATCAAGTACGTATGGAAAACTTGGATGTACAGTGCGAATACGATGTGGAAAGATCTAAGGTTTGAAGTCGCGTTTCATTCGGCTATGAATCGTCTTATAGTGTAATTCTTTTGAACACCGATGCATTACTACTTCAGCACGAATATTAGTTTGTAATAGTTACAACCGCTGTTTGGTGACCACGTAAAATTAATTTTACTAATTAATCTAGAAACTCTTTTATTTTCGCGTATTTTGCACTTGTCTGATGTGCGTCGCTAGTGCACTCAAAATAGTCAACTTAATATTAACGTTTGTTCGTTCGTGCATCAGCTTATACACAATTTTGTAAACGGCACTTTGTTTGTCTCGTATACATCAAGTTGTCACTCACTGGCTGTCAAAATCTTGCCATCTTATATGAGATAGACTGTAACACATTCCAGACCAAATAATGAACTTATTCTGAAGAACAGAAATGTTACAATGAAATGTTAGTTCAATATTTTTATTTATATTATTTCAAATAAAATGTAAAAAAAACCGAATTAAGTTATCAATTGTATTTTCCGTAGAATGCAGTTGGTTAAATCTTATTTATTGATTTTCAAGTAACCAAACAAGTTTCTGAAACCTTTTTTAAACATTTCGGAAAGGGAGAGAGGTGGATGTATCCTAACATTTCTCCCCCTTCCCCTTTTTCCTTCGTCCCTGAACATACCCGTGTAAACTTCAGCCTGCTGTCTGGTGTTGTCACATTCTGTATTTGGTCTTCGGTACTGGTACTGCCTTTACTCTTTGTTGCCCCCGGACCGGCGTGTATCCTATTTTATACTACCACCAAACATTCGGAAAGGTTTTTTTTTTTTTTTTTTGTCGGTGGCGCTGCTGTTTTGTGAGAGTTGGGTCGCGGTAGAAAGCATCGCCGTAGTGAATGCTTCACGCACTTGCAACAGTTCCGGCCTTCCATTTCGGACGTGCTGCCCTGGCGAAGAAAGAGCCTTTCCCCATGCAGTATGCATGCGCTTCCCGTGCTGCTGCCCCCCCCCCCCCCTTTTTTTTCATGTAACATCCCACTCTCTCACTCCACCCCTGCTCGGTCAGTATAAAATCCCCTCCGTACAATCCCGGGAATAAATGTTGCAACCTCAAAAGCTGAAATAATGAATATTGCTCCAAATCCGATTGATAACTAGTGAAGACTCAAGCTCAGGTTACTAATTATCTCTGTGTCTGATGTACGATAATTAAAATGTGATTTTTACTGATTATGCTCTGATTTCAACTCAATTCCACTCATTTTACAATCGGTAGCAGTTTAACTGAATTTTGAAATATAGTTTTCCCGACGTACACAAATTGTTTAAAATGGTAACAGTTATTTCGCAATTCAGAGGGATTATTGTTGAACATCAAATGCATATTTCCTTTCATGTTGAACAGTTAAGATTACTGCCGTTTATATTAATTTTTTTGTAAACGTCGGGGAAAATTCCTGTAAGCATAAGGTGGCGTTACCTAAGAGACATCTAATATACCCACATTATTTGCTTGGTCCAAAGGTTCTGTGGGAACATGTGTAGTAAAGGTGATTAGTTACTCTGTTCATACTAGAAATAACGCATAATGTCATATAATTAAGATGTTACCTGAAAACAAATAAAAGTAAAACATAATCTAGATGTGGTTGAGGATGACGGTCGTGAGGGGTCAAGGATGTACAAATTATATTCCTGGACTTTAATGTAATTGCCACTAAGCAAGTGTAGCTGAGGGCGATTACTGGTGGCCCTGTAACATTCCGTAATTTATAGGCAGGGACTGCTACAAATATAAATAATGGATTATGTATGTACGTGTCTGTAGTGACGTTATAGAGTTTTGCCCGAAAAAAGTACTATATTTAAGTATTGAATTATTGTTATTCCGCCATATAGGCGTGTTAAGGTTCCCGCCTACTTAGAGATTTTCTCCATTTTTGAGGCTGAGAAACGCGGGAGCGATAAGGGCGACCCTGTCATGAGTATCAACAAGTGCGCCATCGTTGTTAAGTGTAAGGGCGGGCGTACACGTATCGATATCAGAGGTGCTGGAATTCCGTGTAATCTAATAGCAAGGCCGTACACTTGGCCGACACGACACAAATATCGGGACGACCGCCGACACGTTGGCGTGATGTGGGCGGCCTCCTTTACAATACTCAGATTTTGGTGCGCAGAACACATGCGCACTCGTCCGGCTAGCTTTGTTGTAGCGTCTTTCGAGAGTTCCTTGCATTTGAGGTTATATGTGATACTGTGTTTTGGCGCTGAATGTGAGGACCAAACGATCCAATATGTAGTCGAATGTAGACGTACTCATTCTAAAGTAGTTGTAAAATTTCCCCTCGTCTTCGCACAGTTTCTCATATAGAGTGCCTTCACGAGTGCTCGCGGCTACTATTGGATGAACCCAATATTCTCTTCATCTCTTATTTTGGCATGTCCTCAGACGAAGCAAACACAACAAATAAAACCTATTCCACACGGGAGCCATGATGACTGCTCTGCATACTCCGCGAAATTGATCTTTTACACGCCCTTACACCGATATCGTCGGTGTGTGTACAGCAGTCTCCTGAATGTCGACGCCGACACCGATTTTATCGTTACGTGTACGCCCTCCCTAAGGCTCTGAACTAGCGTGTAGTGTTCTCGTCGCACTGCGTGTACCTATGGGACTTTTAGCGGTGACCCTATTATCTTATTGATGGGAAGTCTGTAGGATGGTTCAGTGCAGGGTCCTTGAGTAATTTTGCATGTATCTGATGCGTATATTTTGAGATACAGCGCTTTGTAAAGGCCGTTTTCAGCCGTTTTGGATAATTCTTAAATGGTGTTTTGTAACGTGAGGGACATTTTGAAAGCACTCGACAGTCCTCATCTGAAGTGTGTTCTTTTCGTAGATAAGCATATTGGACGCATTCTAATAGTTTTGTGGAAAAACGAGTACTTCAAACATTCTGCGACGCAGTTAAGGCGCCATGTAAACGGGAAGGAGCCGAAGTTCGCACGCACTTCTCTCAAGTGGGCAGACACCGCGACTGCCGCCAATTCCGGGTCTTCGCTCCACAGCCAATCGCAACCATTGCCTTTCCACCAACCTTGCACCGTCTTCGGATTTTGCCTGATTTAATACTGCCCTCGCTCGTCGCGTCTTTCTCCCGGGCAGACTAATTACTATTGCCCACTAATCACTCTTAAAGCTATACATGTTTAGC
Source organism: Dryococelus australis (assembly GCA_029891345.1). Classification (NCBI taxonomy): domain Eukaryota; kingdom Metazoa; phylum Arthropoda; class Insecta; order Phasmatodea; family Phasmatidae; genus Dryococelus; species Dryococelus australis. The sequence goes on along the minus strand of CM056996.1, from coordinate 113,571,529 downwards.
AGACAAAAATAAGACTGTCGGATGTTTTTGCAGCATTCAACTGAAATAATGATCAGAATTAAGGCGCTATGAAAGACTTGGTAGAATGAAATTCGGCTCTGTTAGAAAGAGGAGCAAACTTTGAGGTTAATAGTAAATTTGGGAAGCCCCAAAAGGAAACCTGTGATGAAAATCTGTGTGTGTGAAGTTTCGTACTAGGAAGGAGAACACGTAGATTCAATTCAGTATGCGATAATTTTGTATGACAGAAATGATCAGTAGGCTCGCAATGTAAGATTTTGGATTCCTGAAATGTAAGCAACCCGCAGTATTCCTACTCGGCTGTTAGTTGAGTGCGTTTTGAGTCATCTGTAGCTACCAACTCTGTGCTAATTAACTGAGCTATACCGAAGTTCGGGCACGAAATATCGTAAATCCGTACACAATCGTCGATGACCCACCCACTTCTAGATAAATACGGGGTGTTGTACTAGCTAGTGGTAGCAGAGCCTTACCTTGGGGTTGGGTCTGTCATAAATGCCCTTATTTGTAGGACCAGTGCGCTGTATTCCCCATTCCCGCCATCCGTACCCTGGCTTGGGTGCGCATTCTATATTCTCCTCCGACGATAAACTGGAGTGCGGGAGGGCAAAAGTGGAAGGGGTTGGAGTGACCCAGTTTATATGAATTAAGATACCAAGGAGGATCTTGTTGCAGGTGTTTTCCATCGCTTGTTTGTCCTCATTTTCTTGGTTGTATTTAACCCAGGGCCTATACAAGAAGGTTTCTGCAAAGCCGATTTGTAGTAAAACATTGTAGTGGTTCACTATAGCAAGTATCCTTATGTTAATTTTATTAATATTAACCATTTATATATGTTTTGGACATTAACATATTTTTATTTGCTTACAGTTTGGTGAATATTACATTTTGCAACCCCTCTCATATTTATCTGCAGTAAAGTAAAATCACGTAATAATAATATTGTAAACCACACCTCCATTTCTATTTTATTAATTCTATGCTTTTTTCAATAGTATTCTGAAATATGATATATCTTAATCGAAATGTATTAAATATTAAATTTATGTTATTTTACTTTTCAGTATTTATTTATAATTTTGAGTTGTAATTATTTCTTTATCATTATTATTTTAGTTGTATGTAATATTTTTGTTCTTTTATTATGTATTTCTACTGGAAGTAGATCTCCATGTTAGGATAGTTAGATAGATAGTTACCGGAAGTCGGAGGCTTTTGGGAGGGACCAATCGAAAGAGCAGCAAGCCTGATTTCGCTGGGATTTCATCTTTGAAATCCCCAGCTCTAGTGTAATGTTAGGCTATGCTTTAGGTCCCAGGTGTTAAAGTGTAGGATTTTGACGCCAGCCAAGTAAGAAGAGGTCTGAGTCTCAAAATAGGCCTAGATATTTTAGTGGTTCCAGCCGACCATTAGTACGCCGATCATGGAAGCGCCGGCGCCATGTCGGTGGTTTGGTACCCGATCTACATACTGGTGACGCCAGTCTTATTTTAAAGTGTAAGGCGCCACTGCCAGCTTATCGGTGTCATGGCTTTTTACACCGATGCGCCTACTTCAGTTTTTGAGTGTGTGGAAGATACATTTTATAGTGATTAAATCTAAATAAGGTGGTAACCAGTGGCCCATCCTCTTACGATTGAGTTAATTGCCGGAGCACAATTTGTTTGAGAAACCTGAGATTATTTAAAACATTCTGAGTTAGAATAAGAATTAATAAGAAGAATTTTTTTTTTTTTTAAAGCTTACATTCACTATTTTTAATTGGAGCTCTATGAACCTTAACATACATATCGCTACGTGTGGAGAACTACTCTTGGACGGATCAATTATTTTATTATTTCATTTTTGGAAAACGTAAGCACGTAGAATTATTTATTTTTCAATTTTATTTATTAAAGACTGTAAAGATGGTGGTATATAGAAGTTATTTAAACTCCTATTTGCAGTAAAGCTAAAATTAGCGTACACCTAACATATCCTCAACCCTAAAATTTGATCAACACGTTTAATTAAATAATTTGCATAAAATCAGTATAATTTCCAATTACACACACACACACACGCATACACAAACACACACACACACACTCTCTCTCTCTCTCTCTCTCTCTCTCTCTCTCTCTCTCTCTCTCTCTCTTCCTCCCTCTCTCTCTCTGTTTCATTCTGCAATTTTCAGATCACGTGCATTTAAAACATTCTGGTAACTGTTTAGAAATACATTGTTTATAAACCATGCTAACGTCTGTTTGCAGTTCGCAACCTCTTCAACGCGCATTTCCCTATGAAAATCACTAAAATCACGTTGGTCTGCCACTGATGCGAAATAATTTATTTGCAGGATCATGCAGTAAAATCAAAACATCGCCCATTTTGAAACCAGCGAACTTAAACTTCGAAACGCAAATTGTATTTGTGTAGCTTCAGGATGCACACCAGTTAGAAAATTCCGGAATGAGTATTTTAACGAAGCGGTAGACATTTGCCAATAATATTAAATTTCATTCAAGAAAATGCGAAAACGGTACTTACAACAAATTATGCTTAATGCAAGTAAATACAAAAATAATCAAATATCGTTAAAATGTTCCCGACAACACCAGCAAGTTACTCGCTTAGACGTGATGAAAAAGACCACGTGCACTGTGGCGTTCACCGGGCTGGAAACGTTTTACTGGCCGTAGATGTGCACATTCACCATTGTAATTGGAAACATATTTTTTAAGTCAATTTACTAAAACAAAAAAAAATATATATATATTAAATGTTACGTTAAAAACAGGAAACCACAAATGTTTTTAGCATAATTAAAGTTTTAAAATAAAACTTTTAGTAATACGTATTAGTTTCTTCCATAGCAATCGTCATCATCTCCAACTTAACAACATACATCCCGCAACAATTCATCACCCGATAACAATTATTTGCAAACGAGAACATTTTTTTTTTTTTTTACATACTGTGTAGGCTGGTCACATTGTGTGTCATATTTCACCCTACCTATATGAAATGGAAATTATATTTGGGGACGAAATGTGTCTTAAAAGGCTTTTCGTGTTTAGATACTGCTACCAAATATCCAGCCGTTTTTTAATCACGCGTTTTCTGCTAAACCTCTGCAATGCACTGCATGTTCTAGCCAGGTGGAACCCTTAAATACGCCCATTAATTGTATAACGTAAATAAATATTTAAAATGTATGTGTTACGCAGACATCTATTGTTGTAAATGTGCTACTTCATTTCAAAATTAAATTCCATGCTCGTGTATATATTGTATTTTAATAGAAAATACTCACAAAATTTCGAAATGTGTTTTATTGCTTATGTACAAATTATTCCCGTTTCGAATACGACCATTTTAGCTGTTACTGTGGAACACGCGAATTTCTTTTATCACATTCCCGATGAACGCTCAGAGGCCTTCAGCCGGCGGAAGTACTGGGAGATAGCGCCTCCAGGCGAGAGTGAATGTGGCGTGATATGGAAGCGATTTCGCCTTTGGCGGAAGCGCGCTAGGTCGATATGGCCCGCGACAGTTGTTGGGTGCGCGAGCGAAGGGAAGATTGATACCCCGACGCGGCTTTATGCTCGCCGTCGCTTCAGATCCACCAACCCCTTCTACCTTGTCCTGCCGCCTTTGCAGGTGCGTGTGTGCGGTTTGGAAGGGCGCCCCGCTCGCCTGGCACGGCGATCGATGTCGGGGTGTTGGGCAGAGCGTTTCCCTTCGTCGCACTTTCACCACCCGACACGTGGTGCGATGCTAATGAACCTTGCTCGCGCGTGGAAAAGGGGGTGGGGGTGGGGGAAAGAGAGAGAATTGCGTGGGGAACGCGGCGGCCGCATGTGCGTGTGTAAGTCGCTCGTGAATGGCGGGGTGGCTGCGTGCTCATCGGCCACCGTGTATTGTTCAGCGACAGGCCCTCCTCACTCCAGTAGGCAAGGTTGCCAGATTGTTTTTGATGAGGTCGCTTAAATTGCCACTTTTGTCGCCCAGTATGATTACACTTTATATTAATCGCATTTGTAAAGATATTGAGAAATTTTCATGTAATATTTTATGTGTATGAAACACGAATAGTTTTATAATTTGAAAATGATATAGGCCTACACAAGATTTAAAAAATATGACAAACGCATAAAGAATCGCGTGATATTCAATTCGCGTATTTTACAGACACCTGAAAAATTCGCGAGTACAATTACCTGCAGACTAGATTCTACAATCTTATGTACAAATTTGTCGATGTCAACTGTGCATTGGTTGTGTGCTGTCACAGTGGAAGGCGACGATTGGGCCTGCATTCTCCAGGAGGTGTCAAACACCGTGTGGACCAATGGCTAATGTTATATAAACACACATGTTTTGAATTCTAACTTGTCCCAAAATGAATCCGTGAGATCTTCAGGTCTCTACCTAAACATTGCCCGCAGCGGGTAACAAGACTCTCAATAAGAGACCCTCTTCAATTGTATCCACAGTGGTTGCCATTTAAAAAACTGATCTTACTTATGAGAATTAATTATCTTGTTCACAATCAAAAAATATACCAATGCTAAATAACTCCAAGTAGCCCAAATATAGGAAATTCATTTTTAAAAAATCGCCCAAATTGCGATAGTCACATTTTTATAATTTTTGGTTGCAAATTTTGCCTAGACGTAGCCCATACGGTGACAAATCGTCAAATCTGGCAACCCTGCTGAGGGAAAAAAGACTCCTTACTGGAACATAACCCGAAGTCGGGGTTCTGCGGTGATGCAACTACAGGCATTAAAAAAAGTATATTCAAAAAATGTTTAATATATAAGCATCGCGTAAATAAACAATACAGGATTATAATACATATGTAGTTTTTTTTTGTGTAAAAGCACATGTTTGGTCCCATATTTTCATTTTGATGGTAGCACAGTATTCTTTGCTTATGTAGCTTTCGCATCTGTCATTTTATACCACGTGTATTTTCATGAATACTCACATGCAACAGTCTGTAAGATAGATTTTCGTCTCCATTATTATGATTCTTGCTCTTTGGAATGCATTTGTGGTATGAAATAATTTCAGATGAACGACGCAATCAATAATATCGCCCATGTTATATATAAATGTACTATATCGTGTGTGTGGGTATGTAACTATACAGTGCGCAGCGCGCATGTATGCATTATCTCGCAAGTAGTCCGGCAGCATTCCCAGGAGGAGCAGTGAATACCAAGATTGCGAGTCGGTAAGTTCGTTTGTGATGACTGTCCATCATTATCCTTTTCTCTAGAGTACTTATCAATCTAAATCTCGAAACATTTTGGTTCTCCGTGGTCGGATTTCGTATCCAGAGACTCTGATGCATAAATGTGATAAACTTTCGTTGGTTTTTACGTGCACAGCGTAAATGTAAAGTGTACCACGTGTGTGAAGTGACCGCGCCACCACTCTGAATTCACTCTCGCAACTCAAGCACCCTCAGATAAAATGGAGATTTTTTTCGCCCCGCTTCATTATTATGTGATGAAATCTTCAGTTTTAGTGATATTTTTCTTCGAAAACGTAAGGTTTGGTGTTACCACTGTCTCTCGTTCGTTGATACCTTTTGCCATGTGGGTGAGTAATTATATGTCTGTGTCTTGTTTCTTCCTTGTGTGTTGAGTGATTTCGCAAATATGTTTATGTTGCATCAGACATGTCAACATAACCTATAAGCTCATCTGGCATTTTGCCGATCACGTGTATTATATTTGTTTCCTTAAGTTTTGCAGTTATTTTTTTGAGGTTGTGATCCTAGCCAAGGGGTTTAAGATATTTTTGCTTAAGTTCAAGCTCCAAGAAAATAAGCTTAAACATATAATTGATAGAATACAAGCACTGATTAAGGCCCCGGAAGTCACGCTTAATGTTGTTCACGAAGTGGATGTGTGGACACCTGCCTGATGTCAACTCAGGAAATCTTCAATCAGTCAAACAGTTTGTCAACACCTTCAATGAGAACGATCGTGCTCTGGAATACTTAAGCCATGGTATCACAAACAATAACCCTGTTCTGGTCATCATTTTGATGTGCAAGTTGGAAAACTCGCATGCAGGCAGCACTGACACAATTCCTAACGTTTCTGAACTCATAGATTTTGTTCGGCCTAGACTATAAAAAGTGGATTGTGCTCTTGATGTAGTAAATAAGGTTAGCGCAAATAACATGTCTCGGAAACCATTGCTGAAGAAGTCAAGTCATACGCCCTCACAACAAAAGAAAGTATTTATAACCAGTGGCTTACATTTGTCCTTAGCTCTAAATGGTCAACCGAAACGAGTGTCCAACCTTAAGAGTCGGAGGGACTTGGCCGAAAATACACGATTTTCTCGTCGAAAGATGTGGGGGTACGTGGTTGTTGCTATGCCCATTTTGCACGCACTCTGTCGAGGATGAGAGAGTGTCAAACCAGCGAGTGGGAGGGTAGCTGCGTCTTATCTCTTTAAACATCAACTCGTCTCTCTTGGTCAGTATCCTGGCTGTTCCCCTGTACCTGAGCATGCGTGAATAACTTGCCTGGGTCCCGCTTTAAGTGACGTAGTTTTGTTACGCGAATCTCAGTTACAAATTATTTAGCGGGAATAGTGAACGTGCGCCATACGAGAGTTTCCTTATAAATGATTTTCAGTCAATATTCATTATGAAAAGTCTTTATGCAATATACGCCGAAAATAAATTTGTAGTTATTATTTTTTTAATTCTTATTGTGTTTCTATTTTTGAGCTGAATTTGTACTTGTATAAATAAATCTAGGGACGTTGTGATGGACATTTAAACACTTATTATAGCGCACATTAGTTATGCATGTTGATAAAGCGCTTGGGAGAGGGTTAGAGGAACCTTGGAGAAAATCAAATGGCAATGATTTTAGTAGTCATGTTTTACTTAGCGAAGTAGCTTGAACTTTTTTTTTTGCCAACATTTTTAAATCCCAAATTTTTAACAAAAGTTATTCAAAATCTCACATAAATTTGTTCACTTTCTAAACAACTATGCATTATAATGGATATAATGAATGAAAAAATGCCATTCTTCTCCAGGAAATTTTTTTATTTTGTATCAATCACTTTTTGCATAGTTCATATACACCGTATATTTGGTATCGCCTTACTTTCTTTCTAGTTTATATACACAAGCGAATTACAACACTCAGTTAATTCCTGAAAGAAAAAGTAACTATCACTTCAGCAATACTGAAACGACAAACAAATTAAGCATAACATTTGGGATATAAGACTGATTAATTTTGTACGGCACGTTCTTCCATTTATAAACCACAATTTAGATATAAAATGTGATCGTAGCCACTAAACAGACAAATTACAATTTAAATTTGAAATAATATAATGATCATTAGAAAATGCATTTCGAATTTTAACATAATGTATATGATTAGTATGCATAGATACACAATGCATAATATGAACAATTATCACATTACATAATTGTAAGAATATTTTGACATAATTCCAATGCTTGAAGAAAACAAATCATGACTCCATTTTACAATTTGGAAATAAATTAAATTCTTCTTATGTAGCTTCTTGAAGCTTACTGAATTGCTTTTCTCTTTCTCTGATTTTCAGTAATGTATGCAGGGTTTCTTACAGGCATTGACCGTGTGAACCTTGGATCAATTAACTCCGAAAGTAGGCAGTTTTTATTTTAAAAAATTCCCAGTTTTGGCGTCATTTCTTTGTTCCAGAATTCATCATTTCTTTCTATTCTTACAATTCTTATTCCTAGCGGTGTCCAGAGGCCGAACAGACAATATTTTCTGCGAGTAACATGTAATTGCCCCTGCACTTGCATGTGAAAACCGTGATTTTTGTTTTCATACTTAAGATGTTTCCTGACTTGTCATTATTCCATGCTGTGATTTTCTTTTTCTGTATTGCCTCTTTGTGTGTCATATTCACAAATGAGCGGACGATAAGAACTTAATCTCTACAATTCCATCGTCTCCTACAAGCCCGTCTGGAGTGGCACCGAAGTAAGGAATCTCCGAATCAATAAAAAGACCATAGTCTAAAATGGTTAATTTTAGTTCTTGCTCCATCGCTTCCTTTGCAAGTCTTTCGTTATTCTTTCCGTATTTCATTGCTTTGGTATCGATTGTGCTGTATAATATACTCTTTACTGTAGATTCACAACTCATGTATGGCTTCATGTTACACATTCGTCCGAAATGTGATGCTGTTCTTCTCATTTTCCACTTCCCACTTCCCACTTTCTCTTTGCAGCCCTTTCGACTGTTTCTCACTTTCTGTCATTTGCAAGTAGTCGAGAAATTCTCTGCATTCACTATTGAAAGTCTCTGGATCCGTATCCGGTTTTTCTGCATTGGTGCCATAGACGTTATCTGAAAGCGCCCGTCGGAGTAAAGGCTTACGACACTTCTTCACTGTTGCCTTTCTTTTGGCCTTACTTACTACAACTTTAGCTCTGCGTCTGTATTCCATACTTTTACAGAATTTTCCCGGGCCTTTTTTGTACATTGTTTTATGTAACGTATACAATGGCATCCCCGTATTGTGTTTTACAACTGCTCCTGCGCATCTGCCAGTGTAAGATCGTCTAGTGGAAAAATTAATTCTTTCCACCAACAAATTTAACTACTGCCAAATTGTAGTGCTCTGCGGGGTTGTTGCACACCTTGTGGATTAAACTTCTGCTGTGGTTGCTCATCTGTCTTATTACACCGGATATCTTATCATGCAGGCCACTTTTAATGAGCTCTGGCACATCATTACGATCGCTACCATCTGACTTATAGCCTCTATCCGAGCAGAGGGAATGATCGCCATATATGTGGCCTGTGCTGTTCAATATGTTTTTCCGTAATTCTTCAACTTTTCCATGCAGTGGCCGTTCTTCTTGCCGCCTGTGTTCTACAGCTTTGACAACATCTGTTCTGAATCGATGAATATTGTCACCAAGCTTCTTTCTCGTGATATTGTCAAATCTGTTTATTTCTTGCAGTTGCAAAGTCCTTAAATTTATTACAGAAATTACGTAGATGATTTGTGCACTCAATTATTTCGACGGTAACATTTTTGTAAGGATGCGCGTCCAAAACTCTTTTGTACATAATACTGTCACCACCAGCAATTAGTAAGTATATTTTGTACCATACATTTCTTCACTGGCTGAAACCTTCAACAGCTTTCATACTTAATGAACTTTGGTTTTCCTCCCAGTTCTTGAAGCATGTGTGCAGCTTCGGAGTTTTGCCTAATGCTGCAGCACGGCAGCAGGTTGTACAGTACTTGTTTTTAGGCCTAAAAAAAAGACTTTTTGATTTCTGAATCCTACTGTCGCAGCCTGTGAAACCATATGAACAAGTATTATTTGCGAGCGAGAAAGTAATAACATTTATTAGGCAAGTAAAAATGTAATTCATATCTGCATACATTATTTTAAGTTATGCCATTAAAACCATGTGTATTCATCAGTGAAAACATCGCTTTGCGCTTATGATAATGTAGTAAATTTATAGAAATGTTTTTGTGTATCATATTGTAGCCTCATATCGTGTGAAACTGTCAAAGTAATGAGAGTTTACAACCGTTAACTTCGGTTTGCGTTCCAAACACAAAATCCATTTGCGCAAATGTTTTGGCTGGAAGCTGCAAATATAGTTACTCTTGTTAAGGCTTTATAAACTTAGTTAACACTTGCGCTAAGACTAGAGTCCATCGTGCCAGTTGTTATTAATAATTACGTGTTCATTAATTAGTTTTGACCGTGTTTACAACAATGATTTTGTAATCAGTTTGGTACGAAAATCCATATAAAAATTAAATTCTTGACTTTCGTTAATACTGGCAATTATTCTGACACACAAATACATTTTATAAAAAAAATTACTTATGCAAGATGTCTCCCAAATGATTGAATCATGAGTACATTTCAACTTTCATTTTATCGACACGCCAATGGCAAACCTTTGGGTACAAAACTGTACGCCAGAAAGTTACGCGTGTTTTTTTTCGGTGTAAATTCTTTTTGACAATGTTGCCTGAACTACAGGCGGGATATACCACTGTTACGTCATTCTAGAGATGGTAATTTATTTCTTTCCTTGCTGGCTACAGTACGTGCGAGAAATAGTTTCCTTTTTTTGACTTGCCCGAGGCTTTTGCAACCTACTTAATTCGCCTAAAATGAAAGCATATTTTTTGGTGACCATCTTTACCTGAAATATTTTCGTGATAAATCACTATTTCTAGTCATACTGAATAATTGTGTAAAATTGATTTTGCAAATTTTCGCATCCATGGTCACTATAATTTTCTGGACATATGCGCTATAAAAATATATATATATTCCAAAACTATCACATACAGACTGCACAAAAACGATGGCAATTAAAATTAGTTTTTAAAACAACTCGCAAAATTATCTTAAAATAAACATTTTCCGATCAACAGTCACGTACGTGATCGTTTACGGATCAAACATTTACATATTTACAAGAAATTATAAATAACTAGATATTTACCTGGTTTTTATGTCTGAAATTAAAGATAAAAATGTAAACTTGAACATTCAGCGCATCAAGCGCAACACACACTAAAATATTACGTTTGGATGCATTTTAAGATGTTATTGCTATGGAATGTAAAATGTTGCTAGCAATTATTTGACAAAAAACGGCAATTTTCATTCTAAAAAAATTATAAATTTTTTTACGTAGATTGAATTTGGAATTCACTTTGCCATGCTCTTAAAAAAAAACAGATTCAAGAATAAAGAATTCCAAGTAATTAGCGACGCTGTAAACGAAATTCTGGACAACAGCATGACAAGGAAGGTTATTTACTTGCAATGCTCAGTTATCTGAACATTATTTTCACATAAATGACACAACGGAAAAGTAAGATGGTAAGTATATTTAAATTTAATTTGATATTTCTGAATCACAGTATGCTACACACTTTAAACTAAAACGTGTTGTCTCGAGAAAAAAAAAAAGCACTAAGTATAAAGTGTGACTTTTTGTTTACATCAGCGCTACAGCAGCTTTTAGGTTAGCAATGTAATCCGCTGACATAAAAATACAAGTTTATCCTCCCGTCTTTCAAAATATAAATTTTACTAATTGTTTCGCTGTTCAAATTAGCCTGTACATTTCTCGAATTCTGTGGAATTTCTATATGTCTACTACCATTTTCGTTTTAATTTCCAAATAGCCTGTTTGTGTGATTATATATCGTGCATTATACACTTAGGCAAGGTATTACAATAGTGTATAATTTTTACAGCACTGTGACGCCCAGGAATTCTGATATCACATAATTCTCAAACAATTCGCAGTTAACATGGACATCACAGTGCGGCTAAATATGTAATAAACTACATATTTATGTATGCTTCAATATGACACACACGTATTTCAATTTATACTACCATTGTTTTTGTGTATTCATACAGTGAGTCCCGTTAATTCATCCGTACTTACTGCTTACGTGTGTAGCCACGCATTATACACACAGGTAGGCCTGTATAAGCCTACTACAGTAGAACCATGTTATAACATTTCTCAAGGGGATAAAATGTTAAATACAGGAAGAAGTTATAAGCATTAATTGGCATAGTGTATCTACAGCAGGTACTCAACCACAAAGCACTTTAATTTTGATTCTTTATCAGTACAAACAAAAAGTTACTTGGCTTTTGCAGCTTAAATTCGCTCAAAATATTTTCTAAACAAAAATTAGAAAAATATGACAAACTACAAGAGTGTTAAATATTAATCAGTTACCTGTATATAAGCGTTCTACAAAAATGTGATTGTTATTGACTTTGTCTTGTTTCTTGTTACCACGTGTAAATAGTTATTCATGTGACACAAAATAATTTTTCAAGTGCACACTTCACATTCAAAACAGAGTGAAATGCTAGAAATGTCGTCACACTTTGATAAACTGTGATGTTGTGCCTATATGCAGGGAATGAGAATAATAAAATTTTATATGCCTGAAGAAAACATCAACCTTGTAGAAAAATTGTGGCATCATGAAATAATAGTGTTATCTTCAGGAATGTTAAAAAAGGGTTTTACTGTATGTCTAAAATTTTACATTTACCACACACAGCGCGGGCTCGCATATGTAAATGTATACGTGTGTGTATGTATATATATAAAGGTTTTTTAAATGCCCGAAGGCAAGTAAGAACATTGAAGACAACGTTGGTACGTGGCCAAGGTCAACTAAACAGTATCCATCCCAAGGTGGTAGCTGAGAAAAACATTGCCTCTATTGACCAACTCAAAGCCACTGGCCGGCTTGCCAGCTCACTTTACGATGGCGGTAGAAACTAGTTCTGATGTTATTTTGTAATTTTAGTATTGCTTTCTTCAATGCTCTATAATATAGTAATACAACAAAGATGAGCATGCACATGCAACATTCTGGTACTCACATAATAATTTAATTCATTGTTTCTGTGTCGCGGCTAAAACGAACCAAGTTACCTTTGTTGTTATGCAAGATTGCGGACGCAGTGATGACTGGATACACACCCAATCCTATCTCCAAAGCGCGCGAAAGGCGGATTAATAACAAGCTACCACCTTGGAATGGACATATTATCGGCAAGGAGATTCTGCTGTCGTTTGCCAGTGCCTTCCGCGCTATGAAGGTAAAATGACAATACAACACCCAGTTATTACCCAGGGAAGGAAATTTTCCAAATACAAAAAAAAAATTCCCTGCCAGGAATCGGACCCGACACCTTTTGCCTCCGATGTCACGCATCAAAACAACGGGACCAAACACCGACCCAAACACATGCAGATTAGTTTCCTAACACCCATCGGCTTTTCTCGACTTCATCTTCTCTTTCATTGCCAAGCGAAATTCTGTACTTACCACTCCCGACAGGGCACTTTAGCTGGTCCCGTATGAACGTTTCGACCAACTTGCATCTGCGATGACAGTAATGACTGGTACTCCATTTCTGTCAACATCACCAGGAGCAACAGCCAAACGCGTTTCTTCTTCTGCGGCAAGCTTCATTTCATTCAGGGCGGTAGCTTCCCACCCATTACACACATCGTCATGATATTTACTAAATGTCTTGGCTGACATAGTTGGTATGTTCATAGCCGACATCATCTCTTCAAGTTGTGCATGTCCTCCGCCAATATACATTGTCCCGCACACTGCGCCCCTGATCACATCCATTTCTTGACTGTCTTTTTCGGTATTTACAGGGAGTTCTACATTGCACATTATGTATTTAAAAATAAAGCAGCTCCTCAGTCCGTATCTCTTCTCACGCACAATGCTCATATCTCGAAAACTACAACCTATTGGACTATGAAAGTCAAGTGCTTGAAGGTTGCTAACAAAGTGAGAAATATCGACAACTCGGCGCTCATGTGTCTGAAAAGTATAGGAGGTTATGCTAGTTAATTGTTAACTCTATGAAGTTAATGTTTCATTATTAGATACACTTGTATTATGTGACACGGTAGTTTCTTCAGATGTGTTGTCTGTTTCGGCTGACGTGAACACACTATACACGGTGTCTAGCACATGGTCACCATCGCACATTTCATTCTGAATTGATTCTATCTTTGCCCTGAAATCCAAAAAGAAATATTACAAGAAACCAAGTTATATCAGAGGTTATATTACTATGGTTCAACCGAAACCACAGAGACAAGAAAGCCTTACAACTCCCGCGTGACATCGCATGTCGAAGACAATAAAATCACGGCGCGCGAGCGTAGTCTTCCATGGAATACGACGTACCGTGCAGGTAAATAGAAACGTGCAACTGGAAGCAGTTTGCTTCATACAGAATTTAAAAACAGTGTTTGAATTTTTTTATAGTAATAAAAGTTGTTTGATTTTAACGGCACATGATGGCTGAAACTTTGTCCCGTTTCGCCTATTAAACTGCGGCTAATTTTTCGTGAACTGCCATATTTCAATTATGTTTTGTTTAATTTAAATTAAGTCTATATGTACGTAGCTATAGTTTAGAGAGAAATACAGGTGCCTGCAGTAATGACACATGTTTATACATATACATTTATATATACCTACATATATAATATACACACACGTCGTTGGCTGACATTTAATGTATACAAGTTTTCGTCGAAATTTTGCAGTGTGTTGACGTTTCCAAAATTCACAGATTTCTACAAAAAGTGATTGTCATCAGACTGTGCTAAGTAAATACCTACTAAATGTATAATTACATTAAAAGGAATAATTTCAATACACAAGTACCTCACACAAATTGTTTTTGGAAAGAAAAAAAAAACACTTCCTCTCACGTGCCATTTAAATGGAAGCACTATACACAGGGCATATTATTTTAAAATTAGTCCTTGTGTTCTTGGAAGTTTTAAAAGGTGTTAGTTCATTGTGCTCTATTGGCAAGGTTGTAAGCAAGAGGAAGACGGAAATTAGTGTAGTAGGGTATATGGACACCTTGCCATTGAACACGAACCATTATGCTCCTGATAAATGTCGAAAAGTTGAAAATGTTTGAAAAAACCTTGGCCCATTATAATGTGAAATAAATCAGCTAACATATACTTACTAATATACATCGTCACAAAAGAGAAGTTTAATATAGTCGCACTAAGCCAAAATTGATTTTATTTATATAAACTTGCAAACAAATTTTGTTCCGAAAAAGCATAAAACACATATATAACTGATTATGCCAATTAATTTTAATGTCATTCAAAATAGCAAGATGACTTACGTAATTTACTTATATTTTCCCCTTTGAATATTAATGTTTAAGGGGAAAAAAAATAATAAGTCGTCTCATTGTAATGAAATCTTGTGTAAGGAAACATGCCCCTAGTCACATGAATTTATCTCAGACGTAAGGTACACGATATTTAAATAGCAAGGCAATGGATTAATTGAACATATAAACTCGCTTTTATAGTTCTTCAGAATAAAGTATTTTATTCAAAATGTTTGGTGGCACTGAATTAAATTCTTACACATAAGTTATCTTTTATACAGAACTATGTATACTGTATGTTAAGTTATAAATATCAACATACTCTTATTAAACACTTCCTAGACGCGAAGTGCTTCCTCGGGATTGTTTTCCTCTACAAATTATTTGTTTATTTCTTAATCGTGGGAAATTTAAAACCGTAAACTTACGGTCCATTCGGAAAAAATCCACGACACTGAGGACACGGAATGTGCATTACATTAATTTTTTATTCTGTGCTGAGGAACGTAAACTTGCACACCGTAGAGAATTCCACTGAACGCTTACAATCAAAGTAAAACATGTCACATGCCGATGTAAACCGTAGATTCACTCTACGCTGTAAACTACCAAACAGGTACCTATGTCTATGGTCATATTGTACATAAACACCAGCAACGAGTGCCCCTAGCCGTGACGTCACTGGTTTGGTAAGAAGAGGTTGTCATGGCTTCTAGTCTCGGTGGTAACGGTTCAGTTCGCAAAATTTGATTGATTCAAAATAAAATTGTTTAAAGAAAAATAAATAGTATGTAATTGTCGAATTATTCGTAAATTATTCAAAGTAGTAATGCATCTATTTAGATAACAGCATTAATTCAAAAGTTTATGCAAATGCAGTGTTATTTTCTCTCTGGGGCCACGGTGGCTGAGCTATTAGCACACTCGCATCCCACGAAGGCGAACTGGGTTCAATCTCCGGCCGGGTAACCGGATTTTCGCAAGTGGGAATCGTGCCGGACGATACCGTTGGTCGGCGGGTTTTCTCGGGAATCTCCCGTTTCCCCCGCCCCTTCATTCCGACGCCGCTCCATATTCACTTCAATCATCCACATCGGCTCTCAATACCTCGCTGTTAAGAGCCGCCCAAATCTCTTCATTCACACACACACATATTCTCTCTCTCTCTTTCTCTCTCTCTCTCACACTTACAGGTTCCACATTTTACCAGATCACTGGTGGAATCTCATGAATGTACAGTTCTGTATAGTATAAGAATTTGCAAACAAACGAAACATTAAATGTGACGACTATGTGCCTATGCAGGGCTGAGGCAACTTTGACCGAGTATTTCAATGTGTTCCAAATAAAGTTATACAGATTATTATGTCATTCAGTGTTTTCTGGTCGCCGCATTGTAATAAAAATAAGCACAATATTAAAAATCTTTTCAAATCTGACAGGGAGCTCAATCAAGCACGCGCACACGAAAAATTATACCTGACACAAGCTGCATGGTGGCTGTTCATTTTCACTGCATCAACATTAAGATAGACAGTTACATTTTTGATAAATTCCATATAGAATGGAGTAAATCTGTAACTAATACGATGTTGTGAAAGATTATTTCGAAATACATATAACATTGTTTATTTCAAAATTATTCTGCAATTTATTAATTTCACTAAGCGGCATTTGTTTTCCGCTGATGAAAGAGAGACGATTTTCTATTCAAGGATACCACAATTACTTCACGTGACAATCAGCCGCCGTTTCCAATTTCAAGTGCGATGTTATTCAGTTGTGATTAAAAAATATTTCGGCAGTAGTAGCTGTCAGAATCTGGGAACATAACATGAGGTGAACTATATTATGTTCGTAGTATTAGTAGGTTACCTTTTTGTTAGAGCTGTGTTCTTGTAAATGCATCATCTTCCTTTTTCTTGGTCTTGCACCAAGTCGCAAACGTTTTCCATTGCCTTTCATATTGTACCTACCCATTTTTATAGCTAAAGAGTAATAATATCGAGGTGATAATACTTCCCGAAAGTAACTGCAAATACAACTCGCGCTTCCCTAGGTAGAATGTTCGGACCGATCCACTGCTTCTGACAGACAAGCTGTGGAGAGGGCAGATGCTCCGAAGAGATAGTGGATAGTCCGCGGAGGTCGTTAACTATCCTTCAATCCTTCTACCTGCCAAATGCCCCAGTGCAAAACAGGTCTATCTACGAATTCATGTCTGGAATATAATAATTTACAAAAGGTTTTTTTTTTTCTCAAAAGTAATAATATTATTTATACAGCAGAGTCAGTATTTGATATGGTGTATAATTAGTGGGGTTATATATAATATATATATATATATATATATATATATATATATATATATATATATATATATATATATATATATATATAGGAAAACAATATGTATGTGCAAAATTGGGGTTTGTGAAATATTGTAACAGTAAAATGTTGTTTTTCATAAAGAAAAATGTGCTGTTTTTAAGTAACAGTAACAATAATTTCATTTTTCTTTTTTTATGCATAACAAATGCCACCTCAAAAAATGTATAGTTTTCTTGTAATTTGTGGCACAAGTTAACATTGGTGACATATAAGGCCAACTGAGTCCCTCCGACTCTTAGCCCTTCGTCATAATTTCTTCTTCCTCGCGACATATCTTTTGTTTAATTAACTTCTACACTCTTTTCGATGTATACATTATAGAGTGGTACAGTCCAGGTATTGAATGCCCTTCTACGATGTTCTTCCTGGTAAGGTTCTAGTTTCGAGTAGATACAGTCTAACCATAGATTATAGGTTAGAAATCCGCTGTTTTCCAGCTTTTCTGTAAATGTTTTACTACGCTATTTTCATGGCTGACAAAAACGTGCAAATGTCTTTCGGCATACCCAGCGAATTATTTTCGACATAGTTTTCAGACTGCCACAGAAAGCAGATTCCTTAAACATGGATCAATTAGCATTAGGTTTGCCTAAAACATGGACAGGTTTTCTAGCCAGAGGTTTGCACTTTTTGACATGCTGGCGATATGCCTCACGACACTCTTTTTCCTCATAGTTCGTTCTATTATAACTTTTAAATTTACGTCCACACTTACGACAGACAAGTAAAATAAGCCCATCCTGTCTTTTTCGTGCATTTACCACTCTTCTCATGCTTACGTGCATGGCTACTTTTACTATATATTTCACCATAGTAGCGACATGATCTACCCGATATCGACAACGAACAGTCTATACTGAACGCATGCATCCTCACTTGCTGATGGTAGCAACATTGCATCATCACTTATATGTTTGTATGATTATTACATGCAGCAGTAATTGTAAGTCCATCAGAAGTTCGTGGCGATGACAATACGTCTTTTTATTTTGTTTGTGGAGGAACAAGTCCTTTACATATGTTCGAATGTCTGTATAGATTGTCAGTATAAGCAAACAGACGAAGACACTTTTGACACATATATGCCTTGAGGGATACGTCTATCTTACATTGATGCTTTTCGTGTCGTCTAGCATTGCTGCTATTCGCAAAGGCTTCATCGCAGTACATGCATCGAAGTCTTGACACTGTTGGCTTGGGTCGCGATTCCGAAGAAATTGTTGTCAGTGGCCCACCCGAAGAGGGATGGAGCAGCTGTGCATTCCTCCACGGATGTATCTGGTCAGGTTCTGACCTGTCGCAGATGTTCTGCTGCTGGTCATCGAAAAGTTTTGTCAGCTTGCGAAGTGAAGGGCAGCCGTATTCGAATGGCACATCGATGATTTCAACTTCATTTTTGCACAAATCGCTCAGCCATTTTTCTGCTCGGGCTTCGCCATGTAAACCGGTCCTTATGGATACTGCATCAGCAAGTCGCGCAGCATATTTTCCACTTGATGGTACAGAATCTTGCCTTTGTCCCACTCCAGTCCATGTTGTTACTAGGTCAGCCAGTCGTTCGTCTTCTTGCATTTCTCGTCCAACTGTTTACACGAATAAGGGGGTCGGAAGTAACATGTGCGCGTCGTCGTCGTCCACAGCTATCTCCTTGAACACATAGCCTCTCTGGCATCCCTGCGGATTACAGTACATCCTGCTGCTTTTTATGCTCGAATCTGACTATACAGATACCGCTTACGGCCCATCGTATTTATACCCTCTGCTGCATTGACGAAAGTATCTTGAGGACTTTGTCTCGAAATTTGTACCATGTGTTTCGGTCTTGAAGTATGGTGCAGCAAGCATATGTTTGTGGGGCAATATTTCCATGTGTAGTGAATTTGATCCTGCAGTCGATCACATTCCAACTGATACGCTGGTCTGTTTACTCACTTCGGACACCATTAGCAGGGTCGAACTCTTGAAGGTATCTGTCGGAGGTATGTGTTGAACTGCGAACTGCTCACACTCACATTGTGCTGTCTTCCGGTCTGTAGCCCAACAATGATGTACCTCGGTTTCTCGATGCAAAGTTGAACTTCACCATCCAGTTGATGTGCTGGCTTGCAGGCAATCCAGGGTAGGTCTCGAGATTCCACGACCTGAAAGCCACATCGATGTTTTTGCCATTTTCCATATTCTTCATCATATTGATGCATTCGGTAATAGTCAGCTGAGCATAAGGCAGCATCCATTCGATATACTGTAGCTTCAGTTCCACTCTCTCCAGGTTTTCCCCCATACTCATAATGATATCTGTGTGCATATTGGCTAGGAGCAGTACCAGTTCCTGCTTCGAATTGATGATAATTCGTTTGTAGTCTCCGACGAATCCCAGCAACATCGCTAGAGGAATACAGACCTTGAATTTATCTCCAGAGTATATAGGAACACAGTAGTCATCTTCTATCCCCCAGTCTGCTATCTTGGACGCCGACAGCTTGTTCAACATGAGCGAAAGGTATATTTTGATCGCAGTCATTTTGCCGATATCTCTCGTCTGGTCTACCTCGACACAGTTGAGCAAATATGTGATGCAATTGATGAGGTGGAGAATACCATTGCTCGTTATTTTCGTCGATGCCGGTGGGTATCCATCTTATTTTGCCTGTGTCCCCATGAATCGCAGGAATGGCTGACAAGAAAGAGTGCAGATATCTTGGTGTTTGACCGCTATCCGAACTTCTGATGTTAACGTGTATGGACCGATCAGCAATAGCTGGTATGCATGAAGTTCCACTTTCATGATGCTGTCTGCAAAGATGACTTGCTCGTCGATGTAAATGTAATCTTCCTTGGCGTTCGATCTCGAAGCCAAGATTGCGAAGGAAATTCTTGTTGGCATGTGTTAACACCTTGGTGACATGGGGCATACTGATAGCCAGTTTGATGAGCTACTTTGATTTATTGCTTCTTGTCACCGCAAATCTTATTCCCATCTCCTCAAATGCAAGAAACGTGTGATTACTTTGTTTAGAAAGTTCACCAACTCTCCGCGATGGTCGACTATCGTTACTGCCACCTGGTGTGCTCTTTTCACGACAATCAGAATATAAATGATGCTTTGCGGTGCCACGACTGGTTTAAAACCAGGGACCATTGGTGAATACTCGTGCATAGTATTGCTCGGCCTACAATTAAGATATGTAAGGCTCATCAAATTTCAATTTTTTCATATCACGTTAACAGGCAAGATGTTCTCAGATCACAACGATTCGTGGATTTTGCATGCTTCGTATATGTATGGCTCGAACCCTAGCATCATTCCGATGGAATTCAGTTTCGTAAAGTAGAAATCTACGCTGCATCTGAGGAAATTCTTCAGAGTATTGAAATTTTCACGTTGTTTAAATTCTGTGCCGGGAGATAGCAAATCTTCGATGTGCCTTGCAATGTCGTCTAATTCGTAAGAGCCAACGGGCAATGTTACCTCGCGGGAGATATTGCCGCTTTTCACGAGATTTTTTCATCGATGTTCGGTATCGCATTGTAGGTTTAGAAATCAACCAAACCTATACACCATTCCCCTTCCAGATCGAGTGGAGGACAGTGTACAGCACACATCTCGGATCTACGACCCGTTAAGGTAAGCATCATCGATATGACTGATGGTTTCCAGTTCATGTATAGCCATTTTATCAAATTACTTGTACGAACGAACAAGGAAGCGAAGACACAAGTGGCCACAGTACACCAGTATAATCCGATGACCTGGAGATCTTATCATGATGCACACTTGCGCGGAGGAGTGTACAGTGGGGAAACGTGGTAAGGGGTGGGTGGGTGAAATGGGAGTTGCCCATATACTCGTCGAAGAGATGGCTTCGGACGTGCGGAAGACTTGTCTGACCCGTTTTCGTTGTCCGTGCCGACCGTGTCCCTGGGGGAGGTGGCGGCAGATTGCTGGGAGCCGTTCGCTCTCCCTAGCTCCTACATGATTGATCAAGAGCCCGTTCTCTCCTTCGCGCACCCGTGCGATTCCTGCCACACCTGAAACCATTTCTCCTTGGTCGACTTTTTGGAATAACCAAATTTCGGACTGAGGCTTCCCATTCCCCCCCCCCCCTTTTTCTTCTTCTTCTTCTTGATAACATAATTGCTCACTTTTACATTTTCATTACTACTGTTTTTAGGTTGGTATGCTTGTACTAAACATGGTTGAATGCTGTACGCAAACATTATAAGTATTTTTCTGAAAATTTTTGTAAGAGTATTGTTCAGGTTGTCACAGTTTTTTTCTGTGGCTGATATGAAAATGAAAGAAGCAGTAGGAAGGGAACAAATTTATTCATTAAAAGGTTAATTATAATTGGGTGGGTTTCAGATTAATGCAGTGCAACCAGAGTTTTCTCCAACAAATAATTTTGTGACAGCAACAGGTTAAAATCTCATTGGGGTGTTACTTGAAGCTGATGCTTTACAGCTTTCAGTAAAACATTTATGTGGACAAGTGTTACACATGTAGCACACATACCATATTGAATATTTAATTATTGACATGTATGGACATGCTTGCATCATGTGAAGCTTGCATGGTTTGAAAACTATTCTACTTATCATTCACCATGACTAAGAAGAAAATTATACACAATATATCACTGTTTTTCTGTTCTTCCATGTCGTATTACGACATATTTGACCAAATAAACCGTTGTCCTTGCTGAGGTAATATCCGGAAAGATTGGTGACTGGGTTGGATCTGGTGAAGAAAGTTAAAGTTGTGTAAAGAAGGCTAATTACATTTGCTTTCCATTCGAAGCTCATTTTGTATCAGCCATTTTTGTTCTGTTTTCCTCATTCCTTTCGTTTTCAATTGCTGGGGCCTAAATTTTTCATTATTTTTATAACGGTAGTTTAGTTGATAAGCCTGTTCATTAGTTACTAGGGGCCATGATGGTGTACTGGTCTGACTATTCGCATCCCACCTAGCGAACTGCAGTCGATTCCCGGTGGAGCCACTCCCAGTTTTTGAGCATGGGAATTGTGCCAGATCATGCCGTTGGTCGGCAGGTTTTCTTGGTGATCTCCCATTTCCCTTACCCTTGCATTCTGACACTGCTCCATACTCACGTTGCTTCACCCTCATCTACACTCAAGACCTCAGTGTTAAGAGTCGTTCAATTCTCTCCACTCCCCTTTCCACTTCACCAGTTACTTTTTTTTTACTTGCCATCTAAAGTAGAATAGCTAGAAAGCCAAATAATTAAGTCCACGTTGTTAATGTCAAATGGTAAAGCCAATTTAAGACACTGACAACATAGTAAACTGGGCGATGCTGTATACGAAAATGAATATTACAAAAGACGTGTATTTTGTGGAGCTCTCAGTAGTTAGTGTAGTTATATAGTTAATACGTTGTGGCAATTTTGTAGTAATATTGAATCTTTGGTGAGCAAAATAGATGCAGGCAAGCAGTGAATTTCATTTAGCATTCAGTTTATTACATTTTCTCTCTATTGCTGTTTCTTGTTTTTCTGCATTTTGGCATTGCTTCATGCATGAGCAGATAAAATCTCTTTAATTACACTGTAATTAGCAAGGACGGTAGTTAGTTCTGTGACATGGAAGCTTGAAATGTGTACTGAAGTAACTTTCCCATAACTAGACAGTCATAGTTACAAATTCAGTTGTATTACTGTCGTTTTCATTAGTTGTGAGTTGAGGTGGTTGGGATCATTTTTTTGGGCTAATTGTGAAAATAACAAATATTTTGCTTGAAATTGTGTCTTTTTTTTCAGATTGATCCACAACTTTTCCACCCCTCTAATCTAGATGAGAGACGCGTGAATGTGTGTAATTTTTTAAATTATATGAGTGGAGTAAATAAATGTTATCCACAGACGTCTGTTTGACTTTCCTTAGTTGTGCAATGGTTCCTTTACTACCTACTTGTCCACAGGGATGGAAACTTGCACGAAGGAGACCAGATCTTAGCCATCGATGGCCAGCCCCTGGACTCAAACATCTCCCACCAGCAGGCCATCAGCATCCTGCAGAAGGCTCGGGGGCTGGTGGAGCTAGTGGTAGCACGCACTGGGACCGAGGAGACACCCGTCACCCCACCGTCACCCTCTCCTATCGACCGATCACCCTCTGCTGTCAGCGATACCTCCAAAGCTGGCTCAGACATGGTGGTTAGTGACCCATGTTACTTTACAACTTTTGTGTTTTTGTTCTTCCATCATACTGCCTGATTAGATGTATGGCTACTTCAGCCTTAGCAGATGGTAAAAAGAAAAGTGATTTTATATTGTGTTATCAGATTTGATTTCTTGTAGTTTTCAACATTCTGCCACTAATTGTCATCTGTCATCCTTCATGTAATAGTGAATTAGGCTTGATTAGTTTGTACTCCCACATACAATTTAATTAAAGCGCTGTACCCTTTACGTAGCCACAAAACTGATTAGGAATGTGCAAGAGAGAAATCCCCTCCAACCAATCCCAGATATTTTGGCAATACTATAAACTCATGTGTGCATCATTACCCCATTTTTGCCATTATTTTGTGGCATTTTGACAGGTTCAAAAGCAGTACAAAAAATAAAAGAATGTTCATTTGTGTGCACATGCAGACATATGACTGTGCATACAATTATTTTTTTTGTTATGGGTTATATTTCGGGTAGATTTAAGTCAAGATTTTTCACATACGATGGGGTTAGTTTTTCTTAGAGTGCTCCAATTTTTACAAGCTTTTATTTAACTTGCCTTGTTAGTTTGTTTGTATGTTTGGTTGAAATCTTGCAAGTCAATTTTAAACCACTTCACGCTATCCAATTGAGCTGAAATTTCGCATGTATGTGTAGTTCCAATAACAATACATTGTACAATGGAGATTAGAAGTGTCACTGCTGTTATGCGCATGCCTTTTTTTGTAGCAGAAAATATATCTGAAAACTATTATTATAGTTTGCTCCTACAGTATGTCCCATATCAGAATGAAAGCGAACTACTGGTTGATCACGATACATCATGGGGATCTTTCTTACCAAGGGAAAGCCATATTCATGATACAAACACGTGGTTGGAGACTAAAAAGTGAAAAATAAAGTAAATGTAAAAAGCTTTTAAAACCAACCTTTTATATAAATGCACTAAAAAGGGAAAAATAATTATAATAGTTCCCCACAATTTGTAGAACTTGTAAGAAAAGTGAAAAATAAAGTAAATGTAAAAAGCTTTTAAAACCAACCTTTTATATAAATGCACTAAAAAGGGAAAAATAATTATAATTCCCCACAATTTGTAGAACTTGTAAGATGTGGTCGAACAGCCATAATAAACTTTACCGCAAATTAATATGTTTGTATCAATTACATATTTAGTATATAAAAGATTGGCAGGAATATTCAAGAGCCTTATGCACGATTTGTTCTTCCTATGCTTACGCAAATGTGATATACGTTCTACATTGTGAGTAGTTAAGAGCCTGATGCAAGATATGTGTTTACTACACTTACACAAATGAGGTATATGTTCTACATTCCACCAAGATTTTATATACTAAATATAAATTGATACAAACATATTAATTTGTAGTAAAGTTAATTACGGCTGTTCGATCACATCTTACAAGTTCTATAAATTGTGTAACTATTATAATTATTTTTCTCTTTTTAGTGCATTTATAAATGAAAGGTTGGCTTTAAAAGTTTTTTTACATTTATTTTATTCCTGCCATTGCATTGTGTTGCTTCTCTGTTATGGTTGTCATCTCATTTCATTCTACCAAGGGTTCAGGTTACCATCCATAGTTCCTCATATCAAAGGATCGTAACTTCGTGTATTGCTCCTTTCCATTATTTTGTCCGTTTTGCTAACTCTGCTTCATTTTTAATGCTTTGTCATTAATGAATGCTTATTAATATATTTTTTTCATCACATTAGTTATGTCTTCTTTGTTACATTGTCTTAAGGCCACTTGTATCTACAAGTTATCTATTCTAGTGTTATCTAACACCCTGTTAGCTTAACCCCTTGGTAAAATCTGAACTGTGTTGTATCACCACGTTTTATCTCTTCAGTGAGATAATTGAGTGTCAAAATATTTAGTCACTCTTTGATGTACAATTTGGCAACAAATTTCCTGGAAATTCAGTGTTTTATCCTGAAAACATGGATAATGTGGGCAGGAGTGTTTATTTATTTATTTTTATTTCTGGTATTTATAAATACATGCAAATGAATACTTTGGCTTGTTTAATGTCAAATATTTATCAGTAAGTATGTAAATAACACAGAAATGACAACACAGTGTTTTAAATTAGTATTATTTGTTATGTATTGTAAAAATTTATTTTTGTAGTACCACTGTACCTGGGCATCTCCACACCAGGCCACAATTGCTCCACACCTCCTGGGATCATGAAAAGGTGGGGAAAAATATTAAAATCCATAAAAACATCAAACCACAGCAGAGTACAAATATGAAGGAAAAAACTTTGTTATTTTTAAATGCAATGCTTCTGTCCAGGATGGGAAAAACCAGGTGTTATCCATTCAATTGAAAAAAAAAAAAACACCAATCTCTTTGATTTGATTTTACTATCAATACTCATTAGTTTTTCACAAAACCTTTTATGAATCGGCGCATACAAAATTCACCATAAATACAATATCTCTTTGAACAATTTCACTCCAAAACATTCTTAGCAATATTTACAATCCTTATGATTTCACACAATTTAAAATCCTCAAAATTCTACAACCCCAATAAGATTCCCAGTTTTACATCGGAAACAATCACACTATTATTTTAAGAACCAATATAAAACTTCATTTAAAACTCACAATACCACCAGGTATAATTTTACTCCAGACATGTCAGTTTTTTTTTACACTCAAGGGTTCAAGAAAATACCCATATAAAAAGCACACCTAAAACAACTTTCCAAAAAAAAACACTTTATCTTTAGTTTTCCCAAACTTCCTTTAAAAATCAGCTTCACAAAATTTACATTTCCTGTACAATATATTATACTAAAAAAACCTCCCTTAAATCTAATTTTTTATCCTGTACAATCTCACTTTTTTTTTATTCCTAGCCCATTTTATAATCTCTGGCTACAATCATCACAGACACACCCTTTTTTCCACTAGGGTCAATATTATATTGTACACAAGTCACGACGAGCGAATGAATGGTCTCAAGGCAATCGTCTTTTTAAGCCAATTACACTCTTGAGCAGATACTCATTCAACCATTTTATCTTTCAAGGACACGTGCCTAGGGATACTCTGCCTACCTATGTCCACCTTGCGGCGGTGATATTGCACTGTCCTGTCACTCGCACAACCCAAGCAATTGTGGTGGCCTTAGGATATTCTCCCCACTAGACACCCAGGGTGACCTTATTGTCACCACAGTATCACACAGATTCCCTTGCACACCAAAACACACACACAGAAGTCAGGCTCAAGGATATACTCCCCATAAAGACATACTCAGTGTGACCGTATTGCCCTTCCTCCCTCACACTAACATCCAACACTCTCATCACACCCAACACACCACCAGTCCCATTCCAAGAGTCTTTGTTTACCTTGTTCACAATCTCTTAAATACTCCCTAAAGAACAGTTCCCAGTCCACCCCACTACTCACAAAACGACCCCCAAACTCAGAGCCCCAGTCTTCCTCTAGTCGACTTTCAACTCTTAACCCTTCAATCAGCCCCAAATTCACACACAGCATCAACAGTGGCTGAACAAGGTAAAAAAAGAGTCCCAGCTGACGTTCAACTCTTACACCTTCTATCAGCCTCAAACTCTTCAAATCACCACCACTTGCTGAACAAGGTCATAATGAGTCCCGGCCTCAAGGAAATCCCTCTGGAAAACAAGTTTGTACCATCCATCCAAGACGCCCCTGTTTCCAAAAATCCCTTGCTTCCACTACTCACTCCACTCACAATCCCAAAAACATACCTAGTCCCACTTATCTTCACTATTACCAATGCCCAAATGCTATTTCCCACAGCCAAAGTTCCATCTCTCAGGCAGCCAATGTTTTGTTCATGCTCGGGGACAACATTAAAAAAAAATCTCCACCTCGCGTGCAGAAAAACTAAGTCCCAACTACTCTTGCTTTGTAGACTAAGTCGAATCACTACACTGACTATCAACAAATTTCTAAGTCCGCAGGCTGCATACTTAACTGACATCACGACGACTCTCGAAGTCCTCATCTGACCAGGGGCGACTCCACACACCCCTTGGTTCCTTCTCGCCAGCAGGGACATGTCTCTCTCAGCAATGTTTTTTTTTTCCTAACATACCCTGGTTCTAAGTGTTATATGTACATCCGAGGTAGGATCGGGGTGCTAATTGTGTCTCAGGGTGAACCCCTTATGCCTACAAGGGAAGAAAATCATGCAAGGAGAAATGCATCGTGGCAGAGAGGGATTGGGCAGCCATGGCCAGTAATTGGGGCCATGACTGCCTCCTTAAGTATACCTATAGCTAACTTATAACCAAGAAGAGACTGGGAAAAACTGGCATAGACACCGTAAAAACCCCGGGGGGGGGGGGGGTTAGTGAAGTTAATTCATGGTGAATTTGAATATTTTCAGGTCTTGTTAAAATATTTGCAAATCCCTTAAGGGGGCTTGCAGTGAGAAAATTAATTGGATTTGTTGCAGTTATTGCCAAAGTGAAGCTAATTATCATTAAAAATGGTTAAATTGCAAGGCATTTCTGGAATGAGGTGGAAATAAAGTTGAATTTAACTTAATAATAGTAAAATTAAAAGTTAGTGTAATTGTGATTGATTGGAAATTACTTGAAAGTGTTAATAAAATGACGCCGTCGGGTGAGACACAAGACTAACGATGACACAAATACTTACTGGTAATTTGGGCGCCAGCGGTGCTTCCCAATCACCATACTATTGAGACTCAGAGTTCTCAGGGATGTTGTGGGTTCTATGCGTCCGTCTCATCCGTACGTACATACAAACATGTTGGCAATACTAAACTTTTAATATAATCACTGAAATAAACAATTGATAAAACATATGTGGCTAGGACACTGTCACTACTGGATAAAAAATTGAGTTCACTGTAGACTTGTTTTTATTGATATCGTTCATACACATCAATGTGCCAATGAAATGGTTATCTCGGTAATGACTAACCAATTGCGTTTGGGTGCTCCCCAACCCGTAATTCATCTAGCGCACGTCTAAATGGATGATCTCACCGAGGTGCGTGAAAGCACAGCCTTCACAAGGGAAGAGGGCTGACAGCCGCTAGGGTGGACTGACGGTTTTTCCCTGAAGACAGGAAACTGTGAATTACAAATGAATACCCTTAATAGACACTAACACGAGTGATTACTTGGCATCACTAACACAAACTCGTCGGGGCTCGCCCTCCAGCACATGGTTAGTGTGGTGAAGGCCTATACACAGAGCCGGCTAGGATGGGAGTAATTGCACCGTACGCTAATTACACAATTACATAGACCCTTGAATGAGGCATGAAAAAGATGGGACACAAGATGAATATTCTCAATAAACACACACACATATGAAAACAAGCTTAGGTGGCGCGGATGCCGCTGGATGAAGTTCGTAGCGGACCACGTGGTGCAGGGGAAATTGCAATATTTCTGTGTGGAAATGGCAAACTAAATTCAAATAAAATATTATTCGTGTTTGGCAAATGGTTCTCTTTACGATTAGAGTTGTTACAGGCTTGTAGCATGCCTGATGGCAGTGAAATCAAACATTACTGTGACCGCGTAGTCAAGTACAAAAAGCATCAATTTACGTGAAAAATACTTTGAACCCTGAATAAAATTGACCATCGAATCCTGAAATAAATGATTGTACATACATTGTTATATAAATAAGCTCTTAAAACGCAATGATGGTGTATACAAAGACTTGGCTTCAGTCGGCCACGTGGTTATACGTGATGTTGCCGTAAAATAGCCAAACACAAAAATTACCCTTAAATACATACATAAAATAAAGCTCTTAAAATTGCGTGTAGCAATTATGCAGAAGTTACAATGAAATGCCATAAACATAGACAGATGGCGTCTGATTCAAAATGCGCGGGTCGCGTGACCTCTCAGACATCTTTCTCCTCCTTCTCCTCGATTAAGTTAAAAATGCCACAAGGTTCTAAGAATTAGTAAAGCGGAAGCATAATGCTGGGGAAAATGTCTGGCAAAAACATACACAAGCAAAGATTAACCGGTAAACTAAATTGACTATAGAAACCTACATCAGTGAACAAAAGTTGTAGTGCGCATGTGACAGTGTCTTATCTCGCCAGCTCTCCTTGACAGACTGTCCAGATACAAGCGTCACACGGACCTATCATGGCCGCCTACGGGGTTCACATAAGCGGAAGTGCTATGCACATTAAGTGAAATATTTTATATTGAAAATAAAATGGCATAAATTAAATTAGATATTGTTTTACATTTCTATAATTTTGTTATGAATTTCAGTATTATTTTAATATCTCTTTATGATGGTGTTCATGCCAGAATATTAAGTGTTCTTAATCTCGGCGCCGCAGGCACTTTGAATATTCACAACCAAACAATTAAAATTAGTACAAACACTTTACTAAAACATTCAAAGACATAATAAACACTTTAAAGACAATATAACACATTTTACCCTGAAATTAATATTTATAGGAAAGTTCAAATTATTGGCCTCCTTGCGCACGTGTGGGACACGTGACACATGAGCACCGTCATGGGCTCTACCGCCGCTGGCTGTTAGCCGGCGTCAAAAATGTTGTGATATATAGGTAATGGTAACTAGTATTTGGCCGTATTTAATAACAAATTACTTTATATTAGAAGTTGGAGAGTGATTTGAATTTTAAAATACATTATATACATATAAAATACATTCAGGAGTGTTGCATGAGCGAGTGACTGCAGATAAATGTCTTGTGCATGTTTGCAGGAACTAGTTTTGTTAAAAAAGGGAGATATTTGTCCTAGACCTATCGGAGAATTCCGGTTGGTCTACGAGTTAATTTTGCCACTGAAGGCGTGTAATATGTCATTTACAATAGTTTAGGGAATATTTCCAGTGATATTTGATAGTAATATTCGTTAAAAGGCATGAAATATGTTATAAAAATCCCAAAAACATGAGACGAAAGAAGCATTTTTCAGATAGAAGTGGCTGGTGGTCTCTGGTTGGCCGAGAGTCTCGCGGGAGGTGGGGGCCACACTCCGCCAACTAAAAGATAGCAGCACTATCATCGTTATGAACTGGGCTGGTTTAACACTTTCAAAAAGCTATCTGGAAAATTAAAAGTTGTTAATATTGACTGTAATTGTTCTGAACAATCTTAAATCATTATTATATAGGTGGTTCAAAACTTTATTTTAAGTTATCTGGCAAATTATGCTTTTAGTTCATTCTTGACTAGATTTCAAGTGATTTTAATTGAATTGTGAGTTGTTAAAGGCAGTAAATATTGCTTGGATGGCCAGTAATAATTAGAGAGCTGAAAATTATTAATAAATCAGTGATTGAACTTGATTTTTAGGCTAGAATTAATTAAAATTTTGAATAAAGTGCTGTGATCAGGTAGTTTATATTGTAGTAATTTTTATTGTTATCACTTGCCGTAGTTTTGTATGTCTGTTATGTAACACGTGGTCGTTCCAGAGCAAGCCAGGGCAGTAAAAGGTATTATTCCAGGTCATGTAGACCGACTAGGGGCAGACAAAAGTAGACATTGCTTCGAGCAGTAAGAAAGCTATTTCCTGTTTGTCAGATAGGTGTTTTACTGTGGAGAAGTAGGCCAAAAGGTCAGGAAAGTCACAGTCTTGCAGAAAAACCATAAACTCGTGGAGGTCCTGCACTGTTTCCCTCATCCCTCCGAGCAATTTTCATGGGAAAGGGTGAGAAGGGATTTCTGTTTGTGCTTGTTGTTTTTGAGCTGGGGTTTTCGGAGTGCTTGTTATGTTTTGTGTGGGTACACAGAGTGCCTGCGCATAGGAGAGCTGTGGTTGTGTTCTGCAGGGAATGATATTGCTTGCCAGGTTTCTGGACAGTGCAAGTGCTGATTGAAGAGTTGTTGAGGTATCCATGGCAGCTTGGCATTTCTGGACTAAGTCCAGGAACTTAGAGCATGGCATTCCTTGGAAAATTCTGAGTGATTACCCGAACAATTGTTGCATTTGGGTGGTGTTTCTGTTTGAGTTCAGGCTCCCGTTGGATGTGACTGCGCAGTGATGACAGGAGGGTGGCATAGAGCAGAAATGTTGGGTATGCCCCAAGGCCAGGCAATTTTTACACTGAGGCACGTCCTGTGGCCTCTTTTGATAGGTCTTGGGGTCGACTATTGTCATGTTGATATTTTTGATCTCATGGAGTTGGTGGCAGATTAGTGTTCTGTGTGGCTGTCACGCAGAAAGAACATTTCTTACTTTGGTATGAAACACATTGTTATAAAGAACCATTGAATTAGGTAAAATCCATAACTACTACAAATTAAATTAATTTCTCCACCTAAGATAAGACATCTCGTGAGTTTTGGATATAAAATTGAATGGGAACTTACTGGAATAAATTGTTTTAAATAGTAGTATCAACATTATAACAGATGACTAGTGTAGGGATTCAAAAATTAAAAGCCACTGGATTCGTTCTTACATTAAGCCAGCGCTGGTGAAGAAGGTTTAGACAAAATGCAATTTTATAATGAAAATTGGAAAATAAGTTATGATTTAAATAAAATTGATATGATGCTATTCCTTTTGTGTGGCAATTACATTGTAAAAAGCCATGGTGTGGTTTCAAACACACATTTACAATAAGCTAGCCTTTGTCCCATATACACATTAATCTTCAGGAAATTTTTTATGATAAACTTGCTCCAATGAAATTCAACAATATGAATATTGGCACTAACCTTAAGTATTCGTTTTATATTCTTGTTTTACTTCATTGATATCATACCATTTAATGACATATCGTCACTTCTGTGCTGTCCAACCCACTCGATTAGTGCACTGTTAAACTCATTTGTACTCTTTTTTACCTTTTAATAGTTGATAAACATCTGTGTTGCTATAGAATATATAGTAATTTTACACTTGATTCTATAAATTGTACACAGTGGTAATTCCTACACTTCAGTGGAGAAATTTGAGCCGTTCGTAACATTGAGGTCTTGCGAGCTGATGAGGGTGAAGTGAGGTGATTATGAAGCAGTGGCGTAATGCAAGGGTGGGGTAAATGAGAGATCCCCGAGAAAACCTGCCGACTAGCGGCATTGTTATGAATATCACCACTAGTGAAAATCCAGAGGTTGAATCCGGTTTGCCTAAACCACTACACCACTGCCTCTCTACATTTCAGTAAATTGCTACACAGACACTACATCACCAAGATTTTTCACTTACTCCAGTCATGGTATTATTCATTATAAGTAATTTTTTGGTCATGGTTACTTTTAGAAGTATGAGAGGCTGACATTTCCACCTTGAAATTCATCACAACTACTAAATAAAATGCATGAATTTGTACAGTATTGGGTCACCAAGCATCCAAATTTACATAGTTAAACTCCAACACAATTGAGTGCTCGTTTTTAACTAATTTAATTGGCAGGTCAGTGGGAATGGTGACTTACTTAACAGTGCTGCTATGTTACATGGAGCATGGGACATGTTGTTGTTATGCATAACAACGTAAAGGTAAATAACATTTTCAAGCAAGATACATTAATTTATAATATCAAAATTGAGGAAAAATAATAATATTTCAAACAAATAAAAATAAAACAAACATTATATTAGTGAAAAACATAGCAGAAAATAAATTAGCAATGAAAAAATTATTATTTAAAATTTTCATATTCCAGAATTTTTGATAAAAAGTTGTGCATCTTTATATTTCTCAATATTTCCTTATATTGGTGAGAAATTACCCTTCCTTTGTTTTTCAGTTTTAGTTTTTCCACCATCATGGAAAAATACATAGCGAAATGTTCCAAAGTTCATCACTTGTCCTGCATTTCTCTTCTGAACTGTAATGTTGGCAATAAGAATTGTGTCGTCAGCCAGGGGTTGTGGAACCCATTTGGAACCTGCCTGTGTCATAGACCAACTGGTGATGAAGTATAAACGGAATGCTTATCCACCAGTTAGCTCTTGGCAGCTAACAAAATTGGAGAGCATGGAACTTAGAGTTTGTGTTTTTTCAGCCGGTGTGGCTAGTGGACATGGACAATAGTGGTCTTAAGCACGTCAAGAGGAGTGAATAGATTTGGACAGCTCTTAATATCTGGGTCTTAAGAGTCGATGAGGGTGATTGAGGTGAGAAAGGAGCAGTGTCGGAATGAAAGGGTGGGAGAAACTGGAGATCCCCGAGAAAACCAGCCAACCAATGGTATTGTCCAGCACGATTCCCACATGCGAAAATTCTGAGTGACCCGGCCGGAGATTGAACTCGGATCACCTTGGTGGGAGGCGAGCAAGCTAACCGCTCAGTCACCGTAGCCCCCCTTAAACACATGGTTAGCAAATTATGCTCCCGTAATGCAGTGTCAGGGCCTCACTGCACACCTTTTATTTGTAGTAACTGGATTTCTGTGGTGGGGAAAACATACACCAAATTTTCCTTCAACATCTTATTGCAGTGCAACATCATCATGTGGCTACAGTTACAATCTTCGTTGTCCGTACTTCTACACACACCGTTGACAAAAAGAAAATGTAATATAAAATGGCACTCCTTAACTTACGTTCAGTGGAAGTTTTGAATTATGTCTTGTGCAGCCTCCACTGGTCAGAACGCTTATTCAAAATACCCTAAGTCTGCTGATTCTCTGTCTATGTAGTGTGGCCATCTGTGAACACAGTGGGTTGGCCAACAAAATACCGTATTTTGTCATGTATAGGTAGCACCAGAAGTTTTTGTTGAAAAAATTGGGATAATTAATATTTCAAGTATAGGGCACACTGAATTTTTTGTATTCCTGTAAATATGGTTAAGTTATGAATCTGAACAAACATAATAAATTCCGACTTAATTTCTCCCCTACAAAACATTTGTGACAGAAAATTGGTATTATGTTACAATGTTTACAAATATACATCACACAGTTACTATTCCACAGATGGTAACGTAACTTGAGAAAGCAAAACCACGGCTACATGTTACACAAAATGGTGGCGGGCGTATGAACTACATAAGATATCTTTCTCATCAGCAGAGAAATTACTTTCTCATGTATGGCATATATGGCCGAGCTCCAACATGTTTACATTTTACGCATGCAGGATGAAGGTTATTTTGTTTATGAATGCGAGTGAACAAATAATTGCAAGAGTGGAAAAAGTTTTTTTTTTTTCCTTTTATTCTTTTTTCGTCTTCTTCCTCCTCTTCCTCCTCCTCCTCTTCCCTTCCTTCCTTTAACATTAAAATGTACTGTATACTGACAAATTTCTAAATATGTTCGGGGGAAAACATTCTTTTAATGCCATTATATAAGCCACACCCCACTTTTTGTAGTCATTTTTTTGTATAAATGTGCACGCCGAAATATGGTAGTTAGTTAAGAGTCTATGAGGTGAGGACACTTATGGGTGCTAAGCAAGTAAGCTTTAAGAAATACTGAAAGTACAACATGCTGCAAAACCATGAAGCTCCTTACGAGGTGTGTCCTACCACACAGTTTGTATGTACTGACCTTACTATTTTCCTGTTTATTTCTACTGTGCGCTGTTTTATTTCAGTTTGTTGCTACAGTTTGAATTCTATTTATGCTAAATATCATCTAATGGCATTACAGTTGTAATTTCTGACTATTATTACATTCTGCCAACATTTACGTTTAAACCGTTTCCTGAGATAAATTACCCATGACCAGCACTGAATTGAAGTTTTCTTCTCAGATCTCTGTTTCAGATGTCTCATTACAACACCATGATCATTTTAACAGCTGATATATTGCTGTCCTCTATTTACTTATTTACGAATGTTTGTGCGTGTGTTCTGAAAACTGTAAAAATCTATATGTATTGTAGGCATATAACTTCATAACTGATACTACTTTTATAGGGTTACAAATTGCACCTCTTAGTTAACGGAAAGTCAGTGTCATAGCTTATTGGTAAAACACATTAGGACAGTTACTAAAGCACTAGACTAGAACTATATGTGAAAATGATAGGCCAAAATGAAAACTTGATATTTTTCTTGTGCTTGAAGAATCAAGTACCGAACACATGTATTTCGTTGTAGATTACATATAACTGTAGTTATTTTAAAAATCACTCAAACTGCCTTATTGTTTTTATTAATGACAAGCTCTTGTTTTGTAAACAGCTGAACACTGAATGGGCTCAAGTTGAAGTTATTGACCTTATCAATGATGGCTCGGGACTGGGTTTTGGGATCATTGGAGGCCGCAGTACGGGAGTGGTTGTCAAGACTATACTACCAGGCGGAGTTGCAGACAGGGTAAGTTTTATTCCTACTGCATATAACAATTCTGCAGTTTAATTACTTTGCAAGATTACTGTTTTGACCAGATTTAACTGGCAATCCTCAGTGCAAGGTGTTGGTGTGCAGGACAATCGATTACAAAGTGGTGACCACATCCTGCAAATTGGTGATGTCAACTTACGTGGAATGGGCTCAGAGCAAGTGGCAGCTGTCCTACGACAATCTGGTAGTCATGTGAGATTAGTTGTTGCACGGCCTGTGGAACCTACTTCTCCAGATTATCAGGTATGACAATAATTGTATCCTAGTCAATTGAACACTTTCCAAGTGCTCTGTGAGCACTCTAAATTATAGTACTTTATTTTGTCTCTTGTTGTTTTGTATTTTATAACTATCTTTCCATTTGTATAACATAATCTTCAGTTACTAATTTTTTAATAAGGGAGATGTTTCAATGCCCTTCACAATTGTGTTGTGATATAATGTACAATGGTAAAATCTTTTGAAATACCGTACTTTTTTCAGTGTTGTAATTGACAAAACATTGGAAATTTACAGTGTGATTAACAGTTTTGTTCATGATTTACTAATTAGTAATGTTTTAAGTACTTCAAGTTTGTCTTGAAATTAGTGTAAATGTTAGAACTTCTTAAAGTACATAGCTGATACGTGCCATTAGTTAATAGATGCCATTGATGTTGTGATAATTCATATAAATTTGATTTGAAGTCATTATATGCTTTAAGACTACTTGAAAAGTTATTAAACTTTTATTTACTCGTGTATAGTGCGCACCATGAGTTTTGCAACAATTTCAGGGAAAAAATTTCTTTTAAATAAAAGTGCACCAACAATTTGTGGTGCCTTGTAAGTATGTAACAAATTATTCTATCTTCACATTAATGTGTGGTGGTGATTGTGATATGTTTGGAAAATATTTTAACTAAATAACTCACTGTGCTAAAAGCCAAAATATTGTGCCATGCTGTACGATCACTGTAAACTACACTACAGTCATTAAAACAAAAATGTCAACTGCGAAAATCATCAACTGCAGTGGGCGGCGGGCTTCCTTTTTTCTTTTTTCTTCTTTTGCCAGCTTAATTTTTTTTTTGCTTCTTTTATGCAATGATAGGGGTTTTTTTTTTTTTTGCCAGGCCGGAATATAACACTAACCTTCTCTTTAAAAAAGTGTCGCATCTTCCCTTCTCCTCCTGCACAGAGTTGGTTATCCTCAGCCTTACACAGGGTTGCGACTTACACAGCATATTTTATAACTGACAGCTTACACCTTGCAGTGTAAGAAGCACATGAATTTCCGGCATTCATCATTACACGTTTATTGCCCCTGTATTGTGTAATCACAGTCGTGAAGCAATTGAAACAGGGATGTGAATAAGCCAAAAAAAAAGGGGGAGGCATTAGCAGCAATGGTCAGGGTTGAGGGCTGGGGGGGGGGGGGGGGGGGACTGAAGGAGGCGATGAGATAGAAAGAGAAAGAAGGGATAGGAGTGATGATGTAAGAGCGAGAGATGAGAAAACAGACTGTTCTGCTACCCTCTAAACATCTTCGGACAGTTTAAAACTACCCCCCCCCCCCCCCCCTTTTTTTTTTTTCTACTGTCAGTTTTTTTTGTCTATAGTGCGAGTAAATACGTATATACACAGTCGAATCACATTATTATGACCACCTGCTATTATCCATAGTAACCGCCCTTCGCAGCACGGGCAGCAACTAGACAAGCTGGCAGTGACTCAGTCAGGTGCTGATAGGTCTCCACGGGTATATGGAGCCATGCTGTCTGCAGTGCATCCCAACGACTATCAAGGTGGTCCCACAGATGTTCGATTGGATTGAGATTGAGGCTGTTTTGGGGGTCAGGGAAGAAAAACTTCAAAGTCTTCATAGTGCTCTTCCAGCCACGTGTGGACACTTCCAGCCATGTGGAAGGGCGCATTATCATGCTGGAAGATCCCATCCTCCCGAGGAAAGACAATTATTTTGTTCGGGTGGAGGTGATTGCCGAGGATGGATTCATAACCAAATCAATAGAGTGCCTTCCACATGGTTGATTGGACCTATAGAATACCACGAGAACATTCCCCAGACCATAACACTGCCCCCACCGCCTTGTGTTCGTCCAGTAATGGATGCAGGGTGTCAGTTCTCCGACGTTTCTCGCCAGACACTATGATGTCCATCCATTCTATGCAGCTAAAAATATGACCTGACTCGTCTGAGAAGACTACCCGTCACCAGTTATCAGTGATCCAGTTGCCATACTGTCTGAGTAAATTCCAGTCATTTTCATTGTTGCACCTGTGTTAGCATGGGTGCAGTAACCCTCTGTGTACTCTGGAGTCCCATTTGCAGAAGGGTTCGCTGAACTGTTGCAGTAGACATGTGTTTGGATGCCCCCTGGTTCATTTTGATGGTGAACTGTCCCACTGTAGTCTGCCGGTTGGCCTTCATGCACCATTGTAGTCTATGGTCACCTTGGGCATCAAGGGCATGTAGAGCTCCGCAGTTTCCCCGACAGTTATTCCCAATGGTACCATTCATCCACTCACAATACACCTTTACCGAACAGTTCACAAACGTCGCTCTTTCCTAATTGATGCCCACCTTGGCCCGACAGCAGGTGATCATCCCTTTTTGCAACTCTGTTAAATGGGTTCCCTGACCCATGACAGTAGGAAGCACAATTTTTAAAGCCAGCCTGTTGGTTGCAATATATATACGCTTCATCAGCCCATGTTACAAGTCGTACGTCATGAGCTACGCACTGCACATGGTACTTCTAGCAGGTGGTCATAATAATGTGATTTGACTCTGTACATGGCTTTTCTCTGGATTCAGTGGAAAATATCTTTAGTAATTAGTAAATATTGACTAGGTGCACTAACAAAAAAAATTATTTAAAATTTGATTATAATTTGCTCATTACTGTGCATTTAGAGTAAGTGGTGTAAATTTTTACAGTTCAAATAAAGTAGCACGGCTATAATGTATCCTTCCACCATACCTGTTTCGTTAGTGAAGAAAATGTTTGTAAACAAATGTTATGAGTCCAATACACAGTTGCATTTTCCTCATGTTTACTGTCATGGTAGGCACTGAAAGACTGGTGTTAGCTAACTTCCATGTAGTAATCAGTATGGGATATTAAAGCTGGGTTGGCCTTCCAACATGTTTAATTTTGCAATTGCCAAATACATTTGTTTATTTTATTTTGAGAGTAAAAAGGAGGGACTGGGGTGGACTTGAGTTTAAATTCTGTTTAGTGTGTTATTTTGAATTGCTTTTTTTTTTGGTGGAGCAGTGGAAAATTTTGCTAATATGGAAATAACATTCAAATTATTATAACTTCAAAAGGTTTAACTTGGTGAAAGAACAAAACTTGATACGTATGTTCTGTTCACATGCAACAATAAACACACACCCATTCATTTACCGAAGTTAACTTTACACATGTTGGATTTACTATTTAAGCCAAATAAACAAATATTATTTTTACACTACAAAGAAGAGTTGGGGGTGCAACTTTTTTAGGCCACGTGCATTTCAAACATTGTACTAAGTGTTTAGAAATATATTATTTACTAAACACGCTGTAGTTCGCAATCCCTTGAATAAGTGTTTTTGTGTGGAAATCCTTGCACAATTACTTAATTAAAATCACATTTATCTGTCAATGTTTTTAAATAATTGATTTGCAAAATCATTCAGTATGTGCAACACTTTGTGCCAATAATATTACATTTCACTCAAGAAAATGTATTAAAAATGCACCTACACTAAAACAAACTATATTTGATGAAAGCAAATGCAAAAATAATTAACTGCAGATAAAATTTTCTGACGATACCAGTAACATACTCTCATAAACATAATGACAAAAAGTGCATGAACAATGGCGTTGACTGGGCTGGAAATGTTTCACTGATTGTAAGTGGCATGCTCAGTCATAATTGATAAACTTGCTTTTAAGCCAATTTGCTAAAAACAAAAAAAAAATTTATATAACATAACAAATATAATTTAAACCATAAATGCTGTAAGTATAATTAAAATTACAATCTTTAGTTCTCAATACTATTTTCTTCCATAGTCTTCATCAATATTGCCAAAATAACAATATACCATACACCCTGCAACAATTCATCAGCTGGTACAATACTATGCAAATGAAAGAATTCACTGTTTGCATGCTGTGTAGGTTGGTCAACAAGTTTGACCCCACTTATATGAAATGGACAATAATAGTCCGGTTGACTTACAAGTCTTCATAGAATAGACGTTATGTATAGCACAGGCACAAAGATTTATTGACCTCTCACCAAAAGATGTATATATGTACAATGTTAATTTTCTTTTTAAGCATTAATTAAAACCATTCATTCTGAAAAAAGAAATTTCTTATAAGTTTTACCCACGTTTATTTTATGAGCCAATGAAGTTTTTATCACCCATAAAGCAAAAACATAAGTGGTATTTATTGGTAAAGGACACTCCAGTATCAACATGTTTATCAAAGCATGTATACTACAGATGTCAGTTCAGAAGTACTTTTGTAGCCATTGTTATGGGAAACGCATAATCCGAACTTTTAAATCTTTGTTCCTTTTGTTGCTAGAATAACTTAAAATGCAGTGGACCATGAACCGTAGACTGGCCGCTTGCGGAACTGGTGCACGGCCAGCGTATAGTACTGATCTGATTGCTTCCGAGCAAGGCACAAAGTTTGGTACTGCGAGGTGGACTTTACTTTTGGTGAGACCGTTCCCAGTGGTATACCTGGATGATGTTTGACCTGTTGAGATTGCTGTTTCTCACACCATGATACACTGGCGTGAGCTCTGGTTTCCAGTGTGCTGGTGCACAAGTGCTCTGATGTGCTTGTCACAGGCGTCGACTAGAGAGTGGGGGTTCCTCAAAACCACAAGTTGGCTAAGCTGTGTGCTGTATCTCGACCACTCAGATAGGCTATGACTACTGGATGTGTCTCGTCATCGTGCTTGGTGGGTGGAGTGAAGAGTGCGAGTTCGTAGTCTGGCGTGGTTGATCTCTCGAGCCGGCAGAGGGCTGCTGCTTGCTGCCGGGGACTGAGGTACTTGAGTCCGGTAGGGATTGGGGCTAGGCTCCAGCTGGTACTTGGAGATAGTCTCTGCCATTTTTATCCTCTTTTAGATACTGCTGCAACAAAAGTATGGTATGAGGTAAGAGAATAGAGAATACTACGATCAAACCCTCGCAGAGGTGGAGCAGGTAACGTTGTGGTCCTACGTGTGTGTGTACAACCACATACCGCCTCCGCCAACCCAATGCGGTATTCCTATCTCAGCATCCGGCTCTAGAAGTGCAGTGGATATTGAGAGTCTGATCTCACTGGCTGACTGTCTCAATACGTGGGTGAGTTCCTTCTGAGGACCAGTCCTCCCAACTCAGGGAATACTCCTTTTGACACCAGAAGCCCAGTGGAAAGAGCAAGCACCAAGCTGACCCCAAGAGGAGGAGTAGGAGTATAGTGTCTGGTCTCTACCAT
Organism: Dryococelus australis; assembly: GCA_029891345.1. NCBI lineage: Eukaryota > Metazoa > Arthropoda > Insecta > Phasmatodea > Phasmatidae > Dryococelus > Dryococelus australis. The sequence continues at coordinate 113,530,342 of CM056996.1, read as the reverse complement.
TCCGTACACAATGGTGCACAGAAAGGGGGACCATCCAAGGTGCATTTGAGTACTCTGCTGACATGTTGGCGGTTGGAGCAAATTTTCTGGTCTCTTGCTGTCCCTCTGACAGGGCTGATGTTTACAGGGAAGGGTGCAATGACTATGGGAAGGATGCCCTTAAGTGGATAAAAGCTGGTTTATTCTATTTGATGAAATAAACAGGGTGGTGTTGCACTACATCCCATCAGTTGGAGCTTTACGGAAGTTGTAACCTATGATTGACAGGTGAAGGCAACCTGTTCCCTAGGCTAACGAGGGTAGGTAGACGAAGTGCTATGAAAGTAACTTAAACTTGGTTACCCTACGGGGTTGTCCTGAAGGGGAAGTGTGTAAGTGTTTAATGATGTTAGACGGTGACTGGTGAGGACTGCTGTGTAGTGAAGGAACAGACCGACTGGCATTACAAGGGACATTCCCTGCTATTTATACTCTGGCGGGCTCACCTTTTGTCAGGTTGGAGAGCAAGTAAACGTGGCATAGATCCTCTGGGCGTATGACATCACCGGCCGGCAGTGGATGCAGATGTACGTCTTGGTGATCATACTATTAGGGTTATCTGGTGGCATGCTATAGTACCTGAATGATCTTGATGCATAGCTTCGGTGGCTCGCCCGGTGAACAGAACAATCTTCAGGCGTGAGCGTGCGTCTTTTACCATGGAAAACGGTACAAGTTCTTGATGTCAGCTGTTGTACTGCCAATCAATCTCCTTTGAATGAATAGGGTTCAATCGCCGGCGGGGTCACCAGGTTTTCACGAGTGGGAATCTTGCTGGACAATGCTGTTGGTCAGTGGGTTTTCTCGAGGATCTCCCGTTTCCCCTGCCCCCTCATTTTGGCGTTGCTCCATACTCACTCCAATCACCCTCATCGGCTCTCAAGGCCTCGCTGTTAAGAGTCACCCAAATCTCTTCATTCTCTTCACTCCTTTGAACGTGCGACTGAGTGATGCGCACTGAGGAGTAGATGTTTATTGAATTATAAGTAAAAAGACGTCACACATCAGTGTGTTTATTGAATTATATAATTATACATATTTGTGAATGAGTGAAGAAATTTGGGCGGCTCTTAACAGCAAGGTCTTGAGAGCCGATGACGGTGATTAAAGTGAAAATGGAGCGGTGCCAGAATGTAGGGGTGAGGGAAATGGGAGATCCCCAAGAAAACCCGCCAACCAACAGCATCGATATACATATTTGTGGACATACTTTTTGCTGTAAGCACAGTACGTTGTACATAAGGACTGTTAATGTATGTAGCATTTTTGTGTGTCCTATCTGCTTTATAACATTTTCCAGCATGTATAATATAGAATATTTAATTTCTGTTGTTCTACCTTGTAGGTCCATGACTATCTCTAGACTATAGTGAATTTGTTGAGTATGTACTTTGAATGATTGTGTGAACAGGCACTTGGCAGCCATGCTCCAATTGTCCCAACCAAAATTCTTGGTGATCCTGAGGAGCTGGACAGACATCTACTGCAGAATGGCTACACAGAGACGTTCAACCCCCACCTACCTGTGCTGGATACTTATGACAGTCCATTCATCTATGGCCAACAAGACTCTGATGTTGAGTTACATGTAAGCATATTGACAATTGGTGCATCAAAAATGTTGCATTTACAGTGCACTGTTCTAGATTTTAGTCTTTCTTTTCTCTTTGTAGTATGTTGTTTCAAGGGAAGGCAGGCACATAAAGAAATGTATGAAGGAATTTTTTTATAATGTAAGAATTTAAAATTAAGAGAAATGATTATACAGTAATTGGATACATTAGCACAGTTTGTTGCCAAGTCAAATTTGTGACCCTTTTGTAGACAACTTATTTTACATTACTAATAAGATATTTAGTTAAAATTTATGTAAAAATTGTTAAAAAGAAAAAAGTTATGTCTGGTTTTATTATGGTGACTTTTTTGTTAGTGTATTATCTGTACCAAACAGTAATTCAACATTAATGAATTGTGTATTTAATGATAAGTTTATGGATGGATGACTGAATTTTAAAGGTATTGCATTTGGGAATTTATTTATATTCTTCAAGTTATATTTATATAGCCCAGTTTGGAATTTTTGAGGTGAACAGAATTTTACAAAATATGTAGAATAAGTTTTGATATCAAATTTTTAGAGCTGGAAATATATATATTAGTATTAATTTGGTAGTTTAAACATAAAAATTTAATATTGAAATAATTTTACCCACATAAGATGTGCAAGCAATATATTTGTTGTGATTGCTGTAATGTTTACAGGCAGACCCAAGCTTAGTGGTGGATGTGGCCAGAAACACAATGCCTATTGGACCAATCCCTCCCCTCCCCCTTCTCACTAGCACCCCCTCCCTTCCCGTGCTCACTATGGATATGTCGGCACTCGATTCCCAAAGCCTACCAGAGATGGAGAAGTTTGTGGTGGAGCTGAAGAAAGACTATCATGGTATAGGCATCACAATTGCTGGCTATGTATGTGAGAAAGGTTAGTAAGGTTTATACTCTACACTTTTATGGCTGCGACTAATGCATGTATGTATATTTTTTTCCTTTCTGATGTATAGTATATTTTTCCTTGCTTGTAATTGCAGAAGAACTTTCTGGGATTTTTGTGAAGAGCATCAGTGAAGGTAGTGCTGCAGATTTGTGCAAGAAGATTCAAGTGAATGATAGAATAGTTGAGGTGAGATTTGAATGGATTATTTTTTTAACTATAGTAATTCAGGTGTTTACTCAATTTAGAAAAAGTTAATTTAATTTGCTGGAAATTGTATTAGCTTGTGTGCATTGAGTGCTGCAGTCAGTTTCCTCTAAAATGACTGTGTTTAAAATTGCTCTACACTTAGTCTTCCGTTAAAAGAAAAATACTAGAACTGTAGGATAAGTTTAGAAAAATATCTGAAATTGTTATATTTTATTTGTTGGTTGTAACTTTATTACCGTATTTTGCCGTGTATAGGCCGTATGCCTATATAGGCAGCACCTGGAAGTTTTTTTATTAAAAATTAAGGATAATTAATATTTCAAGTATAGGCCGCACTAAATATCTGTATTCCTGTAAATATTGTTAAGTTGCAATTTCGTACAAACATAATAAATTCCAACTAAATTTCTCTCCTACAAAACATTTGCGACAGATAATTTGTATTATGTTGCAATGTTTACAAATATACGTTGTGTAATTACTATTCCACAGATGGTAACATGACTACATGTTTACATTTTGCATGTGCGAAATGAAGGTTATTTTGTTTATGAACGCGAGTGAACAAATACTGGCTTGAGCGGAAAAGTTTTTTTCCTCTTCCTTTTCTTCTTCTTCCCTTCCTTCGTTTCTTTAAGTTAAAACATTAAAATGTACTGTATGTTGACAAATTTCCTAACATTTTTAATACCAATATCAAATATATAAGCCGCACCACACTTTTTGTAGTCATTTTTTTGTAAAAATGTGTGACCAAAATACATACTTAAGATTTTTAATCGGTCATATGAAGATAACCTTTACAGTGAAACAAATTTTGGTAGAATTTTCAGACTTGATAACAGTTTACAAAAAGTCAAATTTATTTTACCGTTAGTTTTTGTATTTGTACAGAATGGAATTTGACATAAAACAAATCTGAATTTACTATGTAGAGGAAGAATGTTTTTACAAAATCTGTAAACAAAAAACTAAAGGATGATAATATTGAAGTAAATTTCGTGACAATAAATGTATATACCTTAGGGTCCATTACACTGGCAACTTCAGTTCAAATTTTCTATGTGCCTTAATATGTTTTGTGTCACACTGCATCAGGTCAAGAACCCTGTAGAATAGGAGTTTTTCCTGAAAAATCAGTTACACCTTTCACGCAAGACATCTTTTCATCATTATTAAAACAACTACTACTCATCAGTGTGCATCACTCAGCCGCACATTTTCACGGAGTTGTTTAATTCTACACACCATGAGATGCCGAGATTGTACTGTCTACCCAAGGCAAAGGACGGACGCTCCATGCCAGACTTGTATTGTTGACCAGCAGAGCCACCAAGACTATGCATCGAGATCCTCCAAGTGCTTCTGCGCACCGCCAGATGGCACCACTAGTACGATCAGTTACATGCAACTTGGATCCAGCGCCAACCGGCAACGACACACGCCCGAGGATCAAGCTCCACACTTCACACCTGTCACCCCCTCAACCTACCAAGGGAGAGCGAAAGAAGAGTATAGATACTGAGCTCGAACCCTTAAACGCCAGTCTGTTCTGTTCCTTCACTGCACGCTCCCGTCGAAGGAACCATCGGCTCCCTGGTCTTCACCGCACTCCTCGTGCCGAATATTATGTGTTAACTACTTTGTCTTTACCGCACTTGTTGCTGAAGACTCCTACCTGCACCTCGCATGTCTTCACCGAACCCTGGTGCAGAAGACGCCTTCCGTCGTCAAACATTGTAAAACACGTAGACACTTTCAGCCCCTTCAGGGTAATGGGTAGCGTAGTTAGTTCAAGTTATTTTAATAGCACCCATCTACCTACCCCATAGCCTGGAAACAGGTCGCCTTCGCCTGTCAATGTTTAGCAGTGCCCGTTAAGCTCCCGTTGATGTAAAGAGGTAGTGCAACACCACCTTGTTTATTTCCCTTAGCAGAATAAACTAGCTGTAATCAACTCATGAGTATCCTCGTGGACTTAAAACCTTTCCACATAGACATCAGGTCCATTAGAGGGATAGCAGGTAGTCAGGGAATTTTACTATAATTACTATGTACACCAGTAGAGTACACACACATTCTGGATGGCTACCCTTTCTGTGCACCACAATGTACAGAACTGTAGAGCACACACTAGGTACTCTGCCCCTTGGGGTCAGCTTCTTGGCTTGGTGCTTGCTCTCTCCACCGCTCTGCTTGAGTCGGAAAAAGTATTCCCTGAGTTGGGAAGACTGGTCCTCAAGAGGGACTCATTCCCATATTGGGACTGCCCACCAGTGAGACCTGACTCTTGGTATTCACTACACCCCTTGCGCCGAATACTGCGATAGGGATACCGCACTCAGTTGGCAGAAATGGTACGTGATTTGACACTTGTAGAGGACTACACACGCTACCTGCTCCACTTCAGCGGGTTGTGATCGTAACTATTTTGTCCTCATGCCCTACTCCCGTCGGAGCGGTAGCCGAGAGCAGGTTAAACGGGCAAACGCTACCTCCCATCATCAGCACAAACTTAACCCCCATCCTTGCGGCACTCACTCACCTCCCGCCGAGGGAGAAGGCTCAAATGATCTGCCACTTGGAGAGGCCTACGACACCGGAAATACCCACAGACCTCTTTACCGCACCTGTCAAGCTCAGCGAAGACACACACCCCATGTTCACCACGTATTTTGATGACCAGGATAAATCACACAGCATCTCCAGTCTGCACTTCTGGGGAATCGAGATACCAGAACCAACCCCACGAACGTGCACCTGCCCACCAGCCCACCAAGTTCTAGTACACATACATCAGAACCAGCGCAGGTGAGGCAGCCTCAATCAGTCACGTTGTCGCATAGGTATACCAGTCAGAGCAAATCCGCCAAAGTGCAAGGTGATACTTGCAGTACCAGACTTTGTGCCCTGCCGTAAAGCTACCCGGCCCAGTTTATATACTGGATGTGCTCCATTTCTCGCAAGTACCAGAGTCCAAGTCATCCCCTGGGTGTCTCTAGCCTAGCATCCACCAAAGGCACTCGATGTCATGATGGACCTTCACTAGCCACAGGCTTTATTGATTTCGTCAAAAAAATTACTGTATATAATACTATCAGGTAAAGTATTATTCCCATGGGCACTTTATTATTCATATTATCACGCAATCAAAATGTAAAATTTTTGAATTTCTTTGTAAACAATCAAATGTGTTTCCTACTGGCTAACGTGTGTGTGACTTATTTGTACATGTTTTGATTTTGCTAGTTTAGTTTCGGCATGCAAACGTATTGTCGTCTCGTGGCTGTGGATTACAGAGAAACATTGAAATAGGGATGAAATAGTTTTTGGAATTATGTGTTTGTTGCAAAATTTACTAATAGTTTTAACTTGTTCTTGTTTCAACTGACTCTACCTTCATTGATGTTTAAAATGTCATCGGTGTATCAAAACACCATTTAACATTTTAGTACAGCATTAGGCAATGAATTTAAAATCATAAGTAAATATTTTACACAAGAATTTGCTCTCCCAAATAACCACCATTTTTCTTTTAGACTTATGTCGTATTTTATTTTATTTTATTTTATTGCAAATACGTACCCCTCAATTCTCAAAAAACGTTATGAGTTTTTAGGCATATTTGACAAACTTTCTATTTCCATCCAGACATTACTTAATGTTATTGTGGTATCCCAGTATTTTGAAATTGGTCCTAAAAACTAAGCATACAATTAAGCCTCCGTGGATTAGATTAGTATGATATGGGTTTTACTATTCAAGAATTGTTTTAAATGTAGGCCTATGTAACGGGTATAAACAGAAACATATAGCCAACATTATGAAGCAATTTTCAAAGATAGCATAATTAGTAGGGCGTAGAAATTTTCGTGAATGTGAAAGGATATGAAATGCTGAGAAATTATGTTTCATTTGCACAATTATGTAATAATTCCCATATTCGCAAAACATTAAGAAATGCTTTTTTAAGTGTATCTAAAACCACAGTACGAGCTTCTTTTACCATGAGAATTCTTACACACATTAAGTTTTACAATTTTCCATTTGTTATACAGTTATACATTTGTTATACCTCTTTATTTACTTCACATATGTGCAAAGAACAAAACTATTTGTGTGGTGGTGATCAAGTTATTGACTATAAAAACATAAACGAAAGTATATGTCACGAGAATGATATATAAATCTATTGGTAGCAAGGTCGAAATAATATAGTTGCACGTATGATGCAATATATATCAAGCAGAATCACCATGGTGTTCATTCACTGGCAGAATCACGCCCATGACATCTAAGTTATGTGTATTTTATTTATAAACTAACATCTCTAACCAAAAATGTTAGTGTAGTAATGTGATGAAAGTGAATAGGAGATATATATATATATATATATATATATATATATATATATATATATATATATATATATATATTGATGAAAGTGAATAGGAGATATATATATATATATAAAAACAGATGAATATTTTTATTGTGTAATGTAATAATCACCCTCTAAACATTCACATGGTATTTGTAAACACTGCCAATTTTACTCTTCTTTCATTCTTTGTGGTTAGGTTCTTGACAACTCAAATATGGCATTTGCAACTATTAAGCGAGAAATAGTAACTGTTTTAGATTGTGCCCAGGAGTTTGAAAGTGAAGGTTTTAACATGACCAAAGTGCAAAACTGTGATGTAAACATTGAACGGGCAGGAAAAGAAACTGGCTTAAACACTGTTATACCACATGCACAGTAGAAACACTGTTGTGCCACATGTACAGTGACTTAGTGATTGTGGAGGACATGAGAAATATGACATCTGCATTGGAAGAAAATTTGTGTGATTTTCATATTGCCAACAAAACAAAAACAAATAGGTGTCTGCCACTTTTTGTAAAAATGTTTTTCCTATGTAAGGAGTATTTTTATTTTATCAGTAATAAAATTAGAAATATTTTGTAGCGAGTGTGTGGATTTGTGTTGGAGTAATATTGGACTAAACAGGAAGTAATTAAAATATTATTATCTACAAATGAACAACAGTTGTATGTGGATATGTAAAAATCTTGTATAACTCAAACACTGGTGAATGTTCTTGGGCAGTTTTAAATGTCTCGATAAATTACCAGATTTATCGCACAAAAATTACTGTGAAGTGACAATGTGCATTACTTGACAAGTGTGTTCTCATTACTTTGTCCTTTCATCCTTATCATTAAGCAAGTTCGGCCTGCATGTGTCTAACCAGGAGCTGTCACTTTAACAAAGAGCCATATTATATAATGAATGCCAAAAAATTAAAATTCCAATTAACTAATAAAGCATGAGCTGTGGAAAAAGAAAAGAACTAGGAGATTAAATTTTAAACACAGGCATATTTATTAAATACGTCTGAAACACAGGGGTATGTGTAGCTCGGTACACATGAATATAAGAAAATAATAATTTAAATTTCATAAAAATTTTAATTTTATGGCAGATGAAGGCAAACCTGCAGGTGTGAACAAGACTGTGTTCAAATTTCTAAATCGCAATTTGATTTGCTATTTGAGAGGTGGCAGTCCAGAAGGGATGATGGCACGACCTGCTACCGCGGAGTTTGAAGGATTCAACTCGTGGGTAAGTGGAACAAGTGAGGACATCGTGATACCTCAGGCTGTTGAAGGCGTCTTGGCTGCAGACAGCATTGGTGTCGTGGGAGACCTTCGGTTTTCTGGAAGGGTTTTCTCAGTGTGCTTCTCTGATGTAAGAGGTCTAGCCAGTGCACAACCCTGGTTTGAGAGAGGGAGGGCTTGTACAGTCTCCTTGAACAGGGTGGCAGCCACTTCCCTGTTGTTGGTTCTTCGCTGTGCCCCAGCCAGACAGTCTTATGCAGACTGGAGCCCCTCGACCTTATTCAGGTCCGAGGAACTGTCAGAACTGTCAAGCTGCATTTTGGCACCTCCTTATATACAAAAATGTTCTGCTTGTGGGCTGCCCGAGGGGTGCTGGGATAGCTAGCCTCACCTCACAGGGGCTGTTTAAATTAGCATTGTGGGCCGTGCTACCATTTCTTATCTCCCTGTCTAGAGGCTATTGACATATTTATCGCGTCTCCACAAAGCTCGGGCAGTAGTGACGACATTGTGCGAAGGGTGCTGCCCTCCTGCAGCATCCCTTCTAACTAGCTTTTCTTGCTCCGGCTTGTCGGTAGATCAGTGGATAATACAATTTCTCAGGCATGAGTGGTTGACCACATGTCAGCTTTTGGGTGGGCAGTATAATTTTAATAATTTAGCCATGTGTTGTCATTGTCCACTGAGCTGGTGTCATCCTGTAGGCACTGGATTCACTGTATGTTGGCGTGTGACTTGCCCATATGAGAATATTTGCTCAATGGGGCGAAGTTGAATAGTAGAGGGTGCATGAGCAATGTGCAGGAGAGTGACATGCGTCGTATCAAATAATCTTACTTTCTTCAAAAGTTGTTCACGATGGTATTACAAATTCTTTGATACAGTATTAACTATACATTAAACTTTATCTCTTTGTTGACATTTAAGTGATCTGAGTTCATCAATGAATGTATATGTATGTCCCTCATGGGTTATGATCTGCAGTGTTACAAACACTTCAAGGTGAAATATGGAAAGAATAATAATTAATTAAATGTTTAGGTTTTACTCTAACCATTCCTTTCATTCCCACATTTCAAAAAAGGTTTAATGTCCCTGGGAAAATATAAATGGAAGGTGTTTTTGCAGTACAGCACTTGTACAGTACTCTGATGTTTTTGTTCTTCTTTTATTTTTTGTGTCTTAACTGAGTGTGGCTGGCTCTTCTCTCCAGCAGTGTTGCTCAGAAGTGATATGTGTGTGTTCAGGTGGATGGGCAGTCGCTGCAAGGTTACACAAACCACCAGGCCGTAGAGGTGCTGCGCAACACAGGCCAGGTGGTCACGCTGTGCCTGGAGAGGTACCTACGAGGACCCAAGTACGAGCAACTGCAGCAGGCCATCGCCAACAGCGAGTTGAAAGCACCTACACCCAACTCCCCCTCCGCCACGTCCCTGCCTCGCTACCCTGTCAGCACTGTAAGTATGAGCACCCATAAATCACTACTTTCACTTTGTGGTTTGGTAAAGTAAGCCATATTTTACAGTTGCATGCTGTAAAATTCTTTGCTGTAGTTGCCTGCTCCAGAATTGTTTCGCCCAATGTAAGTTGTTTGTAACCATGTTATCTATAAAATATTGTCTGTGTCTTTTAATATAAGGTTTTCTGGGGCTTTTTTCCAAGTTTATCTAAATGTGGCTTCTGATTTAGAAATGACAATTACCTTACATAGTATTTCTAGTATTTTCTATTTGCTATTTTAAGTTAAGGATAGTGTCTTAATTGTTATGATGAAACAATCATGAATACTCTTAAAGCTAATGTGTTATCAAAGTTACCTTTATCATCACAAAAATACTACAATAAAAGGTGTTTAAGTGAAAGTAGCAAAGGATAATGCAGATACATTAATAGTACAAATGGCAGTTGAGATAGATCAGAAAATTAAATTCAGTGAATCAAGTTGTTGTAGGAGAGGATGTGGATGTATTGGTCTTGATTGTAGCACTGAATCCTCGGAAAGGAATTTTCATTCTGAAAACCGGAACAAAAAATCAGGTGAACAAGCTTTTTTTCTTCCACAAAACTCAAGGCTGAAGAGAATTTTAAGGAACATATATTATTAATTTATGCTTTCAGTGGAGGTGACACTACATTTGCAACATTTAAAAAGGAAAGACAAGATATTTCACACTGCTAAGGCAAAGAAAATCTATATGGTGGATGTTTTATGGGTGTTAAAAAATTCCAGTGTATCACATTAAGATGTTTTTAAAGCAAGCTGCAAATGGTTTATTGCTTTGTATAGAACTGCCAGCAACTACACCTCAAGTTATATTACTACCACTTTACAACATTAGAGAGTATAAATAAACTTAAGTTTGCCTCACTTCCACTAACAGAGGATGGGCTCTCGAGACCTCAGTTTTAAGAGCCACCCAAATCTCTTCACTCACTCACCAACAGCGAAGACTGCAAGACAACACTCATATCAAGTACACACCACCGAATTAAATTGGGGTGTGAGGTTGAAAAACACCCAGAACTATGGGAGTGGAAAAGAATCTTAACAAGATCCTTTTTCCTATAAGAACTGAACGAGCTCATCCTCCAGATCGTATCTTAAAGCTGATCAGCTGCAAGTGTACCAAAGGAGGTAGGGCTGTTTGCAGTTGCAGGAAAGCTGATCTTTGGCTGTTCTAAAATATACAACTTTTGCCTTAACAAGTCGTCCAAATCAGAAATAGAAGAGAATGATCCTGAAAGACCAGAAGCAGATGGAGAAGCCCCATTAATGAAAGACCCAGAAGATGGCGAGGAACGTGATGAACTAGAAAATTACAATGTTGTGGAGTGAGTGAGTGAAGGAGATTTGGGCGGTTCTTAACAGCGAGGTCTTGAGAGCCAAAGAAGATGATTGATTGAGTATGGAGCAGCTTCAAGGGCGAGGGAAACAGGAGATCCCCAGGGAAATCCACCAAGCAACAACATTGTCTAGCACGATTCCCACTTGCAAAAATCCAGGAGTGACCCGGCCAGAGATTGAACCTGGTTCACCTTGGTGGGAGGGCTACCCGCTCAGCCACCACGGGTCCCAGTCTTGTGGAGTCTTGAACATTACATGTGACTCTGGAAGTGAACATGGCAGCCTCTAAGAAACCCAACTTCTCAAATCCATTGTTTGTTGTTAAAAATCATTTGCACACTATTTCCTTTATTATATAGCCATTAAAAGATACTTTCCTTGAAGAAATGGAGCACATATTACCAATATATTTCAAATTGTTTCAAACACAAGCAATTTTATGGTGAATTTATTCATCTTAGAAAATATTCTTAAGGGCCTTTTTTTTTTTTTTTAGAGAAAATAGGTTTTTTAAATTACCGCAAAAATATTTTTGCCTTAAATGCCACCATTTTTTAATTTAAAAAAAAAAACTAAATTGGTGGGGACTTTAGTATGTTGATGAGTAAGTTGTAAGGAAGGTTTGTGCAAATATTCAACTTATTACTAATTTTATCCTTTAAAATTTATAATTTGATTGTACTGACACATGCCCAACTTGGGTAGGGTTCTAATTGTAGGGGCTGCTCACGTCAAACTTTGACCATCGACATAGGAGGTTAAGTGCCACACAAAACTTAGTGGTGAAAATTTTAAGAAATTAGTCTTTCGCTGTGGTAAACTTTACAGTTTTTGACCATGATGCCAGAATCACAAGAAACATATGCGAGAAAGGGGGCCTTAATGTTTCTGAGATGTGCGGCCGGTATACAAGACTGATCTTGTGGCCTGTCTTGTTAGCACAAAGTCAACAACCACTGTCACGACTCTGCGAACGGGCTGGCCTTTTATCACTGGTTTACTTGAAGTCTTGAAGATTCTCAGAGGTGTCTGCTCCAGGTGACTGGCAGACTGCTGATCACCGGCGATCTCCTTGGGACGGGAAGTACTACTGCATTGACCGTTGTTGAAGCTTGCTGGATGCTGGGTGTTTGCTGGTTGACCCCGAACTGAGTACAGGCAAGGCCCAAGGGCAGCTCTTCTTCCCAGAATATTGCCTCTACTACCGGGTTAGGTTTCCCAGGAATCTTGATCAACGGTGGAAATAAAGGTTGGGGGAGGACTGAGGGGTAAGACCCTTCAGTAATGCAGGCGGTACAAACTCTTCCCTGCGGGGGGAAAGTGCAACTGGAGAACTAAGGTTGCATGTTTGATTACGTTTGGAGGTGTATGCTGCCTTTCTCCACTTCCTCTGCACGCCTCTCTTCCGAGAATATGGCATAAGTGATGGGGATTAATATGACCTTGCAAAAGGCAAGCCGGTTACTTACTACCCTAACGTGTACTTGAGAGTAATCACAGCCTCACAGACAGGAACTGTACTTTTCGCTACTTTCGCCTGTCCCTACAGTGAGCGTTCGACAGAGCGTTAGGTTATGTTCACGCTGCTTGACAGGAACACCCTGGTGTGGTATCCACAGAGGGTCAGATGGTAAGTTTATTCCGACCCCATAAAGAGCGGTGGCAGAGTATGGAATAACCTGATTTACTGATTTGTCTGGTGGAAGAGTTGCTAGTGATAGAGGCTATACAGAATTCTACCAAGCGGCAGAGCTCAGGTGGCCATCAAATATGTGTTTATCCTGGCTTTGAATAGTGCTTGGTCAACCGGCTTCGCTCTGGCGGGCGTTTTTACGTAGGAACAACAGTGACTCTCAAGAAAATAAACAAACAGAGAATAGATGGAAATCACGTCTTATATTACTGAGTAATATAACACGGTGGCCCTGTACTACCTCCCAAGCTAATTCAACTTAACACACAAGTTCTGACTAACGTAAAATGCCAGGTAAAGGCGACCTGAGTATAAAAGTTAATGGGAAATAAAGGCGATAATTCAATTAGTTAAAGTAATTGACAATTCTAGCCTAACTATCACCTGGTGTTCTTAAGGAACCTAAGTGGGGGTTAAACTACCAGAATGGCAGTGTTAACTATTGTCGTCACCATCCGGTGAGGTAGGGTCATGAAGGGACTGACTTCCATTATTGTACTATTCTGGGAGTAATTCCAGGGGTGGTAAGGGAAAAAGCAGATGTTTTCGGGAGCCGTTGAATGTCCACTTCCAGAAGCAGAGGGGTCTGCGGCTGCTGCAGATGTGGCTTCTGGAGAGGTTGTCTTCAACAGGTAGTCAAATTCCGACCCTTTGGAGTGCAGTGGAATCTGCGGGTGTACCAGTCAAGCGCGAACCGCCGGTGGCTTTATCCGGCCCAATCGTGAGTGGTGGAGGATTAAAGCTGGCCCTTTTATACTAATCTTATCTTGGGCCTCCAGAGGTAAAGGGGGCGGGACTCTTGACAATGGGTGCAAGGGCACGTTTCCTCCCAAATAAAATGTAACATACCTCAGCGAATAACTGTTCTTTTAAAGATATTTCTTCCATAATTTAGTGTAAAAGTAACGTATATGGTCATTAAATTCTGCTTCACTAGGCTGCAAATAGTCTCTCCTTAGATTAGCACAGACAATATTTCTCCTCGCAGCTTTAGAGCTCAGGCAACCTGTGCCCATGCTACTGTATATTTTTTCCTTGCTGAAGCCACACAAGACATCTCTGAAATAGCAGAAGTGCGGTAGATTTGGGGCACAAACCACATGCCCCCACGCTGTTCATGCAGTGCATTAAAAGCTCAATAGATGGCAGGTGCGTGTCATCTGCAATGTGTTTCTGATAATGTAACACATTATGTATAGTTACTGTTTCAGTATTATATTCAGGGCTTGAGAACTTGTGAATATGTTGGAAATAACAGTGTATTTTATCATTGTTTTTAAAGTTTGTGTACTATTCAGTTTTTACACAGCATTTTTGTTGCCATGTTAGGCCTGTCTACAATCGGCTGTACCTGTGGACATGTTAAAATCTTGACGTCAAGTGACATCATAATCACGCAGCCTGAACATGGTCTACAAATGCGTTGCCCAAAAATAAGCTTTCAGAATATGACATTTTAGAGCGCAGTAAATTCTTCACATTATTTGTTGTTACGTAATGATTTTTATATTGTTGAATTGTTGATTATATATAATATTTGCAAGATGTGTGATTTGAATATTTATATATCTTTATGATATATGCCCTGATTGTTTTATTTCAAATAAGCTCGACAAGTGACATCCAAAAATTTTATGTAATGTTCATACTTCATATTAAAAATTCAGACCAAACACAGACTGCACTAATTAGCATTTTGTCACATTCGTCTGAAAAAAATCATTCTTGCTAGTTCATTGTTTACATTTACACTGTGAATATTCCACAAATGTGAATGAAAATATTTGTAGTCTTCTTTTTCTATCACGTCATGACACAGTTTGGGACAAAAGTTAAGTTTTCTGAATGCTCTGAGTAAAAAAATCTATTAAGTCATTTGGTTAGAAGGATACATATAAAACCACATTTTAATGTGTTTTATTGTTTTTTGTTCTGATCATACGTGAAGACTGAAGGTGTTGTCAGCCTAACACATTTGAATGACATGACAGAACAAATATTTAGGGAAGAAATAGCATTTGCAAAATGAAATGAAAATGCTAATACTGGGCTAAGTTAGTATAATAAAGCAGTTCGATGAAGTTGGCGTGTGCCCGGCATGGTTGTACACGTTGGGCTTTTTGGCATTGGATTTGAACCAACGACTGGGGAAGTTAAATACAATTCCTAACTTGGTAAAATAGTTTTTAATGAAAATGGTGTTCATCATAGTTACAGTAGAGGTTTTATATTGCGATGCCAGTATCGCGAGAAACATGGGTGAGACAGGGACCTTAATGTCTCGTGGGTGCCCGGCCGGTATACAAGACTGGCCTGGTGGACTGTCTTATCGGAACAAAGTCGTCGGCAACCAGTCACAACCATTTTGCTGGGTAGAGGAATTTACCTCTTTGCGACAGGTTCAGTGGCTAGGCACTTGATTAGTCGTCTGGATGACTGACTGGGTGAGACAATCTCTGGATCTACTCTGGGCTGTTGTTGGTTTCAGGGGGAGATTGAAGGTTACACAACCACGGGTTTGCAAGGCCTAACAGTGGTTCCGATCCTCTCAGGAATGGCTCTAAAATGGGATGAGGAGGGCCTTCAAGTTTTACTAATGGGAGAAACAATAGAGTTGGTATCTCGCATGTGGTTTGAACTCTGCCCTGCAGATTAGTATGAGATGGGCACGTAATATTACGGAGCAGTAGATAGCCTTTTTCAATCTCCTCCGTACCCCTCCTTTCCGGGAGTATGACATAAGGAAAAGGATCTAGACAGCTTCACAGAAGGTAAGCCAGTGACTCCTTCCCTACTGTGTACTGCCGAATATTCAGACTTGCGATGAGCAGCACCCAGTTGTTCCTTTTGTCCGGCTCCAAAATAAGCAGTGGACAGAATGCGGATATGTTCAAGCTGCTTCCTGACTGAATACCCAGGTGAGGTCTCCACAGGGGGTTGATAAGTCGTAAACAATTCCAGCTTCTTTCCGGCCCCAAAAGGATGGAGTATGGAATGACTTAGCCTGCTTAATTCACCTGGTGGATGTGTATCTAGTGTTTGGGCTTCGTCAAACTCTACCTGTTTGGCAGAGCTCAAGTGGCTTTTTAGTGTGTGGGTATTTAACTTTTGATCTAGTCTTTCAGCTTGACCCTTGTCTGGTTGGTTTACATAGGACTTCCAGTTCTTCAAAGAAAATCAGTCTAAAGAGAATAGATTGAATTCACGTGTTATTATTATGTAAGTAATATCAACACGGTGGCTCTGTACGTCCTCCGAAGTTAATATGACTTGCAAAGGAAGTTTTAAACCTGACGTAATAACCAGGTGAAGGCGACCTGGGAAAAGCTAATGACTGTAAAGGTCATTATTTATGATTATATAAATAGTTACTGGTTAGTTAACGTATTTGATGACGTCTAACTAATGTGGGTGTTCTGAAGGAATGCTAAGGGTGGACATCTTGCCAGAAGGGTATTGATGTCAATTGCTAACACCATCCAGTGTGACGGGTAAGGTCCAGAAGTGACTTTGTCGTGACCTTACCGGGATCTGGGGCATGCACTGGGGATGGTGGTAAAGGACAAAGCGAAGTCTTTGGGAGCCTCTGGTGGTGGGGTGAGTCTCCCAGAAGCTGCTGGAGGGATCTGCGGTGGTAGCAGATGGTGTCTTCAGCAGCTGCTGAAGAAGTGGTGAACTTCTGGTTGGAGAGTTTTTCCTACTGGTGGAGATTTCGGCCCCAAGAGACGTGGTGGAATCTCCGGTATTATCAGTGGTTGTGCACCCCGATGGCTACATCCGGTCCCAAAGAGAGCAGTGGAAGAGCAGAGACTGAAGAGCATTGGCCATGCCAGCCCTTTTATACTAATTTCAGATGTGAACTTGGAGCTGATCGGGGTGCGGTATGCGGAGAAGTAAACCTCGTTCGTGGGGGTTGAGAATTCCAGGGTGCAGTAGCAGTGCTCTTTCACCCCTTAGCTTTTTTGCGGGTACTGGTTAAATAGGTGCTGCCCTCCAGTGGCGTGGTCTGGCACTAGCTTGACCTTTGCTGGAGGGAGCTGGCAGCTCGGTCAACAGTAAAATCTTGCAGGAGAAGAGTGTTGGCGTGATGGCTTCTTGGCAAGCCTGGGTGAACAGTACAAGCTAGGATCATATGTCTGTAGTAGCTTTTGATGGCGTCAATGTACACTGTAGGTATGTATCCCATCTCTTCAGTGCTGTTTAGATTTCTTGACCTGCTCCATTATGAACCGTGTGCTCAAAGATGGGGTGAAGTCAGAAAGTAGAGTACGCGTCCCGGATGCGGATGAATGTGCCACGCATCAAAGTATAAGGAAGGTCAATTAAATAACACAATGAACTAGTAGAAAAAATATATACGTAATTTCTATTATAAATGAGTGCAATACATTTTGTGTATTTTATTTTTGTCGAGTCTTGGAAATCATGATGAAACTACTCAATGTGAAAACCGGGATGTGTTTAGACATTTGTTAGTTTGTTGCATCGTCAATAAAGTATTATAATTTTTAACTTTGTGCCCTCCTTTCAAATTCTTCCTGGAGCCACTACCTGGTGCAGGGGATAATAGCCTCAGTCACAGGAGTCCAGAATTGAAGAGTACTGATGCAGCGCTATCATCTCTTATCACTGGTGGCCTGCTATGCTGGCATTTCTAGGAACCATCTGTGGCTTTAGCAGCAGGTTTGGTGTCTCAGTCAAGCAGTATAATCTCACCTTGGGGGGGGGGGGGGGTGTTGATGTGACGTCTTTTGGAGAATCTTGGCAAACAGTACAGGCTAGCATGGGTCTGTAATAGCTTCTCAACATAGTGCCGGCTTATCCTGTAGCCACGTGTCTAGCCTCTGTTTACTGTACTGTTTGGGAGGACTTGCCCAAAGGGTGAATGTTGCATCCAAGATTGGGCGAAGTCGAGTGCACGTCAAAGATGCATAAAAGCATCATGCAACAGTACCATATCGGAAATTGTAATGTTAACATACTGATTTCCCTTTAATGTTTTGGTTTTTAGAAACAAACCCAACTTCAAAGTAGGACATACTGTATTTGTTTTTGGTTCATTTATAACAAAACACATGTAGTTGCAGTTGAATGTTGTCTGTACCAGATAATGCTGTTTTTACTTTCTTAGTTTTCTTGTCATGCAGATATGGATTTTTTAGTTCTTTTCCACAATTCCTTTTCTAGATAATGTACACGTTTAAGTGCAATTTAAGAGCAACAAAGAATTCAGAGAACAGATTTTAACATTTTATTTGCATTTCCAATACTGATACAATTTACTAGAAATTCTCGCACACCATGGAAAACATTTCAAAGTGAAAGCCGTGTTACACAATTACGTTAAAAGCCTCATACAATTTAATAAAGTGTATCTCTTTAAGATTAATAACCACCAAGCATTGCAAGGGCATCATCAACCCTGCCCAAGTACAACACTCTTTGAGCTTTATAAGGGACACAGTAATCCTCAATACGTACTAACAAGCAATCAGGATACTTACACAATATTACTAAAATTGCGGTGGCTTAAAAATGCAACACATTTACTAGAGGCTGACCATTTAAAAAACACTGCACTACATTCCAAAATAAAGCTCTTATCACAGCATCTGACGAATACATGACATTTGTGCAGTTGTCTTTACACTAATCTACGAGCATGTCGGTACGCCTAAAGGTTATAAGTTAACCAAGAATATGAAAATGTGTGCAGCGGCCCAAGCCCATCAATAGATACACATCATAAAAGGTACAATTTAAAACGAAGCTTAAAATCCCAATCAAATGGCCTGGCAGGAAAACTTTTCCCCATCAAGGCGAGCCATTTTAAAATATATTTAGAAACAATGAACTAAAGCTATTTAAACCCTCGACCTCAGCGAGTGACGGCACACCAGCGATAATGCAAAAAGAAATGGGCAGCCAAAAACAAACGACAAATTACTCAAATTCATTAAGGTTTCCGCCGTGATGCAGCACTTATTAGTTTTGAACGTGCAAAACCAGACATCCAAGAACCCTGCAAGAACTAAGGCACGCCCACAAACATTTAGCACTGCTCAAGAAATATTAACTATCAACAATTTAAGGCCCGTGCCAAGAAATCACGCTTGGTGCGCTCCGACTCACCGCTTCCCACTTGGTCAATTCTTACTGCACAGTAAAAACTGCCTCGGACACATTTTTCTTGGATACAAATTGCACTGACTTTATTTCCCGTCATCCTAGAAGCTACAGTCCAACAACCGCATGCTGTTCCGGACTGAAGTCAGGTGGTAGGCAGGCAGAAGATTGTTCACAGGTCGATGCTCCAGACGAGAATGACTCGTTCCAA
Organism: Dryococelus australis; assembly: GCA_029891345.1. Taxonomy (NCBI): domain Eukaryota; kingdom Metazoa; phylum Arthropoda; class Insecta; order Phasmatodea; family Phasmatidae; genus Dryococelus; species Dryococelus australis. The sequence goes on along the minus strand of CM056996.1, from coordinate 113,511,102 downwards.
TTAAAAATTATAGTGATCACCGAAGGATTGGAAAGAGGGGGGGGGGAATAGTGTATTAAGGAGAAGGGAGGGGTAATCCGAGTCATCAGCGAGGTAGGGGAAGACGCCACCACCGCATCAACGGCAAGATGGAGAGTTAAGGCGGTGTGCAATTCAAACAGCAGTGCAACCCCCCGCCCTAAAAATTTATCATTTCAGGAAAATTCCACTGTGGGGCTCTGGACGGCTCTGGCTACCTGGTACACATAACAATAACAGGTCCAAACACAAATAAACAATGGCTCACAGAAAAATTTAGTGTTGGAGATTGAAGAAAGTTCAAGAAACATTGTCGTAAAACAATTAATGAACATAAAGCGCTATCCCATCTCCATCTCTTCTCTAGTCCAAATGACGAAGTCCAATCCCCGGGGATTCACAATTAAAGGTGGACAGCCAAGCCGAAGCGGAGTGCCATCACAGGTATCTTCTCGAGCTCGTCGCCAAGGGGATGTTGCCTCCACTCCACACAGCCGGCTCGGTGACACAGCGCAACCAGCCGCAGCTCCTCATCGGTGACCTCAGAGCAATGTCGGGAAGGAGGGGTTGCAAAACAGAAAAACAGGCAATCATCAGCCAGGACTAGGGACAAGAAAAGCGGAGATGAAGAAAAGGGTAATGGAGAACAGTGCTCAAAAAATACAACCTAACAATCACAAATACAAACACTATAACAATGTAATTACTTTCTTGGGGTATATTTTTTAATATTAGAAGCATGGGCTTTATGAAAAGTGCGGCCAGTGGAAGGAGAAACAAGCTTTACCGTGTTAGGACCCAAAAATTTGTCAATCCAGAAAGGACCGACAAACTTCGGGATTAATTTGCCGGAGACGTCATTAGCCAGGTCAGCAAGAGTAAAATTTTTGCATGGAACCATGTCGCCAGGGGAGAAACTAGTGGGGAACCTTTGCTTCTCTAACCTGACATTTACCTGGCGTTTGGCAATATCTAAACGACCGTAAACCTGGCAGAGCAAATGGTCTCGGGCTGAGTCAGAAAGAGGAGATGGGAAAGGCAGGATGTTCCAAATATTCAGTAACGGGTGATTCAGGTGGCCAAGGATCGGCAAAGAAAGAAGTATCCCAGTTGATGCATGCAGCATACTTTTAAACCCCACATTAAATAAGTCAACGTCCTCATCCCATCTATCATGATCTAAGTTATAATAAATTGTGAGAGAAGTCGTGAGATCTTTGTTGAAGCGTTCCACCTGGTTTCCCTTCAGGAAATATGGGCTGGAAGTAAAATGTTTCACAGTCCATGGGAATCACGTGTCCTTAAAGAGTACTGAGGTGAAATTTTGCATTATCAGTGAGAATCCCAGCGGAGGCACTGAACAGTTTCCATTCCTGATTAGATAGGGCTCTTACGATCGTGCCAGCCTTCATGTTTCTCTGGGAAATAGCCTAAGAACGGTAAATTTTGTGAATGTGTAAAGAACTATCAACACACAGTTGTTTCCCTTCTTAGACCATGTCAATGGGTCAAATATGTCCAGGTGGACAATTTCCCAGGAGGACTGTGGAAGCTGACACACCGCCTACCCCACGTTTGTATCAACTGCCTGTTTACAATGTTGTCAGGGATCACATGAACGCACGTACTCCGCCACATCCTTTCTAAGTGTCAGCCAATCAAAATGACCCACAATCTTTTGGAAGGTGCTCTCAACTCCTAAACAACCCCCAAAATTAGAATCGTGGAAATATGTCATAACCATCAGATGCAAGGACACTGGTACCACTAATTTCCTGGCACGCCCATTCTTGCCAGTGAAATACAATAAATCCTTTTCTAACACGTACTGTAACAACCTACCCGAATCAAGATCTTTAATTACCTGGAAACAGAATGGATCTTCATCTTAAGCCTGTTGAAGGTTCACATAAAGTCCTGGGAAATCCTGTATAAGGCTCAATGAGGTGACTGGAATTTCCTTCTGATTGACCTCGAAATCGTTGGCATTGTACATACGAGACAGCTTGTCATGCTCGATGTATTGGGTGAATTTCTCAAAGCCATAAATACAAGCGAGGATCTCCTTTTCATAGATTCCCAAACCCCGTTCCGACTCCAATAAACTACGGCTTGTAAAAGCAATCGAGGCAAGGCCCCGCTCCATTCTCTGGCTTAAAACCACCCCTAATGCCTGAGAAGAAGCGTCCACTTGCACGACAAAACGTTCTGAGAAATTCGGCAGATGAAGTGCTGGCGGTGAAGACAATCTCTCCTTCAAAGTCACAAAGACCATTTCGTGATATGGACCCCATTCGAACTCAACACCTTTCTTCTTAAGCCTATTCAATGGCGCTGCCAACTCCAAGTAATGATCGATAAATCTCGCATCATATCCCGTGATCCCCAAAAACTTTTGCACCCCTTTAAGGGTACGGGGACACTGTAACTCCAAAATCTGTGCCATGCGCTCGGAGTCAATAAGTAATTGTCATTCAGATAACATGTAGCCCAGAAACCTGACCTTGTTGGCTCCTAAGGTGACTTTTTCGAGGTTAACAGTCACTTCACTCATTCTCTGAAGTACTTGCTTCAAATGGGAAAGATGTAATTCCCTATCCACATTGTACACAATTATGTCATCAATATAATTAAAAACGAAGTTGAATTTAAAATCGGACAAGATATGATCGACAACACGAGATAGAGCCTGACTCCCGAAATTGGAACCCATAGGTACTTGCGTGAACTCATACTGGCTCCAGGAGGTGCTGAAATCAGTATATTTTCCACATGAAGGCTCCAACAGACACTGACGAAAGCTTTGGTTGAGATCTAGGACGGAAAAAACACGGGCTTTACCCAGATGTTGTAGGGCGCAATCAATAGTCAGTACGGGAAAGGGAGCCTTATGAATTTTCTTATTAACGAAAGACTGATTTTCGACGAAACAGTATTTATCGGAATCTCTTTTTCGTACTAAAAAACTCTGAGAACAGTAATCAGAAGTCAATGGCAGAATTACACCCTCTGCCAGAAGTTTATCAATAATATCCCTGAACGCTATTAGCTTATGGGGTGGACACCGAAAATGGCGGTCTTTAACAGGACTCTTTACCTGTCAGGGAAAACCTATAGGGCAGCACATCACATTTGCCTATGCGAGTTGAAATAAAATAGCCGAATCCACCCTTAAGCTGATCCAACCGTCCCTGAAACCCTTCTTTAGTGACATTGATGTCAGAAGCCACCATGGAAATCATGGGAACCTCGTCCACGTGTAAGCCTATTCTCATATTAGGGGCAAATCCGAATGACAGATGAAAAGAGTCAAAATCGACGGCTGCTCTAGTCTTTCCATGAAATTCTAGCCCTAGGATGAACTTCTGGGAAAGCTGGGGAACTACCAAAAACGGGAAAGTTCACGAGAACCTCCCAATTTAAAAATGCACAGCTACCTCAACATTGGACGTTATGATGTCACAGTTCGCGATACACAGCCTCTTCTCCGAAATCACACTAATGTGTACCTTTGACAACGCCTTAAGGTTCAATAGATACTGGAAAAAGTCTTCTCCCATAACACAATGTGTTGCGCCCGTATTGACGAGCGCAGAATAATTTTGATCGCCAATTGTGACCGTAACGTTACAATTACGAACCCGACGTAGGTCTTTAGTTCTGAATGGATTGGGATGCCCATACCTCCATTTCCCAGTCACTCGTAGTTTCCAGAGCGCTGGCAAAAACGCCTGACATAACCAGCTTCCCCACACCGAAAACATTTGCGATTAGCAAGACTAACTTGTTCCCGATCACACTGCACAGCCACATAGCCAGAATGGGTACAATTGGCGCAACAACAGACGGCTCAGAGAAAGAGGGGGAGGAGGGTGGTCGCGTCGGTAATGGCTTTCTGTAGCAATCCGACCTTGAACTTGAATGGTCAGTTGCCTAAGTTCCGCAAAATTCCTGGGCGCTGTCCTTAGCTTGCAGCACAAAGTTTTCAGTAATGATACTTACAAGCTCCTGTTCCATTATCTCCATGCCCAGCGCCTCATGGAAGGAATAAATCAAATTAACAAAATCACAAATATTCTCATCAGGCGTTTGGGATCGGTAAACAAAATCCCGTTCCCACTGCCTGCGTACGAGCAGTGGACAGTGAGCATCCAGACACACCTTTTAAAGCTGACAAAGGAACCGCCCGTCAATGACAATTCTTCGCACAGAGTAATTCCAACACAAACTCCTCAACCTTCGTAGCCAAAGCCCTAAGCAAATCTAACTGCAGAAACCGAGACAGAAAATTTTACTAACAGCTATAAAAATGTTAATACTTGCAGTGGATCAAGAGAGGTAAGGGATTAACCCCATCTAAAGCGTTACACAATAATTTAGATGTAGAAAAGTGGTAGAGGCAGCAGGTTAACTCACACTTCCAACCGGCTGCTCAGAGGTGGGCAGTAGTACGGTGTGCTGCTTGTGCAACTTCTGAACCGCCAGTCTTTGCATGGCGGCTACGGACAAACTAGCAACAACCGGAATTTCCAGGTTGACTAACATCCCCTTCAGCTCTTCTTTCTTCAGAGAATAAATAAATCCCAACTGGCTCATAACATCTCGAAGCACTATAGCATGAAATAGAAAACAAGCAAGGTTAACAAACTCCCTAGCAGAGTAGCGCAGATTTGCACGCTTAAGTGCAATTTAAGAACAACAATAAATTCAAAGAGCAGATTAACATTTTATTTGCGTTTCTAATACTGATACAATTTACTAGAAATTGTAGCACACCAAACATTTCAAAGTGAAAGCCGTGTTACACAATTACGTTAAAAGCCTCATACAATTTAATAAAGTGTATCTCTTTAAGATTAATAACCACCAAGCATTGCAAGGGCATCATCAACCCTGTACAAGTACAACACTCTTTGAGCTTTATAAGGGACACAGTAATCCTCAATACGTACTAACAAGCAATCAGGATACTTACACAATATTACTAAAATTGCGGTGGCTTAAAAATGCAACACATTTACTAGAGGCTGACCATTTAAAAAACACTGCACTACATTCCAAAATAAAGCTCTTATCACAGCACCTGACGGATACATGACATTTGTGCAGTTGTCTTTACACTAATCTACGAGCATGTCGGTACGCCTAAAGGTTATAAGTTAACCAAGAATATGAAAATGTGTGCAGCGGCCCAAGCCCATCAAAGGATACGCATCATAAAAGGAACAATTTAAAACGAAGCTTAAAATCCAAATCAAATGACCTGGTAGGAAAACTTTTCCCCATCAAGGTGAGCCATTTTAAAATACACTTAGAAACGATGAACTAAACATATTTAAACCCTCGACCTCAGCGTGTGACAGCGCACCAGCGATAATGTGAAAAGAAATAGGCAGAAATATTGGGCAGCCAGAAACAAACGACAAATTACTCATATTCATCATGGTTTCTGCCATGATGCAGCGCTTATTAGTTTTGAACGTGCAAAACCAGACATCTAGATGCAAGAACTAAGACACGTCCACAAACATTTATCACTGCTCAAGAAATGTGAACTATCAACAATTTAAGGCAAGTGCCAAGAAATCACGCTTGGTGCGCCCCGACTCACCGCTTCGCATTTGCCCAACACTTGTTGCACAGTAAAAACTGCCTCAGACACTTTTGGCTTGGTTACAAATTGCACTGACATTATTTCTTATCATCCTAGAAGCTACAGTCCAACAGCCGCATGCTGTTCCGGACTGAAGTCAGGTGGTAGGCAGGCAGAAGATTGTTCACAGGTCGATACTCCAGATGAGAGTGACTCGTCCCAATTAAAAATTATAGTGATCACCGAAGAAGGGAAGGAGGGGTGAGGATGTAGGGGATTAAGGAGAAGGGAGGGGAAACCGAATCACCGGCGAGGTAGGGGAAGACGCCACCACCGTGTCAAAGGCAAGATGGAGAGTTAAGGCACCACGCAACTGTATTTATACAGGCTACTATATTAGGCTGTAGATATCAGAATGGTTAATTTTATTCATAACTCCCCCATTGTAATTGACTCTCTCTCTCTTTCTCAGAGAAAATTATATTAGCTATTTTATTTTATTTATTACCTTTGTCATTAAGTAACACACAAATATGTTAGGCATTGTTATACAACAAAGCAGAGACATAACATAATATAATATGCAACAAATTATAATACAACAAAATATAATATACCACTAGAAAATTTATATTACAAATACATTTTCGCGTAGATAAAAAATTCTTTGGAATCATAAAATGGATACTTGGAGTACTAATCATTGCAAAACCCATTTCTTCACATCTCTCTTAAAAATGGTCAACATGTTGTTCTTTTTTGCCTGTGTGTTATATGTGCTTTGGTTTATGATTTGTAATAATTTTTTAATGTTTTTCTCTTGCCATTAGGACTAACTACTCAAAAGTTAACACTGTGAATTGAATATTTGTGTTAATCAAATATAGTACAGTTGAGCAATGTTCCATTTGAATTCCATTGACCAGTAGAAAGATGTTGCACGTGAATCAGATCTGGTTTCCATGAATGGTTATTCTTGCCATATGTCACCTAAAGTGTGTAGCAAATTATTAGCACCTTTTAAACATCTTCAAAAATGCAAACACAGTACTATAATAAGTTTTTCTATAATGTGTATTTTGACAATGTTGTCTTTTGTGAGCAAATTACAAACTGTTTAATCACCCCAAAACTTTTGTGTTATAATCTCTCATAACTCTATGACAAAATTGACTTGCTTTTGTGACACTATATTCTCAATGGTGTTTTTGCAATGTGAGTGTGAAACATGACTTTTGTGGTATGTCTAATAAAAGTATAAAGGTACATATCCAGCACCAAATCTACAATTGCAGCCTACATGGGAAACGTAGATAGCAAAAAGGAATGACACTAGTATGTGTGTTACACCTTCTTTTGATGATGGCAGTAACCATGTATTTGAGCACCATATATGGAGTATTTACCCGGCACATTTAATAATATTGTGTAAATTTTAATTAAACTGAAAAATTCCCTTTTTAAAAAATTACTAGTCTCATTCATGTCCCAGAACGTAGTGTGTACATTACATTTCATTTTCAAATTGAATTCTTCATAATGCTAATACATTACATATAATGTAAATATTGGCATCCTATTTGTGTCAACGAGATCAGACATTCACGAGATGTATTAAACCAGCCTTAGAAGGGTTTATGAGAATTTGTCACATTCAGAAATTTTCCGTTTGTTAGTGGTGGGCTGGTAATGTCTCTGGTACATCTTGAGGATTTAACATTAAAGAACAACACTATAACTACGTATTAGATTCGTTCTCCCTCAATACTTCTTTGGCTTGCATCACATTGCTCCCACATTTTATAGTTCTTCATTACTCTAAGGTGTACAATGCCTCTATAATAATAGTTTTTCTCTAAAACTTCTGACAGTGGTGAACAAAGCGAGAAATACTTTTGCAGATTTTGCCCAATAAAGCACCTATTTTGATCATTGATGAAAATAGTCGAAGCATAAAAATAAAATGAATCTTTTTCATTTGAATGGTTGATTGAAATATTTTGTGTTGATTGCCGTCCAGGAAATTTTCTTGCTTGAAGTACTATGCACGGTGCGAGAGTCTACTGAGTGCATTTTTGGCAGCTGTGATGAATCCTCTTAGGGCGAAGCAGTAAAGCTCCTCTATTGCCTACTGTGAATCATGATCTAAACATTTAATGTTCTATCACACTCCTTGCCCCATACATCAATAATGGCCTCTTGTTATTTTTCATTAATGTTCGAGGCTCTAAAAATGTAAAAGAAATTTTACAGTTACTGTTATCACACACACATTATAAAATTACTAGCAGACTAAAACTAAAAACTGTCTGCACGCCTCTTCCAACTTTACTCAGATGATTGCCATCCAGATTACAACACAATATATTACACTTCATTTAGATTTCCATAGTCTAATATATTAAAAGGAGTCATCAATTATATTTCAGGAGGATGTTTCTTTATTTCTCGATGCTAACTTTATTTCTTGGTATTTCCATTAACTGAAACACACATAAAGTAAACTGATATTTTTTCATTATTAGCCTAACCAAAGACAACTCTCTTGCACCTGTTTTGTAAGAATGGTGGGTACTAACATATTATGCACTTGAAAAATCCTTGAACCTCTAAGTAAATTGTTACAAATGCAACCAGCAAAGAGTTATTGACATCTCGCCTACCAGAGTTTGTACTTACTTGTTTATGCTTTATGTACAGACCACAAATGTAAAACTAATGTGAGGTACGGGCATGGTTTCAGGATGGGGAGGAGACTGAAATAGAAGTTGAGGGAGAATCTCACACTACGGTGGACTCGCTGGTGCTGGAGCAGGCTGTGGAGGCAATGAACCCCGACGTAATGTTGGAGGATGTGGAGTGTCTCATAGACACTGACTACACTGGCGAGCTGAAACCATCTGTTGAGGAAGCCATCCGTGCTAAGTGGAGCAGGATCATGGGGCCTGATGTTGAGATAGTGGTAAGTTGTAGATTTCCTTTTCAAAACCATTATTTCTATTTGCATTTGTTTTTTATATTCTGGATTTTTTTCCACTTCTTTTACTCCACTTCCTAATAAGGAATGCTGTAGGGAGTCAGGTTTAGGTGTAGGCATCTGTGTTTCTAGAGGTTACTGAAATGGTGCTATGATTAAACTATTTTCATAAAGTTCTTAGAAGACAGAGAACTGTAACTTTTGCTCTAATCCTTCTAAACCATTCCATGAATTTGTATCATCGTGTACATACAAGCCACACAGCAAAATTTTTTAGAACCAATTTATTAAAATACTGTATTTTGACATGTATAAGCCGCACATTTTTACAAAGAAAATTACTACAAAAAGTGCGGTGTGGCTTATATACGAGATATTAGCATAAAAAAAAACTTTTTTCCCAAAACATGTTTAGAAATTTGTCAACATACAGTACATCTTAATGTTTTAACTTGAAGGAAGGAAGGAAGGAAGGAAGGGAAGGGAAGGGAAAGGAAAGGAAAGGAAAGTAAAGTGAGAAGAAGGGGAGGGGAAAAAAACCTTTTCACTCTTGCCATTATTTGTTCACTCACATTTATAAACAAAATAACCATCTCACACATGTAAAATGTAAACTTGTGGTGTCATTACCAATTGTGGATTAGTAATCGCACAACGTATATTTGTAAACATTACAACGTAATACAAATTTTCTGTCACAAATGTTATGCAGGGGAGAAATTTAGTCAGAATTTATGTTTGTACGGAATTGTGACTAACACTAATCACAGGAATACAAAAATTCAGTGTGGCCTATATACGCCAAAATATGGTATTAATAATATTCTTTGAATTTGTTGTGAAAAATAATGATATCTGAATACGTGAGACAGTTGATATATGTGTACAGTGGAACAATGCTATAGCAAGCATAAGCTGTAACAACACATTTGCTGTAGTGATTATTTTTTTATGCACTCTCATGTTCTATATTAAATGCATAGTTAATATACATGTTGTTTAAAATGAGTGTGAGGCTGTATTCATGCTCGCTGCAACAATACACAGTGTAACTAAAAGAATCATCAGATTCCACAAGGCTACAACTTTTACATGAATGAAGATAGGGTCTCGCGCCAAATTGCAGCATATCAACAGTAGTGGCTGTTGTAACACCTGAAATGTTTGCACGAGAATGGGATGAGTTTCACTACTGTTTAAACGGCCAGGGATTGAACCCAGTTTGCCTTGCTGTGAGGCGAGCATTCTAACCATTCATCCGCCACAGCCTCTTGGCTAGTGGTGCAAGCGGCAAAGTATTGCAGTGTTTTTTGTTGGAGATCTAGGCAGGTGATGTCTGAAGAACAAATGGCATTTTATGTCTCTGCAACTCAATATGTTATATCCATGTGGTAGTTGTTCCGAGGGTCAGGGGTGTGTGGGCAATTGGCGGTGGACAGGTGGGATCTATACCTGCTTAGGGGCAAACCAACTCCTGTCCATTCCATCTCACGTCTAAAGTTGTGGTGGGAGGGGCCCATGCGAGATGTGATAATTGCTACTAGGCTTATAGGTTTATAGGTTAGATGGCATGTGTCAACTCTTTCCATGAGTTGAAACACATTTTCATTTTTTGTTTTAAACATACAATGTAGAAAGGTCAAAAGAATGTCAAGTACTTTACTTACTCTTGTTTACACAAAAGGAAGGAATATAGGAATGTCTCACCATGGAAACATAAGGGTTTACAAAACTATTGATTGTGTGAGCAGCTACTAGAGAGAAGGTAGCAAATGATAAGGGAGGATGCCCAAGAAAAGAAGATAGAGATTCTGCCTTGTAAGCAGCAGTAGAAGTTTACACTAAATAGTCGCGTAATTTGTAGACTGTTGCCTTCAGCGTTCAACATTGTTTACATTTCAAACGAGGACAGATATAGTCTGTTATTGTAGAAAATGTGCCTGTTACTGTGTGTAATTTTACTTGCAAAATATTAATGCATGTGTCGTGCAGCATGGAAGCTACTATTTTAGAGTAGCTGGATAACAATTATGTTTGTCTGTGGTACAGCATACAGTAACATCAGGTGTGTGGCAATTTTCATACAAGATGGGTCCCAGGTATGTTGCACATCCTTTAGTACTTGATAAGTATGCTCTTTTATCACATAATTGTCTCACATTTTATGTTGTAATTCACTTCGAAAACTTGAGGTGCACGTTTTATATACATTTTTGTATGTGAATTAAGCCTTTTGTGCTGGGTTAAACCTCATAAGAGAGAAAAGAATACACAGTAATTATTATAATAAACATAAAACTATTTACAGTAATATGTAAGTCAAGTCTGTATGTCAAGTCTGAAGTAGGCCTTTGGAATTACTGCGGGCTGTTCAGGCCGACTAAGGAATTCGGCAAGCCAAGAGTGTAATTTTTTGTTCAGATGTGTAGGTGTTGCTAACAGGTCCTTGGGGATCTCCGGAGTGATGGGTACCAAAAGTAGACACAGTTTTGAGCTTGTTCCCTTGGTGAGAGTGGGTTGAGAGCTGTGATGAGGGAAGGGGTAAGCAGATACAATCATCCAGGGGCAGTTAGCACCTGTTTCACTTTCTCATGTAGGCCACTGCGATGGGAATAAGGCAATAGAAATGAGAACATACCTCATGTTTGTGAGGAAATCGCTGGGTACATGTACTCCTACTGGTGTAGAACCACATGTACCTAGTGAATGGTCACCCTATCACAGTGCTCAGCGCCAAAATGCGGTGAGCACTGGGAGTCAGGACTCTTGGTCAACATTCCCTGTGCATGGGTGTTTCTCTCAAGTTCAGTCTTCCCAACTCGGGGAACGACCCCTCTGGCACCAAAACGGGGCAAGCACTTTCGAAAGTCCTCTCATTTGGAATAATAGTCAATAAGTATATTTTATTTTAACCTTAGTGTTAACTTCCGATTGCAGTGGAATATAAACACTGTGTTTATTACTTACATGGCAATATTTATTTAAATAGGTTGTTAAAAACAAAAAAATGGTTGAAAGCGAAAATTAACTAGGGCCTCAAAAGTCCTCCCTTTACCATGATAGCCTATACCCTCCACCGTCCAGGTATTTCTGTCCAATGTGGCCTTAACCTAGAGATACACAAATTGTATTGCTTACCTCTGAGCCTGGTGAAAGGCAGTGTGGTCTGGTGATGCGATAGCAGGAGGTGGGATGAACAGGTGTGTATCTTCTTCATGTAGTACACATGCATATAGGTGGTTCATGGTAAAGTGAGCACTTTTGAGGCCCTAGTTACTTTTTTCTTTAAGCCATGTTTTATTATTTAACCCCCTTTTTAAATAAATACTAGTATGTAAGTAATAAACATAGTGTGTATGTTCCACCGCAATCTGAATTTAACCTCCAAGACTACAATAAAATATATTTATTGGCTATTATTCTAAACAAGAGGGCTTTCAAAAGTGCTCACTTTAACGTGAATAGCCTATACTTGAAGTGAGAGGAGGAGTGTTGTGTCAGACTATGAAAACATACACTCACAACCACATGCACACACACTTCCACGTACATGTGTGCAGCAGGCCAGCCTGTTTCCAGGTGATTAGTTGCCTCACATGTTGCACACGGTTCGTTTTGTTTCACAAACTGCAATGTTGAGCCCACAAGGCCTGGGTCATGTCACTATTTATGGCACAAGTCTGATTTATTGTGAAATTTGAACATTGTAAATGTTTACATTTTGTTCATCTTAATTTAGTAGTTAGTGAACTGTTTGTGTAGGTCATAATGTGTGTAGTGATTCAAAATGTAAGTAGTGTTTTTGTGCTTCAAATTTGACATTTGACACAATGGATAGTTGGGATGTGATTAGTTTACATAAAAAAGTTAAGTGAAATAGTATTAATTAAGTTTAGTCTATTTCTTTGAACCCAGTATTTGTTCAATGTATTGATGCTACTAATTGTAGTTTTGTATCTCAGGTGGCTCAACTGTGCAAGTTTGGAGAAGGTGGTGGCCTGGGTATCAGCCTGGAGGGTACTGTGGATGTGGAAGATGGACAGGAAGTGAGGCCACATCATTACATTCGTTCCATCTTGCCTGATGGACCAGTCGGTATTAACCGCCGCCTGCGATCTGGAGATGAGCTGCTGGAGGTTTGTTCTGAAAGGAATTTGTTCAACTACGTGATTACATTATTTACACGCTAACTTTTGCCAAATTACTAAACTTATTAAGACTGCTACCTTTAGACACTATTGAAGAATTAAGATGTAGGGAACTTTATCGTCAGGGCCTCATGATCTCAACCCCTCCACTTCCTCATTCTGCACAGTTTGTGTATCATTCATTTGTTTAAATCTTCAGTTTTCAAGTTTCCATCTGCATCTTGGTTCATCTTCGTGTTGCTAAATTCACTTAGACATTGTATGTTGCTATCTTAACCATAGTGTATCTATAGCACTCGCCACTTTAAGAAGCTGCTGCAACCAGCGAAATGTGAGAATGGTACAAAAGTGCATATTTTGTCCTATTTTGTATTCTCTGTGTTTAGGTATGTGTGTTAGTCTTTTTTCATGTATTTGACTTTTTTGTGTGTGTTCTGGTTGTGCTGTGTACGGAGTTATGTGCATAAACGCATGTATGTGTGTAGGAATGCACATGGATATATGTGTGCATGTATGTGCATACATGTGCTCTTTTTTTTGTATGCTTCAGTTTTCTTTTTGGATCATTATTTGTGGTTTTTCAGTTCATTAATAATTTTCTCTTCCTTTTTAGTTTATTGGTGAATAAATTTGCAATATAAAACCCATACTTCCACTTATAAACTGTAACATTGAATACTGTTAACTTTTTGTTTGAAATTATATTTTATACACATTTATATTATGAACCTTTGCTGAATGTAAAATCTTAATTCCTCAGCTTGGTATTTGATATTACATTACTTATTTTATTAAAATTTTGAAAAGTTGAGAATAAATAATAAAAGTAAAATGTACCATAATCACTTTTTTTTTTCCTACCGTACAAATAATGTTGGATTTTTAACAATTTATATAGAGTATTCATAGTTTTAAGGTTGTTGAATTTTCGTCAAGAGAACCCTTTGCAGCTTCAATCAAATGTGGTGAAAAATTATTACTTCTGTAATATCTGTATACATATTGTTCCACTTTACACACAACCGAAAATTAATGCTACGATCAGTTGGTTAGATTATTGTGCTGGTGAATCGTGAAATGTGTACATGAAGGTGTCAACGTAACCTGTGGTAGCCGGACTGTTTGCCAACGTAACCCTTAGTAGCTTTACCAGCAGTCGACTAACCCACAGTAGTCGGACCTGTAGTCGACCTAATTCAACGTAGTCAAACCTGCGTGTTCTACATATTTGTTGCAGGTGAATCAGGGGAAAAAGTAGAAGAAATTAGCATAAACTGAGAAATTTTTACACACAATTCGAGGACAGATGGGGAAGAATTCTGAAAGAAGTTCCAATGAGCAGGGACAAATTAAAAAAAATTTCATCCCCTCCCACCTGAAATTGTGTCAATTGGAGAAACACACAGATGGGTTCCCCCATCTCCACTTCTGAATTGAAATGACCCTCAAAATGGGTATAAAAGAGGTGGTCCTAGTCCTCAGAAGCCACATTTTGTCATGCTCTCTCTACCTGCAAAGTATCAGGAAGAGGAATGTATAATACTTATAGTTTTGCAATATATAATAATTTATATTTTCGGTAATTACTTAGTTTAAATATTTATGTTAAGGATAGTAATTCATTTAATATTTAGAAGATGGTGGCAATGATAATTTGTTTGTATTTTACATACAGTGGAACCCTTGTATTACACTTTTCAAGGGGGAAAACTGAAAATGGTGTAATTTAGGGGAAAGTGTAAATAAAAGTGAAAACATCATGACAAACCCTACTTCAAGCTAACTGTTACTAAAATAACAGCAAATGTATGATACAATGTTTAAACACTATCATGATGTACTATTTGATACTTTAAGTGACCTTACAAAAAATAGGAAAATTAATTTCACATAAATTCTTCAAAATTCAAAAAATAAAAGCAGCACTCAAAAAATACTTTAGTAATATATTTTTAATCTTAGGCAAGGGCAACTTAAAAAATTTAAGTTTTAAACTTATCAAATAAGAAATATTAAATCCACACGGTTGTATACCACATTTCTCAGCATAATTCAACTTTTTTCATATTCGGAAAACTTGAAGAACTCTAACTCTGTTCAGATTCAGGAAATTAAAAATCATTCATAAGTATAGTTTTTAAATTCAGCACTCTCTTATTCTTTGAGAGTAAAATTGAACTCAGCGAGTTTGCCAGGCAATGAATGTCAGATTTCATATTGCTTTTAAACAGTTTTAAATACTGAAAGGACAAGGTGAATTTGTGTTATTCCCCTTGACACATGCCAGAATGCTGCACAGCATGACTGTGCAGTCTACGGACGACTCTGCCCCATCTTCGAGTCACGTGTGCTCTGGGGCAGAATATATAAGTGGCAATCCTAAATAAATGTATCGCGTCAGGAAGCCCACAAGCCTGGGTGGCCGATCACATCCTTGCATATTACGTGCGTAATTGCAATCTCCATTGCCCGTCCAGAATTATGCATGCAAAAGGCACCCCCGCAGTTGAAATTATTAATATTGAGAATTCTACTACAAGTGTCTGCCCTTGGAAGAATTTCTTGCAATCACGAGAGATGGCAGCACCACTGTGACCTTGTGACGTCACAGCCGGCTTCAGAGACAGGGGTTTTAATTTGTCATCGCCTCCACGCGGGGTGATAAGAAACTCGCAGTACGTTTGCACCTCCAATAAATGTGCCCCATGTTGGAAGGCTATGCTACACCCCTCGCATCCCGAAGAATCGCTGGCCAGAGAAAATTTAATATAAATACAGCCCCGGCTGCCAGCACCAGTGAGTGGTGCCGGGCTCGGCGACTGAAGAGGACGCGAGCCCAACCCTCATTCTGCAAAGACTCCAGTCTGTTGAAGACTCTTCTCAGTCGTCAAGGGTTCATCCTCCGCAGTCTGCAAGGACTTACCTTCCTGCAGTCCTCAAGGACTCTGCTGCTCAATACCCACGCTCCTACACCTAGCTTGTAGAAGGCTCTCCTTCCGCCACTTAGATGTCCAGATCAAACACCACGACCCATTTCTCCTTTGATCCCTTTGGATATTTCATTCCCACTAGACCACTTACTTGGTGGCAATTGGCCTGGGTATCCAATAATGGAATATGAGGTTCAGGGGAAATGACTTAAATCAGGTATTCCCCATGACAACCTTGTTAGCCAGCCCCAGAAAACCTACAGTAACATTAAATTACATTCCGGACATCGTATCTGAGTGAAGCATCCTGCGGGCACAGTTCTCCCAAAACATTGTGACATTAAGTTGGCAACGGGTAAGGTGATCAGGGTTTGGCTCCCTGCACATCTCGACTCCCGTACCCGTGTGGCATGCACCTCTGCAGATTTCGTTCCAGCCCGTTAACCCACTCGGCCAGCTAGAGTCTCGTCTGCTAGCCCATGCACCCCCATCATCACTCTAGATTAAACCCCTCATCGTTACATCCATTTAGGATTGCTGGCATCCTGTGTGTATTGGCGACCCTAATTGTCAGACGGATTGCACTCCCTGGGTGGGAAGCCACCTCTATCCGACTCACCCTGGGGTTTGATTCCCCTCCAGGCTGATGTAAACCAGCCCCCAAGCAACCTACTGCTTTATCAAAACCCTTAACTCCTCCTAGGCATAATTGAAGGTATAGTATTTGTCATGGTAGGCTAAGTTGGACTTAGCTGGGCGATCAACGTTATCGTGCTACCTTCTTGGATAGTCACCCCCATAGCGACACGCATCACCTTGCAAAGCTGGTAATTCTGGGACCCGCAACACAGGCTACTGATTGTTATCAGTACCAGTCACAGCAGGTGGCAGTGGGGTGAGAGTGGCATTTCACTCTCTCCCTCACTCTTTCCTCCTCCAGTAGATGATTATCTCACAGCAGGGTAGCAACTCGGCTGTCAGTTCCACTTCGGTGAGTGACAGGCTGTCAGTTAGTTCTTGGAATAAAAATGGCAACTGCCGACTCAAAAACAGCAGCAGTTGAGCCTGTCTTACTCCACCATTGCCACCCTATTATCCTCTACTTTGCTCCCAACTCGCAAGACAACCAAAAACAAATGTTGTTAACACGGGAAGGCACTTGCATTTGCCATGTAAGTTGCCGGAATGTAATGTATTGTAAACATAGGGGAAATGGCTGGACCTAACTTAAGTGGTGTATTTGATGGGAAAATGTTATTGGCGGGAATGAAAATCCAGGTTCCACTGTATGTTAGTTTTTCTAAATTTATTATTTTATTTGAGTTATTACATCAGTAGTAACTAGTAACATCGTCATAGGACGACAGTGCAACTTTTCTCTGGATTAGTAAGCTAGACATGTAGCCACCGTATGGCACGACATAATCAATGAGAGTACTGAGGTCACATTTGGCTGATGTGACCGACCGCACACATGTTATCCTATCATTTCCAGAGACACTTGAGGTTTCTCAGGCAATTTTTGGACATTACCGCACTAAGCGATGCCACGGTTGGACCACGTGTACTTAATGAAACATTCAGACTATATATATAAGGTAAGCGTGATTTTCTCGCCATCACAGTTTCTTAGTCATCACAGTTCATTCGTCAGTTGTCAACAGAATACCTTTCGGCAAGTGACCATTTTACTCGAGCATTTTTCTAGTCTGTTAAATTTATTTTCCCTTGATGCGAAGCGTCGTTAGGGTTGTCGGGGGATAAAAGTAGTGATTCTCTCCTGTCTTCGCAATTATTGAGTCTCAAAGTGAGAAGTTTGGTTTTGTGAAGGCTGCCATTCTGTCTCTCGAGTTTATCTGCTGCAAGTGTAATTTATTTCTTTTGCCGATAATTTTGAAGAGACAGCAAGAAACTTTCAGTGAATAGTAGAAATCATGTTTTATTTATTTTCTATTTTTAATCAACCTACTTTGCAACTTTTTATTTATTCAGAATCTCAAAATTTCACTGAGCTAGTTCGAGCTGGTTGTTTGCTGTGATTTCAAAGTATCGTTCAGTAAACATTACGTACTGTATATAATATCCGTCTTTTCAAATTTGGATAAATGAAATATGGTTGGCGGTACCAGTGACTTTAATGAGTAGGGGCTTAAATTTGTTGGGCTCTTTAGTGTACCTACCAAGTTCTGTTGCCTTAGCTCAAACCATTTAGAGATACAGCAATTTGCAATCCCACCCCCCTGCTTCCCCCCCCCCCCCCTTAATAATGTCAGTTAGGATAAGGGTGGCAGGATATTCTGAGAAATGGTAACCAATGAGCTAAAGGAGCATGCCACTTTGGAAAGTAGTAGGTCAAACTGTAGAAATATTTGGAATTAAAAAATGACATCCCCTTTCCCCTTAAAAAACTGAAGATTTTACAAAAATCATTAGAAGGGAAACTTGCCCTTAAAAGATGCCCTGATGCCAAATTGCAAATTCCCTAGGACAAATAGCACTCAAACAAAAATTGGAAGTGGCAAAACATTCCCCCAGCATTAAATTATATTCTCAGAAGAGGAGGAGGGGTTATAGGAGGGGTGTGGACATAGCCCAAAAAGTTTAAGAGATATGACAGTTTCAAATTCGATCTACTCTCTTAAAATTAATAGTTAAGGTAAGGTCAACAGTACACCATGAGGGAGTGTTAAAGTGTAAAGGAGTGTGCAAACGGGAATATCAAAAGTTCAAATAGTTTTGAAAATATTGAAATTCGATAATTTAACCTCCCCATACAAACCAAAATTTTCAAAAATTCCAATTCGTGTCAAACCCAAATATAAAGTGTCTGGGCCAAAATGCTTGGAAAAAGCGAGTAATAAAATAAATGAGGTTTTGGGTGGGAGCTTCTGGTTGGGGAGAGGGGGGCAGTAGTGTGTTGAAAAAAAGGAGGGAGGGTAGGTTTCAAAATATTCTGCGTTCCATGGAAGTTGTAGATGAGGTGGTAATAGATGTTATAAGTAGAGATTTTCAAAGTGCCAACTTCAGTATCCAGTTGGGCATGGAAGTGGACTCACCTTGAAGGGGAAAAAAGAGAGAAAAAAGTAAACTGAGAAATTCCTACATAGCACTGTAGGATTGATGGAAAAGAACTCGCAAAAAAGTTCCGAGCAGGGAAAAATCTTGAACAATTTAAAAAATTTTACAATTTTTAACATTTTGAAGAAACTACAGTATTTGAAAAAATGAAAAATAGTCAGAAGTGCCTGATGTCTTATTGACTTAGATGCTGGACCTCTAAATGTGTGTATAGAGTCGTATTTACCTATTTTAAACCACTTAGGAGATGCAGCAATTTTATAATTGACCCATTTTCCCCTCTTGAAATTGTATTTTTGATGGTACACTGAGAAATGATGGGCGCTGATGGGCGTAAAGAGCATGCCAAATGGGAATACTGTAGTTTGAACAATTTCAATGAAATTAGGAATCAAAAAATTGACCCTGCTTTAAAACTCAAAACTATCAAAAATCCTATGTCTGGAAGAAACTACCCTTTAATGCCATGGGGCCGAATTGCAAGTTCCTAGTGCAAACTGCACACAGACGGCATGGAAGTGCTAAATGTACTCCTGCTTTGTATCTACAGTATCTCCTCCAAGGGTTTTGGGTGTGGGGTGGGGGGGGGGGGGGTCGGAGGGACGAGATGGGGGGGTGGGGTAGAATTTTGGTTGTGTCATCCATAAGTATTTGGTGTGTGTTTGTCTGTGTGTGTATGCGCACACACACACACACACTCACTCACTCACTCACTCACTCACTCACACACTCACACACTCTCTTGCCCATTACCTACTATTCCAATAGATAGAGAATACTCTGTATCCCAAAAAGATGTATGCTGCATAAATTGCAAGTTTGACACTTATATGAAGACTGGTATATTCAGATTATTAAGCTTATATCAACCACTGAAATTGGCATAACATACAATAAGACAAGATAAAAGTATTCCTCAATATTGTATAAAAGCAGCCTGTAATAAAACTGGTATGGAAATAAATATGACGTTAAAGTACAAGATGTTGAAATCAGTAAACAGTACTGTTATTGCCACAACGGCAAAATATGGACTATTTGAAAATTACTTAGGATGCAAAATTAAAACACAGTTACAAAGTGAGGCTGCCCGAATGGCACTACTCACCACCATGATGCTTTACGAACAACTGACTGTCTCCTCTCGGCAGTCCAGGGTCTCCAACTCTGGTCCAGTGCTGGATGCAGGTCTGCCAATTTAAAAAACCACGAGAGGTGACAGATGAAAAATTCAAAAATCAAATGTGTCCAGTACACACACAGTCTGTAACACATGAAAAATTAAGTATTCACATATATACAGGTCCAAACAAGCACAAAGAGTAGAGTTTCTTGAACAAAATTCTAAGTGAGTGTTTAGTCATATACTACAAGGATTAATTATTTATGATGTTGCATAAACGTCCCTTATAGTTTTTACAATTTAGATGAGAAGTGAATAATTTTCATTATTTGCTTCATCAGTTTTTAAAAATTTTCTTCTTATTAGAAATTATTTTGTAAGTAATGTATGCAAAACATTTTATTTTCATGTTTTATTTAATGCACTTTGTGGGTTATCAGTTTAATGTGTATACATGGTACTATCAGCTCAGGACCAATTTTTTCATTTCGCTGAAATAGTTGCATAATATTTACTTTTTTATTGACTACTGAGAGTGCTTTTTTGTGTATGTGTGTGTGTGTGCATGTGTGCGAGCATGCACGCACGCATGTATAAAAAGATTTATGTGAAAGCTTCACTCCAGTGTTTTATGGCAAACTTGCAGTTTTCCATTTATTTATTGGCCATGTGTCTTTGTCGGGAGACAATTCCTTACCTGACTGGGCCAATCAGAATTATATAACTCTTGACACTGAATGTCCATTATTCATGGACAGATACATGCAGTGTGTGACAGTTAAAATCATCCATTTATGAAAATGTATCTGATCTATACTATTTTGGAATACAAGTACAGCGAAACCCTGTTAAGATGTTTCCGACAAATACTGAAAAATGTGTGCTTGTTAAGTAGGAAAACTTCTTAACACGTTAAAATTATGTATTTATAATAGAAAAGTGCAAACTTTTTTAAGTTTATAAGCAAGAATACTTCTTAACAGAAAACTTCTTAAGAGGTTTTTACTGTACTTCTAAAATCTTACAGAATAAACAGGTGGCCCTAACTATTGAAAACAAGCAAGTATGTGTGTTCAAATTAGTTGAGTAATGATAAGAAGTGAAGTGAAAATAAGTACGTAAATACTACATAGTAGTATGTGCAGATTGAAGTATGTAGTCTAGTACAAGGAGTGTTTAGACGTGGAAGATGCTGATTGTGCATGCTGTACAGGTGAACGGGCTGCGTCTGCTTGGCATGAATCACATTGAAGTAGTGACCATCTTGAAAGACTTACCAATGAATGTGCGGATGGTTTGTGCACGACGGCCTGGAGAACCAGTCCCGTACAGAGTGATAGACACCTCCCAGGACAGGGAAGCTTTTGCAGCCAGGGTAAGTAATTATTTGGGAAAAAAATTTCCTCGTGCTATTAATGTGTAAATATGTTTTGATTATCAAATTTCAAATATTGTAACACTAGTTAATATATGATTTGCATTTTTCCTAAAAACATTTGTTACCATAATAAAAAATGTTTCAGAAAGGACTACAGCAGATCCCAGATTTTACAAAGCTTTAAAGTTAATGGAAGTGGCTTTGTAAAACTCACAATGGCTTTGTAAAAATCACTATATGTGTAAAATTAAAATGGATAAAATTTAATCCCCTATAATCCAAAAATTGCATGAAAAGTTAATTTTTTTCTCACAAAGTTCTTGTTTTATCATATTTTGCTAGAAAGTAAAACATTTTGTACAACAATCATTAATTAATTTTAGTGATGGGCCAGTACCCCACATTTTCTCAATACCAATACCAACACCTTTTTGGATTCCATAAGTTAACTTTTTGATACTCAATGCCTTTACCGATACTCAACACTTAACGTTTTAAGAAATTGTTGTTGAACCTCTTCAGTAGGAAATTATATTTTTGTAAGAAATTTTATTTCATTAAGAAAGTTTATTTCAGTAGGTGGTTTAATTTTGCCTTGAGGGACTGCTCCTTAATCAAATATAATTTCATGGCTTCGATGAGGACAATATGCCCTACGATGGACGCCAATTAAATTGAAGCATGGGAGTTGTCTCTTTCGGGTTAGGAACGAGGAGTGAAACGTCATAACCCAAGGTCAACATTTAAAAAAAGGGGGGGCGGTGGTCGTAGCGGGTAAACCGTGGCGTCTCCGGAGGTCGAACACTAGCCCTATTAATTAGCACCGGCTAAGGTGGGGTTCCCCACGTTAGGAAATGTCCACTGATTAAGTAGCTTTGGAGTGGTCTTTCCAGCCTGGAAACTGGGGATTTTAACCCCAACGACTAACTTCACTTTTAACGTCCTGTGATAGGCTGACCTTGTTTTAGTGTAAGAGACGGCCTTCAACTTTCGCGAGGCCAGTGTCGCAAGTAACATACCCAGGAATTTAAGATAGTTTAGGCAGGACTCCTGTGTAAAATCAAATGTCACTGGGATCACATTTTTTCCAATGTTTACCTGCTGAAAGCAGGGCAGCTGCATGCTCCTCCTCGCTGGTTAGGTTGTTGAGGGAGTTCGCGGCGGAACAGCGGACGACACTGGTTGTGGTGACGCGGTGCTTGTACTGCTAGGAGGTTCCTGGGTTGTATTAGGAAAGTTTGTGGTGTGGGATTCAAGTGGTAAATGTGGATCATATCCTAGGACAGCGTCGGAATAAAGGATTTTTCTCTTCTACCTTAGGGGTAGGTAAATTGGCTATATCTAGAGGTTGTGGAAATTAGCATTAATTTTGTGTACTTGTAGCATTTTCAAAGTGTGTTCATAGCATTTATTTTTATATTTACGTAGTAAACAGGATTTTACCAGCAATATAGGGGTAGAAAATGGCATTCCTTTTGTTTATAGAATTAAAACACACACTCAAGAGAAGTCATTATTCTACTGCGCTAAAAAATATTTTCAATAAACAGGTATGTTATTTGTAGAAAATACTCTTGAAAAGTATCTCTACATTAATTCATACTATTTTTTAGTGCTGAGCCGATACAGATTTTTACAGATACCAGTATGAACTGATACTTCCTTGCCGATACAGCAGATATCCGATACTTATACAATGGAAGTATGAGTAATGAACTTGAAAACTTCTACTAACACATAAAGTATTTTGGAAAGCTGATGGAAATCCGTGTTAAGTCAGTTTCACACTATGTACTATTTGATGCTTTAAGTAAACATACAAAAAATTGGTAAATAAATTTCACATGAATTCTTTAAATCCAGAGAATAAAAGCAACCCTCAAAAAATACCTAAGTAATAATCTTAGGTCAGGGTAACTTAAACAATTTATGTTTTGAACGTATCAAATAAAAAATATTAAATCTACAAGGTTGTGTGCCACATTTCACAGCATAATTCAACTTTGTTTGTATTCAGAAAATTAAAAATTATTAATATGTATAGTTTTTTTAATTTGGCACACCTTTATTTTACTAAGAGTAAAATTGAAGCACTGCCATTTGTCAGGTAGTTAATGTCAGATTTAATACTGCTTTTATAATTTTTTAAATACTGAAATTACATGGTTGAGCTGCAGTGCAACCCCTGCAAAGCTGGTCGGGGACCCACAACACAGGCTCCTGATAATTATCAGTGCCTGTCACAGCAGGTGGCAGTGGGGTGAGAGCAGCATCTCACTCTCCCTCACTCTTCCCTCTTCCTGTAGATTATCCCACAGCAGGGTAGCATCTCCTGCTGTCCTTTCAACTTCTGTGAGTGATGGGCTGTCAGTTAGTTCTTGGAATAAGAACCACAACTGTTGCCTCAAAACAGCAGCAGTTGAGCCTGTCCTACTCCAAAGTCACCACCGTATTATCCTCTGGTGTTACTCCAACCAACAACCAGCCAATGTCTGCTTTCTTCTCTACCTCCCTCTTGGGTATACCTATCAACCTATCAACCACCCTCCATACCTCCTTGTGTATTCATGACCAGCACATTTCTGCTACCTCTCTCTTACACACTCTTTCTTCTCACATCATGTCGATGCCTTACTAGCCCTGACAAGGTTGCCAATCCCCATGGGATGCAGCTGTCAACATACTCACCAGCCTTCTAGCCGCACTACTCCATTTATCTATGTATCGCCTGGCACCGGCTGCAGGCCCCATCTGGAGAAACATGCGCTGCGACTGGATCCCAAGTTTGCCGTGCAGTGCCAATCAAAATGATGGGACAACCACTGGACTGGCTCGTGGGTGAACAGTTTCTTCTGTTTCTACAAATGTATTCTAAATATACACTATTTTGTGAATGTTTTTGACAGTTAACATTTTCATGTTAATTTGCTTTAAATTCAACTATAGCATATAATCACGAAAATTCACAAAAATAATTTTCCACCACCTCTACAGTTCTCTCAAGCTCTTTCAGAATTAAATTAAATTAATGTTTGCGCCCGCCTTTCCTCGTGTTCAGCATGAGGCAATTGAATTGAACTACTTAAGGCAAAGTCTGTGATTGATTATGGTCATATCATGTACTTCTAGACAAACTGGTTTACAATGTAATATCTCACCCTGGTGTTCCACGTCCGACCATAAACAGCAGTGGATGGAACTATCGGCCGTTACCAGTAGTGAAACAGAGCTTTGGATATAACGTGTTGTTTTATACAGTATTGTGTAGATAGTTTCCATTGCAGGTCAAGTGGCAAAAATAGTTCGCTCTCCCACCTTGCCGTTCTCCAGCAGTGGCGGAGTAGGAGACTATTTGAGACACTTGATTCCACAAGAGGAGTTCCTATGGTGTTTCGGGCTCTCCCTAAGATCTACCACTGGCAGACCTTGGTTTGCCTCTAAAAGCGCCAACAATTTAATTTCAATAAACTTATTATGTTTATTAATACGTAATTTAACACATGGTTCCACACTCTCCTGTAGTAAAATAATATTTAAATAATAATTTTAATTGAAAATTATGGAAGTGACAGCTTAAGACCAGGTGAAGGCAACTTGGATAACTGAAAAGATGTGTTGATTAGTATGTAAGTATGACTGGCGAAAGAAAGATAAAATTAATTAGCATAATTAATTAATATTAATTGAATAAGAAAGGCATTATCCTGAAGGGACCTAATTGACAATAAGGTGGTCTTTACAAAGAGGGTGAAGATGGAGACTTGGCTTGGCTAGAGCCTTAAGGAGGATGTCTAGAAGGGATGTCATCACAGTGACCTGAATGTACCTGGGTAGGTTACTGGAAAGGAAGTGGTTGAGGAATGATAGGCGATGACGTCAGCAAGACCTTCTGGTTGGTGTTCAGCGGTCTTCAGCAGCATTCTGAAGTAGCTGAAGAAGTGGAAGGCTTTCTGGAAGGTGGTGGTCTGCCGGAGCTGCTGGAGTCGTCGACAACCACTGGTAAACTGCTGTCACCGGCGCGGGTTGGGGGTCTTGTGCAGCACACCCTTGCTGATATTTTACAGGCCTTCTCAGTGGAGGAGAAAGGGTGGCACAACACTTCCTGGGCTGACACCTCAGGCCATTGCAGTGGAGAGGTATAGCAGACTACCCTGTGGTCAGCTCTGGAACTCCTGTTTATACTAACATTCCATTTTGTAGGCTCTCAGAAGGGTAAAGGGGAAAGTCATCCCTACTTCTAGGGTTCTGACCTCACACATGAGTGCCTGGATCCTATCTGCTCAGCACGGAGGCGATGATGTATCTTGAACCTCGCGTGCTCATGGAGGCCGTGAAGCTCCACTGGGATGTATGCTGCCCTCTAGTGGCACAATGTTGATATAACACAACTGTCCTGAAGGGAGCAAGCGATATGGTAAGACAGTAAAACCTTTGGAGAGGGGTGTTGACGTGACGACTTCTGGGAGAGATGCGGTTAACAGGTAAAGCTGAGATCACGTGTCTGTTGTATCGTGTAGGTACATGTCCTGCCTCCATTACTGTTTTTATTTGAGGTGTGACTTGCCATAGGATGAATGCTGCTCAAGATGGGGCGAAGCCATTTGGTAGAACGCGCTTGCTAGATGCATCACGCATCAGCCTTTATTAGAAATGGTTTCCCATTGAAACAAATATATTTCACTCTGCTAAAAGAGACTGTAATCCATTTGCAGTTTCTCCACAATTTCAAAATCACACCTTTAAAAAATTACCCCATGTATGATGTGTTGGTTTTTTCCTAAATATCTCGTGTGTCACAACCATTTTATACTTAATTATCATAAAATTATATTATTTTTATATATTTAACATAACAGAAAATAGCTAAGAGTTAACAAATTTGTAACCTTAATTTTCACATTAGCAGCAGCAGCCGCAAGCGAAAATAATATATATAGGCTGTTTGTGATAAAGTGAGCACTTTTTCAGCTAGTTTCTTTTTACTTTCTGCCATTTTCTGTACTTTAACTACTTTTTAAAATAAATATGGCCATGTAAGTAATATAAACACAGTGTGTATATTCCACCGCACTCAGAAGTTAATGTCTAAAGCTAAAATAAAGTATATTTATCAACTATTATTCTAAGTGAGTGGTCTTACAAAAGTGCTCATTTTATCTTGAATAAGTTATATAATAAAGTATACATGCTTATTTCAATTGGTATTCAACTTGATGTTGGAAAGCTTGGAGTAAAATAGAATTTTAAGTCATTAATATTAGATTCCAATGAAATAGTCAAACATTACTGCTCATGTTTTGTATCGACCAGTAACCAATGCTTGTCTTGCACTGTAAATATTTTTCACAAGCATAGGTCTTGCTTAGGTCGAAACTAGTATTAAAATACATTGAAACATTAACCTTGCTCCCTCTCCCACTTTGCTTTTCAAGGGACTAAGGGAAAAAACATTGCAAAATGCAGGAAAACACCAAAAAGGGAACTTGTGCTGTATATGCATTATGTGGGTACAGAGAAAATTTATGTAAAATACAGTATGCTGTAGAATCAGGGAGTGAAAAAAAAATGTTCTTTTGTAAATAATTTGAAATGTAGGTCGTTTCGTACACAAAAATGAGCATTCTTCCAAAATGACATAAAAAAATTCTGCTGGAAACTATTTTGCTAAATGTCAAAGTTTTCATTGTGTCAGTTTACTACCATCCTCAGTATTGTTACATGGTGCAGCTGGCGTCGACTCAATTGCCCCGCGCCGTAATCGGAGACCCACCTCGCCCTTCCCTCTCCCTGGAACGATGCGCTCGCGGCCTCCTGATTCACCATTCTGGGAATCCCGTGAATGCCGACAGCGGCGAGACTTGCTGGTGTCACAGACCTCCTCTCGCCTGTTAAGAGTTTTTGATATGTTTAGCGACGATGCAAGACTGTTCTGGTGAGACTGGCTGGCTCCTCAGCCCTCCGCAACGCATCACGTGAGTTGGGGAAGATTCTAGGTGGCAGCCTAAGACCTATATATACTGCCGCAACCCAGCGGCCGGCAGTCTTTGATGGAGGCCGCCTGGTCGAGTGCGCTAGAAAAATTGAGTGTGATCGACGACTGGAGATTGCGGGACAACGTGAGTGAGGTGTTTGTGGCTTGAATGGACGAGAGGGTGTGAAACCGATAAATGAAGCCTACTGTGCGTGAGGGTGCTTGGAGGATGCTAGAACATTGCGACTGGTGGGACATGGACTGAACTGAGGTGGACTGAATGGAAGTGTAATATTGATTTTATTGTAAATATTCAAACTGTTAAATATGGATGTATTAATTATAAAATAATTGAATAGGTTGATACACTGTCTGTTGAGACTGATCTTTAATTATTTAATTTCATTGATTTCTTTGTTGTAACTATAAATTTTATTAATTGGTGTAAATTGTGAACAGTAGGTGATTTCAATTTGTGAGAATTTGCGTTCAGAGAA
This sequence comes from Dryococelus australis, assembly GCA_029891345.1. Taxonomy (NCBI): domain Eukaryota; kingdom Metazoa; phylum Arthropoda; class Insecta; order Phasmatodea; family Phasmatidae; genus Dryococelus; species Dryococelus australis. Next base: position 113,483,389 of record CM056996.1, on the reverse strand, counting down.
TTTTGCTGTAGTTATTGTAAATAAAATAAGGAAATTATAATTAATTATTTTATTTGATTAAGACCTCCTTCCCTTAATGAACTTGGTATAGTCTACTTAACTTCTAGAGAGAGAAATTGTAACACTGGTGTCAGAAGTGGGATGGAGTCATTTTATAAAAATAAAATAATAAAATATTCGTAATTAGTATTTGTAAATATCACAATGTTTGAGCAATAAGCCAAGGAATTGTTTCGAAATTTTTTTTATTATTTAACTAGAAAAATGTCGGCAGACATGGAAGCACTTCGTGCCTTGATTGAAGGACTGAATGGTCAAATAAGTAATGTAAATAATCAGATTAGTAGTGTTAGGGAATCTGTTAATAGTGTAAATGAAAATGTAAACTGTAAAATAGATAGTGTTAGTGAATCTGTAAATAATCAAATTATTTGTATTGGTGAACTATAGACAAGAAAATAGATAGGCAGTAGACCAAAAAATAGACAGTGTAAACGAAAATGTAGATAGAAAAATAGGGTAGTATAGATAGGAAAATAGACAGTGTGAATGAGAATGTGGACAGAATGATAGAAGGTGTAAGCGAGTTGGTGAACAATAAAATAGACTGTGTGGACAAGAAGATCGACAGTGTGAGCGAGAGAATGTACAGTGTTGGGCAAGAAATGAAACATGAAGTGAGTGCCCTCAAGAAGGAGTGGCAGGAGTTCTCGCAGCAGCAAGAGAGACAACATGCAGGGTCGGAAGAGGAGTCAAAATTGGTCACCACCGAGACGACGAGTGCGGGCAGCGAGAAGAAGGTAGAAGTCGCCGCCAGTGAAGCTAGCGCAGAGGAGGCACAGCCATTCTGCAGTGTGGGAATGCCCCAGCCAGGGGGGGTACAGGCGTCACAATTAAGCCCGCCCCCTACGTTGGACAGACACCTTGGCGCAAGTACCAGCACCAATTTGAGATCGTGGTCACCCTGAATGGCTGAACAGAAGAGCAGTGGGTGTACTACCTGGCGGCTGTACTGAGGGGCCCAGCATTGAATGTACTGCAGTCGCTGCTGGAACGACATCGTCTAGAATACTCCACACTGGTGTCAGCTTTGGAGCTTCGATTCGGCGACCGGTACCTGCGGCATGCCCACCATGCCCAATTGCAAAGCCGCATCAGCGACCTGGCGAATCACTGCAGGAGCTGTGGCAGGACATTGTACAGCTGTCGCACCTGTCTCTGTAGGGATGCTCGGAAGAGGAATGAGATGTCATTGCCATCGGCTTCTTCATCAACGCTATCGCTGACACGGGTGTGCGGCGGCAAGCTGTGCGATTAGCTGCGCCTCATACCCTGCAGAATGCCTTGGTCCGAGCACTGGAAGTGGAGTCAGCATGGCAGTCATCAGTGCCCCGAAATCTAGTGCAGGCAATGATGCTTGATGAAGGGGTGAACGACAGCGTCAAGGGGATGTTGGACTTGCAAACAACCGTGAGGGACATCGCCTCCAGGGTGTGCACTACGGACACTCGCCATCCTCCACCCAAACGGCTGGAATGTTCAACGTGTGGGTAGCCGGGGCACCTGAGAGCCAATTGTCCTTAGCATCAACAGCAGCAGCAGCAGCAGCAACAGCCAGGTAGCAGGCGCCAAGGGGCAAGTGAGAGTGCAATGTCTTCGGAAAACTTGTAAACTCCGGTCTTGAGGGGCAAAGATCGGTGGTTGCTGGAGGGAAGGCCCCAATGCTTTTGCAGGTGTGTTCAATGAAACAAGACTTCAATGCCATATTGGTAGAGGGGAGTCTAGGTGATGTTTCTTGCCAGATGGTTGTTGACACAGGAGCAACTATAACAGTGGTAAGGCCAGACATTATTGGGCCTTCCCTCCAGCGATCATCTGATAAGAACATGGATCACTGCTATTTAACAACAGTAATGGGTGAGACCACACCAGTCAAAGGCAAGAGAAGAGTACTCTTACAGCTCGGTAACCTTGAGATAGAGCATGATATATACATAGCAGAAATAGAGGACGAATGAATTTTGGGTTTTGATGTTTTACGTAAGCTGGGATGCTGTATTGATACTCGACTGGTGGTATTACATGTTGATAAATAATCAGTTGGTTGTGTCAACACAACGAGATTTATCTTCGCCAATAAGCTACCCAGTAGTGTATAATCTGTCAACTGTGCTCCCTGCTTCTAGCGAAGTTGTTATTCCAGGCAGTTGCCAGGGAAAATTCGTCAGGCAATTGGGCATAATCGAACCAGCCCAGGAAGGTGGCATTTTACCAGATGGTGTCATTGTAGCCAGGACATAGATTTCTCAAAATCAGACAGTTTGCCAGTTTGCCTGTTAGGATGATTAATTTGTCTGACCGTGCTATCCGCCTTGAAGAGGGAGCCACAATAGTGTATTGCAAGCAGGTCTCACAACAGGTACTTCCAAATCTTCCAGAAGCTTCACTGTCACAACCTACTGAATGTCCTCTTCCAGATGCTCTGGGGGAACTGCTGATAAGAACAAAAGAAAACCTCAAGTGGCGACAGGAGAGGGAATTTTCAGAATTGTTACAGAGAAATAGAGGTGCTTTCTCCTGCAAGCTTAATGACCTTGGCAGAACTTATGTTGCATGTCACCACATCGACACAGGGGTTGCCAGACCCATAAAGCAGTCACCAAGGCGACTACCGCTAGTTTCATATGAGGTCGTTGACGATATTATGAAAGAGATGAGAGATTTAGATGTGATAGACCCATCAGTCAGTCTATGATCTTCTCCCATTGTTCTTGTTAAAAAGAAAGATGGCTCTATTAGATTTTGTGTTGATTACCACCAACTTAATAATGTGGCTAAGAAATATTATTACCCACTCCCTAGGATAGACGACACCCTGAATAGCCTAGTAGGTTCACTGTGGTTTTCTATTCTAGATATGAAGAGCGTGTATTTTCAGTGCAAGGTGGCCCGGGAAGACAAGGCCTTTTGTGTCCAAAAGAAAGGAACCTGGCAATTCAAGATTATGCCCTTTGGGCTATGCAATGCCCCTGCCACCTTTGAACGACTAATGGAGAAAGTTCTGCCCTTAGATATTTGTCAGGTGTACCTAGACAACATTGTGGTCACAGGAAGAACTTTTGAAGAGCACCTAGCATGCTTAGATTCTGTGTTTCAGAAAGTGACTGTAGCCAATCTGAATTTGGTTCCCAAGAAATGCCACCTTTTCCAAAATGAAATTAATTTCTTTGGCCATGTTGTATCAGCCTATAGGATAGAAACATACCCTGAAAAGACAAGAGCAATAAGAGACTGGCCTCTACCAAAGGATAAAACTGAAATTCAAAATTTTCTGGGCTTACGTGTTTACTACCGTCAATTTGTGCTTGGGTTCGCCACTATTGCCAAACCTCTGCATGAATTGACTGAGGCAAAAATGAAAATTTTGCTGGACTCCAAAATGTGAAATTGCTTTCAATAGACTAAAGGAAATTCTGATATCTTCCACTGTACTGGGCTTCCCGAGTAGAAAGGGTGAATTTATCTTGGATACTGATGCTAGTGATGATGGAATCGTGGCTGTGTTATCTCAGATCCAGGATGGAAAAGAGCAGCCATTGGAATACTTCAGTAAGGTGCTACACAAGCCCAGAGGAACTACTGTGTAACATACAGGGAGCTTTTGGCAGTGGTGAAGGCAATTGCACATTTTCATCCATATCTTTATGGCAGACACTTCATCCTAAGAACTGATCATGCTTCATTACGCTGGCTACTAAATTTCAAGAACCGTGAAGATCAAATAGCCCAGTGGATACAGCACCTGCAAGAATATGACTTTGAAATGCACCGTAGGTCTGGACGCCTTCACAGCATTGCAAATGCACTCTCCAGGAGTCCATTCAAACCATTATGTTGTCATTGTGAATGCCAGGAGGAGAAGGTTGGTGTATTGTGGAAAGCAAGGAGGACAAGAATTCAAGGCCCTGTATCGTGTGATGGGTCATCTACATGGGATGAAAAGGACATAAGAAATTATCAGCTAAGTGACCCCACCTTGTGCCCAATATTGGAGTGCAAGGAAACTGGGCATCGACCAAGATAGGAGGAGATATCTAGCCTAGGCATGACAGTCAAGGTATACTGGGCACAGTGGAGTTCCCTTGTTGTAAAGAATGGTGTGCTTTACAGGAATTGGGAAAGTAACTATGGGAGACAGAGTCATTTACAATTGGTGCTACCAGAGTGCTGAATTCCATAAGTGCTAAGAGACAGGGCTCTCGGGCAAAGCCAAAGGTTGTCCACATCGACCGACTGGCGCTGTATGAAGGTCCTGATTCTGTAGAGTCTGTTCAGGATGAACAGACTTAAGGAGGAGGCAGTGTTACGTGCTGCAGCTGGCATCGACTCAGTTGCCCCGCGCCGTAATTGGGGACCCACATCGCCCTCCCCTCTTCCTGGAACAATGCGCTCGCGGCCTCCTGATTCCTCCCTTCTGGGAATCCCGTGAATGCAGACAGCAGCAAGACTTGCTGGCATCACAGATCTCCTCTCGCCTACTAGAGTTTCAGATACATTTAGCGACGATGCAGGAACATTCTGGTGAGACTGGCTGGCACCTCAGCCATCCGCGACGCATCACGCAAGTTGGGGAATATTCTAGGTGGCTGCCTAAGACCTATATATACTGCAGTAACCCAGTGGCCGGCAGTCTTTGATGGAGGTCGCCTGGCCGAGTGTGCACGAGCGAAGTTAAGTGTGTACAACGACTGGAGATTGCAGGACGACGTGAGTGAGGTGTTCGTGGCTTGAATGGACGAGAGGGTGTGAAACCGACGAGTGAAGCTTACTGTGCGTGAGGGCGCTTGGAGGACTCTAGAACATTGCGACTGGCGGGACATGGACTGATCTGAGGTAGGACTGAATGGAAGTGTAATACTAATTTTATTGTAAATATTCAAACTGTCAAATATGGATGCATAAATTATAAAATAATTGAATAGGTTGATACACTGTCTGTTGGGACTGATCTTTAATTATTTAATTTCATTGATTTCTTTGTCATAACTATAAATTTTATTAATTGGTGTAAATTGTGAACACTAAGTGATGTCAATTTATTGTGAGAATTTGCGTCCAGAGAATTTTGCTGTAGTTATTGTAAATAAAATAAGGAAATTATAATTAATTCTTTTATTTGATTAAGACCTCCATCCCTTAACAAACTTGGTATAGCCCACTTAATTTCTAGAGAGAGAAATTGTAACAGTATGTTCCTTGTCCTGTTGGTGTGTCTTGGCTCCTGTGAGTGAACAAGAGTGCCTACCAGTGGTTTGGATGTAGTACTTTTGACCTCACAAACTTACAGCTAAGTTCTAACATTGTCTCCATAGGTTGATGTACATTACTTCCGAGATAGGCTGTTTTGTCATCTTGCTATAAGTATTTATTTGCAACATCAAGCATTTCTCTTACAGAAAAAATTATCTTGTGGCTGCTGTAGTGAGGATACCAAATTCTGAAGCTATATTCAGTCTACAGAGATTTAATAAATTTAACTATTGGAGTGGATAGTTTGGAAAATTTTTTTAAAGCATATCTAAAGAACGTGGAAATGCAGCACTTCCTCTCCACCTACTGCCTACTGTATAATCATGACCAAGGGGGGCATCTTGAGACAATCTCAGATCAGAGGGAATGAAAATGATGGGTCTTGGAAATTCAGGTATTCCTGTAATGGTGCAATACATTCTCTACCTTATAGTAGCATCTAGTCTGGGTGGTAGGAGGTACAATAAGGATGTTTTCCATTTTCCCTAGAGGTGGAAGTGGCTCTTGTCTTCGAATCATAATGCTTTGGCAGCCTCAGTCTGGCTGGCTATAGTTACATAGTATACATGTACAACATTTCTGCAGGGCCATACTTGACAGTGGCCTTGGCCTGACATGGAATGAATTCCTTCCATAGCAGTGTGTTGAAGAGCCACATGTTTATGCTCTGGGCTGAGAAGTTGCATTGGGTTGACTGCAATGGGAGCAGTTGGGTGGTATTATGAGTTAACTGGCAGTGGGAATGTACATGCAAGTAATTCAGCTATGTGGCAGCCAGTCTGCTTTGGGTTTCACTGGTTAGTAGCTTCTCTTTGGTCTTGTAGAGTGAGTTCTTGAGTTCTTGCTACTTGGTGCCTCACCTGACAGCGATGTCTGCTGCGTATGTTCCCTGGTGGGAAGCTGCTCCGGGTCCTGATAATATGTGGAGGAAGTGTCAGCTGCCTTGGGCTTGCAGGCTTCTTTTAAGGGCGCTGCCTACTTTGAGCTTTTTTTTAGCACATTTGAGGCTCACAAGCAAGTAAGCAATAAGGGTGACACTTAGAGTCATGCCTAGTGCCCCATCACTCCTACGGGCAAAGCTCTGAACTCGCGTGCAGTGTTTTCGTCATGTTTCATGTATCTATGGGACAACCATATAATTTTATTGCTGGAAAGTCTGAAGCGAAGTTCAGTGCAGCTGCCTATAATAGATTCACATGTTTACAACTAGTAATTTTTATGAGATGCATCTGTGTGATGTATTTAGAGTATTATTTGTACCTTGTCTTAAGTGTGTTTTATTTTCGTATGTGGACACGTTTAGTGGTTTCGTTAAATAAAATGTGGATTTCAAACACTCTGCAATGCAATTCAAATGCCAGGTAGGCTGCACCCTTAATGCTTCTCAGTGCTGCTCTGTAGCAAAGTTTTGGTTGGAAGCTTGCTCATTGACAGAATCCATTTTTCTGCATAGCCGGATGGGTGCTTAAATGAGCTGTGAATTGCAGTGTTACTGTAGCCACTTTAACCTTTGCAGCATGTAGGTGGGTGGCACACTCAAGCAGGAGAAGTAACTGAGTGCTGTACTGAGTAACTGAGTGCTGTACTACTGTGTTTTGCATACATGGTCTTCTTGGAGGTACCATGTGAGCTGCCACTTGGAGGTAGCTAATATGTGATTTTCTCAGCCTAGCTAAATGATATGCCTCTGGAGGTGGTGTGCTTCCGTCCATGGCTGGCTGAAAGTTACAAATTCATTAAGATGATCAGCCACCAGGAAGAGAGTTAAAATTTTCATTTTTATTTGGAAGGGGAAGAAACACATGTCTGGCAAGGGATAGCTAGTTCATCAGGTTGGCTGGTCAGCTGTGTGTTTTCCACAGTTAATTCTTCCAGTGTTTTGTTTATGTACTGTGAAAGGAAAAAAATGGTCTTGTATTGTGTAGTACAGAATTAATTCATGATACCCATACATTAGACTGGATTTGTCACGTTTATTCAAAGTACATTTTCTCCTCTAGAGCATTCTGGGTGGCAGCCTGCAGAACTTGATCCCCACCACCGACCGACTAGTCAAAGCCAAGTCGGATGGCTCTCTGGCTTCCACCACCACTGCCACCGCCACAGACGGCAGCTTCTCCAAAATGAAGTCACGCTCCCTTGAGCCTCTGACTGGTCTCGCAATGTGGAGCTCAGAGCCGCAGATTATAGAGCTCATCAAAGGGAGCGAGGCTTGGGCTTTTCTATCCTTGACTACCAGGTGGGTATTCAGCCCTTTTCCTACCACATCTACATTTAGGTTGTTGTTCTCACTTTCTTGTCTTTATTCTCTTGTACTAAGTTCCCTGTCTGCCTACTTTCAGCTTCAATTTGATCAAAAAGTGGTATTTTTAATCAATCTTAATTCTGTCAACTTGTGACTTGTGTTTACTGGTATATAAGCAGGCTGCCCTTTTTATTTTTATTTTTAATTCTCATAATTCTACAATGTCTTATTGTACCTTTGTGATGTATTTCTTTTGAAATTCAACTGAATTTTTTAATGTCAAACTACTGATATAGTTTTTTCCAAATTGATTTGATAAATGTATTCATTATAACAATTTATTTATAGTTATTTTACATGTTGACCAGTTTTCAAAGTATCGTGGTGAAATTAAAATTTGTAGTAAGTTTACCAAGCCATACAAATGGTGCCTGAAGTTTTTATTTGCCTGTACTTCGTACAGATTCAGTAGTAACATGTCTGTATTTATGAATATGCAGATGCGTTTTCTGGAAGTTAGGAAAAGAGAAACCAGCTTTGGCATAAATGGCATGTTGGCTTATATGCTTATAAATTCAATATTTTGTTATGATTGTAACAGTTTTTGAATGTAGTAATTGTCTCTAGCTTAGATGTTAATAATGTATTGTATTTATAAGTACTGTATGTAAGTGTGTGTTTGAAAATTAATTTGAAACAAATTATCTAAAAAAAAATGGACTGTTATATGACATGTATTTTACAGAATTGTTGGTGATATTATAAATTATACAATGTTACTAATAGATTTTTATTTGTATATTTGATCTCAAACTTCTAAAATTGTTGATGAAAAGTGATAACAATATGTCTGCAAATTAACTGTTTTTTGTATTATAATAATATGTATGTAGTATGTAATGCTGAAAATGGTGTAAAGTGATTATAAAAGGGTCTGTTGCAGTAGCGGCCAGTATTAAAGAGCACAAGTGCTAGTGCACATCCAGTTTTCTGCAAAGCTTATCTTTGCAAAACATTTAATAGTTTTCCCTAAAAAATTTTTATTAATGCAGTTATGTTATTGTGTATTCAATTGACCATAAACATCTGGCACTATTATTTTGAAAGCTGCAATATTACAATGTTCACAGCAGGTTTGTGTTCCATTATTGGACTTTCTGCGCATGTGCAAGATAAAATTATACTACCTCTTATGACAGTTTTAACATTGGAGATGATCACACATCACAGTGTGCTCGCTTCTTTCCCCCTCTGTGGATATGATTCTATAATTCACCTCTTGGTAGCACCACTAACCAAACAAATTTGCACCCCAGCAGCAAACTACTAGATGTCAGCATTATGTATTTGAAGGTTTGAAGGCACCCTTCAACTGATATCAAGATTATTTGATACAGATAGTTAATAAACCTTCCAAAGCAAAATAAGACAACTCCATGTTTATTGCACTTAATTGATGAGGATTATTAAATAATAAGTTTTTGCTGTAAAAAGTAAACATTTTTTATAATGTTGATTTCTTGAGAACATTTATTTTTTACTTTGCTATACTCTGCAAAAAAGAATGATTTGTCTCATTTGACACAGAGAGCGCTCTCTGGTCATTTCAGTTAGTCGGAGAGAGCGTGAAAGAGCGAGAGCACGAAGTTGTATACTTACTGTGCTCTCTCGTATTGTCTGGCATTAGCCATGTTATTTTACAACCGTAATGTGGGGATATTTCAAATGGTGGATATTTTAAAAATATTTTTAACACAATGTATGTTGTGTTACTTATAACTTATTGAATTCCACTATATTTTAGTTTGTGATAATGTGTAACATTTTTTGCTGTAATAATTGTTAGTTGCACTCAATAAAACCATTTGGTGATAAAACCATTTGGCTGTAAAATCATTTCATCTGTAAAAAGGAGCTTAACATGTGAAACAATTTATCTAACTATTATTCCAATTTGTCCATGCATATATCTGTACTTAGAAGTGCTGTTAAAAACTTTAATGTGTTTTTATTTGTGTTGTATAGTGTGTTTGTTTATCAGAAAGAGAGTGTATCATCACAAATCAAGAGTGAGAGGGCTCTGTAAATTGAGACATGACCTGAGGAATAGTGTCCATTTATTTTAAAATTTCTCAACTGCGTACTGGTCCAAATAGGATGGGAGGTGGGTTTTTTTCCCCATGCCACCATGACAATGAATTCCAGTAAAAAAAACTATAGCAAATAGAAAACTCATTAAGAAAAGTTAAATATTAAGAACTAAAAAGTTAAAAGTTGAGGCCCTGATTGATTACATTTAAAAATTGATATAGCAACAAAACACAAAATTTTGTTATTCAGAAATATAGTCATAGTAGCATCAAGTTTGAAGCCTTTCTCACTTAAGCAAACAAAAACTTATAAATATTTATTCTTTCAGAAAAATGTGCTGCAAAATTAATTTACTCTCCTGTGAGAAATTAGGTTTTTGTACATTTATGTGCACACACTATTTAACTGAAGCCTGACTCTCACTAGTGGTAACCACTGGGACAAGTATTCTACATAAAACTTACAACTTTGATTAATGCCTGGCTAGGGTGGGGGTGGGGGTTCTCCCATGTTAGGATGATATTACACTTTAGGCTTAGATGCATCAACCTAGGACCAATGATTAGGAAATTTAAACCCTCTACTAATTTTGACAAGATACATTACCATATAGGAAAATTTGGTGCTCTTCACTTTTGAGAGACTTTAAATATTGCAATGCCAGGATTGCAGGGGATGCATTAGGGGAAATTGTAAGTAAGACTGGGTCCTTAATCCTTTATTGGGGGCCCAGCAGTGACATAAGATAGGTCTTGTAGGCTGTCTGGTGGGCACAAAATCAGGAACCACGGTCACCACCCTACGTCTCATACACAGTACCTTTGCTTTGTTGGGAAGAGGTGTGCTCCTCCTTGTTGTTGGACCTGCTGCTGGTGCGCAATGGCTCGAGGGCTGCCTTGGTGAGACGTGTAGGGGTTACACTGTCTGGTTCGCCGCGGACGATTGGGCGAAGAGACGCTTGTACAGGTGCCTTTAACCAGGGCCAATCAATGCCTAAGAGGGCCTCGCCTTCCCATAGAATTGCCTCTATATCTGGATGTTCCCTACCGGGTAGTCTGACTAGGGATGGAAACAATGGCACTGTGAGATGAGCGGAAAAAAGAGTATCAATATTACTTATGGCAATCTGAAGGGAGTATGTTAACAATCTCATCCACTATAGCTTTTAATACCCGCTTTAATCTCTTTTGTGCCCCTCCCTGACAATAGTAAAGTATGGGAAGTAGAATAAGCAAACATCCCTCTGAAGCTAAGTCGAGATATAGGTTCCCTATCGAATACTGCTGAACACTCCGACGTGCAAAATGAGATCACACTCTGTGTTCCTTATCCGGCCTTTACAAGCGGTAGACAGAGCTTTTGAATATTTCACGTCACTTTATTGCGGAGGTATTCAGGTGTGGTATCCACAGTGGGTCGTGCAGGCTATAGCAATTCGCTCTCCTATCTGGCCTTTACAAAATGGTGGCTGAGTAGGAACTGCTTAGTTCACTCGACTCCACTAGTTGAGTAGTACCTAGTGTTTTGGGCGCACACACACACACACACACACACTCTCTCTCTCTCACTTACTCACTCACACACTCACACACACACTCTCTCTCACACTCACACACACACTCTCTTTCACACTCTCTCTCACACTCTCACTCACACTCTCACTCACACACTCACTCACACTCTCTCTCACACTCTCACTCACACTCTCTCTCACACTCTCAATTGAGTTACATTTACCAACGTTAAAAAAACAAGGGTTGCTTGAATTAGGTAATAAGAAGAATAAAACTCTTAAGAAATACATTAAAATGCATATTTTATTATACGTATCTAGAAAACAGGGTGATGCCACGTATAATGGAAAATTTCATGGGGAAAAATATTGTACAGTGCAGTTGTTCAGTCGCAGACTATACTGTCTGGGCTCGAGGTACGAAAAAGTGGACTAAAACATTTTACCCATAACTCTGGTAACGACTTACCTCGATCATGCCATACAAACGACTGCTGGAAAAACAAAATGGTGTCAGCTTTAGTGCCACTGTAGTTCCAGCACTGAGAGCGGGAAATATTGAACACTAGACCAGCCACTTGGCCCAGACAAATACATTTATCCAAATTTTTTGCGACTGTAAAATTTCAATACACAATCTGTTCTCTTAAAACATTTTACAAGACAATATGTAAACACCCATTATTTACATTACCAGCCGCTACTGGTCTATTGTCAAAGACTTGGAAGTTATACAAAATTAAACTTTGCAGTGTTAAATGTAAAGAACTATCCTGTAGAGAATAATTGTTGAGAAGTTTTGTTAGATGTGTTTTTGTTTTATTGTAATGTTTATTTTCCTGAAGGTGTCAAAAGTGCATAATTCTGCATGTACAGTTGTCTTTTTTCTTCACTTTTATTACCACAAAAAGGAAGGATACAGATCTCCAATATCACAATTTTTAATTATATGGTTTCGTAATTAAGTGTATCAAATATTGTGATGTTAAAATAATTCTACTGAATAGTATACAGTCCTCTGTACAAATGTATTGTTAACTGTTTAGCGGGAGCAAGATATTTTGTATAACTTTTTATTTATTTGTAGCTTTGAAACACTTGCAAATTTGCATTTTGAGAAAATAAGATTGTTCCCTGAAAGTGTAACTATGTCCTTGCTGTTATGTTATAAAAGAACTGATAATGTGCTTGTGGTAATGTTGAGTAAGACTGATTTTTGTTAGTTGCCAAATCTCTTTGGTATATTTAGTTTGATTTTTATGTACAGTACATTAGTTGTGGTTCTACTGGTGATGTCTTGGATTTTTTTATTATTATTTAATATGAATCATTAGGTTACCCTTTGAATCTTGAATTTAACTTCTTAAATGAATTTTAAAATTATATGTACATTCCCTAGAACAGAATCAGAACCAATTTCGTGTTAAACATCGTAGCAATTTGTTTAAAAAAATTGTTTCATTAACTTTTTGTAAAAATTTTAATACATGATTGATTTAGAATTTTCAATTTTAAGGATGATTTTATAAACTACATTGCTTTATAAGCAAAATATCAACATTGTGTTCTCTTATAACATTAGTACTTGATGTTTAAATCCTTTACCTACATGAAAGTAAGTGTTATATTCATACATTACCTCATGCTCATCAAACACAGAATTAGAAAGAGAGAGAGAGAGAGAGCGCAAGTAAGAATGATGAAGAAGGAGAACAAGAGAGAGAATGAAAAGGAGATAGAGAAAGTGAATAAGAGTGAGAAAGGGGGAGGGGAGAATGAGAAGAGGAGGGGAGAGTGGGGTGGCAAGTTGGCTCATATGCCATTATGTAGTAGTCATTTTACAACTTACTTGAAAGAAGTGGTTAATGTAATTCTTGGTTTAGTATCTATAAGTGAAATATCATAAAGAGCTCTGTCGAACCTAAAAACAATTCTCTCTGTTTCATAATTGTTACTCTGCTGATACATATATGATAACAGGTTTTCAAATAACGTCCCTCACCACTCCACTGACCACTATGTACTCTGTGCAACATGTCAGAAGCACTCTGTTTAGAGTAGCCAGTTGAACAAGGACTGTGTGACACACTGGTGTCTGATGTCACTTTGAGATACCTATCCACTTGGATAATGCACTCCCCCCTTCCCCTTCTCCCCTCTGGGAGGCCTCGTCCTGTAACAATGTTGCAGAGTCCTCGTGTTTCTCGTTCGCCCTGCTACCAGCTGGTCGGCACTCTGCTGGCTGTCTGTGTGCCCATGCAAATACCTACACCTGTGCACACACACCCTTTCACAATAGACCCTCTACATTGACACTACTCTGTCTTTCTGTTTTCTAAAATAGAAAGGACAGTTAGCCTTGCCCTCTCCTAAACTAAATAATAATTAAGTGCCACTAACATTTCAAAAGTTAAAAAGACAATAATGATGCCAGCTGGGTCGAAGGATCTCCCATATCGGAAGATGAAGCTTTGAATCTCTTATGCTTAGTGACTAGTTGCAGAGAGGGGGAGTTAAACCCCAGGGTAAGTTGTTTCTTGAAGGTCTGACTTACTTACCATATAGGCGCCAAATTTCGTGAGACCAGCTTCACAATAAACATAAATGTGTGAAACTATATGGGGTCCTTCAGTTTCTCATTCTACCCGGCCTTGGTATAGGGTTAGACAGGTTGGTAAGTGAGAAGACACGAAGTTGGGGGTAATGGGTATCACTTTCTGATGTTTACATAGGTTGACAACATTTCCTGGTGCCGTATGTACACGTCACGTAGACTGTGTCTCAGTAGTGGGCTGAGTAGGGCGAGAAGGTACCAATTTTATTACCGTGGCTATGCAGGGCTGGGTGACTCTGAGACTTCTAGGTTGTGCCACAGTCAATCTAATCCTAGCAATGACTCTCCTTCTAAACGTATGGCTTAAGCTACAGGGTGCTCCTCAGGTGCTAATTTTATATGTGAACCAAATAAAGGGATTGACTCCGAATCCGTTAAATGAGCGTCACTATTAGAGGCAGTATTTTCTGCTGTTTGCAAAGCTAATAGTTCTTGGGCAGCTGCCTGTAATACTTTCCTTCTTAAAGTACTCAAACTGCCTTTCGTAGAGTAGGAGAGACTCCAGAACACAGGGTATTATCTGTTGTCCCCTAGTCCTGCCTTTGCAAGCTTGGACTTAAGACGTTAGGTAGTTTAGAAGAATGATGTCCTGGGGGTGAAGGCTTGTCAGAGGTTGAACAATCCAGAAAGCTTGAATTCTACTCTGGCCTTTGCAAGCTGGGAGCAGGTTCGAACACTTGACCTGGTCTTACTTCATAACAAGTTCAAAAAAGGTAAAACTGGTATTTGAAAGATAGGTCCTAACCAGTATACTTCCTAAGTATGTTGTATTCACTCTCAGTGCCCACCATCCGGTCTTCTCAGACTGGGACTGACGAAGAGTGGATCAAATAGCCGAACTTAGGGTGAGTGATCCTCAAGAGGCCAATTAGGCCTGAGTAATTGCAAGTTCAACTCCGGCCTTCGCAGGCTGGAAGTCAAGCCGAGTACCCGGTCTGGTCTTATCTCTTGGGGGTGCCGAGTTCCTAGTTTCTTGGGTGCCATCGACAGTCTGCCAAACTAATAGCAGATCTTGATTTTACCTATTAAGTTGTGTGTTCTCTGCTGTTAAGGCTCTCTTCACGTGTATTAGGTGTAACTATGCAGCTATACGAAAGCTAAAATGAATAGACCACACATTCTAATAATATTGTACGGGGTAAACAGTAATTGATTCAAAAAAGTAAGCGGAACTCACAAATACTAGTAGGGTACATGTATGTATGGAAAAGTCAAAGTGAGACATAGTTAACTTGTACTTATTAAAATGGGTGCCAGTGTTTTAAATCATGTGAAGGCGACCTGCGCAAAAACTAAATGAGGTTTCAAAATTAAACTGCATTATTATTATTAAGAAATCTGAATGTTTCGCATGGGTGTGTGGGGGGGGGGGGGGGGGGGGGGGGGAATTCGTAAGGAACCTAAATAAAAATTGCAGTGCAGTGTTCAGAGGTCTAGAAGGGACGTCGTCGCAACCTCTACCATGCGGGGTGCTGAAAGGATTTCCAGGTGGGTGAACAGGGGGAGTCTTAGGATACCTCTTGCAATTGACCAGTAGTGGCAGCGTCTTCCAGGGTGGCTGCTGGTTGTAATGAATACAATTTCTTTGGAGACTGTTATCCTGGTTCGCATCCCAAAGAGGTGTAGTGGTTAATTTTTTGTGTTAAGAGCCTCTGGTCTTCTCAGACTGAGAGGGAAAGGAGTTTAACCACTTACCAGGGAGACTTCACTTAACTACAGCAGCGTGCGCGGAAGTGGCCTAGTGGTCAGAACCGTGTTAGATTGTACTCTAGTCTTCACAGACTGGAAGAGCAGGGCTATACCACTTACCTTAACTGATGCCCTCGGCCTTTGCAAGAGGGTACAGTAACTGCCTTGAGCCAGGAGACGGCTCCTGCTTATATACCAAATTTTCCAGTTCGTCGTCTTTCAGAGGGGTGCGGGGGTGGCTGACCTTTCTCCACAGGGGTTATTTATTCTTCCTCGGTGGCAGCACCACCCTTTCCTTATCTCCTGTGGCATTAACATAGTTATCACCTCGGCATGAGGTGCTGGAGGCTGGGATGCCCCAGTGGAATGACTGCTGCGCTCTTACATCAATCTGCGAATCTCACTTATCTTCTAAGAGGCTGTCGACGGCTCGCCGAGAAGTAAAATCCCGCAGTGTGGTTCGGTCTACTGCGTGACGACTTGGAGTGAACAGTACAATCTTTACATAACCACATTGTAATCTCGTATGCCATGTAGTCTCTGGATCCTGTAGGCACGTTATTATTGTACTATTGTAGGTTTGACTTGCCCGTAGAAGCGCTGGAGCTTGATGATGGGGCGAAGTCGTAAGTAGAGTGCCCATGTCCCATGCGTAGAAATGTCATGCGTCAACATTATGTCTCTATGCAATTGCACAGTTCTTTTTTTGTATGAAAGAAATCTACGTTAGAGCAACACAAGATTCATTGTTTGTTCCGGCTATTAGAAGACTTAGTTAGACTTGTGAAAATGTGCTTATTGCATTTATGGGGGTAAATGTACTTAAGACTGCCAAAATTATATTAGTGTGTACATGTTTATGCATATATTTAAGGAGAATGTATTAACTGTTTAGTATCTTCCATTTTGGCAGTTGCGTGCTAAATTATAGGTAAATTAAATAAATAACTTTAAGAAAACTATTTATTTTATTTTTGATACTACCTTTCAAATGGGCAAACAAATGCTTGGCTGTCTGCATTGAGCAGTGCAATTAGTACTTGAAGATTTCCTCTATGAAAAGGCGTGAATAATTATGTATTTGGTTTATTGTTTGTCGATATCCAAGACATTATTAGTAAATATTATTTGGTCTTCAGGTCCACCCATAATGAATCATAAAATTTTCACCTTATTGAGTTGCAAGCCCAACCAACAAGTTGAAACCTACACTACTTTTAAAAAAAATAAGTGACAAAATGATTTTACACAAAATTTATAGTAATGGAATTAGTTAGATCTGAGTAACTGAAAAACATAAAAAAATATATTGGATTACGTCTACCTTAATCTTGAGGGCAAATCATTGGAGTGAGATCCGCAAATACAGTGTGTAGAATTAGAAACGTTAATTCAAATTATTATGTTCTTTTATGCACATTTAAAGGGGAGGCTTGTACTTCCATTGTGCCAACAAGAATGTCTAAAGACAAAAAAAAATGGATGGTTTGACTACAGTCAGTTATTCACAAATATGGTCATATAAAATTACCTGATTTGTTCTCTCTTTACTGGAAAGAGATTAATTAATATTTAAAATATTGCATGGAATTATTTGTGATATTGATAAATCAGAATATTCAAAGATTCAGCAATTCCATTTAACCACTCCATTTCAGTTATATACATATACTAGTGGCTTGCTTGGATCAGTGTTACCAAAAATTTACACATGGGGAGTATGTGTAAACAGTATTTTACTATGATGAACTGACAGCATGTATACAGTATTAAGTTTTACCTTAAAACTATTTGTTATATGTGAATTTGTATTAGTTGATTCAATAGTTCATAGTGTCTTGTAAATATGAATGTTAAATTGAGTTCATTTCTGTTTTGTGCTGAATGCTAAGAAAAAACTGATTTAATATTTTTATGTCCTCATATTGAAATGGGTGTTTGAGTTTACAGGCGTAGCCAGTTGTAAATCGCTCTGGGATATCAGAACTTTGTAATATGGTAACCAAGATAATCAGAATCAACATTTTATAGCCCCCCCCCCCCCCTCCTCCATCTTCCTTTTCTTTACATGTTTATGCATTGTGTTGTGGCAAGCATCAAATCTATAATTCATTTCCTGCCCCACAAGTGGTTTTTCATTGTCTATAGTAGCAGCTACCTTCACAATTGTGTGTTGGATTTTTGGTAAGTCCTCTGCCATAAGGAAAATGTAGGTAACACCAGAAGAAAAAATAAATGGATCAGAAAATGTAGATTTGATTGGAGAAGTTATGCTAGAAGAAAGTAAATGTGATTATAGAGGCTTTTGAAGAATTGGCTAGCTGTAGTAATATTAGTGCGTGAGGAAATGAGCATTGAGTTTAGTATGAAGATTTAAAGAAAATTGTGATACAGATTTGTTTTCTTGATCATGAAGTTCTCACTTTCATTGTGTTCTTGTGTTATCAGCCACAGTTGCATCACTTTTAGGTATAATATACTAAAAACATCTAACATTACACAGACATTCGTTTGTAGGTTTTACAGTATACTGAACAAAACATGTTGGCTTCATGTAAACTTTGGTCATGTTTCCGATTTAAAGTAAAGAATTTGTGGAGTTTCACCATACCATACTCACGAAACGTTCTTTTTGTTATAACCAACTGTTTGTTTAGTAAGTAGTCTTTCTTCATACCAGCTTTGGAATTCTGTTGCAGTACTGGAAATAGAGGTAACATTCTATAGGTTTGGTGCCAGTAACACCTGCAGTCATTAACTTTTTATGCTTTGTGACAAAGATAAGATGCGCGCACGTGTTGTGTGTGTGTGTGTGTTTTTTTTTTTTTTTTTTTTTTTTTTTTTCTTTTCCAGCTGACACAATTTATTGACTTGTAATAATTTTTTAAACCAACCTCGACAGTATGCATGTGCAAACTGCCCTTCTGCTTGCGTTTCTTGTGCCACTCGTGTATAGTTTTGTTCTTGGTTAATTTTATCTGATATATTATTCAAAACATCTGCTACATTGTCACAAATTGCTCAGTTTGATAATTCCTGGACAGAAAATTATTTCTTACACTGTGTTCATGCCATTATCACCCAAACTTAACTGCCTTGTTGAATTAAAACCTGCAAGTACATCTAAGAACCATGTTATGAAATTGGGAAACAAACTTTTAGGGCTTCTGTACCTTTTGAAACAATCTTTTATGGCCATGTCTGTTTCAATTACCGAACTGCAACAAAGTTCTAATATCATGAAGTAATTTGTGACTAATCCTAATCCTGTACGTACAAATTAAAGATTTTAAGTTCTCAACTAATTGTACAAATAAAGAGAATCGGTTTGTATTATGATTAACGCAGCAGTGTAGTTATTATGTTCCATGTAAGAATGTGAAATTGCTGTGTGTTATGTGTGTGTACATTTGTTTACTTTATCTTTGATTTCAAAGCCAGTAGCTGTTGAAGCACATGTTATCACTTATTACAGATATTGGAAATATGTTCTACATTTTACCTTCATCTCCTTTTGTGGGCAGAGTAAATACCTGGCATTTTTTAAAATAAATTAACATATTCAAAGTACAAGGATCATGTACATAATTATCTATGTATTAGCCTTAAAGCCTAATATATGCCATTATGTTCACCAACATTCAGTGCAGAAAATGACATCTTGCAAATGTCGTCCATTCTGGTCTACACACTGCTAGCGGTCACTGGAGCTGCTCATTACATTTTACAACTTGTTTCATGGTATGGCAGCTGCCTCATGTTGAATCACTGCCCTTGGTTTTATTAGTGAATGTGGTTTTTCGGCATACACTTTGGATTTTAAATTTAAATAACCCCATAGGAAATCACATGCTGAAAGGTCAGGTGAACGGAATGGCGAGGAAATGTTTCCACATAACTAAATCACATGTTCCAGGAAAACCACTTCCATTGAATCCTTGGCCTTGCGGTCAGTTGTCTCATCCTGGTTGGAACCACAGATCAGTTCAATTTATGAGCCATTTGTGAAGTTCTTGAGCAAGGAAGTTCTGCAGTATCAAAGTGTGCCATTTTGCATTTACTGTGACTATCTGACTACTTTGTTCACAATGCAGCTGAAAAATGTAATGAGATGTTTCGGTAACCAACTCCATCAGTCTATCAGCCAAAATGGACGCCATTTGCATGACATTAATTTCCGCGGTTAATGTTGGCGTAAATAAATTTTTTATCAGAAATAATGGCCTACTTAAAACTGTAAGGGTACCTACCATATGGATGATTATGTGATCTTTGTACATGTTGTGTAATAATATTGTAAAAATTGTCAGGTTTTTTGTCCCATCCTGTATTATGTAAAGGAAACGGCTGTTGCTGGCTGCAGGTGACCACCTTGAAGAACAAACATAATTTTATGAAATCAAGGATAACTAGCCTAAATAAGCTAGGGTAGGAAATAAAAATGTCCTGCAAGAAACTTAACACCATGGTAATGTTTGCCACACTGCCTTGTGAAAATGCCCATTTGAAAGATTTACAGCCATCTGAACTTCGGATCTGATTGCAAATTTCAGAAGTGTAAGATTAGTGTCTGTTGACTATCATGTGATCCTTTCAACATCCTGTAAATTTATTGCTTACATTCGTAATTCCAGTACTGTTTTTTGTGTTTAGGGTTGTATATTTTATAATTATTGTTTGTCTTGCAACAGCCAAGAATACATAAACAAATTTGGCTCCTATGCATGTGATTGTATGTTGTCGTTTGTTTTCTGTACTCCTATTAACAATAGCTAATTGGCTAGTAGCATGCATTTAATTATTGTTTCTTCATGTTGGTTTTAAAATTGTCATCAATTTGTTTATTAGCACAACCTTGAAAATGAAGGGACAACATTTTAAACAGTATTTCTTAAAGTTAGTGAGAAATTGAATAGCAACACGTTCTAACCCATAATTTTGAAAGGAGGAAAACAATATGCTATTTAAATATATTATCAAATAAATTTTAGCAAAAATTTTTTTAGTATAATTGGGCAAAATTAAAAGTAACAGAAGTTCATGCAAATGAAGTGGAACTGTTCAGAGAGCATGTACTAACAGTAATAAAGTATTTAGATCTTGGATACAAAAATGTAAGTTGGTGGGGAAAATGAATATTAACATTTTTTTTTTTAAATCCTTAATTGAGCAGATTTCAATCCGTAATGCATCGCATTAATAGATGGAGCAAAAAATATAATCAAAAATTTAACATTTTAATTATTAAAATTTCCTATGCATACGGTTTTTGTGCTTATTGTAATGTTTTCCATTTTTATATGGAACATTATTATTTTTATTTGGAGCATGTTATATGAATAATCAAAAATGAAATATCAATTAAATGGTGTCATTCTGCTTTGGTTCATGTTTACTACCTACTCTGTATATGTGCAAAGCGTTGTGCCTTAGCATCTTCATTGCATATGGAGGGAAAGTATCAGGGAATCCTTTTAGGCATAAAGTATTTGGCTTGACTGGATTTAACAGCAATTGGATGTTTGCCTTTGGAAGGTGTTTGGGTAGTGACAACTCAAGAGTGCAGTGTGCGATTTACTGTGAAATACAAATACATGGTTTTGGTCTTATTTTCTCTTTTTTTGTACAAAATACATTTGTGCACAATCACACCCTGAATGTGTGTGTACTAACTTATATATCAAATCTGTCTTCTTAATGAAGTTACCTGTTCTATGATCATATTATCCTGTTTCTCTTGAATTTCATGCCTGGTGCCTCAGATGTTATTTGCTTGTGTCTGTAAAACTGAGTGGATTTGAACCACAGACTATGTTAGGCTTTTCAGGTAATTTCGCTATGCCTACTACTAAGCACTGGGCTTCTGCCTTGCTTATACTTGCGTGGTCAACTGCTATGCATGGCCCAGGGGTTGATCTCGGTCTCAACACACATTGGTCCAGTTCCTCTCCCCTCTCGATGGAAGAAAGTGTGCTCGGGCCTGTCTACCACAGTTGCTGAGGGCAACTGTGGTAGACACAGCCTTGGTGGCTGTGATTTGTTCTCCCCTTTTACAGACGTAAGGCACAGGGTTGTGTGGTGTTGATCTGGTTTGAGGGTAAGGTGGTACATAGGAGATAGTAGGGGGTATGCGAGGTTGGTGGGGTAGATGGTTGAGGAAGTCCCTGACCTTAATTTCACAGTGCCTCTACTCTCTCACTTGTAGAAGAGCGAAATTGGTGGGATACTTCACTCATCGTCCAATTCTCTGTCCGTAGCAGGTATGAACATGATGATAGGTCAGGTATCCTCTTGTAATCTCTTTGTACCAGGGTCCTTTGCTCCATTACATTCGTCCAATTCTCTGTCCCCGGTGGGTCTAGACGTGGTGGATCAAACTATTGTTGGTGAGTTGTATGCATGCCATCTAAACTGTCATACCGTAAAGCTGCTGTCACACCTCATGTAGACCCCTCCCACTACCACTGCAGATGTTTGAAGAGAAGCTGTACAGTTGGATTACCCCTAACTGGACGTCAATACCACCTGCAATGCATTCAGTAGATATGTTTTAACTAGGCCTAGTTCTGCCACCACCCATTACCATTGTGTGCATTGAGTACACGCAGCTACCACAGAGTGAGGGTATGGATGGACATAGCTTCACCCCTGTGAACTCCTGGTCCTTTTGACATCCACCCGTAGGTATAAATGCAGTTGCTGGCCTGCAAGATTCCAGGTGAACTCTGGTCTTTACCTTCCTATCATCAGAAGAAAAAGCTACGTACAGCCATACTAGCTAAAAGCCATGTCACTCTGTGAATGTTTTTCTATAAAACTGCTTCAAATAAAGTTTGTCTAATAAAATTGTATTGTTCTGACATCATTGAAATGTTTTTATGGCCGGCATGTTTGCCTGAAAAAGTGGGATGGCTGTAGTTTCCATCAGACATTTTGAAAATTGGCCGGGTTCTATAATGTCTTTGATGTTTGACAGATTGAGCCACTCTGAATTGTGCTTGACAAAAAAGCCATTTCCAACCTCACAAAACTTTAAAATGGCAAATAGTTGCTGGAAACAAAAAAAGGTTATGAAGATAATTAGTTTATATAGCAGCTCTTTAAGCATGAATGCTATTTGAAGTGATTAATTCACAATAATATTGAGAACTCAGTGGCATTAAATTTGATTGTGCAGGACATACCTCTGATAAATAAAATTTAAATTCTGAAAGAAGTGAATATAAATCATACCATGCATTACCTTACTTCCTGTAGTATACTGTCCTCACTTCGAAAATAGATCCTCCTAGTAACAAAGATTGGCAAGGTGACACATTTTCAAATACATTGTTATAGGAGTAAAGATAAGATAAAAAGCTGACATGAGAAAGAATATTTGTTTTTGAGAATAATTGTTTGGTAATTATTATAGTGTGGAGGCACTGGTAATATGTATTAAAATGAGTAGATACTAAGCGTGAGATGTACTGCGATGCTTAGCGCCGCCCATGAGAGGCGATGGAGGTGAAGGTAAGGAAGGTGGTAAATGTGGCAGAGCCTACGACGCTATTATCGTCATAGAAGGCTCAGTGTAATGTACGTGATAAGACATACTCTGAATAGCCTGGGTTCATAATCAATGCAAATTTCTCAAAACACATATAATTTGAGTAAACATATGTCAGGAATAATAATTGATAGAACATAAACGTAAAATAAGCACTCAGTATACCGTCCAGGGTTCACTTTCCAAACGTGAAACTAGCTGCTCACTGGAACAAAGCTTACAAAACTGCATGTGAAGATCTCAAATTACATTTTGCACTTTCAAAGTCATCTTAAATAGGAAACACGCATATAAAGACATCTCAGTGAATAATCAAGAAGTTACTTGAAATCACAGGCAAAATATTCGGTTTCAACTTTAGATTTATTCAGGGAGAAATAATTAAGGAAATTATGTCGGCAATCAAGAAAAATAAATCAGAAAACGTTTGTAGAAAAAACTCTTTTTTACTTAGGAAAAATCAAAGATGATATTTAATTTATTTTGTTGGAAAAATCTTTTTTTTTTTATTATTATTATTATTTTAGTCAGAAGTGTATAGAATTGAACCGAATCGTTGTCCAGAAAATTAGGAAATGTAAATTTGTATTACTTGTTCCCACAAATCGCAACAGCTAAGACAATTATCAATTTAGTGTACATGTCTTTAAAAATGAAAATAATCTGGCTCGGATTGAATTCTGTCCAAATCAATTAGGTTTGCACATGGCGTTGCTCACTGTCTGGCAAAGTATAAAGCATTCACACTTAAAGACCTCTAGGTTAACACTATCAAACTTGAGTTCACACAAAATAAAAGTTATTTCAAAAATCAAATCTCTTAAAATTAGTGGCAGGATTCCTGGTTAAAATTGACTGTGAGACACATGATCGCTCGGAATATTGGCCACTGTATACTTAGCTGGCTCAGATGTCAGTGTCTGTCTGCGTCGTTGACACACTAAGAAACCTAATCTTAGGACTAGGCCTCTTCTTAAAATAGTCTAAATCCTTCCTACTGCACACTTATCTCTGCCTAAGTTAAACTGTCCTAGTTTTAGGATGGCACACATGATGCATCATGTGGGATGCTGGAGACCACTCCAGAAAATGTCTACTTGATCAATGATGGTGGCAGAGAGTCAAGCAAACAGGGGTTCATGCCCTCTCAAGCCTAAGTCGGCCCGATAGTTCACTATGTCACTTCCGGTGATGTCATCACTCTATGTATCAGTCAGGCCGGTCCTTTAAGTTGAGCAAAACTGACGATGACATAAAATAAATCAAATCAATGTTTATCACTTCAAATAACTTTTAAATGAGATTTCTGAGCTCTGATTAATAAATTAGGCTGTGGAAAATCATAAAATGATATAAATAAATTATATCATGTAAATTCATAAATTAATAATTTGTGGGATAAATAATTATGTTTACCAACATATTATGCTAGGATCAGGGCTGCTGCAATTAACTATTTAAATGAATCTCAGAAGTTGTCAACATACAAATATAGGTTAAATACACTCCATACGACATAATCAAAGTTAATACATCAAAACAAACCTGACATTCTATAATATTATTATGACATTCAAGATTATTTGATCCAATTGAATGGAAAAGTTCGATGGTCGTATTTCATCTTTAAATTTTGTTGTCAAATATATTTGAAGGAAAAAATTTGTGACAGTGTGACAGCAGCTTAACCCCAACTGTTTGTTAGGAATGAATGTGTGGTAGTCTGAGAGTCAGTTGGGTCATAGGCGTATTAGGAGGCCGTACTTACCATGCCACACACTACTGAGCACCAATATATTTTTGGCTCGTGTCCCACAGCATTTTAGCTTAATTGTGCTGGAGGGGTGGGGTGTAAATGAAGATAGAAAGAGACTGATTGAGATATAGATTGCTAGATAGGTTGATATATTGAGAAAGGGACATTATGTATAATAGAAAGCCATTTGTTACTCGGAACAGTCCTGTACCACAGCTTATGCTGGGAGAATTTGGCATCTGATTGGTAGCAGTTACCGCCAGAATGTTCTTAGTTGTTGTGTTACCTCCCTACTAATCTGCCCCATACACCTTTCACCGTAACACCCAAACCTAGAATACTACCCATGCCCCAGAACCATCTAGTCCACATGGCGCTCTCTGAAAGAGAGGTGATTGGGCAAACACTTATGCAATGAATAGGAACAAGATATCTCCTGCAACTGGTGATATGCCCAAAAGTGAAGGGGATGGTCCACCATCACAAATTGAAGCCTGGTGCTGTGGCTGCTCTGCCTTTCTCTCAGTTGGACCAGAGAGCACTAGAGACATGTCTGTATGGGAGGACAGCATTAAGTAATACCCAGGTGAATTTCAAGTTGCTTTCGCCACCCCAACATTCCAACACGTCACCACGATTTCTTGTCTAGTGTTGGAATAGGAGGGTACTTGGGAGTAACATTGGATCCTGGCACAGACAGGATAGGGAATAGACACTGAATGTACTCGTACACTTCTGTGCAGTCCACCATGATTTTCTTTTGGGTGCAGAGGTTCGAAGGACTGTGAAGTGTGTATCCAGCCCTGATCTAACTATTAGAACAGCTGTACCCTAACTGCCTACACTGTTTGTCCTGATGGAACTTGGGGTTCACTTCCAGTGGTGATTGAGTTTAAGGGGGAGAAGACTTCTTCGTGGGGATTGCTGGTCTCTAAAGCTTTTAGAAGTTAGCGGTTGTCCTTCATGAGGAAGGTGGTAGGCAGAGAGTTTCAGCTCTAGAAGTGATGGAGCAAGCTGACGAGACTTAACTGGCCTTCTTGGGGTGCACGCGGCCGTAAATAGGAAGGCCGCTGTCACTATTTGGTTCCGTTCGGCTGTCTGGTATCTTCGTGGGCGAGCTCCTCCCTTTGCAATACTGACCGCATTCTCTCAGGGTAGGCTGTAAGTAGGGTAGTTTTCCTTGTATGCGGTTGTGTCTGCCGCTCACTTAGGGGCAGTGCTGGGCTTATATTGCTGGTTTCTCTTGGACAGTCAGCTTTGGAGGCAAGCAGTCTCAGGTTAAAACTCTGCTTAGGCTTGGGTGATGTGACGTTGTAACAGATGAGGAGTAGAAAAAAATCTATGGCCAACACGCATTGCGCATTAACATGCACATGTTAACCATGCTTCTCTTCCACAAGCTTTGTTGTACCATGGTGTGTCAGTCACCTTTTGCCACTTACTGTGGAAAATTTGGCATGTTTAATGTATTTTGCCTTACTGTGCCACAGGCCTCTTGTCTTATTTTCAAAGAGTTACTGGAATGGCTCTTATCTAGTGTCACAGATTGTCAGGAATCAATAAATTACCTTTCACTATTAAAAGTAACAGTGTGTTTGTACAACTAATATTAGAATTGCAAAGCTTTGTTGGTACTTGCTGTATGAAAGCTCTTGCTAAACAGCTACATATATATATATATATATATCAACAATATAAACATTTTTTGTGGAGAATAAAACAAGATTTGAATTTCATTTGTGCCCACATAACTGTATTTACTTTGTAGCCCCGTAGAGTCAGTCAGAAATGGAGTGGTTTAAGGATGAATGTAAAAATAATTTTGAGAATATATTTTTTTGAAAATTGTTTTGAACCTAAGTGTCTGTACTGAACAGTAATCTTTAAATTACTTTTAAACTACAAGCCATTAGCATGTTAATAGTTATAAAGTCATACATTTCAGATACATGAGGTTTTGTGCAATTTTAAAATTTATAATTAGCTTTATTTTAGTGCTGCCTACCACTTAAATGAGCAATATGTTCAGCTAAATCAGCATCAAGCAATTTATTGAATATTTCATGAATCCACAGTTATGTTGTCATAATTCAGTAGACAAAAGTCAGTACTTTTTTCGTGTCACAAATATTTGCCATAATATGATATCTCCTTGGTCACTAATGTACAAAGACATTTAATTTTAGAATGCTTGCTTACTTAAATTTCCTCTTTCTGGTTTATTAGATTCAGAGTTTACATCACTTTTTTCAATCAGATCTGACTGCAGGATCCTCAGTTGTTAACAGTTCATTATTATTTTGCAGTCAATTTTATTCTTTTGTTTGCAGAAACCACGTAGATGCAGGAGAGGGAAATAAAAATGCTTTATGATTTAGTAGGAAGGTTAATATCATTATTGATTTCTTTAAAATTAAATTGTTACTGAAGCCTATTATTGTTACAGCTAAATAGCAATCAGCATTCATTTTGGTCACACTTTCTATCATTCTGATGGTCTTATAGTTACAATAAATAATATAAACAGTCAGTTTATGAAAATGCAAATTAAATCATATTTAAAATTAACAAATATAAAAACTTCACATATGTGGTATGCATTAAATCAGAACTTTGAATAAAATTGTGCTCTGTACAGTTCCAAATAAAATTTTGCTCTGAAGGGCACCATACTTTGTGTAGGTGAATGTACATGCAAGCTTGCCAAAAGGTTGAAAACTATGGTTATCCAGAAATTAAATCCTAGTGGTAAGTGGGTCGTTTCTGCATGTTTATTTAAGAGTAGAAAATATTCAGTACATGCCTGTCATACATGTGCAAACAAAATGCTACATTCTTTTGTTCTTATATATCAGCTGCCATTTGTAATTTTGTACATTGGCATGGTTTGTTCCTTTTTGAATCTGATTTATTGTGTAGCAGTCATTTTTCATTATATATTATTTTTAGTACATGTATCATGTTTTTGTGAAGTTTATCTTTGTGTATCAAATTATTTATTGTGTAAGAATTTTTTACAAAAAATTTCCAAAAATTCTGCATTTTAAAACTTGCCTAAAACTTGAAGCAATCTGTTTGTAGGTTTATGCATCATTAGTTTTTACAAAATCAAAATTAGTGATAGAAATGTGGCTAATTAACAAGTGAGCTTACATTTGGTAAAAATGAGAATGCTTGAAAATGCAGAGTAATACTGCAGTTACTGAGGAAGAATAGCAGTTACAAGGAAATGAAATTAAAGGAGAGAACAAAGTATAAAACAAGTATGTGTCGATACATGTGGTATAGTGCATTTGTTTTTCCTCTACGAGGATTTGTAAAGGTGGTCAGTATTTTCAGTTCAGATCTGAGTCAGTGTACAGTAGCCCCCCAATTTTGCAATTTCCCTTGGTTCCCAAGAATGCTGTCGCTACTGTTACAATTTTGAAACTGGCCAGTTTTGACCTTTAATGTGTTCATTTTTATTTGTCTATGGCATAAAACCAACATAATAATATGATACCCTAGAAGTCCCCTTGTCACCAAAAATGTTTAATACATTGAGTGGCACAGTTTTATCAAGCATTAAGTCCATGTTTAATCAGCTGTAACATGAAATCAATATAATTTTTTAATGAAATGTTAATTTTATTCAATATTCAGATGTATTGTGAATAAAGTGATGGATGCCTCAGATATACATAAGCGACCTCCCCCTGTTGTCAAATATGTTAATGTGCAGTGTGTTAAGTTCACGAAGTGGTAAGTTCATTTTTAATAACTGCTTATAATAAAAAAAATCAGAGGATTGTTTTTGGAAAATAATTATTTCTTTTACACGCGTCTTCTGTATAAACTGATATCCTTGAAGGGGATATGACACCCTTCGTTACCAAATAGTGCAAAAGCACAGAGTGCCTACAACTCAAGGCAAGTAGTAGGAAAAAATCGCAGGATACTTTTTAATTACTAAAGGTGGTAATGATACAAATCTTTACTGATTGTATTTATTCTGCTCTGTCTCTGAAATGACAAGACTTTTTAATGAAATACAATATTTACCGTATTGCAAGCCAACCTTTATGTACCAATTTGGATTGTTCTAAATCTTCCCTCTCTTAGAATCAGGACCATGATGTTATTTGCAGTTCCAACCAAGTGTATGTAAAGTGGGCATTATACATTACCAGCATTATTACAGGCCTAATGATAAACCAATAATGTGGTCTTAGTTCCTACAGTTGTACAGTTATCCGGTCAGATGCACCACACACCACCCAAGTGCTCCAATGGGTCTGATCTCTAACAAGGCGGCTGTCGCGGAGTATGTGGTGGTAGTCTGCATTTTTACCAATCACATTTTTCAAAGCAAATGATTTCATCTAAAAAGGCAATAATAGTGAATTTTTTTTTTCTTTTAATCAGTATTGCACGATGCTTCAGATCACAAAGCATGGAAAGTAATATATGATGTTGAACAAGTTTACGAGGGGGATAGCATGGAACATGTGTTATGTTTTTAAGTTTCACGTCTATACTGTTTTTAATGTTAAGATGGCAGTTTTTTACACAAGACATGATTTGATAATTTTCTTAACTGCTATTAACAGCAGTTAGCATGAACTGCATTCCGCCTTTACTCTTGCACACATTACTTTTCCCCACTGGTGTTGTGTACTTTCCTCTTTCCCAGTTGTGCAGATTCTTCATTTCACTTCTCCAGCCCCTGCTTAATACGTATTCTGACACTTCCCCTCCACCACATTGCGTGGCCATGAACACATTGCCTGATCAATACCCTCTCTACACTTTCTCAGCTGACTGAGCTTGACATGATGTTCAAAATTTGGGTTGCATTTAGTGTCTGCTTACAATCACACACACATATATATATATATATATATATATATATATATATATATATATATATATATATATATATATATATATGGTGTTATTAATTACTTGAAAGGTAAACATCTGCCAACTAAAATTAAAGTCTTGTATGCACAATTTGTGATACAAGGCATTTGCGAACTGCAAAGCGAGAAGCAAACGTACATGTGAGCCTTGGAGGGAGGATAAGATTCGGCTGTCCTCTGGTGACCTCGTTTCCTCCCCTTGGTTGGCAAGTAGGAGATGGTTGCCTAGCAACCAGCATGGCATCTTTGCTGCCCTCCTTTTTATGACCGTCCAAGTAGGAATAAAGGAGAATGAATGTGGAAGGATGGGTAGTGTGTCCCCTCCCATCTTCTATCTCCACCTGTTGCTTTAACCACAGATTTGAAACAAATATACATATATATATATATATATATATATATAGAGACACACACAAACAAACTTTTGCATACTGTGATGTACCAATCAGGGGCAGGGGTAGTGCTACTATGTCTTCTTGCGGCTTTGCTGATATTTTTCTATTTTTTCTTTAATTTTTGGATTTTTTGATGTTCCCGTGAATGACCTCAGAATTGCTATTCTCATAAATTCTATACCCATAAAATTGTGAGTGACTAGCACTGTTGCTATGTGCGCAACATCAAGCACAGCTACATTCTGGTATGTGTGGGTAATGGCCGAGAAAGGAATGCTTGAGATATCTCCTCTTCATGATGTTGCAAGTTGTGTGCTTTGATTATGCATGTGCACAAAGCACAGCCTAATCAAAGGTATTGCTGCTTTTTCACTGGATTGTTTTGTTTAACAGAGTGCCTATATTTTATTGCTGTGTGCTAGCAGATGTATTAATCAATTAATTTTGATTGTGTCGTGTTGCATTTTTACCTGCAATTTTTATTTCATCTTACATTTTTGTGGTTGGTTTGATTGTTTTCGAGAATTTTGTTGTAAAATTTTTCCTTTCACAAGATTGGGGGTTTACTGTAGTTTTACTTGAAAGCAGTTTGCCTTCCTTTGGGCCGGAAAAATTGTATGTCCTATAATATGCACGTATTGGTAAATTCATTAACATTGATGATCATTTTGTTGTCCTCAGTTTTGTTTTAAATTTGGCTACATATACAGTAATAATTTCGTAAAACAGAATGTTACTTTGACATTGCACTTTTGCAAGAACTGAACACATTAAACAAGTAAACACAGTAACAAAGCAATTACAACAGATATGTGGCCATTCTACCAGTATTATCTAAGGAGACAGCTGCACAAGTACTCACAGGCTAGTACTTGTCGACCTGCACACACTGCCACATCTGTCTGCTTATCGACATGCACAAGTTACATTTGTTTGTCTCAAGGGTCAGGAATAGTATAAATTATCAGCTGTTTCTGTATATAAAGACACACTGAACATGAAGTGTAGTGCTGCCACATCTGTCTGCTTGCCAACATGCACGAGTCGCATGTCCTTGGGGATTGGGGAGGGGAAGACAGAATGTCACACCTTGTTGTCGCATTACCAGCACTGTATCAACCTCATGCTGTCCTTGCACATATTACTTACCATTTTTTCGACATTAAATCTACCATGTTTTTCCTTGATATGCATTTCAACTTTTTTTGAGAGTGCAGAAAATTATTTCACTGTCATAAATATATTCTTAAATATAGTATGTGGTTATGTTTGATGCCATCGGATGAGACACGGAGACTATCACGATACACTTTTACCTGTGGTTGATGGGTGCCAGCAGTAGTTCCTACACACCACACTTTGAGACTCAGAGAGGCTGTGGGTTCTGTGTGTTCGTCTCACCTGTGCGTACTTACAAAACAACTTTCACACATAACACTGCAATACTGCAATACACAACACTTAGGTTGGCCTGGGTAACTGATGCTACTGAAAGATATTCAACTTTTACACTGAGAAGGTATGTTTATTTTTACCATGTTACAAACTGCCAAATGATTTAGTTTTTACGTCTTGAGCGTGTCTAGCCAGTTCTGGTGGGTGATTTCCCAGGCATGTTATTAACCTTACGCACTCCAACTGGATGATGCTTCGTGGTGTTTGCAGATACAACCTATACAAATCAAGGGCCCTGCAGCCACTAGGATGGACTGCAGGTTTGCTCAGAGACAGGACACTGGTTATGAAATGAACACGTGCAAATATCTATGCAGCTAGCGTGTATTTTTCGTGACTCGACCCTGAACCACGTGGTGTGTGACAATGGTCATACACATAATGTGTTAGTGCAAAGATAATGGCATCGTATAAAATACATAAAATAACACTTGATGAACATGGGACACAATATGAGCTGGCAAAATTAATACACAAAGGTGTGAATCCAACCTTAGAAGGCACGGATGTCACTGGGTGAAACTCGGAACAGACCACGTGTGCGAGTGTACAATGCAGTATGTCTCTGAAAATCTCGTCAATAACCATCTGCCAAAAGTGGTATCTGCATTAGAAAATTTATCCCGTTAATAAACGAGCATACAAAAGCTCGTAGGGTGCCGGATGGTGGGAAATTTCTCGTTCATAGCTTGACTGCATGGTCAGGAACAAAATGCATCTAACACATAAATTACATGAACCCTTATTGAAAATATTACATAAACTCTGAGGTAAAATTATTACGCTCAAGATGGAACAAGAATTTGCCATCATAGCGTGATGATGGTGCAGATACAGAGTTGGTGATCTCTGACCACGTGGCCGTGGGCAACGTAGCCGCCAAACACATTAACATTACAAAAACCCTCAAATAATGACCCAAACATATTACCCTTTATATTGCGTCTCACAATTAAGCATAAATTACATTGAAAATCCCTAAACATGGGTGGATGACATCTGATATATAAGTAGTGCGAGCCGCATGGCCTCTCCGACATATCTTCCTCTCATCTCCTTAGCATCTCAAAAAGCCTGAAAAGGCTGAAAATTATTAGTTTAAGTGGATAGTAGTATGCTGGGGATGTCTGGCAAAATGTACGCAAGGCAAAGGTTAACCGGTATACTAATGTGAACTATTGAAACCTACAGCAGTGCAAAAAGAGTAAGTGCGCACGTGACAGCGTCTTAACTTGCCAGCTCTCCTAGAACGACTGCCCAGAGGCAGGGGTCTCGCAGACCTACCATGCCTGCCTACGGGGCTCACGCAAGTGGAAGTGCTATGCACACTGAGTGAAAATATTAATACGGCAAATTGAAATGGCATCAAAAGAATTTTAAACAGTTTTACAGACAGGAATTTAACTATGATTTTTGGTTCTTTTTAAGGCATTCTCGCCTGAATACTAATGTCTCTCTCTTCTGTGCCACGCGCACTTTAAATTTCAAATATAAATTGTACACAAATCCCTCAAATGAAGGTTACAAACATTTTTACCCTGAAAAAAATACATAGTACACTGAAACAACTTATATCCCGTTTTAGGAAAGTCCGTAACCTGTAGCAGCGCGTGGCCACGTGCTTACCCACGTGTACTGCTGGCGGCGAGTGCCGTCATGGGCTGACTGTGGCTGGCTCTTAGCCGGCGTCATGTTATTCAATTTATGTAGGTATCTCAAACATCCACAGCTTTCGCACTTCTGCTGGAGTCCTGAAACCAGATACCTGGCATTGGGCGCCTCTGACAACAGCATGGCAACACTGCACTACCTGTCTGGAACAACAAAACCTTTTACTCTGCTCCTTTTCATTCATTGTTACTTTCTGACCAGTCCCACACCTTGGGGATGGGTTTCGGAATTTGGGTTGGGGGGGGGGGGGGAGATAAAGTTACGCAGCAGACAACAGGATGCGAAGACAGATGATCTGCATTATAGTTCCACTGTCACCCTTGCATGGATGTTATTTATTTACATAACTTCCGAATAAATTTATGGTGTTGGGAGGCTTTTTTGATGACCTAGTGCTATTGCTGATCAATGTTTTATTTTGGTTTTATTTCTTGCAACTTCACTGAAGTTATTTTTTAATGAGTAACAAGCTAACTCACTTTCCACACATTTTATTGAAATCACAAGTCTGTATAAAAGAAGGTAATGGCTCTGATCTTCAACAATCATTCACAAAATCAAGTTAAAACTGTTACCAAATCAAATAAAAAACCGTGTTGGTCAAGTCATTAGCAAACATTAATCAAAATCAAGAGAAATCCAAAAATCTCACACAGTTCCTAACTATAAACAATGAGAGAAGGTAGCACATCCACAAGTGAGATTGCAATGGCAAGAGAAGTGTGTGACAAATGATATCCCCGTTGCACACGGACACACACTCGTGAGTAATGGAGAGGGAGCAGGCAGAATTAATGGGTATTGGCTAGTTCTAGTAGCCGAGAGGTGGTGGTATCTACTTGTTTGCAATACAGTTCTCTCCAAGAGCACACTGCCAAAAGAAAGTGCAACAAACTTATTTTTCGACTGATTTTCCTCAAATTTTCTACTTTTTTTTACCTGAATTTTAGAAATATTCCTCAAACATAGGTTTCAAAAGAGATGTAGAGTAGAGGTGCCAGAGTACTACCTTGTGGAATGCCAGAGGATACATGGTTAAATGAAGAGAGAGAATTTTCTATTTTAACAGACCTATTGCTTGCAATTTATCCAAAATAATTCAATGTTGACACGTGTCAAAACTCAGAAACTTTCTGTAAGTCAAAGTAAATTACATCAACTTGCTTTCTTGTTGTTACTTCAGCACATAACTCATCAACCAGGTTGAGCAAATTAAAAGTAGTAGTTTATCCTGTTTGAAAATCATGTTGACAGTTAGTAATTAAATTTTTTGTTATGAAATACAAGTGTTTATGGATTACTTTTTCAAATACCTTATAAAAACTGCATAACAATTAAATAGATCAATAGTTGTTAATATCATATTTGTTCTCTTTTTTTTTTTTTTTTTTTTTTTTAATATGTGAACAATAATAGCTTGTTTTCATAAATTAGGAAAAATACCACTAGAAAGGCTATAATTAAATATATGGGTTAAGATAGGGGTAAAAGTTTTTGCACATTCTTTAGTTAAAAAATTAGGAATATCATCACAGCATGTTGTCTTACTACTTTAAAGCTTTTTAATTGTCCAAAGTACCAAGCTTTGAGTAATTTAAGGAAAACTAATATCAGTATTGTTTTTATGAGAATTTGATTTTATATTGTTATTAAAAGTAGTTTGTACATACCCTTTTGCTAAGTGATTTGCAAACATATTAGCAAGTTTACTAGGATCCTGAATCATTTTGCTGTCAGGAGTTAATGTTATGGTGTGTCTGTAGCCTTTTTTTTTCTCCTAATTTTGACCTAATTCCACAATTTATTGGGATTACTTTTCAAATTATTGTTGATCTTAGTCTGCCAATTTTTCTTATCAATTTTTATCCTTTTTAACGCGTTTCCTAAAATCTAATAATAATTATTTATTTATTTATTTATTAGGCTTTATGTGCCATCCAACAGTTAATACTTTTTACTGGGTGACACAACATGTAATACAATTAATAACACAATAACAAAAAGAAAACTACATGAATATACACAGTAAAGGACATAGATAACAAACACACCAATCACAAGGATAAAGATACAAACTATAGCAAGACAGGAACAAAAGAAACATAAAAAACATTTAAAAGACCTATTGAAAAGTTAACAAACAGGTTAAAAATTTACAAGTTACAGTAGTGTTGAAACATCTCTTGTTTTTTACCCAAAAAAGAGTCAAATTTACCAAAAAATTTATTTTAATGTACCACACACCTATTAACAATATATTTTTTTGATGACTGTGTTTCAAAGGTAATCGACAATCTGTGGCTATAATTTGGGATTTTAATTCGTACTAGTTTATTTATGGCTAAACAATTAATATAAGATAAAAATCCATTAATTAAAAAAAAGAACATATTAATGTCATGACGAACCTTAAGAGTTTGTGTGTTGAATCTGTTCAACACCATTTCGTAGTTGAAATGTAAATTAATTGAAAATCTTGAGTTTACCAATTTAGATAATTTTTTTAAAATATTTTTCAATCTTTAGAGAGCGTAGTAGTTATATGGTTCCATGTATCAGAACAATATTCTAATCTGGATCTAACTAAGGAGTAATATAAACACAATAAAGAATCAGGTGAATAAGCTGAAAAAGTAGTGAATTTGATAGATCCTAGTGTCCTACTTATAATTCTAATTACATGATGATAATTATTGATGAAAGAATAATTTTGAATCAAGTATAACCCCAAGATCATGTACAAATTCAACTTTTTTAATCACTAGATTATTTACATAATATTTATATTTAATCAAATTAGGTTTCCTAGTATATGAACTATTTTATCTAAATTTAAAGTCATAGCATTAACATTACACCATTCAAAGATTGCTGTAATATCATCTTGAAGATGGACACAGTCATGAACAATCTTCAAAATTTTTGTATATTTTAAGATAATCGGCAAACAAAAGATGATTAGAATGACCTACTACATCTACCATATCATTAATAAAAATATTAAAAAGCAAAGGAGAAAGAGTTCCCCCTTGCAGAACACCTGAAGAGACATAATAATTATAATAATGCATAATAATAATAATAATGATAATAATACATAATACATAAAGCTGGACAATGAATGACTAAGGTTGTCACTGAAAGAAAATAATCTGAATGCAGATTTTTGCAACTCGTTTTAATATTGTTTCATCAACTGGCATCATCATTCAAAGCTGCCAAATTCTCTCCACTGTCCAAGTTAACTTTTTTAATGTATTCTCTACAGGAAGGTAATGCTTGTTTGGTTTTAAATAAAATTCATTTGCATGCATCTGTTTTGACATGATTTTTTTTTAATAATTACTGCTTGCTTGTAAGTTAATACATGATTGTGAATGCTTGAAGTGGAGTTCTTCAAATGTTTTTATAATCTGTGAAAGTCTGAAATTTTGTAATTTGCATAACTTAATTCTTTATTAATTTTGGCAAAATAATTTTAAGAACTTGCTAAAGCACTGTTACTAAACTTTTTTTTGTGTTTTCAAAATATTTTTTAAAATTTGGGTTACTGAAGTAAAAAACCTTTTCCAAACTCATTCATAGTCAGTCTCCTTGCCCCAGTAAGTTTATTTAGTGTAGAGTAACAGCCTTACAGCAAATGAATAATATTTTATATAATCATCATAATTTCATCTGAAAGCTTTGTCATAATTTTGTTTGCTGCAGAGTACCTGAAATCACGAAGCATGTAAGTCAGAAGACGGGTGATGTTGGCATTTGACATCTTCAACCACGCAATCACTCAAGTTGTTTGAGATTGTAACATTCATTATAAAATTGTAGTTCACAAACCAATGTTTATCTGTACAAATGTTCCTTCTTGCCGTGTTGAAATGTTGTGATTTAAATCTTGACTTGCGATTGGTGGAGTACTAAATACACTATTTTAAACAAAGTATAACAAGGAAAATAAAATAGCACGCCTAGTAATACTGTGTAGAGGCACTTTAAAAAATTTGTTCTTCTTATAAGCGTAAACTTAGCAACGTGTTTTGCAGTGTTTTCAGGCATGTAAGAAATACATACTATACATATACCTACTATACACTGTTGTTTTGTACACAGTTTCATACTTTGCCTTTTGCATGATTGGATTGTATCCAGCTTTTTGTAAACTCATTCTTGAAGTTTTCTTTTGAATCGCAAATCCACTTTCACACACATTGCAACTAAAAGAAATTCTCATCATTAAATTTAATTTCTTGAAAGAATTAATAAGTTTTATTCAGACATGGGTACTAACTTGTAGACAAGTTAAAAGTTAAGTTAAAAAGTTACTGTATTTCAGAATTTTTAACTTAACTATGCCTAGTTAGTTTTACAACCAAATTAATTGTAACTTAAACTAGTTACTTTTTTTGCAGGAAACTAACTTATTTTCAAGTTAAGTTAAAAGTTAATTTCATGCACACACTTGAATTTTACATTATTTTGTTAATATTTTGACAGAGAAGAGGACAATCGCCACGACAATTCTTCGGAACAGCTGGTGAAATACATATCTTCCTAATACACTCAGTGGTCAAAAGCCTGCTTCAACTTTCACTGATGTGATATGCCAAGCTGAATCTATGATTTCAACAACTATGGTTTCCGTAAAGCTACTTTTGTGCAGTATAAACACAGCATAAAAGCAAATACTTTAACATCCCAACACCAGACACTCAGCAGAGAAACTGACAACCAGTTGCTATTAATTAACCTAGCGGGACTTGTGTGAGAAATCATGTATTCTGTCCATTTTCTTGCAGTGTAAAATGACTTTGAAATATTAAAAACAGCATAATTAAAAATTGTTCAAATAAAACTATCTTTAACAAGTCTAAAAAATATGAATTCTTCCATGTATTCATACAACTCACACCAGAATGCTCTAATGAAAATGGCTTCCAGAATTTCCCATGTAAATAAGAAGAGTGTCCGGTATTGGTATATACAGTATTTGATAAAAGTGAGTTTTAATGCTTAATAAATTGCACTAAACCCCACTTTCTGAAAATCTATGTTAACGAAACCATAAATTCGGCTGGGCATATCCAAGGTTCAAGTTCTCTTGGACTTAAAATAAACTAACAGCCAGAAAATAACTGGAGCTGGAAATGTCAGAGGTTAGGTATACAGAAGCCTTCATCACTGCAAGAAAAATTCGAAAACCAAAAGCTCCTCATTAGGATTTCTTTCAGTTTGACTGTAATAAAAGTTCTAATGTAGTCAGTAATGAACTAGCACAATATATGACAATGTCGTCTGTAGATAGCATTACTACCTCTCCTACAATGGAAAAATTATACATTAAATACACTACAGTAGTACCATCTTCAGCCTCAGTTGAGAGGTTATTAGTATTGCTGGGAATATTTGGGAGAAAAGAAGAGGAAAGTTAACTGATGATAATTTTTTTTTCAACTGCTATTTAGTATAAATAAACAATTTCAGTAATAAAATTTAAATTGACAGTGAATGTTAAACGTGGATTAGAAAAAACTTTTTGTTGTGAAATTTTAAATATGTTAAAAATTCAATACATTATTCTGTAATCTGTAAAGCTTTTGAAATCTGTATATATTACAAACGATCATTCAATGTGAAGTGGTTGGCAAATGTATGTAGTCAGTGTGAATAAAACATTATAACAGTGTAATTTTTAGGTACAGAAATAAATAGCATTTCTAAATATTTTAAGTAATATAGAAATCCTCCCCTTTCACTAAATAAAAAATAATCGCATACCTCTAGCAGAAAAAAAATAATTTCCTAACTTTTACAGTTACTTTAGACACGAACTTTTTAACTTAACTTAATTACTTTTTCCACCCGTTAACTTTTAATCAGTTACATTTTCCAGGCACTTAACTCAATTAAAATTTTGGCACATTAACTGAAACTTAACTAAAGTTAATTTTTAAAAGTAACTTACCCATGTCTGGTTTTATTAGTTGCTATACAATACTTATACTGGAATTTAACTACAAATGCCATAACCCTTTTGCATGCAAATCCTGTACAAATGCAAGAACTTGTTCTCACTGTGTGACAAAAAGTAAAGTTATTCCCCAGTGACAATCGGTGTAGCTTTGCATGTGAAAAATGTTTGAACTGTCTTGTGCACTTTTTTAGTTATGGAGAGAAAATTATTTCTCATTTTGAGATTGTATCATAAACAGGTGCTCTATCCAAAAACATCTAAATGAAAATTATTTAAAAATTAAATAAACTAGCATAACAATTTTTATTTTAAAAAATTTTTGAGGATGGAATAAGGGGGATCAAATTCTAAATAGCAAATACACAACTGATGTTGGTAACAAACAAAAATTACTTTGTTTAAAATCTGTGGTATGAGATTGTCAGTGTTTGAGTGCTAATAATTAACTGATGAATGTAATCTCAAGACAAAAAATCTTGTAGTAAAATAATTTAATGGGACTGCCTAACAAATACAGACCAAAAGTAAGCAAGAGAAAGAAAGTGAATGAGTGAGAATATGTATGAGAGAGAGTGAGAGGGTGAAGGTAAGAATATGAAAAGGAGAGTGTGAAGTTGGGAGGGTATATATATCTGTGTGTATGCATGCATGTGTGTGTGAATGCATGTGTGTGTGCATGCATGTGCGTGTGTGCATATGTGTGTACATGCATGGGAGTGTTGGAGGAAGGGGGGTACACAAATGAGAGATGTAGAGATGAAATATTAAATGCTAACAGTATTTTATTTTATTTTCGGAAATAATTGTCAAAAGTTTTGATCAGGTATTGCTTGATTTTTTGTGATAAACACATGTAAAGACTGTTCACGATAAAGTGCGCACTTTTGAAATTAACCTCTGGAAAATGTCACTGCCCCTGCATGCATGTATTTTAATGGGTGCATTGAGATACATTCGCCCAGTGAATTTGGTAACGATGGATGGAAAGTAGTTCCATATCTTAACGTTGAATAAAAAGTATTAGGTAACCATTTGGGATTATGTAAAATCATTTCTTTGACGTGCTATTTTTTTAATGCATTGAAGTGTAAAAATGAGCAGATTCTTAAAGTATTTAATTTCTTTATAATTTCACAGTTTCATTTGACAGACGCATAAATTAAGTGCATGGCAATGTTAATTTTACATAAGGTCGAAGCATACACAATGTGTATACAAGTAGATGTTGAGCGGGGCTTTTAAAAGTGCTTATTTTACAGTGAACAGCCTATAATAAAAAAATAACACATTTTTAATGCTGAACGTAGATCTCATCGTGCTGTCTGGGTCGTGGTCTATAACAAGGAAGCTGAAACTGGTGGTCCTCCCCAGGGAGCTGAGTTAGGTTTTCACTGACTCAGAAGGAAAGAAACGCTTATGAGATCACTTTCCTGTCTGTGTGTGTATGTGTAGAAAGGGGACTGCTGGACTGGTTACCAGCCTGTTGCTCCTGCTTTAGTTCCTTCACATGATGCTAACTGTAGTGGTTGGAGCTAGTGGCATTTCTTCTATCTGAATGATTAGTTATTGCTAGAGCAGGGGAGGTTCGTCCTCTGTGTCAGTTCTCCCATTGCCAGCCACAACTTCCTCAGCGTTGCTTTGGTCTCCGTTGAGTCTTGATAGTTCTTGTTAGCTTGTCCCATGACAGTGTAAACTGGCACTCCAGGAGGAGAAAACAGGTCCTAGGCATCCCTTTCTACAGGTAGGTTGATGCCGCTGCCGAAGGCTTCATTGATCAGGCACATTTTGTTATTAACATAATCTATGTTAACCAGGATCACAACCTTCCTGTTGGTGGTTAAGTGACTGGAAATTTGTTCATCACTCACCCTGAGCATATTGATGTAATGTGTGATCATACACCTAGTTTTCAGCGAGCTCTTCCACAGTACTGGCAAGATATTGGTGACCAGCTGAGGTGTTGCCATACCATTACACATAAGAAACTGTGACCACAATGGGTTATACAGGATAATGCCCTTCCAAGGATATCAGTTTTCTGTCAGGCTTGTGTTAAGCAAAGATGTACGCAACATGCTTTCAAGCATCGTGCATTCTAAATAACTGGACTTGTCTGTGCTTAGGATGGGCCCTGAAGTTGGTATTTTTACTGTGGGTTAATAAAAGTTGCTGCTTGATAGGGAAATCCAACTTCAATGACAAATTAACAGATTTACTAAAAATTGTTATTGCCCTAGTGGAGATGCAGAAAAGTGATGTTAGAGTAAGGTGTACAGCTACTTGTAGAAACCCTTCTCTCTTGTCCACTGGTTTCACTAGCAGAAACCCTCCACTGCTGTTTTACTGGGTTGTGGAGGTGTTGTCTAATACTCGCAACTCTAGGAGCAGCTTACTCTTGCCACTCCAGAGCACTGCCTTCAGCATACCCACTACATCTTTAGAGTTGGGGTAAATATTTTTGTATGTCTTAATTAATTTTTGACATTTGGTTGGATCTGTATTTAACTTTATTAATTGAGCACCCTCACTAAATATTTTTCCACATCTCGTTAGTTTTAACTCATTATTATGAAATGTGTATGTTACATTGTCTTTATCTGGCAGTTTTTAAATTTATTGCCATGAGCACAAGGTTGGTCAGCTTACCAGTCAGTGGCACAGCTGTAAAAGAAAATTTTCTATTGCATGTTGGAAAATGCTTGCAGATGATGCCTTTGGCTTTAACTGTTTATTATTAATGGTAGAACAGGAGACTTTTAGTGCTGGTGAAATGCAGACACGACAACAAATAAATATGACTAACTGTTACCAAATACTTTTGAATTAAGAATATTTTTAGGTGTATTTGTGTTCTCTGAAGCATTGGTATATGATCCTCCTACAAATCACTTTCGTGGGAAACTCCAATTTGTTCAGCTGTAAATAAGCATACATGAGTGTTCATAATGCAGAAAAATACTGCAAAACAATGCTAATACAACTTTATTTAGAACTAAGTTAACTGACTGTAATAATAATGTTCAAAATATTTATATTGTATACTGAATCATTTAAAAATAATTGGTTCAATTTATAAAATAATTTCTAAATTGTTAAACACTGAAATTGACATGCATGTAGGGAATTATTTTTCACAGTCAAGTGAGTAGTCTAATGACTATAATTGTCATTATGTAAAAAAATTATTTTGTCCATGGTGGTACTGTTGTTGATGTACTATGCCTTCCTCAGTTTAAGTGATGAGTCATGTGTCTGCAACACTTTGTGTACTGTCAAGCTAGTTTTTCTTACAGTGAACACTTAAATGTTACTTTACTGATTTTGCTTTCTCAAACATCCTCTCATAACTTACTATAGTTCAGTTTTGTCTTATTGTAGTCAAGACTCACATATTCTCAGTCATTACTAAATAGTTTATTACTCTGAACTGTTATCTCTAGCATTTACTTGCATTTAGTCATTTGTCTAGTCATAAATATTTCTTGCCATGATATTTTGTAGCTATCATTCAGCAAATTTATAAATTTGTCATGTTTATATAGCATAGCTATATGACAGCAACAGTTTATAAAATTCAAAACTGCACTTAACCTTTCTCACTATAAGTCTTTAGAACTTTGTTTAAATATTACTTGTTTCCAGGGAAGAATAAAATGAAATTATGATATTCAATTGAGATACAAATTCTTAAGGCAACAGTTCCTTTATTAATTTCATAATGTGGGGTTTTTTTCTTTTCAGGACATTTTAGTTTATTGAATTCTGTAATTGGAGCATGTACCCACTCTTTGTAGTATCAAGCTGTAGTGGTTTTTTAAGTAATTTTCTAAACTTGGAAAATATGCCGTAGCAACAATAGTATGAACATAAAATTTTACACAGTACAGTTAGACAACCATCATTATAGTGTAATTCTGTAGAAACAACAAAAAATGCCAATATTAATCAATACCAACTGCAACTGCGCAAAGGCAGCAACAATTGTAAATAACAGCATCTTTTCCATATCAAAACTTATAAGTTAATATAACTACAGTACGCATAGTTGGCTTCATGCTACTCTTACCCTTTGCTAGCATTGATCAGAGTAGAAATAATTTGTGAAAATGATGTACATATTTCTCATTAATATGTATGCCATTCTGTAGCAAGAATGCAAAATGTTTTAGACAGACTGAACTAATTTACTTTTGAATACATTTTTGGTTTTTATAATTTATAAGCACTAGATACAGTACCTTGTTTCTTGTATCTACTGACTTGTACCGTTTGCTTTCGTTAATGTATGTAATTATTCTGTTGGCAAATCATGCTTACCTTATAAAATATCAAATTGTGGTTGTGAACGGTATTGCACAGTTGTCATGCCTGCTACACTTAGTGTCGTGTTACAACATGTCGTATATTTCTGTAGTCTAAGAACTCTTTAAATATTTTAGGTAACTGGTTAAAATTGAAGGCATTAAGTGTGTTCTTCAGTTTTAACCAACAGCCAACCATGAGCATATTCATTAAATGACTTAACTTTTATTTATGGTATACAATACATTAATCTCATTGACATAATTAAAACAGAGTAAATTTTTATGTATTTGTGAGAAAATATGTTGTATGATTTTGAGATTGAGCATTTGACAGAGTACTGGTGTATTGTTTTACGGGTAAAAATTATGTAATAATATTAATGTTAATGGTGACCAAAGTACTCAATTGCTTAAATGTTAATTAACCAAAATTGCAAGAATTTTCTTTAGATGTTAAGTAGTGTTAAAATGTTGAAAATTTTTTACATTTTTTGTACTGTCGCATGCTCAGTGATATACAGGATGACTTAACACGTAGTTACCGCCACTCATAGGACTTATTCCTTACATCAGTTGGATCAGAATATGTCACATAAGTGTAGATCCTATTCCCAATATATGCAGAACCGACAATCAGCATGCTCACCGTACAGTGGAAATAAGTTTTCACCGCAGTTTCAGCATCAATGTGTGGTGTGGTGTCTTATACAATCAGCTGATTGGGCCATTTATTTTCCTGGGACTTTTGACTGGTGTGGTGTATCTGCAATTTTTGCAAGAACTGCCACTGTTACTTTAGAATATTTTGTTAGCAGTGAGACGTCGTATGATCTTCCAGCATGATGGTGCACCTCCT
Source organism: Dryococelus australis (assembly GCA_029891345.1). NCBI lineage: Eukaryota > Metazoa > Arthropoda > Insecta > Phasmatodea > Phasmatidae > Dryococelus > Dryococelus australis. The sequence continues at coordinate 113,439,072 of CM056996.1, read as the reverse complement.
CATTTCCACCATACTGTGGTTGAACACTTAAATGTGAATTTCCCTGAGCGTAGGATAGGACGAGGCGGTTTTCACCCATTGCCTCCTCAATCACCAGATCTATCTACACTAGATTATTGCGTATGGGGATGGATGAAGGATATTGTTTGCCAAAGGACTGCACAAACACATGAGGAACTACTTGCGCGTATCATGCATGCCGCTACAGAAATCAAAGACAGCCATTTGCAGCTACGTAGAGCAACACTTGCGGTTCATAAGCGTGCGGCCAAGTGTATGAAAGTAGATGCAAACATTTTTGAAAGTCTTTTATTTGCTTGTTAGATGCAGTTGTGATGCTCAACTGTAAACAATGCGGTCTGATAATACATCACTGAATTTACTTCTGAAAGGGTTATAATTTATACATCATTTTTCAAATGTTTCAAATTACTCTGTAAATATTGGGAATAGGGCCCATATTTATATGATATATTTTGTCCAAATGATGTAAGAAATAGGCCTTGAGAGTTGTGGTAACTCCTCATGAATCATTCTATATTTGTCAGATACATATACTTGTATTACTCAAGTCTTCATAGAATTTTTATCCACCATAACTATATAATCCAGAATACCGTAGTTGTTATATTTCCACGTGGTATCCCTTTTGTTAAGTACTGTGATCACTTTTTAAAAATAAAATTGGATACAGTAGTATAAAAGACAGTCATTAACTGACAGAATTGTGAGAATAGTACTGAATTGAATTTGTTACTATTGGATAATATATATTGAAAATTATACTAGTTTAATTAGGAGCAATTGTAATTTGGGTACAGTGTGCAAAATAATGTCTGCGTATAATGATCATTTGTGTGTTTCTATTGTAGTGCCAGTATTGGCAAACAGTATAGGGCTGTCTTGTCTCAAATGTCAAAGTGTGTGTCTTGGAGCAGTTTAACAATGAATATCAAGACGTGTGGGTTACAATCAGTCAATCCACTTCAAAATACATCCCAAGCCAACCAAAGAATTAAAATTATAATTCAATTAAATTACATTTTCAGGAAGCTACGAAAGTTTTTAATTCAGAATAAATGTTTTTTTTATTTAAAACTTGTCAAATTATAAAATTGTTTTCCTAGGCACTATCTTTTTAGTACATACCTAGAGATACCCAGATGGTTGGTAGTATTGGGCTGCAAGGACTAAAACCATGTTGATCTTGGTGTTTGTAGTCGGTGGTGATATGGTCAAATGTATGAAAATATGGAGTTCTTTCTCTTTAGTTGTACAGAATTTTTTTAAACCCCTGGTGAAAATGTTGTGAGGTGATTCCTTATACAAAATGATGAAATAGAAAAAATAATATGCTTTGTCAAGTGTTTTAATGTTTTTTAGTATTATATTCCATGACTTACATAGTAATTTAGGAGGGGGTAATAAAGTTAGCACCTCTGACTGTTAAGGAATTTACCGTAAAAATATTGAAAGATAACAAGACACTATTCACAAATGATTCAATAGACAACCTGACTCATTTACTCACGTTCAACAAACATTATAGTTATTGTTAATAGGTACATTCTACAAAGACAGTTATAGTGCCCTGAGGGGCCAATAATGCTTAAGCATCAAATGTGAGAGTTAGCAAAACATTTCACACATTTCCAATTTGAATCCACTCATTGTTTTCCTTCACTCACCAGTGCCTTGTTAGCTGCATATGTGGTGAAGATGATGTGGGTTCATTGAGCAAGGGGTGCATGAACACAGGGACCATTGAGTTGTGATTTGCATTGGTGGTCTTCCAAGGCAGAAATCCACCAATTCATGGCTCTAAAGGTTATTTATTACTTCTTGTCCTCATTGAGATGCTCATAGTTGATGCCATATTGCATCGCTTGACCAAATGTATTCTTATTTCTGTCTCTTTGGTGCTTTGCTTGTTTGATTTCATGCTTCGTTCTCTCATGGTGTGCAAAATTGTTCCTGCCTGGGCTTGAAAATTGTTCGCAAACATCTGGTGGACTATGCCATAATTGCGATTGCAACATTGGCAGTGAGCTGTTGGTCCAGGGGTAATGGTGTGAAAATTAATTATATATGTATGATTTATCTTCAAAATGTTAGAAGCTATTTGAGATGAAACAAAAAATTCCTCAGTTTTTTCTTGTATGAGGGGTTGCCATGTTATCATCATTTAAAATTTTAAAAACCTCGGCTAAAATATAATTTTTCTTGATGAATGTGCATTATTAAATTCTAATTAGCAGGTAAACTTACAACATAGTATCAACTCACCATGTTACAAATACATGTTACACTCATCATCACTTACGTTGGGTTTGGCTAGCCTCAGCCTGGTAGAGCACGAAATTTGGTACACCTGGTTTGTTAGAAATGACATCAGAAAATATCCATTTCGGAAGTATACTCAATTTATTTTTGAAGGTCGAAAACAGTTACATTTATGTCAGTATTACATCTCCCAACACGTCTTCCTTTTCATCAAACACTCACAGGTAAAGAGTCTCAGTAGTAGTTAGTACATCGTGACTCATGAGGGAATTACAATAAGTGTTACATGTTGTCTCCAAAGTTGTACTAATATTAATAAGAATGATCTCTGGGCTCGCTGCCTGCGGCTCGGCGTGTGCAGCTGCCGACCCCCTTCAGAAAACAAATAAAAAAATACACAATTGGCCGGGGCTCACGACCTCCTATTAGCTGAACATTACATCATGGCGCTGCTCGAAACTACAAACCTGCTGATGGCATGGGAAACATGAAAAAAAACTTAATCTCAAAAGTCGCGCCACCTTGCCCTTAAGCATGAGAATTTGAAAGTGCCCCGTAGTACAGATAACACTTGTAATACAGCCTTGCATTTAAACTGATAAAGCCCTTTCTTCTAAACTGTGGCATGAAAAGAAAAATTTGGACTATTACATTCACTGACGAATGAAACTGGGGATTTTAAGTAAAAGTGAAACTGAAAAGCAATTATAAAAGCGATAAAAATGTGTATAAACTGCAACGCTACAAACTATTCATCAGAATCCAGCTACAAATTTGTAAGTGTAGTGATGTTTGCCTGCCAGTTCCATATATTTTGCAATGAAAGGGGTTATTACTCCCCACCAAAATATTTCAAAAATGGTAAAATTTCAGTTCAAGAATTTAGTATCATATTCAGGAATTTTTTGTTTCATCAGTTATTAAATATTTTTACGCAAAGTGATTTGTAAGCATCTCAATTTTTAAGGATGCGTACTTCCCTTGGTCATTTTGTGGGTTAGAATAACTATCACAGTTTCTTTTTTAATTTGCATAAAGTGTTGCTGTCGGGGTGGTGAAGGTGGCCCAAACATGTGCCCGCCACTTTAAGAGTGCAAGACAGATCAAATGCCCAGGGTTCCAGTTAGCTGTGGTCAACTAACACACACACACAAGTCCTCGGGGTATGGATGAAAGTAATCGGCCAGTGTGGCTGGCGTGCACGGGCGACAAAATATGAGAGCCCCATTTTCACTCAGTGACCTGCAGTGCTGTTGGGGTAACTCTGCACACTCGGAAATAACACGATTTGTCCTGATATTAAATAAGAAAGCATGCACTAATGCTTGGTCACTGGTTTTATTGCCCTTTGTTGCCACATGGTACATATGACAACACTAAATCTGATGAAAAATTACAAAGCCCTTTAAACGCTTGAAAATAATGTTATGCCGCCAGTCTACAGTTATGAGCCTTCAAATTACGCAAAAGTGAAGTCCACATGATCTCCGCTGGGTGCGACGCCAATGAATTTGCACACTGGAGGCAGCTGGCATCATACATCTATTATCACATTCCTGCCGGCGCCACCATGGCTCCCACTTGAAAACAAAATAGATGAGACTGAGTGGTGAAGACACTCATAGGGGCAGTGAAAAAATGTTCTGGAATCAAACTACGATACAGACATTAATTAACAGATCAGTTCAGCAAATTTAAAGTGCAAGCTCCCGCAGGACACTCGTCCATCCCTCACTGCTGTTGTTCCAAGACTGGCAACATGGTGGCCGAAGGTGTCCTTGTTCAGGTATCACTCCAACCATTAAACAAAACACTTGAACCAAAAACAAAACAAACAATGAAATGTTACTTCTTTTACATAAAATATTCCAAAACGAAAATAATCTTTTCCTTGATTAAAACATAGTTTCCAAAATTAAAAGTGCTTTTAATTGTCTTGGCCCAAGGGGCCAATAGCATATGAAGCTGTCTTGAGGAGTTCGAGAGTTTGTGACATCACAGGGTGCTCGGATGCTGCGGTACCCATCTGTGATGTCCTGTTTCTGCCACACATTTTAAACAGACCACTAGTTTCCCTTGCTGCTCTGCCCCCCTGCTTCTTTACCTTTCCACTCGCACTCACACATGCATTGGGGTTATCCGAGTGCTCCTGGAGGATAGCCAGGTCTGGTTTAAAATGGATGGAAGGAGGTACAATGGCAAAAGGAATAATCTCAGATTATTTACTTGGAGTTCAGAATATTTTGCTAAAGATGACTTGGTAAAACCAGTGAACATTTCTGCATTGGAATAAGGTTGGCAACAAAAATCAGTGTTACCTTAACTTGTGACTTTGGGCCAGAGTTTAGTCAGTAAGCAATTAATCTTTGCTACTGTTGTCTGGTATTTTGGAAAGCTGCTGCATTTGTTCAGTGCTTGTGTGGTTGTATGGATTCTTCCTTTGTGCATACACATAATTAAGTTATTGACTGCCTCGGTAAGCCAATTTATGTTTTCAAACGATGCTGAACTAAAAAATGGCAATGTTTGGATGGAATAATGTCATAGTTTTCCAAAATGGTGAAGGAAGGAAATAGGAAAATTTCACAGCCACAACTATTAGGACTACTTAATACTACCACATCTGATAGTATTTAGCACATTCTATATATACTTGCTATGGCATGAACACTTCTGCAGCTAAAAACTAAACAGTGAAACATGTTACTTAAAACATAACATATATTTGAGCAGTGTTCACGATGTATAAAGGGTTGACTTACTCTATGTTGCATAGGTACATTGGGCAATTAACACAGAAATGCCTGGAAAATTACAAAAATGTATTGTATTACCCAAATGACTCCAAAATGGGCTTGTCGACATGGTGAAATCATGGAGAGTGACTTAATTTGCCATTTTTGCAAGGCAGAATGACCAACACAGAATATACACTCCCAGCCCATACCTTTACCATCCTTCTATAATCAGTACAATGGATAACTTGAGTGTGGCAGGTAATTTATCAAGCAATGCTTTGTGCAATTTTGGGTAAGAGCTGCACAATCTTATACCAGAGATGAAAAGTACATTTCTTTCCATAAAATTGCAGGGTGCTTTGTCCCCTTTCATTGCTGTGCAACTGAACTGTTTGTCACTTGAAACATAAACGTACATAAATGTTGTGAGGGACCCATTTACAGCATGCGCTACAGAAAGTCATCCCTCAGACTAGGTAGGCTATAGTGATACACTGCATTTTTGGGCTCATGATTTGAATACTTTGCTATGGGATGGTCTTGCCACTGTAGTTCTTTCCTTTTCAAAGTCTTGTGTATGTGGTATGATGAAAAGAGCATAGCAGCAGGGTATGCAGCCAGTAGCCTTTGTTTGTGAAGGACTCTATCCCACTTCTTCCTTTGACCTGTCTTGTGCCTGCTGCTGAATCAGATGACTCAGTTGCTGGGTGTAATGGTGCTGCTCTCAGTGGTGTGATGCGTTTTCTACTTCTCTGTAGGGGACAAACCATCCAGGAATGAGTTTGGGTGTTTGTAGATCGGAATGTCTGAAACCTGCTCCAAATCATGATGGTCTGTAATGAGTAAATTGAAAAATGCTCATCAGTTGTTGGGGATGGTGTTGTATATGGGGTGGGCTGTGGACTGGCTATGGCAATTACCCTGCTGTTGGTAGTTGTGGTTATACCCAAATGATTGGTGGCACTTCAGAATGGATAACCAAACTCCACTATAGGTGAACACTTACGTTGCCACAGTTCCCCTGAGGGTGCATGTTTGACCGTGGTAAAGGATTCAGAATTTGTTCTTTCTTTACCTACTTCATGCTTTAGGTAAGGAGGGCTGCAAAGGAGGGATCCTTTGGACACAGTAGGGCATGATCCACTCAGTTCCAACATTTTAACAAACTAACTTAGGATCCAGGTGTGGGATACACTGAGGTATTATATCTAACTTCTCCCTCTCAAATGTGGTTATGGGCAATAATCCACCAACCAATACATGTGAGTTACTTCATTAGTTAACTTCTCTTGAAACGTTGCCCCTTTTCAGTGTAGTGCCAAGTGCAAACCCTGCACAAGGCACTCCTCTTCCCAGAACCACCAAAGAAGGCATGACAATGCTTGTCATTGAAAGAACCAGTTCTGCTTTAAATCATGTCATAAGACGCATGAAAATGCACAACTGTATAAACAGCTTATTGCAGGCATTCTTCCGTGATACATCTCCTTATTCAACAGAAGAGTTCAGGGAACCTATAGCCCTTTTACTCTTCATTGGTAGCATGCCCCATCAGTGGTACATGTTTGTAATTGATGTACTAGGTTTTTGGTTGAGCACTGGTATAGTTGGACATAGGTTCGCAGATCCACAGACTACGAGACACCTGGATACATGAAGTTGGGCACACAGGAGTTGACCACTGATGTCTCGTGGCACTGTGAGCAGTGCTGGAGCTCGATGGGGCAAGGTGGCTATTTACAAAATATGTAATGATTTCAAAAGTCTGCTGCCAACTTGCCCTTCCTTATTTAACAATACACTTACGCCATCCTATATCAATCTTAGTTTATTTAGGAACAGAACTGAACATCACACAGTCTAGCAGGAATCTGAATTCGCAACATTAATAGCTTTCAAAAGGGGTTTCGTTAATCTTAGAAAGACATAAGCCAAGAGAGTAGAAAAAGGACCATGAGTGGATCTTTGTACAAGATTGAGGAACCCCACGGAACAATGAGTCATGCTACCCATTGTGCCAGGGACTCACCTAGAGTACAATGCAACACAGCACAGTGCTGGATGGGGAAACCAACTGCACATCATTGCGACAGCTAAGCCAGTCACATATCATCCCAGCACACTTGTATTGGACAGTGACAAACACTCAGCCCCATCTTCACTAGCAGACAACCTAACTCTCCACCACTCACCCATCACTAGCTCCCCCAAAAATATTCACCTAGGGCACCACAGCACGACACAGGCATGAAATGAGAGATGAATTGCACCTAACTGGCACTTTAGTAAAGACTGTTCATGATAAAGTGAGCACTTTTGAAACCACCGTAAGAAAAAAGTCACTGCTCCTACCTGCATATATTTTAATGGGTGCACTGAGTGACATGCACCCAGTAAAATTAGTAACGATGGAGGAAAAGTAGTTTGATTTCTTAGCGTTGAATAAAAAGTGATAGGTAACCATTTAGGGCAACTTTTTTTTGTATCAAAGTGTAAAAATGAGCAGATTTATAAAATATTTACTTTTCTAATATCACATTTCCACTTGACCGATGCATAAATAAAGTAATGAGTCCCATGACAATGTTAATTTTACATAAGGCAAAAGATTACACGTGTATACAAGTAAATCTTAAGAGGGCTTTCAGAAGTGCTCAATTTACTGTGAACAACATATACTAGTGCTAAGACCAGTAGGCCCTTGAGCAAACACCAAGAAATTTATTAAAAATTTAAAAAAAGTATAGAAATCTTGAAATGAAAATCCCTATGTTTTATTAATGTTTTATTGAGTGTAGGGTTGGAATATTTTTTATGCAACACACATGTTATTGTTACTAATGTGTTTAATACTGTCTATCTCATATAAGATGGCAAGATTTTGACAGTCAGTGAGTGGCAACTTGACATATACAAAACAAATGAAGTGCAGTTTACAAAATCCTGTATCAGCTGATGCACGAGCGAACAAAAGTTAATATCAAGTTGGCTATTCTGAGTGTGCTGCAGACGCACATCAGACAAGTACAAAGTACGCGATAACAAAGGTTCCTAGATTAATTAAAATATTTTACTTTGCGTGGTCACAAAACAGTGGTTGTAGGTGTTACAAACTAATCTTCATGCCTAAGTAGTAATGTATAGGTGTTTAAAATGAAACAGACAAAGACAATTCATAGTCGAATGAAACGCAACTTCAAACCTTAGATCTTTTCATGTCGTATCCCAACTGTCCATCCATGCTTTCCATATGTGCTTGATATTAATTACAAAATCCTACAGAAATATTGCATGGTAATATTGAATTATTGTTTCAAATAATTTGACGAAATATATTTCAAATTCGTGTCGTTTCGAGATAATAATAGGAGAAAAGTCAAGTTTTAAAAAGCAGAATCTAGAGGCGGCCAACCTGCTGCTATCTGTTGGTACCACACGTGACTTGCGCGCTTACCATGTCGTGCGCGTCATCTATGTATTCTTTCTCGAAGCTAACCAGCTATAAATCTGAAATGAATATTTTTGGTATGTGAAATAACAAATTTACAAACAGATACCAATAGTTTTATTTTTCCGCGAGCTCTGCATAATTTTTAAAGTAACGTATATTTTGTGTACAGCGATTTTGATTACTAGTAATTTCTATTGGGCCAGTAATTGTCCGTCAACGTCCTAAACACACCATTGTTTTTCCGGGAACCCATTTCCTTGTTTTCGCATAGCCTCCAATTGACCCACCAGCTGATAGCGAAAGGATACATAAACTAAATATAAGCATTCCTTGAACTGTCAAAATCTTGCCATCTTATATGAGACAGACAGTACACTAGGAAGTTGTAGTTGGGCTGTTGATGTAAATTATTGTTGAAATGTAAAGGGGCTGAGAAAGCAGTTGTTTCTGAAGAGCAGATGGTGATTTTCTCTCATTTCTTGGCGTTTGAGACTAGATTTTAGTTTGCCAATTTGTTTTAGTGTTATGTTTCTTTCGTTGTTATATATTCCTGTTGCTGAATGTAATGTGCTATTGGTTGTACTGTATGTTCAAATGTAATGCAACATAAAATACTCATCTTTCCTTTGTCTTTTCTGGTGGTGGTATATTTGGAATCAGTTTCTAATAAACATTTTATATATAGTATGCATTTTTATTTATTGATTGCACCTTTGTGCATAACATGTAAGAAAAATCATTGTTTTGAAAAAATAATAATAAGGAAATAAGAGGTATGATTGAATATTTTTATGTCAGTTACACACGTTAATTTTTTGTTGCTATAAAATACTTAATAAAATGTCATATTTTTGCATAAATTTAATAATATAAAGTAAATTTGACATACTAAACATACTTTCATCTAAATAGAAAATATATTATGGCGCTAAACTCAAAACATTATATTACCTACACGTGCTTTATTTTGCTTTTAATTTTCATTTATAGCATCAGTAAACAAGGCACAAGGATTTTTCGCTGTGTTGTAGAAAGTGTCATGTTATTTACTAATTTGTTCATAAATTTCCCAGTTCGTAGAAATTATGTGCATACAGCTATAAATATCCATAAAAGGTTTCCATGTTTTAGAGAAGAGAAATCTGTCTGCACTGTTCATAGCAATTACTATTGTGCTTCGTTATTAAATATCCATTGTCTGGCAAAATCAACTTCATTTACTTGATAGTGTGGCTTGATTTTTTAGTTTTCCCAACGTAGTTTTCTTTTTATTAATGTGTGTAGGATGAAGAACAATAAGACTTTACATTTTCTTGCATTTAAAGTGAAAATAATAATGCTATAAATTTAAACTGTTTTGAAACTATTTAGGAAATTGGTTGTTAATTTGCATATTGCCTAGTTTCCATAGCATACGCAAATTATAACAATGAAATTTAACAAAATAGCTGGGATGAAAAATCATGAAATAGATATTTATTACTTTCATATGCAAAGTAATGCAATATGTATACTAATAATGTCTGCTTCAGATATTACAATGTCAATCATGTTTTAAAAATGTGTAATTTTTTTATCACCAAAAATATTTAGTCATAAAAAATTGATATTCCAAAGCATTTCAATTACAGAACTTGTTAAAATTATTATATTGGGTGTGGCAGTGTTGATAATACAGTTTGACTTGCGTATGTGTGTGTAGCACTGTGACATCACATGCTGGTAGTATTAACTCAACAGTGCGCTGCCATTGTGTTTGGTATGGACATGTGGACTGCAGAGTATTGGACTTTAACAGTAGAAATTTATTTTAAGAACGATTTACATCATCCTATACAATGTATCTTCCAGTAACACTTCAACATGGGTCTTTATGGATGTGTGCCAAATGCTCACACCATTACAAGATGGGTCTGTAAGTTAAGAATAACTGCAAGTGCCTATAATCAAAAACCACACTATTGTGTGGACACATTCAATTATCGATAATACTCTTGCTGTGATCACATCAAACCCAAAGCAGTCTGCTATGCAACACGCTGCAGCTTTGATTATTTCAGATTTATCAATCAGGTATATCTTGCACTTGGAGGTCCACCATTATACATATAGCTACAAGTTCTGTAGGGAATTATGCCCCAGGATGTGCTGGCAAGTGAATAGTTTTGTATGATCATGCATGACCTACTTTAAGAGGATCCATACATGTTACAGACACTACTTATGTCCGAGGAAGTTACTGGAATAATGTGAATCCGCATCAGTTGCTCACAAACCCTTGAACAGATCCTATGTTAGAGTGTGGTGTGGCTTTATTGCGTTTGGAATCACTGGGTCTTATTTGTTTGACGACGATCACTTGTGGCCGGGCTGTGACTGGCAACAATCCTTGTTATTTCATAATGCTTCAAGACGTATTTATGCCGGAGTTACAGGTGTGCAACGTGGATTTGACAACAGCTCACTTTCAAAAGAATGGCACAATGAGGCACACAGCAAATTATTGCTTGGAGTTGTTGTGACGGACCTTCCACAGAAACTGATTTCACAAAATGGTGGCATCTCTTGACCTTCCCCACCCCTATATCTCATGTGTACCAATTTTTTTTTATTAGGGTACCTTAAACAAGAAGTCTTTGAATGTGTCCTGCCACCATCAGTGACTTGCAGACCATTTAACAGCAGCAGTCAACATCATCCATGGCAATATATAAACAACATGTAATGGACAGCTTCTGGTGCCTTGAGGTGGAATGTGTGGTGCAGTGAAGCAGTTATGTGCCAGGGGTTATCTTTAAACAGTGACAAATCACATTCCTTTCAATGCTGAGAGTATAGAATAAAGACCAATTGTTCACCTACTGTGCAAGTTTCTAGTTACACTGTTAATGCTACTGTATCCTGTATAAACCATGAAGTGTTTGGATGTCGCACTGTATTTTTTGACGTTAGAGTTGTGGCATTTTATATCATTGCATCCTGTTCTTTAAATACTTTTGTGAATAATTTAATTCACAATATGATGCAATGTTTGCTTATCAAGCATCTGGTGATGGCAGTTATTTCATAAAAAAATAGACAATATGGTTGAGTAGGTGTGTGATGATACAAAAGCTAGTACAGAAACTATATTTTTCCTTAGGTTCTCTCAAATTGCTTTGAAATTCAGCAAGCCTAAACTTACATGCAGTGAATAAAGACCAAATGGTTTACTTGTCATTCAGCACAATGCTGAAATAGTTTGTATTTTTTAGTGAACGCAGGTAATTTTTGGTGTAATTAGTGAAGCTCTCCGTTACCAACGGCTATATCTTTGAAACTAGGCAACTGACAATTTGCTGCCCATTGACAAATTACAAAGAAACAATGGTGATGATAGTACCTAGAGAACCATAATATTTATCTTGGTGATATTTTTGCAGGTAATTTTTTAGTTAATTTTGTTTTTTTGCTGACTGGTTTCCTTCTCAGTGGTATAGGCTGTTCATGACAAACTGAGCAATTTTGAAAACCCTACTTAAGATCTACTTGCATGCACACTGTGTTAAATTAACATTGCAGTGGGCCTCACTTTATTCGTGCATCGGTCAAGTGAAACTGTGAAAGTATTAGAAAAGTAAATATTTTACAAATTTGCTATTTCTTACACTTATACCCTTTAAATAAAAAAAAATGGAAAACAAAATAAAGAATTTCGGTACATACGAATGTTTAAAAACACTTTTAATTCAACTTGAAGCACAGAACTACTTTCCCTCAGTCAATGCCAACTTTATTAGGCGCATGCTGCTCAATGTGCCTGATAAAATATACACAGGTAACGGCAGTTGCAATTTTTGAAGGTTGATTTCAAAAGTTATTGCTTTACCATAAGCAGCCTGTAACAGTCTATAAAGAACATTGTTTAATTACGTTAAAAAATTTGAGGACCGTTCTCCAGAAACATTTGGGTTTGTGTACAAAAGGACTTTTGCTGAAGCTACTCTATGGTTGCAAGCAGCATTATAACTGGAATATTTTTTCCCCCATGTAGCATAAGGCCATACCTCCCAATATTTTTTGTTACTAAAACACCAACTTTAAGGAATTTCTGTGTCTATAACAGCAGCTTTGATGAACCTCTATAATATAAAAACTGCTTCACCAAGAAAATATAAATTTTTTTGAACTTTTTGACTTTTGAGAACTTCATAAATTCTGTAAAAATGAAAAAGTCCAGAGAAAAAGGGGTTTATTAATTAAAATAATAATGCATAATAGGTCAGTAAGACACAGCTACAGTGAGTGAATATAATGTATAGTGACAGTTGCAGTTTTTTGTTTTGTAGTGTTTTCTACAGGGTTACATGTTTATAACTACAAAGGCACCACATTTTACAGTCATCTGTCATATGTCCTCTCCTATTGCAGCATATTTTATCTACATTAGCTTGCAGAACTTTGTATTTATACACAAGATCATGAATATCAGAATCTGTAACTGCTGACTGCAACATCTCAAGGAAAATTTTACCCATGCTGACGTGCCATATAATACTGTCTGAAAAATTTGCTGACATTCCATGAGCAGTGAAAATCAGCAGCAGCTCCATGTGAGAAAAATAAGTTATGTAACTTTTGTATTTGCTTGTCCATTGCTGTAAAATTAAATATTTTGAAATTTCCATTTAATGTTAAATGTATGTGATTTTTCAAAATATAATATGTGAATACAATTTAATGGAACTGTTGCAGTGATGTTCAGGAAAACTTACTTTTCTCCAGTAAAACAATAAAATTTTGAAATAGCTGAGTGGATTCATTATATGATACAGAATTGATGACCAGGACAGACTCGTTAAAAACTGAAAAGTAATGGTTAGTTATTGTAAAAAAAAACAACAACAACAACACACACACACACATCATAGATCGATATATATATTTTTTTCTTTCTTTCTTTCATCACTAACTAATTTTTGTCTCTCGTCTTAAGTATAGTAAGTTTTCATGATAGTCTTATTTACTTGTTCAGTTTTTTTAAAAATTAGAAATTTTAAACTAACACAAAATTGAAAGTTCATTAAATTAGACTGTGCTGTTTTGACACACAATAATCTGTGATATCGTGGGCTGCAACAAATAGAACTTGTGCTTTCGATATGAGAGAAAATTGACGTAATGGCACTATTATTTTTTGTTTGAATCAGTTTGATTATAACAACTTTCTAAGTAAGAATCTAGTGTATTCACAACACTGGGAAAATTTCCATGGTAGTATTATACTTTTTTTTTTTTTTTTTTTTTTCCATTTAAATACTTTGGTGGTGATAACATATACATTTACTTCGTAGTCGCCAAATAGCTTAATACTGACAGCTGAGGTGCATCCGTAAATATTAAAAGTTTGTTACAGTGTACATTTCAGATCTATGATGCTGCTTTGTCCAGACGTTGGTTAGATATTATATAGTTAGATTATTATTTATGTAAATAAATTGAAATCAGTGTTATTAACTGGAAAGAGTAAGGTTTACACTGTATCAACATTTTTTTGTAATCCAGCACAATTCATAAGAATACCATTTTCCACATAAAACTACTTTTTTCTAATGTAATTGGTGCAGCTGTAGTAACAAACTCAATTTTAAAAAATAGTTTGCAGCATGTCAAGCCATAAATTTACACCACTTCTTGGTGAGCTGTGTACAACATGTGGAAACCTGTCATCTTAATCAAATATCAAGAATAGATCCTTCTGAAACACACCTAAGGTTCACATTTGAGGTGACAGCCTTCGTAGACCATAACCAGAAAGGGATTCTTTTTACTGTGTGAATTGTTGTCGAAAACCAGTTTTCAGGGGCCTAATAAAATTATGGATTATGAAACCAAGTGTTTTGGAAAACTGAAGGTACAGTCCATTTGTAATTTTTTGACACTTTTTAAATCAAATCCATGTTTCCTAAATATACTATGTATTACAAGCATTTTATACGTGTGTTAACATAAAGTACCTTATTTTTGGTTAAATTTAACTTTCACTTGTATTTTATTTGGTAATTATAATATTTCATTATAACTAATATTAATAAAGAGCCAGAGAAAATAGGTGTGTTGGTAATGCCTAGTAAGAAAAAGTTTGTGTGCAAAATATTATTACAGAATGTGTACGAATGCAGTGCGTTGGCCACCTGGTGTATTTTTCTAAGCTTTGTTTGTGTGAGATGGAGGAATAGTCTGGAAGTAGAACTTTAGCAGCTCTGGCTTCAGAAAAGTTAGAAGTAACAGTGATTGGAGTATATTTTGAAAAACTTGGTTTTCGGATACACGTTATCCAGTAACGCAAGATTTGAATGATGTTTAAGGAAGACGTAGAGTGTCTTCTGCAGGAGCACTGCACCGAATTGTACAACATTAGAAACTAATACAGTCACTATTAAGTGTCGGAGAAGTACATTTTAAGTTGCATTTGGAAAAAGAAAGTATATGTTTTGTAACACTGGAAAGTATTTTCCTAATATTTATTTATTTATTTAAATGTTTAAAAAATTCATTGTGAGTTTATATTAAATTTACACTTAAATTTTAACTGAAAATAAACCCTTATTATTTGAATTTGAAACATTTACATAAGAAAATTCTAGACAAATATTTTGGTGTCACAAGGTGTGAGCTTTCTTCTTTCATAGGCAATTAAAATTATACTTTACTTAAAATTTTGATAGTGTCTATATTACTTCTTAATGAACTCCACATGCTGTACAATCAGGCAGTGTTCCATTGGAAGCCACTCGGCTTTTACCTTACTTGCCACGTTTACAGTAACTGATCTCAAGTTAGCTACACACATATGTGAGATTGGTGGTGTTTAGCATAATAAATAATGAGACACTATACATTTTGTAATCAAGTCATTATCTCAAATGCAGCTTATTTGATTGAATATTACAGAATTATGAAGAAAAAAAACTGTACTACGATTTTATACATTTATTTTTACCAAAATATAATTTAATAGAGCACAATTTTGTACATGAGGAGACACTAACTCTTTTTAAAGTAATAACATACATTTAAATTTTTCCTAAGCATGTATAAAATTGTTATGGGTTGTTTTATCAACCACAAGTTAATTTCCATATGCAAGTTTAAAATTTATTCAAACTCTGAGAATAACTTAGCAATTACTTTTACTACAAAAGTTGTTTGACATTGTTGTAACTGGAGGCATTTGATGGTACAAGGATTTTCCGTTTAAAGGTTTGTAATACATTCCACACAAAAACTTTTTTTTTATCTGGAACACTGAATATTTTAACCCAAAAAGTCTTTACAAGTTTATAGTCTATACAAAAGATACTGTGTAATAAAGGTAACTATTAAAATGTTTTTAGATAGATGTCTACATACAAGTTTTAGTTCATATATATATATATATATATATATATATATATATATATATATATATATATATATATATATATATATATATAAAATTGCTATTTATCAGCATACACTAAACACAATAGCAAAAATATTTTTTCTGCAACAACATATTGCAAATATATGCATCTTTTGCGTGTCATCACTGTTAGAATAGTGGTCTGGATGGCTGTACATTTACTTGGAAAAATTTTGTTAATCATTTATACACTTTTGAAAACAATTTTCCCATATCATTAGTTGTGAAACTTTTGCAAATTGTGCTATTAAGGTGTTGCCAGCTTATGAACTGTAACAGATTTAAAAGTCATAACAATAAATTTCTTTAAATTATAATCATAAAAAATTGTAACTCAATTTGCATTCTAATTTTTTTTTTCAGTATGTTCTAACAGGCAACAGTAAATGGTGTTGCATTAAATGACATCATACAATATAAATATATGAATGTATATTAACATGGTTTCCATTATTAATACCTTTTTTGTTATATATAAATAATATATATACAAATATATTATTTACATACATATACACATATGTAATACAAACACACTTGCTGCAGGACATTCAATGTAAACACATTTTTCAAAAAAGTTGGTAGGAGTTTCATTATTTGAAGAAAACTGTATTTTGCAAAAAATGTATGCAAAGAAGATTTCAGTAATAGTTATATGCACAGTATGGTAGTTACCAAATAATAAACTACCACAGTCTCAGTAATTATTGCAGAATGGTTGCTTTTAAAAATAAAAGTGTACTCAATTACATTAATTTATATTTTCTTTAATTTTAACAAGCTTTTTTAAATTGGACTTATTAATTATGGTTAATATTTCCCTTCAGATACTTGAGCTATTTAATGTTACAGGAACAAATAGTTTATGCTACATAAAACTAGAGAATCAAAAAGTGAGATACCGTTTGCATTTGAAATATTTTCAGAATTTGAAAATGTCTTGTTAATTGTTACCTGAACTACACACTTCAATTTTTTTTTATTGCACAAAGGAAAATTGGGTTTGAGTAAGAATCTTCTTGAGAAAAACTTCAGTGAAAATATTAGAGAACATGCTTCTTTTAAATGAACAACTTATGACAGTACTTTTTATCTTGAAAATTGTCAATGTAACAATTTTAGTAATTTGTTGGTATTCCATGCAATTCATAGGAAGGAGCATGGGAAATTTACATCCCTAGTAGTACATTGGCATAAATAATCAAACATAATATCAGGGGTGCTGGAACAATTTTAAGTTTGTACATGTTGAGACCTTAGTCAAAGAAACTGCAAATCAAATTTTAAAATGCTGCTGAAATTCAGTAGGGAAAGGAGAATGTAGTGAGGATATGGCCCCTATGTAAAAATATTTTATTCTGTTGATCAAACTTTTTGGTTGAATATTTTTCTTAATTTATATGTTAACATGATAGCTACCAAAATGTTCTGCTACAGTACATAATGTAATTTAGAAGGTACAAATATGTTGTACCCCCACCCACAAAATTTAGAGAGGTATGAATGATGTACTCTTGTGCTTCCTTGTTCCTTCATTCCTTCATATGGAAGCATTTTACATAATTGTGCCATGTTAACCACTAATTTTTGTGGATCCTGTTATCTAGACAATTATAAGTGTAAAATTAGTATAAAAGGTAAGTGTTCCCGTCATTGATTCAAATATTTTAAATTTATACAGATAAGTAATTATATGTAGTAGAACTCTGCAAATTTTTTCTCACTCTTTAGTTTATGTTTTTCTACTTGATGTTCTCATATTTTTGTGTATATGATGTACTCACTGCATGTTAATTGCAGCTTGGAATTTGTAATTTTACTATTATAGCATTATATTTTTTAATGTTAGACAGCCAAGACTTAAATATTACATAGGATTTTATTAATAGGTAGGCAGGGGCTAAGATAAAGGTGTATTTGTGTGTGTTGCTGCTGTTTCATTTTCTGGTATAAAATATCTTTTCATTAGTGGTTCTGTAAATCATAAGATTAATTTTATATTCAAGTCTCCAAATTATTGGGAATATTCTCTCAGCAATGAAAACTAGGTGGGTTTACATATTTTGTGTTCATTTTTTCTGCACAGATGTCTCGTACACATACTACCCAATCAAAGCACCTGCTAAAAGCATAATAAATAGAATATTGTTACTAGTGCCTAGTCATCTTGTTGGTTACATACATTTGGAGATACATATATTGTATATACTGTATATTTCCTAACATTATCGCAACTTAAACATAGTTTAAACTAAAAAATGTGTTTCCTGTAAATTAGTAAATGACATTACCAATTATAACAATCATCAAAGTTGCTCAGCATTCTTGTTCGACATTTTCAGTTACCTTACTACTGTACACCAGTCATGTGTTGCACATTATGTTAATTTATTGCAGTGTATGCTTCAGCACTTCTACATGTGCAGTTGAGTTGATTCCTACATGCTGGAGTTAAAGTTATTACATGACCACATTCTTCATGGTGGAGTAAGTAGTTGCTTGTTGGCTGATTGCAGGATCCCATGAACCCCAACGAGACGGTGATTGTGATCCGCAGTCTGGTACCAGGAGGTGTGGCACAAGTGGATGGCCACCTGATTCCAGGTGACCGCCTGCTGTTTGTGAACGACACGAACTTGGAGAATGCGTCGCTGGACCAGGCAGTGCAAGCTCTGAAGGGTGCGCCAAAGGGCATGGTTCGTATCGGCGTGGCGAAGCCGTTGCCCATCCCGGACAGCGTGTCGCACAGCCAGGTAAGCGAGGAAGGCACACCACCTGTGAGCATGCGCACCGCCCCCTATGAGGCGGACTACCATCTGGACTTGGAGGCGGTGGATGGGTGTGAGGGTGGGGCATCACCCACGCAGGGCGGGCTGGTCAAATCCGAGAGTTTCTAGAGAGAGGCCTAGTGTACACCACGGGACCACTGCTGCTGCTGCTGCTGCTGTAATCAGTTTCACAGAAGTTTCCTTAAAATATCTTCTTTTATTTGTAATACATTGAACTATCTGAATTTCTCATATAGTTTGTCTCTACTCATTAAACTGGTCAATTACATAATGCACAGAGAAAAACAAACCTTCATAGTACCAAGCAGTATATTTTTGTTTTAATGTACATGGTGCATAATCTTTCACCAAATTCAAACAACTTTTTTAGTCAAAATTTAGTTTGCCTGTGTTTTGAAATTGATTTTCCTCACATACCTGCTGCTTGAATTTATTACAATTTTCAAAACTGCACTTTATTTTTTGGGCTTAGTATTTTCAGTTTTTACAATATTTATTTATGAGTGACATTTGTATTACATTTTCTATCTTTAATGCCCTGGCTAACTATTTGATATTGTTAACCATTTACAGGTATGTGTTTTTTTTTTTTTTTTTTTTTTTTTTTTTTGGGGGGGGGGGGGGGGAAATAACTATTCAGAGTATTTGGTTTATATTTGTGCATCATGAACTTCTTACTGCATGTTTAACCCCCAAATTTGTTTGTTTTATGCTGTAATAATATATTTACATTTTTAATTTATGCAGAAGATTAAGACATTTATGTGCCGGTGTTTTTCATATCTTAGAACCTTATTATTTTTTTCTTTAGAAGATGTTTGTATGTATACCACTTCAGTTTAAAGAGAGAAACTAAGCTGAAGTCATTCTAAAAAGTTGGTTTGCAGATACCCTTCACTAGGTAATTTTCTCTTATGGCAAAGTTTTACAAGGTGTTATCTGAACAAGCAGTAAAGCGTGTCTATAGTTGATTGGTGTTTTTGCAGTACACATTTAATCTTGTCTGTTGCAGTAATTGCGTGGGGTGTATTTACTTCAGCTATGTTACTTAAGTAGCTAGTAACTTGTTGTTTCTTAGGTACTTTTCTTTGGAACTTATGCTATAACAATCATGTATAATTGACTGAATGTATGTTCTTATATGAATGTATGTTATTAAAAGCCCGGACCAATTTGCTATATATTCAATTATTCAATGCCTTCTTGCTCAATTTTCAGGGCATGAAAAATGGTGTAGGGGAAAAGTATAAAAATTAATCAAAATTTTTTTAATGTCTTGATGTTTATGCAACACTATTACACAAACTTGGTAAAAACATTTTACTCTCTACTTGATGGGGTTAAAGCTTTTTTTTTAATCCTAGACAAAGTAGCTGGACAATGTGCAAGTAATAAAATACACACTTACTGTGTCAGAATCTGTTTTCAAATCAGTGTATTAGCTGGCACAGAATTTTTACTCCACTGCCTTTAGATGTAGTTAACTGAAGCATACTGTCTTTCTTGAATGTTGTAATATTTTGGTGGAGTATGGGTGTTCAGTGACAGTTCCATCCACTTATTTTAATCAAAAAGTAATTGATAACATTTCTTTCAGTGGCATGCACTGTAGAAGTTTAGTTTGAAGTTTTTTACTTATTCAGTTTCAGCTTGCATTGCTCGCCCCTGCAATTTTTAAGGCCTACTAATACACATTATTTGTAGACTTTTGTTCACATCTAGTATGTTTGTTTTTTGTTTACTGCTCGTACTTGAATCACAGAAAGAAATATGTTGTCTGAATTCTGGATCGTGTACTGTGCAGTATGGTGCTAAATGAGAAGCTCTCTTGTTATGTCAGTTTAGTTTGGATTTTCCAGTATTTATTTTGTTATAATTAAATGAAAGCTATTAATGCTTTGTGAAATTATATTTTAATGAAAGTATTCTTTAAGGGATGCTTTTTGTTGTAAATGTACAGTGATGTCTTTATTTTGTAAAATATACAGTATTTAAAAAGTAATAAATTTTTCCACCCAAAAGACTTTAGACTTTATTTTTTTATAAGACCTCCCCTAATAACTGTTCAATAGTGGAATTGTTATCCACTTGAGTGAAACACTTGAACCTAGTGACAAGACTTTCTGTCGTCGAATCAGTTGGTAATTACACAGTAGTTTCTTTCATAAAGTAATGAGAATGACACCAGTTAGGGTATAGATAATTATTTAAAATTTCTGTGATCAAAGTTCCTTGTGCTAAGTTGCTTTCCTTTATGATGGCATGAAGTTTTCTTTTGCATCGTGGTGTTCTGTCTTCATTTCACTATATTTTCTGTTTTGAAAGTAATTATAAATGTTTTTGTTGGCATTTGGTTTCTGTCTTCATAGTAGTGGAATGTTTTATTGGTTTAGTCTAACACTAAAGCACTTGTTTCTTCATTTTCAGTTCTTTTAGTGAGACACATCTTCAGTAGTCTGTTGGTAGACTAATATGACACCAATCACAATTGTTTCTCTGGCATTAAATAATTTAAGGCCAGGCACAATGATTGAGAGTGAACATACTTTTTAGAATCTTATCATTAGGAGGCAGTTTAAAAGTCTCGGTTATATAGTAAGAACTTGTCGGACTGAAAAATTTTTTGTATCCCTGGGGTCGTTCTTTAGAAACAACTCGGATTGGACCTGATTTCTGCGTTTGTATTGCATGTTTGAAGTGTGAAATCTCCAGTAATATTGTAACATGTCTATGCATCAAAGACCTGGTCAGACCAGAAATTTAAGTGATTTGTAATTTCACTTTGTTAAATTTTACTTTGATTAGGAGTGAGGGCTTTGAGAATTGTCCCAAAAACATTTTCAATCAATATATTTAGTTGATTTGTATTGTTTCTGTAGTTGCATGCGTATTCCAGCAATATTACCACTGATGTGTTCCTTATGCTCACTAAAAATCACATTTTTAGCTATTTCTTGCAGTGTTTTTAATGCATTCGCAACTAATACGAAAAAAAAAAAATTTTTATGATTGGTGATTTGTTGTTAGATCAAATTTATATGTATTGTGTCTTCTGGTACTCCAAGCATCATTGACTGTTTTCTTATTATGCAGTGTTAGATTACTGCTAATTTAAAAGTGCTTTTGTCACTGTTAGAAAAAGTAATGTTTTTAAAATTTTCTTTCTTTGTGACCTTTTCACGTGCTTTCTTTGTTCATTGTATAGTTTAATATTTTGTTAAATACTGTTGTAGGGCTGTGATAAAGCATACTAGCACAACGGACTACCTATATTTGTGTTTTCCATTTCATTAACTAATTCTGCTAAGCAAAATCTTTCCCATAAGTCTTGTCTCTTGATTCAGAGAAACTGTTCATGCAGAACAGTATTCAGAAAGTGAACTTAAATCAACTAATAAAATATTGATAGATTGCAACTTTGTTAAACAAATTATGAATTTTTTATTACATACTATACAGTAAAATCTCAGTATTAAGTACTTCATTTTAAAGTCAATTTACCTTTAAACTACAGCTTTTAAATCCCGTGTAGATTTAATGCCATTAAATACGTGTTCAGTTTAAAATATTTTTCAGTATTAAGTATAAAATGTCAAGTCGATTGGTACTTTTTATCGAGATTCTACTGTAGTCATCACATGCTCAACTGTTATAGTTCACTCTCAAAAATGCTTGTAATTATTAGTTTTGGTGTAGGTTGAAAACTAATGCTAACTGGAGTTAATGATGATTATGTAAAGAGTTATTTAAAAAAGTAAACTGCACAAGAATAAATCTTCCTGGTGCTATCAGGATTTATTTAATCCACTTTTTCTCTGCCTTCTACCTGTTCTGTAATTTGTATTTTATTTTGGCAGCACAATACAATGCTTAGTTAAATTTTTCAGTTATTTGCAGAACAGGACAGAGAAAATGTGGATTTCATTTCTTAACGGCATTGAATAAGTTTGTTCAGTGATACTAAAATCAGTTAGGTAATCAAAACACTGCGTATCATGTAATTCTCGACAGTTTTCAACTCAAGCATATTTGACAGTGGCGAAGTTGAGTGACACACAGGGTATGTTGATGAACTCAACATTTAATAATTCTTTAGAAATACTAAACAAAATGAAAAGGTAATAAAATATATCCTTCAGTAAGTGAATTGACAACATGAAAGAAGAAAGTTCAAAAAAAATTGTGTGCTTCCCTCCCAGTAAATGAATTGTGATTACATCACTGGTACAGCCATCTTGCAGCTGTGTCTGAAATGTGGCATGGTGAGTGCATAGGATTCCTTATAGTAAGCCAAAAGCAGATGTTCTTTGCAACGGGTATGTATAGCGCGTATGCGACTGAAAACAGTTACATTATAACACAATATCCAAAGTGGCAACAATAACTACTTATTATCAAACAAATGTAAATAGAGTAGGTATCTTGCAACTAAGACTGCAAGTGAATGTGTGTGGTGAACTTCATGTAGCAAAAATTTTAACTTTTTTTTCCATATAAAGTATTATTTATTTGATTTAATTTATGTGAAACAAATTTGCAATCTCACAGAGTGGTAATATTTTATTCTGCTGTAAATTTTCCTTTAACACAGTTCAGCATAACATCAGAAGATTTGTTAGATTATAGGCCTATATTTACTTTGATCATTGCAATAAAGTACAGTAGAAAAAATGTGTTTTGATAGAGTAGACATTTAGTAAAAACATATAATTGGCAAGAACCAGCATACGATCATGTTCAGAATCGCAGTAGATTGAACAGAAATTCGTACCTCTTTAATGTACTGATAGACATGGTAAAATTATACAAACTAGATTTTTAAATGCTGTCTTGCATGTATTAATTTTTTTTTTAATGTGAAAAAATATTTTACGCAAAATGTTAGTCTTGCCATACTGTCCAGCGAAAATATTAATGTTAGAAAAAGTACTTGAAATTGAAATAATTTAGGTAAAGAAAATTCTGGATTTAAAACAGATACACTTACTTTTTATAAATTTGATTTTAATTCATATATTATCTGTGCAGTTGCATTGTAAGTGGGTGCAAACAGGTGAGATCGTTTAAAATAACCAGCAAAGAAAATGCCATTAAATTAAGTGAACGTTAACTCCTGCTTGACCAAGCAATCTAAAAGAAGAAATTTTCAGGAATCTTCCTGTAGTCATTTACACATCATCGTAAATATGCGCATTAAAATTTTTGTGAATGTGGAAAATTGGGCCCCTCTACTATACTGATGTGTATGTTGAGGTATTTGTTCTTATTGGAGTTCAAATACTGTCGGTAAATGTTGGCATCCTCAGGAACACATTTCCAATTAGTATTTACATATATATTGGATTATGGCAAGGTATTTATGAAAACTACAGAAAGGGAAAAAAAAAATTTCAAAAAAAACATTAATAATTAAATGTGTTTGTAAATCACACCCTGGAGGAAGGTGTTTGCATGCACTGAATTTATGGTTTGTAAATGAGATTCTGTGGCCCTTTGGGAAAGGCCATCAACAAACTCCGCTGTTTCCCAAGTGAAAAAACCTGTACTCAGATCAGATCTTTGAGGATTGAAATCAGATCATTGTATTGGGAAGTCTGTATGCTAAAGGCCATTTCACACTGTCAAATATTTATTGAATTCAATTTATTGAAGTAAAAAATTACTTCATTTGCCTTTCAATGAATTAAAATTTATCACGGACTTTTTTATGGAGCTAGTTTAAAAAAAATATGGAAAGTAAATTTTTATAAGTATCTACAACTCATGCTCAATATGAAAATAATTGGTTATACCGCAAGGTTTTTTTTTTTTTTTTTTCCGGCTTTGAAGGTTGCACACAACTCTGTTTTGAGATTACTTCCATTAATACTGTAAAAAAGTGTGGAAAGTGATTAAAATTTAGGATTCAAGACAAAACATGTTCTAAACAAAAATTTTGAAGGAAAACAAGATATTCAAGAAATTGAAAGAGAAAATTGCCACAATTGGGACATTTCTATAATGTTATACAGCATTCAGTGTATTGAATTTAGTAAAAATTGAAGGTATTTGAAGAAAAATTTTGATTTTGTGGAAAGGTCTTAAATGTGTGGTCATGAGGTCAGTCTTTTCCAGTTCATATTAATAAACTAGATATGAGTAATGATTGCTTAATGAAGTACCCTTCACAATGAAGAATTCATCTTTGGTTTTCAGGTAAGCTATTCCTCTAGTAATGTATATAATGTTATTTTGTACTGAAGCTGTTATTATTTTCAGGACTTTTTGAATGAAGAAGTTACACTTATGTTGTTGCGAATTCCAAGGCACACTACTGTTAAAACCAAATACTGCTGATATTAGAGAACTGTGTGATCAGTCTGCGTTGTGTGTTTTCCAAAGTAAAATTAAGAAGGCGCTTAGGTTAGCTTATGAATTTGTTGGTGATGGCCACTTAAAAATATTAGCTTGAAGTCTTGCCAGTTACATTCTCTAGTACTAAGTAAAAAATTATTTTCTCCTAATAATAATTTAAATCTGGGTTGAAAACTGCTAGTATAAATTATTTTGACAAATCTTGTAAGTATTATTTTTCATACATTACATGGTAGAGGTAGATCATAAATGTGCATGATAGTGTACATAATTAGATGTGACATTGTTTGTAAACTTATTTTGACTACGTTGGCTATTGTAATTTTACCATAATGGGTGGGGCAGCAGGATGGAAAATAATAAAGAACAACTGCATTATTCATCTAAAATAGGAAATGAAAATTGCATGTAGAAAAAGTTGGTGCACCCATTATAGAACCAGTTTAGGGCATTTGTCATATGATATTCTGATTTGAAATTCAGCATACTCTTCATTATAGTACAAATTTAGCATGTGTGTGTTTGAATAATAATTGTGACAATAACTGATGATCATCATGAAGTCACAAAAGGATTTTAGCAGTGGTGGCTCCAGGAAGAATTTAATAGGAGCGCACAAAGTAAAAAATTATTATAATGCTTTATTGAAGATGTAACAAACTAACAAACATCTAAACACACCTGATTTTTCCTTTTAGCAGTTTCATCATGATCTCAAAGACTAGCATTTCGTCAGAACCGAAAATAATACAACATAAACAATAAAACATTGTTTCATCATCGTATCCTGCAAATAAAATTCTTTTATAGATTTTTTAAACTCAAATTACATGTATAATTTCTATTTTGGGTGCAATAGGTTTGCGTTAGAATATGGTGTGGTCAAGGAGGGCCTAGATTTTTAATTGAATGCCTGTCATGATACACGAACTGCTTCTCTAAACCAGTTTTATTCTCTTTGCTTTGTTTTTTGAATGAATATGGCATGTTATAGGTTCAGGAAAGGCCTGTCAACAATAGTGCTATATCCCAACCTATGTCTTAGGACAAAGATACGCTGATTGGTGTACGTGATTCTCTTGCTGTCACTGCACTGCCCCAACATCCCATGTCAGAATTCAACATGTGTTCCAAGTCAAGGCATTCAGTAAACTTAACTTTTGTCCCAAGGTGTGTCCTAAGATGATAGAAAATTAAGACTACAGCTACTGTGGCACACATTCATGAAATGTTCACATTGCAAATATAAACAATAGATGTGTTAGGTGGATTATCTGGAGTTGAACACAATGAAATTCTAATTAGTGCAGTCTGTGTTTGGTCTAAATTACTTAATATGAAGGATGAACATTTTAAAAATATAAAGATGAAAGAAAATTCTTGGATGACAGTTGCCAGGGTAATTTAAACTAATACAGCTATGGCATATATCATAAAGATAAATCAATATTTAAATCACACATTGTGCAAACATTATGTAATCAACAATTCAGCAATATAAAAATCATTACGTAATAACAAATAATGTGCCGAATTTACTGCAAGTGCTATCTGATGTCATATTCTGAAAGCTCACTTTTGGACAAAACATTTGTAGACCATATTTGGACTGTGTGAATGTGACATCACTTGACGCCAAGATTCGGCCACGTCCATAGGTACGGCCAATTGTGGACAGGTCTTAAACAGCAAGAAAAATGCTATGTATAATCATTAAAAACTGAATAATATGCAAACTTTAAAAATTATGACATCCTGCACTGTTATTTCAAAATATTCACAAATTCTCAATCCTTGAATATAATACTGGAACAGTAACAGTACATAATGCATTAACGTCGTCAGAAAACATATCGCAGATGAGATGCATCTGCCATCTATTGAGCTTTTACACACTGCCTGAACAGCGTGGGCACAGGTGGCTTGTGCCCTGATACTACCGTACTGTGGCTATTTCCGAGGCATCTCGTGTGCCTTCGACAAGGAAAAAATATACAGCAGCGTGGGCACAGACCATCTGTGCCCCAAAGCTGCGAGGGAAAATTTTGTCCGTGTCTAAAGTAAGAAGGCACTATTCGTAGCGTAGTGATACAGAACTTAATGATCAAATATGCTACTTTTACATTTAAAATATGAAAAAGATCTATTAAAAAAGCATTTATTTGCTATGGCATGTTTAGTTTTATTTGGGAGAGCACGTGCCCCTGCGCCCATTGACAAGAGCACCTCTGGATTTTAGACATACTAAGTAACGTGAATATCTATTCATGACAGCTGGAAAGTGTTATACGTCTGCAGATGAATTGTATGGGAATTTATTATTTCTATTATTAACAAGAGAGGGAGAGCTTGATGGAGTGATCATTTTTTTATACTGAGTCTGTCTAGCCCACACAATGCTTCAGCTGAGATAAAGTAAAGCTGCAAAAAGTGCTGATTTTTGCTCCTACACCAGTTGGACACTTTCTAGTTGGGTGAAAGTTCAGCAAGTGATGTGCAGTTATAAAGTTTCACTCGTGTGTCTTAAATGACTGGTTTGATTCAAGTATGAAAACAATAGGCAACCATTTGTCAGATTTGCTTTTAAGTATGACACGCTATTGTACTTGAAGCCATCCCCATTTGAGGACAGAAACACCTCAAGTAGGGAATGAAGAAACTTAGGCGAGACAGTCTCTCTCTCCCTCCCCCCTCCTCATCTTTCCATATGCAAATGTCACTCACCTGTTGGCTGAAAGGTGACGCGAGGCCGGGCCGTCGATGACTGTGGTTACCTCTGCAGCTACGTATTTTCTTCTTACCCCGCCTACTCACGTTAGTGTAAAAGCCGTGAGCTCGTTTGTTAAACTCTTCGGCGTTGTCACCTTCAGCAGCAACGCACGTGGCCGTCAGTACATTAAGAGTTGCGTCTGCAAATTATCTTGCACATTCGAGGCATCGAAACGCATGAGCTCAACGATCGACCCTTGCTCATTCAACATTTGCCTCATCTCCTCTATGTGTAAAGCATTCGACTGACGTGCATTATTTACTTTCGGCCCATCAATTTAAACGTGACTTTAAGCGTGAACCCTATCTTTATATGCCATGCTAATACATGTATGATGTATGTCTAAAGACAACTAAAGTTTCTGTGTCGAAAATTCAGAAGTTAAGACAGATTCCGAGAGCACTCGTTCCAGCTACTTTCATGGTAAAAAAAATAATTGAAGTTATGAAACCTTGAAACTTTTCTAAATGCCTTTCGCGTTAAGGCACCACTACAAGATGTCGCACCGTTTGAAATCACGTTGTTTTCTACGCACTTTATACCACAACGAAAGTCTCTGTATTTGGCATAAGGCGCGAAGGTATTCGTCCTCTGCTATGCGTTTTAACTCCCTGCGCCCGCCCTTATACTCTCAGATTTACAGCCAAAGTTGTAGCGCGTCTAATTTGAAGCTGCTGTTAAACGATAACGTGTTTCCTGGCGAGGGCGCGTGTCTGGCCGGCGAGACGCAGCTGCCGCCGCCCGCCGCCCCCGGTGCACTGGCCGCGGCCCCCGAGCGCCGAGCCCCACGACGACCGCGCACGCGCGCCTATCGACCTCCGCCCGCGCAGCCACGTGGAAGTGACGTGCCCTACACCCCCCCCCCCCTATGTTTTGCTACCTCTGTGACATGGCGTGGTGGAGGTATCGGAGCGCACAGGCGCGCGATTATTTCACGCATGAGCCGTAATAAACCTGCCCGCCCCTCGACACATTCATGCGAGGGAGGCCAGAATCGCATAGCCCTGACGAGCACGACACGACTAAATACACAACCACGACCATTTTCAATGTGCCTGCTTGAATTAACAGCCCGGCAGTGTTTACTGACGCCACACGAGTAGAATTTTTCGAATCGATGTAGAAGGCGTTGATCAACTACGCTAGTTTCAAAGGCGGTGGGCAGACGGGAAATTTGGAATACGTGATGGTGACACATCATTCTATAGCTTATGCATATAAAGGTAAAATTGTTATTTATAAGAGTTAAATACAATAATTTTCATAATTTGTTTTCTTTCAAGCTACGTTTTTTCCATTGTAGGGAAAACTATATCATACATTTCATTTTGCAAAGTTGTGCTACACGACACGGCGAAGAATAGAAGTAATTTATAATCATTTCATTGGTTGTTTAGTTTTAAGTGTCGTGCGTGCTGGTCGGGGCTAAGTGATTCCGGCAGGAGGCAAGACACAGCATATTGCTTTCGTGCTGGCATCTCTCGTTTGGCTTCCATTTCGAAAGCCGGGACCCACCGACCGACACGCAAATAGACGGAATTTTATCAAGGACTATTGTACTTTCAAAGCAATTTGAAGTGAATACGTCTTAACGATCTATTCCACAAACGATTGCATTTTTTTTTTTTTTTTTTTTTTTTTTTTCCGGTTCCGAAGGTTCTATAGTAATGTATACACATGTTTACATATTAGTGTTTCCCCAGCTGCCTGTCTATCTGCACAGTATGTCAATACTTTGGCACTAAAGCAACTATATACAGGACTACACAAACAACTGTCGAAATATGCTCGTTCGTGGAATATACAATAGAGTGAGTGAGTAGATTTGGGCAGCTCTTAACAGCGAGGCCTTGAGAGCCGATGAAGGTGATTGAGGTGAGTATGGAGCAGCGCAGGAATGCAAGAGCTGGGGAAGCGGGAGAACCCACCGGCCAGTGGCATCGTCCTGCGCGATTCCCACATGCGAAAATCCTTTGGCCCGGCCGGGGATTGAACCCTGTTCGCCTTGGTGGGAGGCGAGCAGGCTAAACGCTAAACCACCGCGGCCCCAACACAATAGAATCAGACCGACAAACATATGTGGTGCCACGACAGAAACGGCGATATAACGATTGTAGGGTGATCCATTCTGGCACTGTAACGCCGTAACTAATAACACGAGTGAAATAATTGTGGTCTTTTGGAGCTGCGCGTACGTGAGGCGTAGGTGGGGGCCCGCGGTGAATGGCGGCAAATTTAGCCGTGGGCGAAAATTTCCGGGTACCGTATCTCGTATAAATCGGTCGATTAAAGCCATAGAAGCAAGGTATCAATTTCGCTACTTTTATTTTCTTCCATAGCTCATGTCTGATAACGCAGACACATTCACGCAAAACCCACGGTCTTATCCGTGACCCGGTCACATTCTGATGTTTTTTTACTTCAATCTCAACGATAACGTGAGAATTATCGGAGCGTTCGATACATTGAATAACATTCAAGACCTCTCTTTCATAAAAAGAAATACGTACGTATGTCTCATTGTGCTAATTACGCCAAATATTAGGTCGCTTCAACGTAGCATTGGGACCAGAAATCAACTGAATTTGTGATCACAAATAGTGTGTTACCTTCACGTGGAAAGTTACCGGAATGTGTGCCAAAATATTCTTCCATAATTTACTTTCGGCGAGAAATCGTTCATTTTTGTTTGAAGCTGTATCGCAGTTGAAGTTGCGCTTGTTTAAAGCTTTCGATTTCCCACAAGCAAGAACTGTCTCGCGGTTTTATTACTTGTGACCTCACCTTCTTACAATAACGCCCACTACACGCCATCGAAATGTCGCCAACCCTTTCTGGAGTATCGCTGGTGTTACGGAATGACAGACTGCGTCGTCTTGGATCTAATCGCTGTTGCTCAGTTGATACGTTGCCGCCACAGAGTGAGAGTCTTCTATCAAGATGTCGCACCGCGTACGACAGTACAATGACATCACGTTTGTATTCCCCAGACTCTCAAATAGCCGTGATTGCCATATCGCCGTCGGCTATTCTGTTACGACGAACTAAAGGTAGGAAACATATATGTAGTGGTGTCCGGCTACTGGGCATCTGAGATAATAAGGGTGTTCCCGATAAAGTGAGCACTTTTGAAATGAACATTAGGAAAAATCGCCACCCTCGAACTTATATATTTTAATATACGCACTGAGTTGCATTTGTCCAGTAAAGTAGGTAATGATGGATGAAAATAGTTCCATCTTAACGTCGAATAAAAAGTGTTAGGTAACCATTTGTGATAACTTAGATTATTTCTTTCGCTCTCTGTTTTCTAGTGCATCGAAGTGTGAAAATGAACCGATTTGTATCATATTTACTTTCCAAAAAATTTCACCGTTTTAATGGACCGGCGCATGAATAAAGTGATGAGGCCAAATGGCAATGTTAATTTTGCGTAAGGCGGAAGAATACATAACGTATATACAAGAAGAACTTAAGTAGGGCTTTCCAAAGTGCTCACTTAACCGTGAATGGCCTATAGTAGAATGTCGTGCGTCTCTGACAGTTGCTCTGCATGGAGCGGTTGCCGTTGACCTACGAGAGCGAGGTCTGGTGTAAGAACTATTGCGAGGTCCTTCCTTCCATTCCACACTGGTTAATCCCTCCTGCTCACAACGCTATCACCTTTCCTACGAGATGCTCTGCTCTCCAGCGCCCGCGCCTCGCCCCCAACATTTTATATGTATAAAACGTTTAACATTTTACTAATAAATATGTTTGAGTTTATAAATATTATCCTGAAATGTATAACTCACAACCAAACAAATGTTAAATACAATTATAGATCATTTCGGTATTATCGATCATTTCGATATTATCTATCATTTCGGTACTATCAATAATTTCGGAATTATCGATAATTTCTGCTTTATTGATATATCGAAAATACCTAGTACATGTTCGGAAAAATATCGATATTGAATTTTTATGATATCGAACAGCCCTACTCGCCACCCACCTAGGCTAACCAGGCTCGATTCCCGGTGGGGTCGCTCTCGGATTTTCGCTTGGTGGGAAACGTGCTGGACGATGCCGTTGGTCGGCGTGTTTTGTCGGTGATCTCCCGTTTCCCCCGCCCTTCCATTCCGGCGCTGCTCCATAGTCACCTCACTTCGCCCTCATCGGCTCTCAAGACCTCTCTGTAAAGAGCCGCCGAGATCTCTTCACTCACTCATAGTAATGCTAATGTAAGAATGAGCAACTACCTAGGCCTTGGAGCCCTACCTTTCAATTTCGTCCCCTGTCC
Source organism: Dryococelus australis (assembly GCA_029891345.1). Classification (NCBI taxonomy): domain Eukaryota; kingdom Metazoa; phylum Arthropoda; class Insecta; order Phasmatodea; family Phasmatidae; genus Dryococelus; species Dryococelus australis. The sequence continues at coordinate 113,406,958 of CM056996.1, read as the reverse complement.
ATTACGTACTCTAGAACGGGAGGTTCGTGGATTTCGTGATGCGTATTTCCGGTAAGAGAATTTAATATTGATATGAATACGTCTTGGAATCAGATCGACATATGGGGTACCTTGAGTTGCCTCTACGGAACACATTTCAATCGAAAGACCTCCAAAAACGACGGGAACATGCGACTTAAATGGCGCCCCGCATAGGGTGAGGGCTCGCGGCGACTTGCGGCAACTTTGGATGTGGGACTGTATCTCGCGACCTTGAGACCTTGGTGTGCTAGCGCGCTTATTGTTGGTGATATACGGAATACCTCGTCAAAATCTGTCGATTTAAGCCGTAAAAGTTAGTATCTATTTCGTTTCCTTCATTCCCATAACCCAGAGAAAATATTACCCGCAGACGTATTCATGTAAAACCCATTGTCGTGCCCGCGACAGTTACGCCCTAATATTTCCACGAGCATCTGAGTGAAGTATATTGCGCACGATCGCGGAAATGGCTAAGCTTTCCAACTCTTGAAGAAAACACGTAACTTCAGTGTTAAGTTTTAAGTGGTAAGGTAGAGAAACTATCCTCAGAATTGCGGCCAAATATATATATTACTGATTGCCCTCTATCACATCGTGAGGATTTAGTCGGCCCAGTACGCACGATTGTGGCGGTTGACGATTCCATTCAGTTTAAAGGTTGCCTCATCACATCGAACAATCACTTAGTTGCACATGTTCACAATCCACTCACAAAAATCGACATGCCTATATGGGACGTATTCTTTCACTGGCTTGTATCGTGTGAATGCAGGGCATCTAATTTACTTGTTTTGAAATATGACGGACACTTAATTTACTGACACCTGACTCTCACGCAGCTTGTCATACGATCTTCTACTTCCCCGGGGGAACGTGTTAATGTTTTCTCTTCCTGCCGCACCGTCCTTTCTTCACTTCACATACAGTTCCGCCCCTCTCAAACTTGTCACGTAATCGTGTCATTGTTACACGTGACGGTGCCGCAGTGTCGACTTGTGCCCTCCTTCGCCCCTGCTCCTTGATTATGCTCTCGCTTTTCCAAATACTCTTTAAAATCCACTTAACGTTGCTCGAAAGAAAACCTTGCCATCGCCGCCATTCCCTGTGCAATTGCAGTACTGGAAACGGAACTGACAATTGCAGAACGGCTAAACGTGATCGCAAATATCTGATGTTACTCTTTCAGTGTCAAATACACGCGATCCCATCAGATTAACTTTGATAAAGGCTGTTCACGATAAACTGAGCACTTTTAAAATGAACTTTAAAAAAAGTCACTGCCCCGGTATGCATATATTTTAATGGGCGCATTGAGAGATATGTGCCCAGTAAAGTTGGTAACTATTGAGGGAACGTAGTTCCAGATCTTAACGTCGAATAAAAAGTGTTAGGTAAACATTTATAATGACTTTAATTATTTCTTTCGCTTTCTGTTTTCTTTTCTAATCCATCAAAGTGTAAAGATCAGCAGAGTTTTGAAATTTTCTTTTACTGATAATTCTATAGTTTCTCTGTTACTAACGTTCAGAGAGTGTAAGTATTAATTTGGGACATACTATATATGGTTTTTTGCTCCCACAAAAAAATGTTTTTGCCATTTTACGTGCAAGCAGGAATCGTCGAAGTGGTCAGCAAAAAAAAAGTAGGGCGGGGTGGAGTACGGCGCTATACTAATTCAGGTTTCGCCGGTGGTGAAAATTTGCTTGGCGGCCGCGAGCCAGACATTCAGCGTATCGAATTCATTTAGCCGGCCCTGGTCAGAGAGGTGAAGGGTCGCTTCGGTAGCTCGTGTTGCGCTGCTCCAGTGAACAGCAACGAGGGAGCGGGGATTGGCCCCCGAGCGGCGGCCGAGGTGATTAATTCCTCCCGCCGCCGCCAGGTACCGCCACTCGCCTCACAGCCGTGCGGTAATCGGATTCACTGCCTCCCCTCCCCTGTTCTAAACTGGAATAACGAGTGCCATTTCGTGCGGATTTGCTGGCGTTGTGCTATGTCCGTCCATATTATATAGTCTATTCGCGGTTTCTTCGCACTTTTTGAATCTAACCTTAGGAAAATCACCTTACGTATGACGTGCTTATTTTCTAAAATGACGTGTTTATTTTTTTCAATCACAGCTATTTAGTGTGACATTTCTTACGTAGTACTGACATTCAAAGTAATATTGCGAATTTTTATGTTAATGTTTTTTTCTGCAATTTAATATTAAAATTTACATTTTACAAAAAATTATTTTATAGTAATTGTTGTTATTAACTTGGCAGTATTCTCTGCTATTTCGTAATAAGCAACATTATACTGTCTCCTAACAAAAAAAAAACTTAATCACGTCTGAAATGGAATCTCGACCGCCAAGACCTCCTTTGCTATCTAATAGGCATGGGCATAGAGAAAGTTATGGTTTAAAATGTCACTTTTAAAGATTAATCCCCCACTGAAAAAAAAAAATGTTTTCTACGCTCTTCCTACCTGACAAGCACAGGAAATCGTATGCAATGTTACAACGCGTCTCGAGGAACAGAAAGAGTCTTATAAATTGACGTACAACGTCATTGAAACTACAAGTGACGCAACAGGAGTTTCTGAATTAACGATTTTACGTGCTGTGTGGAGAAAAATACGCGAGCTTTACACGGCGAGAAAAACTATAGGAAAAACTATACTCTGGTTTCAAAGTTTTAGGACGTATGTTCATATTTGTGTAATATTTGGTGTAGCAAAACTTTTATGAGCTGCGTTAATCTGCGCCACCCTCCTCCCCCCTTCTACCTAGTGCAAATTTTGTTCTTCTTTATGGATTCATAAGCCCCAAAGTACCATGTCGGCACTTTACTTTTATTAGATCCCCCCTTAAATTGGGCTGGAACAATTTACTGGTTATTTACATACCCTTGCAGGCTATACGTTTATATAGCCTGTTCACGATAAAGTGAGCATTTTTGAAAGCCCTCTAGTTTGGAATAAGTATATTTTATTGTAGCCTTAGACGTTAACATTCGAGTGCAGTGGAATATACACATACCGTTTATTACTTATGTGGCAATATTTATTTGAAATGTGGTTAGGGATTAAAAAATGTGTGAAATTATAAAGTAACTAGGGCCTCAAAAGTGTTCACTTTATCGTGAACAGCCTATACACACATTTGTGACAAACAGGGAATCGAGATAATGTTTCACTTCGCTTATCCAGTCTTCTGTTACCCCTATAAATATAGAAAAACCCATGTTAGATATGCTGGCGCTAATTCAAACAGTTACATATTTCAGAATATGGGTAGGTGTACGTGATGAACGTGCTATGGAATAAAGTGCCTCACTTGCACTTTTGTTCGTGTAATACGGACTCTACCGCCGAGAAACTGTTTTCCACCCCTCTTGTCTTGCCGAGGTAGGGGAAAGCAACCGCTGCGCAGAACGAAAATGGAGACGGAGTTGAGTTGAGAGATTTGATCTTGAAGCCGATGAGGGTGAAATGAGGTGAGAATGGAGCACCGCCAGAATGCAAAGGCGGGGGAAACGGGAGATCCCGAGGAAACCTGTCGACCAGCGGCGGCATCGTCCGGTACGATTCCCACTTGCGAAAATCTGGGCGTGACCCGGCCGGTGTTTGAACCCGGTTCGCCTTGGTGGGAGGCGAACAGGCGAACCGCCCAGCCACCGCGGCCGCTATGGAGACGATCTTTTGTCTTGTGCCCAACTATAACAACACAGCAATGCACTCGCAGTTTGGAAAAGACGTCACAAAAACAGAGGCGGTTTTGAGCCGATGTCCATTTTATTTTAATTCGTATACCAGTATACAGGTTCGGCAAGATTGATTTGAATTCAAGTTTTAAAAAAATGACTGCTGTTGTTAGTGATAACTTTCTTGTGATCACTATACACAATTATTTCAATAGGAGTTAATTTTGCACTTAACTGTACTTTTAGTAATGGAAAAAAATCAGTACTACGGTGATTTTGGGATTAATTTTCATAATTTATTATTTTTTAAACTCATTTACATTAAATGTTTCAATTAACTGAATTACATTATTTATATCTACGAAGTCGTGCCGTATGGCTATTTATGTCTACGAAGTCGTGCTATATGGCTATTTATGTCTACGAAGTCCTGCCATATGGCTGTTTATGTCTACGAAGTCCTGCCATATGGCTATTTATGTCTACGAAGTCGTGCCATACGGCTATTTGTTCAAGGAAATCTGCACGAGAACACTGGTAGTATGAAAAGTTGAATTTACGCTCTCTTGAATTAATTTTGCAGATGAGTTAAGGCGCACTCTTTTCAGTGTGCGAGGTTTGTGCAAACATTTTCCTATGTTAAAAAAGCGGCACAGAGATTTACGGGATCAGCCATCATTTTTGCTCAGATAACTAAAGGGGTCGTCATGGTGTAATGGTCAGACCACCCCGCCCCCCTTTCCCCTATCGCCTCAGTCAAGGCGAAACTGGTTCTATTCCAATCGGGGTCACTCACGGATTTTCGCCGCTTGTCATCGGGTTTTCTTGGGGATGTCCCGCTTCCCCGTCCTTGTATTCCGGTGCTACCCCATACTCGCTTCACTTCACCCTCATTGGCTGTCAAGACTTCGCTGTTAAGAGTCGCCTAAACCTCTCCGCTCCACTCGGATAACAGTGTAAGTGACGTATTCAGAGGCTACACGCAGTCCATCCATGCGGCCGTTACAGTTAAATGAAAAAGTATAATAGAAAAATAACTGGGTTTGCTGTGTTGGGGACGTGGCCATTTGTTTTGTGGGAATACGTCTACGTTGACGCACTCGGATGCCTTGATGTTTATTTTACGTTCCCGGCACCGCTTCACTCGATCATATAGGGTTTTATCGGTATCACTGGATTGCTTTTGAGATGCTCTTTCCAACCCTATACGATTTCTATATTTCGACTTGGCTTTTTGACGAGTGTAGACCGACATTGTGTTAGGTTTTCTTAATATTTTACATTTAAACTCATACAATTTCACCTTAACCACGCCACACAAATGTTTTTATACGCCGTAGTCGATTGATCTTGACAAGAGCTGTCGATTGAAACCTAAACGAGCGTCGTAGCTTCTCCTAGTCAAAAGTTATACTACGCGGAAGTTATGAGACGCGACGAAGCGAACTCGAAATTGCGCTCCCCTCGTCCCACGCGACCCGTATAAGAGTTCTTCCGCTTCTTGTATAGCTCCCGCCATCTTAGTTGTCGGGTGGTAACTTTTGAGAGGAGAGTAACATTCCGAGAATTCCAGCAATTGCACAAACAGGTAGTATACCCGTAAATTAAAGTAATAAGTTACTTGGCGTGCTCGCCGCCCGCCAAATAAGCAGTATAATAAACAACGGTGTCGTAATTAACTGGAGTTACACTCGACTCCCATTTGTAAATTTTGTTTGGTGACTGCTTTAGTTCGCGTGTAGTAATTTCTGTTCTCAGAGATGGGAAAATTAAGTCTATATTTGTTCGGCTAGGTAAATACATCAGAATTTATTTTTAGGCTCCATAATTCTGCGCCTGAATAACTATAGAAGATGATTCATAATCTTTCTTTTGTCGGGCTTGCTTTTTCTTTAGCAGTTCACAAGTTTACGTCGGTAAACGAAAGGAACTGAAATCTTATTTTTCTTGTAACTGTAAATTATTCCCACTATGTTTCGCCGACGTACATTAATGGATGTGCATTTAAGAATATCACGTAGTAATACACGTATCTGCCACGAAGCTGGTATTCAAGAAGAAAGACGTGGTATGTGTGGCTCTTCAAAACATCAAGTCCTTGGGACGTCCAGAACATTGAATGCAACACATACAGCAGGCACCTAAATAATGGGTGTAACCGCCCTGAACGGCCACACATATGCAACGATTCTGGCGTGTATATACTGTTTGTGGTAAAGTTAGTACTTTTGAGGCCCTAGTTACATTTTTCCTATCAGCCATTTTTATAACCAACTTTTTGAATAAATATTTCCATATGAGTAAATACACAATGTGTATATTTCACCGCACTCGGAAGTTAACGTCTAAGCCTAAAATATAATATATTTATTGACTATTATTCCAATTGAGTGAGCTTTCAAAACTGCTCATTTTTCCGTGAATAGTCTATAGTAAGTAATATTATCGCAACTTAAGCGTTTAGGCAAACGACTTGGTACTGTTACAATTTTCTGAAAGTCAATGGACTAAACCAAGTCCGTGAAGGGATTGAGGTCTTATTTAAGTAAAAGAGTTAGTTATAATTTCCTAATTGTATTTACAATAACTAAAAACAAAATTCTCTCGACTCAACATCACTGCAAATTGATATCACTTGCTATTTACAATTAATTACTTCAATTAATCAAATTTACAATTACCTCAATGGAATTAACGTAATTAAATAATTAGAAATCAGTCCCAATAGACAGTGTATCAAAACCTGTTCAATTATAAATTATGTGTCCAAATTTTACAGTTCCAATATTTACAATAAAATCCATATTGAATGTTTATTCAGTCCCACCTCCGAGCGCCCTCACGCACAGTAGCCTTCACTCGTCGGGTTTCACGCCCTCTTGTCCATTCACACAACGAACACCTCGTCCGCCGTCCCTCGGCACTTCTCTTCGCTCCCGCACTCAGCCAGATGGCCTTCGCCAAAGACTGCTGGCCGTTGGACCGCTGCAATAGTTATATGGTCGTAGGCCATCATCCAGAAATTTCGCTAATTCCCGTATTAGGCCGAGGGTCCTAGTTACCAGAATATTCTTTCGCTTCCTGTACATTTTTCGGCTTCTCCAGCAGGGGGAGGACGGACTGTGACGCCAGCCAGGTCTCGTCGCTGTCAATCATTCCCTGGCTGCCCCTGGGGGGCGACGACAAGACAGCGAGTGCGTCTGTCTGGTGGTGAGGTGGGTAGAGGTGCCCCTACCCCACCCTTTGCAGAGACGGATCGAGCTGCAGCGTGTAACAGTACTTACTGTATATTATTGTCATTTCCCATACATTATTAGTGAGACTACCGATCTTATAATATATTGGGTTGGAAAATATTTTTCGCTCATATCTTGAATATAAACACTTTTTTTTTTTGGAAGATAGTAGAATTATGCGGGGAAATATGTGTGTGTATGTCTTTGAATATGACAGGAGGTGAACGTCACAAGTTGGCAAGGAAATGGCATATTGTTTAGTCTTCCCTTTTTTACAAGTTAGTAAAAGTTCTGTTACTTAGGTTATACTATGAACAAAACGAAACGAGTTTCATGGTGCATCATCCAGCTAATTCATCTCTTTTTCCGTTCGGCAGAAAACTTTCCTGCAAAGTTATAAATTATGCGCGCAAGTGTATGCACGATATATTTCAGAGTGATGTTAACGACTCGCAATACTATCCTAAAACTATGTTTGATTATTTATAACCGTAAAGTGGGAGAATTTAGGTCGCAATTCAGAGAGTCCAAAACTAAGGGGTAAAATATAACAATAATATATTTTAAGTTGGTGTTCCCTCCTAACAAGTTGCACTATTACCTATTCGCCATGTGATGTGTTCAAATGAAGGTTTGGTGAAATTTAAAAGTAAGTAACTTTGTAATAGTTTACTTTAGCAATGTAATTGTTTTAGTTATCTGTGGGTTGATTTTTACAGCTGCAGGTACTCCAGTAAAATAAACCTGCGAATTTTATTACATAACATTTCTCATCTGAAACCATATTCGGAGGAATTTTGCTTTCTGCTTTTGTTTTTATCATGATTTGTTTTCGTAAGAAAAAAAACTTTTTGCAAGAAATTTTGATAAAGGAATAAATATGAAATTAATAGAAAAAACATGTCAGAAATTAGCCTCTTTGCGTGATCATTTTGATAATGTAACACTCCCTAAGTTGGTTATCTATAGAAACCAGGCTACATATGGAAATCAGAAGTGACAATTTTTTTTCAATCCCTTTGTATTCACACATTCGCCTTGCTAGCTTCTAATTGGAATGGACAGTTTAAAAACATTTTAGTGGAAAGTTCTTGTTTCGTGTAATGTTTTCAGTATTTCCTTGTGTCTATAAAGTACAAATTTATCAGGAATAATATCGTAGAACGAGAAGTAAAGATGGTATGGGAAGTAATAAATTACAGTAAGGAAATTGCTTGAATGAACATGGTAACTATCCAAGGTATTTGTATTCATCTGACAAATAATTTTACTTATGTTAAAAGTACACATACCCAAAGCATGTGGTGAATAGCAGATATCGGTCGCGGGTAACACTTGGAGAAAAATTAATTACTTACAAAGGTTCATGTATCAGTGTTTTTTAGGAATCTGGTAAAGAAAATTACTAAACAATATTTGCAATTTTTTTATGAAAGGTTTTGCGTTGAAATTACACCCTTAGTTTTTGTGTAGTCTGACTGTTGGTCTCCGATATATTTTCAAGAACCATTGCCCAGGAACTTGTCATAAAGTAGAAAGTAATTATAGAAACGGAAGGCACTATTATAGATACATTACCATGAAGTTATTAAACTATCAATTATATCTGTTTATAAATGATTAAATTCGTCATACTTTATGAACATTCCACATGCCATACTACGATGAACATTTATTGTTTTAAATGAATTAAAAGTAGGAAACTTAGTGCCAATGACATTTTTGTCTTTTTCAATGATCATATTAGTTTCAAAGCCAAGAATATCGGACAATCGATCGTCAAATTAAATATCAAACTTAGATTTAATCGATATTCTGTTTTTGACATTGCCTGCTGTCAGTTCAATGTTATTTGATGAAAATGGATCGAATATATTTATAGTTTCTTTTAAGAATTCAACATCATGTTCTCCTGTAGGAATAGTGATAACTTCATTCTTATCAACCACGGCACTTAATTTTTCAATTTTTATAGTATTATTGTCTATATTTGGTGTTAAAAATTCTGCATAAAACCTACTAATGCAATCGATTTATCTTTATGGAATATATCATAGTGAAGTTTCTTATTTAGTAAAGAACTATTGTTAGTTAACTTAACTACTTTATTCTCCATTTATTACAAAAATTATCTAATCAAATGAAAAAAGTTGATTGGGGTGTCTGTTTTAATTTTCAAAAAAAAAAACCATAAAATTAAAAAGAATGGTGAATTACTGTCTGATAACATAAGAGCCTTAATTGTTGGGCCCAGCAATTGTGAGAAAACAAATGTGATGATTAATTTTATTTATTAGCCAGGATGGATAAATTTTAATAAATTTTGTGTTTGTTCAAAAATTTTTAATCAACCAAGATATATGTAGTTATTGTAGTTGTATGACTCTGATGTCATATCAAACAGGTTTAATTTTTAAAATGGCATATTTTTTAAAATAACAACGACGAAATGATTCCTTTAGATCGATGTCAAAATAATTCTTTAGTTGTATTTGATTTTATTTTACATGGTCAAAATATAATCCATGAGTACTTCACTAGGTGGAGACACAAGAATACAGATGTATTTTATTTGGCACAAACATATTCGAGGGTGCCCAAACAACTTGTGAGATATAACACAAACTTTCTATGTATAGTTAGACAAGATGACACAAACCTGATACATATTTATAATGATTTTGTTGGTGGTGATATGTCTTATGAGAAATTTAAAGAGATCTTTGCAAAATGTTGGACTGATGGTTATCACAATAGATTTGAGTAAAAAAATGAACAGTGGTAAGTACAGAAATCAGATCCAACAGTTTTTAACTCGCGTCTAGATATCTCACTTTCATGCATCACCAGTTTTCCTCAACAGAGCTTCGACAAGCACTCACGACAACAGGAAGAAGCTTTACTATGACAGTGCTGTTATCTACTAACCACATGAGGAAACTTCACTGGTCGGCCACGAGAAAGAATAACTCACCACATGAAGCAGTAAAATAATTGCGTCACTTGTCGCAGTGGCTCAGCAGCAAGGCATCTGATTTAAAATGTGCAGTTCGTGGTTTCGATCCCTGGTCTGAGCAGATCATTTAATAGCATGAATATGATGCTCCCATATTTGCACTATTAGATTGTCACCAAATCATTCAATATTTTATCCAAAAAAAAAACCCTTGCTCTTGCTGCTCATACATTCTATATATGAGTATTGATGCATTTAAATGGTGTATTCCCCCTATGGTGTAAGGTGCCACATCATTTGGGAGAGCACTATAAATAAAAAATTATGAACTTCCCAATTAGTCACAAAAAAAATAATGGCCAGCCGGTGGTGAAGTGTGGAAGTACTCCTAATGAAGTTATGATGGTGCTCAATAAGGCTGGAAAAATTGAGTCACTGGAGAGGTATTAGTTTACCTGTAAACCCAAACAATAAATAGGTCCTTGGTGAGGAATATTTTGCTCATAAATGAAGATTTTTATAATTATTCTCGCTATTACAAATATAAATTTTGTGCTATCCAAAAAAGAGAATGGAACAGAATGTGTTATAAGCTTATATATATATATATATATATGATGAAGCAAATTCGCTTTCAAAAATTGGTACTGAAAAGTTCGAAAATTCTTTAAGAATATTTTAGGAACATCACAACATTTCTTCAATTAATGGTAAACTCAATGAAGAGACACTTAATTTAATCAATAAGCCAAGATGCGATGATAAGGATGAAATATTCTGTAGTTATGCATCATCCAACTAATGGACTTAAAAAAATTTTTAATGCATTTTGCACTTGCAAATAATTCAATTAGAAAGTTAGCAAAAGAGGCTTTTACAATTTGGCAATATCATAAAAAAGAATACATATAGAAAACATATTTTGCTACTGACACATGGCCGAATCATCAAAGAAACAACTAGAGAACCTAAAACTAGGAAATGATAATACCGGAATTATAAAATTATTGGATTTAAATAATTTAATTTCAATGATAAAAATATCAATAACATTTTGAATGATAATAATGAACCTTGGTTTAAAGCAAAGAATATTGCTGATATTTTATAATACAAAGATACTGATAAAGCTATAAGAAATCATGTGAATGAAGAGGATAAAGTGAAGTTCGAAGATATGGTTAAACCTGCCAATTTAGCAGTGTTAGTTGGAAATAAAAAATCCTCTATATTTATCAACAAATCAAGGTTTTATTCTTTGGTTTTTCCATCTAAAAACGAAGAAGCTAAATCATTTTTAAAATGTATTACTTAAGACATTCTTCCATCAATTAGAAAATATGGCTCTTATAAATTACAAAAAAAAAACATTGAGTTAAAAGACCAGCAGATGAAAATTATAGAACATAAATCTGAACAAGTCGCATATTCAAAATCAAGAAGAAAAACGTAAAAATGAACAACTAACTTTAGAAAATAAAAAACTAGAACATTTTAACATGAGAATGAAGATTTAAATAGATAGAGTTAAACAGAAAACTAACCAATGGATATATATATATATATATATATATGTATATATATATGTATATGTATGTGTGTGTATATATATATATACACACACACACACACACACATTGCAATGTCTTAACGATATGCTTCAATTAAAAATTTTAAAAGTTGGTAAAACCAATAATTTGATCACTAGAAATGCAAATTTCAATTCTTCGCATAATTAACAAGATAAATTTTGTATATGTTTGCATAAGAAAGTTTATTATGTAAACAAAATAGAACAGGCAATTCATGAGCAATTAGATGATTTTTGCTATAAAAATAATAAAGAGATATTTGTTTTACATTACACTTATTTACTTGAAATTGTAGAAATGGTAATTGAAGACACAAATAAACATTTTGATTACATCAATAATTTAACTAAAAATCATCTAGCAGAAATGTATTCTTTGGAACCTGTTATTCCAGAACCAGAGTCTTTAAGTGATGATGATGATGAATTATCATCTAATCTGCAAACAAAACTATTTAAAGTACTGGATGACTTCATTGCTGAAAACAAATTAAAAATATTGCATAAAGATTTATTAGACAGATTAGGATTAGGCAACACAGGTATTGAAAAAATCTGGACTGAAACAAAACAATTATTAGATTGGAATGATGGTAAAAAAACCAGTTCCTTAGAACAATACAAAAATTACAATTATGTACATATAATAATTTTTGGGTTATGTAGAATTAACAAAACATCTGTTTTAATAATCCAAGAGTTATTTGAGTTATCAAAACCCAACCATTTAACATAGATTTTATTATATTTTGTTTTTAAAACTTTTAAATCAAATATTCATCTGGATAGTTTGTTTTCATAATTTCGTATTCATAAAAACTGTGTTTTATTTCTTCACCATTGTTATCTTTCAGTGTGTAAGTGGGTACATCAGAATATAAAAACCTCAAAAATAGTAAATAATTCTGTTGTTCAATTAGCTGTTTGTATTTCGGTTTAGTAATCACATTCGCAAAATCTTGTCTTAATTTTTTTTAATTTTTTTTATTAACTTCAGTTGGCTTCATACCAATGGTTCTGTGTTTGGTATTATTGTATTCTTTCACCAAAAAGCCACATAATGACTTAGAATCTAGACATGGAGCTGATAAAATTTTACAAAAAGAGCAAAAGAAATAATGTTGGATAAAAGCACACCTACTGGTGAAAAAATTGCTTCTGCCGCTGTTGCCTCAACTATATTTACAAAAAGAAAATTAGGATGGGGAATTAAAATGTTTTATTATATATATAACTTATAAATGAAGATAACAAATACCACTTTCGATATTCCCTTTGAGGAATTAAAATATTTGGGTATACATACATTTTTAACAAAAGATCAAATTGTTTTTTTTTTTTTTGTTTGTTTCCCCCTCTCCTCTTCCTTCACTCAGCACTGTGGCTACAATGTTCGCGTGGCTGGCATACTCGCCGTCCATCAAGATGATCCGGGTTCGATTTCCGGTCAGGTAACGCCAGGTTATTGCACGTACCAGCCTTTGGCGTTGGCCGACAGTTTTTCTCGGGACTCTCTCGTTTCGCCAGCCTTTGTTTTTCTCTGGTCGTGCAGTGGTCAGATTATCAGCCTTTCGCCAAGGTAAACCGTATTTTCGCATGTGGGTGACGTAGCGGACGTTTCCATTGGCTGGCGGGTTTTTTTTTCCGGAGACTCTCTCTTCCCGCGCCCTTGTATTCCGCCACTGCTCCATCTATACCTCATTTCACCACTCGCCGGTGATCAGTGCCCCTCAACTCAACTCTTAGATCAGTTTTTTTTTTCACTGCCCTTTCTCCCATTTCCAAGGGGGGTGGGGGGATGCTTTTTTAATCGCGACACACGTTGCTGACCAATTCATTTTGTAAATGCGTAACGAGACCAGCGAAAATGATTGCTTCGAGTGGAGTTGAGAGATTTGGGCGGCTCTTAACAGCGAGGTCTCAAGAGCCGATGAGGGTGAAACAAATCAAGTATGGAGCAGCACTGAAATGCACGGGGCGGGGGGGACTGTAGATCACTGAGAAAACCTGTCGACCAGCGGCATCGTCCGGCACGATCCGTATGTGTGAAAATCCGGGAGCGACCCCGCAGGGAATCGAACTCGATTACCCTGGGTGGGAGGCGAGTAGTCTAACCACTAAACCACCGCGGCCCCACGATTGCGTCGATGCGCCGCGGACCGCACTGCGAAACTGTTCGGTGGCGCGATGCTGGGCTTATTACTCTCAGCTTTGCTGTAGCGAGGAGTCGCTATGATTGCGTGGTTAATTGTGTCGCCGATAATTGGTTATCATCGTGTTTGCAGTCGAAACGGAACGTGACGCATCGTCAGCTCTGACACTGCCAATATGGACCTAGACAGACGTATGGTTTATAATCGTAGTAGCATTCACCAGAGTGGAAAACCTTCAGTATATCAAAATGGGAGAATCGAACCCAGACACTCCCGAATGTGAGTCCGAAGGTTTACCACTGCGCCACCTCGCTTGGTGTTAACTAAGTGTTTTTAAATATCCTGAGCTGCTAGTAGGGCCATATCTATACATAGTATAAAACAAAGTCCCCCGGCCGCGTGTGTATGTGTGTGTATTCGGCTAAGGTTTCTAAACTACTTGATGGATTTTGATGCAGATTCCACCGCCATTTAGAGAATTTCTTGAGGAAGGTTTAGGTATATTATACATTAATATTTGATGTAAGGATAGTAGAGAAATGTCGACGTTTTATAATAAAGTCGGAAAAAGCTGTTTTTCGGGCGCTTATGTGGCTTACGCTGACTGAACCATAAGAGATGCACCAAATTAATGTCTGGATCTCAGAAAAGTTTACAAAAAAGTCCGCGTCAGCATATATTTATCTTTTAAGGATGAGACACAGTAACCATTTTTATCTTTTAGGGATTTACTTACGAAGACTTTGTAAACAATACAGTATTAATCCTATGCTAGTTACCTTAAGTATTTAGTGTGTATACTTGCTGTAAACCTAAACAACGCCATATTTGTAAATCGCACCCGAGCGAGACCAGGGCGGGTCGCTAGTGCTATAATAAAGCGGCGAAGATGAAGCGTCTATTCCGCCATGCAGTTGGTCGCGGTACAGGTATTTTGATCATAAAAATTGATAACAGAGCAAACGTATTGAGGCGCCTTACGCATCAAACGGAATCCAATAAAATGACCGACATTAAGCTAACACTGCTGTCTCGGTATTGTTGCACTGTTTTTGGGATTTCGAAATGAACGAAGCAGACTCCAAAAATTGCGCAAAGGCCGGCTGCGTTGTATTAGTATTTTTTGAAGCTCAGTTAGCAGATTAGGTTATTGGAGGAAATTGGAAATTAATAAATTTAAAATATGCAAAAATGCTTAGGGTCTACATTTTTATCACTATGCATTAAATAAATAATATAACTTGTAAGATTACGTGTAATGGTTGAGATAGCATGCTACAATGATTTTAATCTAATTGTGTACTGTATAGTTTCTTCAAGTGAGCTTTTATTTTGGCGACCCGGAAAAAATGTTAATGTGGCAAGTAGTTATAGGCTATTCACGGTAAAGTGGGCACTTTTTAAAGCTCTCTCATTTAGAATAATAGCCTATATTTTATTTTAGCCTTGGACATTAACATTCGAGTGCGGTGGAATATAGGCCTACACAATGTGTTTATTATTTACATGACAATATTTGTTTAAAATGTTGAGTAAAGGATTTAAAAAAATGGCTGAAAGGGAAAAAGTAGCTAGGGCCTCAAAAGTGCTCACTTTGCAATGAACAGCCTATATTATAAATATGCACCCGAAAAGAGAACAGTGGCCGACATGAATGGAAATCGATGGAGTTCACTTGCTGCCAGCACCCGTGACTGCCTACAAGCACTCGGCGAGGTACATTTTCCGAACAAGAGGTCTCTTTCTTTCCCTGGGCTTCATCCCGCAGTTAAATTAGGCGTGTGCCGACCCCATTAGCCCCTGCCGGCACAATAGGAATCCATTAGGGCGCGGAAATGTCAGGGCGAGCGGTTCGCCCATGGGAAAGGAGGAGGGAGGTTGTTGGACCGCTTCCAACCAGCAAGGCTGCCTTGGGACTTAGACTTCTCGCCTGTGGATGATGGAAGCTGTCGAATATCGCCGCTACATGAGTCAGGCCTTTGTGCAGCGGTGTGGGGGGAACGACACAATGAATGGTGTTCCAGCGACAGCTGACGGGGCAAGGCGCGAGGGTAGGATTTGAAACGCGCAAACAATTTTTCTTGACGCCTTGTCAGTGTTGGTGGTACTGACTGGTTCCCTGAAGGGGGGGGGGGGGGTTGCGGGAGAAACACAGATTTATGTTTCAGTGACTCGCCAGTTTCGCATGTATATGGGCCAACGGAAGTTTTTTTTCCCTTGTAAGTTTGGAACTTTCTTTAGTTTATTGGTATTTGGGGAGAATATCGTAGAACAGTGTCCTTAAACAAGCACATTCTGAATAAAATATTTGTAGTAAATATGGAAGTGTTTATAGGCTGTTCACGGTAAAATGGGCACTTTTGAAAGCCCTGCTCGTGACTTTTTTCTAAGGTTGATTACAAAAGTGTTCACTTTATCGTGAATAGCATTTAATTGGTTATGACCAGTAGATAAATTTTGTTGTACAATATATGTTGAAGTGTACGTTTGATTAAAAATATTTAAGACCAGCCATACTCGATATGAATGATTTACGTTGTTATTATTAATTCAGACGTAAGTAATGATCCGGGGGGGGGAGATGTACCTGGCCGTTGACGATTGACCCAGAGGCGGCGCCTTTGACCTAGGAAGTAGGTAGGTTGGGTGAAAGGCGGGATTTCCGGCAGAAACTAGCGTCACAGTTGGCCACCATCTGTTGCTGCTAAAAAGACGGAGCTTTTAGTTTAGTTAGAATTAAAGGTAAATTGGGATTATTACGTTGTAAATTATTTCATCTCAATTAATGCGAAATCCTTTTAAACGTCAATTTTTGAAATCATTAACTTTTTTTTTTTTTTTTCCCCGTTATTTCTTGTTGTACACCTATGCTAGCCGTACTCTTTAATCTAATTGGCGACGTACTGGGTTTTTATACTAAGGAACTGCTTCAGCATTCGGCTGTAAACCACGTGGTGAGGAAGAAAAACATTGTGTTGAATCACAATCGCACATACTGTGGTATAGGGAACATGCGAATGAATTATTTATAGTTGGTGGCACCCCTGGCAGTGACAGCGATAGAAATGTAGTTGGAGAGAAAGGCGGGCAGGCATATTACATAGAACAGTATAGTGACGTCGTTGGGAGAAGCATATGCGATAACTGCCATAGGGTTTCAGAAAATTTTATTTTCGTCTTAATTTCGGAATCCCACTTAAAAGAAACGTTCACATTTAAATGAGAATAAGTGCATATTAAACGTTAAAGAAAGGTTATGACATGAAATGCATGCAGTAAATGTTTGAACCCTACAAGAAAAGTCAGAAAATTTGAAATCTTTTCACACGACAGAATTTTCGTCCTGTATTAAGTAAACGTGGTTTTTAAAATAACACTAGTTAAAATGTGCTTATTTCTTTTCAATTTTCAGTACAAGTATTGCATTATTTAAAGTGAAAGTAAGGCAGTGAAGCTGGCAATGGTAAATGTAGTGTGTTTCTTTCTTTCTTTTTATTGCAGATTGACTGCAATAGGGACATTGTGGTTGGCAGGACTGTGAATGCAAAGCTTCTCCGTCAGCGAGTTGCAAATATGTTGCTGCATTGTGTTTCTTTATAAATGGCGAAATAGACACAAAACGGCCATGGTACAGCAATAAGGAAAACCAAAAGTCTGTTCGCGAAGGTTTGTATTTGAAGGAAGAGATTAGAAGAAAAAAAAGTTTAAATTTAAGTAGATTATGCAGAGGTCTAAAATATCGATTCAGCACCCGTGGACAATATTAAGTTGTACGAACATGTTGACTGCACTTTTACTAGCGCGTTGAAAACGGAATGAGAGAAGTAAAAATGATGCCATTGCAGATTCTATTGTACAAAACATGACAGATTATGCTGATAAAAAAAAAGCGAAAGTGTAGAGTAAATTACACAATCGAAACGTTCACAAAGTAAATAGTTGATAATCTGTTAGTGTCCAGTGTATCTTGGTCCCAAAATGAATAATTGGTTTGTATAATACATGCTTCAACACTGTAAACGCTTTAAAAAAAGTCCGTCGTTTGCTTATTGGTATGAGGAAAAAATTAGTTTTGCTTTCCGCGTCTCTATTATTTTGTAAGCTGCGAAACATATTAAAGGTTGTTCATAGTGTGCACTTTTGAAATCAACCTTAGAAAAAAGTCACTACTCCTACCTGCATATATTTTAACGGGCACACTCAGTGAAAGGTGGTAACGATAGAGGGGAAAATATTTCCATATCTTAACGTCGGATAAAAAGTGCTAGGTAACCATTTACGATAGCTTAAATTGTTTCTTTCGCTTCCTGTTTCTTTAATGCATCCAAGTGTAAAAATCAGCATATTTGTAAAAATGTATATATTTTTTAAAATAATTTCAGAGTTTTACTTGATCGACGTATGAATAAAGTGACGAGACCCATGGATATGTTGGTTTTACATAAGGCAGAATAATGCACACGTGAATACAAGTAAATATTCAGCAGAGCCTTCAAAAGTACTCAGTTTACCGTGAACAGACTATAACACGTTTATCATTACACCTAAAAATAAACTAGTGCCTGTCTTTATGCCTACGTTACTTAAAGTCCGAGAACAAGACATAAATCCGATCGCTGAACTACGCTCCATTTCGTTACCATGCCAAAGTGTTCGTTTACACCTTGCTGCAACCTTGTCTGCCACATATCCCTCTTGATCTACAGAACAAGATCATGTCTCTACTTAAATAACATAAATAAAATGTCGGTTGTGAAACAAATGGAATGTGTATTTCATGGTTTTTCAATTTAATAACTGGAATACTGTTCCTACACGAAGCATTGTTATCCATATTTGAATACAGCAGTGAAAAGTTCTATTTACGTATCGAGCCATCTGCTCGCATCCCACAGAGAGCTTACCGAGCCGGTCGCATGAGTGCAGCACGTGTCATTCGTACACTCCGTATTAAACGCTGTTCACGATCAAGTGAGCACTTTAGAAATGAACCTTAGAAAAAAATTACTGCCACTGCATGCAAATATTTCAATGAGCGTGAGTCACATTCGCCCAGTAAAGTTGGTAACGATGAATGGAAAGTAGTTCCATACCTTAACGTCGAACAAAAATTGTTAGGTAACCGTTTATGATAACTTAAAATTATTCATTTCGCTTTCTGTTTTTTTCTATGCATCTAAGTGTAAAAAAGCGCAGATTTGTAAAGTAATTACTTTCTTTATATTTTCATAATTTATTTTGACCGACGCATTAATAAAATGATAAGGCCCATGTAAAGGTCAATTTTGCATAAGACGAAACAATACACAACGTGTCAACAAGTAGATTTTAAGCAGGGCTTTCAAAAGTACTCATTTTAACGTGAACAGCCTATATAATGTTATACTCATTGAGGTAGGCGCGAGGACTCGATGATATTGGTGTGAAAACGGAATGAGAGAAGTAAAAATGATGCCATTGCAGATTCTATTGTACAAAACATGACAGATTATGCTGATAAAAAAAAAGCGAAAGTGTAGAGTAAATTACACAATCGAAACGTTCACAAAGTAAATAGTTGATAATCTGTTAGTGTCCAGTGTATCTTGGTCCCAAAATGAATAATTGGTTTGTATAATACATGCTTCAACACTGTAAACGCTTTAAAAAAAGTCCGCTTTAAAAAAAGTACTATGAACAATACACAATTGGTGAATTATTTGCTTTATAGGCTGTTCACGGTCAAATGAGCACTTTTGAGAGCCCTGCTTAAGATCTACTTGTATACACGTTGTGTTCTTCCGCCTTATGTAAAATTAACAATGTCACGGGCCTCAGCAATTTACTCATGCGTCGGTCAAGCAAAACTGTGAAATTATTAGGAAAGTAAATATTTTTTAAATCTGCTCATTTTCACACTTCTGTGCAGTGAAATAACAGAAAGGGAAAGAAATAATTTAAGTTATCACAAATGACGTTAAGCTATGGATAGTTATTAGTTACCAACTTTATTGGGCGCATGTCACTCAGTGACTTTTTTTTTTTTTAAGGTTTATTTCAAAAGTGCTCACTTTATCGGTAACAGCCTTTACCTCAGAAGACGTATACGCTTGGAATGTTATCCGCGTTGGCGATTTACTCCGGTTAAATAGCGCCCGCAAAAGCGATAGCTGTATAAATTGAAGTAATTGTAGATATTGCGAGGTGATGTTAACCTGTTTTACGTGCCGAGGTATCTTCCCGCGTGGTGTATTCAGCCCCCCCCCCCCCCCCCCCTGATTTTCCGATCCTCGCGAACAGATCGCCATTATCCGAGCGTGCGGAGCGGAGAGGTGAGCACGGAATAGTAATGAGCAAAGTTGGCTCTGTGCTCGTGATCGCATTGTTGAAAACTCGGTCGTAAAAAAAAAAAAAAAAAAAGAAAAAAAAAACAGATGGCGTTCCTGCAGGCAATAAACTTTTTTAAATATTATTTCCTCATGCGCCTCGAACACGGTGCGCGAAATTAATAAAACTCCAAGTACTGATCTGCTTTCGCGAATAAACCGAGGCATGGTTTGGAATATTAAAATGTAACCCGTATTCTTCGATCCTGAAAGATATAATTGTCTAGGTAAACTTGGCTTATTTCGGATGACACTATCACAAATTAATTCCCCCCAGGGCCTAAACCGGACGGGGCTTGTGGAATAACTAACCTGGACATGCCTTGCTGTGACGAGCCTTACTAATGGCTTATAATTTAGTGTTCCCATATTTATTTATTTATATTTAGTTCTTTACATGTAATTTACGTATTTTTGATGCGGAAATTTAATAAGTAATTTCAAGTTATAATATAATGTTGCTTACTTAAAATTTAACTAACCTACCTTCATTTTATAAGATAGTTAAGATTTTACCTCCACAATATACAGGCAAACTCCGTAAAGTAACTCCTCGGTGTAAATATAGACGAAAAGTATATGCATGACTAGTCTAACGCGCTTCTTAATGATGGTATACGCCCGCAAAGGTTGAGATGAGCAGTGGATTTATTGCAAATGGCACGATACCAATTTTACTTAAGAGTTCTGAAAGTACGTGTTCTGTGCGTGACAGATACGAGCGGCTCTGGCGGCGGGAGAGGTGGGGCCGGGGCGAAGCTGGAGAATTTCTGGGACACTCGGTCTAAGTAGGAGTCAGGGGTGGGGGGAGACACTATATAGGCCTTACAATCGCGTTATTTGAAGTAAGTAAGTGCCTGTGTAAACACCAACATACTATAATTAACAACCACTATAATTAATGATTTTAAGGAACACATCGGTTTTGAGTCAAAACTATGAGTGTTTTGTACCTCAAACATACTGATTTAACCTACATATATTTCAGGTGCTGATTTAGTTACTTACTTAAACGATTAGAAATATTTAATCCGTTTTCTGCATTGCTTGTGCAAGGTTTATTCTATTCTGTTGGTCACAACTGGAGGTAACGTAAATATTTCAAAGACAGAACTAACGCAAACAGCACAGGTATATATTTAATTATTGCCGAAAACAGCATTCGGCAAATAAATGGTGTTAGTCAAGCAAGTTCTAATTAAGCAATTTTAAAACGTCGTTCTAGAACTTCTCAAGAATAATCCAAGCTGTAAACATACTGTAAAATGCTACCCGGCAAGCCTTAAAAAAAAAAATAATAATTTTTGTGAATAAGCTATTTTATTTAACATTGAACACAACGTGATTATTAACTACTTCAATGAAGCGTGTTTATCACAAAATAATCATTAAAAACTATTATTTTTTGTTTTATTAAACTAGGTGATTATTTTTCGTATTGCGTGTCTGCTGTTGGTATTAATCCAGGCACCCACCACACCTGAAAAAGACTTCGAAATAAGAATATCGTTACAACATGGAAGTGTCCGCGCTTGTCTCCTTACTTGTTCCGTGGTAGCAGCCATTTACCTGTCGCCAGACAGTAGTAAAGCCGTGCGCGTAAACATCGGTCCCGTGTTCTAACATTTGCGAGGTTTTGTTGAAACGTGAGATCTGTCAGTGATCCATCTGAACATTAGCAAATCGTACTTGCATAATTATACATGTGTTTTTCTTTAGAAAACTAAACGAATTATATGGGTTAATGTATTATTCCGGCCATGGCTTCAAGTAAAAAGAAGAAGGTAATTGACAGTGAGGGACGCGAAATGATAAGTACTGTAATAGAAAAGTGCGATGACGAAGTAAACAACGGGTCCTATCATTGCCAGTAAATCGAGCAACTGGTCGCGCGGCTTTTTACGCTTGTGTTGGTGTAACCACCATAAAACAGATACCAAAATAAAATAAAATTAGAATTGAAACTGACCCCAACAGATTATTATCTGCGACTGGAAAAAAAAAACACTCCACTGTAAAAAGACACACTTCTTTGAAAGTGGATGAGTTAGATAATCTTGTTATTAGAAACACTATCCACGATTTCTATGTGCGCGAGAAGAATTTTCGAACTATTCTAAAACTATTCCCAATCACAAAAACAAAGATTTTCTATGGGCATGTGGAGCAAGAACACTCCACCACTTAATAAGAAGTATGTGATTTAAGTGGGTAAGTGCAGGTTAAAGGGTAAAATACTTGTTGAAAGAGCCGACATCGTGACATGGCGTAAATACTACATACGTAAGATAAGACATTACCACCCCCCCCCCCCCACACACACACACACACACACACACACACACACACACACACACACACACACACACACACACACACACCTCGTGGGGTGACGTCGCATTGTCTCCAACGCGACTGGATACACCTTGGTGGCAACCACTAATTTTTCTATAACCTATTATTATGTACACAGACAGCAATATTCTGTACATCTGTATTTTCATTTACCCGAGATATGACATGAAAACTTTATTTATTCCTGTGCCGCTGTTTTACAAAATGGCGGGGAAAAGTGTGTGCTGGCATGTATGATATTGTAATATAAACCTTCAGTATGCAAAGTTTGCTCGACATTGGCCAAACGGTATGGTAGCTATATTTAGCGAATGAACCTAAAATATTTGTATGGACGCCATTTTGAAAATAAGTTTTGTCCATTTAAATAGCATATGTTTACATGGCGTACCATAGTGTTACTTACGTGCCAAATTTGTTGATACTCGGTTGAGTAGTTTTCGCGATATAACGTAAAAGCTTTATTTTTAATGTAGTGATATCTTCCAAAATGACGGACCAGCAACAATATCCATCTCTAAATATGTTTGAACTGAAATTAAAATAATTAATTTAAAAAACCGGATTACGCCTTTTAAAAACATTTTCAAACCAGATTTTAGGAAAACAAAAAAAAAGTTATAAATAAAATTCTCGTATTTCTCTTACCAATTCGCTGCTCGTGGTTGGTCATGTGGAGTGAAGGGATGACTAAAATTTCGTTTTGTCCAAGATGATGGATAAAATTAATACGCAGACCTGTAAAATTTAAACCATGAACGTCATTATGTTTTTGCAACTAATTTGATAGCAAGTCTAGGTGGTACCTGTATAACTGTACTCAAATAAGTTGCAACCCTTAGGCCTATTATACTGTAGTGCAAGGAGTACACAACTAAGCTGATCTTTGTGGGAAACTTAATGCTGATGTTATGTTGTGTGTCGGAGGTTTATACATATCTCGAGTAAAGTGCAGGTAGGAACTTTAGCATTTCAGTTAAGAGCAGTTACTTGTAGGTTAACTGGATGATCAAAGAGTATGTTACACAAAGCATCCACATGTGTACGTAAGATTGCGAACCGTCTCGCGTCATTCGCTGTCAGGATTATAGTTCAATCAAAATTAAGTTTTATCAGATATTCTTAAAATTTAAAATTATATGTTTTATATATACTGACTAAGCAGAAAAAATTCGTTGTGTTATAGACTCAATTAAGAGAAAGTCTGGAAGGATGTAAGACGGGAAATAGAGACGTAGTAGAATTAAGAAAGAAGACTAATTAATTAAGGTTCGGCCAAGGCCATTTACTTAAAAATTAATGAACATTACAATTACACAAGAATAATATAGGACCTGGCCAACTGGAGAGAAGGGATAAAGGCAACCAGGGCTAAGTTAAAGAGATGGGAGTAGACACATGGTACAGGGAGTAGACACATGGTACAAGGGACTGACCAAGGTCTCGCACCTGGACAAGCTGCTTCTCTGGCCCTCGTAGCTCCGTCCACACTTCTCACCCCCACCACGTGTGTTTGTTGTCTTAATAGAATCTGATTGGTCCACGCCGTGCCCTGTGTGTGGAGTCTTGTCGAGGGGATGTTATGCTTATCGGTGTTATCTTCGGCGTATTTCTTTGACTGTTTACAGGTTGCACTTTTGGTCGATTGTTTGGTTTCCATGTTTTCCGGAACTAACTGTGTCCTCGGCACTGTCGCTTCGCTTAGACGAAACCTTGTGTAGTAACGGGCGCACGGTAGGGCTTTCATAACAGTTGGACGCGAATAATAAATCCAACACAGATTTTTGAGTCAAATTTTATTTTTATGTAATTTTATGTAATGGGTTTTTTTTTATTGTCGGCGCAATTTAGAAGTGACATCTTTTTTGTTTCATTTTCTTGCCACTTCCTGTACACCTTCACTAACGGACGCACCCGACTATTTGCCAAAAGCCCGCAATCCCATTAGATGAAAGTAATATTATGTGGTCGGCACATCTCGTGTGGTCACTGGAGATGATCGAAATCAGACGAATGTAAATTGGAATGAAAAGTTTACCGTTGGGGAATTTGTTGCTAATCTGAGATCCCCGCCTACCTGGCACTTGAAGTAAGTTGCAGTGTGTTTGAAATACACGTTTTTCAACGAAACTATTAAGGCGTATTCCCACCCGCCATATTGGATTTATAACTTTTTCGCCAAAGCTTCTATTTCAGAAGGTGTATTGAAATTTCCCGCACGACATAGCCTAAATAACAGCTTCGCAAACTTAATCGAACTGCCACAGCTTCGCTACATTTATTTATTTTTAACTGGTAACTGTCGAGACGAAACGCGAGATTGTTTCTTGTGACGATTTCTTGTAAACAAGAAATACTGACCTCAGACAGTGCACTACGCAATGATCTGTGCTCTGCCGTTCCAAAAAACATTATATGGGCTGTTCGCGGTTAAATGAGCACTTTTGAAAGCCCTGTTTAAGATCTACTTGTATGCACGTTGTGTATTCTTACGCCTTATTTAAAATTAACATTGCCACGAGCCTCATCACTTTTTTCATGCATCGTTCAAGTGAAATTGTGAAATTATTATAAAACTAAATATTGCACAAATTTGCTCATTTTATACTTCGATGCATTAGAAAAAAAAACTAAAGAAACAATTTACGTTACCACAAATGGTTACCTAATACTTTTTATACGGCGTTAAGATATGGAACTAATTCCCATCCATCGTAACCAACTTTACTGGGCGAATGTCACTCAGTGCGCCCGTTAAAATGTATGCAAGCAGGAGCAGTGACTTTTTTCTAAGGTTGATTTCAAAAGGGGGCACTTTATCGTGAACAGCCTTTACAAAACTGTATTTCCAAAGTATGGTAGAAATTCCATAAATCCAAAATGGCGGTGAGAATCTGCCTTAAACGTACTTCCAATGTGCTGCTGTGCAGGAAGAACACACTATTAAGATGAGGACTGTCGAGTGCTTTCAAGACGTCATGTGCATTGGCAACACCATTTCCGAACACACCAAAATGGCAACAAAACAGCTTTTTGAAAGCGTTGTATCTCGAAACACGTCAGCTCTATACATTGATCCCTGCATTGAACCTTCCTACAGACTTACCATCAATGCATGATAAGGTCACCGCTGATAAGGGCAGAGGTTGTGTGCGTGTCACCACCAATCCTGCGTCATCACCACGTGAGACCCAACGCCGTAGTTTTTCAAGGCCGCGGAGTACTTTATCCTTGCCGGAGCCGTGCGAAGCAGTAAAGGCTGTTCGCGATAAAGTGAGCACTTTTGAAATCAACCTTAGAAATAAGTCACCACTCCTACCTGCATATATTTTAATGGGCGCGCTGAGTGATATTCGCCCAGTAAAAAAATTGGTAACGATGGATGGAAAGTAGTTCCATATCTTAACTTCGAATAAAATGCGTTAGTAGTTTTTTGTGATAACTTACAGTTTTTAATTGGCGTTCTGTTTTTTTTTTTTTTTTTTTTTTTTTTATGCATCGAAGTGTAAAAATGAGCAGATCTGTAAAATATTTACTTTTCTAATATTTTCGAAGTTCCACTTGACCTACGCACGAATGAAGTGACGAGGCCTATGTCAATGTTACATAAGGTGGAATAATACACAACGTGCAAACAAGTAACTCTTAAGCAGGTCTTTCAAAAGTGCTCTGTTTATCGTGAACAGCCTATAGCAACATGTTGATGGTATTGGCGTCTCACGGGGTTGCGGTTTACTTCGCGCCCTCTTACTTATTTGCGTGATTACCTAGCTGCTGTGTGCTCACAGCATAGTGTAGGTGAGCAAATGAGTTGTTATCGATCTCTCCTCCTCAGGCGTTTGCACACGCACCGACATTTATCGGACTCCGATCCGACACCGGTGTCGGATCAGAGGTCCAGAGTTTTCACACGTACCAACATATTATCGGAGCCGGATGTTAGTTTGAGTTTGGCTACGCGACGAGCAAGATGTGTGCTATGTTCAATAGAAGATGTTACCTTCTGTATTTATTATACCCCTGGCGGAAATATAGGAAGAACAATGAAAGTCGACATTGGGTGCATCCTATTCTTGAGGTTAGATATGCGAAGGGCTCTTTTTGTCACACAAACATGGCCTGCACTCAACCAACTCGATTAATGACAATACGTCGTAGTTTACTCTCTTCATAGCAGTTTTGCGCAGATTACTTGTTGCACCAACCAACAACACTCGGACACTGCCACTCTACCACACGCTGCCAGACTGCCAAGTCGTGGCTGGCTCCGGCATGTCGGGTGACGTGTGCAAGCTACCATTACGAAACATTGTTCTCGACAGCTGGACATCGGGCCGACACCCAATCTGTCGAGATGCAGTGCATTGTGCTCTCCGACAGCCAGATGTCGGATCAATAATTGTATCGGATCCGACACTGTCGGGCGCTGTGTGCAAGTCTCCCATTGCAATACATTGATTTTCACGTCGTCCTATATCGGTATCGGATCGGGCTCCGATAATATCGGCGCGTGTGCAAACAGCCTGTGTTTTCCATCGCTGGGGCCAGTAGATAGTGGCGCGATGTGAGGTGACACGACAAGGGATCTAGCAGCCTGCAGTCTGGTAATGGCATTTCCGCGGCGCGAAGAGGAGCTCTCAGCAGGGAGAGTGGAGCGACGACTAGCCGTCTGACCGAGCAGTGCTTCGACCCTTTATTGGATTTCCTCCTCTGAAGTCGTTCGTCGGCGCCACGCCCTGCCCACTGACGACGACGTCGAGAAGACGCGAGCTACAACTGACTTATGTCCCTCTCCCGGACTGCCCTCCACACTTACCACTGGTGAAGCCATGGCAGGTTACAATCATCCCCCTTCCCATCAAATAAAACAAAAGTTTTCGGTTTAAAATTGGGATTGATTAGTACATAACTTTGCTGTCATATTTCGATGTAAGCTGCATGTTTTATTGAGAAAAAAAGTATTTTAATAATGGCAGCTATTAAAGTCAGTAATATTACTGTTTCTGTCAAATTGGTCGTCGAGAGATTTTGGCGGCTCTTGACACTGAAGTCTTGCGAGCCGATGAGGGTTGTTGCGGCTTGCCTTAAGGGCTTTACCGAACAGCTTTGGGGGTGCGTAACTCAAGAACGGTAGGCGACGCAATTTCATTTCACTACGTTATTGGTTTAATAATATTACTCAAGTCATTCACGATACGTTAAATACATCACTTTACAACAAGTTACTTTACGTTTAAACCGGGGGAGTTCAATATCATTATTATTAAATTACTTTAAGTTTAGCCACGCCATTATCTAAAGTTTTTGATCCCTACGTGGTCCGCTGGACTGATATCACCTTGTCTGTTGCCGAAGGCTGGTTTACATCTCGGCTACGTCGTTCCATCTCCTTGGTTGGCGGCTGGTACAGGAAGACCCCGCTTCGAGGCCCTGGCGGCGCTTAAGTATTCTCGCACGGTTTACTAACTATGATGCTGTTTTCCAAACCTCTTGCTGTGCGTGGCCTCGCCCTGAATACTGTCGTTTGTCGCTTCTGCATGGGGTGTGTCCCTGGCAAGCGTTAAATATGTTGCTTGCCTACACTGCAGCAGGTTGAAGCGAGGTGAGTATGGAGCAACGCCGGAATTAAAGGGCGCGTGGAATGGGAGATCCCCGAGAAAATCCGCCTACCAGCTGCATTTTTCCACATGCGAAAATCCGCTCCCCGCCGAGAATCCAGCCAGGTTCTCCGAGGTGCTGTCAAGTTGGTGTGCATGTTAATCTGACTAACAATTCATGAAGTAGAAATCTCCACCCCTGAGATAATCCTGGGCCTCTATTCTCTAATTTTTTACTGTCTTTATATAAAGACATTTACCGCTTAACTATTTTTTCGAAGCGAAATGGTATTCTGTAACTCAATATGTCTCCATGGTGGTCTTTCAAATGCCTCGTGACTGTCTTTATATAAAAACAAGTCTACGAAGAGTCTTTATGAACGAAAGTGGAACGAAAATGGCCGACGTTTTGAGGTTTCTTCTACAAATACGTCTTACAGAAACTAAAACGTTATAAAATTCCCCAAACATGAGAAATATTATATTCTGTTATTATTTCCGCACAAATAAACAGTGTCTGGAATACATTTGAAGAGTATATTTCGCTAGTGATATTGTATATTGTTCCCGTGGTTTATAATATGACAATACATATACTGTCAATACTTTAATGTCTTACCTATATGTTAATATATGGCGTGCCGTACCGCCACACAGTGTAAGAACCGCGACAGATATTAACAGAAACAAAATAATTCAGCAATGTTGTTGTCAAAGTGAACACATGTACAAATTTGTGCCCCGCACTATCACGATAGTGATGCTGCACGGTTTACACTACGATAGTTACACGATAGTTGCACGATGTGTATTTGGCCATATTGAGGAAAGAACTGACACCGAGCGCAGAGAAATTAGACTTGCGGGATTGTTTCACATTCTACCAGGACAACGGCCCTAAACATAATGCCATATGGTATGCATGTGTTTACTCTATAATTGCCCCCATGTACTCGATCCTCTCCACAGTCCCCAGACATCAATGCCATTGACAGTTTGTGGAGTGTGTTGAATGAAAACATCCTCACACATCCCATATCTAACCGGAATGACCTCTAAATTGCCATTCAAACGGGATTGGAATAAGATTGAGCCCTTTTATTGTGACAGGTTGGCTCGATCTATGCCAGATAAGCTTGAGGAGATAGAAAAGAACTGTGGCCGTCACTCTAGGTACTAACTGTCTACACATGCCCTTCAACGACAGGAAATATACAGACTGTGCTCTTTTCATTTTGGTGTACATCTTGACGTAAAATTGTGTCGTTTTTTCTTGTAAATTTATGTATTATGTTGTGAAGATATTTGCTTTTCCATAGATTTATTTTAGTTAACAGGTAATGTGTCTTTGAATGGAATTTCACCGTGCCTTTGATACAATGCCGCACTTTTATATGTAACTGTGTATTTTTCACACCATTACAAACCGTGTGATTTCCTTTATTTTCATCTCGGGAGACATTATCATTATTCAGCATCACCCAGTCGTAATGTTTGGTTTTTGTTCACGGATTATTTTACATTAAGTTTTCTCTCCGCTCGCCATTTTCTCGCCACACTTCTTTGTTTCGCATTTTTATTTTACGCTACAATGCTTTCTCTTAGCTTTTGTTTCACCCAGCGAAAGAGCAGATTGAAACTATGTGCTTACCCTAAGGGTGTTATTATACCTTTCCCACGTCAACGAAATGGGTAATTTTTATTAATCAAAAAATGTCATTATGTGGTTGGCGTTTGGGCATTTTCTTAAAGTTGCAACCCCGAGAATGTTGTCCCTGTCAGTATCCAGCTTTAACATTCAGTTAAAAGTTAATTAATTTTAAAACAAACATTTCACATAAAATAATTGTGATAGCAGTAAAAGCAAATAGTTAAATTGAATTTGTTGCCGTTCTGCATAGCCGTCTGGGTTTTCAACAAGATATTCGATGTCAAGCAGAGTCAACATTTGTATACTCTCAGCTCGTGTTATTCCACCATAGCAATGCGAGTAGCGTGAAGCTTATGGTATTAAATAAAAAGCCCTGCCATAAGCGGTGCACATCACTACATTTTACTGCAGAGTTCATTTTCGGAAATGCGACACACTTATTGAGTGGAGTTGAGAGATTTGAGCGGCTCTTAACAACGAGGTCTTGAGAACCGATAAGGGTGAAATGCGGTGATACTGGAGCGGCGCTGGAATGCAAGGGCGGGGGACACGGTAGGTCCCCTAAAAAACCCGCCGACCAGCGGCATCGTCCAGCACGATTCCCACTTGCGAAAATCCGGGAGTGACCCTGCCGTGGATTGAACCTGGTTAGCCTTGATGGGAAGCGGGCAGTCTAGCCTCTTAACCACCGCGGCCTCCGGGACGCCCGTATTGCTGGAATGGTCTGGTCTGTACTGAACTCCGTAGAAGATTACGGCCAAAGAAAGTATACAAACAAGTTAGTTTTAAGTTCTAGCCATCTCTTTTTAAATCCAATTATAACTATACCAATGTTATGCATGGCGTAGAGTAATTTCGGATGCAAAATTTTCTAATTTTTCTGTGAGTTATTATTTCTTTGCAAATGTACACATATAAGCTTACAGCTCTATCGTGAAGCTCTAATTTCTTTGGTGTCTTTAGATATTGTTTAATGTATGTATGTCGGCCGTTCCATTTCATTGACTTCCATATCCTCAAACCACTGATTTGTAACACTTTTACTGTACGGGAGGGTTTATTGACATGTTGAAAATGAAATTCAAATTCGAAACGTTTGCCGCAGTATAGCTGTGAATAGTTTAAAATTGTTTCGTAGGACTTGGCAGTCATCGTTGCAGAGTTTAAAGCCGTGGTTCAAGACCATACAACGAAAAAACACACGATTCTGCCATATCCCCACTTCCTCCAAACTTCAAGCAATAGGCCTACTACCCAGTAAGGGGAGGCGGTGGTGTAGTAGTTAGACTACTCGCCTCCCACCAAGGCGAACCGGTTCGATTCCCGGGGGGGTCGCCCACGGATTTTCGCATGTGGTAATCGTGCCGGAAATCGGTGGGTTTTCTCGGCGATCTCCCGTTTTCCCCGACCTTGCACTCCGGTGCTGCTCCATTCTCACAACGCTTCACCCTCATCGGCTCTCAAGACTTCGATGTTAAGAGCCGCCCAAATCTCTTCACTCACTCACTACCCTGTAAGTAATACTCGTCGGCCATTTATCATAGTCAACACTCAACCATAGAATCTCCACAACATCCAGCTTGATTCGTCATTTTACAGAATGTTCTTCTGCTGTTCTTCTAAGTCCAGTGGCAACATCCTTCGCGCCATAGTCAACGGATGGTATTCCGTAATGTGATTGTAAGCTCGGTCGTGAGGATGGCCCGGGGGGGGGGGGTCGTAGATTCTAAGAGTGCCCCCACCTCCCGGTGGATGGCACAACGATTTGAAGTATTTTGTGGTATCGATCTGAAGTATTTGGTAACTTTTCGTAACTAAGCTTTGCGGTTTGACTTCAATATACGTCGTAGTCTTTGATAAAACCGACCTGTCAATCTAATCTGTTTGCCGTGTCTTCTTTGGCGTGCTGTAACTCCCTTGCGTTTACATTTCATTTCCTCATTCACTGTGTCGCATGTCGCAAAGTAGCTGAAACTTCACTAAAATCTCACGGATGGATTTCACAAATATGTAGACACATAATCGTAGCCAGTTCTAACATCAGTGATAGTTCCCCGGCGATAAATGATCACGTATCATGTATTTTAATAAGTGTTACTATGGCGTAGTCGTCTTGACAGCCCGAAGTTTAATTCAAGTTGATTGGTCGTAGTAAGATCGGTGTAAATGATTAAAGTTTGATGGTTGAACTAATTTTCGCAAGCGAACGCCCTGCCTTCACGAATTACCGGTTTGGTGTGTACTCTGAGGAAGAAACTTAAAAGTTGTCATCCGAACTTTTCACATTTGATTATGGTTATTTTGAGGCAGCGCGTAATGTTAGGTAATCTTGGCAGCGTTTTTAAATCTCCAATATTCATTCTGAGTTACTCATTTTACAACACTTGTAGTTGTAGACAGTTAGGTCGACAGCTTCGTGGTATACTACTGAACGATAGCGATATTGTTTGAGGTCGACAGTGCCGTCCTGGTGAAGTGAAAAATTTCTCATCGTGCATGCGGTATTTGCCTCGGCTTGTTGGCAGTCTCCCGACGACCCCAGTGCTATGGAACTGCGTAGACTGTGTTGCTGCAGGGAGCGGAGACCCGCTGTGCATATCGACTCGGTGGGTTGTGCCCGTGTGAGGGCATGCATCACGTCACATTAACTACCCCTCGAGTCCCACCCCTAGCCCAGACCTGGCAGTTAGCGGTGAAGCTATCACCGCAGATAGTCTCCGCCCCTCTGGTGTGGGTGCTGGGTGTCTGTCAACCCCCCCCCCCCCCCGCGCTTTCTACCTCCTACCCTGTCAAGGGCCAGCTTTAATAACTATCCATTACACGCCCAGCCGCCATCAAAACGAATAGCATCTAGTATTCAGGCTCGCTGATTTTATATCATGTCTACCATGTGAATTTGATTTATTATATGTAATAATTGGTTATGGGGGAGAGACGCTCACTAGCTTGGATGTACATATATTACTACATAACTTCATTTCCATATTGAATATGTAAAAACCAAGTTTTCCAAGGCACCGAGAACATCTTTAACAGATATTTCGGAATCCTACTTCATTATCTCTCGGCACTCGTTTTCGCGTCGTAATTGCTTGTCTTTTCGCCGTATGTAAAATTGCATAATGTCCATCAGGTGGCTCTGTGGCACTGTTACCAAAATAAGTGTCTTACTGCGACTAGGGCTGTGCGACATCCAGAATTTGATGTCGATTGTCGACATCTGTCACATATCGACAGAATTTCGACATGTCTGTCTCGACAGTACCAACGATGGTCTCGACGATGTCAACTTTGACATGTCGACCTCGGTATGTCGATTGACATATCGGCCTCGGTATGTCGACTTCGATATGTAGACTGTCGTCGACCTCGACTTCGAAATGTAAACTTTGACATCGACAATATATTAATTGCTACATCCTCACTGCGATGCTGTTATATAGCATTAGTTACAAACTAGCAGCCATGCTTCTTCCTAAATAATTCATTCACGAATATATATCTGCTATCAGAACCTTTAACACACGATAGTGCAACATGTCACGTGTCAGTGTTTAGTATGCGAATTATATATTAGAGAACATTTTCCACTTATCTGACAACAGAATTATTAAAAATATTTTAATAGCTGATTGAGAGTTTAGGCTGAATTTTTACTAAAGTAGCATTGTTATTAGTACTCACCAAAATGCCATAAATATATTTTATCTTTATAACTAATTAAATGTAATATATATGCTGTATACACTCATTTTCTTTTCCTCCTCTTTTAGTAAAGTATGTAGTTTTAACAAGCAAGATTTTGTGTACCAAAAATGTGGCAACACTTTCAAAAAATATATTTGTTGAAAGTTTATTTGAAAGAATATTTACTCTAGCGATTAGGGAACTCGGTAATACTTTGAGTGTTTCTTTCATAGAATACTACCCATTAACATGTTATGAGTTATGGCATGACTGTAAACAGTGGCATTTTCGTTTCAGTTTTCATTATGCATTTTGAATATTACTATGCTGCTATCTAGTAAGTAACCTTGAACCAAAGAACATGTAGTGCGGCACCAAAAGTGTTATATTGTAGAAAAAACACTGCGTAGTTCAGAAGTTGGCAAGTATTTAAATATTTTTAGGAACGGTAAACTTAACAAAGCAGAGTTCTTTGGTCGTTTACAAATATTCGAAGTGCTCACATCATATTCCACTGACGAGGGATATTTCTTCGGATGTAACTGAATATTCTAGTTTTTTTTTTGTTATTGGTGTTAAACTCGGCGTGTGTGTGGATGTGCTGTTATCTGTTGCATAAACATAACATGGCAACGGATTCGTAAATATTGAAAATAGACTAAAATAGCAATTAAAATTTTTGCTATAGTTGTGATTGATTGAACGTATCAGATATAGCACAAATATTATTTATGTCACAGTGATATAAACATGTCACTTTTACTTCCGATATCGAAAGCTGAAAATACTAACCAACTTTTTTCTGTATTATTATATATAAATTCCCTTCAACCATATTAAAACATAAAATCCGCTAAATAAATATGTCAAAACATAATTCTTGAAATAGTACAAACGTGGAACGTCACTAGCTTTGAGTAATCTTTAATCTTGGTTACCGACATCTACAAAATCAGATCCTAAATTCCGATTCCAAACTGGACACTAAATGAGAATGGTGAAACACTAGCTTCTATTCAGCCGAATGTCAAGCCTATCTCCCGACTGGCTATTCTTGTATTTTAGCGAGAGGCAGTAAAACCCGGCAAAGTGCTGAACAACTACCCCACTCACTATGCTCAGCTCTATGTCACCCGAATAACGTACAGTTGAAAACATCGCTAATAATTGTTGTGCACATTATTTTCTTTCATGTGGAAATACTATCAGATTAGAATTAGACTTATTTTAATACGTTGGCGCATTTGTGTTCAAGCCTACATATGAGTGTAGTTGTAGGTTTTTGAGGCGAGTAGTTTAATAAACCACAGAATCGTATTAAATAAAATATCGCTGTTCTTGCTAACGGATAAATCTCAGGCTATAATTCAGTCCCGGGTATAGATGTATAAGGTTTATAGATTAAAGTTTGTGTTTTTTTATAGCTATTATTTGATATCCACCCTGGCGATATGTGACTCGTTTTTTTAAGGAAACGGGGATAGGAAGAGTTAAATGTGTTTCATTGAAATCAGACGTTATCGTTACGTGTATCAATGTTTAGCAAGTTAGATCACTGTTGGCACTTGTAACGTCTTGAATTGCTAATTCACTCGTAAACGTCACATACTAAATTTTGTAGGTTTTTTTTCTGACACTGCGCGTAAAAGACAGTACCTACTCACAACAGAATTCTTATTTTTAAAATGAGAACTAACCAATTATAATTTCGTTATAAATTACTTCTCTCATGCAGTTGCGCCGATAAAGTATTTTTAAACATTTAATTTTCGACACAATAGCACTATTCGCGAAGTTTGAACAAAAGTATTTGTATCACATAACTTAAATTGTAATGACCGAGGGCTTCTATGTAAACAAAAGGGCCTTATTACGACGTAATTAAGGCTTGTTGTTGTTTTTATTTTAGCCGTTTGAGACCCAAAAAAGGAAATAGTTTGTATGCAAAATATTATTAAACTGCGTTCACACGAATTCGGTGCGCTGTCCCTTTGGTGTAATTTTCTATACTTAGTTAAACTTTGTTTTCATGAGGCGGAGGTATAACCTGAAAGTAGTACTTCAGCGGAGCTTCAGATAAGTATCAAGTAACCCCTGAGTGGATTATAGTCATAAACATTTTTGATGGCCCTACTTTCCAAACAGAAGCCGATTAGATCTATCACTTCGCAGCGGATTTAATGGACACAGTCGGTACTTCAGCTCAGCAGATTTGGTTTAATATGTTTATTAGTTCCATAGATACAGCGTACGACACTAAAATGATAAGACTGCTATTCTTAAACTATGTCAGTGCTGTATAAATATTTTAGGTGGCCTTTCTTATTTCCACTTGCATGCCACATTTGGTGATGCTCGATTGAGCAATTACTTTATTATTATGATTGTCATGTTCCAATATTAATGGCCAGAGTGTTTTTATAGGTATATTTAGTACACAAAGTAAGTACTGCCATTTTACCAAGTTAGTCTACGTTCAGAATATAGCTAATGGTTCTCGAGATGCAGCATGTAACACAAAATAATCAGGCTATCGTTTTGAAGTAAGTGCATAATCCATTTAAAGTTATGTTTTTTTTTTTTTTTCAGCGAATTGCCATTCTTTTAGCCGTAGAACAAATTTGTTGGGAATAGTTTCGCTAGTTGCAGGGTTATGAAACAAAGGCTTTATTTTCCAGGTACCTATATTTTTATAAAGCTTTTATTTCTCAGATGGTGATATATATTTTAATGGCGGGGGTAAAGTGCTGCAAATACTTGTATATATTGCTCGCAGTAACTACTGCCAAAATACTTAATTTCGTTGAAATAGTTATAATGGTTCCCAGGATCTGGAATATTAACAGCTATCATGAAAAGCATATGGACCACTAAAAATCTTTTAAGTTAAGCGACTTACCATACCGCTGTTGTATGCCATATCTGACGAAAATCGGTACCATACCGCTGTTGTATGCCATATCTGACGAAAATCGGTTCAATAATTCTTGAGGTATGAGATAAAAGGCTTTAGTTTGTTTTCGTTTTCACTACCTTACACAATGGTGGATAGCAGAAAGTTTGATTTAGCTTTTTGAAAGCTAATAATAAGTGTTACAAGGCAGCCCTAACATTTCAAAATGTTTACCTCTGTTTTGAAGATAAGCATTCCCAATGTTCGTGAGCTATAAAAGTCGGATGTCTTGAGTGTCCCTCCTATGTACTTACTATTTGTATGTCAGTTTCATGGGAGGGGGGGGGATGTTACTCTGTTCACTGGTGCTAGTGTATCTTTGAGCTCTCTCCAGAACGAGCAGTCGGCAGTCGGCCGCTGCAATCTGCAATTAAATATTAACGTATGTATTCCTGAAAGAGCTTCCACATTGAGCTGTCGCCAGTCCAGCAATCAGCGATAGTTAAACATTACCTAATTTTAATGACGAAAGAAGAACTGAAACCTGAGATTTGCTGCTTGCTTAACACTTTTTAATTCTATTTCTTATTTATTTATTACAGCAGTGAAATAGACTTATAAAAGAACATATATTTCACTTTTGGAGTGCTTGTGAATACGTATCGCCGGCTAAGGATTGCTTACTGTGGACATAATTCTGACATTTATTCTGACAGAGGAGCCCACTGCTAATCGCGCCCTTTTTAAACTGGAGTGTTTGCACCGTCGTAGAACTTAAAAGAGCGGGGTAAAAATCGCACGGTATCTGAAGAGGGCTGATGTTATTACAGGCTGTTCACGGTAAAGTGAGCACTTATTAAGGCCGTTTCACCAGCCGTTAGCCACTAATATGAATGTTTATTACAAACTCAGGCATTACCTTTATCAGTCACATAGCAATATGATACTAAAAAGTGGCGGAAAGACAAAAATTGGCTACAAGGAAAAATTTGGAAGAATGTGCTCACTTTATCTTGAATAGCGTATAAAATGTATCACCGTGCACCAGTGGCGTGTGGTGAACTGTTGCAAGGTAAGCTGGCGTAAGCTCTGTGCAGTAGTCTGTTGCTTGCTAGTCTACACTTCCACCAGAGAAATGTAGATCAGCAGGTGACGTCACAGGACGTATGTAATGGGTCCCTGGCCTGCTCTCTTGTGAGTGGTCGAAATATATTCAGTTTCCCTACGCTCTATAGGATATCATTGGATCCTGCTGCGTGCACCGCGAAGTGAAGAGAAGGGTGGTGCAATACCCACAACACGGAATGACGTACGAATGCTGCCCTCGGGACTACCTTGCGCGCTCCGCGTCCTCGCAGCAAATGGTTTCCTTCCACAGCCGGGGATTTGGTTTCCGGCCGAGTGGCTTGGCCCCAGTCCAGGGACATCTGTAGCAGCCTCTCGTTTCCCAGGCGCGCGGGTGGGCGGGCTTGTTCGCGGGCCCCACGAGGGTAACATCGCCGACCACCATCCGCGATCGATTATTGAAAGGGAGGCGACGGCGCCGTGCTAACCTTTCGCATATTTCCGCGCTGTCGACCGGCCGCAGTTTTAGCGCTGGCCGTGCCCTTGTCGCTCTCCAAAGTTCCCGCATTTTAATATTTCAGATTTTCAAATGACCGCGCTAAAAATATTGCAGATTTTACACTTTAAGGGGAAAGTATCCTTGCCATCTTGAGTTTACGTATTTTCCTCAATAACTTAATTTTTGAAGTCAATATTTAAAAACAAAGCTAGTCAAGACTTAAGGAACAGCTTAACAGTTATTTCGAAATTTAGCTTGTTTTTCTTAAATGATTAGTATCACATCTGTAACCGTGATCAAATATTAACTTAATAATGTAATTCCCACATGGGTAAATACCGGAATAATTGATACCGTACACATTTTAAACAGTTCGTTACGTAGACATCTATGTCGTGTCTAGCGTTTATTTTTCATGCCTTGTCTTTAATTTTCTTTTCGAAGATTTGTAAGAAAAATCGAAAATGGACTGGGTACTACCCTACGTTCACTCGCCGTTAAACTAACACGTATTAAGTTTCGCTTTCAGGTGTACTACGTAAAACTGGAGTCACTCAAAGTGACACATTAAAGTTGTATGGGCGTTCTGTCGTAGGTTATATTGCTTCCAGTTATTTGACATTTTGAGGGTATTGACAGACCTCTGTAACAATAACTGATAATCACGGCAAAATTCTAAATCTGTTTTTATAGTTAGACTTACTTGTTTTGAACGTAACTATATATATATGCCAAGTAAGAATCTAAATATGCTCGTGCCCCCATTTAGCGAAACTTTCTATGTAGTTATGTTATTGCCATCCGAATGTGGCACGTGTAGTGCTAAGAGGAGATGATCTGTGCTAATAGTATGGGCAAGTACACACCAGGGCAAGTATGCATATATATGTAGTTAACAAGTACATTGTAATAATTCGGATACGGCCTTAGTTTGCTCCAGAAGACTGGGCGAAAGGAAACATCAGATGGCTGAGTGTTCTAATTTTACGTGGCCAAGATTCAGACAGCAGCCATTAAATCTTCAGTTCTCTAATGCAAATGAGGCAGTGGAAAATATATCTACTGTTCTTGCCATCAGAACGCAGCTTACAGATATTGAGGAAGTTTTGTGTTCGTGATTTATTCCAACTCTGAAAACTAGATAGCGATAACCTCCGGAATGGAATAGGCCAGGAAGATTCAGGGACGTTATTCGTATATGTGCGCATTAATTTTTAGAGTGATAGGAGAAATTATATTCTTTAAATAATTATTACAGTGCTTAAGTTTGTAATTTGATGATTAACACTAAGTACTAAATGCATTTTGATAGATGCGTGGATTTTAGCATTATGTTAATTGCAGTGTTAGTTTTTTACGTGTCAGGGAAGAACGTACAGCTGTTAGAAATAAGAAACTTGACCGGATCTGGGGGGCCGTGGTCGCATAGCGGGTAGTGTGCTCGCCTCGCACGTAGGCGAGGCGGGCTCGATTCCCGACGGAGTCGCTCCCTGATTTTCGCACGTGGGAATCGTACCCGACGATGACGCTGGTCGACGGGTTTTCTTGGGGGTTTCCCGTTTCCCCCGCCTTTGCATGCCGGTGCTGTCCTATGTTCACCTTGCGTCGCCACTCCACTTAGCCAGAGCTTTCAGAAGTATTCGCTTGACAGCACGCCCTGGAAATCGAAACACTGATGTTTTCTCCAAATCCTTGAACGTGTGTAAACTACTGTACTGGAGGATGTCCGGTCGCCAGGACGACACACTGGTTGACTGGCTTCCAGCCCCCGATGGACTAATTTTTTTGTGCACCGAGTTAATCTGCGATTGCAATCGGCCGAAAACCCTGTCGCTTGTGCACTTCCTGTTCTTAAACGTAAACCCCTAACTTTGCCTTTTTCTCGTTTTACTGGAATCACCGGTAGTCCGCTGATTATTTCAGTGGCTTAATATTAATTATTTCACTTCTATTTTTACCCGATTTGTGGTTGAATAGTGAAGAGATTTGGGCGGCTCTTAGCAGCGAGGGCTTGAGAGCCGCTTACCCTATTTGTGGAGGGCTTCTGCCTTTAAAGGTACTGATTTGTATTGTGTTCCACCACTAAACAGTATATTGTACATTACTAACTGATTCATCAGTAATTGACATTTTAAACTGTAAAATAACAAATAGCACAGCCTGAACGCAAAGTTTCTGGCTGGTATCCTTGGTGGGCATTTTGTCATGTAGTTGGGGATTGTTTATTATGGAAGCTCGTTAGCCTGAAGGCTAAGGGGAAATAAAAGTTTGATAAGGGTTACCAAAACACCAGGTAATGTTTGCCCAATTTATATATATATATATATCTCCTCGTAATGCTTAAAAAATGTTTGTCATGAAAATGGTCTTCATACTAGTTTGACATAATTTTAATTGATTATGTAGTCTGTTCACGGTAAAGTGAGCACTGTTGAGGCCCTAGTTACTGTTTTATTTCCACCATTTTACTTATCCTTTAACTAATTTAAAAAAAAAGATATTGTCATGTTAGTCATCAACACAGCGTGTGTATTCCACCGCACTCTGAAGTTAACGCCTAAGGCTAAAATAAAATATATTTATTGACTATTATTCGAATTGAGAGGGTTTTCAAAAGTGCTCACTTTACCGTGAATGGCGTATAGAAGCGTGTGGGAGCGCCTGTAGTGATGATTCTCGCACCTCGTCCTGGTCACCTGCGTGTATACACGGGCGTTGTGAAGTTTACATCTGCTCTTCCCTTTGACCGCTGACCTTCCCTTTAATACATTATGTCAGTGTCGCCGCTCAAAGTGCCGTGCTCACTTGTGCAAGCACTTCACGTCAGTTTAGCGTCCTCTGCAGGGAGGCGTCAAGGCTTTGGTTTCGCGTGTCAGTGTCCGTCCCAGCGAGCCCTTGCTTTGATGCGTAAATGTAAGTGTTGTAAACCTGCCATTGTTTCCATACCCTCGGTACGCCGCTGTACTCAACCTTGCTGATGCATTCGCTTCTCGACCTCTGGACAGAACGAAAAGATGCACGCCGGTAGGCTGACCTACTTAAGGTTCGGCATCTTAAGAGGTCTACTTACTGAAACGTTTTCTGTGAAATCGTTGTTTGCGCGAATACGCGTTTCTCGGTAAATAAATGTTCTGGAAATACGACCTTTTGCCAGAAACGGTAACAAACAACTATGTCCCAATGCAGTTTCCTTAAGAGATAAGACAAAAGTACGATTATACGCACGTAGTTTAATCTCTGGGCTGCCTTCGCGTGTAATAAAGTACCACTGTTACAGATCTGACTTGCACAGTACAGCATTTTGACGGAAACACTGCACGCCTTGCGCGTAGGAGCGATGAGGCGCTAGGCGTGCGTGTAACTGTCGCCCGTATCGCTCCCTCGCTTCTTGGCCTGGAACACGCAGCTTCATACTACCCTTAAGGGCGTTCAAGTGGCAAAATAGTTTCTATATGTTAAATGTGTGTAGAAAAATGAATTACGGGAGTTATGGGAGTTTTTAATTTTTATGTTTTACCATACAAATTTCGAAATGTTGCGTGATTAGCGTGTTTGGCTAGAGTTGATTTTAATTGGCGATGTCATTAATAAGACAAAGAAATGTCATGGAAATTCTTAGTGGTGGTCGTCGATGATTTCATTTTAAGTTTTATAGAAGATTAAATTAAAAATAGTTAGACGTTAAACTGCGATGCAGGCGAAAAATTGCTCTTCTTCAAATAAATTATTCCGTGGAGTTGCTGTGATTTTAAAAAGCCCTTTAGGTGAAATCAAAATTTATATATAACAATTTTAACTGTTTAGCGCAATATTTAAGGTTAAAATGTTTATAATCGTGGTTAAAAAGTAGCCAAAAGTTATTTTTAGTAAATTTTCATTGGTATTATTTCAAAAAGTAGTGAAATATCTCCATTACAGATGGGGCAAAGAGGCACTTCAGCGTCTTTTTATGCCGCTGGAAGTACTTTGCTTAGCTAATATTACTCAGCATCGTTCATAATACGGCCTCTCCGAGTTTCTAACACCGAAGACTACGACCAACAAATCCGTCTGTTTCGAAATAGTGTCTTAGGTGATCATTGTAGCGATGATGACATAATCTCTGTGGAAAGGAAGCCGAACCGACGCGACAATACTAAGAGTTCTAGCACAGCACGACTCCGAACTGATTACGCACAATTGATTGCGGAGATTCAGAACGTCAATTAGATTTCCTGTGTGCAGGACAGAGTCCATCTCACTGGTGGTTCTTATTTCTGTCGATAAAAGCCATTGCAGTTAAAACCGCGAATGTGGTCGTAAATTGTCTTTATCATTGCCTTTTACTGTTCCGGCATAGTTAGAAGGTTTGGGTTACTACACTGTCTTTAATTTAGTATAAAAAAAGGTTAACATTTATTGCTTATCTGGAACTATAACACGAAAAATAGTGGTTTGAAGGCACTTTAAAACTAGTCAGGGTCTCGGTTTTTTATTGTTATTTCTATTTTAGAATTCTTCAACTTTTGAGATATATCAATTAGTAGTCTGATAAAAGTGCTCAAATAACATAGACATTAATTTGTAAATACAAATAAAAATAATTACGGGAATTGTAAGTTTATCTTGTGTCAAACAAACTTAAATTAATATATAGTATATAAAGAATACGTTTTGCTGTTGCTCAAAACATTTATCGATGTCACCGAAATGTCATTTAGAATTTTTTTTTGGAAATCCAACAAGTGGTTTACCTTTGGTTTAAGTTTAAACTTTACAATTAAATCAGAGTTAAACAGTGAGTAATTAAACCCTAATTGCAGGCAAGCGAAGTGCCGGATTTCTAAGAAAATGCTGGAAGGCATTCCTAAGAATTGTTGAAACACTTCAACCGAAATAAAATTCTGTGTTTAAATAATTCTTTGAAATTCGGTTAAAACAGTGTATTCAGAACTGTATTTTAAGGAGTGTTGAGAATTATTTTCCCATTAATTTGGCATTTTCAATAAATTACCATTGCTATTATGCAACAAAAACAATGTATTTCCTCAGAATACGAAGTCTGACGAGTGAAAGTTTATAATGATCTTGATCATGGAAGTCGCCTCGCCAATATAATATACTGAGCGTAGTGTCCCTAAGCCATCTACTCTAAATTACGCCTTCGTTTCAGTTGCAGTATAGCATCGGTCGCTGCCCCCCCCCCCCCCCTCCCCAGCTTCTCTTCACACCCATGTTCTCTCTCGCCTATCGCGCACATATAATCCTCGTCCTCAGCCCTAGAACAGGAATTATATCCCATTTACACTTTTAGGCCGCTCGGCATAACCACAAAGGGATTACAGCCGAAGAGAATGTAAAGCTGCGGATGTTATCTGGGCATTGTAATCGCTGAAATGCTTCCATAACGCCGGCCCATTATGTTAGGAACAACCTGCTTGCCACTTACTGTGGATCATTAGCAACGGCTAGAGACGTGGGAATTTAGCTAGTTCAAGCGGTATTTGGATGTACTTTAAACACATGTACTTGTTTGTTACTCTTGAGAGTGGTTCACTAATTTCCTGATACGCCTTGCAGGATAGTGAACGAGTATGACACATGTAGAAAGAGAGCGAGCGAATCACGCATAACTTAGAACATAGGATAAACTATACCCACCATGAATATGATAGCCGATGAAAAAATAGGGTGTGGCTGTGTTGGGGACACGGCCGTTTGTTTTGCGTGAATATGTCTATGTTGATGCGCTCGGGAGCCTTGATTTTTATTTTACGTTCCCGGCACTTCTTCACTAATCACATGAGATTTTATGGGCATCACTGGATTGCTTTTGAAATGCTGCTTCCAACCGTATACGATTTCTGTATTTCGACGTGACTTTTCGACGAGTATAGGCCGAAATTCTGTTAAGTTTTCTTAATTTTTACATTAAACGCATACAACTTCACTATAACCTCGCCACACAAATGTTTTTATGCTCGCAATCGATTGATCTTGGCGAGAGATGTCGATTGAAACTCGAACGAGCGTCATAGCTTCTCCTAGTCAAAAGTTATACCATGCGGAAGTTATGAGACGCGGAGAAACTAACTCGAAATTGCGGTGCCCCCCCCCCCCCCACAATCTATCTCTCTGTCCTCACCCCTACGCTCGCGTTGGTTCTTAGTCCTCACTCCACCTAACATATTCTTTGATCCTTTGGCAATCGAGTGGTGTAATTAAATGTTGAGTGTAGATGATAGATTCGGAGCTGCAATGCCAAACTGTATCCCCGGATTTTTTCGCATCATCAGATTTTCTGGATTACCTCCCATTATGGATGCAAATTTAAAGCCGTATTCACGTCAAAAATTACAGCGTCTGGGATGTACACAGGACTGTCGAGTTTAGCCTAGCCGTCAAATAACACGATAAATTTCCGCGTTATGATCAGTGAGTCACTCGTGGCATCTTAAACACGTGCTGCTGTCAGTAATAAACTTTGTGGCCGAAGTAGTCCAATTCATAACCAAGTTACAAAAAATAATAAAAGTACTCTAAACGAAGCTAAGTCGTTGCGAGATTTATCTGCGTTTCCGTCGTTCATTTTTTGACCAATCTGAAAGCAGCTCTGTTTTCACCTCGCCTTGGTACTGTTGTGAGGAAAGTCTATATTCTATTCACGGTGTCCTCACGCTTTTGGAACCAAACATTTGGCAAATCACTTCGTGTATGGCATGTTCTATTGTTTCTTAAGTAAATAATATGCTACAAGCGTTTCATTCTTCCGTTAACATCTAGGTGACTTCTTTTTTAGTTCAATGAAACCTTCAGTTTGATTGATGTCTAAAGTATAATATTTGTTTAATTGTCATTATGAACTAACAACAGAGAGGGAAGAGGTGTGTCGGTAATATGTAGTAAAATAATTT
The DNA here is from genome assembly GCA_029891345.1 of Dryococelus australis. Taxonomy (NCBI): domain Eukaryota; kingdom Metazoa; phylum Arthropoda; class Insecta; order Phasmatodea; family Phasmatidae; genus Dryococelus; species Dryococelus australis. Next base: position 113,362,310 of record CM056996.1, on the reverse strand, counting down.
ACAAGGGAAATATTGGTAGTTATATTATTTTCATGTTATTCATGAGTATGATAATGTCACACTTCGCTGTTACAGTATGTATAAAAATGTGTGTTTTTAACTGTCCAGAGTACAAATGCGGTGCCTTTGTTTCTCTTTGGCGTTCCCTTTCAGTTTTATTGTTCACGTTTTGTTTACATGGGACGGAAGGATACGTAGCGAGTAGAGATTGTGACGCGCGACCCGTCACCGCACGTCTGTGAATAGTTTTCATCATGCAAAACAATTTTTTATCACTCTTAGAATTAGGGGGTTGTGACCGTGTAGCACAAAAAGTACTTACTGTGTCTGCCTGGTAACCTATTGAATTGTGCAGCGTACGATCCGTTACGCACGAACTTTCACACACGTAGTTTCAAGGTTTAAAACTTTCCAACGTGGTTTAAAACAATAGTAAAATAGAATTGTGATGTTCTTGCCAGCTTCAGGTCACTACAAAATACTTTTAAAATGTCTGAGGTACCCGGAATAATAACTATAAATATCCGTGCCTAATTTTCACGTGCAGCAACATCAAGGCCTGGCAAAGAAGTGTGCAACGGACTGATGTTTCTGTGATTCTTCGTGGGAGCGCAGCACAATCAAGGACCAGCTTGGTAACCAGCTTGGGAAGGCGCGACGTTTTGTGACGTTACTTCCGGTATCTTGGTCAAGAGGACGGAAGTTGAAGACGTATTTGTAATCTGATTGGATGGGAAATTGGTGTCCGCTGCGTCGGTCACCATAAATGGTAATGTTTTCAGCCATTGGCTGTGAATACCTTGACCCCTCCCAGGAGTAATCGAAAACCCCACGATTTCTTAGAAAAATGGCTTTTTGAGGGGAAACTAAATTGATTGGTAGCGCAAGTAGGCGGTGTATTTAATGCCGGCACACACTGCTCTCGAGGTCAGTTCAGCGACCTCGAGGGGGCAAGCTTCTACCATGAGATAAGTAGTACTTTATTTGAAACACCAATGTAGGCTCCTAAAGTGAACAGGTCCCTTACGCCACTTGGACTTTGGGCAGGGGCCATTGTGGCCGTAAAATAATTCAAAGTTTTTAAATTTTGCGAAACGTTGACCTTTTAGCCAAAAACCCAATACTGTTACTTTTGTAACCAAGTGGTCGCCACCAAGACGAAAAGTGGCGGTAACCACTAGAAACCATAGGTAAACTTTTGCGACCACTTATAAACATTTTTCAACTTTTTGTAAACTATTGCAAACCTTGGTAAAAAATTTGTAACATTTTGTGAACACTTGCCAATAATCGTAGGAGCTATGCGAAACTCCTTGTTTTTAGAATTTTTTTAAAGGGAAATCTTACGAAGTTTTGGGCTTGTTTAAAAATCCAATTTACTCACTGGAGTTAAGGCTGGCATTCCTTAGCAGTTGCTCCCATCCACCTGGAATTGCGAGTAAATTAAAACATAATTATTGTTTGATGACCAGTAATGTGTTACCAAAATGGGGTCTTTCCTAGTGACATTGGTAAATGTAGGTGCGACAGAAACATAGAAGCCGTTTGTAACTAGGGTAAATTGGGGTCACGTGCTTAATATATTTTGTGATGGCCTTTTGCAGATTGTATTTACTTATTAATATGGCTAGTAAGGAGCATAAATATAACCTATATAAGTATTATATGAATATCAGCGAACGTATTGGTACCTGAAATGAGTTGCATTTTATTCTATATTTTTGGCAACCTGGGTTTTATGTAAATGTTTTTTAAGTATAAATTTTCATATATGGGAAAGGAAATAATAATGTTACCCTTTCAAATGATATATCAGAAAGCTAACCAGAGAAGTTTTCCATGTGAAAGAATTGTGAATGGAAAAGAAAAATTGAAAAAAGGCACTTGGAACATGACCACACTTCTTTGTTTCTATTACAAATCGTTCCAAACATTTAATTACCCTTGCACTGTACAGAAAAATGGTTTTTTCATGGCTTTTGCCTTTTATTTATTTTTTTTTTATTTATTTTTTTTTTTTTTTTGCGAATCCTGCCTTGCCACGCAATTGGATTAGGACGCAGCAAGGTCAGAAGGTGGAGAAAATTCGTAGAGCTTTGCTTCTTCTGTACTTAGTATAATATATATAGTCAATGGGAAGAGTTGAAACAGTACGTTACTTTCAGTGGCGCCTTATTTAGGGACCTTGGAGGGGGACAAATTTTTAAAGTACTGATCTGAAAGTATCTAAAATTAATGTAAAAACTATTTTTATTTCCGAAGATACAATATGAATAACATTCTTAAGCAATTCCACAAGGTGAGTGTACAGATAGAAAATATAAGTTGGCAAATTATTTAGAGTTATAGTTAAAATGTACAGAAATATCCAAAAAATATTTTGGTCTGGGGGAATCCCCTCATTTCACTATCGGAGGCAGAAACTGATTTTCTTGTAGTGGTTCCACGTCTTCAACTGAACTTTACAATCTCTCAGTGTAGTGCCCCGTTGTTTTCCGTTTGCTGCCTGTTATCTGTGACTCGCGAAGAAAAGTTAAAGGCCGGACTACGCATGATTTAGTTTACGCACAGAGAGAGAGGGCACACACACAGACACACAGAGTTCAACATGTTATTGATGCCGCATACGCACAAAAGTTGCCGGAATTACGGCGAAATTGCGGGCAATTATCTTGGGTAGTGTGCCTAGTCTATGCGTGCTGGCAGCATTTCAAAAATAAGAAATATTTCATTACTCGACGTTATTGTTTACGTGACGTGTTGTAATGCGTATCAGAATAAGCAGAATACATAATTTTGTTAGTCACGCCATCATCGCCGACAATATTCAGTGAAAACAAACTACCGCACATGCATGTCGCCAACAGTAGTCAAATTCACTACTTCACGGGGATTATAAAATATAGCCCCAATTTCACTGCGCTACGCCTGTGCTATTTTTGTGTGCGTGTGTTGGGTTATTCGCTCAGTTGACTGTAACCCTGACTTAAGCAGTATGTAACATTGTTTTACTGTGCCCTCCTACCTGGAACTGATTATATATATATATATATATATATATATATATATATATATATATATATATATATATATATATATATATACATACATACATACATATTGCGATTCAGATGAAAGGAAGCGGAAATGGGGAAACGTACCTGATATTTTCACTGTACTCACGCAACTGACCGTCGTACTAGGATTGTAGTTGTGCAGCAAACAGCAACACAGCTATGTGCGCGAGTATGAAATTGTTTTTTTTTTTTTTCTAAGTAAAAACTTTCTAAAACAATGTCTGTAATTTTTAATATGTCTTTAAAGATACGTTCTAAGAGTTATTTCAAATGTGTGTACTTTTAATGAGAATACAGTCCGAAATAAGTTAAAGTATCCCACGTTATTTCAAAATTTTCAAACACTCTGCAACAGTTTACAAGCCATGCAGTCGGGCGCTTTTACATGCGTGACGATCACTAAACATGAACAGTCCTCTGTGTAAGTACGCTGTGTTTTAGTTCACTTCCACGTCATTCGGAATGTGCTTACTCAGAAGAGCTGAAACTCTGCAAATCACATAAACCGATTGTATCCGTAAACATTTAGAAGTCCGTAAATTTTGTGCGTTCATCTGGCGAAACCTAAAGAGCTGCTTCACATAAAAGTGCCAGATTGCAACATTCTCAGCCAAAAATGAAACCCCCCAAGTCATGACTTTGCTAAATGCACTCGTGAACCGTGGAGTATTTTGAAAGGAAAAAATATCCTTGAGTGTAAGTTTATTTGAATAGATAAATTATTAACTTGTGCCATGTGTCATGAGCGCTAATAAAGAGACTACATGCAGTATCCTTGATGGTACCTACCAAATTACAAAATGATGAATTGCCCTGCTCTTGAATACGGCCTTTGTACGGAGTACCTCGGGAGTGTGCACTGAGTTGATGGGCCCGCCTATGCCTGACGTTTAAGCTGCGTTGGAGTTTTATTTACTTTTTTTTACAAAATTATATAACGTACTCCCAATTCATACAAAGAACACACTTCGTATGATTGTGGGTGGGTACCTTCAAGACGTATGTATGAAATACCACCATAATATTTGCAGACTGCAGACATTTCACCTGCAAAATTATAAAGCTGTTAGTACTAAGGGCGGGCCGGTTTCACCCCGTCTGAAATTTATTGGGATTAATTGATGCGTTATCGATTTGATTGGAAGGGTTGATCGTTAATCCGATCAAAAATTGAAAGGGTTAAATTTAATTGATATTGTTAAATGTATTGGAAGGGTTAAATTGATTGAGGGGTTAAATGGATTGAAAGGGTTAATTTTTAATCGGGGCAATTTTTTTCTTTCTTTTTGGGTGGGGGAGGGGGTAGCAGGAGCTCTGTACGATGTTGATGGTGTAGTGCCCTGGAGGCGACTGACCAGAGCCGCCGCCGCCGATGTATCATCATTGTGGCTATGCCTCTCAGCGCAGGGGAAGTACAGACCGAGGCCTTTGTCTTCCCAAGCGGTAATCATTTGATTGGACCAGGGTTAGGGGCAGCTAACCCACCCCGCCCTGGTCCCCCATAATATAGGCACTTTAACCTGGCACACGCGGCGCTCGCATGTCAGGAGTGTGGTTTTTGTGACCCAGTATAGCCCCTCGGCCATGGTTGTTCCAATCTTTATTCCCCTTATTTTCGCCTACAAAATTAAGGGGAAAGGCGGTGGAGTTCCGTTCCCTACTGGCACGGAATTTGGAAAATCAAAAATGTAGGCCTTTTAAAAGTTTGGTAAAATCTATAAAAAGTTGTTTTTTTTTATTCTATAAAATATTCCCGTGAATTTAAGCAAGATATCAGGAAGAGGCAGAGGAAGCAGGGCCTTCCTCTATCTATATCATTAATAAACCGAGTTGTGGTGTTTGAGGTGGTACTATGTTTGGTGTGTGTATTTGGTTATTAAATGTTAGTATATAAGGTTTTATTTTGTATGGGATGTGGGAAATTGTATTTGGGAACAGTTTTTGTTACTAATTAGTGTTTTTAAGGTTTGTAGTTTAAATAATAATTGATTTTATAAGTATTTGTCGGTGGGCGGGGCTTCATATTAAAGGAATTTTCTGATTGTCTGTATCTCAGCCGAGGGCGTGGCTGTATCTCAGTCGAGGGCGGGGCTTCTGTCTTGAGAGGAGAGAAGGCAGCACTGCGATTTAATTAACAAGTGTTTTGGGATTAAATATTGTTAAAAACTTGAGGGACATAAATTAGGATTAAAGTATTTAATCAGTCAGCTCCTTGAGGAAATGCTAGGGAAGTAGAGGGAGGTGTGTTCCCTGTGAGAGTAGCGGGCTGAGTGATGTGCGCGATGATGGCGCCAGGTAGTTTTGTTAAACTGACTGGATTTTGTCCCGGACCGATCGGAGAATTTCGGCTGGGTGTACAGGTTTAGGAGATGTTAGTTATTATGTGGGAAGCATTTTAGGGCGTTTTATTCTTCTGTTTTTATCGGGTTCGTAGTCTCCTAGCCGTTTAATGGCGGGATTTGAATCAGAGTAGTTTATTGTAGTAATTTATTTTGCGGTTTAGTAACTGTGTCTTTATAGTTGGAATTTTTAAACGTTCATGTATCGATAAGTTGGTAGTGAAGGGCGCTGCGTTTATTATGATTCTTAAGTATTTAGTTTGAATGACTTGAAGAGAGTTTAAAAGGAATTTATTTAAGTTCCCCCAGACTTTGTTACCATACAAAAGGGCTGATCTAACTATTACTGTGTAAATTAATAGTTTTAATCGTCTGGGTAGATTAGTGCTTTTTAACATTGGAAACAGTTGCGGTAGTTTACTCAGTGCTGCCTTTTTAACTGTTGAAATGTGATTGGTCCAGATTAGTTTAGAGTCAATTGCTAAACCTAGGTATTTCGCGGTTTGTGTGAAGTATATTGGAATAATATTTAGAATTATTTGTCGTGGTGGCTGGATTCTGCTTTAAGTTAACAATAATGCTTGTGATTTAGTAGGATTAGTTTTAATTTTCCATCTTTCAAACCAGTGATCTAAATCGTTTATTTGAAGTTGAGTGAGGAGGATAGCTTATGGCAGTTTTTTTATCGTGGGTGTAAATTATGGTATCGTCCGCGCACATTTGTACTGAGGCATGGGTTATGGGAATGTCTGAGGTAAAAATATTATACAGAAATGGGGAAATTGCTGAGCCTTGTGAAACACCTGCTGTAATTTCGCGAGTAGTAGAGTTGACATTATCAATACTAACAAATAATTTTCTATTTTGAAAGTATGAGGCGAGTAAATGTATGTAGCAGTCGGGAAAATTGAAGTTAATTAATTTTTGTAGTAATCCAGGTATCCACACCTTATCTGTTGTAATTCTGCATGTACTAATAATCTAGTTAGAAGCATTTTTTCGAATATTTTACTAAGGGAGTTGAGTAGGGAAATAGACCGTCTATTTTCTGGGATGGAGTGATTTTTGCCTGGTTTGGGAATCGTGATAACTTTCGCTGTTCGCCATGCTATAGGGAAATAATTGAAATTTAATATTGCATTAAACATGTTAAGGCTTGCAAATAGTGCATTAGCTGGGAGGTTTTTAATAATTTTATAAGTAATTTAGAAGTGTCCTGGAGCTTTTTTGACGTTAAGTTTTTTAATTAGTACAAGTAATTCTTTAAGTGTTATTGCTTCTGGTTTTGCAATTATGGTTCTGTTGAAGAAATCTGTGATATTGGTTTGAACATCTCTGGAAAAATTTGGATCTCGTAGATCAGCATTGGGTGAGAACTGGCCCTGATAACAATCAGCTATTGCATTTGCTTTGTCCTCTGAGACGTATAAGAGGGTTCCTGCTGTGTTTTTGATGGGCTGGGAGATTGGTTGTTTTGTTTGACCTAAGGTTTTTGCAATGCACCAGAATTCATTGTAATTATTGTTTATGTCAGTCATGAAAGTTTCCCATTTATTAATTTTTAATGTAATGAGTTTATTATGGAGTTATTGCTTTAATTTATAATATTTTTCTTTATCTCCTTGGTTTCTGGATTTTTTATAAATATGGCGGCCGTGGCATTTTTCTGCTAAAAGAATTTCTGCTTTGGGAAAGGAGTGTTTTGAATATTGTCGTCGGTTTAGGAAAGTTGTGTGTTTTTTATTTATTTTCAATATTGTATTTTGAATTAATTCTGTTGCCGAGTCGATGTGATCTTTAGATGGAATATTTATTTGATGCGTTGCAAATAAATCTTCTAGGTCTAGTTTAAAATCCTCCCAGTTAGTTACCGGAGTTTTTAGAAGAGTGGCGTTGGGGTGTTTAAGTATGTTTGCTTCCAGATGACAAAATATAGGTAAGTGGCCGTAATCTAATTCTGTGAGGACTTCAAATGAAATATTTACATTTTCTAAATTGGTATGTGCAATATCTAAAATATCTGATTGGTATTTTGTACAAGCAGGACAGAATGTTGGTTCTATTGGGCCTGTAACTAAATAATTATATTGATTAGAATATTTTGCAAGTATTCTGCCTCTTTGATTATTTTCTCTACTATTCCAGAAAGTATGTTTTGCGTTTAGTTCTCCTGCTAAGAAAAATGGGTATGGCTGTGTTATTTTATCTAAGTCAGCTGGGAGTAGCAGTTTATTGGGGGAATTATAAATAGCAGCTAGAGTGATGTGACCTACTTGTGTGCGAGTGTTTATGGATGTGTATTCTAAATTTTCCAAGACTGGAACATTATTTAAGTGGTGTTGTATGCGGTTATGAACTAGTATTAATGTACCACCTCCTTTAGATTTTCTGTCAGTTCGAAATGCGGTGTAATTTTTTATGTTAAATTTTTTTCTTGGTTTTAAATGTGTTTTGTTAATTAGTGCAATTTCTACGCCGTAAGTTTCTAGTACTCTTTCTAATTCATAAATTTGATAAAATATTCTGTTGCCATTCCAGTATAGAAGGGAGAGGACACCGGGACTATCTGTGTGGGTTTGAGCCATGACTAATCGAACCCGGAGTAGGTGGTTAAGACCTGCAGGAGCAGGAGGGTTTTCATCTGTGGGTCAGGTGTGGAATTGCCCAGGAGGATGTAGGATTTCATGTGTGTCATGAATTGAAGGAAGTTCGCTTCCCGGAGGAAGCGCATCAGGTCGCGGAGGTCGGTGAGTGTGGAACTGATATCGCCGATATCGGGAGGGGCCATGGAGGGAGGGGAGGGAAGGAGGGGTGGAATGGGTTGCTGGTTGGTTGGTTTTTTGGGTTGAGATCGGAGAGGAAGACTGTTGTGTGTTGCGGGGCTGTGTTTGAGGCAGCATTGCCTGTGAGTAAGAAACATTTTCCCTAACAATGTTCCTAGTTGTAGTTGAAGATGGAAGGTGTTCCTGCGTGAATTCAGGGCGTGCACGAAGTGTGGGGCGTCGGGTTTCGCGTTTTACTGCGGCCTCCTGTCGAAGTTGCACCAGGCGGATGTATTCTGGGCAGAGCCTTGAATTGGCTTCGTGCACTCCTTTTCCCTTGCAGTTCACGCAGTTGGGGTTCTTGTTCAGGTTCTCACAGGCTGTGTGGGGGTGGGGACCGGCGCAGTGACGGCAGACAGTTCGGAGGGCACAGAAGTTTTTCGTGTAGTGGTAAAGACAGCAATTTTGGCACTGGGGGATGTCCCCAATCCTCTTTTTGTACGGGTGGCGTTGTACTGCCGTCATATTGATGCAAGTGAGGTTGAGAAGGGGGGTGATGGTGTCGTTTTTTGCAGCTGTTATGCAGAAAAACTCTTGTGGTTCTTCCCAGGCGTGTGATGGGTTGTTGGGGTCTAAGATGGTTTTTCTGAATTGGTAGACATCGATGGCAGTGTAGTGGCGCGCCTCAAGGTCCTCTTTGATGTCTGCAGTTGGGGTTGTTCGTGGGAGCCTGACTACCACTTTTTGAGGGTGTTCTGCTGCGATACTGAAAGTGTAAAAATGAATGTTGGCAATTTTGAGGAAGTCTTTTAGTGAGTGATACGCCTATTCGTGGTTGCATGTGATCTGGAGACCGGCTTGAACAAGGGAAGTTTGAGTACCTCTAATGTTCATTGAGCGGATTTTTGTGATTAGATGGTTGTATGTGGAGGTGTTAGTCACGATCAGTTTCATGGGTTTTGGAATTGTTTTTGTGGTTGGGCGCTCAGTGTGAGAGGTGGACGGGACAGATGTGCTATTTTGAGTGTTAGTGAGTGTAGCTGTTTGTGTCAGTAGGTTGGATTGTTGGAATGGGTGTGTGTAAAATGTTTATGATGTCTGGTGTTCCTAACAGCTGCAGGAAATAACCACCGCTGGCCTAAACAGGCTATGCTCGAGATGACCCGTTGTCAAGAGCAACGGGTCGGCAATTGTTTCCCAGTGTCACGAGAGCTGCAGAACGAAGGCCGCACAGTCCGCCAAGAGGAAAACGGAAAACGATGCTGTCCGCCTGAAGTCCAGCCAACAAGTGCGACTGACCAGAGCCGATTTATCATCATTGAGGCTAGGCCTCTCAGCGCGGGGGAAGTACAGACCGAGGCCCTTGTCTTCCCAAGCGGTAGTCATTTGAATGGATCAGGGTTAAGGGTAGCTAACCCACCCCGCCCTGATCCCCCATATTACAGGCACTTTCAGCTGGCACGCGCGGTGTTCGCATGTCAGGAGTGGTTTTGTGACCCAGTATAGCCCCTGAGCCACGGTTGTTCCAATCTTTTTTCCCCTCATTTTTGCCTACAAAAATGAGGGGAAAGGCGGTGGAGTTCCGTTCCCTACTGGCACGGAATTTTGAAAATTAAAAATGTAGGTCTTTTAAAAGTTAGGTAAAAATATATGAAAAAGTTGGTGACTGACCAGAGTGGTGGGTCGCAATGTCTTATATAGGTGTAGAGTTGAGTGCAAGAATGTGCTAAGGCTATTTTTTTTTTCTAATTGTTCTAATTTTGAGGTGTTTGTAGGGATTTTGGTGGTAGATAGTCGATTTTTACGAATATATTTAACACACGAGAGAAATTCAGAGTGTTTAAACTATTTCTAAGAGTGGCCTAAGTGTAAATTTGATGGTTTGGGAGGGGGGGGGGATATTGTTTGTAGACAGTAGATAGGCGACTTTGAAAGATGTGATTTACGTGTTAAACAATCTGTTTTCAGAATGCAATTAAACGTGAATCTTGAGCTTAGAAATATATTTTACACGAGAGAGAATTTTAACTACGTGAATAACATCTGATGTCGACAAGTGCAAACTCACTAAACAAAATCCAGCTATGAAATTACACAAGGCAGAGCCTTTAAACGAGTTCTACGTATGAATGAATAACACGAGAGACAAGCATAACGAACAACTACTGTCTTTAAACGAAATACAGCTAGTCAGTATGAATAAATAACACATTAACAAGTTTACACGTACACATTACACATGCCTTACACGATCCGGCCTGGTGCATGTTATCCTACGGCAAAATAACTCTGATATAATTTAAACTAGACACAATAGCGTACGTTTATTCTGGTAAGTAAAGTATATAACAATAGAAAATATCTTACCCCAAATGATATTAAAATTAGTCCGTTCGATGTATGAATGAGTAGCACTTACGTCGAGCTGTGAGTAGATACGCCTAGCGCGGCCGATAGACAACTATGTTTAAATTATGGCAAAAAAACTCTTAAATGAAGGGGGGGGGGGGGGAATTTTTATGTTTATGAAATTCACTGCAGTTGTTAACACAAGCGGTATTTTCGTATACCGAACAAAGTAATCAATTACTTATCACAAACGCAGTATATCGATCAGAAAAGAAAAAAAAAAGTTAACGCACGAAAATTTATATTTTCCCGATAACATACTTTTATGTTGAATCACTGCTATCACTAGAGATGGTCCGTAGTTGCGGTAACCCCCAATCGTAAGTTCGTCGGCCACCAAATGTCTAGAGGTGCGGTGTTTATGAAGGAGCTGACGACTCGCACGTCTGTCTCCCACAAGCGTTGATGAACGACTCAATCTGGCGCCGACTTCCTACAGAGGTGTAAATCAGGTCCTGGCTGTATGCAGCCCCTTTCCCCTCCCCCCCCAGACCGCGTCTGCGGGACCCTGAGGCCAAGAAACCAATTTGCACCCCCTTTCCCCTTCTTCTATCCTTGTCAATGCGCGCTGCCCCGAGCTGCCCGCGATCGTCAGATGTTTTCGGTAATTTCTCAAGATGGCGTCATCTGATTAGATGCGCTCAGATCGGGTCTCGCTCGGCTGTAAACATCCACTACCCTCCACCTCTTGTCCAGAGGGATGTGACCCTATCCTCGCACTCCCGACCCCCACCCTCATCGTCATGTCAGGAAACGATTTTTGTCCGACAACAACTTCAGGGAGTCTCCAACTGCTAGACACCCCCTCAAGACACCAAGTTGTACTCTTCCGAAACTTTTATTTGTTTGCAAAACTGCGCTTTACCCATGAAAAAGGACTCTCCCGAAAATCTGCCCTGTCCCCTTCTGTGACTTATTCCCCCGACAGCCCCTTCCCCTGACTCGCAATACCTGGAGCTGGCCAACAACCTTCAAATCTTTGTGCACAGGAGATGTTGAAAAATTCTCGCATTTACGCTCTCAAGTGTTTGAACGTTTATTTCCATCGAATAAATTTTAACAACTCTCGCTATTTAATTATTGCACATAATTGTGATAAAATATACTAATACTACCTAATCACGATCTAGGCACATGAATAATCCATATAAATTTATCACAAAATGAATAAATCTAGGAAAGATTCGAGTTCGTACAATTTCGCGGAAGGAAAAAAAAAACTATGGAACCAATACTAAGTTACTTACTACAAACCCAGTTTTTCGATCCAAAATAATTTTAACAAAAACTTCGTCGAAAACGTATCGCAGAGAAAGTTTAAAAATAAAATTCTCAAAGCGAACACGCGTAGACTAGCTTCGGAAAACCATATTTTCGAATCCTAGTCAAATGAGTTACGGATTATTTAAAAGAAATAATAGATGTGCATAAACTTTAAAATAATGGAAAATATTTCTACAATATAAGCTATCGAAATAAGATTTTACCCGTAATTAACACTACTAGAGAAACTGAATTCAAACGATAATCAACGATTATTAAAAAAAGAAATAAATTTATTAACACGCATAAAAATATTCTAACTCCTGTCGTATTTTATGTTACCAAGGTTAAATACGCGAAAAACTTAAATATTTCGAAAAATTGTGCTATGAAGACTGTGACCGAGGTGTGAACCCCGGCTAGATAGATATCACCTAGTAAGTCTCCGGGTTGTCGTTGCAGTCAGAAGAAGTACGAGGTCGGTGTCAGTTCGTAAACACGATGTGTTACCGCTGTAGTCTGACGCGACTTTGTCCGTCTTTTTCTGTCTTGAAGCAGGGCGCTAGCTGATGAGGGGCGATTTCCTTCCTAACTCAATGGGGAATGCAAGAGCCTGGCGAACTGTCTTCAAACGACCAGCCGAATTCGTGCTTTAGACAAGGGCTGCTAGCAGTGCTTTATACATGCCCCAGCTGTAGGAATGCCACAAGCTTCACGCAAAGTGTCATATTCATTTGCTTTCTGAATAACCACTAAATTAAATGATTTACACTATAAAGGCAGATATTGAATAAATAATATTTCTCGGTGTTTTAAATATCCTGTGAAAAGTGTCAGGGTTTGTTAAACCTATTAACTACATTTTACATTTGTCTTTAAAACTTGTTTACTATAAGTAAATTATTTATTTCGTCTTGTTTTCTGTTAAGATGCAAAATCGTTAACTCATTGCGAATCTCCGTAATTTTTACTGTTTTAAATATTAACGATTTTGTTATTTTGTGTTATTCACACAAACTGATTTCACAGCGAGACAGTATTGTTTGCTGTTATGGAAAGCGCTCCGACAAAGTGATTCGCCAGCTCTTGTGAACACACCCGTTAAACCGACTGAAGGAAAAAGTACGTATTCACTTCACAGCCAAATATTTCTGCTCACTTAAAAAACATATAAATTATCCAGGTAATTTTTGTTTTGTTATGTTGAAATACCTTTATATATATATATATATATATATATATATATATATATATATATATATATATATATATATAATGTGTGTGTGTGTGTAGAAAAAGGTCACTCCCACGAATAAATAAATGTTCTTCGCAAAAACAAAGCTACTACCCCTGGTAGATAAAATAATAAAATATATTTTTGCGAAAACATTGACTCTCATTTCTGTAAGATGCATGATTGATAAAATTCCAGACCTACAGTTTGGAGATAAATCACACACACACATTCACTTTGAAATACATTTTTTAATACAGCCCATTTTTCCAACAAACACAATATTTATTTACATATACAAAAATCACATTATTCTTAAAAATATTTAGTTATATACAGAAAAAACACTCAATATTCTTTTCTGGGAACAAATCTGTGAGAAGTTGTTATTCACAGTGGATTTTAGATGAGGCGTTGGTTGTTAGAATCTCAGATTAGTTATTGTAAGACACTATCTGTCAGATGATTGCTTCACTCTTGATACGGCTGGCAGTGTAATTGACTCTTAGATTGTACTATGCCATTTGAATACCCCATTGATGATATTGCTGGGCTGAATTTATCATGATATTGAGTGTAGTGTTGCAAAAAAAATGCAGATAGGAATTCTATAATATCACACAAGGATACATCAGTCGACTGAATGAAGTGCTGAAATACAAGAAGTGTAAAGTTTGAGGAGGAAATTTGACATACACATCATACTGATATGAGGCAAGGCTCGCAGTTCAGAAGCTCTACACACATTCTGGGTTTCGTGGAACAGGAAAAATTAACGAATTTCTAATTGTATTAAAACCTTGTAGCAAAAATTTTTTATCTGTACATCGTAGCGAGTGAAGAGATTTTAGCTGTTCTCGAAACTGGGGTCTTGAGAGTTGATGAGGGTTAAACAAGGTGAGTATGGAGCAGTGTCGGATTACAATTCTTCTTATCGCTAATAAACTTGGATCATTTACCATCGGCGGTGAACGGCCGGTAGTAAAGTCCACCCGCTTCCGCACGCACTGAACTCATCGAGTCTGGTTATTTAGTAAGGGACTATGTTGTTGTCATAAAGTTCACCAACGTTGGATGAATGTAGGACAGGGAGGAAATTACTTTGAAAATAAAAGGTTTGTGTAACGTCTTCCTCTGCCGTGAGGGATTTCAAGTTTTTACCCGCTATAGAAACAGATAATCTAACTGGCCGGGGTGATGCCATTAATAAGCTTAATAAGAGGACATTGTACCTCTCAAAGAAACGAGAAAAGTATGCATCACTGTCGAGCCTATCGTTAACTATCTCCGCGTTAGTATTCTTCCAGTGAACGCCGTAGCCAGTATCTCGTATCTGAGATTGGATTATGAACTTTTCACTGAAGCTGGAGACTTGGAAATCAAATTACTTTTCATCCCTGAATGAACATATCGAATTTGTGGAGGTAATTCAGTGGGTGAGGCTGGAAATTTTTAAGTGTTTGGCAGTAGGTGGACTATGTTCAGCTGTCTGAGGAGCAGATTATGGACCAGATTGTGGGTGTGGATGTGGAGAACCACTGCTGCAGCTTTTATGGTGTCTCTTTAAAGCATCCTTCCGAGAAAATTGTTTCTGGCATAATTCACATTCAAAACTTACGGTAGAACTGTTCGTCTTGAAGGTCGTTCTTTCGTGACGTTATAAGTTCTACAAAGCTGTCAATTCTTTGCTGCAGAAGCAACACAGCAAATACATAATTTCTACTTCACTATTCAAAGATTGGAATGAAACTGTAATGCGTGCACCTTTTATAGGTAGTTATAGGCAAGTCCAGGAAGCAATTAGATTACATAATTTGTTACAATTCATGCATTTGTAAAGTCAGTAAAACAGAAAAAATTTGTTTCAAACCATTTACTTTCGTATATTTGCATACAGAATACATTTTCTCATCACTGTGTGTTTACAAAATATATTTTACATCATATCTTTTCCTTTCTCTCCTTGGCAATATTTATAGTATTTCCACCTGTTTGATTGTTATAATTTTTCGTGTATTCGGGTGCGTGTAATATTATGCATTCTGGTAAATCAGGAAAAGTTTCATAAAAGTGTGACTACACTTCTTCAGTACTCGTTAGTAGAATTGTATTCCGACACATATGGTTTGCAGGACTTTTTTTTTTTTGCCCCCAGATCTGGACAAAATATTAAATCATTAGCAGTTGGATGGAAGAAAGGCATGTTTACAGTAGGAACGTCACAAAGATACTAAAACTATTTCTTTCCAAAACAAAGATGAAATGATTTACATTTTGATTTCTGAATACACGAGCATGTGATTTCATTATCTTGTTGGTCCATCTTTATGAAGTAGTGAATGGTATACAATCAAATACTTTTATAGTAAATTGCATCATCCCAAATAATGGCATATGACTCAACTAATATCCACAGGTGATTCGGGAGGAGAATGATCAGTCTGTTTCACCCCAGTCAATCATCATTGCCCAAGTTAGCATTAATTTTGAGTTTTCCTCTGCAGAGAAAAACGTTGAATTAGAGCCATATGTTTTACGTCAATGTTTGAACAAGGGACAATTGTATTCTTTTTGAATATCTATTACTTTCCCATTATGCACACTTTCGAAAATATGTTCTTGCTCAAATCCACCTATATATATATTTCACAATTATTTAGGTTATGTTTGCAAATAGTTTCAATATTCTCATACTCTATATATCCACTTTCCCATTTTAAATCATGGCGATAGTTAGTAATCCGTCTATTTGTTTTCTTGTATTTGGGAGTTAGATATTTCCAGTCAAACGGTGATTTGAAGCGGAATACTGTTGTGTGTTCTTCCATATCAGTAATAGCCAATTCTTTAATGATTTTATTTCTGCAGACTGAAATCCTTGCACATTGCAAAACATCTCGTCGCAGCCGTGGTTCGTTGCCTACTAACTCAATTCATTATTTTCACCAACTTATCTTCTTGCATTGTAACTCGTTAATGTGTCATGCATTATAAGAGTATAAGCTTTCATATTTGATGGAAATGGTGTATTTGCAATAATTTCAATTCGTGAATCAATTATGCCATTAGTAATTCTGCCATCTTGCTTGCTTACATCAAACACAAATAACGTTCCTCTGGTTTTAATTGATTCTGGATGTAGGATTGGTGAACTGATTTTGTTATAATATGTTTCCTGAAACTTTGAATACATATACGAAATAAGGAATTCCTCATTGGCCAAGTTCATATTGAAATCCACATAGGGACAAGCTTGACTGTTTAGATATGTTTTAATATTTTTCATATCACAATTATCAAATACTGCTCTATCAGCTTTTAAATTGTTTTGTCTATTTGTTTTAAAATAAGGACATCATATCTCAGTTTTTCCGACGAAAAACTTAATTTCACATTCCAAATAACCTTTTGCAATGTTGGAAAAACCTCTAAAGCCCACAATCTGAATGCAATGTATTTATTCTTCCTTTTTCGATAAATTTTAAAAACTTTACACGTTCACGAGTGTTAAATTCAATATGCGGCATCAACCATTCTACACTGCTTAATTCAAATGTTACACCTTCCTCGTTATTAGCTGTATTGTATATAGCATTCAAATGTTTATAGCCGAATAGAATAACTAATTCTTGTTTATCATTTTATATGATGTTTGTAGTTTTCAGCAAAGTCCAAACCATACTTAACTGTATAACAACTTAGTATTTTCCACCTGGGTTTATTTGTAATGAGTAATCACTACCAATGTTCCACCCAGCCATAAGCCCTGTATAAATATCATTTATGGTTCCTGAGGAATAGTTCTTTATCATGGAAGTCATTCCAGTATCTTGTGTTTGATCGAATTCTACTCCATTTAGCAGATATACAATTCTGTCAATTAAATGAAGTTTTCAATTTCTTACTATTTTCGTAGTTGCTGGATTACTTGCATCTGCTGTCTTTTTAATTGTTCCTCTAAACCTTAATCTGGATTTCGATGGTAACGTTAAGTATCGTAATTTTGTATTGAAATCCTTATTTCCGACGGAAACATGTAATACGGACCTGCTCGGAATGGTCCATACACATGTATTTCCGTATTGGTGATTGCATTTTCATAAGTGATAGTTTCTTCAACATTAAGTATGTCTTCCATTTCTATTAAAAGTATATCCTAATTATTTTTAACACAATTCATTGCCTCGTGTTAACTTCACATGTATCTTATTTGAAGTGAGCGTTTTATGCTTGTGTTTATGCCTTTTTATACTTCCTTTCTTCGAAATTTGTTCCTTAGTGATGTGCTTATTAAAATAACTGCCTACTTTATGCCCGAATTTAATGTTGTACACAATGCCCATTTTGATTCTAATGTGCAACGGAATGCAGGTGTTTATATACCTTTTTTAAATGTAAATGAATGATAATTTCTTAATTTCTAAATTTAATAAGTTTTCCATCTTGCTCGACAATTGTAACAACTATTTCATCAACACGATTCACTGTTATATGAAGATATATCAATGTATTAGGTTTTTCAAGTATTTTATATCCTGGAGCTACAGCACACGTGAATTCATGTAATGTAGTTGTTGGTTTTCCATCCAAATATGAACCTCCTACAATATTAACATTTATACGACATACATTTATCGACAATATATTAACCTGTTTTGAAGATTCATGTAATTGATTAGCTGGATATACTCTGTGTTCATAGCCCAGCATATTTGCAATTGAATTATCTTCCGAGAAATCGATATCGACGTTACTATACATTGAACTAGTTAATGTATTTGGATTCCCACATAATTGGAAATGTACATCTTCAGGTAATACTGCTTTAATGAATGTTTCAAGGTCATCCAACTCAAAAGATCCTACCGGTATCACAATCTTGTGTGCTTTTTCATCAATATTTGCCGTAAATAATTGGTAATGCATATCAATGTTTGGTATGCTGTTGTAAGTAACAAATTCTATTAGCCTTATTTGCCATTCTCTATCTAACTCCAACACATGGAAATATACAGCACGCAATTGCGACGAATTACCAGTTAATATCAACGTAACTGACATATTACTAATATGTTTTACAATTACAACTACTTATATAGCCTATTTATAGCCAAAACGTAAAAATAAATGTCCGCAATTGATTGTATTTTGTACTTGATCCGTTTTGTAATTATATCTTAATTGCATGTTTTTTAAATAATTACATATTCAATTGGAGGACTTAAATCGCCAAAACTGTCGTACAATGATTGAGTTGTATTTTTAATTAATGCAACCCCAATGTGCTCCTTCATTTTGTTTCGAATATAAATTAACAATCATACATTCACTAAGATTTAGTTTATTTGGTAAATCGTCTCATATACACACCTCGGAAATCGGGAATATCCAGTTTCCATACAAATACATTAATATATTTTTTATTAAACCATGTTTTGGAAGGCTATTTAAGACTTTCTGCATTTTTTCCATGTTTGGAGTTTTTTGCCCTTGTCCAACTTTATAAGGTTTCAATACATTCCTTTACCTTTTTATTTAACTGCTCTGCTAATTGTCGAAATCTCTCAGAGGATTGATCCAAGAGCTCTTAATGCTGGAAATATGAATGGAATGATTCCTGCTTTCTTTGTTTTTATTTTAGTTTCATGTTTTATGCCCATGCCTCTCTTCACCTTCGAGCACATAACTTTATCAACAACCCAAGCTCCCAGCTTTTCACCTTTAGGTGTATATGGATTCTTCCTTATTTTTGCAGCTTTATCGGCTAGAATTGTATCCACTATATGTCTTTCTTTTAAATCGTTTGTTCGATCATAAACTGTATTGTGTTATTTACTAGCGTTATCCAAAGCGTTTATTCCTTGAATATTCTGTGCCAAACATTTTGCAAGTTTAGTACCTGATCCGCAATGATTGTATTTTGGTAAATGCAATTCAAATGGTAATTTATTAATCGACGTATTCAATACACCGCATCCTTTTTTGATATGTTTAGTATGAGCCATTTTTTCAACTGAACAAGATCCTATATATAGACCTACATATATAGTTTATGTTATGTTAGTTTCAATTACTACGTTACATCAATATGTTGCACTACGTTATGTTATTACGTTACTAATGTTACATTGGTATGTTATGATACGTTCCTAATCTTACATAGTATGTTATATGTTACTAACATAACATTAGTATATTACAATACATTATTCTGTATATTTGTGTAGAAATGAAGGTTATAAAACAAAATGTACATCTGCTGGTAATTGTAAATACAGGAGAAAACGTAATTGAACAGAAACATGGTATTCTTTTACCATCAAATATACGTTGTATAATAAGCGGTCCTTCTTCGTGTAGAAACCTTGTGTTATTATGTCGCTGTTGAAGCATCGGAATGGACTTAAATTTTAAAATTTATATATGTTTTCTAAAACAATACAAGAGAAATATCAACGATTAGCGACCATTTTGTCTATAATTGAAGGAATGCAATATTTTCCATTTGCAAATAAAGAAGATATAGTGCCTCCAAGTGGAGCATTACCTAATTCCGTATTTATTTTTGACGATGTTTGGTGTGAACCACTGGGTGAAATACAGCAATACTTTAGTTTTGGTCGACATTCAAACACTGATTGTTTCTATCGCAGAGTTGCGCACATATACCAAAACATAATTTACGCGATAGTACAAATATGGTGATTGTGTTTTAAATTGTTAATATGAATCTGCAACATATTTACAATGATTATGTTTTAGGCGATATGACATTTACAAAGTTTAAGGACGTGTTTTTACTGTTGGAAAGAAAAATGTTTTTGGTTACCCCGTGAACACTTTCCCTATATAAAGGCAGATATAGGTCTGATTTTAACAGTTTTTTTACTTCCAGGCGAAGAACAATTACTATTTCAAAGTTTGGGCATAATGGTATAAAACGCAATTATTACAATAGCTGTTTAACCAAAAAGCGCAATGGGAATTGTGATTTGAATGGGCATAGATTACATAATATGGATATGTCTGTGAAAGATAGTGATACAGTAAATAAATGTTATGTGGAAGACTTAAACACTATTATGCTAAACGTATTTAAATCACAATCAAACGATATTCAAGAGAAATTAATAAAGTTAGTTGGTTTGAATGATAATGTTTATAAAACACTAGTGTAACTGCAAATATTTTAAGCAATATTAGCACTGATTTCCATAGTAATGAATTTAGAATAGAAGAATATTTAAATGAATTTAATAAGAATTTTAACGATAGGACAAACATAGTTTTTACAACACAACTTGCAGAAATGCAAGAAAATTGAAGGGTTGTAATTAATGAACTGGAACAAATAATGCAATTTATAAGAGATGAATTGATTAATAGGAATTTTGGTTTAGTTAAACAAACAGATTTGAGAAAACAAAGTAATGATTTGGAAACACGAATGAACCAGTTTTTCAATGATTTGAAAACTAAAACTTTAGCAAAATTAGATGTTGTTTAAATAATGTCGATAAGATTAAAAAATCACAAACTATTCGACCTACTACATCACTTAGAAAAGTAACAACTTAATTCATATATAAATAGTTTGAATTTAATGCAACTTAATCCAACATGTCTGCCTATGCTTCGGAATTACATAACTTTATATCTGCTGTGAAAGAGAAATATTTACAAGTCAAACGAGCCTGTATGGAACAGGATGTTTTAAATAAAGAAATATTTGAATCTGTTACCAGTAGAATGGATACATTTCATTCTTTGTTGAATAAACCTAAAGAATCATTTTTGGAAGTTAAATCGGAAGACGAATCTTCAACAAATAAAAAGCATATCCTTTCTCAATTAACATGTAGTTATTTATCTTTACAACATTCTTCATGTCTGCGCAATACGACATTAGGTGTTTATCGACATGAATACAATTAGTTCCTGGGAGAATCGGTAATTTAATTCTTGCCTGACAATGATATTAAAAAAGGTGATAACGTAAGTGATGTTAGTCAAGGATTAGTTGAATTATTGTTTAAAAACTTTGCAAATGGATATTGACACCAATTTGCAGAAATATAAAGAACTTATTCGTTCAGGAGATGAAAATCACCCGAAAATACATTTAATGATATATATAGTCGGAAGTGGAATATATAAAGAAGAAATTGACAACTGCTTTTTACCTGCATATTGAAACAATCTTAATGAATTGGTCGATAGATTAAAACTTCTCATCACTTTGAGAGAGTCTGGCACTAATTCACATATGAACGAAATTGTTTCTATTATTGAAGAGTTAACAGAAGCAGTTTATATTACAAATGAAGTTTAGTAGGATTGCTCAAGAGTTTCATGCTCCTAAAAGGCTAAGATATCGTAGAAGAAGAGTTATAACTCATGGTTTGAATGATCTTTTTCAAGCTGTTTTGTGTGAAATGACATTGCTTTCAAAATACAATAAGGGATACAAGTATATTTTAACTGTAATATACTTTTATTCGAAATATGATTGGGGTATACCTTTGAGAAACAAAACTGGGAAGCAGGTTACCGATACAATGAAGGTCGTTTTGAAAAAGAGAATGCCCAATTCACTCCAAACTGACAGAGAATCTGAATATTTTCTGCACTGTTCCAGAAACTAATGACAAAATATGGTAATAATCACTACACAACATATTCGGAGCTTAAAGCGAGTGCTGTGGAACATTACAACAAATCGATTAATCAGTTTATATATAAACATATCTCATCGAGGGGGACTTACAAATGGGTTGACTTTTGCCTGAAGTAGTTAAATTTTATCATTCCAGATATCATAGAACTATCAAGATGGCTCCTAAATAGGTGATGGCTCATAGTTTAATATAAACTATTTGTAATAATGTTAAAGTCATCGACAAAACGAAACCAAAGTTCAGAATTGGCGAATTTTTACGTATCTGGAAGCAGAAAGGGATCTTTGAAAAAAAACTGATGGTGAATTAGTGTTTTGAAATATTAAATATTATTTGAATTAGACAAACATCCCATAATGTATTAAACAGAAAAATATGCCAGAGAACCAATAAAAAGTGGATTTTACAAACATTAATTGCAAAGAGTCAGTTCTCTAAATGAATATTTATTTGATAAAATCATTAAAAGGAAGGAAGATATGCCCGTGGTTCGATGGAGAGGATTCTCAAAAGCATACAACTCCTAGGTTAAAAATCAAGATATTAAAATTTTGTAATACATTGTTTGTAAAAATTTCTGTTTCTAAATAAAAGATTTTTTATTATATTTTGTGTGTTTTTCTAGTTATAAACATCTGGATCGGGGTTGGATGTACAAATTTATTGTGTAATCAATCCCTTTTTTGTTTGGATTATCATTTTATTTGAGCAATAATCCACTGTAATTAAATCCTGGATCCGCACTATTAAGATGTGATTTGTTTAATTCGTTGTTGTAATTTCCTGGCATTGCAATATTTTTTGCTGGATTTTTCAACGTAAAGACATTTGGGATGTGATTCCGTTTTAATGTTATTTAGAATGTATTTATAACGTGATATATTTCTTGGAAATTGGATTATGTTTTCCAAAATTAGTTTGTGGGATTATATTTCTATGGTACTTCATGTTATATATATATAATTATAATGTAATTCGTTGTTAGTTTATTGGAATACTTTTCTGGGTTTCGCAATTATTTGTGGTAGGTTATATTTCTGTGCTTATAATGATACAGTTCTTGGAAATTGATTAGTTTTAAGACAGCAAAATACTATCCCCCATACTAAAAATTTTTTGACCGTATATCACTACTTAACAGTTTTCGACTATACCCTAGAACGTAATTTTTGGCAGTGTTGAGTAACACAGCATTTTTAAAAATGCCTATTTAAAATTTAAAGTTTTTTAATACTAGGTTTAAAATTTAAATAGAATATCGTCTATATTAAAATAATTGTGTTTGCTAATCACAGTCCGCATGCTCGAAATGTTTAGCTGGGAAAGAAAAATGAGTCTAGCTGCAGGCCGGGAAGCCATGTTGCAGAGTGAAGTTTGTTGGCGAGACGGGGTAAGAGGGGAAGTTCTCCTACTGACATGCCCCTAGGCTCTGTATGTGAAGGGAAAGTTGTCGGGCAGATGCAAGCGGCCGGGTAACGATAGTGGCATACGGCACGTGCTGCGGCGCCTTTCTGAAGTCATTCTCTCATTCCCTCGTCTACTCTGCGCCGTACACATCGCCTGCCCAACCCAACCCGGTCTGGCTCGGCTGCGTTAAGTTTGTTTGATGCTCCATACTCGCATCGTTTCCCCCTTATCAGCTCTCGAGATCTAAATTTTGCCTGCTCCCACATACACTCTATTCCTGGCTATATGCCAGCTAGTCCATGAGGTTTTAGAAAGACTTGTCCCTGTAGCTTTTGTAAGTACGCTTTGCTGTAGTCGACTCACTTTCCCAAATCAATTTTGGAACTGATTTTTACACAACATAAAATAATAAATTTTAGCGGGATTATATTTTCCAAATGATAGTACTCTCTAAAAATTCCGGGCTAGGAAAAAATCTATGTGAAATACATATTTTTGTTTGCCAGACGAATAATAATACTTTGGGTTGAAACTAAAACAACTTTTCCAAGATGTTTGTTATGCTTTCTTTTCAATGGTTGAAAATAAAGTTTATCTTTATTATTTGCGTACAACGTAATAGTTAAAACTTGAATAAAAGTAAGTATTTGAAAAACTGTGTTCTTTTAATGTTAAAATCTTAGCGAGTTAAAATTATGTCTTGTAGCTGTGTTGGTATGAAAATTAAAGACTGCTGAATTTAAACTTAAATAGATTGCTGGAAACCAAAATTAGATTGCTGGAAAATGGGGAAATAATAGTTTGGTGGAAAATAGTTTATATTTTTAATTGAATTTATTGTTTGTTAAAAACATGGGTAATGTATTTCTTAGTTATGAGGAAAAATAAAGTTTTATCAGCCAGAGATGTGAAATTTTATTTAGTAGGAAACTAGGTGGACCGAACAAACTTTTGTGAAGTAGGAAACTAGGTGGATGGAACAAGCTTTTGTGATGTACGAAACTGGATGGAGTAGGAAACTAGGTGGATCGAACAAGCTTTTGTGAAGTAGGAAACTAGGTGACAGGACAAGCTTTTATAGAGTAGGAAACTAGGTGGACCGGACAAACTTTTATAGAGTAGGAAACTAGGTGGACTGGAAAAACTTTTATTGAGTAGAAAACTAGGTGGACCGAACAAACTTTTACGAAGTAGAAACTATGTGGAAATAGTCCAGGTCACTTCAAAATCCACTGCTGCCTCCCTAAGGAAACCGTCACTTTGGCCTTCAAGCAAGCTTCGTTCATAGTAGAGGCAGCGCTCTGGAGGTGAAGGGCCAGCGAGCAGAAACAGGAAACCAACACTAGAAAAAATGCTTTCTGAATACTGTAGTAGGAGAGTGATGTGTAGCCATGGTCTTGCAGATGAACTAGCTTCTCGCACAAAGATAGCTTCTGGAGTAGAGGTTGGAGGATGGCTGGACAAGGGTTGGTTCTGTGAGTAAGAGCAGCTGGCTCCTGATGTGCATGCAAGTAGGCAGTGGTCGCAATCTTGAATCAGTTGGGAAAAATGACAATCGAGGACAGACAGGTAACTGACCCCTCCCCCCCAGACCGTGCACTCTGGCTAGGGATGGTTTGCATCGTGGAGTCGGGCCAGTTCTGAGGAGTACAGGGTGGGTGTGGGTGGTTGGGGTGTGAGGGGATGGCAGGCAGGGTCCTCCCGATGTGAACACAACTAATCAGTTGATGCCATCTTGAGAAATTACCTGAAACATTTGACGATCACCAGCAGCTCGGGGCAGCATACCCTAATGTGGAAAGGGGAGGGGGGAGGTGCAACCTGGTTTCTTGACCTCATGGGCCTGCAGCTGCGGTCTGGTGGGGAGGAGAAAGGGAGTGTGGGGAGTTCTGGATCAAAGTGATCTCAGCTATCTCACTCTCTGCCATCTTCAGTCGCTCATCAACGTTTGTGGGTGAAATATATACTAGTCGTCAGCTCCTTCATAAACACCGCACCTCTAGACACTTGGTGGCTGACAAGCTGATGATCGGGGTTATCGCACCAGTGACCATAGCATCTACCTTAATCTCTATAGTGCTACCTGCGATTTAATATAAAAGTATTTTATCGTGAAAATATAAATTTTCATGTGTTAACTTTTTTCTTTTCTGATCGATATACTATGTTTGTGGTAAGTAATTGATTACTGTGTTCGGTGTACGAAAATTCCATTTGTGTTAACAAACAATTAAAGTGAATTTCATAAACATAAAAAAAAATTTCTTCATTTACGAGTTTTTGCCATAATTTAAACACAG
Organism: Dryococelus australis; assembly: GCA_029891345.1. Classification (NCBI taxonomy): domain Eukaryota; kingdom Metazoa; phylum Arthropoda; class Insecta; order Phasmatodea; family Phasmatidae; genus Dryococelus; species Dryococelus australis. Next base: position 113,336,841 of record CM056996.1, on the reverse strand, counting down.
TTGTCTATCGGCCACACTAGGCGTATCTACTTACAGCTCGACGCAAGTGCTACTTATTCATACATCGAACGGACTAATTTTAATATCATTTGGGGTAATATTTTTTCTATTGTTATATACTTTACTTACCAGAATAAGTGTATGCTATTGTGTCGGGTTTAAATCGTATTCAGAGTTTTTTGCCATAAGATAACATTCACCAGGCTGGATAGTGCAAGGCATTTGTAATTTGTATGTGTTAACTTGTTAATGTGATATTTATTAATACTGACTAGCTGTATTTCGTTTAAAGACAGTAGTTGTTTGTTATACTTGTCTCTTGTTTTATTCTTTCATACAGAGAACTTCCCCCCCCCCCCCCAAATATATAAAATTTACACTTATGCTACTCATAGAAATGATTTAAACACTCTGAATTTCTCTTGTGTGTTAAATATATTCCTACTATCTACCACCAACAACCCTTCAAACACCTCAACATTAGGACAATTTGAAAAAATTAGCCTTAGAACACTCTTGCACTTTACTCCACACCTATATAAGCCATTGCAAACTACCACTCTGGTCATTGGCTTGAGGACACCACACCGTCAACATCGTACAGAGCTCCTGCTACCTCCTTCCCCCCATCCGAAAATAAAGAAAGAAAAAAGTGATCCAATTAAAAAGTAATCCTTTCAGTCCATTTAACCCTTTCAATTTTTGATTGTATTAAGGATTGACCCTTTCAATCAAATCGATAATCCATCGATTAATCCCAATTAATCCTGGGTGGGGTGAAACTGGCCCACCCCTACTAATACTGCTGTTATTGGTTAAAAGACAATAGCCCCTAGCACTACGAAAACAAACTCGCCAGTTCAGTGCTTTGCATGTACAAGTGATGCATTTCTGAGCATGTTACTGTCGCCATCTCTTCTGTGCCTCAGAGGCACAAAATAACAGTAGTAGGCGGGCCTTTTAAAGCATGTTTGTTTTCTTATAAATTATAAGGACATTTTATGGCTTCATGACATGATATCGGTGTTAACGAGATAAAAAAACAAAATTATATAAAAAAAACCTCCACAGTGAGTTTTTAGAGTAGGTGAAATGGCTTTAAGGTAAAATAATGATTCTTTAAGGTTTAATAAAGTTATTTTAATTCAAAGTTTGGTTTCAGGATAAATTGTTTATTGATGTCACAGGAGTGGCATCTTGTGGTATGTCATCAAGCTATTTTGACTTTAAATTTATCTTAAAATTTTAAATTGAAGTACGAGCTACCTTCAGAAGAAATTACCAAGAAGTAATCATTATGATGCTCTTATAACATGACCCATTATTTTGAGTTGTATTGTAATGTATTAAATTCATTCCCTTTTGAGATATGTACAAGAATTTTATAAGAGTGAAATTCCTACAACTCGTATAATTCTATTATGAAAAGTCGTTTTGCTCCATTGTCATACATTGCTTCAAGAGGTTATTTTACATCACAGTGAAGAAAGATACAGTATGCAAAAGAATGTAAGAAATATTTTCATTCTCTTGAACGTCCTTAAAAGTAAGGAAGATAGCAGGAATGGTTTCTCAACTTACAGCTACGTGCTTCGCTAAAAAGTAGGTGAGGATGCGGGACCCTTCGTTCAGGCATCGTCTTACCTTGGAGGAAGCTGGATGGACGAAACAAGCTTTTGTGAAGTACGAAACTAGGTGGATGGAACAAACTTTTGTGTAGTAGGAAACTAGGTGGATCGAACAAGCTTTTGTGAAGTAGGTAACTATATACCAACCATTAGCAGGCTGTTGTGGCGCAGCGGCTAGATCGCTCGCCTCCCGCCAAGGTGAAGCTGGTCCGATTCCCGGGGTCTCTCCCTGGATTTTCACATGTGAGACTCGTGCCGTACGATGTCGTTTATCTGTGGGTTTTCTCGGGGTTCTCCGACTCCCCCCGGCCCTGCTCTATACTCACCTCGCTTCGTCATAGTCAGATCTCAGGACCTCGCATGATTATCTCAGTAATTATTATGTATATTACAATGGTTTATTGCGGTAGAGTTGACTCCTTATCAAGTTTCAAAACACTGTGTGCATTAACATTTGCTTATATTCTGTGTGTGTTTGAAAATATTTTCTCATTTGACTATGCTTATCAAATCCTGAATATATGTAATTTGTTTACATATAGCTAAGCTGTTTCAATTATAGCATAATATCAATCTTAGTTTTAACTGCAGCAAGACTCTACAACATTTTATAACATACATTGTTACAAAATTTTCGCGATATTCACTCATTACACCAAAATATTGTTTTTGAATGCAAATTTGTCGTGCTGGCGTGTTCTTGTAGTAGCTAAACAATAAAATTATTTTGGTGTGTTTTTTGTCTCCACAAGCAGAGCAAGTTCTCTTACTGGTATTTTTTGAGCTATTCTAAGGCAAGCGTCTTTAAAGTTACATTTATATTTGCAGTGCTTCTTTTTCCTCGTTTAGTTGTGTATCTTTAATATTCGCCCGCTACAGCCTACTGTTTTAACTTACCGAGCAACGAAGGAATTCAAAACGTCGACGAGGCCAGTGGCAGAACGTCAATAACTGATACCAAAGTTAATTAAAGTGCTCAATGAATTCCATTACCGAAGCGCAAGAGATAAGCCTCGCGCATTGTTTCATTGGCATTATTTCTCTGATTTTCTACCATTTCTATCCCGACGTGGAGGTTAGATATGGCCAATGCAACAAAAGAATCCTGGGTTCGATACGTATACATTTCCATAGAGTTGACGTGTTTCAATGCACTTTCAAAGAGCTTAGTGAAGAATGTAAAATCTACTGTGATATGTACACGGTTAGTGTCGTTGGAGGATATAGGAAAATCACTACTATTAATTTTTTTTTACTTTTACTACCCGACTATGGCAAAACAAAGGAAGGGTTATAACTTTAGCACTATGTATGTATGAATCTTTGTATGTATGTTAAATTTCGGATGGTCCACTGGCACCAATTTTGATCAGTGTGGTGTGTCTCGATTCCTTTTGATAATCCGAGTGTTAGAGGCTATGCCACAACTAAGAAAATTCAAGATGGCGGCCGTGACAAACTATATGGCGCCAGAGGTAAAGTAAACTCTCGCAAGTATTTCATTCATGGCTTGTTTTTGGAAGAATGCTTCATTAATGTTTTACGATAATTTTACTTTAAGATTAATAATTTATGCGTTAAGGATAATAATTGTCAACCTATATTTGTGTAGTTAGAACTTGCAATGCCCTTGCCAACAAGGACGTAGCAAGATGGAAACTCCCAAAGGAAAAACAAAACCTCCTAAAGCAGAGCAAAAAATTGAAACAATTTCTTGAAATAACATTGGTACAATAAACAAAAATGGCGAGATCGTATAACCAGTAAAATTCATGAGTGTTTTCAAAAATGTATTTATTTTGTTCTTTAGTAGCTCCTTGTTTTTTTTATTAGATTTGCAATTCACATCACTTACCATATATTCATTTTTCATTCAATTATTCATAAGCATCGAAGTGCAGATATTGAACAATACATTAAAAGTAGTAAATTTGTGTAGCTACATGGTCTAAAATAGTGTATGGACTTCAATAGTTTGTTCTAGAATTTTAGTATTTCAACCACAATATATAAACATCATATGGGCCTATAAACCTCCATGCTAATAAATAAGAGAAGAATTTTCAAGTAAATATATAGGCAACCTGCCCAGTAAGGCGATTCTCTATCCTACAGCAATTGACAATAATATTGTAAACTGTTTATATTTATGAATAAGTTTTGATTATACTGCTGTCCTAGAATAAAGTTCCTCCAAAGTTAAAGGCGCAAGCTAACTCTTTACTATCATTAGACACATATATTAAATATAGTTTTCTCTATTCACAATGATCAGAGAGTACAATACCAAACTAATATATTTTTATTCTTCTAAGTCACCATTCATACTAGTGGCCAAAAAACACTAATGTAGATGGACAAAATTTTAATTGAATTATTTTCCAACATTTTAAAGAATAATGCATGGCTTTATACAATGGTTACAAGGCCAACCAAACATGACGCCTCTGTATTTTTATCGTTACAAATTCCAGCAACAAGCACCATTTTCCATTTGTTTAGAAATTTAGGTGAATTAAAAAACTTTAAAATTCAAATGTCATGTAAAATGTAGGGGAAAACACACACGAAATTCCTATGTTTAAAACTTGGCGCATGACTCGCAAACTATTTAAGAAAGATGGAAATATTAGAAATTGCTGCCAAGTAAAATTCTCAATTGGTGAAAATTTTCGAATTCCTCTCCCCATCTTGGCGCCTATCTCCTATCCAGGACACAAAGTGTACCTGTTACAAGTGCCATAAGGACTGTGCAGAAATCTGTAATTAATCATGACTTAACTGGTGGCAAGGTGGCTCCTTCTGGGGCAGTGGTAGAATCCGACCCCAATCCAGAGGTACACTTCCCATTTATACAAAACACAAGGCAATAACCCTTTAGGGGTTATCAAAATCAACGACCAATAGAATTACGCAAGATTACACATGACCATCTTGGGGAAAAAAGTCTGTTGACTAAGCGTTACTCCTTTTAGGAGTTAATTTACTGTAGTCCAATCCCCTTCTTTAGACTGCACACATTTCCAAATATGGGCTGTCCACATGCTCATGTGTCACAAAATTCCCGGCATTCAAGCAGGCTGTAGGAAGTGATGTCAGAGGTGCGGGAAACCTCACGTACCCTGCCGATTGGCCAGTTGCACATGACGACAGCCTCCTAGTTCCGCGGAACGCCGCACATATGAGCATGCCAGCGATCAGGCTGCCGAGCGCCCGCTATTGCATGATGGGACCAAGCAGGTAGAAAGTCACTATGCCGAACTGCTGCGGGAATCAATGCCAGTAGTGATGCCATCGAATTGGTGCAGCCCACCCCGAGCTGCTTCGTCACAAGGTACAAACAACCGTTATGTGGGCAAACCCATGTCTTCTTTTGCGAAATTCGGGCACTTAGAAAAGTTGCAATTTTTCAATGGTAGAGAAATTATTTTTTTAAGCAAACTCCGTGCTCAAAAAGACGTCAAAATTTGGATGAGGCGTCACAAACTTCAGAGGTATTCAGAAATATATTTATACAAATGGCTATAGCACGTAAAACATTTTTTTAAAGTTATTTCTATAAAAAATTGGGAATTTAAATAAAATTATAAAAAACTAAAACCTGACTAATCAAAAGTCAAAAACAAGTCATCAGTTAAGTGTACGAGTAAAATCATAAAGCCATAGTCATACGTCGTCGCGTTTAAGACACTTTACATTTAGGGTAGGTACAGGGGAAATAAATTAATTTACAATTTTATGTCACTTTTAAATTCTAACTAAGTCTGACTCAAGCCCATGACAAATGGAAGGTAGAAGTGGAGGCCTTTGCTCAGCAATGAAACACAATACGCTAATAATAAAATGATATGTATGTATTACACATGAATGATTGAGCACAACAAACCATTCAACCACTCACATAACTCTACAGAATTGCACCTTTTCATGGTTCCTTAGTCAACGAGGAGACTTTATAAGATCATCAGGTACATCCGTTTGTCCACCCTTGGGTGTCACAGTGATATAGTTTCTGCAGCACTGAACTGAAATGCATGAAATTATTTAGTACATAGATACCTACTTTTGTTGGATGTTTTCCACTTTACCTTCCCTATAAGTAAAGTGTCTTAAACAGCACGACGTGTCACTACGGCTTTATGATTATACTCGTTCACTTAACTGAAAACTTGTTTTTGACTTTTGAGTAGTTGGGGTTTAGTTTTTCTTTTCTTTTCTTTCCTTTCTCTATTTTCTCAGTATTCTCTTAACTGAACCTTCTGCATTTCGACTTCGATGCTATTAGCTTCCGAAATATTAAAGAACCTTTCTTCGCATTAAATACAAAAGAATACTCTTCAATTTGAAGAGGAGACTAATACCTGAAGTGCAGTAAAACAATTACGTAAGGGAAGTAAACAATTAAATAGGGCAGACTTAGTTGTCAGGAATTGGAACCTAAATGAAAAATGAATATTTTATATATATATATATATATATAATTCTTAAGCTTGCTAATAATATCTGTGCACTGCGTGCCATCTGTTGGACACCGCTACAAACAATGGCGTGTGTTAAATTGCTGCACAATGTCACAATCCCTATTGTTGTTACACTGAGAGACGGCAACAAAGCGCAGTACTTTACATAACTTTAAGAAATGAATAAATTGACTGTAAAAACCTTTTTAAATCAATCTTTTATTTATGAATGCACTTAAAAGAGAAAAATAATTATAGTAGTAGTTACATCATTCGTGGAAGAACAATATTAATAAACTTTACTACAGATTAATATTTTTGCATCAATTCATATTTAGTATATTAAAGCTTGGTGCAAATAGTTGAGAGCCTCAAGCATTTATCTCCTTACTACGCTTACACAAATGATGTATACGTTCTATATTGTGAATAGTTAAGATCTTTACCCACAATATGTGCTTACTGTGTTTACATTAATTAGGTATACGTTCTATATTGCACCAAGCTTTTATACACAAAAATTAATTGATAAAACAATATTAATCTGGAGCAAAGTTTATTACTACTATTCGTCCACGTCTTAAAATTTCTACACATGTAACTACTACTATAATTATTTTAAGCTTTTTATTGCATTTATAAATAAAAGATTGATTTTAAAAGGTTTAATAGAGTTAATTTATTTCTCACTTTTTAGTCTCGTCAATTATTATTATTATGTAGACTATTTATACATTCGCAGACTCGCCCGTCATAGGTATCGCTTGCCGTGACGTCTCGGCTCGTAATTGGCCGCAATGAGAGCTTCGTTTGTTTATTTACCGGCGCTGGTTAAATGTTTAACATGGATGAAAATAAGCGGCCGCGTGCAAATAATTTTGATGCCTCGGGGACTGAAGTCCTTATTTCTCTTCCAGAGATTATTCTGGTATTATTGAATGCAAAAGAACCGATGCTGTTATCTGGAAACAGAAAGAAGAGGCATGGAGAAGAATTGAACTAGAATTCAATTTACCTTGTGGTGTGTTTCCACGTAGCTTGAAAACTCTCAAAGCGAAGTATGACAATATCAAACGTTCTGTTGAAATGATTGTGACGTGTGTACAGTCCATGGCTCCAATAACCTTCAGGAACCTTGCCACATTGTAAAATTCTTGCTGTAACTGTATAGAGTCTTCATTATTTTATATATATCTCTCCGAAGCATTGCAATGATAGTGGTCACTTTTTTTACTATACGGCACACAGTACTTTTGTGTAGGCCAAAGTAATCTCCCACAGCTATGTAATATCCACTTGATGGATAAAATCTCAAGGCTACTAGCAGTTGGTCATTGGTTGATACAGAATAATTCCTGAAAGCAAAGACAGGCAAGTCGCCGGTATAAGAACCTACAAAAGTATATAACATAACCTACAAAAACATTTAACATAATATGAATATGTACAGAACCAACACAAGTGAACTGGCGTTACCATAACGTGACACATGGTGATGTGACTACAACTAACATTGAAAGTTGCAATAATGCAAATCGTTAATGTATCGTATAAAAGTTAAGCCAACTTGCAAGTCTTTGCATTAAACACTACGCAATCAAAGTCTGGTGCGTGAGAAGCAAATTGTGTCTACATTCACGTATAGATCTAACATTGTCATCATAACTACTGTATCAATAAATGCTTTGATTTCAGTAACACAAAACAAATCAATTACGTAAAGTGAATTTATTTGGGAATAATTAAGTTACATAAGTGAATGTTGAATGTGGTTTTAAAACCAAAAGAAAAATTAACTGCAGAAATAAACATACGTAAATGATGAACAATATTTATGTATTATGAAACCACAGAAAATTATTTTTGGCATTTTTCTGTTTGTTAATATCAGTTGTCATCCAAATTTGCTTGTGGCTCCACATCAAATTGTAAACAGTGCTTAAAATAACTTACACAAATATATATCATTACCCACAATTGCATATAAAAAATCGAGCAAATAAATAGGCCTATAACAACACACAGATGCGTGAAAAAAATTTTCACAAGTAAGTTATGTGACAACCTACAAAGGCACGCAACTTAAAATACCGAATTTTATAACGTAACATTGTGTATCTACTAGTGTAAGCCTAGGTCTAGCATTAATCCAATGTAAATCTATGCAGTATACACATAGCATTAAAGAAATGCTAGGATAGTGTTTTTTTTTTTTTTTTTAGGCAAAACCGCATAAAAAATTATTTGTCATTCATTTGCAAGTGATTCGGGCGACCCCGAAATATTTTTGGTCTATTTATGAAATCTACTATTTCTTCATCGGCATCTTCAAACAAATAACTCAAATTATCTTCCATCATTACAGCAAAGGAAAAAAACTCCTGGATTATTTAGCAATTGCATTCTCACTGTTAACACACTTTCGTGCCTATTTATTTATACTGTAAATTTTTATTTGTATTTTCCAATGTGAAAATGCCCATTAAACCCCCAAAAAAAAACAGTGCAGAATTAATACGATGCTCAGCTAACCTGACATACCACATTCGACTTCATAAATAATTTTTTTTTAATCACATACGATTTGATGTACCCACATAACCTCAAATGTTTGTTATGAATGTTCTGATTAGCCCGCTAATTGTAACCTCTTCTTGTGTTTAACTTAACCATTGGTTACAGTCAGATCATAGACCGATTAATGTTAACCGTATATTGGAAACAGAAAATGGCCCTAGCCACCACTTAACATTTAATCAGATGATAATCAGAATAAAACCAGACATTGTGAAACTGGCATTAAAAAGACTAGAAATGTGCAGTTAAACACTGGTGGCCCCTTCCAAAGTTAGAACTGCAACCTGACGAACAGTGATGCAAAAAGAATGAGAGATTAATATATATATATATATATATATATATATATATATATATATATATAAACATCAGTACATACATTCTGTTACATTCATTAATTGCATTTGTTTTTATTACTATTACTATCTGTATGTCGCACTGATTGTAAATTTCTAGTGTATTTACATGTTACATCTTTCACAAGTCACTGCTCTATGAATAATTTTAATTACCTTCAAAATATTTCAACAGCTTATATAAAAGCTCATTCTGCTTTGCTATTGTAACATCTAAACCTAACAAAATTGAATTTCTTACTTTAATAATTAATACACATTTCCTGTAAACTAAACTTCTTATCTCTGACACACTTATCACCGTTTTCGCGTAAACACGAACATTAGTTGTCGGGCACAAAAACCCTTCCCCACCAGTAGTGGGCGGAGAGGTCAGCTACCCTAACTCGCCCATTTCCCCAATGGTGCTATCAATCCCCCCCCCCCCTAGAACCGTTCCCACCCTCCTCAACGTTTTCGTGTAAAGTGTTAGACAAGGCAAACAGTGAGCCGGACAGACACTGTACATACAAACAAGTCAAGTTAAATAAAAATCTTGTCAAAATGTTAGAGGTCGGCGTAGTCATACAGCCAATAGCGTGCTACAACCACCTTAGGACCGGAGATAGGAGAACATCAAGCTATAGTTACGCGCAATGACACTACATGATAGGTAGCTCTTAATAAAAGGGGGGGGGGAGGATCACCGGTGACAACGTTGACCTTTTGTAACTTTTCATTTAATTAAATGATCCGCCTCATTATGCTTTAATTGGAGTTTGAATCCACGTAAAGCAGGCGCGAGTTCGATCCCAGGTGAGTCTGAAATTTTTTTTCTGCATTTTTTATTTTTGTATGTGTATATTCTATAATTTATCATGTAGGGTTATCAGAGTTTTTATAACGTGCCAAAAAATCACGTGTATACTGTAATCTCGCATTTAAGAGGATCTTGTAAAAATTAATCAACTTAGTTCCTGGTATTTACACTACGGAGATTGTGAGGAAGGATATATACTTTTCAAGGAGCTACATAATTTGTTTTTGGGAAATTAATACGGTAACAACAAACCTTGAGAATTATAAACATTTCCATGGCAAATATATAATGTTTACAAATTTTCAGACCTTTATAAATCAATACAGAAAATTTTTTACAATTACTCTACTTCAAGAAAGATGATTGTCTTAGGTCACATCCTTCTTTAAAATCCTCATCGATTTAAAGTCATTCGTCATGTATGATTTAGTGAAATAGTTTCAGGAATTTTATTTTTAAACATAGATTAAATGAATTTGTATCTAAAGATTACAGAGTTCTCGTAAAGAGTTAATTGGTCAATGTAAATATATTAGGAAAGTTTGTTCAGCTCTCTTATTTTATTACGGATTGAATTTCGAAATACAACAAAATTTCCAAATTCGTAAATATGTTTGAAGAAAATCCTTCCATTGGATTATCAGAAGAAATTCAACAAATTTAAGAGGTAGCGTTGTTAGTAAATATGACTCGTATTTATAAGGGGAAAAAAAACATAAAAGGATTATTTGATTGCAATTCGAAAATTAGACAAGTAACCACAGTAAAGGAGGGCGGTGACTCGCACCCTAGCATAGCCTACCCTCACATAAAATATCACTTTCAAATTTCACTATTAAAAATTACAATGAAAATAGTAAGTCGGCAGACACACTTAGCTTATCCTATCTACTGCTCAACTCAACATAAAATACGTAATATATAAATGTGAAACCCATAGATCGCACGCCCATGCATGAGCTACGGCTACAGTGCACTCTTGCATTTGACTGTTACAAAAGGTCTAAACTCGGGTTGTAAAACACAGTCTAAAAACTAATGACTCAATTGAAAATCCAAATGTACACGATATCCAACAAACTTTATACCAAACAGGAACTACCTCACCAGCAATACCAAAATTTGAATAACCCTATGTTAACTGCAAACGCGGAGCACTACTGCGTAATTCAGTGCAAACATCAGGAGATTTTATCATTATAACACTGCGGACGTAACTCACCGTTTGATTTACAGCCACTTCGTTGCTCACAAAGCCACATTTAAATAAAGAGGTGTAACCGCAACCTCAGACAAATGGTGCCCACGTAAGTTAACTAATATTCTGTTCAACCAAGAAGTGCTAAGACCCTCGCCCATCACGATCACTGAAGTTAACTTGATGGGAGCTGAAGCAACGAGCATTCAAGTAGCAGAGACGTCACTGAAAGCAAAGCAGCTGAACGCTTATCTTTTTGCCCAGTGAAAATGTGCCAATATCAGAACAAAAAATAAAAGATTCTGTTCATGGGTTGGCACTACTATACATGAACAGTTTTGAGCATAACATTTCCATCGTCTAATTCCACTCCTTTTAATAAAAATGTGTTCAATATTCACATCTAAAATATGTAGAATTACATCCAAGAATAAACGGCCACTGTGAGCTGTCAAGTATCAGTACAGAATGCCACATCGTTGTTAAAACACTAACTCACATCAACAAGGATGCACAGCCCTACGAGATTGTAATGCTCACATCACCACCAACATCGTAAAAAGAAATGTGGATTTATATAAATCACGATACCCCTGTCTCTACAATTGAATCAATATTACTATATATTTATTTTAAATTCTGTTGAAAAATATTCATTAAACGATAAGCAGTCTATTTACATTATATAAAATAAATTTACTTTTTTATATTGCCGATATTGGACTGGGCAATTAAACAAAATCGAATCGGGAATAAATTAAGCGTTCTGTTTACTCCTATCCAGTGTGTAGGGGTTGAGCAGAAGCAGGAGCGTAAATTTAGTAAACCCTAAGAAGGGGAAGCAGGAGTAAAAAGGGGGGGGGGGGAGAGGGAGAAGCAGAGGAGTGCATGAACTGGCCTCTGGACGAGGCGCTTAGCCAGAACAAGTCCCGCGATGGCGCTACCGTCGCACATTGATCTACACATCATCCGAGCTTTGATTCATTCGGTTCATTCTTTCTGGGTGTTACAATTTTCACAAGCAATAGTGTATTTAAAACACGACCGCAGTCAATATTTTGTTTTGCAAAGTTTTAACTCGTTAATTAAGCAATAATTACACAGTTACATGTACATGTACTATGGTTTCACTTTCAAAATTCAGTTCTTATCAAAAATTAAATGGTTAAGAGGGGGGAGGGGGAGTGAGTGAAGATATTTGGACGGTTCTTAACATCGAGGTCTGGAGAACCGATGAGGGTGATTGAAGTAAGTATGGAGCAGTACCGGAATGGGGGGGGAAGCGGGAGATCCCCGAGAAGACCCGCCGACCAACGGCATCGTTCTGCACGATTCCCACATGCGAGGGTCCGGAGTGGCCCGGCCGGGGATTGATCCCGGATCGCCTTGGTGGAAGGCGAGCAGGCTAACTGCTCAGCCACCGTGACCCCTGGAGGGAGAGAGAAAAAATCCACACCGAAGGGCAATGTCGTTCGGTAAGGGGGGGGGAGGGATGACACAGTTCGCCGATTGGGGAGGGTCATAGACGACTGCCAAGCGGATCACTGCTCCGTCCAACCGCACATTTAATCGCCCGTTCTAGACATCCTTTCAAGGTCAATATAAGCTCAATAAGAGGCGGCAAACTATGCCCACTTGTCTACTCCTGATTTTCAGCCAAGCACAGCACTGTGCGGTTAGAATGATCAAAGCTTGGACTCGTGTTATGTTCAAATGACATGATCATACAATGTACAAATGCCTCTTCAGAACAGAGCTCAGTGTGTAGGTCAGAAGCTCAGTTACAGGCAAATCTCTAAGACAATCCTAGATGTTGGACTATTTAGATAAACGGTTTTGTACAACAGTAATTATAACCACAAGCAAAACATGAGCACATTTTTTCGGGACGAAATTCAAAGAACTCTATGTTGTAATCTTATTTTTTATAGTTCAAGCCCTTACAAGTAACAAGGTAATGTCTACACTTATAAATCTGTAGCGGACAAAATGTTGGATACTCTCTGTAGAACAACTATAAAAAAAAAAAAACATGCACCTAAAATACACATCCTACAACTCTGAATTTATAACAAATGTAATGTACAATGTTTCATTAGCTTTAAACAAAAATATAGCGTGCACTAATGGTCGTAAGTTTTAAGTAAGAGAGGTCTTCGATGACGTAATCAGAAGTCGCCCTCATGTATTCAGGAAGAACTAGCCATGGTTCCAAACCAACCCACACCGATTTGGTACACACGAACCAGATTGATAACCATGTGATTCGGAGGCTGCTATAATCGAAAATATTCTTCCAATCGATTGGGCCTACCCTTTTACGTCAGGAGGCTAATCGGAAGGCAGCTCGAGTGCTAGCATGGCACAAACCTACATAAAAAAAAAACATGACTTACCTGCCACTTGAACCCGAAACTCTTCAACGTCAGAAGATTGGTAAAACCTCTTGGTGACCTCGACAATGCAGGTCGCTTAATCAGAAGATACCATTGTCTTTAGCTTCTTTGCACAGAGCAGTGCTACGTAAAACTCTAATCAACTTAATTAACATGATGATTAATACGTACTTGACGCTCATTGTATTTATCGTCACTGAAGCGCCGATAAGAAAGGAAGTAAGGTGCGTCATTCGTGGCTCAAAGTTTCAACTTGCTCTAAGTGAAACGTAAATCTAAGAACACGTTTTACTCTACTGTTTTATACCACAGATTTACTGTACGGTAGTCGAAACGAGTTTAATTTTCGAGATATAAGAATAGCATGGCGTGTGTAGGTGGATCCAGCTTCCCGACTAGGAAAGCACTACAACAATATTTTCGGCGGGCCGATAGTTTATAAATGGCAACCACTGAAAATCAGTCAGTTTTATTTGTTTGTTTACCAACGTACAGTTCAGCCGTTGGTACAAACAAGAAAGGTAACTCTAAATACATGCCGGCATAAAGTTTTGTCCTTACAGCATGCGTGATTAAAACCGCCAAGTAGTACCAGACAGATAATAAGATTAACTATCTTCTGAACCATTCGGTAGACGCCTCTTTTAATCGCAGCATCAGATAACACTTGAAAAGTGATAGGTTCTGTGTTGTTGTTTTTTTTTTTTTTACATTATTAGGGACGCAGACATGAATGTATACATAATACGTACATACGTGGAATCTAGCCAAGGTAAAAGTTTGGTGTTGGTCTGGTTACATAAAAACGTAAAGTTATTAAAAACTGAAATCCGACTACTCAAAAGTTAAAAACAAGTCTTCAGTTAAGTTTACGAATATGATCATAAAGCCGTTGCCGTTTAAGACAATTTCCATGTAGAATAGGTACAGGGAAAGAAAGCTAACTAAAGTATGTACCTATGTACTAAATTTCATGTATTTCAGTTCAGTGCTGTAGAAACTGCATCGCTATGATACTCCAGGGTGGACAAACGGATGGACTTATCATTTTATTTTTAGCCTGTTGTGTCCCATTGCTGAGCAAAGGTCTTCACCAATGCCTTACATTTGTCACGGTCTTGAGCCGGACTTAAATACAATAGTTTAACAAGCAAATAATAACTTTCTAACAGTTAAATAATGGTTAATGCATTGAGTATAATAGTTCGGGCCCCATTCTGACAAAATATTTAATAGAACGTATAAAAAAAAAGTAAATAATTTAGGGGTAGCAAAAAAAAACAGTTTAACATACGTGAACCACAAATTTAATATTTTTGTGGGAATAATAATATTCCCATCACACTAATGTACAAATTTACGGGAGAATTCTACAAAAATACACTGAAAAAAATAATTTAATGGCAACCACAAAATACTTTCTTAGTATCCGCCTTCCCAAATAAGTTTTGTGATTAAAACTAAATTATTTACTGGTCACCACTAAACTTTTGTGGCCAGTGATACATTATTTTGTAGTAGTAACTACAAAATAGTTTAGCAGGGCAACCTTCCTACGAAATATTTTTCTTCGTGTACTTAAAATTGCCATTGTTTTCTATGCAGAGGCGATTTTAATTATTTTTGTTTGCTTCGATTTTCAGTGGTGTTTCGAAACATTTTGGAAATATAAACATAAAATGCATAACTTTGCGAGATACGCACTTGGTACCTTAGGGTTTTTAAATATTTGAACTTAAGTATCATTTGGCAGTCAGATACTTGTAGCACTTGTTTAAAAAAAAAATGAAAAAAAGTTATACTAATCAGAAAAACGGTTATATTCACGGTGAGCTAATTGATCGCATAAAACTTCGTACTACTTTCGAAATTGTGTTGAGGGTACATAATGCATCAGAAACATGAGGAATGCCGGGAATTTTCTGGGGGCCCGGCTTAGTAGATGTTATCGCATAGTTCACCTCCCAGCAAAATAGCTGACACCGCACATGTATCAACTGAGGCAGGCGAGACAAAAAATTGCGTAATGCAATCACAGTTGTTCATTGTAACAAGATCTGAAATGAATGGCCAACTGTAGCAAATTTTTCTCTTTTTTTCATTATACCGAATAACAACTGCGAAGGAATTTCAGTCGCCACGCTTTGTGAGCCAAACAAAATGAAAACCGGTGAGTCACTATAAATACCAGTCGCCCATATTTACGACGGTGCAAAAGTTTTGAGTGAGAAACACACAGAGGTACAGGTCCGAGCTAAAAGAAGTATGGAACAACGCACGCTTTAACTGCTACGCCGACTATTTATATTCAAAGTTTCCGTCTGTAATGAGCTCGCTGTCGACGAGACGTTTAGCGCTACCTAGTGCGTCCCACTGTTATAGTGCAGTAAAGAGTGCATGACGCGCACTGTTTCCAGATGGATAGCGATTATCAACAGCCAAGAAGTTATGCTGTGTTGACAGAATAAGTTCATACGTACAAAATAACGTAACAAAAATTGTCAAATTGTTTAGTAGTGCTACGTTCTTCTCAGCGAGACAAACTTGAGCGCTAACACCTGTTATTGGTCGGGATTTGAATAATTATCTCGGTAACCCTTGGTGGAAAGCTTTGGTTTAGCCACTAGGTCAGTTAAGAATTTCGGACGAAAACAGTGTAAATATTGACCTTGAGTTGTATGAGAAAAATTTTCGTAAATATGCACACACAAATACATTGAGACACCGTTCGATGCTATTAACATTTTTCCGAGAAACTTTAAGTTAGATGAGGATTTTCTAGACTCATTGTTGAGAATGTGTTGTGGGGATGAATAGCTAACCTACTTGTTATTGACGTAGAATAATAAAGAGTTTTCGTGTTTATCACCCACATTTTGTGTGAAAAAAAATAGTTTTATCATCTCGGGAATTTAGCTGGGGAAGTTACCTCGTTTTACACTATATACACCTAGAAATGTGTGGATGTTTTTATCTATCACATACCATTCCTAATAATTTGTGGCTGGTTTTATCTGTCACATACCATTCCTAGTAATTTGTGGCTGGTTTTATCTATTACGTACCATTCCTAGTAATTTGTGGCTGGTTTTATCTATCACATTCCATTCCTAGTAATTTGTAGCTTGGTTTATCTATCACATACCATTCCTAATAATTTGTGGCTGGTTTTATCTGTCATATATCATTCCTAGTAATCTGTGGCCGGTTTTATGTAGCATATACCCTTCCTAGTAATTTGTGACTGGTTTTATCTGTCATATACCATGCCTTGTAATTTGTGGCTGTTTTTATCTATCTATACCATTCGTAGTAATTTGTGGCTGGTTTTATCAGTCATATAACTTTATGTTATACCCAGCATAATTTCAAAAATAAATTATTTTTGGTCTAGTTTATAGTGATGCTTTCACCAGCCTGTGATATATTTTCTCTAAACAATTTTATTGTTACTTTCATACGTATTGCATCTTACGTCGCTCAGTTAGGTAGAGAAATTATGAGAGCGAAAGGATCTTGCTATTTATTGTTGGCGTCGAACCACCTGTGTCCCGACTGGTTGTTCATCTCCTCGGTTTTATCTGCACGTCTTTTTAGTGACTGGCTTCCGTCTGTGTGTAAAACCATTTGCTTGAACGACTTGAGGGAGTTTGTTTGCTCCAACTCTGAACTACGGAGATATCCATGAGAACAGCTAAGACATAAAAAAAAAAAATCATCCGATCGTAAATTAAAACGGAAATTACAGCCACCAGTACTTTTCCCCCGGAAAATTTCCATCCTTTCTTGTAGAGCAAGTGCTCGAGAGAAGGTTGGCTGGAAAGTAGAGCAGCGGAGAAAGGGATGGAATCTGCGACCTTCGTCGAGTGTAAATTTGCGATCAGATAAAGGTCCCGGTAGTATCGACTTCCACGTAGCCGTGCTGCGGTAGCTTCACAGATGTAGGGAGTGTAGACTGTTCACGGTAAAGTGAGCACTTTTTAAGGCCCTGCTAAAATTTTCATTTCAACAAATTTCTAACTTTCCGCCAATTTTTAATGTAAACATTGCAATATGATTAATAAACATAGGGTATATATTTCACCACTCTCTAAAGTTACCGTCTGAGGCTGCAATAACATATATTTGTTTGGGGTTTATGCATTTTGAAAGGGACTTAAGAAGTGCTCACTTTACCGTGAACGGCCTATACCTAAGGGACGGTCGCTTATCCTTCACTCTCTCTCTCTCTCTCTCTCTCTCTCTCTCTCTCTCTCTCTCTCTCTCTCTCTCTCTCTCTCTCTCACTCTCACACACACACACACACACACACACACACATTTCCGAAACTTCGAACCACATACGTAGGCACATTTTTGTCCTCAGCCGTCTCACAGAATTATGTTGGGTTTCATTTGCGTGGATTGTACTGGCTTATGGCTTACCCAGGCCTGGAAAGTGCTGCACTGGATCAAAAGGCGACGTTTCCTTGTGTTAGTATTGGATTTTGAACTTTTTATATGCAACTTACGCCTCAAATTCTAAGTAATGCCATGGCCAGGTTGAGTTCAGAATAGTTGTTCATTGAACCGCGAATCCAGCTGTGCCTTCCCTCTGACCGCAGATTCTTTACCTACGCATGCGCAATACTTTAGCAGTGCTTCTAGGGAAAACAATAATATTTTTGTTTTTGATAAAAATCAAACTTAACGGCCACTGTTTATAAAACTGCATTAGTGCCAATCAACCTGAGATTTGTTTTTTACGATGATTCGCCCACATTTTATTTTACAAAGCTTCATATCTTCAGCTAGATACAGTTTCCTGCAACATTGCAGCCGATGTCACAAATATATTTTTCTGTTTAAGGGGGATCAGTCCCTGCCGTCACGAGTTTATAGAATTTTCGCAAAAAAAACTGCATTAGAGATACCGTATTGAATTTTACGGAACGACAGGACATAGAACAATCCTTTGTACATTTTATGATGCTGGCATTGCTCGACTGCAGTGGCTAGTTTAACTGCTGTAGTCGCTCGCAAGGAAAAATCCTTTATTTCTTCCCAGCTGTTACTACTTAAAAATTAATGAAGACAGTGAAAAACTAACTGGAAAAAGCGTGAGAAGGTATTATTTATGCTGTGTCGTGAGAAAAATAGCATTAAATAACTAAAATGTAATTTATGACGAAAAACGGATAAAGCCAAGATGGCGGGGAGTGATCCGCCTTAATGGACTGTGTTCCGGGCGCGCTTACATCAGAACCCAACCGGCCTCCAACTGTTGATCTTCATTCAAACTCGCGGCGCTAGCATCGCGGTCACACACAGAGTGTAACATTGTCTTTTAAGTCATAAAATTAAAAAAAAATCACACACCAACACACTGAAACATGTGTTCGCAAGGAGGGGCCGCGGTGTTTTAGTGGTTAGACTTTTTTTATTTTTATTTATTTCACTAACCCTACTTAGCAGTACAGCCATCCAGGGTGTTAAATTATATCATGACTAGTACAATTTAACAAACAGTATATTAGTTGTATAGATTTTTTTGTTGTGGTTAGACTGCTCGCCTCCCACCAAGGCGAACCGGGCTCGATTCCAGTCGGTGTCACCCCCGGATTTTCGCACTTGGAAATCATGCCGGACTATGACGCTGGTCGGTGGGTTTTCTCGGGGATCTCCTGTTTCCCCCGCCCTTGCACATTCCGGCGCTGCTCCATACTCCCCCGCTTCATTCTCATCAGCTGTTAATACCTCGATGTTAAGATCCCCCCCCCCCCTTTTTTCTCATCCCACCGAAATCTCTTCATTCGCACTCACTCATTGTGTTCGCAAAATCTTTTTTTTTTTTTGCCACAAACTTCCGTTGTAATTTATTTTTTCCCCATCGTTGCTCGCGTGCTGAATTACGTAAGGAAATGCGTCGTCAATGGACGAGCTGTTTGGGCGTAACCACAGAGTGCATACATAGGTATACAGACACGGCATATGCAGCAGTGTTGTGGTTTCTCCGGTGTGGGTGTGCCCGTTTTGCGAGCGATTGGTTGCGCTGGGCTGTGGGAACGGGTCTTGTGTCTGACTGGCTGCCGCATGCCGCGAAAGGTTCCTTATTGGCTGGGCCATCGGCTGGCGAGTAGGTTAGCAGGCGCTGATTGGCGAACGGCATTCCAACACTCTGCTGCCCAGTGATGCAGTTTTGATGGTGTTTGCAGCTGGAGTTCTTGGAACAAGCTGCTATCGCACCTCTCTGTCCTTAAAGTTGAAGTAAAGCAACTGCCTATAGAGCACTGCACCCCCCGGCTGTACAACGAGAAGAACTCTTTAAAAAAAGTAATACAGACACCATAAAAATGTCAGGAAAGTGTGATTCATGCTGTATACGAAAGAAGACTGTATATGTTATGCAGCAGTACAATATAATTTACTAAAATATACTTTTTAAATGTAAAAAAAATTAATCGATAGGTGGAGTCCGCATTTTAACAAAATTTAAGCGCATTGTCATTCTGGATACTTCAGAAAGCAGAATTTACAATAAAATAATCTTCAAGAATGATCATCATAATAATTATTATGATTGCATGTAAGAAAATTGTAATAATAATGTAGGAAATAAGTTTTGTAGGCCTAATTGATGTTATGTGCTCCCATTTGTCACAAACATTTGTGGCTGAAACTGACGTAAATAAAGTTAATTATAAAATTGATGTGATACATTATTATTATAATTTTCTTTCAGGCAATCATAGTAGATATTATGACGATCTTTCTTGAAGAAAATTTGATTGTAAATTCTGCTTTCTGAAGTATCTAGAATGGAAATGCGCTTAAATTTAGTTAAAATGCGGACTCTACCGGTCAATTTTTTTTTTTCATTTAAAAAGTATATTTTAGTCAAACATTTTATAATGTATCAAAATATATACATTCTTCTTTTATATACAGCATAAATTACAATTTTCTAACAATTTTCATGGCGTCTGTCCTACTTTTTTATAAGTTCTTCACGTTGTATAATCGGGTGCAGTGCTCCATAGGCAGTTGATTTACTTCAACCTTAAGTGGCACTTGAACTGCGCTGCAGAGTGTTTTAAATATAGGCTATTCACGGTAAAGTGAGCACTTTTTAAGGCCCTCTCAAAAAGCATTAACAACTATCAAATATACCGTATTGCAGTCTTAGGCGTTAACTTATGAGAGTGGTGAAATGTATACACTGTGTTTATTGTTGAAATTGGAATGTTTATAATAAAAAGCAGTAGGAGGATAGAAATTAGGTGAAAGTAGAAATTTAGAAGGGCCTTAAAAAGTGTTCATTTTACCGTGAACAGCCTATACTGGTTTTTTTGACTGAACTATTAAAACTTTCCCCCAGCATGTTTACCTACAAAAAGACAACATACCCCAGACAAGGACAGAATGGTATAATCGATTCACGGTTGCTTCACCCTTTTCTGAAGCCCTGCTAAAGTCCTACTTCCAGTATATTCCTCCGCCTCGTACAAACTAAGCTTAACAAAATTTAGAAAATTACATCAAAGGACAACGCACCGAATTTGTGCGCACTCAGTGTAACAGTATTTTGTATAAGAACTTTTTCTTACCAGACGCTACCAACACACATGTTTTCTCACTGTTTTTTATTCAAATTATTTATAAGTGAAGCATTAGAATTTATAGATAAAATATTAATAACATTTAAATTTAAATTTTAAAAACTTTTATGAACACAAATATAACGCGCTTGTGATATATAGCATATGTTGGAAATAACTAAATACGTTATACATGGCGTGATTTTTCAAAGGTTTGATTGAAGAAAGGGTAAAAAAAAAAAAAAAAAAAAAACAGCTAATATACTATACATTAAAGGTACCACGAATGCAGTAAAAATTATTTCGGAGCCCTCCAATATAGTTAAGGTTGTCGGACTCTAAAACATTAATAATTTTATATTTGTACTTCTATACACTGTATGTGATTAATTTTTCTCGAATAAAAACTTACACTTTATATATATGTTTTTAATTTGATATAAAATACAAAATCCTTCTGGTTCGTTGCAGCCGCAATAACAAATGCTAAGTTGTTAAGATGAAAGAAATGAAAGAAAAAACATTAAACGTAAATAAATTTTTGCATATTTTTTAACATTTCTTTTAACGTATGGAACTTTTATTTCGTGATTTGATATATGTCAAGCAGTAGACTACGGCATTAATTAGTATTTGTTACTGCAGCTGCAACGGAATGGAATATTCTTGTATTTTACAACAAATTATTAAAAATAAAATGTTTTATTCGAGAAAAATATCATTACATACAATGGGCACGAGTTGGACTATGTTTGGCACAATTATAAAATAATTCATTTTTTGGGGCCCGACACCCTCAAAAACATTTTTTTCCAGACTGCCGTATCTTAAAAAATGCTGACCGGACACGAGTCGAACTACGATATGAACCTGTATTGAACTTTGTTAGGGTCACTGTTGGAAGTCCTGTAGGTACACGCAGCACTACGAGAACACTGCACACAAGTACGACTGCGCTGCGCCACTGTAGGCTGTTCACATTCAAATGAGCACTTTTGAAAGACCTGCTTAAGAACTATAGGTTTTTCACGGTAAAGTAAGCACTTATTAAGGCCCTTCTAAATCTTTCCTTTCATCCAATTTCCATCTTCCTGCTGCTTTCTAATATAAAAATTGCAATGTGACTAATAAACACAGGGTATAATCACATTTCACCAACCTCAAAATTTTATGCTTAAGGCTGCAATAAGATATATTTATTAGTGGTTAATGCCTGTTGGAAGGGCCTTAAAGAGTGCCCACGTTACCATGAACAGCCTATACTTGTATGTACGTTGTGTCTTCTTCCGCCTTATGTAAAATTGACATTGCCCCAGTCTTTAGCACTTTATTCATACGTCAGCCAAGTGAAACTGTAAACTTATTAGGAAAGCAAATATTTTAAAAATCTGCTAATTTTTTCCCTCCTTTGCATTAAAAAAGCAGACAAGGAAAACAAATAATTTTGTTTATTACAAATGGTTGCCTAACTCTCTTTATTCAACGTTAAGATATGTCACACATTGCGCCTGTCTAAATATATGTGGGTGAGAGCAGTGGCTTTTTTCTAAGGTTGATTTAAAAAGTGCTGACTTGATCGTGAACAGCCTATACCTGGCAGGTACACTTCACCTACTCCGGCAGGTCGGCTCGTGATCGCGGATGCTGCGGTGGAAGGATCGATGGCTGTGCAACCAGCCGCTCTCGAGGCAAGTGTAAACACTGTGTAAGCCTCGTTACACGCGCCACTCCGGCTTGTTTGTCCTGTGTCGAGCCCTCTCTCGTATCTGCCGCACAAGCACCTATTTTAAACTTCGTCCCTCTTTTTTTTTTTTTTGTGTAGTTTTACCCTTAAGGCCACGATCCTTCATTTCTACAGCATTTGGGAGAATTCTTTTTTGTACCCAAACGGGAGCCGATAGGTATTGTAAAATCCTCTTAAAATATTGTTACAAACTGTTTTTATTATGTAGTCTAATTTTTTTCAACACAAAAAACGGTATAATTTGAACTAATTATTAAATAAAAAAACATTTTTGTTGATTAATTAATTGGATAAAAGTATACACTTTTTGTGATGAAAAAACTAGACTGCATAAAAATTTTTTTTTTAAACAAAATTGTAAGAGGATTTTACAATATCGGCTCCCGTTTGGATAAAAAATGTAAATTCTCGCGAATGCTGTAGAAATGAAGGATCGTGGCCTTAAACTTAACTAACGGGGAATTGAGAAGGCAATGTTTTTGCTATGAAGCAACTAAATAAAAGTCCCTAAAACAAGAACATGAACAAACGATAGCAAAAGAAAAGAAAACGTGTCACACAAAGTGGCACATTGAAACTCCAGCGTTTTCCAGAAATGCATCAATTAATCTCTATACCCGCAGGCTAACAACTCGCTAAACACTCGATGTGCTGTGGTTACGGCAATGTAGGTGTGGCGGCAGGACGGCTGTACGCGGAATGCAGAATTAATTACTCATATGATGTAAGTCTCTGTGAGTGTATGAGTAATTAATGAATAACGACCCCTTACAGTCAGCTGATTATTAACTTCTCTGGTCATACAACCTTTTTATATTCTGATTCTCTTCGTCGACAGTGTTCTAGTATGACCCGTTTTATCTTAAGATGATGTGATCTTTAATTAATTGTACTTTTATTTACTTGGTTTGCATGTAGAAATTGTTCTAAAAACTGTAGCCTATATTATGTTAGGAAGGTACGAGTTGAAAGAATTGGTAACGATTCATAATTATCAATATTACACAGGGGGGCTAAGATTGGATAGAATTTCTACAATGGTGATTAAATATAAAACACATTGTTTTGAGTTCACCTTTAACGTGTATTCGAAGGCTGATTGCTCTGCGTCGGCATTTCAGTAGGTTTCTATCAGGTGGGAAATCCATCGTATTTCATTTCTCTTCGGACCAAGGATAGGCCTCCATGGCGCGACTAGTGCTCCGAATGCCCAGCCACATGGAAGGGAGGTTGCTGCGTGATGTGAAATACTAAGTTGTCAACAATAATGGCCCATCGGGTGTGCTGGAATCATGTCGGTGGCCTAAACATCACTTTTGGAGATAATATGCTTTCAGCTTTTCTGCTTGTCAAACTTTGCCCATGCACTCAAACAGTTTCATTAAACTACATTGAATGGAACGGATAATTTTCTAAGCAAAAAGAGCGGTTACGACAAATAATGTCACCATTATAAATTTTCTAGCTAGTCTTAGGGCCGTATGCGTAGTTATACGTAGTGAAGTATAAACTTAACTTATACTTCAATTATAACAATTTCATACACAAAACATTTACTCGATTCATCTTCCCGAACAATATTGTTACAATTTCTCAAAAGTCAGTGGGCTAAACCAAGTTCGTTAAGGGATGGATGTCTCAGTTAAATAAAAGATTAATTATGATTTCCTAATTTCATTTACAATATCTACAAACTAAATTCTCTCGACACATCTCACATTAAATTAATATCACTTGATGTTTATAATAAATTACGCCAATCAATACAATTTACAATTACCTCAAAGAAATTAATGCAATCAAATAATACAAATATCAGTTCAAATACACAGTGTATTAAAACCTTTCAATTATTTTACTAACTATATCCCCACATTTGACAATTCCAATATTTACAATAAGATCCGTATCGCATATTACTCAGTACCACCTCAGTTTAGTCCAGGTCCAAACAGTCCGCACTGTTTTAGAGTTCTATGAGCGCCCTCATGCACAGTAGCTTTCACTCGGTGGGTTTCACCACGCCCTCTAGTCCATTTAAACCACAAACACCTCGTCCGCCGTCGCCTCGCAATCTCCCGTAGTAGTCTGTCCTCTATACTTGTCTTGATTACCACACTCAACTAAGAGGCTTCTACCAAGACTGCCGGCCGTTGGACTGCTGCATTATTTATAGGGCCGTAGGCCATTGCCTAGAAATTTCTCTAAGTGCCGCGTTCCGTCGAGGGTCCTAGTTACCAGAATATTTTTGCGCATCCTCTACACTTGTCGGCTTCTCCAGCTGGAAGAGGAGGAGGGTCTGTGACGCCAGCTACGTCATTACTGTAAGTCATTCCCTCGGGTGTCTGGAGGGGGTGGCAACGAAGCAGGTCTGCCTGGGAGGAGGAGAGGCAGGTGGCAGGTGCGAGCTGCAGCGCGTAACGTTATTCTCCAAAAGGTTAATATTTTAAATACGAAACTACACTCTAACTCAAATATAAATCAGCTATGCATGCACATGTTTCCTAGTTCGAGATCTCATGTTATGGAGATGATTAAGAGGAGAAGCGAAAGGAAACACAAATGATAGGCTAAAGTATTAATTTTTTAATGCTGCCGATGCAAGAAAATTAACTTATTCTCTCACCTTTAGTATGCCTGAATGCACAACAATATACAATAAATCATTACCATGCTTAGCAGTTACCGATTCTGCGAGTGATCATTCGGCAAAGTTAAAATGCAAAAATCACTGCCTCGCATTTGAACAGTGTACAGGGTTGTAAAACAAACTGCTTTTGAATTTCTTTGTTAGTGCGCTATAAACTTCTCTCTCAATTTAGTAATACGTGTCCCTCTTATGGCCGGCACGTTAGAAACACTTTGCGAAATTCCACGCAAAATTTTACAACAATCACTTTTTATGGTTTTATGTGGGCCTGTAATATTAATTACCTTCTTGGCAGGTGATGAATTAAACATCATTTGAGAGATAAAGACCACTTTTTTATGGCCATGCAGGCTGTAAATTACGTATTTTAGAAATCTGGGAATCATTCCGTTTAGAAACTCAAGATTGCATTTTATATGAATAAATTAAGTTTTACTACTTTTGCTAGTCATTTATACTATCTTTAGGCGGGGGGGGGTGATAAATAAGTTTTATATGAGACATATTCAGTAAATAACATAAAACTGATTAAGAATACCTATCTTTTTTCGTTGTTTTTATTAAATAACACTATTCTATGAAAGGTATATAATTTTTAATTATGTATAAATAATGCGCTAGGTTCCTCGGGGGTGCAATTTTTTCGTAAGACATTGTATATTACTCCACTTAGAGGGAAACAGCTTTCCCGTGTTCTTCCATCTCGTTTATCCGCTCACTTCATCTCGGTGCGTTGTGCTAGCGGAAGTTCGCTCCGACTAGAGCGTCTGCAGTAAGTTACTGCCGGCAGCCCGTTACGATCTAGAGGGGGAGGGAGGGAGGGGGCGCTGACGTGTTACTACTATCGACCACGCGTGTCTGCGTATGGTTTGTGAAATGCGGGGCGACGAGGGCGTCGTGATGGGGTTCCGCGGATCCCCTCCGAACTATTGTGTGACACTCTGCTCCAAGCGTGGCGCACTGTTATCTCGCTCCTTTCAGGGCGTCACGTGGAAAATGTCCTGCCTGCCACACGCGCGCGGTCCCCTTGTTCCACGTCTGCGACAAGCAAGCGCGGCTCTCGACAGGAACTGTGCTTCCTCCTTGCTTCGGTGTAGTACCCAGCGCACAATTTCGTGGAACCAGCCGCGTGCTTGGAAACGCCCCAGGGAAGATGTAGAAGCAGGGCGAGGTAACGAGTGCACAGTCAGTCCTGTTCGCCACCAGCACACCCCAAGTGTTGTTATACGTTGTCGTATCTGGCAGTTATTTGCTGCTCACGGTAAAGTAAGCGTTTTTGAAACAAATCTTCGAAAAAAAAATCACCACCCGTTAACTCCGTTCGTGCTACCGTGCACCCGGACTTGCACGTTCACAGTTAACAGGCTGTTCACGGTAAAATGAGCACGTTTGAAAGTTCTGCTTATGATCTACTTATATGCACGTTGTGTATCCTTCCGCCTTATGTAAAATTAACATTTCCATGGGCCTCATAATTTTATTCGTGCATCGGTCAAGTGAAACGGTGAAATTATTAGACAAATACATATTACACAAATCTGCTCATTTTTACACTTCGATGCACGAAAAAAAAAAATAAAGTTATAATAATTTAAGTTATCACGAATGGTTACCTAACGCTTTTCATTCGACGTTAAGATATGGAACTACTTCCCATCAATCGTTACAAACTTTACTGGGCGCATGTCATTCAGAGCGCCAGTTAAAATATGCGCAGGCAGGGGCAGTGACTTTTTTGTAAGGTTGATTTCAAAAGTACTCACTTTACCGTGAACAGCCTTTACATAAGTTGGTAACGAGATAGGTAAAATAGTTCAAGTCCTGACGTATTGCGAGTGTATCGTTCACGTTTATAGCTATTCAGGTTAGTGTCGTTTGCTTTACAGACATTATAGTGTGAATTAACGTATTGGTAACACATTGTTATGATGTGATCAGGCCTTAGCGGATGGCTTGCGTGCCACACATTTAAACATTAAACCAGGACACGAGCGGGATTGCAACAACACATTACGCAAAGCCTGGTGCAGAAACCCTCTCGACCGGCCGGTAATCGGGGCCGAATATGTCAAACAACGCGCCGATATAGGCCAGCGTCACCCTGGGCGCGGCGCCTTTCTTTCATGATTGGACCGTGTCTCATAGTTGGCAATGGACACAGTCCTATCATACCATCATAATAACTTGAACACTGTCTGCTACAAATACAAGATACAAATACAAGATACAACAGCCTTGAGCCTACTGTTTTGTTTTCGGCATTTCTCGCAATTTTTTTCACACTGTTGACGTGTTTTAGTTACTTTGATTAGTTTTTGGTTTCCAGTTGAAATTATCTTTTTGAGGGCGGCAATGTCTTCCATCGTGTGGTTTCTGTCGTGGGCATTGCCCAGCTCAGACGTCGGTACGGTTGTAGAAAATGATACTGGTGTAATGGAATATTGCTTGGGAATATCAGACAGATCGGTGCTTATCATAGTTATCATTTTGTTAAATATAATTATTTTTAAGCATATTGGGATATCTAAATCAATCGACAAGTTGATTAGCCAACGAATTTCTACAATCAAGTATACATTAATAAATTTCATTAAATTTACAATTACGTTTATCAGAATGATGCATAGTTTACAATGTATAAACGTCGGTTCCCACTTCCATTTTAGCATTCATGGTAGCAGTTACATGTACATATCTACTAGGCAAATACATTCGTTCCTTAAGAAATGGAACCGTATCAAGTTTTTCAGTCAACTTCCTGTAGGATAGCGTATTCCCTTTTCTCATTCTTCTGGTAACTCAAAACTAATTTGTGTATACTAACCATCTTGGCACCCATGCCTTCCTTTCTGTATCTATGTTTATAATATTTTTTTCCCCACCTGTCGTCGCAAGTGCGCAGATCTAGTAACATCAGCAAAAGTGTATTTTCGCTGTGTATTGCTTGCATCGGTTCGAGAATGCTACTGCAGTAACAAAAAATGGGAGATTTTCCCTATCAAAAAAAAAAGTCTTGTCAGAGAAATAAAATTTTCTAGGCACACTACGGCTTTGTAAATTGCAGTAATGTTGATATGATTAGATATACCTTACCTGAGCAGCATGGGTGTATTATGTACCGCGGTCGATTTACCCTTTTGTCAGAAAATACTGTACTAGTAAGATCGTGCTGTTCAACGTAAGACAGTGGTGTACAACCCGCAGCGCTCGAGCACGTTTGTAAGATATACGCGCTATTACACGTATCGAAAAAAAGATGCCTTTCGATACAAATTTAATTTTCTATAGTTAATATATGTAATGTAATGAAATATTTCGTTGTATAAAAAAGCTCCATTATATGTAATTATGTTTTATGTATGTGTTTGAGGTAATTGTGACTTTTACGCTTGCGATCCGCAGACAAGTCCACAATAAGGGTCGCGGCCCTTTGCAAAAAAACTGGCTGTACACCACTGACCTAAGGCAACATGGAATTGCCACCGATCTGTGACATTTTAGGTTTAGGTTTTCTCTCGTAGGAAATTCCAACAGCAGGCATTTATTAACCAGCAAAAATTAATTTAATTTCAGTCGTATTTCGAGTTGTTTCGGCTTCCAGAGAGGGCTGAAAGAAACATTTGGCATGTTCTGTGAGTAACCTGCATGCCCAAAGTGTGACAAAGCAACAACTAAGCTATAGCCGTGTAGAATGATTGGGAGTTCTAAAAAATGTTGGGACTGTGTACACAGTTATCTACTTTCGTCTACTTCCTTGATGTTTGGGAATTGTTTTGGAAAGAAGACAGCAGGAAATGGAGTATAAGAATCATAGTGGTAAGTTTGAAAACATTCTGGTGGTCAGGACTTGCTTAGAAAACATGAGAACACTTCTGGTATCCAAGCTCCAGAGGAAGTCTCGAGTCTAATCCAGTCTCCGTTACACAATCTGTACACGGGAGATATTCTATGTACACGGCTTCTTAATGTTTCTGTTAAGTCAGTCGTAAACTCACCTTTATAGTCACGGCTATGCTGGCTGCGAGACCTTTATCTCAACCAGGCAGGGGAAAGTGGGAGTAAGAGGAAAGGGTGAGAACTGCGCTACCTTGTGTAGTTCACATATTTTCCAGATGCACATATGGCGTGGTCGAGTAGTACTGCCACAGTCTGTCAAGAGATAAGTTCAAAGCCTTTTCACATTCGTATATATAGGCTATTCACAGTAAGTGAGCACTCTTTAAGGCCCTGCTAAATTTTTCCTTCGACCCAGTTTTTATACTTCAGAAACTTTTTAATATAAACATTGGCACGTGACTAACACAAACTGTGTGTGTGTGTTTATATATATATATATATATATATATATATATATATATATATATATATATATATATCCACAACTCTCAAAAGTTGACATCCGAGGCTGCAATAAAATATATTTATTTGTGGTTAATGCCTGTTGGGAGAGCCTTAAAGAGTGTTCACTTTACCGTGAAGCGCCTATAGTATTAATGGCGATTGGATTTGCTGCTGTGCATAACATACACAGCTCTATTTCATGTAATATCGTTAGCAAAAATCCTCGCGGAAGCAGATTCTTGCAATCTATGTGTGGAATGTAATAATTGTTATAGATGCCTGCACAAGTTAGTCGTCCTTCGCGAGAGAGCGCCTCTTTAATCACGATTATGTACGGGCGGCGCGTTATCTGTTCTCTTAACGACGTTGAGACTTTCCGACTCTTGAAGGCCACTCGAGAGTACAAGCTTTCATCCGCCTCGTTACGCCCCGTCAAACCCAAGAGAAATTGGCTTCCTCCTTTTGCCTTGGAGTGCATTGATTTTTTATATCAAGCGTCACCGCTGCTAAGTGTACATGTTGCCGCAGTCAAATATTGCGCTTAGAACAATATATAATAATGGCTGTTCACGACAAAGAGATGACTTTTGAACTCAACCTTAGAAAAAGTCACTCTCCTATATTTTAACGCGCGCATTGAGTGACATGCGCTTAGTAAAATTGGTGACGATAGAGAGAAATTACTTCCATAGATTAACATCGAATAAAAAGTGTTACATGACCATTTGTGATAACTTAAATTGTTTATTTCGCTTTCTATTTTTTTTAATGCATCGAAATGTAAAAATGAGCAGATTCGTATAATATTTACTTTTCTAATAAGTTCACCTTTTCAGTTGACCTAGTCATGAGTAAGGTGATGAGGTCCATGGCAATGTTAATTTCACATAAGGCGGGAAAATACACTACGTGTATACGAGTAGATTTTAAGCAGGGCTTTCAAAAGTGCTCAGTTTACCGTGAACAGCCTATACACGATTAAGTCATGCATCAGCTGTTCTCGGTTAAATGAGCACTTTTGAGAGACCTGTTTAATACCTACTTTGCTGCAAATTTTCTATTCTTTCGTAATGTGTCACTGACGCCGTAATTTCATTCGCATGTCGTTCAGATGTAGCTGTGAAATGTTTAAGGATCGTAATTGTCCCTCTTTACCCAATTATTACTGTTATGTGCATAACAAACGACTCGCAGAGAAAACAATTGTGTTGAGTAAAATAAAACAAGTTTGGTGAAAATGGATTAATTTTTTGTATAGGAGCAAATAAATATTTTGTTGCTGAAAGCAATTTTTTTTTCGTTGCCCCACTCGTATTTAAGATTTGAGTAGTTCAGCTTAAGATTTGTATGGATGTAAGTATATTACAGTTTCAGTTGTTATAAACGAAGCTGAAACAGGACCGATATCCGAAGTCATAACATTTGCAGAGGGCCGCGGTGGTGTAGTGGTCAGACTACTAGCTTCCCACCAAGGCGGAGAATTTTCGGGTCCCGGCGCGGTCGCTTCCGGACCTTCGCATGGGGGAAACATGTCGGACAATGCCGTTGGTCGGCAAGTTTTCTCGGGGATCTCCCGTATCCCCCGCCCTTGCATTCCGGCACGGCTCCACACTCATCTCGCTTTACGCTCATCGGCTCTCAAGAACTCGTTAATAGCCGTCCATACATGTTCTCTCTATAGTTGGTTCACGGTATCTTCGGCCTTTTCTGAAACCCTGCTAAAGTTCTACTTCCAGGATATTCCTCCGCCTCGTGCAAACTAAGCTTAACTAAGTAAGGATGATGACACCAGAGAGACAACGCACCGGATTCGTGCGCACTCTGTTGTAACAGTGTTTTGTATAAGAACTATTTCTTTCTAGGCGCTATAAAGACATGTTTTCTCACTTTTTTTTTTTTCTTCTCAAATGAAGCATTATAATTTTTAGATAAAATATGAATGACATTTAAATCTAACAGAAAAAAAAAGTAATTTTTGAAGACAAGTATAAGATTCTTGTGGCACATTGCGTATGTTAGAAACAACCAAACACGTCATACAGGGGGAGATTTTCCAAAGGTTTGATTCAATAACGCCGAAGAAACCGAGAATGGACTAGACTCCGTAACGAGATTGTTAACAGAAGTGTAAGTTGAATGGAGTTTGTAAGGAGCAGCTCTAGCATTCCCTTACTTTAAAAACGTGAAGTGAATCTAATCGCGGACCTATTATCGTATGAAGTGGTTGCTCGCGTTGTACTAGAATGCACGGTATAGAAAACGGTGACAAAACATCGTGGTTAAAACGAGCTGAAAACATGTTGGCTACGGCTTGGTGCTGAAATCGTGAGTCGTTTCACACGCTCATGCACAGTAACTACGGCCGCGACTTTTCGTTCTTGTTTTTATCAAGAACGTATTCACTTTGGTTCAGGAATGTGGTAGTGTTAATAAATGTTTTACTGCCGTTTACTCAACAGTAAAAGCGGTAATTGAACCGACCCTAAGTTCTTCTTTGATTTTGTTTTTAAATAAAAATTTATATAATTCCCTAGTTTCTGAGCATTGTGTTGCTAAGCAGACATTTAAACGCAGCATATGTAATAAGTTATGGAATGATATGCGAACAAAATTTTATTTAATTAAGATTTATTTACGTGTCAGCATAAACTTGGTTGGCTGGTTTATCGTTGTTTTCTTTTTTTTTTGTAGTGTGGGGAGGGGGCAAGTTTTTCAAACTGAACTTAACTTATAAACTGCATAGTACACATTCATTCCTTACGTGAGATTAGAACCCAGAGATTGAAATCCTCTTACTATGAGATATTTTATTTGCCAAACTTTGTCGCCACATATTAGTTTAGTTTGGAGAGGAGAACTGCAATGCCAGTGGTCACGTTCACATTGTGTAACTGGAGTGCAACGTGACGTGGCGATGTTGCAGCTCGGTGCTGCCATCTCGGGCCGGAACTACGGCGAACTGGCTGCCGCCGGCTGAAGTTCGCCACTTCCAAACAGTGGACCATGTTAAGCTCTTGAGTAATGACCACCTTCCCAGTCGTCCGCCGAATCACCAACGACGTCGTTGGCTGCGGTGCTCCGGTTCTCTCTTCGATCTTGGTCCTGGCGTTCCTTTGCTCTTGAGTAAGGTATTGCTGGAACTATTAGTTCCCAACTTCTCCTTTCTTTCCTCTCACTTCCTTCTCGGCTCCTCCTCTTGTACGTACCTACACAGTTAACTATTTTTTTGTAAATGGAATTTGAAAAAAAAAAAGTCACTGTGTTGCAAATCGCGCGAATTCGATAAACACTTTTTTTTTGTAAACCTGCCAAGTGGTGCGTTTAAAAGCGTAGCAATTGTGCCGTTACCGTAACATATTGGCATTAAAATTGGAATTGATAAAATTATTGACATTTGCTAGAGTTTAGAGATTATAACGAAACAAATATACTACACTGAGTAATTATTCGGATATTTACCATACCAGTGTATACGCTTAGTGAGAAAGCGGGAATGGTGATATTTTCCCCTATACATTCATTGTAGCATTCTTACACTAGCTTAGGAAATAGTCAAATGCGTAGGGAAGTTCCCAACATTGTGTAGTAGCGACGTTAAATATTCATATATATCGCCATACTCTGTATATGTTAAAAACTTCCATTGCAGTTTAGGAAGTGTACCAGAAAATGATTTACAGTGTACGATCGCTAGGGCCTAGTTATGAAAATTATATTGGTCAGAATTGCAATGCTACAAAATATTTACTTTGTTTATACAGATGTAAATGTTCACAAGGACGTCACAAACACACAAAGCTAGTGTCAAAATGTTGAGAAAAATTGTATAGGCTTCGCTCTTTTTACGATACTTGGTTAATTTATTGATGCAACTACGTGGCAGTTACAGATGCAATGATTGCCAGCATCAGTTGCGCTGGAACGTTTTTAAAATGGGTTGGGGTGAGAGAGGTCGTTACAGGTTCAGGCCCGAGTCAAAAAATCTACAGGCCACATTTTGAAAAGATTGCTCGAAATTGACAAGTGAAAGGAACTGTATTCCGTATTTCTCTCCTCTGTCGAAGTTTTTAATTTTAAAGAATAAAATATAGTTGTTTGATTTTTTCATTCATCTGTGAAAAAGATTTTAAAAAATTGTGATACAGCACGTCGTGAAATTTAGCTGAAAATAAGTTTGCTATAGCTGCCCAAATGAACTTAAAATGCCTTGACAATAGTATAATCAGGGAAGTGCAAATACTATGTTGTACCACACCCACAATATTAATTTTTTTTTGGGGGGGGGGGGGAAGTTGTACAATGTACCTCTGTATCCACCCTCCTCACCGGGCTCCTTTCGCTCTGATCCACTGGCCAGCACTTTGTTGGTGTCTTAAGTAGTTCATATTGAAAAATTAACTAAACTATTGTGTAATAATTTCAGTTGTTTTCTACGTACTCACGCAGGGCTGTTATAGAACCGGTCTTTAAACAGCTTAAATTAATTCACAATCAAGTGCAGTCATTTCCGAAGAGATCAAACCCTCACGTCTTATTTTACCCTCTCTAGTTGCTTAACTTGTTTGTTTTTTTCAATGAGTATATGAATAAATTGCTTCTGTGATGAGAAATTACAGATGCAACGTTTATATACGGCGCATTCTTCCTAAGTGAAACCACTTGTGTTTAGGATATTGAAGTGTGATCGTCAGACTTTCATGGAACGAAATAAGGGTGAACAAAGGGAAACGATTGAATACATCGGTTCCGAAACTTGAGTTTCGCCGAGAAAATTTGTCAGCCATTGGCACCGTCCAATAAAATCTCCGTGTTTGAAAAAGAGTGATTGATAACTTCTGGTTAACGGATCCCCTTCACCCTCCCCACCCCCCAAAAAAAATTCATGCCTCCTGTATGATTTTCAGCGAGCGGTTTACATATGATGACAAACAAAAATTGCGGCTTAGAAACATCTGCCAGGGGTTCGAATCCAGAACGTCACGCCACGTAGGTCGTCGTAAGCGAAAAAGAAAGATCGGATCTACCTGTTATCCAAGGTCGAACCATAGCTGCTATAGGCCCCTCCCATTGATCTCAGGAATACCGGGAAAAAAAAAAAAAAAAAAAAAAAAAAAAAAAAAAAAAAAAAAAAAAAAAAAAAAAAATCTCGTCATTTTAAGATAAAGCTGGCAAAAAAAATTCTCCAGAACTCTCCGTAAATAACGGGCACGACGTTTTTTGAAAACTGTCTTTTCCTATGGTTCGTAGAACCTCCTGTCAATTCACGGAAGCTCTCCGTACATTTTCTAGTTAGTTTTTTTTCCTGTAAATCCGGGTTTTAAGTAATATTACAAAAAAAATTGATTTTTGTTTTCCAATTTTTTCTCTGTTTGTAAAAATAGTGTAATGTTATACTACTTTATTTTACAGCGATATTTGAACGTGAAACGAGAGGTTTGATATTCTCAACTCTACCTCTCATTTACGAATCATATTGTGACAACGTTAGGTATAGACACGGTAAGTTATTTCTAGCAATGAGACGTGCGCAACTATTTCTGTTTCTATAGGCTGTTCACGGTAAATAAGCACTTTTGAAAGTCCTGCTTAAGATCTACTTGTACGCCCGTCGTGTATTCTTACGCCTTATGTAAAATTAATGTTGCCGTAGATCTCATCACTTTATTCATGCGTCGGTCAGGTGAAACTGTGGAATTATTAGAAAAGTAATTATTATACAAAAACTGGTCATTTTTACACTTCCGTGCATTAAAAAAAACGTGAAAGAAATAATTTAAGACATCACAAGTGGTTACCTACCACTTTTTATTCAACTTGAAGATACGGAACTACTTTCCATCCATCATTACCAACTTTACTGGGCGCATGTTACGCGGTGTGTCCGTTAAAATATATGCAGGCAGAGGCAGTTACTTTTTTCTAACGGTGATTTCAGTAGTGCTCACTTTACCGTGAACAGCCTATAGTAATGTTTGAGTGTTTTTACATATTGTTAAATGTATCGCTTGTCTTGGTCCTAAATTAAATTTTTGAAGTAATAGGTTTAAATGGCGTCGACACCCTAACTGCCACAAAACGATCATTTTCTGGTTACAATGGCGAAGAAAGCTACGGTAGCATCGACATTATCGTTCCCGAAACCCGATGCTATGTGATATACGGAGGCATTTTGTATGCGTGGAGCGTAGCCTCGTTTATCATCATTACTACTCGCGGTTCCGGGGGCCCGTAAAAAATTTCTGCGAATGTACGGACGGTTTTAACTTAGGACCCCACGTGAGCGTATACGTTCAAAAGAACCGGATAAACTGCCTGGGATAACTGAGTAATATCGTGTAGTTCCGCCTCCGCGTGTTGTTAAGTGCATAAACACAACGGATAATTTATAACCGATGTTCACGATAAAGTGAGCACTTTCGAAAAAAACCTTTGAAAAATATCACTGCTCCTATATGTCGTTCACGGTAAAGTGAGCACTTTTGAAGCCCTAGTTACTTTTTTCTTCCGACCAATTAATATTCTTCCACCACTTGTTAATGGAAACCCTGCCATGTGAGTAATAAACACAGTGTATACATTTTCCATACCTAAAACCAAGAGTCCGAAGCCAAAACGAAATGTATTTATTGGTTATTATGTCTCATGAAACAGCTTCAAAAAGTGCTCACTTTACCGTGAACGGCCTCTACCTGCATGTATTCTAACGGGTGCACTGAGTGGCATACGTCCAGTAAAGTTGGTAACGATGGAGGTAAAATAGTTCCATGTCCTAACTTTGAATTAAAGGTGTTAGTGAACACTTGTGAAAACTGAACTTATTGATTTTGTTTTCTGTTATTTTTAATGTAACGAAGTGTAAGAATTAACACATTTGTGAAATACTTTTCTAATAATTTCACAGTATCACTTGAACAACGCATGAATAAAGTGATAGGCCCATGGGAATGTTAGCTTTACTTATGCATCAGAACACACAATGTGCATACAAGCAGATCTAAAGCAGGGCCTTCAAAAGTGCTCGTTTTACCGAGAAAAATCTATATCAAGTCCTTCTGAAGTAGTCTGCACACTGCAAAATCGAAACAGATGAAACTGCTGTATTTGATCGATAACGTTTCAAGATCATTCACGGTTACTTCCAACTTTCCTGAAGCCCTGCTTAAGTTCTACTTCCAGGATATCCCTCCTCCTCATGCAAACAAAGCTTAACCGAGTTTAGATAATCACACCAAATGGACAACGCACCACATTCGTGCGCACTCAGTGTAATAATATTTCGCATAAGAACTATGTCTTAACAGGCATTGGCAAAAACACCTGTTTTCTCGCTGTTTTTATTTATATTAATGCTACAAGATATATTATAATGTATAGATAAAATACAAGTGTTTTCAATTAACCCGAAAATAAGGCACTTTTAAGTCAATAAAAGTATGAAACGCTTGTGATTCATGGCACATTTAGGAAACAACTAAAAATGTTACACATGGGTTGGTTTTCAAAGTTTAGATTCAAACAGTCAGATGAAAACCGCAAATAGACAGTAGATAACGTGTAGGAAGGATCCCAGACTCAGGTTAATGTTTCTTCAGCCGTAATTATCGGCTCGAAAATTGTACGTTAGCGAATTGGCCTGCACATAACGTTTACAGGCCACGGACGTTTATATAATTACGAAAATTCCCAGTGCGCCCCAGCTGAACAGAACACCGCGCCATTACAGAGCCAAAGCCATCCGCCGTAGTCTACTCTCGACATGCGAGATCCATAGACTCGTGCAGTTTTTCTTCTTGTGTTAACTCTTCTATCTGTTTTTCTCTAAGTGTCTCTTGTGGACCAGGAGTAGGATAACATGATATTCCAAACCTGTTAGTCCACCGTGTAGCAATTTGCTACTTTGGATGTTTATATTCGGGCATAGTCAGCTGTAGCTTGTTTTGGACGCGATAAAAAAAAACTGCCATCAAATACGCATTACAGTAAATCATGAGCTGACATTTTATAAATGCCTCAAATATCTTGAAAATAAAGTACCTATTTAGGATTTCAGTCGAACTTTTCCTGGGATTATTGTTGGCTGGTATAAATTACGTGTTATTGATGTAAAGTATTTATTACGATGACTGCACGTCTTTCAGGGATAAGAAGCTTTTATTAAATTCATGTTTACTCGTAAAATTGCTATTTCCAATATGGCAGTAATATATTAATTTAATTTCTAGAAATTTTTATTTATTTTGTAATTTTTTAGTTGATACAAAGCACGCAATACGTCACAGTTTTTGCGGTTAAATTCGGATCACTTAAGCATTTTCAATATAATTGTGTAATTTACCAATCTTCATGGGAGTCATTCTTAAATCTCTATTCC
This sequence comes from Dryococelus australis, assembly GCA_029891345.1. Lineage (NCBI taxonomy): Eukaryota > Metazoa > Arthropoda > Insecta > Phasmatodea > Phasmatidae > Dryococelus > Dryococelus australis. The sequence continues at coordinate 113,298,745 of CM056996.1, read as the reverse complement.
CTCGGGGCAACGAAGAATAACGAAATCTTCATTCGGGAGTATACGAGAATGGATCCCTTAGCGAAGTACAGTTTTTTTCCTAACCTATATGTACCCGAGATCGACTGTTCGAGCAACGTTACTGCCGTCAGCGTAATAGATTGGAGTTTACAACTTTTATATCCTCCGACGGTATTTTCAATCTCTCCTGGAATGCGTAGTACTTCCCAGAAATATTTCCCGCCGACCGGAAATATTTCCCGCCGAACGGAAAGTATGTGCGAAGTCGATTTCTTTTCTTTGTTGGTGAAATGGAAAATAAGTCGGGAAGTTGCTGCGCAGACGACGTGGCACGGTCGTGGATCTCGATATGAAACGTTACATAGTACACTGTCAAAAATTGCCGTATAAAGACAGAAATATGTTACTGAACTGCACAAATAATATACGGGAGTGCAATCCGGGGACCATTGTTGCCAACGAAACACGATGAAAAATTATGCTCTTGTGGCAGCGACGTCATCTACGTCCACATTTACCTATTTTTAAAATTTCCATTTCTAGGGGATGTTCATGGTAAAGTAAGAATATTTAAACACACTTGAAAAAAATCACTGCCTATAACTACATATGTATGACAGCACACATCGATGTGCAGGCTCCTGATTAAGTTGGTAGCGAAATAAAAAAAATTGTTCTTAAGACGACGTTGTAGGCTATTGCTTGTGTAGCAAGTGTGATGTTGAAGTATACAGCCACTGAAATTGGAGTTTCATGTTTTATTAATTTTATATTACGAAATTACGTCGGCATTAGTAATATAGTGTTACATGTTGCCAGTCGGCTCTGTGCGAGTGAGTGAAGTGAATGACAGAAGTTATGTGATAGCGGCAGGCGAGCGAGCAGCGTATCAGTTACACAGAGCGGGTCGACAAGGTAATCTCTGTAGCGGCGCGTTCTCCTAACTGTTCGTATTGTTTTCGGCCGATATCTGAAGAATGCTCGGGATTACTGACCTCGTTCTCTTAGCGTAACTCGGGGGTGTGTTGAACCTTCGAGAGGGTCATGGCAGCCTATAAATATGCGGCAGGCCTCCAGGCCGGTAGTTGAGTGGAGCGAGTTGAGTTGGAGTGGAGTGCCGAGCCATAGAATGCGGCCAGTGACCAGTGGAAGGGAAGTCTGCGACTGCAAGTATGAAGTGGTGAAGAGTGTGGCTGGCAGGCTGGACTATTGGACTATATGCGTGAGTGAAAGACGTTTTAAATAATGCAATAAATAGACTGACCGTGCATTGATGAGTATTGGTTAATTGACTGTGTAACCAACAGAGACAATCAAGAAGGACATTAAGTAGAGTGGAACTGGACATTAAATATTGCGCTCACTGTTGAATAAAAAGAGTTAAAGTGGAAACAGCTAATTAATGCTGTAGAGAATAGAAGAGTGAATAAATTATAAATAAAATTTATTTTATTTTATTCTTTTACTAAGACCTCCATCCCTCACGAACTCATATACGCCCTCAGGCGTCCTCACATGTTAAGGTATTTTTTATTCCTAACAGCGTGATTTTACACGGGTGACGCATGAATAAAGTGATATGTCCCATTGCGATGTTAATTTTCCATATGGCAGAAGGATACAAAACAAGAAAAGAAGTGTATACTTAACGGGTTTTTCAAAAGTGTTCTATTGACCGTGAACAGCCTATAGAAGAAACTACCTGTAACAGTACCATTGCAGTCCTTTCAGCTAGACGAGAAAACAAACTTATAGGTCGCTTGATTCAAAATAAATGTTTCTCACTGCAGATCATATGCGAGTCCGGTAGGTTAGTGGACGACTGTTGTCTAATGGTGCAGAATTTTTTGCTTTTTTCAATGCGCGGTGGGAAACAAACAGTTTATTTTTCTTAAATCACCTACTTTTTTCAGTATAAAGCTAACACAATTCAAGTATTTTTTACCCAAAAATCACTTTAGAAACACAAAATCAGTGAAACAAGTAGGAACCATAATTAGTCCACTTTATTTAACACACACACATCGAGCGAGGTGGCGCAGTGGTTACTCACCGGGCTCGCATTCGGGCCGACCCGGGTTCAGTTCCCAGGCCAGCCACCCTGATTTCGGCTTTCCATGTTTTTTTCCGAAATCAGTCCAGGCGAATGCTGGTATTTGGTACCTAACAAAGGCTATGGCCGATTCCTTCTCAATCCTTCCCCAATCCCTCCTCCCTGTGCAACTTGCGCCGTCTCTAATGACTTCGCTGTCGATGAGATGTTAAGCCTAATTACCTACCTGTCTCTAACACAAATGCAAGTAATTTTCATGACTTTCTCTAAGGCTTACATTGTAGGTCCTGAGATGTGATGAAGTCCTATAGAATGTTTTTTTTGTGTCACTACCTTCCATAGTGGCGTACGATGGAAGTTGATATTGCGAATACAATACGCACAGTAGGCCCTTTTACACGCCAGATAGCATTTAAATCGGCTAAAAGTTACTAGAGACCGTCATTAGGAAAGTACGTGCTGTTCAATAAGTGGCGTTTCATAAAAATATTAGTATGAAGAAAACAATGTTACTCAAATGATGATTTACTGAGATGTATTTAAGTTTAAGTTTTTAACATTGCGGAGTATATAATTTAATATTTAAGTTTATAGCACGCCATAATAATTTTCATTCTGCCACGCTGAGTTCAGATAGGTTCAACTGTTATATGTAAGACGGAGTATATATAGGCAGCCAAATTAATTACCTAATACATTTAAATTTATTTTATTCAGACTAACATTACTGTTTTGATGAAATATTTGTTGGAATACGTCTCTGTAAATATTGAAATTCAAGACAATTATTTTCTAGGTAGTACTGTTTTTAAAAATGCTAAATAAATTAGGCAAAAAATCCGTGAATTTTATGACTAACTAGATACTGCAAGCTTACCTAGTTTGGCTAAAAGGTATAAAGGTTCGGAAGATATGGCAGCCTAACGGAAATATTTATAAAGTAGGCATTTCGAAAACAGTGTATGAGTTAGGTCCTGCTAGAAACATACAAGTTTATGTGACCTACCATGTGTATGCAAAAACTGGTGCCAATCGATTAAATGGTTGTTGATGCATGATGTAAAAGCTTTTTTATTGAGTAAGTGCTAGATCGCAAAATGGCGGCAACAAAAGACAGGATTTTCGTAATGTTAAGGCGTTGGTCACGAAAAAATTTGTTCTTTTATATTTTGCACCGCATATTGTTCAAGTTGTAGACATTGTCTGTGGCTAATTTTTCCTCACATAGTTTTTTTTTTATCGATCGCATGTTTTTTGCAAAATTTCGTGTCAGTCAAGATTTTAGTGTTTTGTAATGTAAAAATAAAATAAACCAAATTATTTGCAGAAGACTTTACAGGCAACTGAAAGGTCTTGCGTGAATTCACTAGTCTGTAAACTTCACCGCTTATGGTTGGAACCTCTGTTTAAGATCACAGATCACGCATGCTGCTGCAAGAAGTAAATTTGTCTCATGATACACCTAAAGTGTAAAAGCAGTTTTGCAATAATATTACAGTATTTTCCAGATTTTAGAGTAAAATACATCGCATGTCTTAAGTCTTCCAATTTCCAAGTTTAGTTGCTTGTTGATTTAGGAATTTACTAACGTGTGATGGATGTATATTTACTATTTCTACCCATTGTCCGTTGCAAATGTTTATATATTTTCAAATAATTGTTTAACTGTCCTATATAGACTACTAGGTGACCATGCGGCTTCGCTCGCGTGTTTATAGGTGCCCCGTGTGACTTCGTTCGCATGGAATTTTTGTAAAGTTGTTGGTTCTCTACCCACTGAGCTACTGCGGCCCCACTATTGTGTTCTCTAGCCACTGGGCTACCTCGGCCCCTATATTGTGTTCTCTAGCCACTGGGCTACTGCGGCACCACTATTGTGTTCTCTGCGGCCCCACTATTGGGTCATCTAGCCACTGAGCTTCTGCGGCCCCCTTATTGTGTGTTCTAGTCACTGAGCTACTGCAGCCCCACTTTGAATAACCCTAGCCACTGGGTCACTACGGCTTTTTGGAAGGAAAGGACAGCCCATAGGCAAAAAAGAAAGGAGAAATGAAGGAATTTTTACAGTGCTTTTTTTATGCAGCAATCTTAAGAAAAGCTTAATCCAGTACTTATTTACATCTCTGAGAGAAATGAGATTTTTTTTTCGTTATAAAAAGTAGCCCATGTCACTCTCCGACCCCCCAACTATATCTGTGCAAAAAAAAAATCACGTCGATCAGTTGCTCCGTTTTGACGTGAAAGAAGGACAAACAAACACATTTTCGCATTTATATAGTAGTAAGGATTTTATAACTTAGTTTGTACTATTTGATGAAAGAATCGATTCGCATAGCATGAGATCGTCTACGAGTTGAGTTGAGAGATTTGGGAGCCAATGAGGATGAAGCGAGGTGAGAGTGGAGCAGCGCCGGAACGTAAGGGTGGGGGAAACTGGAGATTCCTGAGAAAGCTCTCTGACCAGCGGCATCGTCCGGTACGATTCCCATTTGCGAAAATCCGGGAGTGTCCCGGCCCCGTATTGAACCCAGTTCGCCTTGGTGAGAGGCGAGAAGTCTAACCGCTCGGCCACCGCGGCCCCACAGATCGTCCACGAGGTAAGTGGAAATTTTTCCTTTCGTTTTCATTATCCGTAGAGATATTGGTGCGAATATACTGTGGGTATTAGGATTACTTGTATTATATATTTTTATTTGAAACTCATAGGGTTCGATTCTTGATCGCGTAATTGACGCTTCGCACAATTCATCCTCTGGAGACGTTTACAGTAGTTTCGTACTTGTTTAAGTATTACTACGGCTTGTACAGGAAACATTTTATTTTTATAAGTTTTTGTGTAGGATACAATTGATTTGAAAGAGGCTTTCAGCGTGTATGTACCCACTTTTAACCAAACGCCGTAAGTGTTTAAATTTAAATTTTTCCTAATGACATTTGCTATCGATAAATCACGATTAATTGAGCATTTTGTTAATTAGTCTTTAAAAAAATTCCGTAACTATACCACCGTACAGTCAGAAATTTTGGCGGTGGATCTAAAATGTAGTTCCGCATTTCAAAGTTTTAAGTGTAATGTTTTAAATAATAGCATGTTAAATCGGTCTTTGTGCGTTTGATACATGTTAGGATAGAAATTGTAGTGGTAACGTACTTATTTTTACAACACTTTCGCAATTTCACATGTTTAACACGCGGACACAAGCCCGGGAGGTCCTTTTCAAAGATCACTTTTAAATATGGCGGAGGGATACGCAATGAGTAAAAATATAAAAAATAAGCAGCGCTCTCGAAAGTTCTCGGTTATTCGTGAGCTAGCTGTACCTCAGTGGCGATGACGTTATTACTTTTGAAAACCGTCTATTGCATTGATTTTCAAAGTGCCCCCCTTCCCCTTCGATACCAGGGAAGCGCGACGACAAGCTAAGGGGCGCGCGGGCGCTAAAGTATAGAAGCAAACTCGATATTGCCAGTGATTTACATTGTGCAATTTCTTCTATTCAACCAAGAATTGGGGATCTTGTTAAAAATTGCAAGCTCATACGTCTCGTATACTGATTTGATCACCATCATTTGTGTTCAATAAACATTAAAATTTAGTGATTAAATGAAACCTTTGAGACTTTTATTCGTTCTTGTTTTACCATGATCATAATGAAATTGTTATCAAGAGAGGGAAGGGGAGGGGGTCGGTAAGTTTTTTTCTGCAGAAGGGAGGCGTGATAAATTAAAGTAAACTAAAGTTTGGGAACCTCTGATCTATTGTATTTTTACTACTCCCTCGGGCCATGAATTTGAGTATCTTATCAATTTAGTAGAGAATATTTTCTAAAATAAGTACTTATGTAAGATTAAACTAATCTCCTACACAATATTCACTTATAGATTTAACTTTAAAATTCACATTATATTGTAATTGTCCAATAAATAAATTTTTTTCTACTTATATTTATAATAATTTATTTTATTTCATGCACCATGTTTTGTCAATGGTTCGTCTACAGAAACAGAGCTCACCATTTCACCAATCCACACACAACAATATTTACAAATCTTTCCATCAATCCCTAACAATCCGTACCAATCTCTCCATCAATCCTTAACAATCCTTACCAATCTTTAACAATCTTTCCATCAATCCTTACAAATCTTAACCAATCTTAACCAATCTTTACTAATCTTCCCATCATTTCTTACAAAGTTTCACCAATCTCAACCAATCTTTCCATCAATCCTTATTAATATTTACCAATCTTTCCATCAATTCTTACCAATCTTTACCAGTATTTACCAATCTTTAACAATCTTTCCATCAATCCTTATAAATATTTACCAATCTTAACCAATCTTTCTATCTTTCCATCAATCTTTATCAATCTTTACTAAACTTTACCAATCTTTACATCGATCCTTACCAATCTTATTCAATCTTTCCATAGATCTTTAGCAATATTTACCAATCCAAGGGTGTGTAGACTCTCTCTATCCATACATATAAGTAAAACGATTCACCTACTGTCTCCAAAAATTGTATACAGTAGTGTGATTGTTTGTAATTGCATTCAACTATCCAGGCCTTTTTATATTGGAGTCTTTACTATCATTCTCTTAACTTTTATAAGCGAATGCTCATAGCAACACTTAAAAGTTGGAACAGATAAAATAAATAAAAACAATAGCCTTTCATACACTTTATCTTTATTTCACACTTAAAAATGCAGAGTATTACTTACATACACTCAAACATATTCTCAGGTCAAGAAAAGTATTTATGCTTTACTTGAAACTTATAGTACAAATCGTATTGTGAGCAGTCAAGGTACGTTTATTCGCATATACAGCATCACAATTATCACAGTGAAATGCCTTATATGTTGGACTGAACAACCAATGAATATGTTCATGACAACGTACATTACAACTTTGACTAAATGTATTTCCACAATATCATTATTTCTGTAATGGTTGTAGAAAATCTTCAGAAACCATTGCTGAGGGTGTTACAGATGGTAAGTATTCACCCGTTGTTAGTATCTTCCTATTCCAAAAGCTTACATTATCATTAGATGATTCTACTTGTGACGATCTACCTTCTATCACAACTATCGAAGAAGGGAAAACATTCATACGGCTGTATGCCGTTTTCACAACAGAACGATTGGTACGGGGTTTTGCAATGGCCTGGTATGGTATGTGCAAATGAGTTGTGCGTGTGTGTGTGTTATATATTTGATGCCTGTAGATTTGGTATACTGAAAATTATGAGTTAGTATGTTATAAAAGGACTTTAGATGTGATTGACCTTGTAGTATTGTTGGTTGTTGGGGCTGATGTGTGTGTTATGAATTTGATGACTGTAGCTTTGGTACATGGGAAATTATTAAATAGTATGCTTATAAAATCATAATTGACCTTGTAAGAAAGGGAATAAGGCTTAAATAACATTACCATTGTGTTGGATATCGGGTACGATGCCTAAGTTATGAATTTGATGATTGTAGCTTTTGTATATGGGAAATCATGTGTTAGTATGCTTATAAAAGGGCTATATGTGTGTTTGACCTTTAAGTCTTGTTTGCTGTTGGGGTTGATGTGTGTGTTTTGGTATAACATGATGAAATGGTTTATCAGAGTAATTCATTGAAATATTCGGTCTGTGGTAGTTGGTATATGTTGAAACCGCATACACGATTATTTTTTTTACTGTTAGGATTCGTTGACCTGATAGGAATAAAGCAGGAACTGTTTTCGCTTGAAAATATCCTATGGACAATAAGATTATAGGAAGGTTTTTTAGTATTGGGGTGTAGTTCCTCGGGAGAGGACATATGGCTCTCTACATATAATGTGCATACTTGATAAGTGTGTATAGTGAATGCTAGCATAATAATAAAAAATAATTCTAATTACAAATTCTGTAACAAATTAAAAGGTACATAACAGTTGAAGTTTTGCTGTTTTACTGAGAGGATGTATTACTTTGATGAATGTTAAGTTGTTAATTATTCAAGTGTGTAAGTGCATACCAAGTAAATATTCATTGCATGTTTATGCAAGTATAGATTTTCACGATTATGTTAATTACACGATTACATCATTTAACTGCAATCTCCTCCGCCATTCTCAACCTTCAACAGTTGCTATCGAACAGACAACACGTGAGTTGAGCAGTATACACCGATCAGGTAATATAATAAACAGCGATCGTAAGTTAATTTGTAAAAATGCATTTCCCAGAATTTTTTTATAAACTATTAAATGTGTTCCCTGGGAATCGATCTCAGTAATCCAAAAATAGCATTACTGTTATTACTATAAGCAGGAATAATAAAACAAAACAAAATCTTTGTTAAATTCGGATATAAAATAATATTAGGTGTTCTGACTGAGACCCGAACTAGATAATCCGAAATTACCATAACATTAAGTAAGCCTAGCACCTACCTAAGTGACAAATAAAATTTGGTTCAAATCAGAAATGAAATAATATTATGTGCCCCGAGCAAAGAATCGAACTCCAAAATCCGAATTCACCCTTAACATCTACCCAACTCGCAAATAAAATTCGGTTAAACTCGTAAATGAAATAATATTACATGCCCAGACTGAAGATCGCACTCCAAACTCCGAAATTAATATTACATTGATTATCCATACCACCAACCCTAATCACAAATAAAATTTGGTTAAAATGGGAAATGAAATAATATTACGTGCCCTGACCTAGGATCCAACTCCAAAATCCGAAATTAACATTACATTAATTATCCCTACCACCTACCCAACTCACAAACACGATTTGGTTAAAATCTAAAATGAAATAATATTACACGCTCTGACCTAGGAACGAGCCCTAAAATCCGAAATTTACATAAATGAATTACCCCTATCATCTACCCTAGTCACGAATAGAATTTGGTTATAATCGGAAATGAAATACTATTACGTTAGTAAAGATGCCCTTGATGAGTATGTACTTGGTGAGTTTATTAGTAACTATGTGTATAAAAGGGCTTAAGCTCATAATAGACATTGCCAGAAATGGTTTAGCGCCTAAATGCCCTTACCATTATGCTGGATATCGGATATGATGTCTATGTTATGAATTTGATCACTAAAGATTCGATGTTTTGGAAATCATAACTATATTTACAAAATGGCTTAACTCACTAAACTATTGCCAGAATTGGTTTAGACCTAAATTACCTTAATATTATGTTGTATGTGGGTACAGTGTCAATGTTATGAATTTGATGAGCATAGCATCAGTGGTTCGAAAATTATGAGTGCATTTATAAAAAGAGCTTAACTCAAAACTGACCTTGTCAGAAAGTCCTTACGGTTTAAATGCTCTTATCACCATAATGGATATCGGTTATGTTGTCTATGTTATAAAACTTTTATTTATAGCATCAGCGGTTAGGAAATTATGAGTACATTTATAAAATTGGCTTAACTCAACTTAAACTCTTACCAGAGACGTTTTAGGGCCTAAATGACCCTACCATTAGGTTGTATGTCGGGTATGGTGTCTATGTTATGAATTTGATGAGCATAGCATCAATTGTTCAGAAATTATAAGTACATTTATAAAAAGGGCTTAACTCAAAATTGACCTTTCAGAAAGGCCATAGGGCTTAAATGCTCTTACAACCGAGACGGATATTGGATACCGTGTCTATGTTATGAAGTTGATCCTTATAGTATCAACGGTTCGGAAGTTATGAGTATATTTACAAAAGTATTCATACAAAAGTAATACAAAAATATTCATAGTTGACCTTTTCAGAAATTGCATAAGTCCGAAAAATGCCCTGTTGTATGGTAGGCGATGCGTTTTATTTGATGGTCGGAGTGGTTACATAATTATTTAAAAATAAAATAAAGTTTGCTTTTATGTTTAGGCCTACTAAAATTAAAGATGGATACGGCTATGTTTGTTTTGTGAAAAATTAATAAATACATATTTAATTTAAACACATAACTTTTCTTAAACATTATGATAATCCTGACCCCAAAATGATATGACCTAACATCACTTTTTAGGTGATTGTCGATATGTAAGGGCGAACAAGGTTAATTCCCTATAGCAACCTCGCCTCCGAAACTCTCCCCAGGTTAAACCTTATGGCACTAAGCATGCCGATGTCAATAAGTGGGAGAAAACCGTTGGAATTAAAACGAGGTAAGACAGAATTATAGCGCGTGAAAAAAAAACTCGGAATGAAAGAGCGTGAAAAAACAACTTGGAATGATAAGCGTATTACAAATGATATACTGGCCACCAAAATGGCGATATACTGGCTACTAACATGGTCGCCGGGATCAGAATGGAATAAAGGAAATTTTGAGGGAAAAAGGGTAAATCCAATATTTCGATCGTGTGAGCGTCCGAAGCCCCAAGCCCCTTTGCCAGAACTCTCATTATACATCTACTGAAAGAAGAAATATTTATTGACTATTATTCCAAATGAGAGGGCTTTCAAAAGTGCGCATTTTACCGTTAATAGCCTATGATATGATTTTATCAACACATTAATGTGCGTCAGACGTCGCGTTGACCGTGTTACTACTGCAATATATTGAAACTCGTGATAGCATTTCTTTACTGCCATACTTTGTCAGTACCTATTAGTTGCAACACTTCAGACATCAGTCAGAGTCGTTGAACGTTAATAACTTTCTTTGTATGTAATTGTTGGCGCTAGTTGATTAATTTTCCCCGCGGCGTCAGAGTTTGAGACGTGTCTTTGAAGAGATACGTCGTCGATTATTGCTGAAACTGGCCGTTGGGAGCGAGTAAGTCATATCTATCAAAATTGTATTTCTATCGAATGAACGAGAGATTCTTTACGAATCTTTGTTCTCCAACGTGTCGTGCACACAAGTGAAATGCGTTGCTTTCGCGAGATAGGTGGCTGTAGCGATGCTATAGCTACGAGTACTTCGCTGTTAATCGATCGCATTTTAAAAGCCCTGTTAAATTTTCTCTTTCAATCTAACTTATTGCGGCCGTGTTCGAACTGAAAATTTTGTCATGCGATAATTTGCAATTTGGCATTTCTCAGTTCGGATGCTGTCGACAGTCACTTGCTTAGCAGTAGTAACAGCACATTTAAATATTCGCCGGCTATTGTATTTTAAGGAAATGCAGTTTAAAAAAATGAATTTGCTCATTTTGTTTAATTCTTGAACGACCTGGGAGTTAATTTGTTTGGAAAATAAAAATCCAACATTAGTCTTTTACAATATTACTGTAACTGTAAACAAAATTAGAATTGTCCTAATTATCTGATGCAATAATTATTATAACAAAACACAGATCTTTATTTAAAAGTCAAAATAAATATAGTCATTTCCATGTATATTTTCCATGAATATTAAATATGCAGCCTCCATATAAAAAAAACGTAGTGGCAAGTTGGCCATTTCGAGTTTGCACAAAAAAAAAATACGGAATTGCAAAATACGTCATTATATTTGTACGCAAAATCGAGTTGCGTTACCGTTTTGTTAACAAACTCCAGTTCGAACACAGTCTGAGTATCCTTTTGCCACATTTAGAAAATTATTTAAAAAATTAACATCGCGTTGGCCGTCATAATTAGCATTGGTGTGCCACTCAAGTGGTAATGCAAATTTATTGTTAACATAAATACGTCAGTGGCACATCAGTCATACTCTCGTGCGTATAGAATAAAGAGGAAACCAATTTAATCGGCCACATTATACATATTTGTCCTAATACCCTGCGAAACTATACGCTAAGTATGGTCTATTATTGGGTTTTCACACTTTTTGAATCAAACCTTGAAAAATTACCCCATTTATGACATATTTTATGTATCACGGATGTTTTATACTAATTTTAACATAAAAATGCGTTGTTTTTTATTAAATTCAGCTTGTACTTACATTTTATCTATCAATTATATTGTATTTATTATTAATGAGAATAAAACAGGGAGAAAATATGTTGGCAATGCGTAGTAAAGGCTATTCACGATAATGTGAGCATTTTTGAAATCATCCTTAGAAAAATGTCACTGCTCCTACCTGCATATATTTCTCGTCCAGTAAAGTTGGCAACGGTGGAGAGAAAGTAATTCCGTATCTTAATGTCAAATAAAAAGTGTTAGGTAACCATTTGTGATAGCTTAAATTACTTATTTCGCTTCCTGTTATTTTTAATACATCGAAGTGTAAAAATAAGCAGATTAAAAAATATTTACATGTCCAATAATTTCACCGTTTCACTTGACGGACGCATGAATAAAGTGGTGAGGCCCATGGCAATGTTTATTTTATATAAGGTGGAAGAATACACAACGCGCATACAAGTAGATACAACGAAGATAAACTTTTCGGAACATCAAGATAATTTTATCCAGATGAGAGGTTTAACTTCGATTTTTATCTTGATAATGTTGAGCGTGTTTCACCACGTATCATCCGCCGTTAAAAATATCTCGATAAAAGTATCTCAATATTGTGACGTAATTGCGATGTTCTACTTCGCTGGCTCAGTCAACAGAAAATGTTTAGTATTTTACGTTTAATAAAGTGAATATTTTTTAGTAGTCGAGATGGTTTTTTCACGAAAAAAAGCAACAAAACAAAAATGTATTCCAAAGAAAAAACTGTTTGTTTTTTGGGGTTAGTAACGTAAGGTATTCTAAAAAAAAACGGAAAATTGAATTTTTCGAAATGTTCTATCAACACAATATTATCGATGGTTTAAATGTTATTTTCCTTAAAACATACTTTTCTAAAGGGCGAATAGTACTTATTTAAAGAAATATAATTATTCTCACAAATCTGCGGAATAAACGCCATACGGTGAAAGTTTAACCTCTGAAAATACAAGCTTAAATATATGTTTCATAAGTTACTGTTATTTTTGCGGCCGAATTATAGTTTGCTGAATAGCTCATTATTTTTGGAATTTTTGAACGTTTACGTGTTTTATATCTGGGTCTGGATTCATAACCTCTAATTGAATGTATTATTGTTTATCGAGTAATATGCAGCGAATAAACTTAAACTGCAATAATCTGGAAATATTAAATATATATTAAAATTTAATAAAAGTGTTTTATATAGAAAGCAGATAACACTGCAATTACTGTTTTCCGAAACTAGTTTCTACACACGGACATTTTCCTGAATACTCTTGCATTAATTTTGCTACCATTTCCAGATTATGTGTTTATTACTGCTTAATGTTATGCTAATAATCTACATATAATAATTCTGTATCACTTTCCAAATTTATTTGCGAGTAGTCTAATGTATTTGTTTGTTTTATAGTTTTATCCGTCATGAGACTTTATCCACTAAAATCGCCTGTTCAAATACAGATAATTGAGATAATTAGGCCGCGGTTACATGGGATGCAGAACTACTACACTAAAAACAAGTTCAGCTATTGAACAGGTTGCATTACCTTCGAACGAGTTCCGATCGCAGTTCTTTCTCGTTCAAAGTGAACAATTTTCACAAGTAGTCTCGAAGGACTTATCTTATCTGCTGTGCTCCCATTGGCTGCTTCGAAGTAAACAAGCAGTGTAAAAAATATTGCTGTATTTGGCGGGAATTCTTGAACTTGTTGAATTTCCCTAAGTTTAAGGTTGTATATACTAATACCCATCCATTATGCCATTACAGTCAAAGTGTAGGCTTCATAACAATTAAAAATATCAATAGTGATAAATGTTGGAGGCTATTATAATTTAAGTATTGTATATTTTAAGTTCCGCGTTTTCTTGAGGTTAGAATGTCCATTGATTTCATTCTGCTTTGGGTGTGTAACCGCGAAAACACGTCCCAGTTTTTAAACTTGTTCAGACATGGCTACCGAATGTATTTAGCTGAATGTATTTAACAGCACTCGTGTAACCACGACCTTTATCGAGATAAAGGTCGTGGTTACACGTTATCTCGGGTGGTGAAACCGGGTCTAAGTTGAGTTCGGAAGTAGTAAGTAATGTAACTGCGAACCAACTAGAGAGATTGCTGGGGTTGTTGGGGGGGGGGGGGGAGAACTGTAGCCAACACTGTAGCGAAGGATGTCAGTGACCTCGCAGACTAAGAGCCATCTCGGGCAGGGTAAAATGGCTCTAAGCCTGACCCCCTCCCCCCTCCGTCGGTGTACCATCCCTCGACGTCGCCGACCCCAGAATGCTTCATCGATCTGGTGTCGGGGCCGGGCGCACGCCCACGTCGACGGAGGCTGGTTTCCGCTCCGTCCGTCTGAAAGTTGCTGTCCGCCGGAGACAACGCCTCGGCGACGCGAGTGTCGTCGATCTACACCTGGGCGACTATCGAGCCGTCGTCACGCCCCGCACTCTCTCCTGTAGCCTGTGCGTTATCAACCGTTAAAAAAATGTCGCCGCTCCTACCTGCGTGTTTTGTTTTGGATCGGACACACTGGCGCATGCGCCGCGTTGTTAAGTTGGTAACTACGGAGAGAACGTGTAGTTTAATGTCTCAACGTTGAATTAATAGTGTAGGGTAAAATGTTGCGAACGTGGAATTATATATTTTTCTTTCTACTTAATGCATGTGAGTGTAAAGTTATCTACTAAACCTGGGCTCACAACCATCCGTCGTACACGTTAGTCGCCCGTTCGTCTGCCAGTCATCCGTCTGTATTTTTACAAGCGTTTATTTAACTTGCCTTATTAGTTAGTTTGTACGTTCGGGTGAAATCTTGCAAGTCGAATTTAAACTACTTCGCGTTATCCAATTGAGCTGAAATTTCGCATACATGTGTAGTTCCCATTACAATACAATGTGAAGGTATCACTGAGCTGATCTGATGATGGAGCCGGAAGGTGGCCATAGGAACTCAACAACTACATGCCGCAAACGACGTATCGAGTTTGTTTTACAGAATCGAGTAACAGTGAAATGGAGATAAGAAGTGACACTGCTGTTGTGCGCGTGATTATTTTTGTTGCGGCAAATTATTATTATAGTTTGCTCCTACAGTATGTCCCGTATCGGAATGAAAGCGAACTACTGGTCGATCACGATACATCATGGGGATCTTTCTTAGCAAGGGAAAGGCTTATATCGTGATACAAACACGTGGTTGGAGACTAAAAAGTGAAAAATAAAATAAATGTAAAAAAACATTTAAAACCAACCTTTTATTTATAAATGCACTAAAAAGAGAAAAATAATTATAACAGTTACACAATTTGTAGAACTTGTAATATGCGGTCGAACAGCCGTAATAAATTTCACTACAAATTAATGTGTTTGTATCAACTTATATTGAGTATATATAACCTTGGCGCGAATAGTCAAAAGCCTTACGCACGATATGTGCTTCCTATGCTTACGCAAATGAGGTGTACGTTTTACATTGCGAATGATATATAAGTGTGACAGGCCTCCGAGCCGAGTAGTTGTTGAGAGAATGAGTGACTGAGTTCCTAGCGATAGAAGACGAGCAGCGAGATAAGTGACTAGCGGAAGGGAAATCTGCGACTGCGAGTAACAGGCAGTGAAGAGTGCAGCTGGCAGGCTGGACTATTGGACTAGATGCGTGAGTGAAAGACATTACGAATGATGGCAACATATAGACTGAACTCCTATTAATGATGAGTATGAGATAATTGACACATTAAAAAGAACGTTAATTAGAGTTGAAATAGACATTAAATATTACGCTCACAGTTAAATAAAAGAGTAATAGTGGAGACAGATAATTTAATGCTGTAAATAATAGCTTTGTAATAAATTAGAAATAAAAATTTTTTTATTTTATTTTTTTAAGACCTCCGTTCCTCACCTACTCAGGTACGCCCCTCAGGCGTCCCATTTAACAATACTAATTTGTAAGGAAGGCTGCAGGTAAGATGCTAGCTGCAGCAGTCAAAAATAGCCCAGTGAATCAAAATGTTTTTTATACTCATCGTAGGTACTACGCCAACAGTTACAACATTTTGTGGGATTTTCTTACTTCGGGGTATTTCAATACGCGGAGGCTGTGGTAACAGTTATTGACGCACCGTTGTAACGTAACTCAATCAAATTAGTTATTAAACGGGCCTTGAAAATTTGCTGACCATCCATTTCTCTTTGTTCTTGGAGCGTCAAAACCTATTCTTGGTCTGTTTTAGGATGCCTGTGAAAATTTGGCCATCATTTGATTTGCGTTGAAATGTTTCCTATGGTAGGCCGCAGTGTATACTATAATCATGTGTGAATATATGTGTGTATATATATTATATATACACACACATACACGCGCGCATCTTAGGGTTTGCTCGTCGTTTGTATATATATTTTTTAAATTTTAGGTGAAGTTGTAATTAAATTACTTTTAAATTCTGTTCACGGTAAAGTGAGCACTTTTGAAAGACCTGCTTTAAAATCTACTTGTATGCACTTTGAGTATTGTTCCGCCATATGCAATGTTAACAGTGTTATGAGCCTCGCTCAGCATGCGTGTCAGTCAAGTAAAACTATGAAATTATTATTCATGTAAATATTTTACAAATTTACTCATTCTTTCACATATATGCACTAGAAAGACAGAAAGCAAAAGAAACCATGCAAGTATTCACAAATGTTTACCTGACACTTTTAATTCAATTCTAATACATATGGCTACTTTCTCTCCCCGTTATCAACATCTTTGGGCTCTTGCAGTCAGGGCGTCAATTAAAATATAAGCAAATAGGGGCAGTGGCATTTTTTAAAGGTTTATTAAATAGTTCTGAAATAATCGTAAGTATCTTATATTTTCTGTTACGAAGATGACAAGAATGTTGTCTTATACTTATAATAATATGTGATACAAGTATGGAGTAAAAGATACGATGGAACTTTAAAACTCATTCTCCTCAACCGCTGAAATGACACAGCGATACGAATTCTTAATTCTTTAAATTCAGATCACCAGCCGACTGGAACTACTGTAACTTTCCTCCTTGGTCGCGCAAGTTGTTTCGTTTTTCTGCCAAGCCCGTGACAAATATCACGACTATATTGTACCCGTTTAGAGTGCCGGCTTCCCGAATGATACTGTTATGAGCACGGTCGCCTAGCAACCAAGAAATCTGCGCGCTGGATTTACGTATACCCCACGAAGCGTTCGAATAAAAAAAGAGCGAGCTTTTGTGAGCCGCTCTATTGAACGTCACACAAGACAGTAAGATCATTTAAAATAAAATACAGAATATGCTGTATTTTTCATTCGTGATTTATTATTATTATTATTATTAGAGAAACCTCGGATCATTTTTGTTGTTCAGCGTGTGCAGTATGTATAGATTAGGGATGCAGGTAATTTACAATTTACCACGCTACAATCATTTGAAATCAGGTGTATCACTCGTCCGTTTCCACTAAGGAAAGAACAATGTCTCGGATTTCCCTGTGTTGGTATGCAACTGGGTAGGTAGTACATTGCGTCAGACGATCACCTGATGATTAATTATGTCTACCCTGTCACGATATCCTGCCTCGAGCACCATTCACGCGCCTTTGTGTTTCCGATTTCCATGGTTGAGTACGTGTTTGCGGAATACACAGACATGATCCTCGTGTATGGCGCAGCTGAAGGTAATGGAAGAGCAGCTCGTCGGCTTTATCAAGAGCGTTATCAACAACGTGCGACGCCATCGCATACTCTTTTCGCCACAATAAAGCAACAGCTCCGAGAACGAGGTACCTTCACAGCCAACAGGAACGACTGTGATGCTCAAAAGAGACGCCGAACTCCCGAATCGGAAGAGGCTGTACTGCATCTCGTTGAACAGAGCCCGTCAACGAGTACGCGATCAGTTTCGCGTACAATGGGCGTTGTTCCTAGCGTCGTCTGGGAGGTTCTGCATGGGCAACAACTACAGCCTTACCACTTTCAAAGGGTACAGTCTTTGCGTCCAGCCGATTTTGCACCACGTGTTAACTTCTGCATGTGGTTCCTGCATCGCTGCACCGACGAGCCACTTTGATTTGAAATGGTTGTAGCACGGAAACGGTACGTTTCCGTGCTACAACATGGGTTCCGGACATGGGTTCTTATTCAAAAGATCGTCTACTCAGCCCCCTCTACAAGTCCTAGAAGTTTGTAAGGGGAATTTCCGAACATTCTGTTTATATGTGTGTATGTGTGTATGCCCGTTCTGCCCAGAGTTTAGTCAGAGTGGACGGTGGGTATGTCGATGGGAGCGAGTCCGGTTCGACTTATAAATTCTCGGATCAGAGTTCAAACCGGCATGAGACAGGTTGGCTTCTATCCGTATCCTGCGAATATTACCGTTTTATCGGTTTGTTCAGATGTGCAGGTGGTCAGCGCACAGGAAGGTGGCGACGACTGCAAGGCGTCTACGTCTGCCACGATAAGCGTTCTCAGACACCACGAGGCTGTCGAGTGTACCGTAGCAGCGTCTCGATGCAGCATAGCCATGTGGCGGCAAATACGTTGCTATCCTGTTGCCTGCAGATGAGTATATTGGTTTCCTGGTATAATTCCAGAATTAGTCTGTGCGCTAAATAATGAATTAACAACCTGATACCGTAACTGCCATATTGTATCAGCTTTATAAAAAAAACCTCACGAAAAGTTTGAAACTTACAAACAGAATAAAGAAACGTATGGCGAACGCAAAATGAAAGCATACTAATTAGGTGTCAACGATACCGATATAAAACTTGAAATGCCAACTGTTTCTAAGAAACAAACAGTTTAACAATATCACTGACAAATACACACGAAAGAAAAACAAATTTAACTTGATGGTGTATCAGACTAGGGAGGGCTTCTTTCTTCCCACTGCAGGTAAGTATCGTGTATGGCCTCCATGTGCTTTGTATAGGTCCCTAACATACTGTGGCATGCTTGTAATCAACGTATTTGTGTCATCTTCCGGAAGAAGGTACCGTTCTATCTGGGCAGCGCTTGTCAGGTGTGGAAAATGTGAAAATGTGTAAATGTATACGAACATGTTCAACCTTCCGTTACAGGGAGAGAACATCAGAACCACAGTTTTATTTATATGACGAAGGCCGGTGCCAGTTCAGAATTTTGCCTCTGGTCCTGGCCCCAAGTTTACTTCAACTATAGAGCTAATTGTCAGCATTCGACAGTTGTAATGCGACACGGGTGTCTGTCCTCAGTACGTTTTGTTATATTTTTTCATCGTGTTTCACAGTGAGTGAGTGAAGAGATTTGGGCGGCTCTTAACACTGTTGTCTTGAGAGCCGATGAGGATGATTGAGGCGAGTATGGAGATTCGCCGGAATGAAGGGTCGGGGAGGTAAAGGGAGATCCCCTAGAAAACTCGCCGACAAACGGCATCGTCCGGCACGATTCCCACATGCGAAAGTCCGGTGACCCGGCCGGGGATTGAGACTGGATCACCTTGGTGGGAGGCTGGCAGGCTAGTCACTCTGCCACCGCGGCCCCGTTTCACAGTGAAGACTGCACGCGAGCTATCCCGACATTTCTCAGCTGGAGATGTGAAAGCGTGATGGCCGTTTTTCTGGAAAAGTTATCTACCTCCGGTATGTGGTCGTGTTAGGTGGCGATGTCTTGGCAGAGCTGGGAAGCTGTTTGTGTGATGGTAAGTCATCTTCTGTACACAAGCATGAGTAGCTTCTCGGGCAAGTGCAATGGTGGAAGATGAGTTAATGACAACCACGCGTCCTGCTCATTCTACAATGTTTAATTCCTCACTAAGCATCAGAAATGAATACGGGGACTGAAACACTGATGCCTCTTTAAATGTAATGCATATGTTTAGTTTATGTTTTGCGTGTTTAGTAACTTGAAAATGTTTTTAAAAATTTGTAGAAATACTTATTAAACTTGCCGAGCGGGGAGACCCACTGGTCTCGCATTCTGGAGGACCCGTGTTCGTTTCCTGGTCCAGTCGTCCCATTTTAGTTTTTCCCTGGTTTTCAGAACTCACTCCAGGTGAATACTGTTCCATAATGCAGGTCACGCGGACCCTATCCTCTTTCTGCCTGTCTGAGTAGTTTAAGTCTTTGATGACCTTGGTGTGGATGAGACGTTCTGCTGTATTTGAGTATCTACTTACATTCTAGAATTACTAATAACATTCTCTATTCTCGAGTTGTGGTATGAATACGTTTGTTTGCAAGGCGGTACAGTCCGACGCTATGACTTTGCGACTAATAAGATTGTTGAAATAAATGCGGTCTCATTCGATCAGGTGTACGGCCACGACGCGGACATGACTTTGAGTTGATTCCGAGCACGCTAGGGGTGCGAGTGGATGCCCGCGACGACTGGCGAACATTTCCGAACAGTTTTTCTCGCTACTCCGCTGTGCCCACGCGCTAATTTTGGTGCCAGACAAAATACGTCATCTAGATCTATCGATTTAAGCCATAAAAGCCAAGTAACCATTTCGCTACCTCCATTGCATTCCCTTATCTTGAAAATATTACTCGCTAACGCGAACTCACGAAAAATATCTTAGTAGCTTTCGTAAATCATAAATCGTTCAGGTACTGCCACCGAAAAGTTCTGGATTCGATTGTCTCCTGAATATAACGTCACGATGGAATGGGGTAAGTGAGTAAAGATATTCGGGTGGCTCTTTACATGGAGGTCTTGAAAGCGGATGAGGGTGAAGTGAGGTGAGTATGGAGCAGCGCCGGAATGGAGGGACGGGGGAAACGGGAGATCCCCGAGGAAACCCGCTGACCAGCCGCATCGTGCTGTACGATTTCCGCATGCGAAAATCCATGAGCGGCCCCGCCGGGAATCGAACCCGGTTCCACTTTCGAAAGCCCTGCTTAAGATCTAGGTACTTGTGTATTCTCCCATTATATGTAAAATTAACATTTATTTGGGCCTAATCAGTTTATTCAAGTGAAACCGTAAATATTTTACTAATTTGTAGCCTACTAATTGTTTACGCTTGTGTGCATTAAATTGTTAGGTGTGTCTAAAAAGAACGTTTGCCGACACCTTCCAGGACACAGCTAAATGCTTGGTTACAATCGCGTTGACGCTACAATAACGCGTTACAATAACTCATGAATCCATGGAGAGTAATGACACTGGCTGCAATAGACATAAAACGTGGTCGCGACGCTAAACGTCAAACATAACTCGTTAAAAGTTGGCCAACATTTAAGTATTTGCTTTTAGCGTTTAACGCCAGCCAATCAGTGTCCAAGACGTCACAAACAAGTGAAAACAAATTGTACAAACGATTGGCAACAGATGGCACTACTAACGCCGTATTCGTTATGTTAGTGTTATACGAAATCAATATACAAATAAAGCAATATGCATAAAAAATACATGAGTGTAACAATTAACGCTGCGGAATCTTTTGTTTTACGAAAAGGGTTTTCTTAAATTACAAACACAGACAAAAAATATTTGTATATATACACCTACATTCTTTTTATTTTTATTCCTGTTAACGTCTATTGTAGACGTGCCAGTTTTACTATGGTGACGTTTAGCGTTTAACGTTTTGCGTCAAGTTGATTTTAGCCGAGCCTTAAGTGCTTGGTCATGTCGAAGAAGTGCAGCAACAACAGCACTGCCAGTGCGCAAGCACAGGTACTTTGGTCCCACATCGAGCGAGCGAAGAGTGCCTAGGACTACCGCAGCCGCGAGACTTCCTCTAACCCACTTACCGCTACAATGGCGCCCCCTATGTACGCGCCTTCGCCCTACAACTTCTTTCCGTTTGTCTCCTCGTCTCCGGGGGAAGGAAAGTTTCTGGGCCGGCCTTCAGGGCAAGCAACTTCGTGCTGAGCAAACCTGATTGGCCTCTGGGACGCCGTACCCCTTCTGACGAACCTCCTTCGCTGCGCCTCGGCTCCAGCCAGAGTTTCTGGCCGGATCGTCCGAGGAATATAATGATGCGCGTTGAAGTGAACAGTCTTCTCCTTTCCGATGAAGTCTGAAACCAGAACTCTCACACTAGCCAGGAAGTCTTCCAGGGTGCAAAATTCGCGGAAGCAAAGGCTGTTCACGGTAAAATGAGCACTTTTGAAATCAACCTTTTAAAAATGTCACTGCCGAATCCTGCATATGTCACGCGGCCAGTCAAGTTGGCAAAGAAGGAGCAAAATTAGTTCCATTTTTTAACTTTAAATTACGCGTGTTAACTAAACATTTGTGAATACCGAAATATTTGTCTTATTTTTGTTCTTTTTAAAACATATAAGTGTAAAAATAAAACCTCTTGTAAGATATTTAATTTTCGAAAAATTTTATTGTTGCACTTGACTGACGCACGAATAATCAGGCCCATGGTAACGTTAATTATACATATAGTGGAAGAATACACAATGTGCATACAAGTAGATCTTAAGCAGGGTTTTCGAAAGTACTCATTTTACCGTGAACAGACTAATAGTCATATTATTTGTCCAACTTGGTATCAAAACAATTTCAATCTCGCGACGCTTTTGAACGGTGTGCAGTGGGCCCATCGCTTAGGCGTGTACCACAATGCACGGATGCGTAATAAGACGGACACGGACCACGTAAATGGAACGATCTGAAAAATTGGGATGAATTCGAGCTATTCTACAGTACGCGGTGGGTGAACGTACAGTAGCAGGCAGTTATCTGGGCACATCTCAGCGCGGGGAAGCGGTTAAGCGGGGTCGCCGGAGAAAGAGGAAAATCGGTTGAAAAGGAGAAAGGGGGCACCGCTCAAGACTAGTGAGCTCACGCGCCCAGATACCTGCCGGCGACACTATGTGTGGCTTGTGCACATCTCAATTTGCATACCTGCAAGGTATTAGCTGGCAAACCCTTATTTGTTGGTGCTGTTGCACCCGCATACGCTGCGGGTTAGAGTGTTACAAAATGGCGACAATTTCACACATTTGGACACGGCGACTGATTATCAGTCTTGTAATGTTAGCAAATATTCAGGGCTACAACTTTTACAGCGATGTGAGAATAGCAACCCCTATTTTGGTTCTGGTTGGAGGTGTTGTTTACAGTTACCCTTTTCAGGCCACAGTGGTCTTCGTTTGCTGACGCATTGCGTGAATTTTTTCTTTAATCTGTAATAATTTTGATATTTTATGTAAATGCTTGTTAGTTCCCCATTTCCAATGCTTATAATGCTCACTTTAAGCCACAAGTCGTACATGTATATTCTACCTGATTTGTAATATGGAATCATCTCTCACCCGTTCTAATGAGAACAGGGTGTATATGTACAGGATGTCCGATCATATTGATTTGGTAAACCTTTATATAAATAGGTTCGGCAACCTCTCAGCTTCGATTTATATCTCTAAATTTGAATGGTATCGAATACGTTCGCAGCAAAACCCTTTGAGCAGTTGATATTGGTTCGGCGTACGACCCCTGCCCTAATGTCCTGTTGCTCTGGTGAAAATTTACCATAAATTTGGTGTTGATCTTGCATGTTTCAGTACAGTTTTGCATTAACAACTTCCTTGAGTATAGATTACAAATCCAGTTCGCTTTTATCCTAGAAACTATTTTCGAATTTGGGAATGTTCATATAGATTGGTAGGATAAATATGTTTTACGGTTCGATGAATTTAAACGCAGTGTTAAATTTTCTTTATAAGTATAAGCTACTGTAATGTATATTAATGCACCACGTGGGTTGCCACCGAAGCGAATATAGTGTATTTTGTATGTTGTCCCACTTTGATGTAGCCACTGAATTGGATATACATACGTATGCACATTTTGTAAATGTCCCACGAATGGGCTCCATTGAAATGATTATTACAGTGTGTTGTGAATTGGGTTATGTGTGATTACAAGGGAGTAGTTGTTAACGAACTAAGTTAGTAGTAGGATTTTGGGAAGTTGGGAACCAGTGGATGGGGGATCGGAGTATCGGAGCTGGTCATGCTTTGTCATTCCGGGCACATGGCGGCCATTTACCCCCAAAATTTCCCTTTTCCCCTCAAGATCGATTAAATTACCCTCAAAATTTCATTTTCCCCTTAAAATTTCTCATTTTTCTCTCAAAAAACACCGATCCCCCGAAAGGCATTTTCCGACCCATCGGAAGCATTTGGTGGCATTGTTTTCGAGGGCAGAGCAGTGGCGATCATATTGGTTTTACAGGCATAGGGTATTCCAAATCGATGCACAGGTTCCAGGGTCCGGAGTCAGATCTGACCATCAGCCATCCGCCATGTTATATGTCGGTGACTTTGATCTTGACACTGTCTCCATGATCTTAGATGCACTTGAACCCAAAAAAAATTCGAAATAATAATAAAAAAAATTATTTGAAATATATTTAAAAATTATTAAAAATATATAGAAATACCAAAAATTTGCAAAAATAAATTTTAAAAATTTACAAAAGTCCGTTTGCACTTGACTCATGCCGAAAAACCAAGACTCAAAACCCTTCATGCAAGACTCAAGACCCTTGACTCAAGACCCAAGACTCTTGATCTAAGACGCTCAAACCGAAATTAAAAGATTTAAAAATTAAAATTTCGTACGTTTGGACATGACGGGGCCTGGAGTCGAAACCAGCGTCATGCTCTGGCATCCCTATCTTTCAGCTGCCGTTATATCACCCAACCACCAGATTGAATCCAAGTGACTTTGAACTTGGCGTTTGGCCTTGACCCGTGACCTTTTATGAACTTGCGTGCAAAAAATTCCAAAAAATCCCCAAAAATTAAAAAAGAATTGCAAAATTTTTTTTAAATTTATTTTAAAAAAAATATATTTTTAATGTACAAAAACTTATTTTAAATTGCTATTAAAATTTTACTTTAAAATCTTACATTCCTCGAGGTTTCCCCAGCACCATGCCCAGCAGACGACTAACCCTCCTCCAATCAATCACATTTTCATAACCTTTCCTTCCCCTACCAATTTTCCTCATTGGTTAAT
Organism: Dryococelus australis; assembly: GCA_029891345.1. NCBI lineage: Eukaryota > Metazoa > Arthropoda > Insecta > Phasmatodea > Phasmatidae > Dryococelus > Dryococelus australis. The sequence goes on along the minus strand of CM056996.1, from coordinate 113,273,825 downwards.
TAGTCGGCAGGTCTCGACCCTCCTCATCCATACTCATTCTGTCGAATGCACTCCACCAGCCATATTGTTTTTTTTTTTTTCGTTTGTCATTTGTTTACTTTTTTATCACCTAGGTTGCACTAGTATATTAAATCTCGGTTTCGTCACCAAATGAGCTATCGATTTAGCCATCAGATGGCAGCCATATTTGTTTACATTTATTTAAGTTATTGGTGGTGCTGTCTGCGCCTGATATATCGGATTCTATTTCCATTACCTAAGTGGTGCTAATTTTTCGATTTAGCCACCAGGCGAGCTGACGAAACAAACATTCTCTCATGCTCTATCATGCCATATTCATCATATTTGATTTCGTTTTTTTCTTAGTTACCGTTCTTTCATTCTCTGTCATTCCTTATTAATTTTGTCACCACGATTAAGTCACCTGTGCTCCACTCACCATCTTACATCGTATTCACACTCTACCATTCCACTCGCAAACAGTTCTCGGTCAGCACATCTACTGACAAATAGATACCTTGGAACTTCATTACACTTCCTCTTCCTCTGAATGAGTTTTAACATATCGAAAATATATTTAACTGTTAGGCAAAAATAATTTTTTTGCTAACGTGCGAATCTGCTAGAAAATGAAATTAAAACTTCGCGTCACTATTTGAATGCACAATTTTAACTATACTATATTAGTCCATCTATGGCCATTTCCAACTTTTTTTGGAGACCTGCTGAAGTTCTGCTTTCAGGTCATTCTTCCGCCTCGTGCAAACAAAGCTCAACTAAGTATAGCAAAATACTCCAAACGGATGACACGCCACATCTGTGCGCTTTCAGTTTACAATAATATTTTTCACTGCAACTATCTCTTACCACGTATTGCCAACACACCTTCTCTCTCTCTCTCTCTCTCTCTCTCTCTCTCTCTCTCTCTCTCTCTGTGTCTGTTTGTGTGTGTGTGTATGTGTTTTTATTCATGCACGTAATAAATTAAAGATTATATTTTATATATAAAATTCTATTAAAAATTAAATTTAACCGAAAATAAGATACTTTTAAGTTAACAGAGGTATAAAAGGCTTACGATACATTACATATTCAGGAGAAAACCAAGCACGTCATACATGGGGTTATTTTTCAAAGGTTTGATTCAAAAAGTCTGAAGCTACTTCGAGTAGACTATAGCAATTTGTGAGCCAGTGTTAGAAACATGCGCAAAAAACTAAAATAAATCTATACCGTCTCAAGTTTAGTGCTATCATCTCTTCCCGTAGGTGTTGCCGCACTTTCATTTACAACTCACGTATACGTCGTCGTCCTCACAGCAGAACATTTTGTCACTGCCAGTATTTTCAGACGGCGTCAACATGATAGATACCACTTTATTTCAATCAGACTCATTTCACCTGATAGGAAGAAAAAAATGTTACGGACTGAAATTAGAATAATAAAGTATAAATTATTCAGAGCAAATTACAATAACAGTCCAAATACATTTGCTAATTATGTACACAGCAATTGCCTAGAAGTGGTAGCCACATTTCCAGTGTCTTTTAAAATCAGAAAGTTTAATTGTACTTTGTGCTATAAGCTATTCACGGTGAAATGAGCACTTTTTGAAGCCGTGTCATTTGGAATAATAGTATATAAATAAATTTTATTGTAAATTTAGACGCTATCTTTCAAATCCGACGAAATATATACACTGTATTTATTACTTACATGGCAATATTTATTTGAAGAAAGTTGTGAAAGGATACAAAATGGCTGATAAGAAAAAAGAGTATCTAGTGCCTCTCAAAAGTGCTCCACTTTACCGTAAACAGCCTATACTAATTAAACCTTATAAATAGCACTTCATGCAAAGCAAAAACTGGTTTAGAGTGTTTTTTTTTGTCGTTCCAAATATTTATTCCACATACCCACTGCAATAAACAGATCATTTTTGGTATGAGTAAAAAATAGTTTGGGAGCCATGCTCTTTCTTGGTTTCATCGACGAGTACAGAAAAATTAAAACTATAAAAAATGTTCGCGTCTAATTGCGAGATGTATAGTATGTTTTGATTCGCATACATGTAGGTAGTAATTTACGTAAAATTTTTGTTTTGATATTTTGAAAGCTGTTTAATGGATATAGCTAACGAGCACATGCGTAGCTTTGTAATAACTGTGTATAATACATTCGCGATATCTTAAACCTTCCAACTTTCCAGGAGCCCTGCTAAAGTTCTACCTCCGGTATATTCCTCCGCCTTATACTAACAAAGCGTAACCGAGTCCAGAAAATTACACCAAAAAGACAAAGCACCGCATTCGTACGCACACTGTGTAATAATATTTTGCATACGAACTATTTCTTACTAGGCATTACCAACACACCTATTTTCTTACTGTAGTTGTTTATATTAATTATAAATGAAATATTATCATTTACTGATAAAATATAACCAAAAGTTCAGTTTAATCAAAAATTACACACGTTGATGTTAACAGAAGTTTAAAACGCTTGTGAAACATGACATATTTAAGAAACAATTAAAACCGTCATATGTTGTGTGATTTTTCAAAAGTTTGTTTCGAAAAGTGCGAAGAAACCGTGAATAGACTATAGAATATGAATTTTTTAACTAGTTGCAAACGAAATCGGCTTCTTCTTATTTTATCCATGTTCAGTCGGAATTAACGTTGTCGATGACAATCTTAATTTGCACATGTGACGGGAAGACACGTAACGTAATGGACAGGGACACTACGTCAAATTTGATCAACCAAGCATTACTTCCACTGCAACTTCATTTCGCGTTACGCCCGCGTCAAGTTATGGACGGGGGACAACCAAACGAATTAGTCCTGGCTCATGGGTCCTATCACGTTAAGCCATGCGCAAGGTTGGAACTGATCAGAGGGATTTGTGCCGCGCTAGTTACGCCATTAATGATGGCATCGTCATGAGGGTCACCCATCCTGCTCGGAAATCCGTAATTTTTCACTGCGCGATTCCGTTGTACACCACACGTATGGAACGCGTACAGTTTTACATTACTGTTGCTCGCCGCCTGTAACGTAGGTAGAGGTATTCTGACAACAGCTTAAAGCTAAATGTAGTGGCTTCGGGTGACCACCTACGTTGGCTGCATTTACGAATCAATTCGACACAACCTGGAACACGTATGAGAAAATTAGACCTAATCGTACCTACTCTACGAGCGTCGGCCAATTTATACTGAATAGTGACCGAAAAACCTACGCAATGTAGCTACAGGACTACATCTCCTTCCTGGAAGGCAATGAAGATCCCTTGTGCAATTTTATTTGCAGAGTGTGAGATACGGATCAAAATTTCTTTCACACTACACGCAGACCCAAATATAGTGTATTCGCGGTTTCTTCGCCCTTTTTGAATCAAACCTTGGAAAAATCACCCCATGTATGCCATGTTTAGTAAATTTCTAAATATGCCATGTATTACAAGCATTTTATACCTCAGCGATCGTGGCTAAAGATAGACATTGACATAGTCCTGATGCAAGAGCCATACGTCCTACATGGGAAGATAATTGGGTTACCTGGGACAGTTTTCTCAATAAGTGACAGTCCAATGGCAGCTATATGGATTAAATCTGAAACTCTAAGTAATATGACTATGGATACTATGTCAAACAGCCATCATGTATGTATTCAAATTAGAATGGGACAACAGAATGTCTACATGGCCAGTTCCTACTTCCAGTACTCGGATTAACTTCGAGTACATCTGGAGAAGTGGGACGAAATTATAAGAGTACTTGGAAGGGAATGACTTGTAAAAGGGACCTTTCCAACGAATATGTCTCCTGCTCATGGTACTGAATCCTACCTGGATATGACGGTTGTAACTAGAAAGGCAGCCATACTGGTTACGAATTGGATTGTCACGGAAGACTCGACCAGTGATCATAGGTTAATTATTTATGAGCTGAATATGACAACAGGACAATATGCTGAAGATAGAATTGGTCGAACAAGATTTATTCATCGAGGAGCAGACTGGAAAAGGTTCGACGAAGTGCTGATGAATAAACTTCATCAGTATCAGTATCACTAAGAACACTTGAAAGATCCAGACCAATGTGCAAATGCAATTACAAAGCTGATCCAGGATGTATGCAAGGAAACATTGAGAATGTCAGAAACTGGCATTCCACTAAATCGATGGTGGGATGATGAACTAGAAAGTATGAGAAAGCAGGCTCGGATAATTCGGAGGAAACTGAAACTGCAAAGAGATCTTCGACGAAGAGTAGAAGTGCTGGGAGAATATAGAGTCCAACGAAAAAACTATGCAATAATGTTGAGAAAAAATAAACAGACATCCTGAAGAAGCTATGTAACAGATAAAGGAAATGATGACCCATGGGGGTTCGTATACAAGATCCTCGCAAACAAGTTCAGGCATTACCAAGTCATGAAAAGCCTTAAAATCCAGAACAGGATCATTTTCGATCAGCAGGAGAATGCGGAAGAACTTGTAAATGCAATGCTGCGAGAGGATAGTGTGAAAGATGAAGAAGAAATTCATAAAATGAAGAGAGAGAATATGCCTGTGTTGCCAGACACTCCTCCCGCCACTGAATTCACTATAAAAGAACTGGATAAAGTTATTAAGGAGTTAAAAAAACAAGAAAGCTCCAGGGCATGATGGAATCACTGCTGAAATAATTAAGCGAGTTTATCCTCGGATTAAACTCGATCTGTTGCAGTTAATGAATGACTGCCTACAAAGTGACTGTTTTCCTAACATTTGGAAACAAGGAATATTTAAAATTCTCTATAAGGGAGGCAATAAAGATCCAATATTTGCTAAGTCATGCTGTCCTTTAACCCTGTTGCCAATGATGGGAAAAATGTTAGAAAAACTCGTCAATATGAAATTGATAAGCTTCCTTGAAGCTACACAAGGACTCCATGAAAAACAATATGGATTTAGAAAAGGATGAGGTACCGAGAAGGCAGTCATGAATGAGGCTGAAAAAGTGAACTCAATCAGACAGACCTATGTATTAGGAATTTTCCTGGATATCAGTGGTGCATTCGACAATGCGTGGTGGCCGGAGGTGCTCTGGTAACTCAGAGACAAGGAATGCCCAAGAACATTTACAGCATCATTGTTAATTACTTTAAAGAAAAGTACAGCCAGTATGAAGTAAACAATGTGACATTGAGGAAGAACCTCTCAGAGGGATGTCCCCAGGGATCGGTCCTTGGACCGATCCTATGGAACATTCTGTTTGATTCTGTTCTTCGGCTGCAGCTGCCAGAAGACTGTGAGATCTTTTCATATGCAGACGTAGCATTGCTCTTAATTCCACCCTGGAGTCGCGCTGAAATTGAGATCAAAGCTGACGAAATACTGAAAAAGATTGAGAGCTAGGGTAGATGTGTAAAGTTACAATTTTCAGTGGAGAAGATCAACTTAATGTTACTTAAAAGAAGCTTAAAGAGATCGCATGTGGTCCGTTTCAAGGAAAGACCACTACGTCCACACAGCAAAGTGAAGTACCTAGGTGTGATCTTGGATAGCAAACTTCTCTTCCAGGGACACATAAGGTATTTGATGGATAAGGCAATGCATATATAACTTAAATGAGGGCAGTCTCAGCACCATAATGGGGCTTTGGGTTCAGGACCATGGTGACACTGTACAAGAGTGTATTCCTAGGAATCGCCCTTTATGGAGCTGGTGTGTGGTATAAGAAAGCAATACTGGTACATACTCAGAGATTATTGCTAAAGACCCAAAGAGCTGCATTACTAGCTATAACAAAGGCTTATAAGACAACATCAACTGAAGCACTAAATGTGATCGCTGGAGCAATCCCACTGAATTTGCTTGTAGAAGAACGAGGACAGCTAAAGCAAGAAACTCAAGGAAGATCTGCAACTAAGATCACGAAGAAAGAAGCGAGAAGAGTTACACTATCCCTCTAGCAGGAAAGGTGGGGCAATTCGGAGAAGGGCAGAGTCACTTATAGAATCTTTCCAAACATAATGGAAAAATATTTCCAGCACTGGACTGTTACAGATCATCATCTCTCACAGTTACTAAGTGGACATGAAAACTATAATGCAAAATTACATGGCTTTAATTTAGTTGACTCTCCTTCCTGCCGAATCTGCCAGGTAGAAGATACTGCAGAACATGTACTTAGAGAATGTCCAAGAAGAATATATAAGAATCGAACTTTCTAGGAAGCTTGAAATAGATCTTAGAAATATCATGGCAAATAGAAAAACTGCCAAAATAATGGAAGAGTTTGCAAGAAAGATAAGCAAACATCTGGAACAATTCGAAGAATGGATTCGAGAAAATCCACACGAGTTCGTGAATGATCCTCTTCCATAGAAAGATAGAGGTTTCTATTACCTGATTAAAGAAAAACAATAGTCATACAGGAAGTGACACTGTAAAACCGCTGTAAAAACATTGTGGTGGGAGCGGCCCCACCACACAGCTTGGGTGTTCCCAATGCACATAGACTAGAACTTAGAAAGGAAACATCAGAAGGCGAGTGATAAGTTGGTAGCCCTTGCCTCCCACTCGTAAAAACCCTAAAATATATAATGAAGATTAAAGCAACGTAAAAAGGGCATGAGAAATCGGAATAGCAATGACCAAGGCAAGTGAGTAGGAAACGAATCAGGATACTGAAGACTTAGGCAATGTATAAGGACGTAGAGTAATGGTATGACAAGGTTGCAGACTAAAGGACTGGACTACGGGAGGAGGGGGATCGAAAAGGATTCCACAGGCCCTCCTCTCTACCGGCAGTTCCAAAACTAATGGCTGGAATTGAAATATATATAATCTAAGTAGTAATACTTTAATGCCACAATATAGGCATAATATAATCGTCAATATAATAGAATATCAAGAAATTGACCTCCAAGCTGCTAGGGGAGTCAGGGTGGAATGCAGGGAAACTGCCCCACTCTCACCTTCCAGGCAACTTGGTGTAGATAGTTGAAATATTATATAAAATCGTGATCCATAAAGGCTGTAGTGAGAAAATAAAAGTATCAAAATAAAAGGGGAAAAAAGGAAAATCCTATATTCTGTATTACCCAGAAAGGGCACAGGTACAGGGGTGATAAGAAAATTGCGCGAACCGCATTGGCTGGCCACGGGAAAAAAAACAAAACTCCGTTAACATAAAATTATCTTATTTCTCGTTAAATTGAAGTTCGACCATTATTTGATTTATTAATTATGTTTCATTTTTAATAAATATGTATGAAAAAAGTGAGCAACGTGTGTGTTGGTAGCGCTTAGTAGTAAATAGTTCGTACACAAAATATTATTACAACTGAGTGCGCACGAATTCAGTGCGTTGTCCTTTGGTGAAATCTTGCAGATTTAGTTAAGCTTAGTTTGCACGAGGAGGAGGAACATTCTGGAAGTAGAACTTTATCAGGGCTTCAGAAAAGTTTGAAGTAACTGGGAATGGACTTCAAAAACAATGTTCAGAACGAAAATACGTTTGGTAAGCCGGTCTGCCTCCGTTGTGTAACAATGGTTAGCGTGGTTGTTATTCAAACCGAAAGGCCCGGGTTCGATTCTTGGCGTCTCTGTTTTAGTTTTTTTTTTCTGGAACATTGTGTTACTGATACGAGATTGACTTGTGCGTGCATGTCGCGGTTCAGGAAGCTGTGTTGTGTTGATCCCACGTCCCGTGTGTTGATCACACATCCCGTCTGTACTTTCTGACGCACCCGGTGCGTAGTGCAAGCTTGTTCGCTTGTCGTGCAGACGGAAGTGACATTAGTGTTAAAATTGTATCGGGCCAGGAAATTTGCGCCAAAAATTCGGGATAAAATCTTTCATGTCTGTTTCAATTATATTATTAGTTATATTCAGTGATCATGGTAGGTTCGTCCACAATTTTTTTTTTTTTTTTTGCTTTCCTTTCACGGTACGAGACCTGCGGCAGAGGGGAGGCCTCAGTAATTGTGTTGGTAGACTGTCTTTATTTCCCGATTCGGTAATTGGTTGGAGCATCTGTTTGTGTTATGTTAGAACTGTGAGCGCCAGGCTAGGCTGCTCTGTAGACTCCCGGTCATAATCGCAAGTGCACTGCAGTTGTAATGCCTGGCTCAAATGTACGCCGATCACGCAGAACAGACAAAGCGGAAGAATATAACAGCCAATCAGAAGCCGTCCTCGGTGTCCCCGCGCGAGTCGTACAGAAAAGTTGAGCTCACGCCGATATTACCCAGAAGTCAGCTGGTTCGCATATTTAATGCTACTAATTTCGACGTGTATTGATGTAAATGTATAGGCTAGTTTAATGTACGTATTTATAATGAGATACGTGAATATAAACGTTAATTTTATTCAACATTTGTATTAAATAAACGTAGTTGGAAAATGAACCGAAAGATAGCACTAAGGTGTAAAATATTTTTGGATGTAAAAATAAAATCACAATCTCTTGAAAAATCATTTAGTAAATAAATCGCAATATAATTGAATTAATAAACTAGAGTAGAAATACGACAGCATCTAGTTTGTTATCTATAATTTATTTTAGAATCTTGTCGTTAAAAATCAGGAATTCAACAGCAAAATGGCTACGCAGAACATCTGCTTATAGGCTGTTCTCGGTAAAAGAAGCACTTTTGAAAGCCCTGCTTAAGATCTACTTTTATGCACGTTATGTATTCTTCCACCTTATGTAAAATTAACATTGTCATGCGTCAGTCAAGTAAAACTGCGTAATTTTTAGGAAAGTAAATATTATACAAATTTGCTCATTTCACACTTCGATGCTTTAAAAAAAAAAAGCAGAAAGCGAAAGAAATAATTTAAGTTATCACAAATGGTCACCTAACACTTCGTATTCGACGTTAAGATATGGAACTATTTTCCATTCATCGTTACCAACGTTACTGGGCAAATGTCACTCAGCGCGCCCATTAAAATATATGCGTTCAGGGGCAGTGACTTTTTTCAAAGGTTCATTTCAAAAGGGCTCGCTTTATCGCGAACAGCCTTTTAAATGTGAACAACCATCAGTTCCGCCTGCTCTGCCCTACATGATCGGCGTGCATGTTGTTGGGATCACAGCTGGTATACAGTACAGAATAAATAGCAACGCAATGTGCATGCTCACCATATATCGGCCGTGTGCGAGCCACACTCCAGGAGAGTGGAGTTGTGGAGGTTCGGCATTTCAACACTCCGACCTACATCAGAGGGAGAACGCTGCATGAATACAGCCGTAGGTCGCGCGCTGCCCCCTTTTTTTTTCTTCCTATTTACGGCCCAATATCAGAAGCTTCGGGCAAAGTGCCGGCGATCAGAAGACGCACCCAGATGTGACATCGACGCGAGGCGCCGCTAGTCACTGGGTTGCAGGTCCGCTGGTCCAGGTTCAAATCCAGGCCGCTGTCTTCCACGCCAGGAGACTTCTTTACACCAGCACGTCTCCACTACTCGGTATCAGGTCGATTCCGATCTGAGCCAGTGGTAGGTGTACTTCCAGTAGGGTGCAAGGTAGAGCGATATGGAAGCTACGCGATTGGAAAGATCATTTAATAAAAGGATAAAGTTAAATATTGTTTGTATATCTCTTTAGTGTGATTTGAAATAGTAATCCAATCAATCGTTGTTTGTACAGTACAGTAATTGCAGTATTGTTAGGACACCCGTAATCAACCCCAGTGGTGTTTCAGATAAGCGAGAATAAGTAAGTATTGTTCCTAGAGTTCCAGGAGTTGAAGCTGGGACGATTTTGTGACCTTATGTCAGCCAGGCTTGGTGTAGTCGCCAGCCTTAGAGTTCAGTATTCTCAGCTATCCAGTAGGAAAGGTAAAAGGTATTAGGCTGACTAGACGCACGCAACAATGCGAACCAGGCATAAGTCCCTCCCCCAACTGTGGCGCCGACACGAACCTGCTCTCTTCGCTCGAGAGAGAGAGAGAGAGAGAGAGAGAGCAAGCCTGGCTTGTAATAACAAGAGATCGCGCGCGCCGCCCAGGCAACTCCGAACAAACTACTCCCCGTCATTGCGGCAGGTTCCGCACTTTTTCCTCGCCACCCGCTGCGAATTAATTAACGGCGGGAGTCCGCGCTTGTTTGTGCGCCAACCACGATGGCGCTGATAAGGGAGTCTCGACGTTTGCGTCCCGAGCACGCGTTTTTTAACGACCCGCTCGCTCCTTCAGACTATTCGTTAGTCCTGCGCTCTTCTTACCTTTCACGGCGAGGGTTCGTTTCTCGAGGCGACAGACGGTCTGCTTGGGACGACCCGCGTTTCATTTAAACTTGCATGTTAGTACTTCACTTCAGGGTTTTAGACTGACAAATCTTTATACAGGCAGTTCACGGTAAACACAGCACTTTTGAAAGCCCTGCGTAAGATCTACTTGTATGCGCAATGCGTATTCTTTCGCCGTATGTAATATTAACATTGTAATTTGCCTGATCAATTCATTCATTAGTCGGCCAAGCGAAACTGTGAAATTATTAGAAAAGTAAACGTTTTTCAAGATTTCTCATTTTTACACTTATATGCATTACAAAACCCGAAAAGCGAAACTGTGAAATTATTAGAAAAGTAAACGTTTTTCAAGATTTCTAATGTTTACACTTATATGCATTACAAAACCCGAAAAGCAGAATTAATGTTTTCAGTATTCACAAATATTTACCGGACACTTTTAATTCAACGTTAAGACATTGAACTAATTTATCTCCTTCGTTACCAACTTTACAGGGTACATGGCAGTCAGTGTGCCCGTTAGAATACATGCAGATATTGACAGCGGCATTTTTCTAATGTTGATTTAAAAAGTGCTCGCTCTACCGTGAACAGCTTTAAGGTATTTTTAGGCTGTCCACGGCTATTCAAGAACTTTCGAAATCAACCTTTCGAAAATGTCACTAGAGCATATAAATGGCATGCGCCCTGTATAGTTGGTAGCGACGCATATAAAGTAGTTCCTTTTTTTAACATCGAATTAATAGTGTTAGCTTAACATCTGTGACTACCAAAATTCTTTCTTTTGTTTTCTGTTTTTTTATATGAATAAGAATCAAGAATCGAAATAAAATATTTGCTATTGTAATAATTTCACTGCTTCGTTTGACAGGCGCTTGAATGAAGTGAACAAGCCTATGTCAATGTCAATTCCACATATGGAAGGAAGAATTTACAACGTACATACAAATAGATCCTAAGCAGTGCTTTTAAAAGTGTCCTATTTACCGCGAACAGCTTTTAACGGTAGATTACACGGTGAACCATACGTGCGACAATTTCTTTCTGCCCATCTACTGTACGATCAGCAGACAGTTGTAAATTTTCAGTGTGTCAGTAGTAGCTATTACTGTATTGGAAGAAGTTTCCTACCCTGCATATCGTTTACCATAATATTAGTTATGTAACTTAATGTAAGTAAACGAGCATTTTAGTGAAATGTGGTGAGATCTTCCATCTCCTCTTTGAAATGTGTGGGCGAAAATTCTTAGAAGGCATTCTATAGCGAGTGTCAGTGCGGTGGTGGCATGTTATGTTCTTGTACGAAATCCTTTTTGTGTTTGGAATGACGGAGGATGCTTTGATGACTGAACTTTCATACCACGATGATATTCTTGCTTCTCATAAATATTGTTATCTCGGGAATAAACGCCCGCGAATCTTGCAACTCGCGTGTGGTAGTGCGGGCTGTCCTTCTTGAATCGTGGGATTTATTTCACGTGAGGAATGCATAATCCATTCACGGTTACTTCACACTTTTCTGAAGCCTTGCTAAAGTTCTACTTCCAGGATATTCCTCCGCCGAGTCTAGAAAATTACACCAAAGGACAACGCACTGAATTCGTGCGCACTCAGTTGTAATAAGATTTCACATGAGAACTATTTCTTATTAGTTACTACTAACACGCATATTTTCTCACTGTTAATTCATATCTATTATAAATTAAATATTATCGTGTATAAATTAAATATATGGAAAGCTTAAATTTAACGAAAAATAATATACATACATGTCAACAGAGGTGTAAAACGCTTGTGTTGTACGGCATATTTAGGAAATAACTAAACACGAGATACATGGGGTGATTTTTCAAAGGTTCGATTTAAAAAAAATGGGGTTTGGCTGTGTTTGGGACGTGGCCGTTTGTTTTGCGTAAATACGTCTACATTGACGCGCTCGGACGCCTTGATATTTTTTTTACGTTCCCGGTACCGCTTCACTCAATCGTATGGGGTTTTATGGGTATCACTGGATTGCTTTTGAGATGCTCTTTCCAACCGTATACGATTTCTGTATTTCGACTTGGCTTTTTGACGAGTATAGGCCGACGTTATTTTAGGTTTTCTTAATTTTATACATTAAACTCATACAATTTGATCATAACCACGCCACACAAATGTTTTTATACGCGTAATCGATTGATCTTGTCGAGAACCGTCGATTGAAAACTAAACGAGCGTCCTAGCTTCTCCTAATCAGAAGTTATACTATACGAGGAAGTTATGAGACGCGGAGAAACTAACTCAAAATGCGCCCCCCCCCCCCCCTCCATCAACCCGTCGCACGTGATGCTGCGCAGTCCTCACTCAACGCAACGGATTCTTTAATCCTTCGGCATCGAGTGGTGTAATTGAATTCTGAATGTAGACGATAGATTCGGAGCTGCAATGGCAAACTGTATCCCCCGATTTTGTTATCACCGGATTTTTTGGATTGCCTCCCACTATGGTTGCAAATTTAAAGACGTATTCACGACAGAAAATGTGAAGAAACCGTGAACAGGCTATAAACAAGATATCGCAAGAGTGCAGGTGTCAGAAACAGTGGGCGCTGAGCGTATATACGGACATTGCCGAGGAGCATAAGATGTATGACTGGAAGCTGGCCCTCGCGGCGACGTACAACGTCAAGATGGTCGTCAGTAGGTGCGCGCGTCTCGTCGCTGCGCTACGGGTTCGATCCCAGGTTTATTACAATCCTTATTTCTTGCTTACAGGAAATTAGGACGCTGTATTTTATTCCGGCGTGCTCCCGTCTTCTCACCGTCGTTGCATTCTGCATTCAATTTTTTTTTGCGCCTTCTTTGCATTTGCGACGTTAGCGCCGTCGCGTCGTTCGTCTTTGGAATTTCTCCTCTGCGAGGTGGCGTTCTCTATGCCTGGCTCAGCTCCCCTCCTGTTCTTCCACCCCTCATTTCTCTCGCTTGATTTCCACTCCTTGCGCGTCACCATATTTTTTTGGAATGGAGGCAAGTTAATATAAGTCGCTACGCGCCTTGTGCCGCCGCTCTGTTAAACTGTTAAAACTGTTAAAACTGCAATATGACTTAAATCTTCAATTTAACCGCCCTTGGGAAGTGTGTGCCATGAGGCGCCTATTAACTTGTATCGTTGTGTGAGCGGCCGAAATGTGGAGCTATTTGAAACGGTGAGCCGTGTTTGCAGCGTTTCCTCCTCTGGGTCTGTTTAGTGAAGTAAATAGATTTGGGCGGCTCTTGAGAGCCGATGAGGATGATTGAAGTGACTAAGGAGCGGGGGTAACGCCAGATCCCCGAGAAAACCCGCCGACCAACGGCATCGTCCGGCACGATTCCTACATGCGAAAATCTGGTGACCCGGCCGGGGATTAAACCTGGTTCGCCTTGGTGGGAGGCGAGCAGGCTAATCGATCGGGTCTGTTTAGTGTTTTAAATAATTGTGTACTGTAGTTTTGTGTCATTTTGGGCATGCAGCGAGTTAGTCTCTTTCTAAATTGTGGTTTTGGTCGCAAGTCTAAATTGCGGTTTCGGTCTAATTAAATCCTAGCTTTACTATGTGTTCCAGTTGTTTTAACGCGTGGTGTATAGTGTTTGTCTGCTGCCCAAATATATTCACTTAAAGTTTAATTGCTTTTTATGTGTCTCCACGACTCACGCGTTGGGCGTAAGTTAATTTAATTTTCCAAACGGTGTCGTCCTTTATTTTTTATTCGTTGGAGCTTTGATCGGGTCTGTGGACTGCCTCCATCGATGTAACATTTTGATGTAAAATTTTAAAGCAGCTTTTAAATTGTATTTGTATATAAATGTGACTTTACTGGGTTTCTAAGTCTGTCGTGCTTTAGTTTAAGTGCTCAATTTATAATATCTAGTCATTATAGTTAATCATTTGTATTTTGATCGTTCTAAAATTATTGCTTGTTATTATAATCAATTTTTGAATGACCATTTTGAGTGATATCAACTTTGTGTGAGCAATTCAATTCATACTCATATTTTTGTAAATTTTTTGTGTTAAGATTTTTAACTTATTGTGTACCTTGAGGATCATTACATATTTAGGTAATTATCAATTAATTCATTAATCAAATGGTGGTACTTACTCTTGTAAACTTCGGTCAAAATATATAATTTAAATTTATTTGGTGGTCCGATTATTTGTGCTGCGGCACACACTTTTCCCTCAACAGAATTTGTCGAGCAGGGACCGTGGTTACGCGATATCTTTTTTTCCTGATTTAACAGCGTCAGGTTTTTTTAATTTGTCGTAACGCTGTGCATGGCGCGGAGAGATCTGTGCTGCTTTTAACATCGAAGTCTTGAGAGCCGATGAGGGTGACATGAGGTGAGTATGGAGCAGCGCCGGTATGCGGGGAAACGGAAGAGCCCCGAGAAAACCCGCCGACCAGCGACATCGTCCGCCACGATTCCCACATCCGAAAATTCGGAAACGACACCGCCGGGAATCGAACCCGGTTCGCCTAGGTGGGAGGCGAGTAGTCTAACCACTACACCACCGTGGGCCCCACTATGCAAAGATAAGTATTTACAGCCTGGAAAAAAAATGCACGTAGTAGTTGAATATTACGTCAGTGGGTTCAATAGCAGTAGGAAGTATTCTCTCCTCACATTTCACTTCCGCCACATTTGGCGCATTTATTTATTAACTAAATAAAGGGAAACCGTAGTTTTTTCAAGTCTAAAGTCACGTGGTAGAGTGTCTGACTTGTAGTCGGAGGTTTTGAGTTCAGCCCTTTTGGCTGTCCATGGGGTTATTTTGAAATAGTTTGTTGTCCTTGTTCCAGGCGAGTCATGATGCTATACTTTTATATTAACATTTCCAATACTAGACCTTTTTGTTAAGCTACTTGTCAGTCTCTTTAATAAAAATAAATAGTATTCTTACTTTACATCTCTGATGCCGTTTACAGCAGCTCGTATAATCCTCCAAGAGTGATTTCTAGTTAAGGTTGAACGAATGAAAGCTTTATTCCGTGTTCGTGAATGTTACGTAATTATAATTTTGTAGTCAAAGGAAATGCGTATTTCTTACTTTTATACTTCATTATATGTAACAACGGATGAAATAGCAGTGGAAGTAACGAAACTACAACATTAATACATGCAAACTGACCATAAAATTCGGAAAACTGTGACTATGGTTGGAAAAATAGTGTCATGGACTACTACAAAACGGACACAATTATTTAATGTTTTTTTCTGTCCAGTGGAAATGTTTAAAGATGTGTCAGTTTTTTTTAAGCGAGTAATGCTTCATCTCTTTTTTTTTTAAATATATAGTCTTTAGTTTTTTAATAAAGAAAAATCTCATTTGTTAGTAATGGACATTTTATCTGTATTGTTTGAAAATATCAGATTCCTGAGTCTGACAGATAACTACGCAGAGTTGTGGAATCTTACGAATTTTTATTTAATTGTAATACCGCCTGTAAAATGAAAATGGTTCCATGTATACATGAAATTATCAATGTTTCTCCAGTAAGTGAATTTAAGCACGATTATTTTCTTTTGTGAACGGTCTGTGATGCAAATTATAGACTTTGTTGTTTCTTTCTTCGAGGTCCCCCCCCCTCCCCCCCACCAATCTAAATTCCTGGAGAGGTTAACCACGAGAGACATTCAATTCACGATCTGTTCATTTAAAATGCATGAATATATTCCATGCAAATGAAAACCACCCTTCTAGCGAACTCGGGGAACACCCTCATTCATAAAATAGACAAACTTATGCGCCATCCATTCTTCACAGAACTAAATGGAATGTAGAAAAACATTTATCTCTGGTGCTTGCACTATCTGACGAATAAGATCACCGACCCAGAATCATGACGATTGGCTGGCTACCAAAATAATTTTCTGTACTGGATGTACATTGCATCTGAAGGCAGTGCCGAGATTTGATTAAGCGCAGACTTTCAGAACTTTACTTTGCATTGGGTGCAGTCATTGTTTGGTTCCATATTTTGCACAGTGAATTAACTAGAGATTACCTTTTGAATAGGGTATGGTAGTTTTGGTATTATTTGAATATAATTTTAACCCCACATATAATTCGGACTTGGGCATTTTAGTAGAATGATGAGACTCAGTCACAGTCGTTTAGAATAACTCTTGTATGACATGATACTAGCCTACAGTACGCTCAGACTATTATATTGTTTTAGGTCTGGTATGCAGGCATCTTTACCAGCTGATATGATACAATACATATACAGAATTGTAGCAGGCATGTTGTAGTTTATAACTTATTGAGGACTGATTTGTTTGTTTACAATTATTGAAGGAAATATATAAAGTTTTATTTTATCACCAATATTTCACAGTTGCTTATATCATACCTGCAAAATTATTTTCTTTAAAGTATGATAATGGGTTACTATTCCTTGTTTTATGATATTTTATCACGAGGCTGTTGAGCAACCAGTCGGAGTTGGCCATGTTTATTTTATTTCTACCTTCTCTCTGCAAATGACACACAAAAACTGTTTGCTTTCGTACTTCACTTGAGCTTCATTTGTAGTTGTCAGTGCATGGTAACAAGGAAGTTAAGTTCACTGTGTAAAACGCAAGCTTTATTGTGACCAATATTGTCAAATTCGCAGTCTTGACAGGGCACAAAACGCAGCCTGTTGCACAAGGCACGTTACCATTGTCTTACTCAGTGGTATAGGCTGTTCACGGTAATATGAGCACTTTTGAAAGCCCTGCTTAAGATCTACTTGTATACACGTGGTGTATTCATCCGCATTATGTGAAATTAACATTACTCTGGACCTCATCACTTTATTCATCCATGAGTCAAATGAAACTGTGAAATTATTAAGAAAGTAAATACTTTACAAATCTGCTCATTTTGACACTTCGACACATTAAAAAACCAGAATGCGAAAGAAATAATTTTAAGTTAAGACGAATGGTTAAATGGTTACCTAACACGTATTAGACGTTAAGATACGGAACTACTTTCCATTCATCGTTACCAACTTTACTGGGCAAATGTCACTCAGTGCACCTGCTAAAATATATGCATGCAGGGACAGTGACTTTTTCCTGAGGTTCATTTCTAAAGTGCTCACTTTATCGTGAACAGCCTTTAAAGGAAGTGTGCCCCCTTACGTAAATAGTCTAATTATTTGCACGTGGAAGTGCAACAGATCACGTAGGTGGATCTCAGAGTAGCAAATGTAAGTAAAACACATCTTACGAATACAGTAACTGAACATTAGTCGTCAGTTGTTGTTATTGACAAGCTGCGCAACCGTCGGTCGAGAACAACAACGTAATTACTGATGTATACTAAAACATTTTAATAATGCAAGAGAAGTTGCATGAAAATGTGTTTATGTCAAATAATCACTTTATCCAGAGTTGTAATAAACAGATTATCATTTTATCGGGTGGTAGTTTACTTACAAGTACGTAGATCTGAAAAGGTCGAAGAGCATAATAACAGGAAGCCTTCGCGCCATGTACAGTGTAACATGTACTGCAGGTGTCATAATATGCGGGAACAGCCTAATTTGCGGATCATTTTGATGAGTGAGGTCAAACTGGTGTGGCGATCGCATGGGGCATAGGCGCAACTTCAAAGCGTACATGTGCATCGCAGGTTTGAGAAAGTCTGTGCAGGTGAGCAGAGACACGCCAGGGCGAAGAAGGTAGAGGGCGCAGGTCCCGAGATGGTTAACAATGCTGGAAAGACATGTGTTGAAGCGAATCCTCGAATTACTCACCGGGCAGTTCGACTTTTCCTTTCCAACCATTTTCGACCGCCTAAATTAGAAGGGTATATACACGCCGGCCAGCGGCATCGTCGGGCTCGATTCCCGCTTACGAAAATCCGGGAATGACCCGGCCGGGGATTGAACCAAGTTCGCCGTGGTGGGAGGCGAGCAGGCTAACCGCTCAGCCACCGCGGCCCCCAATGGTTAGAGATAACAGTCTGCTGTTGTCAGCTGTCGTGTCAACTGGTTGACAGTTCCACGTACCAGATATTCCTCGTAATTGTAGATATAGAAGCCAGTAGTGTAAATAGTATCGTATCGTTCAGGCATGATAGAAGAGTCAGGGCCTTGCCACAAACATTTAGGAAGAAGTATTTTTTATAATGTGAGTGGTTTCTGTCTATGTATTTAACTTTTATACTTTTTAGGTATTATCTTGGACGAAAATAAAACTCGGACTGTCTAAAAGTTTGTTTTTTGTATGTTAGGACGTGCATCATATGTATTCTGTTTTGCGTTTCTGGCTGAAAAAAAATTTATTAATAGACCGAATTACACTGTTGGAACGTTTATAACAAGTAGAAAAATTATTAAAATTATTTTTGTCTCCAGCGTCAAATGTCGACATTGCAAACATGGGCCGATGCACACAACGAAACAATCTCTTTTGTCAGTCCAGATTAAAATGTCGACTAATGTTCATAGATTCCCAAATGTATTTTTTTTTCATTCGGGTATCTCACGGTTAGTAATTAGTTCGTTTATTCTTATATAACCTTCGGCATTTAAATAACTGCATTAAGACTGGCATGATCTTGTAGCATAGTGGCTATTAGCGGATTGGCTCGCCTGGCTGCACTAAACGAAGGTGTAAAAATAAAACACACTTATATTTCATAATAAACCTACTTTCTTCTCGGTGAACTAAGGCGCGAACTTTGTTTAAATCATAGTTCACTGTGCACTTTCACTTATTATTTCAATTCTTCTATAATATAAAATTATATAAACATTTTTTACCATTCCCAGAATAAACGAAATAAGAGTAGGCTACTTCATACTGGTAGCAGTAATCTGAAATAAATTGAATATGGTCCTATCGCTTAACTGAAAACTATAGATTGGCTCCATGTACGCAAATGATAAAGAGTAATACTCTTGTCCCATTACATATAATTCTTCGTCTGATTGAAAGCAGATTATGCTTACTAGTTTAAGTACTTTTTAATATGCAGCAGTGTATGATGTAACGGTATTAATTCATTACATATTTTTCGTTTAAAACAACTAGTACACTAATATGAAGAAATTAGTTTTTCTGTTTTCTCAGAAATGTAGTTTAGAGATTAATTTTCTGTTCCTTATAATAATAGTCCACCGAAAACACTATCTATCATTATAATTTAGCATATTCATCAGAAGTTTGAATAGATGCCATTCGGAAATCAGTAAACATGAAATAAATTACGAATTTCCAAAATCTTCAAAGTGGTGATTATGCGTGATTGGTGCTGTTAATGGCTTAATGTTAGATTTATAATTTTTCAATTGCCTGTAAACCAAAGTGCGTCAATATGAAACGGTAGATTATACACTAAGAGAAAGAGACGTGGCCTACATTTTTATAATCGAAATGATGTGACCTTGTACCAAACTCGACTATAGGTAGGCTGTTCACGGTAAAGTGAGCACTTTTTAAGGCCTTGCTGAATTTTTCCTTTCAGCCAATTTCTACCTTCCCGCTACTTTTTTTATGTAAACGTTATCATGTAACTAATAAACAAAGTGTATATATCTCACATCTTTCAAAAGTTAACGTCCGAGGCTGTAATAAAATATATTTATTAGCGGTTAATGCATCTTGTGTGGACCTTAAAAAGTGCACACTTTACCGTGAATAGCCTATAATTAAGAAGACAGCGTAGGGAGTTACTTAATTGGCACTTCTAACGAAGTATTAATTTAGAATGTCCGTTAAAATGTATTGGTTCAGTGCCATGATATGTCGGTAACATCGACCAACGCTAAAGTCTTATAATCAATTATGTAAACACTAATACTAAACAGCTACGTATATTGTAGACCCGATAGTGGTTCACTTACCTAACATACCACAGAGTGATGGGCTGCGACCACTCGTTGCAATTATGTAAACACTAATACTAAACAGCTTCGTATAGTTGTAGACCCGATAGTGGTTCACTTACCTAACATACCACAGAGTGATGGGCTGCGACCACTCGTTGCAATTATGTAAACACTAATACTAAACAGCTTCGTATAGTTGTAGACCCGATAGTGGTTCACTTACCTAACATACCACAGAGTGATGGGCTGCGACCACTCGTTGCAATTATGTAAACACTAATACTAAACAGCTTCGTATAGTTGTAGACCCGATAGTGGTTCACTTACCTAACATATCACAGAGTGATGGGCTGCGACCACTCGTTGCAATTATGTAAACACTAATACTAAACAGCTTCGTATAGTTGTAGACCCGATAGTGGTTCACTTACCTAACATACCACAGAGTGATGGGCTGCGACCACTCGTTGCAATTATGTAAACACTAATACTAAACAGCTACGTATAGTTGTAGACCCGATAGTGGTTCACTTACCTAACATACCACAGAGTGATGGGCTGCGACCACTCGTTGCAATTATGTAAACACTAATACTAAACAGCTTCGTATAGTTGTAGACCCGATAGTGGTTCACTTACCTAACATATCACAGAGTGATGGGCTGCGACCACTCGTTGCAATTATGTAAACACTAATACTAAACAGCTTCGTATAGTTGTAGACCCGATAGTGGTTCACTTACCTAACATACCACAGAGTGATGGGCTGCGACCACTCGTTGCAATTATGTAAACACTAATACTAAACAGCTACGTATAGTTGTAGACCCGATAGTGGTTCACTTACCTAACATACCACAGAGTGATGGGCTGCGACCACTCGTTGCAATTATGTAAACACTAATACTAAACAGCTACGTATAGTTGTAGACCCGATAGTGGTTCACTTACCTAACATACCACAGAGTGATGGGCTGCGACCACTCGTTGCAATTGACGTTCAAAGTTTTGATCGTCAGCTCAGATCGCGTATAAAAAAGTTCGTAAAATCGTGTGAGAGGTGATTGCGTGACTATAAATAGCTTATAAGCCAGTTGGCGAGCGTTCCGAAAATAGACCCCACCTCAGCCAGAGCCCCGCGAATTGATCCCAGACACCAATCGTCCGTCAAGATCACCTGTCGATAGCAGCTGACGTCCTCCTCCCATTACGAACGGTTATTACATAGCGGCGGAGTCCAGAGTCAGCCAAGCAATGCGACGAAAGGAGTTCAAGGCTGTTCATGATAAAGTGAGCACTTTTGAAATCAACCTTAGAGAAAAGTCAGTACGTCCATTAAAATATACAATGCAGGTAGAGGCAATGAGTGACACTCGCCCAGTAAAGTTGGTAACGATTGATGGGAAGTAGTTCCGTATATTAATCTCGAATAAAAAGTCTCAGGTAACCATTTTTGACAACTTCAATTATTTCTTTCGCGTTCTGTTTATTTAATGAATCGAAGAGCAAACATTAGCAGATTTGTAAATATTTTCTTTTCAAATAATTTCACGGTTCCACTTGATCTAAGCATTAATGAAGTTATGAGGTTCATGACAATATTACTCTTACGTAAGCCGGAATAATACACTACGTACATGCAAGTAGATCTTAAGTAGGGTTTTCAAAAGTGCTCATTTTACCGGTAATAGCCTATACACGGGCAGGCAAAAAATACAAGCTCCTGACTGTTTTTTATCTTAGCCCATTCAGACCCAATGTACATAATCGTGAACATTACGCACATGTAGGTAATTTTTGTTTGTACAGCACAACACTGCGAAGCTCAGTGACCAATGATCTCACTTGTGGGTAAATGATTCGCAAACCGTCACAATTGGTTCATATCACTATAGCCGAACATACAGCCTACAGCTAATTGGCTGTGACGACGAAACAAGTGTGGTTTCGACTGAAATACAGTACGCATCATAGAAATGTATGTTGTTGATACATATAAACAGTAAATTAAAGTGGATCTGGAAGGGTTAACTTACCTCTTTCTCCCCCGCATCTCTACACCAGGTGTATCAGGTCTGCAGAAAGCCGAGGCGGGCTCTATGGCTGAAACTGTACAGTTCCCCTTCATCCTATCATCGTTAATAGATGACAAGATATTTTATTTTAGGTTTTCTTTGGGTAACGAACGTAACTAGAAGTTTGGGCGTAAAAGTAATAACAATTGAAACTGCTGACGTGAAAGTAGGTTTTTTTTAACAGTATTAGTGATGATTAATTTTTTAATAATGTTGTAAAGTGAACAAGGCCCCTTGAATTCAGCCGTGCATAACACTCCTGAGTCTATCCTGAGTTGTGTTAAAATGTTGCAAGCCCCACGTGTGAAGGTAGCACACGTAAGCTGCTTGCAGTCTTGCTTTAAAGGAATTTGATAGTTATGGTCATGAGCGTGCCCGTATGGTTACTGCCTGATGCCAGTATGGCCAGGAATTGAATATGGTGCGCAGAGACTACGAAGGGTCCACATACGTTGTAAACACATCCTGTGCCTATCTACTCCCTTTTCCCCTCCCCAACACAGCTAGTCACGTGGGTGAGTAATACTCCAGTAATACTCACAGTTAACAGTACACAAAAAAAAAAACGATCTGCAGAAGTCTGAGGAAGGCGTGAATATAAATAAGAATATGTTTAATATTTCATTAGTCCTTTTATTTGCTAATTTTCTCCTTTATGAAATGTGAATGGTTGAAATGTATTTTACCGATTTTCGAAAATAACAATTACCTCGTTCGACGTCGAAGTAGCTTATTTTCTGGAGGAATGCCCTTTCGAATGTATGAATTATTGTACCATTTTGTTAATAACGTTAATGGCTTCTTTTTAATCATTAGCTTACAAAAACCCTGATTTGAAAATATCTTCGCTCTTTGTGAACATAGCCGTGTTTATTCGAAATCATTTTTCATTTTTTTCCTACGCTTCTTGGACACTGTGCTCGGAGCACGATTGCGATAAACTTGAGCAAACTGGTTTATGGTGTTAAATGTGACAAATACCAGTACCAAAACGTATTATTTAATTTTTGTTAAGAAGAATGGCGCACTAACGTCTTATCTTTATCAATTTATCTTCGCAAATAGTTTTTCATAGCGTGTATTGCAATTTCTGGCACGTTTAAGTCTAAATATTATGTCTCCTAAACTTCTTTTTTTTTTTTGCGTTGTTTTATATAATATTATTTTTTATATTCCGCCTGTAGGCAAAGTATAATATAGGCAGTAAATATCTTACAATGTATAAAGGCGAAGAAGACTCGTGCTAGTAATTTAGATACACACAATGAAACAAACTAGTTGCTACGACAAGGACAAGATGGTAACTTTAAGACGTTGGCACATCATTGTCCATGAATACTAGACTTTGCTAGGTCCTGACATACGCACCTTGCCCGACCCTCGGTAAAAGGTCTCATAACTATCCCCGCTTCTTGTCGTTTTCTATATTCCTTCCCCTAGACTTCTCGCCAACTTAAAGCAGTTGGCATGTTCGTGTTCCCAAAGTGATGCAGGGTGGTGCGACATTCAAAGGTTGGGCATGGCATGAATAGTGACATGAAGTTTTGCAAAGAAAATAGATTTCCAAATTTCGTATCCATACGGGGTGAGGGAGACTTCAGTACCCCGAGAAAACCCCGCTGGATAATGGCAACGTCCTCCATGTTTCCCACCTGCAAAAATCTGGGTGACCACGTCGAGAATCGAATCTGGTTTGCCGTGGTGGGAGGCAAGACCACTACACCACCGCGGCCCCGCTGATTGGTCCAGTGATCAGAGTGTTGTCATCCGCCCGGGAGATGTGGGATCGACTCCAGGCGCCGACCTAGATCACCTCCGTACTGCGGAAGGCAACGGCATACCTTCTCGCAATCACCCTCGGACGCACCGCGGTCTCCATCAGCGTGACATTGTGTGTGATCACGTAGTTTGCTGTTCTGCTAGTTTAGCGTTGGTTCTACTATGTCTCTGCTAGTTGGCATTCGTGTTACCGGAAACACTTATTTTAGTTTGCGGTTCGGATAACACTAGCAGTTTCTATTTCTGCTATAAATAAGCTATTTCTGCTTTTGCTCGCCGAGCTACAGCAGAAATAGCGGAACGAATGAGACCAAAAAAAAATGGACTGCCGTATTAAAATTACAAACGTCAAAGAGTCGCAATATTGGTGATTACGAAAAGTAATTTGCTGTTATACAGATTGACGACGCGAAAATGTTTGGGTATCCTGTAAAAAATGCAGAGATGTGCACTTAGTAATGAAAATAATGAAGTCACATTTATCCTCGAAAGCAAGTTTTCCAAGTGGCCTGAATGTTTTATTCATGTAAACTACATAGGGCAATAATCATTATCGCCATTTTACTAATAAAATGTAATTATTTATTTCCGACATACTAGTTGATGCCGTTCGTGTCGTCGCGCAGAGAGCAATTGTTCTTTCTGCTACTTCGCTGCCCGTGTAAAATATCACTTGTTCTCAGATAGCATACCGTGGGAACAAACCTTTTGGTCTGGCTTTCACCCATCTTCAAGGCAGCCGACTATTTTCAAGGTATAAATGTCCAGTTTATTGTACTTATGTAGCTTCCTGTGTCGACATCTGTTCTGATGGAATCCCCTGGTGCGTTTACGAGGTATTCACCGTTTATAACTGAATGGCGGGGTAATGCTTTATTGGTACTGCAAACCCATTCGATATTTTTCCAGTCGTTGCTCAACTCTTATCAATAGGAATAAGTATTTGCACAAAAACTGTTATTTCACTATAAACATTTTTATGAAATTTTATTGTAATTTTTATAGAGTACCGCATGACTTTATTTCTACACGTAAGTATGAGATGTTACGTTTTCTAAATAAATGGCAGTTAAAACGTTCGGCTGTAATTAGTAACTAATATCCTAAACTGAAATGATGCATTAGAGTTGTACCAACCCCAAATGTAATTTTTAGATAACACGGTTCGGTTAGTAAATTCTTTAGGAATTATTTTCCAGTAGTATGCGACTCAACTCAGTACAAGACTTACAGATGTGTACGCGATTACTGTATCACTTTTGAAATCAACTTTCGAAATAAATCCCTTGCGTATATTTTAAGGACATACTTAATGGTATGCCGTCAGTCAAGTTGGCAGCAGTGGGGAAAAGTGGTTTCGTTTCTTAATGTCGTATTAGAACTACAGTTTTTAATTTCTAGACATCATATTTACTTCGTTTGACTTCTGTTGGTTTTATTTACAGTGCAAGAACTGGTAAATTACACTGTAAAATATTTGTAAATTTAACTGAGAAATTCTTTGTAGTTTTACAAATACTTGTAACAATACTAAGATTTCTCTTGTAAAATTACTCGTTTTTAAAACTACAAGGGACGTGTTAGTATTATACTGACCCGTTTCCATGAGTTTCAGCAAAATGGCGGACTTTCAGCAACGTAAAACTGTATTTAGCTGTTTTTGCAAAAACTATGGGTGATGCAAAGTGTAACTGCGTGCAATAAGAAATGTATTGCAGGTTTTAATAACGTAAAACATCTCAAACAACTCAAATAATCATAACAAAGCGACACTTTCAATAAAACGTGACCGTATTATTCATTAACTGTTACTGTTACCTGGCGGCTACACATAACTCTTAAATCGGCTCTCAATTCCTCGTTGTTAAGAGCCGTCCAAATCTCGTAACTCAACAACAGAACTCTTAAAACAAAATAAATGTTCCTATTCTTATTAACAAAAATCTTCATTAATATTTTGTAGGTACTTGTAGCTATATTTACTGTAAAAATAAACTGTAAGCTTGTAAGTGATGTTGGTCTTGAGGTTAAGGGTACCGGGTAACGATAGACCTTCAAAGGGTGGGAATTCTACTCCTCGTGCTGGCAAAGCGTGAAATTATTTGTTCGTAAATTATATTTTTATTTTTTATTTTTATTTTTTTTAATTTTTTTTTTGTTATTTTCTGTTATTAATTTATTACACTTGTTTTCTCGAGAGAAAAAAAAGTAATTTTATATACACTTCTTAATAATGTCTGTTGTAATAACGGCTCAGTTAGCAGCGAACAGATTATATAATGAAAATGTTTGTCTTTTCGGCGTATTAGAAACGTATGCAAAGTGCTCACTCAGTTCACGAACTCTTGTAACATCCGGCGTACACGATTACCTAGCTCCTAACCGAAAGTTACATACGGCGATACTACATGTTACCCTGCGTTGTTTGTGAAAGCGCGTACAGCAGTTATTTAGCAAGAGTGCTTGTGTACGCAGATCGGGAAGGGGGGAAGGGGTGTGGCAGAATGCTGTGCGGATGTTTGTACGTTCTGCTCCTTCCATTGTTTGCAGTGGAACGTGAGGCCAGGAGTTGATTTGCCATGGCAACCCGCCATATTCTACGTGTGCAGGGCAAATCCGAGACACTACGCCTGGCAGATATGGTACCCGTACCGAGATATTTTACTGAAAAGCACAGCTGTGTCTGTAACCTATAGGCTGTTCACGCTAAAGTGAGCTCTTTTGAGCCTCTAGTTACTTTTTCTTTTCAGCCATTTTTTTTATCCTGTGACAACCTTTTTAAATAAATACTGCAATTTAAATAATAACCCCAGTGTGGATATTCCATCACACTCTAAATTTTACATCTGGCTAAAATAGAATATATTTATCGTCTATTATTCCAAATGAGAGGTCTTTCAAAAGTGCCCATTTTACTGTGAATAGCCTATACCTAGTATGCTGGAGTGCAATTTGCTAACATGTATCCAACCGCGAGATATTTTGTTTCGCTCAGTAAATTTACTTGTTAAAATATAGCGGCCCCGTACAATTGTGCAGTTTATATTACTAAACACACATACAACACATCGCTGACTAAACAAAATAATGATAAACAAACAAAACTGATTTTTTCTCTGTTATACAACTACTGAGTTCAAATGGAGGAGCTATTTTGTTTGGCTCTGTTTAAATAAAATTTTGCTATCCCAAACAATGGTGATTATATATTGAACGTTGTATGTAATGATGTACGCTATACACACCAGAAAACATAATCCAATAAGAATGGAGAGATTTGGACGGCTCTCAACATCAAGGTCTTCAGAGCCAACCGATTAGGGTGAAGTGATGTGGGCATGGAACATCACCAGAATGCAAGGGCGGGGAAAAGGGATGTCCCCGAGAGAACCCGACTACCGTCGTCCGACACGATTCCCACACGCGAACTACATTTGTAAATGCTTGAAAGAGTTAACGTTGTAACAGACATTTGATCAAAAGAATTACGAATCCTGCAAATGGACAACATTGCATACGGAAATACTTGCGGGAAGAGCGTATTTGTCCTTGGTTCAAACTATCCCATCGTCTTGAGTGTGGGGAGTGTTGCTTGCTTGGAGGCGTTCCTTGTCTGTGTTAAAATACTGTTACAATTTCTTCTCTCTCTAGAAATTAAGTGGGCTATACCAAGTTCGTTAAGGGATGGAGGTCTTAATCAAATAAAATAATTAATTATAATTTCCTTGTTTTATTTACAATAACTACAGCAAAATTCTCTGAACCAAATCTTTACAATAAATTGAAATCACTTACTGTTCACAATTGACACCAATTAATTAAATGTATAATTACGACAAAGAGATAAATAAAATTAAATCATTAAAGATCAGTCCCAATAGACAGTGTATCAACCTATTCAATTATTTTATAATTTATGCTTCCATATTTGACAGTTCAAATATTTGCAATAAAATCCGTATTTTACACTTCCATTCAGTCCCACCTCAGTTCAGTCCTTGTCCCGCCAAATGCAATGTTCTAGAGTCCTCCAAGCGCCCTCACGCACAGTAGGCTTCACTAGTCGGTTGCACACCCTCTCGTCCCTTCATGCCACGAACACCTCACTCGCCGTCGTCCACACTAACTTCGCTCGCACACACTCGGCCAGGCGGCCTCCATCAAAGACTGCCGGCCGCTGGGTTGCGGCAGTATATATAGTGTCTTATGCTGCCACCTAGAATCTTCCCCAACTCGCGTGATGCGTCGCGGAGGGCTGAGGCACCAGCCAGTCTCACCAGAACATTCTTGCGTCGTCGCTAAACGTATTGGAAACTCTAGCAGGCGAGAGGAGGTCTTTGACGCCAGTAAGTCTCGCCGCTGTCGACATTCACGGGATCTCCAGAAGGGGACAGACAGCCACGAGCGCATCGTTCCAGGAAGAGGGGAGGGCGAGGTGGGTTTCCGATACCGGCGCGGGGCAGCTGAGTTGGCGTCAGCTGCACCACGTAACATTACGTATTTGCGAGAATGTCTCGAAAACTGCGGCATCTACGAAACGCATCGTGATGTGATCATTTTATTGATATGTGGTGCTTCTTAATTATCCGAGAGTAAAAATGAACTATTTTTTTACTTTGTGAATTGGAACGTGAAACAGTCGAAATTCCAGTTATTTATATGAAATAATTTTATAACAGTGTCACATTCTGTAGTGCTTGCAGTTCTTTGTACATTTATATTGTTCACACACTGACTGCTCTTGTTAACTTACCTTCTGCAATATTTACAATTAAATTTTTCACTTCCAACTTCAAAGGCGTGTATCACATTTACATTAGATCCAAAGTTTCGTGTGATTGATATTTTGCCATGCGGAATTTGCAGTCGTGAAATGGTATCATTCAGTTACATCGTTGATCTGTGTACTGAACCGTTAACAGGTTCAATATTTACTGAAAGTGTATGTTTATTTACTTTCGCACTTGACTAGCAATGCAGGAGTGGTGTAGTTACATTTACACTTGAAAAATGAGATAGCTTTCTCAGATAGATTATTACCACATAATAAAACAGTATTATCTGCATATTATTAAAAAAGTGCTACAGAATTTTTTATTTATTTAGCAGCAAGTCGACATGCCGCTGTATCCAACACAAATACAACTCTAATTTATTCGTATAAATCCACTTTAATTTCTATCTTTATCCAGAAAGTATTGTATACTAGTACTATACGTTTGCGAAATCACTACTGGAAACATGTTCGTCAACAAATGCAACCATATTTATATTGTTCGAGTTGTTTGTGGAACACGTCAAAGAAATACGTAAAGTTTATTATTTCGTTTTTAAAAAGTCACAAAAAGCAAGCTTTATAGGCACAAACGTATTAACGGTGCAAGATATTGTTTGACGTTATCCGTGAGTGAGTTATTTACCTTTTTGAGCGAATGATATTACATCCCCAAAAAGAGCATACCTAGGAGATGATTATCCCCATGTTGATTTTCCATTTCCATTATCTGTAGATGTCTTTGCAATTCACTAACGCGCACGAAAAAATTAATACAACAGTTTTACATTCACTATCTGACTAACCTTCAAACAATGCTACTGTTCACTATAAACTAGGAAAAAGAGATGAGGGAGCGAGGGAGGAACTAAAAAGCAGCCGTCAAATAGGGAGTATATTTTAAACCAACATGACATGCGAATAACTGAATAAACTTTTCGACCTACAGAAACATACAAAATAAATGCACGCACATAAATAAGCAAGTCTTGAAAATAAAACGAAAATATAATACCAATGAACTGAAACATGCACCTTTTGTTTTATATTATTTCCCTTGGGGGTTTTTTTTTTCTCGTAGTGAGTTAACATCAGATCCACAATCATAAAAACAACGAAGGTCGATATTAGTTTAAATCGATACGTCAGTGCAGTTTCGCATGTCACAGCCATGGTAATTGCATGAGCTGTGTATCCGTGGTGAGTTGGGGCTGCGCATTACGTTCTAACATGTTTATTAGTAAGCATTAAGTTTCAACACTGCATGCAAATGTTAGCACTCAGTGGTTGTAGGTTGTTCACGGTAAAGTGAGCACTTTTGGGGCCCTAGTTACTTTTTCCTTTCAGCAAGATTTTATCCTTTAACCAACATTTTAAATAAATACTGCCATGCACGTGACAAATGTAGCGTGTACATTCCCCCGCATTCGGAAATTAAAGTATATGGCTAAAATGAAATATATTTATTGATTATTATTCCAAACCTGAAGGCTTTCAAAAGTGCTCACTTTACCGTGAATAGCCTATATGATAAATAAACCCTTCTTAAATTTCCTGTTACTATTTTGAGTATATTAGTAATGCTTCATTAACAGTGTACTAGGGTTCACAAATAATCTAATTTCATTCAATGTGGTGGCTGTGGCCGCCCCTGGATTTTTGCATGTGGGAATCGTACCGGACGATGCCGCTGATGGGCGGGTTTTCTATGGGATCTCCCGTTTACACTGCCCTTGCATTCCGGCGCTTCTCCATACTCACCTCGCTTCACCCTCATCGGCTCTCAAGACCTGGATGTTAAGAGCCGCCCAAATCTCTTCACTTACTCATTCAGTGTGAATTAAAACTTCAAAGATGGTCTTAAGCCCCCTTAATTCTCACTCCTATTGAAACCGTCATAGTTTGAATCTCATGCAAAGTGATGTCCAGCTGCTGGAGCCAGTTACTCGAGACTAAGTGTAGGTGCTGTATAGACGCTCTGTCCGTCTCGCAGTCTGTTTACTGCTTTTTCTTTATTTTTTGTTCTAACCTACCCTAATTCTAAGTGTTAGATGTACGTCCGAGGTAGGGACGAGAGCTATTGCGTCACAGGGCTGAGCTCCTTACGCCTACAGAGGAGGGAATCCATGCAAGGAGACATGCATTGCTGCAGAGAGGGATTGGGCAGCCATCGCCACCGTTTTGTGCCATGATAACCTCCCTTACTGTACCTATAGTTAGAACTATAACTAAGAAGAGGCAGGGAAAAACCGCCACTAGCACCGTCAAAGCCCAGTCGACAGACAAGAATTCAAAATTGTTACATGCATTATTAGAAAATGCTACGTGAAACAGATGGATGTGGAACATGTTCTTTATTAGTAAGAAGAGAAATTATAGAAGAGAAAAAGAGGGGGGGAGGGTGTCTTATTTTCCTTGGGACTTGTCTGGTGCTGGACTAACCAGAGTGGAGGGGGTGCACTCCGCTCTGGTGGGGGGAAAGGTGCAGTGTGGCCTGTCCCTCCCCTCCCCCTCCACGCAATCAGCAGTGAATTTCCTGAAAACTAAAATAAAGTGAAATAAGCTCCCGGCCAGTGTTAGCAGAACCAAAACTGGCCGGCTTTTACTTATCCTAAAGAGGAAGAAAATCACCTATCAAGGAAAGGTGAATTATTTGACTTGTTCTATGTTACTTATTACTAGATTATGTCCTCGAGGATATAAGTTTAATTCTACTGCTGTGCTACCTCGCAGTGGCCAATCTGTGTAGTCACAGGCTGTAACAAAGCATATCTACGTCCATGATGCTGCGAGTACACTGAACTTCGAATGAGGGGGGATTGTTTTGTCTTTCTTGAGGGGCGGCTTTCACCAATTGCTGCAGAGAACACGCTATCGCCACAGCCTCTGCAGATAGTTGCAGGTATATCTGCCCAGAGACTGCCTTGGAATCATAAGTGACAAACGGGCCACACGTACATACAGTCGGCTCGGGATGAGAGGTTAAGACTAACCTAAGTGAATAATTGACTAGACTAATAATAATAATTAAATAAATGATATGTCCCTTTGGTACTACTCTGGGTGTACTACTGCAATCTTAAATAGTCTGTATGTGTGTGGGGGGGGGGGGGCTCTCGCCAGCTGCTGTAGAGAGAGTCTGTTTACTGCGGGATGACCAATTGACAGTATTCAATCAAGTCGTCTCAACTTCCCCTCACCTGGCTGACTCTCCCACCACTTATCTGGCCTTCACAGTCACCCCCATTCTCCGGAGGTTGCTCAGCCTTGAGAAGGATCGTGAACAACGCGGCGTGTGTACTGTGTTCTTTCGGGGGGGGGGGGAGGAGGGGGGGATTGGGGCGATGGACCCGAGAACTGGCGGACCACAATGATTCGCTGGGCTCCCGAGGGACTGTCTCCCCGTCTTTTACGACCCGGAGCTGATTGCGCCCTGACCCCTTACACTCCCCGTTAACTCCGCCCCGAGAGTAATTTGTCGCGACAGAACTTGGGCTGGAGTAAACACGCTCATGGGTCTGAGCCGGAGGTTTATTACGCTGTTGACTGCAGAACTGCAAACATCGACTGGAATGTAAACAATAAGAAAATCAGAATAAAGTTTGTCTTGCGGGATTTTAGGATATCCTGCAGTACAGAACGAACGACTCACCAAATTGTGAAATATTGATTTTTTTTTTTAAATTAAACTCACCAAACTGTAATGGAAGTTTTTTACCCATACATACTCTGAAAATAATGATCATATATCAAGCTGCAGATATCGAACTGGTTTGGGTCTTACTACGCATTTTACTTTTTAACTTAAATGTAGAAAAACTATCATGGATATACGGAGTAATAAAATGCGATTCATGCTTTTTCCATGTGTCTATATTATAATGTGGTAAATTACAAAAAAAATTCTAAGAGTGAGCTTTAGTAAAATTTCAAATGTTGACATCTCTTATGCATGCTAATTCTCGCCCCTCTCTTATTTGTATATTACATTTATAAATAATCTGTTAAGCTTTTCATTTTGGAAATTTGGTAGAAATGTAGTTTTGTTTTAAAAATTTCCATTACATTACAGTATTTGGTATTTTCAGGGAATATTCGATTCAGGCCCAGTACTTTAATACGACTTCCTAGGTGATTGGAATTATCTCATTCCGCTCAACTCCGTCTCACTATGTTCAGGGCAAAATTCAAATGGAATTATTCGATCTAGTTGGAATTAATTCCCGACTAAAATCTCATTCCATACTCCCATTTCCGTGAATTGTTCTGCGTAAGTAGGGCTTAACTAACATTTGTCGACAGCGAGGTCATAAGAGATGGAGCAAGTTGTTCAGAGAAGCAATAATGGCGAATGAATCGGGTCATGGTCTATGTAAAGCAACCATCCCAGTATACGCCTGGGAAACAGAAATCAAGATGGCCGGAACCAGGATTCAAACCCAGTTCCTTTCGAACGCGGGTCCGAATATGTGCCACGGTGCCACCTGGTTCGGTTCGGGATGGTTAAAGAGATCCTCAGCAATTGCTTGGGCTTGTGCATCGGCACAAGTTGAAAGTACGGCTCAAATACGTATAGGTACAGCCACGATTATTACAAATGGGGAGAATATCAAGTTGCCAGCGTAAGGAAGCTTTATATACAAAAAAATGAACACCTATTTACAACAAACATCGAGTTTACACATTTTCATATTTATATACAAAAAGCAAGAACAACTATTTACAACAAACATTGAGTTTTCACAGTTAACACTTTTCTCTTTTTCAAAAATAAATTATTTTCCATCAAATCAAGTTAATATTTACACACACTAAAACACAGTTTAAGATATCTATGTACAACAAACAATCTTCTAAATTATATATTTAAAAAAATAATAATTTTCAGAGCTTTGTGGTGGATGTCTCTTTCCCAACTATATACAATATTTAAAATATCTTGAAGAGTTTAAAAAACACGCTTACTGTGGAACGTTCTTTTGTAGGTGTTACATCCGGTATATTTATCAGACCCTCACACATGCCAAATGACTGCTTACCACACAGTCACATGCACACAATTTCCACTGTGAATTTAATTTTATTCTTTGACAAAGGATAAAGATATCGAAGATAGATTTAATCTTTATACTATACTTAGACAAACAGACGATATCAGCGTTGGATTTTAATGAAACAGAAGTGATGCCATTAGTTCAAGATTGTAGTCGTTGGTACAGTCAGCTGCAATGATGATTGCAGACAGTTATAGTCAGCTGCGATTAGTGTGGAACAGGATGTGCGTGTGGTGGCGGAAGATGGACGTCCTTGGCGGAGTGTGGTGTTGGGGGATCTAAAATTTATTGTGGTGCTAAAACTATTATATGGAAGAAAATTTAAAAAAATACTCAAGTATTCGATGGTGACCCCAAGGTAAGGTTGATATTCCATCTCCCTCAATGTAACGCTTATCATCCACACCTGACAACAATACCTTTGTATGTGTTCGGTGTAGACTTGATGAGTACGTGAATGGAACTGATATTGGGTCTCCATTACCCTTGTGCAATTTTCGAGGCAATCTCTATAATCCTCATACCTGAGTGATAGCAACATGTTGGGTTATACACCCTTCGCTGTACGTATACATTGCTCATTCGCAATAACGTATGCATAAAGCTTGGGACGTAAACCCACAAAGTGTGTGATTATACACCCAGCATATTCATCTTTCATCACCCTGGTACGGCCTTTGTTCTCGTAAGGGAATCCTTGTGGGTTATCGAGCGAATAGTTGGATGTATCAAACCGTGCCTTTAAATCTGGGGTAATTACTTTATAGATGTCATCACAAGTAACAGAATAGATTAGGGAATTGGTATCACAATAGAGGAGGTGCAAAACCAGCAGAAGAAATTTTGTACACATGTACTGATAGTGAAATTCGTATAGAGTTCATTTTGAAAGGTAGAGAATGGCAACACCAGTGTACAAAGATTTAATGAACATAACAGAACTCTTTGACATCTCGATAAGGATGAAGTTTTCATCGATAATCTGCTGTGCCTTGAATGTCTGACATCTTATCAGCTCTGCAGCCCCATAGATCATGTCCTACCTCGAAACGACTCTGATGTCCCTTTCCCGGCGGACATTCTGCAAGGTTTTTCCATAAACGGAATTATTAATTAACTTGAAAAACGATTTTTCGAATGTGTTCGCATCCTGGGCACGTTTCTCAATGTAAAATTCGATGTACGGAGACATCCATGCCTTCTGCTCAAAGCGCAAAACGCGATGTACAGAGTCAAGTTTGGCACCATACATAAAGTACTGCCTCAGTGTTAGCCTGTATATAATATATTTCTTGTGCGGTGTGAGTGCTAAAAGAAGTTTTTCATGCGAGTCGTTCGGGGGTACGCCATTTTCTGGGTTCTGGGAACAAAGGCAGACCAGATAGTTTATCATGACACTCCTCCGGAAAAGACAGATTAACTTCTGTGAAAAAAACAAGTGTTTCCGTCATTCACAGTGTTTGCAAAATCCCATGAAGAGAACATGTCATCCTTAATCCACTCAAAATTACCAATCGGAAGCTTGGAATGCATTGTATTATTGTACAGCCAGTTAAAGTCAAAATAGCATATATATTTCGATGCCACATTGGGGTCGTAGTCCTCAACCATGTAAACACTGTTGGCTTACGCATGTCTTATTGAAACCTGGTAATGCCGCCCCTAACCCCGCATTCTACAGAAAGATACATGTCAGGATCAGTCAACAACTCTAACCACGCGCATCATTGACAATAAAGCCTCTTATGAAAGAGGTGGAGATGTGACATACATGACGGGGTCAAGACCATAATGAGCCAAAGATAGGGTCCTGAAATTCTCAAAAACATCAGCCTGCAATCAAGTGTCCAAATGTAAGTAATGAATGGCATGCTGCAGCAAGTTTGTGCAGTTGAACGCATCCCATGCGGCTTGGGCGTGAGCATAATCCTCATCGCTAATACCTTCACCTCTCATCCCATTATGAAATGCGTCCTTTGGTGGGAGTGACTTGCACATCAGACTGTCTGGCGACTTAACAAAGTCATAAGGAAAAACTCCCTTCTGTTTTGCCAATTCGAATTTTGTGTTCTCTGGAAACATCGAGCTGGTGATACTCAGTTGTGCAGGTAGCAAATTGCCTGCCAAAGTTTCCAGAGAGGCACTCATGAATTGAAATAAATCAATAAATCTTAACTTGAAATACTGTACCTTTAATTGCAATCAGTCCCATTGGGAATCTGTTGTGTGATACATTTATATTTTTCAGGGTTCATTCCAATCACTAGAATTTTTGCAGGATTTTTATTTACCATGGTTCTGTCATGTAACATTATGCGACGTTCAGCTGAGGGCTCTATAAGAAACTGAGCATCATAATTCTGCAGGTTATGGAAAACAGCGACAAGTTGTCTCTTGGGTAGTCTGAAATTCAAGTTACACTTATTATGTGCGTGGCCTCTGATTACGCCCTTCAGATAGTCATGGCGGACCGCAATATCATCTGTACCGAGCACTTCTTTACAAACATGACAACTTTTTTGAGCTGCCAACTTAACTTTATCAGCAGGGGGTTTTGGCTTCATCAGAACAATGATGCTGTAAATTCCTGCAACTCACTTTGTAAGTTCAACTACTTTCTCAATTAATTTGTACATACAATCCTCACCTACAAACTCTAAATACTGAGATAAAGCCGGATTGTATGAACAAACCAACAAAATGCTACAAGCATATTGAGCATGTTGGTTGATTTTGTTGTATTAATCGTTTCATCATTACACAAGCAAGTGGACATGGGTTTCAGGCAACTTTCTATGTCGTAATAGGCGACCAAACCCTTCTCTGCTGTTTGCTGTAATATGTAAATATCATGTACATATTATTCCCAGTGGGGAAAGTACTGCGAACAGCCTTTTGTTACTGGTAAAAAATAATGTGACTTGAAGTTTCTCCTCACTGCCAAAGTACTGGATACAACGGCCGCAAATATGTTTTCTATAATGTTTCTTACTCAGCTGACTACCAACCAGCCATGACAAATTTTTAATACAGACAAAATGCAAATGTGGGGCATTTCCACTCGTGCGAATCGTCAAAATATTCACATGTTTGTCATGATGCACAGGAGAAATATGCATGTGTACTACAACCCCGCCCTTTTCGCAAGTTTCATCAATTATATTGCTATCTTTGTTTACCACACAATATACATTGTTAGAAATAGAATAGTTCTCCTAGAACTTGCGAATATCATGTAGGACTACAGGTGTCGACAGACCATTGATATTCAAAACCTGGTGAGGTTTTTGGATGTGAAATAATTCTCTCTGCATATCGTGTGACAGGAAACAAAGATGCTACAATAGCGTAGTGGAAACACATTCCCTCTGGGTGGTCTACATCGACACAAACAAGATGATTGGAAATAAACTTGGGCAGTTAAGTGTGGGCAGCACCGACGGTGAACAGTCGATATTGGATCACATGTGCATCCTTGTACGTCAATATTTGCAGACTCCAGCCAGAACCACACACACTAAACTCCTCAAGTCTGTAAGATAAGGAAATATATCATCATCATAGACTAAGCCTACATTGGAAGAATGGAGGACAGCGAGTGTTTTGCTTTGAAAATAAAAAGTTTCTGTAGTGCCTTCCTCCACCGTGAGGGATTTAAAATACTTATGCACTATAGAAATGGATAATCTAACGTGTGGGGGTGATGCCATTATTAAGCGTATTAAAGGGCATCAGACTCTAATTGATCATTACGTATCTGCGAATCATTTAGTCTTCCCATGAATGCTGTAGCCAATAGCTGGTACATCAGGTCTGGCAAAGCTTCCACTGAGGCTTGGGAATCGGAAAAGGAATTATTTTCCGGCTCCCTTGGTGAAATATCTCTAACCGACTCTAAAGTCGGTTGTGAAATGGTTGGAGCACTCTCCAAATCACAAGAATCTTCTGAGTCTGATAGATATAAATCTTCATTCAAAAGATAAACTTTCTTGTGTTTGGGGGAAGAGGACACATTTTTACCGTTGGCTGTAAACAATCTCTCTATAAGCAAATCTGTGCTCGAATCACTTAAGTAGATATTGTTCTCCAACAGATTAACTTGTGTCCACTTAGGCGAAGGGAAACTGTCTCGACAGCTTGTTTGTCTTTCTGTATGTGATTCCGAATCAGAATCGCTTATATAAAGATCTTCAAGCAAGATATGAATACAGGATCGCTTACGCTCACCCATTTACACGTAGATAAAAGTTTTCTTTAGTTTCCCCGATATAAAAATTGCAACACCACAATAAATTACACTGAAGTAACTCCCTCATTTTGAAAAAAAGATAACACTCTTAATGACACACACACATACAATATAGATGAAAACATCTGTTTATTACTAACATCCTAGACTTATGGGCAAAACAAGTACAGTAAAATAATTGACACCATAAAAAAATTATGGAATTTTGTAAATTAAAATAATTTACACCATCAAATATATTATCAAGGTTACACTGTATAGAATTCACATTTCTACATCATCAAAAAATAAATTTACACCATCAAAAACTTTTAAGTAGTGATACACCACCAAAGATGCATTAATTTACACTGTTAAAACATTTTTATAAATTTTTTGAAAGTTTGTTTAGTAACTAAAGTTTTAGCAAGGGGAATTACTGTTACACTCAAAGTATTTGAAAGACTTGTCTAAAATTCAAACATTTTGTGCTATAACACTAAGCGTGCAATCATTTTTAAAATTGGGCAAACTTACATACACATTCCAGTCAATTTACTTAAATTTAAACTTGTAATACTATTACAATTATACAATCATGAATACTTGCATTTTAGAAGTAAAATTTTCTGAAACTGAAAAAAAAAATCTTGAAAAATCTTTCTCTCTCTTTCACTCTCTCTCTCACACACACTCACACACTCTCTCTTTCTCTATCTCACACACATGCAACTAGTCCCTCATATAAGTTCTCACTCAGTCATAAAACTACTTGACCAAAATTTCTCAGAGTACTTCGTGATTCATTCTAGATGATTTTCACCTATTTTTGTGAATATTTAAACAGTGAAAAGACGGGTAGGTATGCGTTATTGACACAACCTTATGTCATATAGAGCCACATGCTTCTACTGGCAGTTCACCTGTCTTCTCAACTCTGCTAAATAAACTCAAATGTACATTAAAAAATATTCATCTCGAATTACATTCACACACACTGACTCACACACTCAGTTATCCACTCTTACACACACCCAATTATAGACAAACCTCACCCTTAAACATCCACCCTTAAACATTGTTAAAACCCTTAAACATCATAAAAATACTCTACTTAACAAATATTCTGAATGTGAAATGATTTCATTTGATTTGAAAGAGTGATTTTATGATTTTATGATTTAATAATAAAATAATTCAATTTCATTAAAAGTTTATAGAAAATGCGAAATTTTTTTAACGAAATAACGAAAACCCTAAATTTTACATTACAAATAAATTATTCACTTACTTAAATTCTTGTAGCAAAGATGGTGTTTGTTGACGGAGTCCCAAACCCAGGTCGGTCGAGCTGAGTGCTACCCCGCTTCGCCAGGTGAACGTTTGGGGTGCCTGGGTGCTCGCAATCCCGTCGAGAGCTCTGTGGGAGCCAACCCTCGTAACCTAGCAAACGGTTGGGCGATAGTAGTTCTAAGCAAGCTATGCTGGTGACTTCTCTGATGGGCGGGCAGGTCCCATGGTCGCAAAGCCCTTTTTTTAAAACATAGGTCCCAAGAAAAACTGGGTAGTTCGCTGTCAGGCCAGATATTAAAAACAGGAAAGTTTTCTTCATCACACATCACTCGTTCTGTATACAGACTTTCTCCGAAACTTTTTGCGAAATTCCAATGTTCATTTCCATTACACATCTGTGTTTAAAAGTATATGTTACCTAGAGACTGGAACCATACTTTCTTGTGTCCTCAAGAAATAGTGATGTACGTCTTCTCTGTGTCGAATTTCTCCATTTTTTTTCAAAATCTTATGCTACCTGGAACAAACCATTTTTCGGAAATTAATATCTCTACATGTAGGTAGGATGTTGGTACAAATATTCTCTTTGGGTATTTATTACTTCTGTGTTGGTTAAAGTTTTTAAAATTTCACTGTGCATTTTTCCAATAATGTATATGGGATAGTCTTCGAGTAATGAATCATTTACATATTGAAAACTTTTTTGTAAGCTATGTCTCCAGAGTCCCATTTCAGATTACGTATCTTGTAAGTCTGTTCCCTAACTATCATGGGAGGTTTAAAGCATAATAATTTAGTCATTAGCATCAGTTGCATAAGAAATAGCAAGCTCTTTAATTACAAAGGAGTTGTCTTGATGGCTTTCTAAACCCTGAGCATAACACATCATTTTTACATTATTTCTTTACACACTGTAAACAAAAAAATTCTCTTTCATATATAAAATTTTATAAGATGACAGTGCTTGCCTTGGAATCCACTTCATCGACTCCAGAACCGTCCATTAATATATCTGAAATAATTCTAGCTTGAAGTGGCTGTTCCAGTCTTCCTGACATACAATCCCTCTGCATATGCTTTAAGTTCTCATCATTAGCAAAGGCAGGCATGCTGTAAGAACAGTCTTCACATGACAATTAGGATACAGTATCCTAATCAGCTTTTAAATGTTCAGCCAGGAACAAATACACTAATTTTATTTTGTGCCCCACAAAAGAAATTATAAATTCTTCCGGCAACACTCGCATTTGGTAACACTCTATAAACTCAATAAGGTTTTCGCCTACCCATAAGCTAAAATCGCATTGAACTTTTCAATGCATTTAGTCATAATTATCACAACAGTGACCTTGATTCATTGTACCTGATGCAGAGATGAAATTCCGTATAGATACTGTATTGATGATTATTTAGATGTAGCAAAGTTGTAGTAGATGTCTGGCATCATTCTCGGTGTTGACGTCTCTAGCTGTAGTAGACGTGATGGACATCTGGAGTTGTAGTAGACGTAATGCACCCCTGGAGCTATAGCAGATGTGTTGGACACCTGTTGTAGTGGACGCCTGGCATCATTCACGTTATCAATGCTTGCTGTTGATGTCGACTCTTCCAGGATGCCTGTAGTAGAAGTCTTGCATTGTTACCTGTGATACTGCAATTCACACAAAGTGACCTTAGCAGATGCCGAGTTAAGACTACGAAAAAATTAATTTATCCCTCCTTTTATACTGTAAGGATTCAAAATGGCCGCCATTTCCCCTTAAATTTACAAAAAATTGGCCCTTTTAGTAAAAAAGTAAGATTAATATTGAAAATCACTATATTCCAACTCTGAAAAACATGATTTTCACCTTTTTATGTACTGTTTCATTAAACTCACGTCGGAAACTGTTAAAATATTAAATAAATTCAATTATATACTTTTTATGTTACATGGAATACATTTTGCTGTTGGAAGGTTTTTGGTTAGATGTAAAGAGAGGGAAACATTGGTTTAGCGTTTAGCATGCTCACCTCCCCTGGAGAGTCACACTATTAAAACAATTCTTTTTTTGCATTATGTGAATTTCGTGTTTGACGTTGCTGTCGATACAGGGGTTTTATCGGAGATCTCTCTCATTTACCCTAGTGTCACGTGCGTGATCCGGCCCAGAATGGCGCTGCTCCATACTCACCTCGCTTGACCCTCATCGTCTCTTGAGACTTAAATTTTGTCCGCTCCCCAAACACACTCAATTCTCGGCTATCTGTAACCTGGTATTGTACACTAGGTTTTAGAATGACTCGTACCTGTATCTTTTGTAAAAACATGTCGCTGTAGTCGACTGCCTTTCCCAAATAAATTTGGAACTAATTATTACATAACAGATAATAAACTTTAGCTGGATTATATTATATTTCCATGTATGATAGTACTCTCTAAAAATTCTGGGCTAGGAAAAGCTATGCATGAAATATGATTTTCTGCTAGACAAATAATTAATGCCTTGTTTCAGTACTTGTAAAAAAACGTCTTGTATTTCTGTGTGCTTTTTCACATCATATTTTGCTTGATTCAAATATACGCTAGTTGTTTGAATTTTCAATCTGGGGATTATCTCGATGATTGAAGAAACTTTATTTAAGGGATATAAAATTTCATTGGCAGACTTGTGAATTTTTGTTTCATTTCGTTGCTCATATAGTCAACCTGTTGCATAAGGTTGAAATGACAGCGAGTCAGGCAATATCTCGGGGTACACATTCAGATGGCCACGGGCCGGCAAGCGGAAACAGGGAAGCCAATAGTTGAAAAACATGTTCTGAATACTGTTGCAGAGAGGGGTGCGTAGTTGTAAAACAGATACTGCAGGGGCAACAACTCACGAAAAAATACCAAAAAACTTTCTCAGTGCTGAAGATCGGGAATGTAAAACAGGTTTTGGCGAACACCAGGCTCGATAGATAACATAGCTTTTCAGAAAACTGGAATTTCAAGGCAAGTCACCTTTGTGGTTAGGGATGGAGGTGTTCTTGACTCCCAGGACCTCACAGACATGTTTTGGTGGGGAGGGGGTTTAGGGGTTGTTGGCATCCTGGACTCTGGCCAGTTCTGAAGGAGGGAGGGGGTGGCTATAAGCAGACAGCCCCCAATGTGAATGTATCTACCCAGTTGTCGCCATCTTGAGTCAGTTGCAAAAACTGACAATCGTGAGCAGATGGGTGAATGACCCTCAGCGGCTTGCTGGGGAGGGGTGTAGGGGGTCGCTGACATCCTGGACTCGGGCCGGCTCTGAGGGCGAGGGGTGCAGGGGATGGCAGGTAGATGAGAGGGGGTGGCTACAAGCAGGCATGCCCCCCGATGTGAAGCTCTCTGGACAGTCGGCACCATCTTCAGTGGGTCATCAATGCTTGGACTAGATGGATTTATACCTCACCAGTTCTCTGTCGTCTTCACTGGGTAGGTAGACAGTTGGCGGCCAACGATGTTGCGATCGCGTGTTACCGCAACTACGGACAGGCGACCATCGCACCTACCTTTATCTCTAGTGCTAGCCGCTGATTTATATTTTAATATAAAACTATTTTACCGGGAAACTTTTTTGTCATGTGTTAAGTCAATATTGTGATATTTTCAAATCACGTTTCTA
Source organism: Dryococelus australis (assembly GCA_029891345.1). Taxonomy (NCBI): domain Eukaryota; kingdom Metazoa; phylum Arthropoda; class Insecta; order Phasmatodea; family Phasmatidae; genus Dryococelus; species Dryococelus australis. The sequence continues at coordinate 113,230,888 of CM056996.1, read as the reverse complement.
AGCTCAGTCTATGAAAATTCCTAGTAGTTTAAAATACCATTTGTGTTAACAAGTGCAGTGAATTTCATAAACATGAAAAAAAAATTGCCTTCATTTACAAGTTTTTATTGGATTTAAACACAGTTGCTTATTGGACACACTTTATGTATCTACTCGCAGCTCGACGTAAGTGCTACTCATTTATGCATCGAACTAACATATTTTAATATCATTTCAGGTACGTGATTGTGTCTGGTTTAAATCGTATTCAGAGGTTTTTCTGAGTAACTATAACGTTAGTCGTTTGTCAGTCTCCGAACGCTCCCCACATACATATTGTCAGGTGCTCAACATAAGATCGACTCAGTGCTTCACTGAGCTAGCAGTCAGAAAGATGTGTTTTGCAAGAAGTGCAGTTTTAAAATGCGTGTTAAGCAGTTAATTCCTTTTTGGGTGTGAATTATGTTTCTCCTCACCAGTCTCACAGGCAGATGGAAGTGTAACGTATGTGCCAGAGGCTTCATATATATATATATACACATAGATATTGTTCATTTAATTGAAAGGGACATTTTGTTGTAGATCGTTAATTCCACACTCATGTAATTATCATCGTTTAGCACTTGTTGACGCCAGATGTTATTCATGTAGTTAAAATTCTCTCTCATGTTAATTATATTTCTAAGCTCGAGACTCCCGTTACGTTAAATTCCATACTGGAGTAATTGCACTTATTATTCACATAGTCTTTTGAAATTTGCGATTCTATGCATGTAATCTATTCATATGTAGAACTCGTTTAAAGACTCTGAATTCCTCTCGTGTGTTAAATATATTCGTAAAAATCGCCTATCTACCACCTATATCCCTACAAACACATCAGAATTAGGGAAAATAAGACAAATGACTCTTATCACACTCTTGCAATCAACTCAACACCTATATAACACATTGTAACCCACCACTCTGGTTAGTCGCCCCCATGACACCACACCATATAACATCGTACAGAGCTCCTGTACCCTCCCCCACCCAAAAAATTAGTAAAGAAAATACAGTATACCCATTCACAAAATAAAAAAAAATCATCAGAGAAATTTGATCAATCTTTTTCATCAAATACATTTGATCAAATTTTTTTGACAAGCACAACCAATTTAATCGGATTAAGAATTGATCGCATCGGTTTTAAACAATTGGATCGGATTAAGGATTAACCCTTTTGATATCAAAATGTTCATCCGTTTAAACAAAAGTGGGGTGAAACCGGCCCACCCCTACTACTAATGATTAATGCCAATACCATCGACCAAGCAGTACGTTGTTCGCTGGTTGCAATACAAGTCCTGAACACTAGTAGTTACCGCGCATACCAAAAAAAAAAACATAAACCATAAATTAACGACGGAAGGGGAGGCTTGATGTACGCTACGTGGTTTAGTTGCAACAAATGACTGTAGTCCCTCAAGTGTTAATGAAACGCGGTGAAATTGTGCACAGTGTTGCCGCGCCGCTGTTGCCGAGGGCAGCGCGGCAGGGCGTGTATCAGCGACCGCACGTGGACTCGCCTTGACCTGGGTGCGAACTCGCGAGGGAGAGAGCCATTAGCGCGACCGTAGTTTGTTTCGGTTACTGTCCAGACTGCTGCTGTGCCCCGCCACAGTCGAGAAGACAAACTCTGTCGTACGGGGGAGGAAGCACTCTGCGCCCGTAACTCCCACCACCTCCCCTCCCCCCCCCCCCCCCCCGGTTCTACATCGTGGATCATATTCCACCCCGACACAGCACTTCTTCACCTTGTGCATGCTCTGTCAAGTATAGGCGGGGTACTGATAACACAGCACCCCCTTGTTAAATTTACAGTGCGTCTCACGCTTAAGCCGATATTAAATGATACCTGCAGCCGTACTTGGTTCTTGTACAAGCTTCTACAACCCCTGGTGCACGAGCCGGTATACCAGCTGCTATATGAGCCGCCATGGCAGATTCATATTACACGACAGCAGTTTGCGTACTAGTATTTGGCACCTTCGGTGGGTGCGCAGTGTGATATGAACCCCGTTCGTAGAACTGCTACCAGTTAGTAACTTGCGTAGGCCTATGAAACAACTACCTAGCAGATCTTAATAAAGCTAGATTACTGTTCGCCTTTTACATAAATCGATTGCTTACTAGTATAGTTTCATACATTTTCTGGAAAAGGCGGTGAAGTCACTAGAGTATGAGTGTGTTATGTTTAATTCTGACGAAAATTAGTGACCGTTTGCATAATACAGTTTTTTTTTACGTATCGGGATAATATCCGCAATTAAAATTTAATGATAAAAACATTTGGATCCGATGGAGTTTCGAACTCACGTCAAAAAAAGCACTAATCGACCAGACGCCGCGATTTTACCATTGTACGACCAATGAACGTGCACATTGGCGGGTTTATATGTAATATAAACAATGAACAGTTAGAATTAATGTCATAGAGTAGGTTATGTTTTAAGTATTTAGAACGGTTTGAAACAGTAATTAAAAATTGCCATAGTTGGTATTATTCGTCGTTACCGGATTTTAGATATATTTGAAAGAGTTTCAACCTCACGGATGTATAATCAAGATGGAGGCGTCCTTTTCGGTTTTTTCATCAACTCGTTTCGAGTAGTAGCCATGGGGAGCGCCCTTCGTTCTGAAACTGCGATGTGATTGGCCCGGTACGAAAGCCGGTGTGGAATCTGCCATACTAGCCGGCATAGCGGCCGCTATGGTGGACCTTGCACAAGCTTTCACGGAATCTGCTGTCGTGTCATGTCGCCATTAGATTGCAGTGGGTAGCTAATCAAACAATTTTTTATTTATATACTGCTATACAATTTGATCATTTTTGTTACTTTTGCCAAAACAGCATAACTTCTTGGCTGTTGATAATCGCTATCCATCTGGAAACAGCGCGCGTAATGTACTATTTACTGCAATCTAAGAGTGAGGCGGACTATACACAAGCACATACTAAGCGATGTGACTGGACTCGCATTCAGGAGAACACGGACACGGGTTTGGCTGAGCGGTTAGCCCGCTCGTCTCCCACCAAGGCAAACCGGGTTCAATCTCCGGCCGGGTCACTCCCGGATTTCCGTATGTGGCAATCGTGCCGGACGATTGCCGCTGGTCGGCGGGTTTTCTCGGGAATTTCCCGTTCCCCCCGCCTTTTCTATGCCGGCACTGCTCCATGCTCACCTCAATCACCCTCATCGGCTCTCGAGCCCGCTGTTAAGAGCCGTCCAAATCTCTTCGCTCACTCACGGAAACGGATTTGATTTCTGGTCTGCAGGAGTTTCTGAGTACAAATCCTAGGCGAGGTATGGGTGTTGGTTTATGTTAGGCGATAAGTTAGTATGTAAGCCTTCCCCTGATAAGCCTTCAAGCTTAACACCGGGCGACGTTAGTAGGCCGTTTATAACCAGTCATATCCTCATGTCAGTTTTCCATGGTTTCCCGAAATCTCTCCAGGCGAATGCTGGGATGCTTCCTTACTACATACCATGGCCGATTCGTTCCCCGTTCCTCCTTCTCCGAGTACGTTACTCCGTCTCTGATGACTCCGCTGTTTGCAAGACGTTAATTCCAACCTGTCTGTAGGCTCTTCACGGTAAAATAAGCAATTTGGGAAGTCCTGCTTGAGATATTCTTGTATGCACGGTTTCTATTCTTCTGTCTTATGTAAAATTAACATTGCTACGGGCATCACGTCGATCAGGTGAAACTGTGAAATTATTTGAAAAGTAAGTATTTGACTAATTTACGAATTTTTGCACTACGGTGTAAAAAAAAACCGAAAGCGAAAAAAAAAAAAATTAAGTTATTAAAAATGGACAGCTAACATTTTTTATTCGACTTTAAGATAGGGAACTAATTTCCACCCCCATCGTTACCAACTTTACTGGGCATATGCCACTCAGTGCGCCCGATTGAAATATATGCAGGCAGGGGCAGTGAATTTTTTCTAAGGTTGATTTCAAAAGTTCACACGTTATCGTGAACAGACTTTACCTACACGAGTTCTGCTCACAAGCTATAATCCATTCACGGTTACTTCACACATTTCTGAAGCCCTGCTAAAGTTCTACTTCCAGAATATTCCTTCGCCTCGTGCAACCGAAGCTTACCCGAGTCTAGAAAATTACATCAAAGGACAACGCACTGAATTCGTACGCACTCTGTGTTAATAGGATTTTGCATGAGAATGATTTCTTCCTAGGTGCTACCAGCACACATATTTTCCCACTATTCTTATTTATTTCTTATATAAATCAAATATAATTTATAAATAAAATATATGGTGAAACAGCAATTTAACGAAAAATAGTATGTCCTTATGTTAACATAGGAAAAAACGCTTGTGTTATATAGCATATTTAGGAAATAACTAAACACGCGATACCTGGGGAAATTTTTCAAGGGTTCAATTCAAAAAACTGTGAATAAACCGCGAACAGACTATAACACACACAAAACAACGCATACTGCCCTAAAAAAAAGAACGTTGAGATTGGTCAAAAACATTGTCCCCACGTTCTGTCTGACCTTCGTCTTTGCTGCTACTGCTAATTAATGGAAGTTAATATTTATGATCATATTTCATCGAGTGCAAAATAGCTCGCAATCTGTGTGCCTCCCGGATAAATACAGCAGCTTGTTACGATAACATATTTTTTTCTTTATCGTAGTCCTGACACCAAGGCTTCTGCGGGATATGTATTGGCTGTGTACATCAGGACAGTGTTCATTTTAATTCTCTTTTGTTAGCAGTTCATTTGTCGGTCTCGAATTCATGTATGTTGTGTACGCGCCATCTGTGTGGGTTAGTATGAAAGTGAGTGAGGAATGTGTGTGTGTGTGTGTGTGAAATAGAGAGAGGGATATAAACGGGGAAGAGAGACAGGTAAAGAAAATTACATTACATTTACTTTGCACGTGGCAATAAACGAAAGAGAGAATAGTAGGTTTACTGGGAACCTTAAATACTTTTGTTCAGCATCCTTCAATTGTAACATTATATTTCGCTGATACGTGTGCTTGTTATGCATCCGTCTTCATTGTCGGCTGATTTCTGTATAGCCCATGTTACATGTACTCCTGAGTTCTTTGGCGTAAGTAAATTATTCGACGTTTGTTACTTATCAATAAACACAATGTGCAACGAAATATAAGTGCCAGCAAGATTGTTTGACATTGTGGCGCCTTTTTGTTGCGTGACCGGGCATATATTCTCTTACATTTTGACGACACTCGAGTACAGATTTTGCCTTGGAGTGGCTGGCAAGAATTGTCGATTAATTTCAATGTTTACCTATTTATTTATGCCTGTGTCTCAGAATAAATGTATTACGATTTTATTTTGGAATCTTGGTTACTTCCAGAAATACAATGTTGCAGTCCCATTCGAGAGGGTGGCAGTAGATATTCTGGGCTCGCTAAAGTATCACGCGTGATTGTAAATTCGTTTGTGATTGTTCGCAATTTTTCAACACGTATTTTAGACGTATATTAAATTTTGTTGTATGTAATTTAATGGTTTTTATGTCTCTAATAAAGTTTTAGCAGAAATAACAAATTCTTAAATACTTTTGCACTCTGCTGCAACGAATCAACTTTATTTTCATTTTTCCTCACCATTTGTAGAAAGCAATTTTATAACATATAAGAAATATCGTCTGTACAAATAAAATAGTGTTACTATAATGCGATTATCAAAATAAAATGATAAATTATTAGTGTAGTTCGCACTATAGTTATATAATCCTCTGCGTCTGATCTAAATGGAAAATAATTCATACATTTAGAGAAGTCCACTATAGAAAATTTAGTTTAGTGCAGTATTTGAATTTTGGAATGTTGTAACATGGATTTCACTTTTTGCATAACACTATAATTTTCAATTATTGTATAGCTGATGCTTCTGCCTAAACCGTGGCTGCCCAGGCGAATTTATCTGTGAGTCAGTGTGAGTGAAGATATCTGTGCGGCTCTTAACATCGATGTCTTGAGTAGCGATGAGTTTGAAGCGAGGTGAGTATGGCGCAGCGCCGGGATGAACGAGCGGAGGAAACAGGAAACCCCGAGAAAACCCGCCGGCCAGCCAGCGGCGTTGTCTGATACGATTGTCACGTGCGATCCCGCAGGGAATCAAACCCGGTTCGCTGTGGTGGGAAATTTATTTGTAATATTAAGTTTTTTCCTCTCATGATCTAATCAAAATTCAGTCGGTTGTCCTTTGTATGTAATTTCAGTGCCGTGTTTTGTTTTGGTGTGCCGGTTTGTAGTCTGGATTTCACGAAAAAAGGGATGAACATGCAAAAGACAAATTATTATTATTGTTAGGTACCTCAGAGTACGCCGTACGCTGTAGCACGCAAGAACAACGTTAGGTTGACAGGGAAAATGATTTAAACCATGTACATTTCAGTGGATATGAGTGGTATCAGGATGCTAATTCGACACTTTTACAATAAGTTTTGTAAAACAGAAAAACGTGCTCACGACCTCTTCACTCCAGAAATGTGTGCTGCGTTCTGAAATCGAAAACAGTTAAAACTTTTTTCAAATTAGCGTATTTGTCTGCATAGATGCTGAAACTGCTTCACTTGAATCAGTAAAACCAGAGGACGGACCCGCGGAATCTGCGGGCTAAGCCACCGTCGGTGAATCAGGTAATCGTACGAAATAGTAGTTATTGTACAGTGCTGTATGGGAACTTCTGCATGTGCGTGCTCGCGCTTATCGGCTTTCGCTCTCACACCTCGACCTGCATTTTCAATGGGAATGTTGTATATATGGTACAGTATTGTATGGGAACGCCGGCACGTGCTGCAGTAATAATGTGAATATTGTATTTATGGTACATTGTTGTATGGGAATGCCGGCACGTGCTAGCTCGCGCCTAATAGCGCTCGTTCGCACCTTCCGAGTCTGCTTAGGGCTTTAAGACAAATGGGTATATGAACTTGTGTACGATAATTATGGTACATTCGTACCCAACTTTTATGGTATACCCGAACCTTAATCCTGGGGCATAAAAATCCTTCCCCCCCCCCCCCCGGAAGATAGCAGGGAGGGGCCGGCAACCATAACTCGCCCCCTTGCACATGGGGCACTATCGATCTCCCCTAGGTCCGTTCCCCTCCTTCAAAGTTTGGACGTAAAGTGTTAGACGCCGCAAACTTTTGCTCTTGATTAATAGTATAGAGATTCTACTGATCGTTTTATTGGTATGAGTATTCACTTATTAAGCAGTGTTTTCTACTGATTCCTAGTGAATTGTTCTGGCCTGGCAGTAAAACCTCCTTGTATTCCACTGATTCACCAGTAGATATAGGATATTCACGGTAAAAAGAGCACTTTTGAAAGGCCTTCCATTTGGATTAACAGTCAATAAATATATTTTATTTTATCCTTAAACGTTAACTTCCAAGTGCAGTGGAATGTGCACACTGTGTTTATTACTTATATGGTAGTATTTATTTACAAAAGTTGTTAAAAGTGTAAAAAATTGCTAAAAGAAAAAAACAACCAGGGCCCCTAAAGTGCTCACTTTACTGTGAACAGCCAATAACAGCTCGTTAACTGAAAATTCAGTGAAATAATTATGTTGTTTTAAATCACCGGTTCAGTTTTTGATTGTGACGAGTAAAGAAACCGTGAATGTACTATTAAAAGGCATATAACACGTTTCATATATCTTTTAATCGAGTATCCGCATTGTTCTTAACAACAAGTCGAATGTCCTCTTCACTCTTAGTCTGTTACAAAAAAATTTGCAAACTTATTCTCGAATTTCATTTCACACCTACAATTATAACGACCAAACTGCTTATACCACAACGGAAGAGCCTTTGCTACAATCTCACGAGAGACGTTCATACGTGAATCGAAATCACCTATTAAAAAGAAGCGTTTCTGAACAGTGAGAGTTGAGAGTGCATGACAAGCATTTTATAATTGTGTTTACGTAAAAATTATTAATTTTTTATTAGATTGAAATTTTTCTTGTATTTCATCTAAAAAATTGTAATATTTCATTTATAATTAATAGGAATAAAAACAGTGAGAAATTATGTGTGTTGCTCGTACAAAATATTACTACACTGAATGCGCACGAATGCGGTGTGTTGTCCCTTTGATGTGATTCTCTAGACTTGGTTAAGGTGTGTCATGACTTCGTAATATAGTTTTCCTCGAAAAATTTCAGCCACGAAAATGAGAGAAAGAGCAGCAATGATTTCTGTTACATGGGAGTAATAGAAAGTGTATAAAATGCGGGGGCTATATGTTGCGAAACAGAGAACTATCAAGAAGGGGGGGGGGGGCGATATCTACTTTAGGTTGTGGCGTGACGTACGCAGGAGGGTGCCAAGTTATCCACAGTCCTCCCCCGCTGAATTATTAATTTTTTGGCGGTGTTTTCTTCAGTGGTGTAATGCAAGTCTCGACTTGGGGAAAGAAAAACCCAATCGTTCAGGTCCTTGCCAAAATCATTTACACGAGGATCCGTGTTCACGTTCTGGAGAAAATGTGAAACTCTTACATATTTATCCCCGGCTGGATCACTCCGGATTTTCGCACGTGGGAATCGTGCCGGACGACGCCATTGATCGGCGGGTTTTCTTGGGGCATTCCCGTTTCCCCCCGACCTTGCATTCCATCCCCTGCTCCATTTCCACCTCATTTCGATCTCACCTGCGTTTAAGACCTCTTTGTTAAGCGCCTACACTAAAAGCTCTGCACTTACCAGAGTAAAAAGGAACAAACCCGGAATTTCACTATTCATTCATAGTTATATTTTATTGCAATGCCTATTAGAAAGAGCATCTTACACGATTTACATAATATTTAGTCCAATATTCACAATGTTGGTAACAAGTTGAATGCTCTCTTTCGCTCTTGAACCTGGAGTACAAAAACGGGCATATTTTATCTCGAATATCATGCTACTACCCAAATTTTAACTCCCAGCCTGCTCAAGACACAATAGAAGGGCATCTTAACGCCATCTCGCGCAAGATGTACGTACACGTAATCATCTATTCAAATGTTCAAACATTTCTGGAATGTGAGACAGTTGATAGTGTAATTTCTAGCATTGTATCTTGGTGAAATAGCGTACTATAGTCAATTCGCGGTTTATTCGCACCTTTTTAATCAAACATGTGAAAAATCTCTCAATGCATGATGTCTTTCGTTGTTTCCTAAATAAGGCGTTTATCACAAGGTTTTTTGTGTTAACACAAAAATTCCTTATTTTTATTCGATTTAAATTTTACTTATATTTTATATGTAAATTAAAATATTTCATTTAAAATTAATATGAATAAAAACAGTAAGAAATTATGTTTGTTGGTAGCGCCTATCGTGCAAAGTATTATTACACTGAGCGCGCACGAATACTCTGCGTTGTCCCTTTGGTGCAATTTTCCAGACTCGGTTAAGCTTTGTTTGCACGTGGAGGAATATCCTGGAAGTATAACTTGAACAGGGCTTCAAAAAAGTTGCAAGTAACCGTGACTTGACAAATCAAGCTATTTATTGCAAATTACGTTTATATTACTTTTCTGAAATATTAAGGCCGTGTCCGAAATGATAAATTCGTAGTATTTCTACAAGCATTACAGAAATGCTGCTAATATGTTTTAATAAACATGAAAATAATAAACTATGTACTAACGACTGAAATTTTTTTTTTATATCGAAGTATGCCTATAGACAAAGTACAGCACTTATTTGCTTTTTAAAACATGCCTAGTGTTTTGAAGGTCAAAACCAACATGCCGCAAATTTTGTCATTTTGTATTTTTGCTAACATCCGCTAGATACAAAAAATACGAAATACCAAATTACCAAATACGTCATATTTTTGTATACACAATCGGGTCACGTGATCATTTTGCTAACAAAATCTGCAATTACGGACACGGGCGAAGTTAGTTACATGTGTCTAATTTAATTTTTAAGTCCATGTAATTTCTTGAAAAACCATCTACCTCACTTTTAAAATGTATGTGTGTGTATACGCTGTACATGGTAAAATGATCACTTTTGAAAGCCCTGCTTAAAATCCACTGTTTTCACGTTCTGTTTTCTTCTGCATCGTGTAAATTTAACATTGCCGTGGACCTCATCACTTTATTCATGCGTCGGTCAGGTGAAACATTTAAATTATTAGAAAAGTAAATATTTTACAAACATTGTCATTCAATCTTCGATGCATTTACAAGAAAGCGGAAAACAATAATATTAAGTTATCACTAATGGTTACTTGATGTTATTCGACGTTAAGATATGGAACTACTTTTCATCCATCGTTACCAACTTTAATTAGTGCATGCCACTCAGTGCGCCAGTTAAAATGTATGCATGCAGAGGCAGTGCCTTTTTTATAAGGTTGATTTCAAAAGAACTCACTTTATCGTGAGTTCTTTTGCTGGCAGGGAATGCTAGACGTCAATGATATTACTCCAGTGGGTTTCTCGTCGGATTCGGCAGACCAAAGACGAGGGCAACGTTTGCGCGGCACGTCCAGATGGGGCAGCCATCTCGGATGTTGATAGTGCACGCTCGTAATTTCGCCCCTGAACCTCACCTCTCGCGATGCTGCGGTTACACAGACGTGACGACCTCTATCTCGCCCCCCTCCCCCCTTCTGCCTTCAGCAACATTCGTGCTCTTCTGGTGTGATGGATACGATGGAGCTGTTCGCATCTTCGCTTGCGTGCGGCGCAAGTGAGCAGTAGCGCAGCCAAGTCTCTGGTTTCGGAAGCGCCCAATCTTTATAGAAATAATAAATACCTACTATATATATATGTATCACAAAATAAATAAACTCATTCTGCTTGCTTCAAGCTAAAGGGCATGCAAAGTATTTCCCTTGATCACAAAAAACTTTGAGACCAAATTTTATCTTTATAATCACTAATTAACGAAATGTTATTGGTTTCATGATTAAACAATAAAATGTTTTAAAGGCTGTTAACGACAAAGTGAGCACTTTTGAAAACTACTGTAGAAAAACGCCACTTCTACTAACGTAATTTATTTGAACTGGCGCACTGAGTGACATGTGCCCAGTAACGAAGGATGGAAAGCAGTTCCATATCTTAACGTCGAATAAACAGTGTCAGGTAACCCATTTGTGATGCTTTAAATAATTTATTTCGCTTTCTGTTATTTTTAATGTATCGAAGTATTAAAATGACCAGATTTGTAAAATATCTTATTTTCTAATAATTTCTCAGTTTCACTTGACCGACGCATGAATAAAGTGATGAGGTCTAAGGCAATATTAATTTTACATGTGGCGGAAGAATTCACAACGGGCATTCAACTAGATCTTAAGCAGGACTTTCAAAAGTGCTCATTTTACCGTGAACAGCTTATAATGTCTGCTGTGCCTTTCTTACCTGTGAACAAAACAGAACGGGCAGTTTGGTAATTAAAGAGTGCTGATGTAGGCCCATTCTTAGGTCAGATTATGGGGTTTTCTCAACCTTGAGTTCTCGGAGAAATGGGAGCACGGAAAACTGCTTTGGGGAGCAATACAAAGACACTCTACCTTGGAGAGAGAAGAAGGTTGTTGAATAGACAAAAGTACAGCTGATAGTAGCAGTCTTCCATCAGCACTGAGTTACAGATATTTCAATATTGGGTGCCTGGCCCACCCCCTTCACTTCGCCACTGCAGGCGTGGCCGCCTGCCGGCGTCACAATTGTCTACTCATGGTTACTTCCATCTTTTTTTGAAGCACTGCCCAAGTTCTACTTTCTGGTTACTCGCAAAGTATCCTTCCGCCGTGTGTAAACAAAAAGTAGACGCATCTGGGGAAAATGCTAAAGCAAAACTACGCACCGTATTTGTTATCCAAGTAGTGAAATTTGTTTCAAAAATTACTACCCGAAAACCTAAATGTATAAGTAGGCTAGTAGAAGGGTAATGATGAGTGCTATAAGGATATATGGGACAGGCGCCGACCGCCGCCATATTGAATTTCCCTTTTTATCTCAAAGTTTCTCTTTTTCCCTTAGAGTTTCTCTTTTTTTCCTTTCAAATTTCCTGTTTATCCCTGAAAAAGCACTGATCCCCTCATTTTCATAAATAATCCCTTATTTGCAAAAACGATCCATTTGAGGGATTTGGGGGGTGGGGGGAGTCGCTTTTTACTTTCGACTTTTTACTTGACTCCGTGTCCATGACCTTGAATTACCTTGAACCCAAAAAAAAATCGAGAAAAAAAAAACCCGAAAATTTTATAAAAATCCCCGAAAAAATTATGAAAAAATCAAAAAAAGATTAAAAAAAAAACTAATGAAAAAAGGTGTTCATGTAGGAGTTTCGAGGTTCGATGACAGGTAGATCGACTTAGCTCTCGACACGATCGACCCTCGCCAGGTCGACCGATGTCCGCCTCGTCAGCCATGTTAGATGTTGATGACCCTGATGGTAAAATTATTTGGCAAAACTGTGAAAATGTACAGATATTTTGTAATTACAATTACAGTGAATCTGCGATTTTTCTTTTTTTTTAGTGAGGAAATACTCATACACAGTGGTGAAATTACAATTGCGATGTTTGTGTAGATTTACAGTACGTGGAAGGAAATCTATAATTTACATAGTCAAATTACATGCGCGGAGTGCATGCTATTTAAAATAATAATAATAAGTAAAAATTACCTACTGGTATGGTAACATTACACCTACAGTGTACATGTAATTGGGTATGATGAACATTAAACAGTAACAGACTGGTGTAGTAAAATTACCGTAACAATGTGTAAATTTACAATGTGTGGTAGAAAATTAGTAGCAAGTATAGTAAAATAACACGTACAGAGTACATGTGATGATTAGTAAAAGAAATTGATAAGTATAATAAAATTACACTAAAAAAGTTTGTGTAAATTTACATTATGTGGCTTGATATTGGTAGCAAAAATAATAAAATGACACATATAAAGTTCTTGTGATTGGTCATAACGATTTGTAAAAAGAGTAACAAGTATTGTAAAATTACACTGGCATTGTATGTATTTGCAAATATACATGGAACACACAGTAAAAGTACACGTACACATGTACATGTAAAAATACACGAACATGTGTGGAGATTGTGCTGCCACATACATTCGTGTAAAATTGCACAATTTTTTTTTACAGTGTAGAACTCAGTCGAATTTTAAATGACCCGTATAAGGTATAGTACTTTAAATCGAACTACAGCTCTCGTACTGCATGCGCTCACATACATTTGATCTCAAGCAGACTGTCAATTGAGTGTTTAAACCACTGAATTAATAAATATGTCTCTTAGAGAAGCAAAAGGGACTGTACAAGAAATTATACACACATTACTATATACATAAATTTTATTAATTTACTTACTATATACATTCTATCTTTCTAATTTTATCTTGAACATTCCATCTGTACATTTCTCAGATGTTTGCAGATAATGTATGTCAGCAAACTTACATTTGATATAACCCCGATTCTTCAGTTCATCAATTATTGCAGATATCTCAACAATGCGTGAGAGATCCCCGTGTTTTTGCAGGTCAGTCAAATATCTAAGTCTATCAAAAAGTTCATTCAGGTCTTCGGAAAATATGTAACGAGCGTTATTGACGCCTTCTGCCTTCTTCACACCACTTCTCGAAGGAAACTCATTGGTCAAATGTATGGGAAAATTGAGAGAATCATCATCCTTCTCATGACATACTCCTTTGTAAGAGTCGCATGGTCATCATCAGTATTTAGAGCCAACAACTGTTTATTCTAAAGTTCGTCGATTTCATGCGAACTTCATTCAAGTGTACATTGCACACATACTGAGTGACTCTACCAAACCCCGTCGGTCTTTCATTCCATCGTTAACATTAATTGTACCGTCATAATCGTTTGCGGAATCAGTATCCATCGATGCAGTAGGCGGTATTGACGACATCACTTGCTGACACTCAAAAGACGAATCCTTGCCGTTCTTGATGTGGTTCTTCAGTATATCACCTTGCATATACTGCACGTGCCTATTGTCGCAATTACATTTTCAAAAAAAATATTCATTCGTCAATATTTGTACCATGTAAATGTTAATGAAGGATTTTTTAAAAATGTGAATCATAAAAATTGTCAATATTTCTTAATGTGGCAGCCAGTATTCCTTACGAAATGTCACGTAGAACTCTTTTTTGTCCAAAACGGCTATCTTTAAAAATTGAAGCATTGAAAAGGAAAATCTTTAACATTGAATTCCCATTTAAACTTTGTGGCTATAGTCTTGATAGGCAGCGCACACACATGTGTGTGTGTGTGCAAGTGTGTGTGTGTGCACGTGTGTGTGTGCGCACGCGTGTGTGTGTGTGGTACCTTTTTCTTATATATGAATCCGCAAACTGTTATAGGAAATATGTTCATTGTTGAACAATACAAAACGAAATATTTTGTTAAGGGCTGTTCATGGTAAAGTATGAGCACTTTTGGACTTAACATTTGAAAAATTTCACTGCCCCTACCTGCATATACTTTAATGGGCACACTGACTGTCACGTACCCAGTAAAGTTGACACAATCGGAGAGAAAGTAGTTCCATGTATCAACGTAAAATTACATGTGTTAAGTAGACATTTAAAAGCAATAAAATATTTTATTGTATATTTTTTAAATTAATGTAAGTGTAAGAATAAAACAATTTGTATATTATTTACTTTTATAAAAATTTCACCGACACACGAATAAAGTGATCAGGCCTATGGCATCGTTAATTGTACATGTGGTGGAAGAATACACAGTATATCTTAAGCAGTGCTTCCAATAGTGCTCATTTTACCCCGAACATGGGATTTTCTTCCAACTGTTGTAAATTACTTTTACAGATTTTCTTTGTTACACAGAGAATTATTTAGAAAATGTCTCACAGTTAGTTAAAACGGATATGTGGGTGTTGAAGTCCCCCCCCCCCCTCCCCGTTATTTTTTCCCCCAATGGATTCCTTTCCCCAAATCTGATTTTCATAAAGGAGCGCTGGTTGTCAGTGTAATGCTATGCTTGTAACGTGGGGAAAGAATACGAACATGACGGAATTGCACTCCGTCGTATACATATTAAGATATGTATAATACGTAGAATATGTATTCTGCTTTGTGCTTATGGTGAATGACGTAACGAATTAAACCGTGGATACTGTGGATGGTGTAATTAAAAGGCACGTGATGAGACTGCAGTGGGACTGGCGCTTGATATCGCACCAACAGTCACTACTTCCTTAATTGGCCTGCCGGCAGCATTAATTATGCAAATGATGCAGCAGCACACGATGACTGTCCGTGGTCAGAAGGGGGGGGGGGGGGATAAACGTGCGAACGGAATCCTAGCTGCTGCGAGTGCAGGCAGGAGCGAGTGCTGCTAATGGAAAAGTGCTCGTGTTATTTACACCCTCGCCATCGCGATACGTGCCACGAGATGAGCGAAGAAAGGGGTTGCTGCCGGATGTTGGCTGGGATATCAGTTACGTGCTCCCAGTTCTTCTTCCAGGAACGTGAAACCGTCGAACTATGACCAGGGACTGGAAAAGCATGAACGTTTTTACAGGCACCTCACAGCTCTCGCCTGTTAGGAAGGATGTTCTAGAGTCGGAAATTGTTTTCTACATTTCTAGCGTGTTACGTTTTTTTTTTCTTCCGCTGCGACAAGAAATTATGGTTTGAAAAATCAAGTATGACAAATGTAAAAATTTTATTTTAAAATTCTAATCGAAGATTAACCATAGAAATTTTAATTTGTTATCACAAAATCAAGTAAAATTAATGCTCTATGTTACAGCCGAAATAATTGTCAATGCCATCAGATTATCATTAAATGATTTTCGTTGAAAGGTTTTATGCTGTTCGCGCGCACTTCGTTTTCAATTTTTGAGATAAAATTTAAAGTTTTAGTAGTAAAATGTCAAACACCTTACTGCAGGTTAATCCAGTGTTGGATTTAAAAGAAATTGCAATATGTCATTTTCGTGACATTCAGAAATAATTTAGTTGAAGCCACATGATTAATGTAAAAACCATTATTAATTTAGTATTCCGATTTATTTAATTGTTTTATCAAGTTTTCGTTGATGTCATGTAACGAAACCATAAAATGTCGACAAACTCTAAACAAACGATTTGGCCTTGGAACAACGATAAAATATATAGGTATATTAGTGAGCCCTTCGGAACTCGAACCCGGTTCGCCTTGGTGCGAGGCGAGCGCCCTAGCCGCTGCACCACCGCGGCCTCTTGTTGCAACAGTGCAAGGAACGCAAACCTGGTGGCACTGCTGCTTTGTGTAGACTACTTTGTATACTCGTCCTGAAAGAGGACGCTGGTCTTGTTTGTCAGCTCCAAACAGAGTTTGGATCCTACCGAAACGCTCTGCGAGAAATGCAGTTAAAGCTTAGTAGTACAATGAACATTTCGAGCGTGACTCTTATATGTAGAAGTATGTTTGGAGATTTGTTCTTTGTAAGTGACAAGAAGCCACGAGTTCACCAGCCAGGAAGGTCATTTTCTTCTATAGGCTGTTCACGGTAAAGTTAGCACTTTTGAGGCTCTGGAAACTGTTTTACTTCAACTATTTTTTATCCTATAACTACCCTTTTAAATAAATATTGCCATGTAAGCAATAAACACGTTGTGTAGGTTCCACCGCACTCGGAAGTTAACACCGAAGTCTAAAATTAAATTTATTTATTTAATATTATTCTAAGTGAAAGTGCTTTCAGAAGTGCTCACTTTACCGTGAATAGTCGACCTCCATTGGCGCAGTCGGTTGATGCGCCGCCGGTTTGGGGTGCCGTAGGTTCTTGGTTCGAATCCAAAGTAAGGCGTGGGTGTTAGTTTAAATTAGGTCGTAAATTAATTTGTAAGCCGTCCCCTGATAAGACTTCAGGCACAATGGAGGACGTAAATAAACCCATTCCAAACCAATATATGCGTTCTACAAACATTCATTTACATGTCTACGATCTTGGGGATCAGACTTATCGTCAGTTACAACATAATTTAATTTTTAAAATAAGAGAATGATGCACTGCGGCTATTAGCTGAACTGAGAAAAGTCAAATTACAGAAATCACTCAAGAAACCGGCAGGCAAGATGATCTGAATAGACCTGGAACTTAATAGTAGCCGGAGTAAGTTTTAGATTTCCCACGTGGTATTCAGACTTGCGTGACGATATTTTACTGTATTGATTGCGAACTTTTCTTATAAGAAGGTAAATTTTTAGTATTTTTTCTGTGGTTGAAAAGTTCTTTATAACTCTCCGAAAACAGACCGCGTAGATTTTAGCTGGACGCTTTAGGCTTGTGCTTACGTACACGTAGAATGCTACACGGTATGTTGCGTCGCAGCAAGCGGCGAAAAGAGCTACTAACTATGTGCATTTTTACGCTACTTAATTCTGTGATTTTAGCACGCATCTATACTAAACACATTCTAGTTTTAAAATACAAGCACACGCACGTTTTGTACACGAGATACTGTTAGGTTTACCAGACTGTAACACTTCGGGGAAACAGTAGAATGGTGTGATTGATTGATTGATTGATTGATTGAATATATTCGCGGTACATCCACTCGCGCAATAATCTAAATGAACGTTGCTTGCACTCTCTCGTTCATACACCGAGCATAGAACGGAACTGTTTGCTATTGCATTCTCTTTTTCTTACGGGTGGTAGCCTCCGCAGACAATTGCCAACTGTGATAATGTGAGCTACGATTTAGTGACGATCGACACTGAGTATAAACATGACACATCATCTTTGTGTGCGTAGACACAGAAAAAGGTTTGTTCAAGCAATTAAAATATTTGTTTCTAAGGGTGAAAAATAAATTTAGTCGCCCCAACAAAATATTTTGTCGAGTAAACCAACCTGGAAAGGCAACAAAATTATTTTTTTTCATGTAACGAAATACACGATTGAATAAACAAAACTCATGATTTGGACCAAAAGAAATATTTTGTCGAATCAACTGTATGTATTTGTTTGGCCACTCGTTTGATTGCCTTTTCTTTTGAAACTTCAACTCGAGAGTTTGTTTGTAGTTTTTATGACAATAAGGGCTGTAACATAGTTTTTTAGTGCATTCATTGATGCTTAATAATGGTATAAACATCGAAGCAAAACAAGTTCAACAGGAAACTAAGAAGTAAAGCTGTAAAACTTAAATTATTAATTTACTCTCGTACAGTATATGACCTGTATATTGTTACTTGTCGCTGGTCTGCGCTGCTGACCTTGGTCCACCCCGCGCGAGCCTGTGGAAGAGGACAGGGTAGTGATATGATAGCAGGGCGGCGAGTCACTAGGGGATGTTTTAATGACAGACGAGCGATAATCCTACCAGTATTTTGAATAATGAAGACATTCTACCGCGATAACCCTTTGGCGACTCTCCATTCCTGACCTTCAGCGTATAGTATTTCTGCGTTTATTTGAGGATTGACCCGGATTTCTGACTTTCTCTCAGCGTGACTCGGGGTGCTTTGAACCTTTCAGATGGTCAGGACGACTGATATAAAATTTCTTCGGGCCCCCGAGACGAGAGTTGATGAGTGAAATGAGTTTCTGAATGGCTGAGTTTTAGCGATAGACGACTAGCGACAAGAGACGTGACCAGCGGGAGGAATGTCTGCGACTGCGAGCATCGGAGCAGTGAAGAGTGCCACTGCAGACTGGAGTATTGGACTAGATGTGTGAGTGAGACATTACAAATGATGGCAGCAGATATACTGAACATGCGTTAGTGATGAGTATGAGATAATTAACAATAACCAAACAGAGACATAAAGAAGGACGTTAATTAGAGTTGAAATATACATTAATATTGAGTTCACTCTGAAATAAAAAGAGTGATAGTGGAGACAGATAATTTAATGCTGTAAATAATAGCTGTGTGAATAAATTAGCAATAAAATTTAGTTCTAGTATTTTTATTATGACCTCCATCCCTCATGAACTCAGATACGCCCCTCAGGCGTCCCATGAATAGGCTGTTCACGGTTAAATGATAACTTTTGAAACCCCTGCTTAAGATATATTTGTATACACGTTGTGTGTCCTTCCGCCTTATGTAAAATTAATATTGCCATGGACCTCGCAACTTTATTCGTGCGTTGGTCAAGTGAAACTGTGAAATTATCGTAAAAGTAAATACTGTTCAAATCTGCTCATTTTTACACTTTGATGCATCAAAAGATACAGAAAGCGAGAGAAATAATTTAAGTTTTCACAAATGGTTACCTAACATTTTTTGTTAAACGTTAATAAATGGAACTACTTTCCCCTCCATCGTTACCAACATTACTGAGCGAATGTCACTCATTGCGCCCGTTAAAATGTATGACATTTTTTCTAAGGTTGATTTGAAAAGTGCTCACTTTGTCGTGAACAGCCTTTAACAATACTGTGTAAGCCAGTATTGACCCCGGCTATCCAAAGAGTGTGAAATCCCTGAAACGTGGTCGTGTAGCTCTCGTTGCTCTCTTATTATTGGCCATCGCCGGGTAGTCATTTTACCAACATAAATCCTAACAAAAAGAATATTCAACAGTTTCGAGCTGAACGCTTGTAATTCATAAATACCCTCTTTGAAAAGATTTTTTTGTTATGTCAATTTTTTTAATGCTTCTATGTGAAAAAAAACGTGCGGTAGAAAACGATTCTGTTCAGTCTCGTTGCCGTGTGGGTGATTCTAATTCAGATAGCGTGTTACAGAGGAAAGGTACTGCGCATGGGTTATAAACAAAAATAAAATTGTCTGGGTGTTTTTGTATACTTTGTAAACAGTTGATTGGCGTTTTAGTTGTTATCGCTAGTCCACCGGCACCGGAAATCAGGCATTACCTGGCAAAGTCAAGTCTACCATCGTAGTGTGACACTCATGGCAGTTTTGTGGCGGTTCAATCGGGAGTAGACTCTTCACGCTCTGCTTGCGATAACAGAATCTGTTTTTAGGACGCCGTAAGGGATGCCCTCATGAAACACTTTTCCAATACCTGCTGACTAGGGACAGGTGTGTTTTGGGAAAATATTTACCACATGCTAGACTTCAATATCCTACGTCCACAAACACAAATGCTTTTTGGTTACTGGCCCCGTGTCTACGTGAGAACACATGTTATTATTCGACTGGGCTAATCGCAATAAAGTACTCCGTTACTGAACGTCCATGATTCGCGGACAGACACTTGAGGAACGGGACATTTAAAATCATCCAACCATGAAAGCGCATGTGAATAAAAGTGTTTTTGGAGTACAACTGGTCTTGAAATCTTTTCGGGGGGGAAAAAAACACCGTTCCCTACCGATAAGCCCCGGAAAGCATTCTTCCTATTTATACGGACTCTACTGTGTGGAGAATGGGTTGTTATAGTTCATTCTCTGCTACTTCATACTTCGTTGAGGCCCTGCTGAAGTTCTACTTCCAGGATATTCCTACGCCTCGTGCAAACAAAGCTGAACCAAGTCTAAATATTTACACCAAAAGGACGACACATCGCATTCGTGCCGCACTCATTGTAATAATATTTTGCATAAGAACTATATATTACTAGGTAGGCTATTACCAACATACTTATATCTCAATGTTTCTATTTATATTAATTACAAATTAAATATAATCTGTAAAAATAATTTAAGTAAAAGTTTAATTTTAAAAATTAGATATTTTTGTATTAACACATGAGTAAAGCGTATGCGATGCATGTCATATTTAGGAAACTATCAAACACGTAATTCATCGGGTGATTTTTCGAAGGTTTGATTATAAAAGTGTGAAGAAACTGCGAATAGACGATGCCGCGCGGGCTAATTGGTCCGGCGGACAGATGTGATGCGTATATGTATTTGATGTTGTTATGACGGACGGCATTTACATCCCGATATGGATGCGTGTGTAGCTAAATGGGAAAATATGCATAAATCTTAATTTTTGGAATGTTGCTGTGCTGACGTCCCACGGCTAGTTCAGAGAACTGCTTATCATTTTTTCGCTCTCGAAACACATTCGCCAATTCGTAATGAATACAGATTGAACTCACCTGATGAATTCGAACTTAACAGCCTGTTCGCAGAAATCAATGCGCCATTCCTAAAAGGTTTAATGCGATAAGGAAACGTATTAAATGATACACTACCGAGAAGTCAGTCAAAACTGTTTATTTTTTGATAAAGGCTGTTCACGATAAAGTGAGAACTTGAGAAGTGAACCTTAGAAAAAAGTCACTGCTCCTGCATGCATATATTTTAATGGGCGCACTGAGTGACATTCGCCCAATAAATTTGGCAACGACTAATGGAAAGTAGTTCCATATCTTAATGTCGAATAAAAAGTGTTAGGTAACCACTTGTGATAATTTAAAATTATTTCTTTCTCTTTCTGTTTTTCTAATGCATCGAAGTGTAAAAATGAGATCTGTAAAGTATTTCCTTTCTTAATAATTTCACAGTTTCATTTGACCGACACATGAGTAGAGTTATGAGACCCATTGCAATGTTAATTTTATATAAGGCGGAGGAATACATAACGTGTACAAGTAGATCTTTAGCAGGGCTTTTAAAAGTGCTCATTTCTCCGTGAACAACCTATAAACCGTTGTTTCTACACGTTTTAGTTTAATTTATGACGTTAATGATTGAGCAAAAGTAGTGATTGCCTTCGGGAGTGGCAATGGTCTTAGAGGGAACGAAGTAGTCGAATTTGCAAGTGTGTTGACTCGTACGAGAACTCGTAGACTCGTGCGAGTCGGCCAGTAGTGGCAAAAATCCTGGTATTCATGAAATCCTCATTAAAATTTAAACTGGAAGACGACGTTGACAAATAGGGACCGCGCCGGAGTGTTTCGTGTCTTGAAAATAATGACCCTCTCTTCCCGGCAATAATTTCCACATAATACAGGTCAACTCAGGTCCTGGTCTGTACAACCAATTTCGGAAGGAACGCCCCACAGGGAACTATGCTGTTAAGATTTTCCGTATATTTACGGAAACTTTTACGGAAATGCACAGTAAATATACGGAATCGAAATCCGTAATGGCGAAAAACGGAGATAAGTGCGTAAATACAAAATACGGAAAATCTCCGTATTTTCTATAACTTCGGGTTTCGGGCACGAACAATGACGAGTCTACACGAAGCTTTCTTCGCCACTGTAAACAGAAAATTATCGTTTCTGCGGAAGTTAAGGTTATCCATATCACTAAGACTTGTTCTTTCAGACGTTAAAAAGTAGCAATAGACGCCTGTAACACTTAGCAACACTTAAAATACACTAACTTTAAAAGAAACAAAAAAGTAGCTTATGTGACTAACAAAGGAATTAAAAAATTATACAAGGTTCACAATGTGAGTAGTGTAGGGAAGTAGTTAGAGTCGTGAGCTTGCTTAAGTATAAAATATTTTTACTTTTTTAAATATCTTTTTTATACACAGTAGAACACCTACATAATGAAATTTAAATAAAATATATATTAAAAGTGATTTAAACTAGAAGTACAGAAAACTAACTAGGGAATTAACGGAGAGGTTCCGTGAATTTTACGGAATGTCCGTTTTTGAAAATCAGTGTGCCCGTAATTTTACGGAGAGTTTACGGACACCTCTGGATAAGCACTTTTTCGTAAAATGAAGGAAAATTTTTTTAACAGTGTACATGCCATGAACATATGGAGCTGAGTGGCCTTAGCTCATTTCTGCTCACTCAGTTGCCCGGTCACAATGAGCGAATGGAGACCGATATTGAAATGTTCTTGCCTGAAAACGTTTCGCCTGCTCAATTGAACATCGTTTCTGCCTGTATTGGAATGATACGAGGCGCCATGTTAAACACGTACTTAAGGAATCCTTCAACGTGGACTGCGTGCAAGGTGTGGTGCAAGCTGGAAGTGTTTCTACAATATTATGGGAATGTTTCGATTATGCGAAAATGGATCCTTTAGCTGAGGTGACAGAACTTTTGAACCACCGCCGCCAAGTATTGTTTTTGCTCGAATATTCAGGAGCATTTACACGTCGAGAATGGCTCGAAAAATCCCGAGGGACAAGCCCTTCAAAAAATCTGCAGGAGTACCTTGAACTGTAGGATGTTTACGGTAAAACGAGCATTTTTGAAAGTCCTGCTTAAGATCTACTTGTACACATGCTGTGTATTCTTCCGCCGTATGTAAAATTTACATTGCACGGGGAAACTATTAGAAAAGTAAATATTCTACAAACCTGCTCATTTTTACACTTTGGTGCATTAGAAAATTCTGAAAGCGAGATAAATAATTTAAGTTATTACAAATGGTTACATAACACTTTTTGTTCGACGTAAATATATGGAACTACTCCCCCCCCCCCCCCCCCCGCGGTTACCAACTTTACTGGACACATGTCTCTCATTGCCCCTTTTAAAATGTATGCAGGTAGGGTCAGTGACTTTTTTCTAAGGTTCATTTCAAAAGTGCTCACTTTATCGTGAACAGCCTATACCAACGTTACTGGCCGCTCACCAGTAAGCGTGCCTCTTATAGTCTATTCGTGGTTTCTTCGCACTTTTTAAATCAAACTTTTGAAAAATCACTCCATGTCTGAAGAGTTTAGATATCTCTAAACATGCAATGTATCATAACCGTTTTATACCTCTGTTAACATGAGATTATCTTATTTATTGCTAAAAAGGAAGTTTTACCTGTATTTTATTTATAAAATATATTTCGTTTACAATAAATATTATAAAAACAGCAAGAAAACATTCGTGTTGGTAGCGCGTAGTAAGAAATAGTTCTCGTGCAAAATATTTTACTACTGAGTGCGCACGAATTCAGTGCGTTGTCTTTTGGTGTAATTTTCTAGACTTAGTTAAGATTAGTTTGCACGAGGAGGAGGGATATCCTGGAAGTAGAACTTTAGCAGGACTTCAGAAAAATACGAAATAACCGTGAATGGATTATAAAATATATGCACGTAGGAGAAGTGGCATTTTTCAAAAGTTGATTTCTAAAAGCGCTAACTTAATCGTGAATATCCCATAACATGCATAACACTGGGTTATAGATCTGCACTAGAACTGTATGCGGCAGATGGAACTATTTTCGAGTTGTCAGAACAAGAGGCAGCGGTTTTTTTTTTTTTTGCGTGTCAAGTGCCGTATGTCAGTCAGCAGAATCCGCCCGGCAAACTGTACGAAACACGGTTGGCAACTACTGCACGTTGAAAAGAAAAAGAGGGGCGGGGGGTTTATTTACCTAGACAGCGTTTCCCGTGACTATAAACCGTATGCTTCCATATTTATGTCCATAACGAACTGAGGTGTTATATATTTTCGTTGTCATGTTTCCGTACACAAAACGGTATAAAGCTTCTACAGTGCAAAATTTATGTTTTTGCTGGTGTACAGTAGGAATGTATTGAGAGAGAAACGGTTAAATCATAAAAGAGAATTAATTTTTAGGACATATGATACATAACACAGGCCTTGCTAGTTCGTGTACGAAACTGTATTATAAATAACAGAATTTTGGGAGAAACTGAAAAACCAGTAATAGCTCCCATAAACTCTTTATGAAGCCGTGGCATTACTCAGAACTTAACACATAATTTATATCTGCATTTATAGAATATTTGGAGTATTTTTCCTGTTTTTGCATCTTTCGTGGAACTCAAGAATGTTATTCTCATTCAGTAACAGTCATCGAGAACAGAATATGTGTGTCTGCTGTGTCGCAAGAGCCGGCAATACGAGTGACAAGCGAGTAGCGCAGTATAATGTGGATATTGTCAACATATGCAGTATGCATGTAACAACTGTAACAAATCAGAGATGAGGTTTTAACCAGACTTGATGCAAAGCGAGCCCAATGGAATATCACGATGTTGATATTACACTGTGCTGTGACTCCGCTTTAGCTGGCAGGTCATGCACTATTAAGGTGGTGACGTGCTGAACACACAGACGGGATTCTCCTTAAGCATCTTTATATAAATCTGTGTAACTCACAAGAGTACAACACTTTACAAAAATTACGTTATGATAAATGGGAGAGTAATTATACACTATCTACCAAAAAGTAATCGGGCACCTGTCCACAATGTTTGCTCGGTGGTTGTCACCCTATTGGAATCTCGTAAGGCCACCTCTTGTGGCTATAGCAGCAACCACACTGTCTGGCATGCTCTCTACGAGTGTTTACAGGACATCCATAGGGATTCATCGCCATTCCTCTTGCAACCATTCCATGAGTTGAGCAATGGATTTTGGCCACGCCTGACGAGTCATCACCTGGCTATTCAATTCGTCCCAAAGATGTTCTATAGGATTAAAGTCGGGGCATTGGGCGTGCCAGTCCAATCGCCGAACATTGTTGTCGAACATTGAGCATAGTAGCTCTTGAAATATGGGCACCTGGCATTGTCATCCTGGAAGTAACACGGGTCCATTCTGCAAAAATGCCACAATGTTGGGAGCATTTCATTATCCAGAATGTTACAATAGGCCTGTGTGTAATTTCTACCACGGACAAACACCAGCGATCCTATGCTGAAGGCTGTGAAACACTAGTCAACTTCACGGGTACCCAATTACTTTTTGGTGATGTTTGGTGAAGTGGTACCTTACCCAGGTTCCGTCGACCTCGTGGCGTTCGTCTGTTTCCCGACAGTGGGAAAATGGTGAGGTTGAAGAACTCTTCAATAATGAGAGGAAGCGAAGGTAACAAGAAGTGACGAAGCAAGGTAATTGGTGTACGGAGCTGCTGGTTGTGTTTATTACAGCAGCTTGCGCTTGCATTAAATGGCTTGGCCATGCCCATTGCCGTGAACTTGGCAGAGAGTGACGGGTGTACAAGCTTCCTCTTAGTTGAGGCGGCAACACGCTCGAATTGCAGATGCGAATGCGTGCAGCCTGCTTGCTGCCCTATCTACTTATGTGACATTGTGGTTAAGAAAATATTAAAAATTATTAACCCATTAAGAAAGACTGACTATTTGAGAATGCAACAATATTTACATTAATTTTTGTTTAACTTTAACATTTAGAACGCTGAAAATCTCCCCCATAATAATAGGTATTACGGTTAAAATATGACATATTTAATGTAGTGATAGAAAAAATCTTGTTTGGCAATGTTGATTAAATTCACCTGAAAAGGAACATAATTATACATAACATGCAACTGTACTTGTGGAAGACATACACTGTTGGACTTAAGGTTGTGCCACAATGAACCCTCATATATATATATACTTATCATAATTCCTTAATTTAAAAATACCATAATGAGCTCATTTTGTAAGGTTATGGGAAGGGGAATGATGTGCATAATGGTACATAGTATTTTGTATGACTTAAGTTATTTACTTATGTAACAATTTTTTCAAAAATTCTTAACCCTGCTACGTTTTGTTACTTAGGATGGGTGTCTCTGGAATGTTTACCCTACTTATATATAATCTATTCATACAACTACCATCTATATATTATATTTAAAATATCACATCCCCAGCCAGTGAAATTCTGGCTCAACACAATAAACCATTAGTGAAGTTCTTATAAAGTGTTAGTTAATTAGTAGATATGTTTTCTCGACCCACTTTGACAGCGTTACATTATTAGTAATTTAAAAACTAATTTGTTCAACATCTAGTGCATGTCTCAGACATAATGCAATTTTACATATTGTGCAAGGATTCTGAACATATTCAAAATTAACTCTATTTGTTCTTTGAAATCAACTTTTGTACCATTAATCTCATAGGTGTGATCACCTGCTGCACCTTTGTCTAATAAAATAATTTTAACAATAATAGATATGTAGAAAAACTTACTAAGTTTACATTGAACAGGATTATACACTCAGCAATGAACAATCGATGTGATTACGGCCTAAATAGCGTTTGTGAATTTGTGATTTCTCGTTTAATGTTCCTATGGGAGAAAATTTTTGTGTTCTTAATCTCAGCAAAGAACAATACATCTTTGTGCCCTGTGTGAGCTTCTCGCGCATATGTAAAGAGAGTCTGGGCGCCATTATGTGTATCCGTATTTGTTCCGGCCGGGCTGCATGTCAGTATAGTGTAGTGAAGAATGGCGCAGCGTTACCTTGTAGTGAAAAGTTATGACATGTGGTCCTGTGCTGCGCTGCCTTAATGCACGTCGCCATAAACGCTTGTACGCGGCACCTAACCACGGGCGTGTAGTTGACCGCTCTCTGCTCTGCACTCCAGATGTAATGCGTCTGCATTGTAGTTCTATCGTCGTTTGCCCTGAAACACTTTCGGCATGGTTTAGCACTCAGACATAACAATTTAATTTAATACACATGCCCTTTTTGTGTAAAGTAATTAATTATTATATAATGGAGGATGTGGTGCCTCTGGGTACCTATTCACAAATGTTCAGTGTGTGTCCACCAGACGCACGACATATGTCTAAACAGTAGCCAACTCGTCTCACAGTCGTGCGAGTATGTCATATGTTACCGCAGCCACCGCTGTTGCTATGCGACGTCGTTGTTCGCCCACATTTGTTGAAAGGTAGGCATGTAGATTGAGTCTTTCTCAAGCCCCTACAAGAAAAATTCAAATTCGCTTAGATCACGTGACTTTGAAGGCCAGTGGAGCAATGCGCGATCCGTAAGATCCTTCCGGCCGATTCATCGTCAAGGAAGCTATTTGTTGAGGAATTCTTTAACATGCAGGTGTCTGTGCGGTGGTGCTTCGTCCTTTTGAAAAATGTCATTATCGGAATGTTCTCGTAATTGTGGAAGCAGCCAAATCTCCAACATACCTAGAAGTGACATTCCAGTAATGGTGTTTCCTGCAAAAAAAAAAAAAGAACGAACTATACACATGCTCTCAGGTGATGGCGCAAAACACATTCAGCTTTGAAGAGTGTCTATCATTAGAGCTAGTGATATGATATGAAAAAAAAGTGAGTACAGCGTAGACTCCAATGTTATAAGTACCCAGTAGCAGTTTGTCTATTGCCATTGGTTGCTGTCTGTTTGGGAAGGCGTTTTCATATTTGACCTGGCCACTCAGTATTCAGCAACATTGGCACGGTTCCTACGTGATTCGTGTACAGACAATTAACACGTGTCAAAAAGTAATTCAGCCAATCAAGACAGGTAACGACCCCACAGTGCTTCGAAACATAACTTGTCTTGAAATATTTTCGCGAAATCTCAGTACCCCTATCTATCATGCTCGACTATGGTATCTGGCCGCTGTGTTCCCCATATTCGTACGTTGTGACGGTGCACTTTTCCACTTAAATGGAACGTGGTCTCATCGCTGAACAACATTGTCCATCTCCATTCCCAGAATGAATTAACAAATCTCAATACGTAGTTGTTTATCACCATCACGAAGGGCTTGTGGCACTTGAGTCCTGTATGTCTTGAAAAACAATTGGCGCCGCAGAACACGTCAGACAGTCATGTGGGAGATGGCCAGCTCTCGGCTGCTACGACCAATGGACTTATGTGGGCTCCGTACTAAACTCTGCCAAATGCGCTGTACGTCATGTTGAAGTACACTGAGGGGAACTGTGGACTTCCCCTTACTTTAACAACCGGTCTCTGGAAATTGCTGCTGCCACCATCGAATGCTCTGCGCAGTAGGAGGTACAGTGTCATACTGTCGACGGAATTGACGCTGCACATTTATAACCGACTCACACTTGTTGGAACAAAGAACGAAAACACATTTTATTGCTGTGTTATCGTCGTCTCGACACATACTGAACGAGCACGCTAGCAGAACCAGCTGCATCGCTTCCAGGGCGACACCTACCGGCAACCAAGTGAACCGGCGACGTGAAACATGCGCCGAGGAAAACTTTACGTTTCGATGTGTATTTAACAATTTGCCGTGAGGCTTTATCTTCACTCATGTTAAAAGTTACAGTCTTTGTAAAATCGGATAGTTCTTTTAGTTACATGCAGTATTGTATGCATTTTACACGAAAATGGTAATGGCGGTTGCAACAAGAGGGCCACTTCCGTAGATTAGTTCATACTCCTCAATAAACCAGCAACAAACATTCTTAATTCCTGATGGCGAATACGTTGCACGTATTAAGAGGGTAGGCAACCCTGTTATTTTAATTACGAGGGAAGCGTCGCCGACAGTTTGTTCTTAGTTTCAAGATCGTTAATATTCAGTCGAGGGAGAAAGTTTCCTGTTTTTTTTTTTCCACCCCATCCTGTATATGAGCTTTACACACTTACATGCATACATATACATACATACAGGCTGTTAACAGTAAAATGAGCACTTTTGAAAGCCCTGCTTAAGATCTACTTGTATGCACTTGTATTCCACCGATTTATGTAAAATTAACATTGCTATCGACCTCATCACTTTATTAATACATCGATCAAATGAAACTGTGAAATTATTAAGAAAGTAAATACTTTACCAAACTGCTCGTTTTTACACTTGGATGCATTAAAAAAACTAGAAAGTGAAAGAATTAATATTAAGCTATCACAAATGGTTACCCAACACTTTTTATTCGTCGTTTAGCTATGGAACTAATTTCTGTCCATCATTACGAACTTCACTGGGTGAATGTCAGTATGCCCATTAAAATATATGCATGCAGAGTCAGTGACTTTTTTCTAAGATTCATTTCTAAAGTGCTCACTTTATCGTGAACAACCTTTACATACACATACATGCATTAAGATCCCTTTAAGACTAACACTGGATACGGGGTCTATAGGATATTCACGGTTTCTTCACACTTTTTGAAACAAACCTTTGAAAAACCACCCCACGTATGACGTGTTCAGTTACTAAATATGTTACATACCATAAGCGTTTTATATTCATTATGGCATAAAAATTACCATAATTTTTGGTTAAACTGAACTTTTACTTATATTTTATCTATAATTAATAATTAGAGAGCCGAGAATTTCGCGGGTTCATTTCTTGACAAGTTGGAATTCACACACTTTTACTTTCATATTACTTTTGTAATTGGTCGACGTGTTGTTTGACACCTCCTGGAGATATATAAGCCAATAACAAACATGCAATGAATTGTGCGCCCAACCACTGCCTTTTACTACCAGAACAATCAACCAATAAACAGTTGATATCTGTATGAGAGTATATAAGACTGTGAAGTCTAGCTTACATGTCATTGGACTCAGTAATTTATCTGGTGTATATTCATAACTAACATGAATAAAAACAGAGACAAAATAGGTGTGTTGGCAACGTCTGGTAAGAAACATTTCTTATGTAAAATATTATTACACTGAGTGCGCACGAATCCATTTGTTGTGTAATTTCCTCGACTCGGTTAAGCTTTGTTTGCGTGAGGCGTAGGAATATCCAGAAAGTAAAACTTAAACAGGGCTTCAGAGAAGAGTGAAGTAACCGTGAATGTACTATACCATATTTATGGTCCGGTGTGCACGGGATGTTGTCAGCCCCCAGCTCAGCGCGACCTGCACCGCGGGAGCGCCACTCTGCACGTCCGCCGTTTTATATTCCCCTCCGCTGCATGCCGGCGGGAATCTAATCAGGGCGTAATTAGCCCTGCGACGTGGTCCGCGGCTCCCGAACCCCGCTGCGGGCAGTCTCGCCGGCATGTCGTCGACTGTACCGCTGCTATACGCTGTTCACGGTCAAATGAGCACTTTTGTAAGCCCTGCTTTGGATCTACTTGTATACATGCTGTGTGTTCTTCCGCTTTATGTAAAATTATCATTTCCAGGGGTCTCATCACTTTATCCATGCGTCGGTCAAGCGAAATGCGAAATTACTAGAAAAGTAAATATTGTACAAATCTGCTCATTTTTACTCTTCGGCGCATTAAAAAGAATACAGAAAGCGAGATAAATAACTTAAGTTATTACTAGAGCCCCAAGTATTTCGCGGATTGAGTTGGCAGAAAGCTAGGCCGGGCAGCCCTCTATACACTCGAGACATTATAGTTTGCTTATTGGTTGCTGTGATCAAGTGAGGCCTGTGTACAGGGCTGTTAAACACTCACCCACACAGCTGCTTCCTGCTTATTACTGGCTCGCAATAAAACGGGGTGGATCTAAAGAACTGTCGTCCAATTACAACAGTAGGAGAAAACAATAAGTGTTTGGAGTCTACCTCGCATCCGAATCAATTTGCTAAATACTCGTGGCTCTAGTTATTATCATATGGTTACCTAACACTTTTTTGTTCGACGTTAATATATGGAACTACTTTCCCCTCCATCGTTACCAACTTTACTGGACACATGCCGCTCATTGCGCCCGTTAAAATATATGTGGATAGGGACAGTGATTTTTTTCTAATGTTGATTTCAAAAGTGCTCACTTTATCGTGAACAGCGTTTACTTGTTTGCACGTTGTGTATTCTTCCTGCTTTATGTAAAATTAACATTGCCACGGGATTCATGATTTTATTCATGCTTCGGTCAAGTGAAATTGTGGAATTATTAGAAAAGTAAATATCTTACACAAATCTACTCATTTTTACACGTCGATGCATTAAAAAAAAAAAAAAAAGCAGAAAGTGAAATAAAAAATTTAAGTTATCACGAATTGTTACCTAACATTTTTTATTTCACGTTAAGATATGGAACTACTTTCCATCCTTCGTTACCAACTTTACTGGGTGCATATCACTCAGTGCGCTCGTTAAAATATAAACAGGCAGGTACAGTGACTTTTCCTAAGGTCGATTTCTGAAGTGCTCACTTTATCGCGAACAGCCCTTACACATCTCCCTCATAGATTAAAAATGAGGTAGGCCGATCTCGCTGGCTGCGCACAACCAATTTTTACGTTTAACTTTTAAATTGAACTGAAGATGACTTGCAGATTTTCAGAGGAAATGTGTCATGTGTAAATATGTCATGAAAAGAGAATATATTTATGACATTCATTAAAAACAATTCTCTCTGCTTGAGAAAGTTCGTGTTGTTGGGTGGTATCACTGAAAATTAATTTTCTGGCCAGATGGATGACGTTCTGTCGTGAGTCGCTTTCAATTGACGGACGAAAAAACCGACGGATGGCTGACTGACGGAAGTAACGGATGGTTGTGAGCCAAAGTTTATTCACACTTTTTGAATCAACCTTTGAAATTTCACAAACTGAGATATTTGGGCGGCTCTTAACATGGAGGTCTTGAGAGCCGATGAGGGCGAAACGAGGTGAGTATGGAGTAGCGTTGAAATTCGCGAGTGGGGGAAACGGGAAATCCCCGAGAATACCCGGTATCGTCCGGCACGATTTCCATATGCGAAAGTTCAAGAGCGTCCCCGCCAGGAATCGAACCTGGCTCGCCTAGGAGAAAGGTGAGTAGTCTAGCCACTACGCCACCGCGGCCCCGAAATTTCAGAAATATTAATGTAGTGACCTTTCGATGTCCATACAATTACAATTATTACAGTTTACGTTAGTGTAGTAATATGTGTAACAATACGCTTATCTGTGTTCCAAACGTTCAGAAACTATGTTTACCTGTGTTCTTAATATCCCTTACGTTATAACAAAAACAATTTCATTCATTACTGCGAGAAACGTACAGGATACAATAAACTTCCAACTGTACTATAAAAATGATAAATATGATATATTTGGTAAACTAGGCTAATTATTTATTAACGGGAAAGCCTTTTACTCTGTGACTGAATTTCTTCAAAAATACAAAAATTTTATGTTGTACTTGATTTATATGTGTGGTTTTCTTTTTTAATGCCATTTTTTTAAATAATGTCTTCATTTTACTGGTAATATTTTTATTTTTATTTACTTCTTTGTATTTTGTTGTTTATATTACCAAGTCGAATGCAGTGTAAAATTTTCAATGGCTGTAAAAATAAATATAAAATATTTTTAAATGTTTGGAAATTTCCTAAATATGTCGGTTATCACATGCGTTTTATACCTGTGTTAATATAAAAGTGCCTTATTTTTGTTAAATCGAACTCTTTATTAGATTTTATTTATATTTCATTTCTATTTTAAATGAATAAAAAGAAAGAATACAGGGGTTATAGTAATGCCCTGTAATAAATATAATTACACTGAGCGCGCACGAGTGCGGTTCGCTGTCCCTTTGGTGTAATTTTTTTGACTTAGTCAAGCGTCATTTGCATGTGTCAAGGGAATGTCCGGAAAATAAAACTTCGTCTGGGTTTCAGAAAATTTGGAAATAACTTTGAATCGACTGTAATCACACGATTATTGCAAGAGATCTGGTATTTCTGCGGATTCATTTAGCAGCCAGCTAGTATCTAAAATACTTCGTGAACTCGCAATCCAGTTAGTAATTATTTCGCTGCTGCTCCAGTTTTGCCCCAGAGCAGGTACCGCAGGATTCGGGTCTCTTTTTATTGCAGGTTAGTTATTGGCTCAAATTCGTCCAGGACGTGGCTTACAAACAGCGATCCAGTTGAAAAGGAATTCGATTATACGTGTGTTGTTTGTAGTGTAGCTCGTCCCCTAATTAATTCGTAAAATGTTTGGCTCTCTAATTACATGCATTCTTCCTTGTTTCCCGCTTTGTTTTTATTTGATGTAATAGTATTTACTTTAGGACAACGAAGATGGTTTTACCCCGTTGGATATTGTATCTTAATGTTAATAATTGATGATAACTAAAAATTATGGAAATTGTGCCTCCCCATTTGGTATAGGCTGTTCGCGGTTAACTGAACGCTTTTGCAATCAATCTGAAAAATGTCACTGGCCCGACTTGCATGTATTTTCAAGGGCACGCGGACTGGCATGAGCCTAATAAAGTTGCTAAAAGCTGTTCGCGATAAAGTGAGCACTTTTGAAATCAACCATATAAAAAAGTCACTGCTCCTGCCTGCATATCTTTCAACAGGCGCACTGAGTGACATGCGCCCAGTAAAGTTGGTAACGATGGATGTAAAGTAGTTCCATATCTTAAAGTCGAATAAATAGTTTAAGGTTATCATTTGTGATATTTATTTAGTTTTCTGTTTTTTTAGTACATTGACGTGTATAAATGAGCAGATTTGTAAAATATTTACTTTTCTAATAATTTCTCAGTTTGACTTGACCGACGCATGAATAAAGTGATGAGGCCCATGGCAATGTAAATTTCACATAAGGTGGAAGAATACACAATGTACATACAGGTAGATCTTAAGCAGGGCATTCAAAAGTGCTCATTTGACCGTGAACAGTTTATAACGACGGAAACGAAGTAGTTCAATGTTTTAACATTGAAATAAAATTACTATGCAAACATTCCTGAGTACTGAAATTATTATTTTTTCAATGATCATTGTGCAATATATATATTTAACAATTCGACAGTTTCACTTCACTGACGCATGAATAAAGCGATCAAGCCCATGGAAGTGTTAATTTTACACATAGTGTAAGAATACTGAGTATACATAAAAGTAGTTCTTAACACGATCTTTTGAAAGTGCTCAGTTTATCGTGTACAGCATATAACAGTGTGTGAGTGAAGAGATTTGGACGGCTCTTAACAGCGAGGTCTTGAGAGCCGGTGAGGGTGATTGAAGTGAATATGAAGCAGCGCCGGAATGAAGGGGCGTGGTAAGCGGGAGATCCCCGAGAAAACCCACCAACCAATGGCATCGTCCGGCACGATTCACACTTGCGGTGACCCGGCCGGGGGTTGAACCCGTTTCGCCTTGGTGGGATGCGAGTAGGCTAATTGCTCAGCCACTGTGGCCCCTCAGTATATAACAGGGCATTAGGATTAAAATTTGATTCAACTCTTAGATTGTTAAAATTATGCAACGAACAAGAATTTACCGATATAACTATTGAGCCTACTTGTCTCTACACAGGTGCAAATAATTTTAATGGAGTCCGTAAAAATTTACGTGGAAAGTAGGCCTTGGCGTCTCGTTGACAACGATATCGTTAGTATTGGACCCAGATAATTATGCAGCACCAGTGAGATAATTGCAACTAAAGGCTTTTCATGATAAAGTGAGCACTTTTGAAATCAACCGTAGAAAAATGTCACTGCCCCCAACCTGCATATAATTTAAAGGGCGCACTGAGTCATATGCTCCCAGTAACGTTGGTAACGATGGAGGAGAAAGTAGTTCCATATCTTAACGTCGAATAAAAAGTGTTATGTAACCATTTGTGGTAACTTAAATTATTTCTACCGTGTTCTGTTTTATTTAATGTGTTAAAGAAGTGTAAAAATAAGAAGATTTTTAAAATACTTACGTTTTTAATAATTTTTCTATTTCCCGTGGCCGACGCATGAAGAAAGCGATGAGGCCAATGGCAATGACTATTTTACATAAGGCGGAAGAACACAGAACGTGCATACAAACAGATCTTAAGCAGGGCTTTCAAAAGTGCTTGTTTGACCGTGAACAGTGTATAATGTGTTTCTCTGAGAAGTCGAACCCATATCCTCTCGTAGCTTAACCTGCCTGCAACCAGCTGTATGACGGGGCTAGGATTCCGAGCATGAATTTCGGTTGTAATCCGTCTTATGTTTTGGTTGGAAGGGTTTATTAACCTGAAGTATTTACAGGGCCACCATTTCTGAAAAAAAAAATTGCGAGTTTTAATTAAATGATAAGACTTTGCATGGCCTACCGTAACACGACTATTATGCAGAATTTGGTGTGGATCAGTTGATTTGTCTCCGAGATGTGGCATAAAAACACAATTTCCTCATATGTGGCTGTTTTCATAAATGGTGACCAAAAAGGTTTTGTATTATCACATTTGGTGTTTGACATAGATACTGCCAGCGCATAAAATTTGGTTGTTATTGTTTGGACGTATGACACACTAACCTAAAATATTTACGTGACTGTTAATGTGAAAATATGCGACTTCCCCCTTAAGTCATGCAAATTTATATGTACTACAGGAGTATAACTTGTCGCCTGAATTTGGTGAGAATCAGTTAGTTGTTTGCCTATATATGACGTAAAGTTTAATTTTCCATATGGTGCTATCTTCCAAAATGACGGACAAGCATTAGCTTATTTGATGTTGCCATAGATACTGCCAGCATACAAAGTTAAGTTGAGACTGGTTACATGATTTTGTATATATTTGTCATTCTATGCTAAAATGTTTATATGGCCTCTATTTTGAGAATAAGTGTCTGCCCCTCGTGAAATATATCAATTTGCATAGCCTACCATAATGCTGCTTGTCTGTAAAGATTTTTAAGAATCGGTTGTTTGTTTCCCGAGATATGACAAAACATTATTTACTAATGTAGTGCTATCTTACAAAATGGCAGACAAAAGAAGGCTCTGTGTAGTCACATCTGTTGTTGTGATGTATATCTACTGCATGCATACAAAGTTAAGTTGAAATTTGTTATATGGTTTTGTAAATTTACTATACTAAGCTAAAATGTAAATATGTAGCCGCTATTTTGAAAATAAGTGCCTGACTCACAACATACAAATTTACATGATCTACTGTAGTAACTACTTGCTTGCCAATTTTGGTAGGAAATGGTGTATTGTTTCACTAGTTATTACATAAAAACTTATATTTTCATGTGGATCTATGTTACAAAAGGCCAACAAAAGAGGCTGTATATTGACGTATTCGATGGTTGTAACAGACATTTTCTGCATACCAAGTTTGGTTGAATTGAGTTCAACCGTTTATGGTGGATTTAGCAAAGGAACAGAAAATATTTGTAAATCCGCCATATTGAAAATAAAGTACCCTATAAATTTAAATCACACATGTTTACGTGGCCTACCTTTGTATTACTTACATGTCAAATTTGGCAGGAATCGACACATGTAGTTTCCGAGATCACACATATTTACGTGGCCTACCTTTGTATTACTTACATGTCAAATTTGGCAGGAATCGACGCATGTAGTTTCCGAGGTAGGTTATAATGTAAAAGCTTTATTTTTGAAGAAGTGCTATATTCTAAATTGGCAGACAAATAACTGTATCCCTCTCTAAATGCAATGCCTACACGACGCACTTTTAATATACCGAATTCGGTTTAAATTGGTAAAATGATACCCGAGACAGCACATAGAACCCTAAATTTTAAAATGACCGCCACTTTGAAACTAGCACTTCGAATAGTTGATAACTATAAAAGTAAGCTGTTCTTATTAAGTGATTAACTACAGTTAAAATCAGATATTTTAAGATTTCTTCTACTATACGTATTTGAAGGACAGTAAAATAAAGGAAACGGTCCATAGCTTATGTTGTCAAATGTCGTTATATATTAACTGAGTACATTATGTTACATCAGCAGATAACGCTTTAGGGCATTTTTTGTAGTATCGTTACAGAGTTTTAAGTTGACCGGCACAGCGTTCCAGTGACTGCAGGAAATTTAGCTGAACGATTTTTGGCATTTGGAACCTCTATATCGGGCTGCAACTTCTCGGCATTTAGTTTATGTAAATGATAGAATGCCCTTCCTTTGTGAAAAGTGATTTGTATTGGCACGAAAAGTTTAAAAAAAAAAATCTCTATTAAGACATTATGTGATTATTAAATACTGTGTTACGCAAAAAGAACACAAACATTCTGAATGTTGTGAGTTCGGTACTGGTTCTTTTTACCGAGGTCTGCAAACAACCCAGCACAATAATTGAAATAGTATGCCATTCAACAGCTGATTTGTACCAACAAGTGTAAGTTGTAATTTCAACTGATAAATTGCCCTCCTTCCTCGATTTATTGAACTCATGGAATGCTTGTTGAATGTACTTCATAAATTGCTTGTTTTTCACCACAAAGGATCAGAGGGATTGTAGCGCCGCGTTATACGATGCCAGAAATGCAATTGGTAATTAAAGCGAAGGTCGGAAAAACATTACGTAGACATTCGACGTCCTCTTTATCCCAAGTGGTGTTTTTTTTTGCACCCAGAGGAAACAGGTCAAGAATGTACGGATAAAGGGGTAAAAAACACACACAAAGTGTATCTAAAATACATGGCAAAACTATGGGTACGTATTCAGGACTTGTAGAGGAGACAGAAATGTCAATGAACACAGGTCTGGAAATACTTCTGTTTATTGCTAAAGCTGTTACTGTATACAGGGAGAGAGACATGTGAAATGACATATTGGCGCTGTACACAGCAAACCATATCAGCACCCTTAACTTTATAACAGTGGAAAACGTACACACACCACACAGTAAACATTCGTAAACGCATGTAAGCTTAGCACATCAATCCCGCTGTCTCTTATAACATGTGCTCGAAATGTCGACCGTTCAGCACGTATACATGCGTCCACACGTCGTCCCACTACGAACGTAAGGTACGTTGTGGTGTACCGTGCACACGATCGCTGATATGTCATTCTACATTATAGGGATTCAGTGCCTCTATTGTATAGTCTCTTCGCGGTTTCTTCGCACTTTTTGGATCAAACCTTTGAAAAAACATCCTATGTATGACATGTTTGGTAGCGGAGGAATATCCTGTAATTATAACTTCAGCAGGACTTCAAAAAATTTGGACGTAACCGTGAATGTCGTATACACTGTAACGCCTCTAGCAATAAACACAAGCATAACCACCTATGTTCATGGTCATTTCTGCCTCCACAGTTTTGACGTGTATATTTAAGTCGGTAATAAGATGGTTGTAATAATTGTGAAGTGAGTTATGCTTTGTCGACTCCATAATACAGGTGCGAACAATGCTTGTTCCAGGAGCTGTTGGAAGGACTGAGCCAAGCGACGCCCACGCTAGACGACCACTCCATGTTCAGCAGCTCCGGCTCACTGTCTCCAGCCACCTCGGACCTCGAGCACGACGACGCAGATCGAGAGCAGGTAAAGCTTCTTACACAATAGAAAACTTTAGCATTTGACTTTACGCTTCCTTTCCTCTGACGAAACCATCAATACACAATACAATTGTAAAATCAGAGTTCAGACAATTGAATATCGATTCTGCAAGCTTCGTAAAAATGTGTATCTGCTTTTGTAAAAAGTTATGATAATATCCAGGAATGCATTTTACGTACCTTTTTTTTAATAGGCTTAAAATTAATATTTAAACTTTATTTCAAAACAAAAATCTCTTTTGTTTACTTTAGTAAAATATGCCAATTCATATATTTACACTTCTCATTTTTTAAATTTAAGACGAGCTTTGTTTAATATATCGAGATTAAAATCGCCCCAAAAAAAAAACAGCGCACTTTCCTCATAACCTCTGGTAGATTCTCGGCAAAATGGCTGCTTGACTTTGGCTTTAAATTTCAACTTTTCGAAATCGTAAAGTCAAGAGTGCTTGACTTTACATTTGACGGTTCCATTGTGTCAAGCTCCATAAGAAATAACATGTCGGAAAGCAAACGTAAAGTCAAATCGTAAGTCAAATGTTAAAGATTTTAATAGTGTAAGGGCCTTAAGTTTTGCCAGCACGTGTTGCCAACACGGCAACACCACATTTCGCTGCGGTTACAATGAAATTCCTCAACGTTCTGCTGTGCAAATATGCATTTTTTTTTAATAATTAAATTTTTTTAATTTGTGGCGATAGTTTCAAACTTGTGAAATGAAAGGCAGATCGGACATATTCGCTGCAAAATGTAGTTGAATTGTGAACA
The DNA here is from genome assembly GCA_029891345.1 of Dryococelus australis. Classification (NCBI taxonomy): domain Eukaryota; kingdom Metazoa; phylum Arthropoda; class Insecta; order Phasmatodea; family Phasmatidae; genus Dryococelus; species Dryococelus australis. The sequence continues at coordinate 113,191,275 of CM056996.1, read as the reverse complement.
CATCATTATGTTGTCTTCAGAAATATTATTTTGTGTTAAGGTGGCGGTTGACTGCACAATAGAAAATTTTAGTGTATTTGATTGGGAACAGCGCATTTGTTTATGGAGTTGAAAGGTTTTCGTCTGCTACAGCCTAAAGGAGACTTTTACTTCATTTTTGCAGCTAAATAATATAACACACTTCCTCAAATAATTATTAACAAATATTTAAATATGACACTTTACAAGATCTGCGAATGCACTTCGTTAACTGAATCTCTCGCGTGATTATTGCTCGATTTTTTTTTTCTTTATGTGTTATAAGAACACACGATTATTATAGTTTCGAATGGTATGATGGAATTAATGTTTTCACTGACAAGAATATTTTTATGACTTTTTATTATTAGACGTATGCTCTGACTAGCTACGAAGCACACTTTAAAATACGCTCTTTCTAGGATGCGGGACATTTAATTCTCAATAGTTTTTTATAGACTTATTATGCCAAGTTTACTCTTCAATACTACGCTTTGATAATTAGCGTTACAGGAGTGGTTTCAACGCAATCTACAAAATACTCAGGGTATTTACGGAGGAGGCGATAGTCTAGTTGAGAAACGCGCCAGCAGAGGGCATGCGATGCTCCGTTTGGGTACGTACGCAAAGGAAGCAGGTTTCCCGCTAGCAGGCTGCCGGCGCTGGTCGGCGCCGACAAGCGCCTGGAAGGCTGTGTGTTATCAAGTGCAGCTGCACACGATGGAAGCAGTTGCCTATCTGTCTGCGCAGGTTGTCCGCGCCAATGATTTGGTAGTTGGTAGCTGGTTACCGGCGCCGGTTGTGTAGTGCAGATGTACAAAATAGATATTGATGTATTAACTAGTGCGGTTTTCAAAAGAAGTCCTTTATGGGACAAGCGGGATAAGTTGCATGCAGACAGAACTGTGCTTCAGAAGTGTTGGAAAAATATCAGTACGGAAATGAATGTGGATGGCAAGTAAAATAAATGTATTGTCACATTCAATAAGCACATATGTGCAAAATATATTGTTTAATATCACTGTTTTACCAACAATTACAAAATCAAGTTTTCAAAAGCACTATTTTATCAACAACTACAAAACTATGTTGTTTAAAAACACTGTTTTAAAAACATTGTTTTACGAACAGTTACCAAACATATTGTTTAAACGCTGTGTTTTATCAACAGTATAAGTACCAACAGTAAGTGCAGTTTTTGTACAGATATAGTATGTTCCAGTGCCCTCTTCTTATCCAGGTATTAATTGTATGAGAAAGGGTATTGTGCAAAATATGCTGTAAATATATCTCTGATTGTTTTACCAATAGTGGTGGGCCTTCCCGTGGCATGGCTGACAATATCTTTCAGAAACTACACATACATCAGAGAGATGTCTTTCACACCCTTCTTTGTCCAGAATTGTATTATGCAAAATACACATACACTTAATAATATTATCTGCAAGTGTAACATCAGTTTCAATACATTTTGAAAGTAATCGCCATTTGGAATAAAGAATACCGAAAGTGCATTCGATAGTTTTCCTGGCTCTACTTAAACGTTTATTAAAACATTCCTCTTCAAATGTTAGTTGGTACCACCATATGGTTTAAGAAGGAAAGGAAGAAGAGGGTATGCTTCATCTCCAATTAATACAAATGGCGCCGTAACATTTCTTGCAGGTCAATTTGCAGGCTCTGGAATCTGCAATTGTTCATTGATGAGTAATTTATATATGTCCGAGGCTTGAGGTGTACCTCCATCACTCTGTTTGCCATATATACCTACATCTAATGTTATAAATTTGTAATTAGCGTCGGCTACGCCTTGAAAAACCACAGAATAATATTTTTTTTGTAACTAAAAAAACATTGAGTCTGAATTTGCTGGGCACAGTACACGAACATGTTTGCAATCCATGGCGGCAATAGCATTAGGGAAGTTCCAAAGTTTGTCAAAGTCCTCAACAACAGTAGCCAATCCGTCCTTCGTTGGTATAGGCATGTGTTCTAGTCGCAGAACATCCCAAAGTGCAACAACTGTCTTAGCAATAATTTTGCCCACTGGAGATGCTGCCATTCGGAAAGAAAATGAAAGAGCCTTGAACGAAGATCCAGTTGATAGATACCTAAAACAAAATGTCGTAACAATAACATTTATGCAATGTACGACACTTGTTTCTCATTAAATGAAGTAATACTTTTCACATTCCCTTTTCTAGAAAACACATTAAGAAAGAAGTGGAAGTATTTGCGAGATCAATTCGCTGTAGAACTTGGAAGAACACCACCGCCTCACTCAGGGGATATTGGAGATTCTGTACCTGCATGCAAGTAGTCATGTTTTCATTTGCTGCTTTTTCTTAAAGACATTGTCAAACCAAAAGCTTCCTCTGGACATTTATGCAAGATAGTACAGGCAGATTCCAAATGTATTAGTACTACATTTCCATCACCAGGAACACAAGAAAATGAACCTTCTGTTCCTGTCTCTGCGGTTGATGGTGACCAGGATATAGGAATTAATGAAGACATTGTTGAAGATGTAAGTGGTGCTTCACAGACCACACCGACACCTGGACCTTTATGTACTCTAACAAACCAAAGAAGTGTAGATCGACAACACATTATATTAAGATGTTATTAAATCTCGAGGGACTGAAGTTACAATATCAGCAGTCAAAATCATCCAGGCTGCATGATGATGAAGATATGTTATTTTTAAAAAGTTGACTCCGTCATGTTCGTAAGATACCAGACTCGCGCAAACTGAAGTTCAGAAATAAGGTTCAGGAACTAGTTGAAACGTTTCCGTATTCTACCCTTGCTGCATCCTAAATCAAGGGCGTGCGAAGGCAGGTTTTGCATAAACCTTAGCAAAAACCAATCAGAACACTAAGAATGGCAAAAACCATGCAAAAATTTTTTTTCTGTACAGTGTAAGGATATTTAATTGTTATCAACGAACTGTAATAGAAACAAAGAAGTGTGGTCATGTTTATTTTTATTTTAAATATTTTTTCTATTTTTTTGTTTCATTTGCATTTCTTACACAAAAATATTGCACATGTTTTTCTTTGGTTAGATTCATTACATTTCATATTAACGGGGAACATTCTTTTCCTTTCCCATATACGACAATTTTATATTCAAAAACATTTACATAAAAACCCCGGTTGCCACAATTTAGAATAACATGCAACCAACTTCAGGCATCAATACTTTAGCTGGTATTCAACTAATACTTATACACGTTATTTTATGCGCCTTACTAGCAATATTAAAAGTTAAATACAAACAGCAAAATGCCATCACAAAAAAATGAGCAGGTGACTTCCATTAACCCTAATTACAAATAGCTGCTATATTTCTGCCGCACCTACATTTGCCATTGAAATTATTATATCATATACTAGGAATTAAAATCCCCATTTGGGTAACACATTTCTGGTCATCAAACAATATTTAAATTTTAATTTACTCGCAATCCCAAGTGGATGGGAGTAACCGCAAAGCAACGCCAGCCTTAACTCCACGAGTAAATTGGATTTTTGAATAAGCCATTAACTTTGTAATGTTTCCTCTTAAAAGTCATAAAAACAAGGAGTTTCTCATAGTTCCTGTTTAATACTAGAGGCTGAGACCATAATCAACGATTATTGACAGGAGTTTACAAAAATTACAACTGTTTCCCAAGTTTTGCAATAGTTTACAAATGTTTGAAAAATGTTTACAAGTGGTTTCTAGTGGTTACCACCACGCTATGTCTTGGTGAATACATAGCCACTAAAACTTGGTTACAAAAAGTAAAGGTATTGAATTTTGGGCTAAAAGGCCAAGATTGCGCAAATTTTTAAAAACTTTAAATTATTTTACAGCCATCATGGCCCCTGCCTAACGTCAAAGTGACGTAAGTGACCTATTCACTTTAGGAGCCTACATTGGTGATTTCAAATAAAGACTACTTATCTCATTGCAGAAGCTTGCCCTCTCGAGGTCACTGAACTGACCCAGAGAGCAGCGCGAGCCGGCATTAAATACATTGCACCGTCCCCTTGCGCTACCAATCAATTTGATTTTCTCCCTCAAAAGCCATTTTTCCAAGAAATCGAGAGGTTTTCAATTACTCCTAGGAGGGAGGGTACAAGCAATCTGCAGGCAATGGCAGAAAATATTACAATTTATGGTGGCCAATGCAACGGACACCAATTTCCCTTAGGGGGTATAACACAATGAAATTCAAAACATCCAATCAGGTTACAATTATGTGCTCAATTTCCGTCCTCTTGACCAAGATGCCGTAAGTAACGTAACGAAACGTTACGTTTTTGTTGGCGCACGCATCGTTCCAAGCTGTTTACCAAGGCGGTCACCGACTGTGCTCTGCTCCCACGACTAATCAATGAAATATTAGTCCTTTGCCGGGTCTCGGTGTTGCTGCACGTGAAAATTAGGCACGGACATGTTCAGTTATTTTCTGGTACCTCGGATATTTTTTAAAAGTATTTGGTAGTGACGTGAAGCTAGCACGAATATCGCAATTTTGTGGAATGTACACTTGCAAGATGTTCACGTGATGTCGATGAACTTCAAAATAAACGACCATCAGCTCTAAACACTCATGAACATACAACCCCTGCTACAAAGATAAACGTAAACCTGATATTTATGATGAAGCAGGAAGTGAAGACGGTTATGAAGATAGCAGTGATGATGACTGACGATAGTGATAGTGTTGAAGACGATGGTTATTCCCTCGACGGTTCCACACATTTCCCCATCGAGTTTCCTTCGACGATTGATGCGAATAAGGCAGAAGACGGTGACCATACCGACAACACGTTTACCGAAGATCCCAATATACTTGTAGATATTAGCTCCATAAGAACAACATGGGGATTACTCGACCATGAAGGAGGTGGTTTCGCACATAAGAGAACTTAAGTATCGGGGTTTTATCAGATGATGTGATTAACTGCTTTCTTCTGAAAATGTAGTTACAAAATAATAATAAATTATTATTATAAAGTAAGAGTTTTTTTTTTTTTTTTTCCATTATTTTTGTGTCATATACTTTTATCCCTCACAACTTTAAAGTGGCGCTATGAGCACTCGCTTATAAACGTTAAGAAGTGTAAATATAATAATAATAAAGACTTTAGTATAAAAATTTAGGGATAGTTGATTGCATACACAAGCATTAATTCTTCCGACATGTACAAATTTTGGAGACAGTAGGTGAATCGTTTTCTTCTTATATGCATGGATAGAGGCAGCCGACAAGTCCATGGATTGCTAAAGATTGATCGAAGGATTGGGATTGATTGGTGTGGATTGGGATTGGTTGGTGTAGACTGGTGTGTGCATTGGTGTGTGGATTGTTGTGGATTGGTGTGAATTAGTGTGGATTGGTGCGATGATTGGTGTGGATTGTCGTGTGGGAAGAGCACGAATTATTATCTTCCTAGCTGCCCTCATACATTCCAAGTCTCCAGGGCTTGGCAGTATTGAAATTTAAATTAATGCCAATTAAGCCTATAAAAATTCTGATCCATATCATGATTATAACATACTCGTGCCTGTGGTCGCTATTAGTATGGTGGGCCCGGTTTAGTCTAATAAACATAAAATGCCAAGGTCACCTGCGTCTAATGTGGCGATAGTGGTCTGTAACATACTATGCTTGTTGACTTTTGTTTTTTTTCTCTAGTTTTTGTTTTCAAGGTCATGGAGTCAAGGTAGAGGTAGTCTCTATCTAACATGGCGGTAGTAGTCTGTAGTGTATTACGCTTGCTGCCTTTTATGGATTTTTCTCGTGTTTTGTTGCAAGGTCATGGGGTTAAGGTCAAGGTAATGGGTCAGGGGTCAAGGGTCAAAGTTGAATTGCTAATGGGCACTGGCTTCCAATATGGTGAACAGGTGATGTCTACTAAAATGATGGTCGCCTACCAAGATGGCTGATTGGGTAAAGGCGAGGGGGTGGAGGCCTGCTGACTAATTTGTGCAGTGAGGGAGGTGGGAGGAACTTTGGGAAATTTAAGATTTTAAAATAATTTTTAATTAGTTGTAATAATACTTTTTAATAAATGTATTCCTAATTTTTATGATCTTTTTGTGCATTTTTTAGAATTTTTTGTAAAAAAAATTTATATAGCTTTGTATTTTTGTATTTTTGATGTCATTGGTCAAGGTCAAAGCTCACAGTCCATGCTCTTCTGGCTCGGAGTCACTGATCCTCCTCGCCGGAGTTACTTGGTTCTGACCCTGGGTCACAAGTCCAACTCACCTGCTCTGGGAAATATGTGTTATTTCTGAGGATACTTTTTAAATATTTTAAAATAAATTTTTGTAATTTTTAATAATTTTTTTTTGGAAATTCTTTAGTATTTTATAATTATTTGTCATTTTTTGGGTTTTTAAAGACTTTTTGGAGTCAAAAGTACCCGGGTCAAGGTTATATGGGTCAAAGCTCATGGGTCAGGGGTTAAAGGTCAATGACATCGAAGATGGCAGTCGGGTGACGTAACAACATGGCGGCGCCCCCGAATCCGATTTCGATCCCCGACCGCCTTTACCAGCAAACGTACCAAACTCTACTACTGGTAATAATGGCGTGGTATTGAGTTTTAAAAGGGCGTTAGCGATTGCATCGTAACATGAAAAAGCACTACTGTTATTGGAAAAAGCACTACTACTGTTGGAAGCGTGTGTGAATTTTCATACCTTTTACACTGGGCACTATGGATACCACACTACAAAACAAACTTCTACCAATCAATGAAGTAAAGGGAGTCATGCATTTCACATTATACTAACATGTAGTGTTGTTGGAAATGAATTTCTTTTGGAAAAATGTATGTTTTCGTTGGGTTTAGTGCATGTGTCTAAATAAATTTACGGCTAGTATTATGAGCCCAGTGCTAAAAATTTTTCATTTTGATTTTATTACTTTCAAAGTTTATAGTGGCAAATAACAGATTATCCAGCTCCAAGGAACGAGAAACTAAGCTATTTCCACTGGCACATTATACCAGTATTGCAATAGAGAAGCACTTCACTCAAGGTAATTACTTTCTTGTGGTGGACATACATAAGTATTGCTTCTCCGACATAACACCGACTGCTGCTCTTCGGATAATTCGCCAATCCATGGTACCAGTGCTCGTCAGGACCAACTCACCGCTACTTCAAGACTACAGTCCGCACAAGCGAGCAGACAACTATGAAAATACTGTAGGTTTCAGCAAGTTTCTTCCAGAGCTACCAGACTCATGCTTCATTGATTATAATTCCACAGAGGCTCCTTACTGGAGTTCCAGAGCATTTTATCTTACAATACTGGCGAACTCAACAACTGCTACAAGAGGAAATCTGATGAAGTTTTTCGAAGATTATTGGAGTAACTTTAGTATCAGTTACATGGCTGTGTTGTTTCCTGGTGCTTTCGAAAGAGACGATTAAATTGACGTTCGTGCTTTACATTCAGTAACATTGTATAATCCATTTTTGTAAGATTTAAAAATTGAGAACATCGAAGGACGTTTGGAAAGAAATATGAATTTCTATTCAAACATCTTATCAGATATGAATGGCTACGAATTAAAACTGTTTGTTGGAAAAGAAAATTTCCAGTTCACATTAAAAAATAACAGCGATGGAACACAAAACTTTGACAGTCCTGATGGCAAGCTTGTGGACACAGTGGCGAAGTACTTAAATACAACACTTGTGTTACACTCTTCCGTAATGAAATTGTACGATAAACATGAAACGTCATGTAAGATAATTGAATTAGAACTAAATCCCCTGTTCAAATTTTTTCTGTATCGTACGGTTTATCACCGTGAACACGGTTGTTATACCTTTATCGTTCCAAAAGCATCACGCATACCTTTGTACATGAACATTTTGCTTCCTTTTACAACAGGCACCTGGACTTGTTATGCATGTACAGTTGTGATAATTTCTGTTGCGTGGTGGACAATAACAATATTTGATAAGGAAAAATATGTTGGGAACACATTTCTGGTCATTACGTCTCGTTATCGTGGGAGAAACAATAAGTACACAACAATATTTCATCTAGAGATTTTTTGTTTTAGTTGGCTTGGTGTATCATATCTTGCTTGCGTACTCCTGTCAAGGTTCATTATCTAGTTATCTGACTATTCCACAATACTATTCTGATATGAATTATTTTGTGGATGTTATATCTTCTGATGTTATGATGGGCCTTTTTGTGTTGCCTGGAGATGTGACAAAGATCACCGAAGAGATTGAAGGTATGCTTACTTAGCAGGACCAGTTCTCTCGAAAGTGTATATATTAAAGAGTGTAGAAGAGGGCTTGAACTGGGCAGCCTGTGACAGGAACATTAGCATGTACCAATCTCTGTCTAATGCTCAATATATTATTTCACAGTCTAAGTGGTTCAAAAACGGCCGACCATTGTTGCATTTGGTTGAAGACTGTTTTGTCATGGTACCAAGATCATTTTCTGCATTTAGTTCAAGCAATCCATTCCTTCCCAAGTTCAATAGTGTTGTTACCAGACTCTTCAAGGGAGAGATATTACTCAAATGGAAAAATTGTTTTCTTAGGAGTTCTCATTTACGCATCCTTAAACAGACCACAGTTCCAGAGATAATTCCGATCGAACTAAGTCACCTGCAAACACCTTTTTTTATGTTAATATTTAGTCTTAGTTTAAGCTCGGTTGCTTTCGTGGGAGAGATACTTCGGGATTCTGTGTTGCGCCGAGTTACTATCTAACTTTTTTCTGGTTTTTTAAATGTCGTGACCTATAAATGTTGAAAAGAATTGAGGAAATGAAATTTTGTGTTCGTTTTCTTTTGCATACTTGGCTATTGTACAGAAACTATTTTTCTTTCATTTGGTCGATTTGTAGTCAGCAAAGTACTTATTTTCCTTTTTGCATATTTCCATTGAGTAGATACACGTAATTTTCTGACTTTTCAAACAATATTGTATGTTATGTTAGTGACCATAAAGCATTTTGTGTTGTTATATACAAACAATTGTTGTCTCCGCGTACACTATGTTGCCATTTTTTACTTAAAACTTGTAGCAAATTGCTTAATTTGAACTGTTATTTTATTATTATGTACGTCTGCCATCGGCTGCTGTCACAGCCTCTATCCTTATGTGAAGGCTTTCCAACAATTTCGGTAGATGTCCAGTTTTTTCCTTTCTTTCCCCCTGCCACATTGCGAACAGTCCTGTCACCATTTTGGGATGGTTTGCGCTGGCTTTCGACTGGCTTTATAACTCCTCCCAGAGATTCTTAGTGTGGTTTAGAACAGGACTTAAACGTTCGATTTCATTCACTTCTGTGTCGTCAAATTACTTGGTTATATTCCCAGCGTTGTGAACATGTATACTGTCAGGTTCAAAATTTAAAAAAAGGCTTGCTCAAAATTGTTGCAAATGATGTATTGCATAGAGTTGTCCAATATTGTCCGATACGCTGCGGCACTCATTGTTCGAGGAACTAAAATCATTGGATAAAGACCAACTCACGAAAAGAGGCTTACAACATAATGCCTCCTCCAGCATGTTTAACAGTGGGAACAGTGCTTTCCATTATGTTATGGTGCCCTGGCATTCGGCATGTTGATACACGTCGATCGGAATGTCACAACTTGTATCGTGATTCGTTACTCCACATGCGTCTATGTCTAAAGGCGACATGTTTTGCACCGCCGTAATCCGGGCTGTTATTCAGTGTAGATATCATTGGTTTATGTGCTGCAGCTTGCTCATGGAATCCAAGTGCAAACCCCTCCCGACAAGTTATACGAGTATTATAATCACTTCAATATACCAATCAAAATTCTCTTGCTATTGTTTCTGACGAAGCTTGCTGATTTGACTTCACCACTCATCAAAGTCATTCATGGTCCCTATCTGCAATTTTCTGGGCTTCTGTTATTGAGGTTGCTGTTTTTTTAAGCTCTCTGGCATTTCCATACGACCACCTAACTGTTGAATGTGGTACGTAAACCTCCTAGAAATATCAGAGATTGAATGACCGATTCGGCATATTCACGCTCCTTTTTGCCTCGCCAATTTTTTGTAGTATGTCTGTTTCGATCGCCGTAGCTAGTAAACATTTCTAACGAACACTCATGGCTTTATATAGACTCACAACATGCTTGGTCAACTCTCCTGTCAGAAGCATGTGCTGACATTAGTACATGATGCTTTACTATATTTTTTCTCAAAAAATTGCAAATGAGTAATAAAAGAGGACTCCGATGGGGAAAAAAGTACATTTTTCCATTTTATTACTAAACTTCATGTCCCTTACATCTAGAACATGGTTTCCCGTTCTTTCATTTTTTCAAGTATGTCCATCTCTCATCGATTTCTCACCATGTATAATTCAGTATATGCAATAGATACAAACGCTGACGAAAAAATTTTATTCATCTCAACAATCACTGCTATTGTTTATAGAATAAATTGTTTTCAATTTGTGAATTTTTGAAATGTTTGTTTGTCCAATGGTTTCGAAAACCACTTCACAATGCTTTAGCGGCGGTGATGAAGGCGCTAGTTTCAACTAGTATGTAAATTGCTTGGAATCATTTTGTTCATGATGCTTGGGTGCGGTAAGGGCAATGCATCTTGCCTATTCCCTCACTCGACCCAGTCTAGTAGCTCAGCTCTACACAGTAACGTGATTGCTAGTTGGTGTGGTATGGAGTGCTTACTGGTACTGTTGCAGGCTCGCAAGAGTTCTGGTGCGGCTGATTGCGAGTCTCATGCGTGTCGACCACTTCTGCAACAAGACTGTTTGGTTAGAGGACGTGATGTATATGATGAATGATTCGTCAGATTATAATTAAGAATTGGAAGATTTACTTGTACTGTTCAGTATTTCAAAGTGAAGGGAGAATAGTATATGGCAAAGTGAGTTCATGAAAAACGAAAAAGGCATGGTAAGTTTTAAGTTAACAAGTGAGTTTGACGATAGTACATTCAAGAACTACATTAGATGTACAAGAGATCAGTTCGCATATACTCTCTCGTTAATTGAAGATGGCATTTATCGGGAAGGCTGCAACTGTCTCAGAGCTATAAGAACACAGGAAAAATAAACAATTTTTTAAAGGTGAGCTATTAAATTACATATAAGTACAAAATAACATTTGCACAAATTATATCTTTACTATATTATCCATAACCATTTTGACTATGCATTGGTATGGGCCAAGAAAAAATATTTTGTTATGTAAACGACGACAGTCATTCATTACATTATAATGTTAACAATATACGAGTGTACCTACGTTACAAAAAAACACAAACCATTGTTTTAATAAAAAATGACAACTACATATTTATTGAAATATCATGAAACGATAGTTTATTGCAATGTTCACTGAATTTTTTGTCACCTATTGATGTGTCATTTCCTTATTTACAGTATGGTTTAATGTTTGTACCATATTACTTTAAACTGCTGATATTAAGTACTGACTGTGTTGCACCGTCTTCCTCCTCATACAGTGTGACATAGCCTTCCACCTGGTACGGTTTTGCGTAGCCAGATTCGTATAATGTTATTGGGGAGGAACTAGGTCCCGCTGGCATTGAACTGCTATTTCCAGAGTAGGTAGATTGCATGAAGGAGCTAGTGTTACATAAAGCCTGTTCTTCCTAGGAGACAACGTTGAAAATACGTCTTTTCATTTTAATTTGGCTTGAATAGGGCATCTTCTTAACGGCCTTGTACATAGACACGACGAAGTGAAACATCTCGTCGCTTTCATTCTCATTGATGCGTCTCTGACCACATTTATATGATCTTTCTTGATGTTGTTGTAATGTTTTAATTGACACCACATTAACAGTTGCACTTTTCGGTTTTCCTTTCGAAGTACTCTTAACTGGGAGATCAGCAGCTTCTGCTTCGCCGGTTGTTCCCTGATTCGGCGGATTAAGCCGGTCCTGCATTGTCATAATGTTCTTCAATACTATTATTAGTGAAATCTTCTATTATCTGCAGCTTCGTCACTTACACACGCAATATTTCCCATTGTTTGTCTGTTTGTCACGTAACGCAATAAAAACTGCATTTTGTTTTGATATTTCCATGACTTCAAATTTGTTGCCGCAGAAATCACTTTTCGTACGTTTTCGTCTGAGTGCATCCCTGTTGCAGTTTCTTAGTTTCGACCACATACATCTTGCTTCAGCACCTACGAAAACAAATCACCTGCACTGTATACACGTCGATAGATATGTATAAGCATACTATATTCTATTGTACACTTTTCAATAAATATTGAACAATCGTTGATTGATGATAAAAGTATAGAATTGTAATCGGTCGCATTTGCTTTGTGCGAGGCCACGGCCAGTTGTGTAGTATGTTTATAAATGTAAAACTGTAATTCCGCGATTTACGTCGTTTCATCATAACTTCCGTTAAATATTTAAGTGCCATTTTCATTACAGTCGTCGCCGAATCACAATAACGTCGTTTACAATCCATTGTTATGGCTTTAACAATAGATTTTTAAGTATGTATAATGTGTACGCCATTTCCCAGATTGTCTTCAGCTTAACTACAATAAAATAAGTGTTATATTTTGTGCTAGAATAAGTAACATTTGTATCACTTTTTCTGGCGTGTCATTTGTTGCCGTCCGTTCCAGTGGCATGCAGTCGCTTCCCACGGTCGCCTTCCCAAGCGATGATTCTATAGTTTCCTTTCCTTCTTCTGCTAGCGATGACTATGATCGAGTATACCTTCCTGTGGTACCAATGTATTCGTAAGACGTCTGCCTACCGATATTCATTTATGTTTCTAACACAATTCCTCAATTTTATTATGCACCATGGTATATGGAAACATTTCTCCGACGTAAATCGAGCACTTGCACATAATCATATTCAAATTAGAAAGATATTTTCAAAGTTATAGAGTTATTTACTTTAACAATATTAAATACTTATAGTTTTGATTTAGGTAACATGCAAATATGAAATCGCTGTTCCTCTTTGACGTACATTGCATCTGGGTATTGTTATAAAAAGCTTATCCTACAGCTATCAAATGAATGACAGAACTGTATCAAACATTGTCAGTGAGGTCCGTGAAGCAATCTGGATAAGATTTCAACCAATATACATGTCACATCCAATAGAAGACTTGTGGAGAAATGTGGAATCGGATTTCAAATCAAAATGGAACTTCCCACATTGCTTAGGTAGTGTCGACGGGAAGCATGTTACTATTATGAAACCTGCGGGCTGCAGGTCGTCTGTTTTCAATTATAACGGCAGATTTTTTATTGTTCTTTTAGATACAGTCGATGCTCATAATTGATTTAAAACTATTGATGTTGGTTCAATAGGAAGATTCAGCGACAGAAATATATTCTGTAACTGTGCTCTAGGTAAACGTATTCGCGACTACACTTTTCATCTACCATGCCTGGAGTTTTGCTACGTGATGATTTCACTAACTATTCTGACAAAACGTGGCCAAATATGCGGCATTTATTGCTAGGAGAGGAGGCATTTCCTCTGTTAAATAACCTAATGTGCCCTAATCTGAAAATAATAGTTAGAGATCAGTATGGCGTGACGGTTTTCAACTACAGGTTGTCTAGGGCAAGACAGACCGTTGAATGTACTTTTGGTTTTTAGCAAGTATATTCCCAGTGTTCCGAAAACAGTTTGAGATAAAAATTGATAGCATATTTCATAACTTTGAAAAACCATTGTTTTTAACAAATAATAATCTGAGTAAAGGTAATTACAAATGACTTAAGTGCTATGTGAAAATAGTACAGAACAAATATAGCAGCGTAGTATGTTCGCTTGTTTACTGCGAAAAAAGTATTCATCCATTGCTACCAGCAGTGGATATCTATGCCAAAAGTAAAATTGAAATTCCAAGCTCTTCTTGTTAGTGTTATATTAAAGTGTAATTGTAACCCCAGTAGCAACCAACATTGACTCAAAGGTGGTCATTTGATTGGTAAAGTTGTCCATATGTTGGGCTGGAACACAATGTTGGCCCACCTTAATAAGCCAACGAATATTTGCCACGACGAAAACGTAATTACATTACTTCAGTCAGTGATGCCACTAAGTCAGAAAATGCTATAACATCTTGCGAGTTTAATTTTTTAATCATAAAAATATTGGGATTTTCTTTGATAACAAGTTGTTTAACATACTGTTAGTAGGTATGCATCCTTATGTTTGGCCAACATTGTGCAACCGACATTTAATGTAAAATAATGGAACAAACATTCTGAATGTCAACAACGCCTTTTTTCATGTATTATATAAATTATGAAGGGGGTTTTATTTTTATTTTTTTTTTTGTTTTTTTTTTTTTTATTTATTTTTTTTTTTACCGGAGATCGTTTCTCTTTGAAATATGTTTAGTTGGTTATATGTTGCATCATTGTAGTGAACACGACGGTTAATTGTGCCGACACAGTTTAACCAACATTATGCCAACCATGTAAATCGTAATATTTCTTATGGAAATTAAACAATATCTTCGTATGCTTTCTTAATATATATGATTTTTAACACGCAAACCATGTCTTATTTTAAATTTACTTTGTTGGCCATTGTTGGTTACCTGTTGGTAAACGTACTTTTGACATTTGGTATGAATGCTTTCGTTTGACCAACGTTGTACAGCCATAATGTAACTAATAGAAAAAAAAATAGTTTTTAGTGTTAAAAAAAAATAAACTATTTTCCAGCGTATGAAATTTTTTCAGATGTAATACTCTCAGTGTAACTTGTGAGGTCAATAATCGAATGTTATCGCAGTATCGCACGAAGGAATATTTGCTGCGAAGGAACAACATATAAAAACAATAACACACGTAGTACCTGCGCGAGACTGTGGCAAGGGACCGTATATGCCAACTGCTACAAGCTCTTGACGTACAGCAGGTAGAATGAACTTCATGACCCGAGGCTCGTTCGAGCCGCCCTGACTGATAGAACAGCAACTGCACGTGCAATCAGAAACCACTGTGGCTACTCATGTATCTGCACGAACAATAAGCAATCGATAATTGTTGTAGGTTGATTTAAATTGTAATGTTCGTCTCGCACGTTTTGCCCTGACACTTTCTCATCGCCGTGAACGTCCGTCGGGGGTGTCGGGAGACACTGTGTTGGAGAGGCAGATGTGGAGAAGTTGTGTTCAGAGATGGGGCGAGTGATGGGCGTGTTCGCCTTAGTATAGGCTGTTCACGGTCAGATGAGCACTTTTGAAAGCTCTGCTTAACATCTACTTGTATGCACATTGTGTATTCTTCCGCCTTATGCGAAATTAACATTCCCACGAGCCTCGCCACTTTATTCATGCGTCGATCAAGTGCAACTGTGAAGTTATAAGAAAAGAAAATGTTTTGTAAATCTGTTCATTTTTACACTTCGATGGATTTTAAAAAAACAGAAAGTGAAGGAAATAGTATAAGTTATCTTAAATGGTTACCTGACACTTTTTTTTCGACGTTAAGATAAGGAACTACTTTCCATTCAGCGTTACCAACTTTACTGGGCGCATGTCACTCAGTTCGACCGTTAAAATATATGCCGGTTGGGATATTGAAGTTTTCTATGGTTGATTTCAAAAGTGGTCACAGCCTTCAGACGTGCGGATAAGTGGAACACGCCATCGTGTATCCGCACGCGCCATAACGGACCCACACTTGGGATAATGGAGTGGGTGGCCATAAGCTATACATTCTGACCTCAAGTATTTCTTGGTATCATGACGAGTGCGCTGTATGTACATCCGTGACGTCCATCTTGTCCTGCGACGATCTCTCGACATGCTGCAGGAACCAATATTCCAGCACGATAACGTGCGACCCCATGTCTCTAGGGCAACACAGCGGGCTCTACACATGCTACCTGGCCTGCTATAGCTCCAGACATCAGCCCTGTGGAGGAAGTATGTGACGTGATGTGACGGTGCCTGACATCCAGCTCTGCCCCGACAACGATCTTCGCCAACCACGACAAGAATTACAGCGGCTGTGGGATACCTTACCATAGAGAGACATTCAGCAATTGTACGACAGGTTAAATACTAGAATTGCCGTGTGTGTGTGTGTTCCTTTGGGGTGGTCACACTCCTTATTAAGGCGTGTGTGTGTGTGTGTATGTGTACGTGTTGCGTTTAATGTTCTAGTTGTCCCACGGATTCGATGGTTGATCAGTTCCACATACTACCTCCTCCTCATTTTGTACTATGTTTGGGGCACATAATGTATTCCTATAGGGTGTTCTTAAATGCATTTCCACTAGTATAGATCATTATTTATTTTGCAGATAAGGGGTGGGGGCACGGGCATCATATATACGGGCACATCTTGCCTGCACACAATATAACGGGAAAGGCGCTTTATATGAAAGGTTGAATTTGATCAACAATCGTAAAAGTACGTTCCTCACAAAAGGATAAGATAAAGCAGCAAAAAAAACTATGTTACAGTTTACGTGACTTCAGGCTATTCGTGAGAGCAACGAACATGTAATCATGGTTACGAAATGTCATAAATTCTGAACGATAAAAGAAGGTAACTTTCACCCAGCTTTGAGTATATTGGCTTACTAAGTACGCAGTGGAAACTTTGTATTGTTTATTGAATTGGCCACTGTGTGAAGTTATATCAAGTCTTTTCACTTTCAGCTTTTTAGGCAAAATCCGTGTCATCTTAAAAAAATTTATTATTGACTGGTAAGAGTTTATTTGCTGCATAAACAGTGATCACTTCAATAAGCTCAATGTAAAATATTTTCAGTATAATGACATAGATATCAAATTTTACTGCTATGAGCAATGGGATACTGAGCTATAAAGAACTTGAAACCAAGTCATTTTCACTGACTCATTCTACCATTACTGCGATATAGAAATACTTCATTTACAGATACTACTTCTCGTTGTGTAAGTAGACTCGCACTGTCTCTTCGACATCACACTTACTGCTACTCTTCGTAAAATCCGCCAGTCCATGGTTTCCGTCCTAGTCGATGACAACTCGCCGCTATTTAAAAACTATACAGTCCACACAACCGAGCTGACAACTACAAAAATACAGTAGGTTTTCCAAAATGTCTGCCAAAGCTTCCGAATTCATGCTTTATTGATACTAATTCTGCAGAATCTCCCTACTGGAATCCCAGAGCTTTAGTTCTTATAGTCTTAGCAAAAAGAGCTGCTATCACGACCCAGAAATTGAGGAAATGTTGGAAGTATGTTGGAAGATGTTTAACATCTATAATGTCGGACTGATGTATGACGGCATGAGTTATGCTGAGAGGGCTGATCTACAAGCCGTCATAGCAGATGTGAGATACAACACATTTTTAGAAATTACCACAAATATATCTACTTTCTCAGATATAAATATACAACTAAATCGAAACTGACAAACGGATATAAATGGCTACAAAATAACAATATCACATCCTGAGGACACTTCTCTGTTTAATGTTATGGACAATTCAAATGGAACAGCAAGCTTGTATTTTCCTGACGGTATATTTAATGAAGCAATGATAAAAGTAGTTGAATACTACAGTTGTGTTACACCATACTAAAGCACATTTCTACGAGAAACACAAAACTGCTTGTAAAAAGTAGTTGCAACATCCCTATCACTAAAAATGTGTTGTTATCTGTATCGTACCATTTATCCACACTAACAAGAAAGTCATAATTTTATTGTCCCAAAAGCACCGTTGTACATTAAATTTTTGCTGCCCTATACGATAGAGACTTGAGCGGATTATCTTTGCTCTTCTTTCGTATTTGGTATCACGTGGTGGTTAATAACAATATTTGGCAGAGAGATGATAGTTATGAATGCGATACTCGATTAGTTTCAACTTGTTGTGGGTAGTGCGGTATGTGTGCCATTGTTATTCGTCCAGCGATTGTTTCTTTCTGCCTGCATTCTTTTATGTAATATTTTTTTAACTCTTATCAGGGGTTGATTACAAGTTAATTACTATTCCACGTCACTATCCCTTTATAAATTCTCTTATGAATATTTTTACATTTCGATTTTATGATTGGCCACTTTGTTTTGCCATCAGATGTGATGGATACTGCCAAAAACGCTGACGTCAAATAATCCATCAACCACACCGATACAATTAAAATTGATTATTTTGGACAGCACGTTGGTGGTTATATAGGGCAAAATTCCAGCTTGTACCAAACTATTAAACTCCGAGTATATGGTATCTCGACCTCAGTGGTTCGGGAACGGCCGATCGTTTGCACGTGGTTGGTTAATGACTGCCTGTGTCGACTACCGATTTCATTTTCTGTCTTCAGCCCGAGCGACCCATTCCTCTCTTTGTATAACTACATTGTCACTTGTTTTGTATAAGGTCGTTTCATCATGAAGCGGAGGATAGAATTCACGACAAATTCTCGTTTTTGAACTGAAACTGACAGAAAATTCAGACCATACTCCAATTGAACTTAGACATTTGCAAACTGCCTTTGCCATACTTTTATTCGGCCTCAGTTTAAGTGTACTTGATGTTTTACTAGAGCTTTCGTGGTCTCGCAATTTGTGTATGCATATTTTTTTTTGTATAGGAATTAAATTTGAAGAAAATAAATATTTTAGATTAGTGCTTTGACATAAATGTAATACTTATATTCCCTTGTCTTTATCTTTATAAGAATAGTATGATAATTACAACACTCGCTTTTTCTCACAAATAAGCAGATACATTCTTCTGTTTAGCATATTTAATATATACGGAGTCTCTTGTGCTAATAGAACGTCACTTATGATCTCATTGACCTTCACTGCCAACGAAACACATTCATTAATTTCCATATTTTTGTATAGTTATGTCTTGTCTTATGTTAAGTAATGATACTGTTTGAAACGAAATGTGTAGTTTACTATAGCGTTTGTTAGTTAACTGTACATGTTATACACTGTGCTTTGCCTAATAGAATTGCAGTAATGTAGTTATAAAAGTGTATTTTTTTCACGTTTTGTATTATATTTTTGGAGACCCAAAATAATTTTTAATAGATTTGTGAAATTTAATAGCTTGTAATAAATGTTCACATTTATGGTTTTGTGATTTAATCTTTATAAAATGCTAGGGATACGGTCTTGCATTGTCAGACTCACTCACTGCTACGCACTGTTCCATGTAGGCTAGTATAATATTATGCCATCTTTCATGCAACAGCTTTGGAATTGAACTGTGGTCCTGTAAAATAAAATAAAATATCACAAATTGAAAGTTTTTCTTTTACATAATATATACCTTCCCACCAAACAAATTCGTATTGAAAAGAAAATACGTAAATTACACAGATTTGACGTGTTTCTCGGAGTCCTCCCATCTTTTGTTGTTTCATTCTCATTCCTTTCTCTCATTCGTCCGACCCAATTACTCACACTTGTTCGATTAGCCGTATTTGCTCCATTGATAACTTATACATGTTCGATTAGTTGTATTTCCTTCATTCCACCATCTACATAGTTCCTTCATCGCTTGCTAGAGTATGCGAATCATCAGTGCCTGTATTTATTTACGAATTAAAAATTGTAATTTTACGTACACGAGAAGGTATACATTAAAGTATTGTCAAGTACATTCCAGGCAGTACTTTGTAAAATATATTCGATTTTCAATACTTTGTATTTTGAAAAACAATATTTCGTCTTAATATCTTACTTTATTCAATTCGTTTTTTACATTTGTCACGTAGTCCCTGTAACCACACATGCATCAGCACGACGACAGGTCCGCCATGGAAAGACGTGCCTGCAGCGACTCGCCAAGAGTGACCTCATCAGCATGCACGAGCAGTGGTGTCATCCACAGATGTCGGGCAGGGAAGGGACAGAGTATAAATGACAGCGAGGCACTGGGCTAATCGGCCCTGTCAATCAGACATCTAGGAATCTATTCATTAATAATTAAGTAGAATTATTTTTTAAATTTTATTTATTGATCATTTGAATAATGCCGAAAAAATACATTCTTTGAAAATTGCAGTAAAAATGTTGGCATAAAAAATATATTTTGCAAAGTAAATTCAATTCAAAGATCTAAAATTTTGTACATTTCACACTTTCCCATGACAGCTGGTAACATTAAAAAAAAGAAAAATTCCAATCCTTGGACAGGGAATCATACCCAGAACATTTAGATTAGAAGTCAGGCATGCCAACCACTAGACCAGTGATCTCATACCAAGTCAAGTGCTTAAAACTTATATATATATGTTCCAAACATAGAAGCTATGTCCCCTCTTGCAATTACAGAAATATTGATAGTGTATTTTTTTTTCAACCAGTTTATATATGGCTTATGAATAATATATTTTAGAGCAGTTACTGTTTATATAAAGCCTTGCGATGTGCTGTATTTTAACATCTCGTAACTTTCAGTTGGAGTTTGAATTCTTAAGCTCAAATGCAAATTCTTTCTTATATATTCCTTTTAAAATAATTATGTAGCAAGTCGGGCTGTAAGGAAATAAATATTTATAGTCACAGGTGAATATAATTTGCGATATATTATGACCAGGCTCACGAAATTCAGTTTGCAAGTAACATTTCTAACCCACGAGAAGTTATTTGTAAGGCCTAAATAACAATAATTGTAATTAGCTTAAAATAAAATTTTACTGTTCTTAACGAGGTCTAACAGACTGGTTACGATATAGGATTAAAATAGGAAATAAAATATTTAGTTTTTTTTCTCCTCAAATTTTATTAAAAAATTTATTACTACAAAAAAAAAAAAAACTTAAAGAAAAATGCATGCTCTTCTACATCTTTATACAAAGCTCAGTCCTTCGTTAAACATGAAACCGACTATACTGGCACTTTTAAACTTCGTGTAGTCGTACAGTAAGCTTGAATGCAAAGTACTTGCAGCAAAAAGCAGCCTACTGGGACAAGACTTTCGCAAACGTCAATAAAGCACGAATACATGAAAAGAATGCATGTGTAAGCAGAATCGTCCGTATGGGATATCGGCGTGAGAAATGTTCTATACTGTTTGCACGCATCGACAATTTAAATCGGCATTTTAAACAATGCGAAAATTATGTATCATCTATGATCGAGCAGATCATCCTTCCTCTGTGCAGTTCAGCGAAAACTGGTCCTAATGCAGCTTCGAATGGTGAATCAGATGCTACACCTATCAATTCGTCATCGCAACCTACGAAAATAACCTGTGAGATGAAGCCGAATGCAAACGGATTTTTCCTGAAACAATGTGCATTCAGAGGTCTTCTAAAATATTATGTTGCGCCGAATCTAACAGTCTCGACGGAAGATATTTGTTCATTTCTGTCATATATTAGGCAAAATTTAATAAACCAACTTACAGAGGCGGTGGAAAAATATGGTGGTGTGAAATATAATTTATGGCTGGAATGCAGCAATAGTAAACCAGAGCCATCCAATGATGAGCATGCAAGAAAGGCATTCAAGATGTCTAATGCGTCTATCTATAATATGCTGACATCGAAAAGAGTATTGAAAACATCTTAAAGAAGGTGTGTCACGAGGAAGAAGAAATGGCACTGAAGGGTTCTGGCTGGACACTCGATTCGGTTGATAATCTACAGCTGAGAACAAGCGGATTCAGTCCAGTCAACACATTGTCAATAATTTGATATCTTTGTCTTTGGTATGGATTACGAACACATGAAAATATTCGCATGATACCACAATGTGCATATACGCAAGGAGCATAGGCATGTGAGAAGCCTATGGATAGATGATGGTTACCTCTTTAAGGGACCTACAGTGCTGAGAAGATTATATCTGGGTTGTTGCAACTTTCGTCATCGGCGTGATCGACAACTTCGTTCCTGGTTCCTTCTCCTTCTGACACGACGACAGCCGAACCATATGGACCCGCTAGTGTATGATCTACAGAACTCTCAGTGGCTAATCGGTGCTGCTTTTTGCTGCAAGTACTTAATTTTAGATATTATATAAATGAGGGTGATAATTCAGATACGTTTATCTTTGTATTCAATTTGTGGTCAATACTGCGGAACTACCTGGAACCAGTCGTTTGCTCTTTTTATTTATTATTTACCTTCATATGCATAACAAATTCTATGCAAAGCTATATAATGTGGGAAAAAAATTAGTAATTTGTTAAGTTTAACACTACATAATTAATACTGTACTATTCCAGTACTCATATTTTGAAATAATTATACTGCCTGTTTCTCTTACTTCAAGTTCTTGTTTCATTGATGCCTAAGGTTAAAGCCATAATCGCTTGAGTTTTTTCTACGATGAAAGAAAATAAAATTAAACGACATAAAATAAAGTTTGTTGTTGATTCAAATAATCCCTACCTTTAGAGCTTGCAAAATGTAAATATCTACGAAATAAATTAAGTATTTGCGAGTGATGTGAACTATTCTGTCAGCTGAGAAATCTCAGACACTGTCTTCTACATGAAAGCCTGTAACATAATCTAGAAACCTATAATGTCTAACTTTTCTCCATGCTTTGTCCTATTAGTCGGTGCAGTAATGACTAACTAATAACAACGAGGTCTTGAGAGCCGATAACGGTGATTGAGGTGAGTATGGAGCAGCACCGGAATGAAAGGGCGGAGGAAACGCGAGATCCCCGAGAAAACCCGCGGACCAGCGGCATCGTCCGACACGATTTCCACATGCGAAAATCCGAGAGTGGCTCGGCCGGGGATTGAACCCGGTGCGCCTTGGTGGGATGCGCGCAGTCTAACCACTGAGCTACCGTAGCCCCGACAATGGGCGATTTTGGGCCTTCATTTCGTGGACTAAATGGCGAGCGCTAGTGCGAGTATATTAATGTATCAACAAATAAACACTTTCACATTGAAATACAACAGTAAACTTCAAATATCCAATTTATAATTGAAATGCAAATGTAATGCAGACAGCACACTCTAGGAGTCAAAGCATGACTTCGACGAATTGATGTCAGTATCTGTGCAATATTATTACCACATAATTAGCATAAGGAAATAACTGATGAATTAATTCAGTTATATCTAGTTATTTATAGTCATGAAACGTAAATTGTGGTCATTTCTTGGCGAGGAAAAGTTGCATATTTGTAGGTGCATTTCAAGTAGAATTTTATTAATCTTCTAAGAAAGAGATGGATTCAAATTAATGTATAATGTTGGACATATTCAAAACATTAAATCTAAAAATCACAAAGAAAGATTTTTGCATCCAAATAACACCATTTTATAAGACTACGGTGGAACTTACGGCCACTTCTCACTATTCGCAACCTGATTGAGGCGAGCTCTCATAACCAAATACTCACCCGCTTACTGCACGAGGGCAATGATAATATTTACTTTATTTTATGGACACAAGGAAATCAAAATCCTTAACTTATAGGTAAGATCGAGGATAGGTTCATATTAAGACTCTGTAGCAGCATTTCCCTGGAATGAGGCTGTAAAAACTGCTCGGGGAAAACCACGGACAGGGCAGGCGGCCGTGGTATGAAACCCACGACTTGTCTGTAACACGAGCCGGACATGCCACCGCGTGACAGGACACAGACTGCTGTCACAGGAGATTACACCGATAGTATAGCTCCAACTTCCGGCAAGCCCTTGCGCTGTCGTGTCCAGTTTCCCCCGATCAATTACGAGTTCCGCTACACAGCGTTCGTATAAACTGCTGCAGCTAAATTTGACATCATAAAAGATCACTGTGTTCGCCCTCCATCGATCAACTTTACAATGTAGAACTCTGCACGGAAATTATACATTAGTGATGACCGTAAAATACTGGGGAGGAGATATTGCTAGTGAATTTATTTATTTTGCTTTCTAAAATTAGTTGAGGGTTAGCTAAACACCTCTGGAAGCCATGTGTTTAATCATCTTTATTTACATCTTTTTAATCTTCCATCACAAGTAAAAATTCACATTGGCATGGCGCCAGTGGTTGGTATACATGTGCCGTTCAAACGATAACATACTTTGGATGTTTCATTATTACACCATTTGACACCGCAGATTGAATCGAGCAAAAATAAACGGTTTTCAAATCCCACTAATTTTTTCATCGTACTTTAGAGTAGACGTCAAGGCACAAAAATACTTTCCGTAACATGCTGTCACATTGATTACGCCATAAAAGTTTTACTTTGAAATACACCCAGTTAGAGGCGATTTTTTTCCCAGGTATCTATGCCAGCGAACTTTTGGACAAAATTGTGTAGGGTAATTTTTTATAGTGTAATTGTATAGTTGAATGTTGGGGCGCTGAAGCCACTATACAATTTTGCTGAGTTTCTCTCTGTTTCGCCGCTGACACAGCCGAGATGGCAACTAAGTTCATCTCCATCTCCTTCTCACTAAATACTACTTACTGCTCGCACACGGAGACACGTGGTGCGCATTATACTGGAATGCAAGTTAAGCGTGTTACCACTATACGACAGAAAAACTGCATTTGTGATTCACTCGTTGTAGACGACACACTACAGTGTCAGATCATATACTTTACGGTTCAGGGATGATTCATGCTCGGTTTGCGTTCCGCGTTCAGGTTTGGTTTGGGCGATGGTCTCTCCTGCAAAAATAAACTATAAGTTTACCTTTTAGGTAGATACTTCAGAGTCATTTATAAACGTTTAGAGAAACATGAGTTGTTAAAATGTCAGTTTCCCTCTCTTATACTATTAAAATTCTAGTCATATTTTTAGAGCTGTAGGCAATACTCGATTATTCTCTTTCGTGAAAGTATAACTTGAGATCACTATATTTTTGATCATCCATATCATTGGGTAATATGAACAATAAAATATTTATCGGATAGTTTGTTTTGCAATATATTAGGATCTTTTGCTGGAGTGGGAAAAAAGGGGGGGGGGGAATAAAAATTGCTAGTCTACAGACATACGCCATTGATATACCTGCTTTGGCAATATGTTCTCGCTGTGAAATTAATATCACCTTTTGTTTTAAAACTTAGAAGAAAACGGAAGTTTCTTTCTAATAATAAGTTATTGTATTAACATGTTACAAATCATTGCTTTAATAAAGAGATGATTTGTATATAATACTATTAAATATCGTGAAAACATGGAGGTCGTTTGGAATATCGGGATATTGTACCTTAGTTATATAGCTATTGTATATAAATATTCATTAATTAAAATGATGTATTACTTGAGAATAGTACAGAAGCGATGGTCTTGTAGATAGTCCCCTCAATAAGCAAAAATATTTATTTAGTCGTGTAATAAGTTCGTTTTGTGATCTCTAAAATGTAAATAACAACACAACAGTATAATGCATAGCATTAGCTAAAAGCGTGTGTATTTGTCTATATATGAGGGGAGTGACATGAATCTGAATATTCATGGTTACTGTATACCAAACCAATTATCAAAACTAAAATTTTCTCCATTTGCCATAACTATTTTCTAGAAATGCACTGTAGTGTATAACAACCGTAGCAACTTGAGGCGTAGCCGTAAGTTTATATAGTAGATATCGCTAGCGACATACAAAATTGAAAGCAATTAATGGCGATTTCATTGATAGTGACAAACCATATGTGTGTTATATTTGTTAAACGAATTTGATGGGGCAGTGATGAAAGTGATAGTTTTCATTGCGATGACATTTCTGCCGAAATTCATTGACGCGGACAAAATATTATCCAGTCCCAAGGAACTTCGAAGTAATTAATACCCACTGAACCGTAATACCATTGCTTCGATAGACGAGTACATTATTCACGGAGATTATTTTCTTGTGATGGATGTCGAGTTTTGTCTCACCTACATAACACCGACTGCTGCTCTTCGGAAAATCCACCTGTCCATGGTACCAGTGCTTGTCAGGGACAACTCGCCGCTACTTCAAGACTACAGTCTGCACAAACGAGCAGACAACTATGATAACACAGTAGGGTTAATAAACTTTCTGCCAGATCTACCCGACTCACTCTTCATTGATTACAACTCTGCAGATGCACCTTACTTACTGGCGTTTGAGAGAATTTTGTCTTAATTGTCCATTTCATGTAAATTGAGTAAATTTTGACAGTTCTAGAAAAGTAGCACAGCCACAGTGCATCCTTCTACCGCAGCTGTTTCGCCACTGAAGAAAAATACATTTGTAAACAAATGTTTTCAGTCCAATGCACATTTGCATTTTCCTCCTTCCTCGTGTTCCCTGTCATTGCAGGCACTGAAAGCCTGGCCGATGTTAGCTAACTTCCGTCCAGTACTTAATGTAGGATATCATAGCTAGGTTGGCATTCCAACCGGTTTTATTTTTTAACTACAGAGTCAAATTTGTCGGGATTCTGTTTATTTTATTTTGAGGGAGAAAGGTTGCCCCAAGTAACTCTGTGATACGTTCCTCTCGTTGCCTTTCCTCCTCCGAGCTATTATTGCTTTCCTGGCGGTCTCGATAGCGCCTATTCCGCCTTGCATTTCGCCCGGAATAATACTTCTGTCCCCGGAATGCATGTTGCCCATTCCTTTGACCGGAATATTGGTGTATATGATAGGGCTCATAATAGTCTACTTGATAAGACTGCGCCCTCGGATGCTGACCATGTCCGCCATTACCCTTGAACCGTTGTAGCGGGTGGCCTTGATAAAGGGGTGGGGCTCGGTCTATAGGTGCAGCTTTCTCACCTTTTCTGCCGCCGTGTGTTCGTTGCAAACGGCCTATTTGGTCGAAGGCCAATAAACCTTCTCGAAAAATCACTAAATCATTATCTGTACGTCCAGTCCAATGCGCCTGGTAAGAGTACGGCAATTGGTTTAAAACCATTGCAATGAATTCTTCATTGCTCAGGGGAGGGGTTAGAAGCCTAGATCTCTCATACAGATCAGATAGGTGGGTGTCTAGGCTTCTGCTCTTTCCAGGAAAAAACCTTTCTGTGTGTAGTTTGGCCCTTAAGTTCCCCTGAACTTTTGTGCTCCAGAAATGTTCCACAAATTTTGTTTTGAATTCTGAAAAATTGGTAATACTGTTGCGTGCCACCTCCCATCAGTAATATGCTGTTGAGGTGAGGGATAAATTAAGGCAGCGCAACATATCGCTGTCTGTCAGGCCAAATAATACAGCGTACTCTTTGAACTTATTGAGGAAATTTATAGAGTTTTCTCCTAGGCGTCCCTCAAACTTTGGCAGTTGCTCTGCCTACAACTTGGAAGGATTATGTAATAATGTCGAGAGCGGTGTAGCCAGGGCCTGAGCATTTGAAGTAGTTGCAGCGACTGGTGTACTGGGCATTGGATTAGCTACGTCCGGTTGTGTGGCACTGGAATTCCGTAGCTGAATTTCCTCCCTGGAGATTTCGTTGGCAACTAATTGCAAGTTTTGTACGCCTGCAATTACTTGTGTAAATTGATCTACTTTGTCCTCCACACTGGAAAATCTATGCTCGAATGCTCCCTCTACCTGAGCTAAGCGGGTCTCTACACAACTGTTTACTGATTCAAATTTACTAGTCACGGCTTCCTCTATTACTGTGCGATCAGCCGAAGGAACTGGCCGTTGTTCGATTTCATTCAGGCGGCGTTCTTCTTTGTAGGCCTACGCAGTGCAGTTAGCCTTCACTAATTCTAGCTCCTCCCTGGCCTCTGCTACATCCTGACTGATTGTAACCAAATCCGCTGTAACCTGACATAGGTTAGCGTTCATGCCTTCTCTTAATTCAGCTACTTGTCGCTGTACCAGATCGCTGTGGATATGCAGCTGAGTAACCTGTGCGGTTTGTGCCTACAACTGCGTTTGCATTTGCACACTTTGTTCCTGCAACTGTGTTTGCATTTTTTTTGCATTTGTTTAGCCTGTGCCTGCATCATTTGCATTAACATAGCAAACTGTTGTGTGGTGTCCGTAGGGCATGTAACACTCGCAGCTGCCCCTGCAGGTGTTTGCGGTTCCGTGTTTACTGTAGTGTCTGACACAGACGCAGTGTTATCAACCTGGCTGGTCAATGGCCTTTAGTGTCTAATCTCTACTGTTTCCTCCATTTCAATAGTATACTGCAAAATTCTGTAGTTTATGGGTGCGAGTGTACGTAGGTCGTACTGTGTTCTTGTTCGCATACGCATTTACTAGATCCACACTTTCCTTCCAGCATTATTCGACCACCATGTTATTGGCGCCAATATGAAATATACTGCAATAGCGGGTTATTGACAATGTAATGTGTACAGACTGCCACAAATCCCGCATAAGGGCACCAATTTGAAATATAGCTTATATTTCATATAAATATGTAATATAGTGTGTAGGGAGCTGTGAAGAACACACACACAATGCCTCCTCGTTGCGATAGACATTATGAAATATAATCATATTATATTCAAATAGATATGTGCTGTGTATGTTGTAGAATTAGCATACGCAACAATGGGACAACACATATAACACTTGAGTGACCAGGCTGCACAGCTGACTTGCAACAAATCAGTGGGAACGGATGTGATCGTACCTAGGCTGCCTCTGTAAAATTGCTCGGTGCAGTCCTGGGCCGGTAGGTGAATAAATTTATTACCATTATCACCCTCTAGAAACTAGCATTTTGCATGTACATGTACATCAAAGTAAGGCAAACAGTTGAAAACTCTAGTAAACACATATGTAAGACCCTGGGTAAAAAATAGGTTAACTTGACACTACAGTAGAGAAAACGACAAAACAGATAAACCCCTTGAATAAATTTCATTAATTTTACTTTTCGTTTCCTTTTTGTATTGTAATTGTTTAAATCAGAAATAATTAAAAACCCTGATGGCAATATGAGAAAAACTATAAAGACAACACACTATCCTAACAATCCTAAAAGTGGTCATGCCTAGCCTATTTGAACCCTTTACGGTTACATGACATAGCTTGCCAGAGTCTAAATATACTGGGTTCAAAATCAAATTAATTAAATTGTCTCTGTAGTAAATATTACGTTAAAACAAATCGTGTTCTCACTAAACAGTCTAGTTCTAGTAGAAACTACTCTTATCACAGGTTTTGCAGTGGGCGTATGTGTGCTGGAAATTTACGTACTCATAAAAGTCAAGATGGCGTCGCTTGTGTACTGATGCTAACGGGCATCGAGCTGAATCAAACTGTAAATAAAATTAGGTCCAGATGAAAATGTCAGGTCTTTTGGTAGGACTTATCCTTTATTCACAAAGTGGATTGAAGGTAGGATG
Source organism: Dryococelus australis (assembly GCA_029891345.1). NCBI lineage: Eukaryota > Metazoa > Arthropoda > Insecta > Phasmatodea > Phasmatidae > Dryococelus > Dryococelus australis. Next base: position 113,162,023 of record CM056996.1, on the reverse strand, counting down.
CTCTTGAAGGATTTGGCGTAGCAGGATTAAGGTGGAGATACGTGGAGCTCCGCTCTACACGTACGTAGACGGCGTGTTTAAACTATCTAGCTCCTGAACACTTAACCTCGCGAATGGGCGACCATTGACACAAGCTCCATTGTGGTTATAAGTTTACTTAAAAGTTGGTTCAGGGACACGTCTACAAATCCTAAAACTAATTTAAAGTCCTACCTCTCCGTCCACTTCAGACGGGAGGTCCTGCCCTATGTCTGACAGTGTTGGAGGCTGCTAGCGAAGAGAGCGTTAGTCTCATCGGGCTGACGCTAGCCTAAGGGGGTCTATAGCGCCAGCCAATCAACAATCAGGATTTAAACCTGCGGGCCATTGGGGATCAAATCTATTCAAACCACCCACATGAACCACTTCTAACGACCTAAATTAAGAAAAATCAAAGAATACGTTATTCCGGAACTTAGATATAATACAATAAAAAGTCGAAAGACTTACAAAAATTGAGCACACCAAAAATAAATATTAATTTTATAAAAATAATTACACAATGAAAACTGAACTAGCCTATCAAAATTGCACATAATTATTATTGCCACCATACATCTAAGTTTTAAAAATCTTACGTGTTAAGAAAAAAATTTTAATAAAAATAAATAAAATTTACATAAGCAGTTGAAATCATATAAGTGACATGTGTTAAAAATATTACCTTAACTCTTGTATGACAATATGTGTAGCAATAAGAACAGGAAAAATTATATAAGTTAATTGTATGCATAAAAACCCTATTTTCATGGGTGTTACATTATGTTTTATTACTATCAAAAAGTGTATCATATATTAGCACTGATGTTTGAACTACTTTTAGTTGCTTAGTTCACATGTAGTTCTTTAGATGCTTTTTACCCCCGATATTCTTCTGTATAATTCATTATTAGTAAAGAAATATCTTAAATATTTAGTGATAACACCAGAGTGGGAGTAAGCACTTAAAGGAAAGGAAAAGATAACATTGTGACATCAGAAAGTACTATATTTTGGTAAAAGCATGTGTGTGTGTTTATATCTATTGGGAGTATTACATAATCTACGTGTACTATGGTTATCACATACCAAAATAAATCTACATGTATAGAAAAACAAATAACGAAAGCTATATTGTTAAGGTCGAAGAAGTATGCAGTGAAAAGCACACTATAAAATGTGGCTATTTGTAATGTTAATTTGAAATTCATTTCTTTGACGGGCATGATTCTCGATGTAAGATAATTTAACTGTTTTCGGGCACCATGATCACATTTTATAAATCGCACTGTTTATTCTCACGAACAGTATTGTTATATTCTTGTTCCAAAAGCATCACTTATACCTTTCTAAATGTTGTCTGTTTATTAATGCATTCATAAATTTCTGCTTTTTAGAATATAGAGGTGGTCTGTTATTAGTAAACCAGATGTGTTATTTAAATGGTGCTCAGGCTTTTTAAGTACAGAAACATATAAAAAATATTATACTTTGTATTTCGAAGAAATTCAAATATTATGCGTGACCAGTAAAGTCTGTGAAGCCATATCTTAAAGGGAATAATTAAGTTTAAATTTAATGGAAAATACATGGGTGAAAAGTGTTTTAGATTCGTCTCAAAAATTATTTTTACTACACTTGTATGAGTCATTGTGATGTGGCTTCAGTATGGTGTAGATGGTTTATCGATCAGTAAATACAAAATAAGAGTTTTGGACTACCAGTAAAAGGTGGTTTGACATTTACAACCCTACTTCCTACAGTTATTCATATGTGTGATACATTTTCCATCAATTATGATTAAAGGATTTAGCAATATGGAAATTAGCAGTGTGCATATTTTAAAAATAACTTCTGCATAAAACATAAGTACATACATCCTAGAACCTAATCCAGTGAACTCTTGTTGTATTAAAGGAGATTTGTAAATATGGGACTATGAAGTTTTCAGTTAAAATCCCTATTTGCTTTAATAATTTTATAGGTGCAGTAGTAAAATATTTGTAGGATCCACTGTAATCTTCGCACAGTGGCACATATTCAGATTTAGCATACCTTAATACATAATCCAGATTTACCATTGTGTTGGTCCATGCAACAGGGACTGATGCCTTTAACGAGAGTATGGCCACTGAGTACCCCTGCCAACTCTTCAGACTAACAAAATTATATATATATATATATATATATATATATATATATATATATATATATATATATATATATATATATATATATATATACACACATATATATATATATATATATATACACACACACACGCACATACACACATCGCCACAATATATTTTTCCCAGTATTTATTATTGTCTGGATGGTGACTGCCTAAAGGTGGTAGGTAACCTAACAACTGTTCAAGAGCCAATTCCCCCCCCCCCCCTAAATTCTGAGGATATTTTATGGTGTTCTGAAATTGTAATGGTATGAAGGCATCCATCGTGGAACTCCTTAACCATACTCGAAAGACTGTAATGAGGCGAGAATTTTCTTCTTGGGAAGTTACAAGTGGCTGGACATGTTGCCTCGCTTGGTGGCATCCTATAATCATCGTGTAATCCCAATTATATGCATGCGACCAGTGAATGTGCAGGATATTTCATTGCTGGAAACTGTATTCAAGACGAAGAAGAAATTGGACACTCACAAGCCTATGGCAAAGATTGGAGTCTATGTCAGGATATCACAAGTGAAGGGAACATTTGCAAAATTATACAGGTTTGTTAAGATTCGCCATTACGAACTGATGACCAATAATCTCGAGGACTTGGATGGAATTGTATTCCAAGGTTCGTTTTATAATTAGGAGATACAACTTACAGGATTCCCGAACATTTATTTGTTTGAAAAATTCTTCTATGGTCGGTCAATCAGATTCATGTAAAGTGGTTGGGATTCAGTTTTTGATACAACAGCTGGATGCAACACTTTGCACTTACCAATGGGTAATTGGATACTACATTACAATATGTGTGATTGTTCCTGTATGTGTCACTGACAAACATATTTTTGAAGTATAAATAAATTCTTTCTTCCAATATATGTACTTGTGTTGTATAATTTATTCATACTCTGTATTCTCTCTTTTTCCTCATGGTCTTATCATCCCTCCATACCTCTGTGTTATATGATCATGCTGTGTTTATATTTACTTACATACTGGTAATGCAGTGGACTGAGGCTGGATGTGGACAGATGATAATAATGGCCTCACACCTCGCACCTGTGATTATTTCTGGCCAGGTATGTGTCTGCAGGTTGTCGACATAGCGTGTTCTTGCAGTTTTTTGGATGGGGGTGGGGGTTACTTCTTTCAGTTTGGTTGCTTGTTAATATTCCTGAAGGTCTGATGGCCACAGTTGTTAATGACCTCCTGCTCCTTGCTCACAGTGGAGCTGTGAGCCACAGTTGTTAATGACCTCCTGGGAGATTTGAGATTGGGTAATTTTTCTGACATGTAATACTGTGATGTGTGTTAATGTTCTTGGAGACCAGTTGGGCGTAGATCTGTTCTCATGGCATTACTTATTATTAAGTGGTACTTATTACTTCATATTCATGAGGGTTCCTACCAGCAGTCAGTGGTGCATGTTACTTGAATTTCATGGTGGCTACAGCCAGCAGTCATCATGCATGCATGTGGATGGCTGTCCACCAGCACCATTAGTTTTTTTTATTAATTATCACTAGGTTGGTTATCGCCCATTCCCACATTGACATTATTTCTGACAGTATCAGTTGTTAGTTGTCAGCCATTTGGTGCATGCTGCCACTGCTTACTATTCATGGCGACACACGTGTAGGATGGACGCAGCCCATCGACAGCATCGGCCACTCTTAATTGACTGTAGGTTGGATGATGGTCATTTCATGGATGGTGATTGTCCTTTCTCACATCGCCATTTTTTATTGCTCCAAATTATTCATGGGCATTTTCAATATGTTTTATTGGACAGGCCTGCAGGACTGGAATATCGTCTGTTCGTTTTGCTCTTGTCTGGGACTGGTAGGGAGGCCAGATAGGCCCTCACTTGTTTTATTGTGTGCTGCAGCCATCTTTGGAGTTTTTTGCTCTTGTCTGGGGCTGGTAGGGAGGTCTGATAGGCCCTTATATCTACTTGTTACCCCAATCCTGGTAACCATTTCCTGTTCACGCGTGCATGATAATGGACCAACACTTCAATGATGATAAGCTCATCTGGAGTCTCGGTAATGCTAGGGTTGTCGACGAGCGAATGTCTTACTGCTGACTCGGGGCTGTTCCTGTCCCCTTTGCCACATAACTACGATGACTCTGATGAGGACAACGCTGCACTAACCGCACTCCCTTGCAGTCGATGTCTTAGGGGCGTGTAGCTGTCTAATTCGCAGTCTCCTCAAGCACCTCGGTGGGGTATTGTATGGCCAATGGCCATCGTAGTGCTGCTTCTGGAGACTCTACCATCGCCTATCTCATCCGAGGTGGACACTTTCATCCCGTTGGGGGCAGGCGATGGTGACTTTGTGTATCTCGTTGTCTTCAGCGATGACAAGGTTTGCCAATGGCAATGTTGACGCATTCGAAGATAACAGCATTGCCACAGACAATGTCCATCCGGTGCAGGCCCCCTTGGTTCACACAACATGGGCATTGGCAGCCGCTCTCGACCACAACACAGTGGCGCAATGGGCAGCCATGGAGGCACAGCGGGTGGGCACAGTGGCACATACGACAAATAGTATGGAGCTTCACACTAGTCATTTGGTGTTATCTGCTCTGCAGGATGTGCTCCCCGTGAATCGGGCTGAGCATGCGAGGGCTCAGATGGTTCGCGAGGACTGTAGGGTGATGCTTCATAGTATTTACGACCTCCTGATACAGTGTGCAGCCAGCCTCCTGGCCAGTCTACCTGAAGGTGGTACTTTCATCGATGAAAACAGTGATGATGATGATGACTACAATGATGGTGACGAGGGCGACAATAATGGTGATGGCGCATATCGTGGCAGTGGTGGTATGGATGGTGATGATGATGGTGCTGACTAACTGTGTGTGGCAAGCTCCAGAGAAAGAATATAATGGAGACTGGTAGGAATATGAGAAAACCCGAAGGCATATAATGGATGAGAGAGAACTGAATAAAGGAGACTGGAAGGAATATGAGGCGGAAAAATCGGAATGCAAGAGCGTGAAGTGGCTGGAAGGAATGATAAGAGCAGGAGGGGAAACAGAGAAATCCAAACTGACCACCATTGGCTAAGAATGACAGAGAAGGAGGTTTCTTCTTGACGCCATCCAAAACGGCCACAGTGGCACCCTTGCACCCTGCCAGATGCCCCAGCTCTCGTGTTTTCCTGCTACTTATCAAGTTTTTAAGCGCAAATATAAGCATTACATTTTGATCCTTACAAATTTCTAAAAGTTATTACGACACGAAATTTTGTTTCATCTGAAGTATGAATTGAAGCCCTAGATGTACAACGTTATATTTGAATTGCCTTCCAACAGTTGGTTCAGTTGTGGTACATGTTTAACTTCTAGCTGTTTTGACTTCAATTTTTATCTCAAATGTTAATTTTAAATACGGATAAGCCTCGTAACAATTTTTTAAGAAAATATCCCTTTAGTACTGATAACATGGGCAATTATTTTGATACATAAAGTAACGAACTTCATTTTTTTTTTTGTAAATAAATTTTGAGATTTGCACAAAAAAGAATAGCAATTTAAAATTTATATAGTTTCTTTCATTAGTTTTTGAAATGTAAGTTTACCCTATGTTGGCAATTTTTTTTACTTGTTATCTTATATGACTATGACAATGAAAACAAATGTGCTAAAAATGGTACAAAATTATTTGGGTGCTTAGAACGCCCTTACCTGTCTAGGTCTCTGCAGGCAACTAGCGCTAAATTTGTCAGGCTGGGGCAGGAGATTGGTTGGGTGCGGCGGGTAGGGGGGTGCTGCCTGTGGTGCAGGTAGGCAAGCCACGCCTCCTCTTTGTGCACGACTCATGTTCGGGGTCCTTTTCATCTGCCCTGGCACAAAGAGTGCCAATGATGGAAGTCGAGGTCAGTGGCGGCAAATTGGTTTACGACCCACCTCTGATGTGAGGCGTTCCGGCAGGACCTGGGGGGGGGGGGGGAGTGTGTTTTTATAACCTGCCACCGGCAGGCTTGAAGAGCAGGGCAGACATTTTTTCCAAGCTGAATGTGCTGAATTTCAAACGTTTAATGGCATTTCGTTATTCGTGATAAAAGTATTACCGCACGGTCATTAAGAGGATGCTAATATTTTTATGTTCCAGACTAACCCGCGTAAGTTTCCTACTGGTACGTCTAATTATTAGATCCAGAATCCACAGCGAATACCAAGCTGTGTGCTAGTTAACGTTCATTAGACTTGGCAAACGCCCAGAATTTTCTTCACTCGTTTACCACCAGCGAGAGGTAAACATTACACTACACACGTATATCAATCACTAGAAAACCCGTTGGAAATTAGGTGGATTAAAGCAACGTGAGTAGTTCGTAGTAGATCTCCGTTGTACGATTCGCATTTTCAGCTCTCATCATCCGTGGCTATATGCGCGTGAGTACGATCATTTCTTGAACAACAAACTGCTTGACAGTGAACCAAGCCCATGTGGGGCGCTAGGATTTATATAACCAAATTCAATTTGCTTCATCAAGTGAAGAAGTGAGGCGAAATCTGTACATTGTGTCTTAAAAACAACTTACCTCAGGGGAAAAACACAAAGCTGAGAAAAGCTGGGAAAACGATTATCTCGTAGTGATAAGGAAGTGAGAATATTATAAGAAGTTTCATTTTCATATCATCGCCTTTATTGTGTAAATACATAATCTCTCTCTCTCTCTCTCTCTCTCTCTCTCTCTCTCTCTCTCTCTCTCTCTCTCTCTCTCTCTCTCTCTCTCTCTCTCCCCCCCCCCCCTTATTCTTGTACTTCTCTGCATCTTACTATAGAGGAACTTACTGCGCTTGGAAATAATTATAAACGTATGGTAAATAAAAGTGTAGAGTTGGAATATACAACGAATTTTGTTATTTGCCATGTGTATTTTACATTTAATACCCTAGGTACAACAAACAATATAAATGCATTCTGCATTTATTCTACGGTCATATATCATTTCCGATAGTGATAGGTGTAACGTCTTCGCCCGGAAATATTAATTCTTAGCGACCCCGCAAACCTTAAGAGCGCACAGGAGCAAGGAATATGTGAGTAAAGTTATACGTTTTCCTTGTGTCTCAAGTAAAAGTAGAGGCCGAGGTGGCGGAGCGGTTAGACTGCTCGCTTCCCACAAAGGGGAACCGGGTTCAATCCCTGGCCGGGCCACTCCGGATTTTCGCAAGTGGGAGTCGTGCCATTCCGGCGCTGCTCCATCCTCACCTCATTTCACCCTAATCGGCTCTCAAGACCACATTGTTTAGAGCCGCCCAAGTCTTTCAACTCGACAACTCAAGTAAAAGTTTCGGTGTGTGTCACAATAAAATTCACCTGAACTCATGCTCTTCCATGAATAATATAGCTACATGAATAATATAGCTACACAAAAGTTGTACAATAATATTTTTCGAGCGATTCAAGTCATTACAGACAGTGTCAACTTTTTACAGTTTTGAAAGAAAATCTGGAATGTGTCAATTTCGGCATTAAAATATGTATTTAGTGGCCCACTGTCGGGAGGAATACGCCAGTAATACTCCACATTTCGACAACGGAAATAAAGCATTTTACTTGTAAAGAAAATATTTCACCATCTGAAAAAAAAAGAAAAAAAAAGTAAATTTGCGTTACACTCCTTCAATAAAAAAAAATACGTTTTACTAATGATTTTCGACACGTAGGCAACACATCACATGTGTTACATTTGTCTACATCAAAGTTTATGTACGCTTAAACAAATTAATCCGTCACTGAATTACTATTACGAAACAGAATGTATGAGTCGATGAACATCATTGACTATGAAAACAAAATTTGAAAAATTACATAGCTACATATTGGATTTTCATTAGATGGTAAAGTTTTATGCTTGAGCCTAATTAAATAAATTAAAAAATAAATAACTATCTACATGTTACGTTAGCAGAAACACCATCAGTTAAAAATTAAACTTAAAATAACTTACTTAACCATACTGGAAATTGACACAATTCCACACGACGGATATATTTCTAATAGTTACATCATCGGAAATCACCTGCCAAAATCAATATCATCATGACGTACCGGTTTTAGTAACATATTCAAAAATAATTTAAATATATTCTTCAACAGAAACATATGAAGGAACGAGCGGCAAGATTCTCCAAAAAATGGATGAGCCAGGAAACAGTAGTCAAATTATTTGAAAAATATTAAGTAATTGAAACCAGCAAAATTAAAAATAGTTAGCAAAGTCATTAAAACGGGGGGGGGGGGGATCCTAACATACCTAACCAATAAATCACTCAGCCAAATTTTTTCATAACGTCAGACTGACTGACTAAACTACGTGCACAGGACCTAAGGATCGAGGTAACGAGGCAAACCTAGAACGGAAACGTAATGTGTACGAAATTCAGTTTTACTCCACTGATTTTCTGCTTGCTGCATGTGTATTGTTTTCTTTAACAATGGTGTTTCATGACCAGCTACTTCACAAATTAAATTTATTAAAGTTATTTAAGCCTCTTGTCTCAAACAGAAAACGCATGATCTTGGCTATTAAAACTGGTGGTACAATCTAACGAAAAACTGGTTGTTTAAAATAAAATAAGTTAGATAAGTTAGCAACCACACACAGATCATGACTTACTCTAGGATCTTTTCCAGGAGAGCAGAGCGAATCGTTTCTATGGAATGATCCCCCCCCCCCTCTAATTTTCTGAGAGCGAAAGTAGAAAAATATAATCAAAGTAACTCCGCTTATATGTTATCAAAGATACATAAACTTTATGCGTGTAAGTAGTGTAATGCGACAATAAGAGGAAACATTCCGTTAAAGCTTTTTGGTATTGACGATTAGCGAGTCTCTTCAGCACAAGTCTTATTACTGAAGACGTCAATACTTCCGCACTAAACGAATACACAATGAACGTTTAAGCGAGGCAAACTCACCACAACAACAGTTACAGATATAATAACATTCCATTCTCTGAAAGAAAATAGGCCTTTAATTTTTTCCGCCCAAGAATACACTGTATTACGGTACAACAATATTGCAGAATTTGGTTAATAACACATAAATTAGTCCCCTTCTATTTAAAATGAATACATTTAGAATAGTGGTGTATGCTACGTCTTGAGTACACAACTACTGTTTGCTTAAGTTAGCAGCAGTGATTACAGTGAATTGCATTGACAGAAGTACAGAGTTTCATTTTGAGACAGACGGAAGACGGGTGGGTGTAACTGGTTATTTCAAATCCGCAGACGTGGTGGTGTAGTAGTTCAATTCCCCGTGGGGTCGCTCCCGGATTTTCGCAGGTGGAAATCGTGCCGGACGATGTCGCTGGTCGGCGGTTTTTCTCGGGGTTCTCCCGTTTGCCCCGTCCCTTCATTCCGGCACTGCTATATACCCATCTCACTTCACCTTCATCGAGCGATCAAGACCTCGATGTCAAGAGTCGCCCAGGTCCCTTCACTCGCTCACTCACACCCAGGCGTAATCTCCCCGGCGACAGCTCTTAACTGCGACGTCTTGAAAGCCGATGAGGGTGATCGAGGTGAATATGGAGCGGCGCCGGAATGAAAGGGCGGGGAAACTGTACGGCACGATTCCCATAATGCGAAAAGCCGGTGATCCGGTCGGTGATTGAACCCGGTTCGCCTTGGTGGGAGGCTAGCTGGCTAACCACTCAGCCACCATGACCTCTGGTAGGGGTATGAGGTGTCAGGGGTTGCGGACAAATAAACCGTGCCAGAAGAAAAGGGGTCCGTGTCTGGCAGGCCCATATGAATGCCACGCTCGCCAATTTCGTCGCCAGCGCTTCAAAGAACACATAAAGGAACAGACCTGCGCCCGTTTCCAATAACACGAGGCGGACCGCTGCCATCTGTGTGCGAACAGTTAGTCAGAAGATGAACTCGTAGTATAGGCTGTTCACGGTAAAATAGGCACTTTTGAAAGCCTTGCTTAAGATCTACGTATATGAACGTTGTGTATTCTTCCGCCTTATGTAAAATTAACATTACCATGGACCTCATCACTTAATTCGTGCGTCAGTCAAGTAAAACTATGAAGTTTTTAGAAAAGTAAATATTTTACAAATGTGTTTATTTTTTATTTTTACACTTCGATGCATTGAAAAAAAAAAAAACAGAAAGCGATTGAAATAATTTACGTTATCACAGATGGCTACCTAAAACTTTTTTTTCGACGTTAAGATATGGAACTGCTTTCTATCCATCGTTATCAACTTTACTGAGCGCATGTCACTCAGAGAGCCCGTTAAAATATATGCAGGCAGAGCCAGTGACTTTTTTCTAAGGCTGATTTCAAAAGTGCTGACTTTATCGTGAACAGCCTTTACCAGTTGTCAGCTAAGTTGTTTCCACATTGTGTTTAGGAAGAGCCGCATAGTTGCGAAGTAAATATATTCACAGACTTTAGTACAAAACTCAACGATTTATTTTGATGAACGTAAAACATTTAAGAGGTTCAGCATTTAATTTTATCATTAAATGTTTTGTAGACTTTTTTCTTCCAGGTCTTTTATATGACTCTTTCACAGCTAGTTTAACGCTTTTGAATTCAACGTTTTAAAATAAAATCCGTTACCTAAATGCGTGTATTTTAACGTAAACGTTGAGTGGCCTAACCACATTGACTTCTTGTTAAATGTACGATGATTATGTTAATGGTGTTGGAAACCTGTTTCTTCTTGTGTAATACACACTGCAGTTTGGATTGGGGTAATACTGAAGTATTTATGAAGTATCGTTCGGACGATTTACGTATACTAACCACTGGAGCCATAGCACTGTTGTATTTTTACTTGTGTGGCAAGGATACACAATGTACAGAAAGGAGACTCTAGGTAAATCTTCCAGAGGTGTTCAACTAACCCTCAACTTACTATAGAAAACAAATTAAAACATTTTCATGGTCATTCCTAGGGTCTCGTGTTTTCGCGAAAAGATTCCACTACTAGTTGTACTGGAAAACACGTTGTACGGGAACCAGAATTTATAGGTCCGTCTGTACGTTTTAAATAATCAACCTCATGTATTCATATATATATAATATTTAATATGTAGCTCTTAAGATGGTACAGATAAGCGATTAAATAATGATTATACCTCGGCTAGAATCATTCTTGAGCACTAACATTCAGGACCACTGGAGTGAAAAAGTGACTCAGACCGCGAAAGAACTTCTGTTTTGATCAGTATAATAAATATACTTACCAACTGAGTGGTAGGAATTTCGGTTGAAGCCAGTATTTGTAAATGAGATATCATAGTACATATTCCAGCCGACTAAAATAAACTATTACATTAAAATAAAAATTAATCTCAATTTAATGAAAGAAACTTCTGTAATATTCCAAATCAACAACTCCCTGGCAACTCATACATCGAGGTTGGCTCACAGAACAAAAAAATGAATGAGCTATAATACATAAAATAAATAATTATTGGCTGTAAAAGTGGCGCTCCAAATGAAGTTGGCTTGCCTATATAACGGCTTACAAACACAACTAATTTAGTTTAAATAAAATACAATAAGTGCCACTGGACTCGAGAGTGATACATCACAACGTTAGTTCAGAAAACAATTCGTGGTTGGGTGTTTTTATTTCTCACTGTGTGAGGTGTCTGCCAGTTAATTATGGAAGCTCAATGCCGGAGTGCCCAGTCAAATAGAGAATGTATCCTCACAACAAACACCCGGCCAATACGCAAAGGATGTCTGCCTGTGTGCATGTAGATTGTCGATGTCTATCCTGCGCATAAATCTTTTCCCGAAAAATAGGCAGCCTTAGTCATTGCTAATGTATAATTTACATGCAGAGTTTCACGTTGTAAAATTGATACTTGTCAGACTTCGCTGCGGGTGTTCTAGAGCGGTGTGTGGAGATGTTGATATCGGAAATAAATATCGAAATTGGTTACTTATAAAATTATCGTCTTATGAAACGATATGCCGACAGAAAAATATCGATTTTCGGTGCATCGGAATCTGATATTTAATGTGTTAAAGTATTTGACTAATGTAAAATTACTTACAATATTACTTGTTTAGGATACGAGACATTGCAGAAAGATGTGGCGCCTGTTTTTGTTCCTTGTTGCAAACGTAAACAAAGTGATTTTTTATTCAGTTGTATTCAAAACAAAGCTTATTAATATACTATTTTAAAAATATTTATTTCCGATGTCTAGAAAAAAGTTATTGATTTCGATCAAATATCGTTGAAATATATCTACGATTTATAAAGATATATCGTTGATGTAATATCGTCATTTCGATATATCGATATTTTTTTCAAAGCTACTAGCGCTGCGTAGCGGAATTCATAACTTATGGGGGGAAACTGGACACGACAGCCACGGGTTTGCCGGGAGTTGGTACCATGTTATTGGCGAGGTCTCCTGCGCCAGCAATCTGTCTTTTGTCACGCGGTGGCATGTCCGGCTCGTGTTATAGACAGTTCGTGGGTTCGATATCGTGGCAGCCTGCTCTGGCCATGATTTTCCCTGAGCAGTTACATCATCATTCCAGGGAAATGTTGCTGCAGAGTCTTAATATGAACCTATTCAAGACCTTACCTATAAGTTGATCTTGATTTGCCTTTTTGCATTAAATAAAGTATATTTTATCATTGCCCTCGTGCACTATGAGGGCGAGCATTGATCGGTTATGAGAGCTCGCCACTCTCAGGTAGCGAACATTGAGATTTGACCATACGTTTAAACACTTATATGGCAAATGGGCCTGCAATAGGAGGATTAAGGAAATAAATCAATATTTGACAAAACCACGCTATTACTAATGATAGCAGATCTTTTAAAACGGTGTTATCTAGACGTAAGAACCTCCCCGCACGACTTTTAGATGGAACATTGTCAGTTTATCCTGCTCCATACTTAGAGCTAGTGATTTTTCGCGAAAAATTTTTAGAACGGGGTAGACTCCAATACTATAAGTACCCAGTAGCATTTTGTTTATTGCTATTGGTTGCCATCTGCCTGGGAAGGCGTTTTCATATTTGACTGGGCCACTCACAATTCAGCAACTTCGGCACGGCTCCTACACGATTCGTGTGCAGACAGTTAACACATGTCAAGAAATAATTCAGCCAATCAATACAGGCAAGCGACCCTACAGTGCATCAAAAACATAACTTGTCCTGAAATCTTTGCGCGAAATTTCGTCACCCCTATCCATACTTTAAAACCATCTCTTTATTGGGAAAATTAATAAAATTCCCCCTGTAATATGCAGACAAAAATATGCATTTTTTAAATGCCAAAAATGGTAAAATATGTATTTCGTAGCTACAAGAAACTATAAATAACTGAACGAATTCAGAAGTTATTTCCTTGAGATATGTGGTAGTAATTTTGTCCACATACTGATACTTCACTTCGCCACTGTAGGAATAATAGTACACTACTCTCATAAAGATATGGGGGTTTTAGAAAGCCATCCTTCAGTTCCTGGAACGTGCTTTTGTCATCGCCAATTGTATTACAACTCTACGCTGGAGTCTTTTTTTTTTTGGCATTCTAGTACCGAGCGAAGAGGTACAGTTCGGACTCGTACTCGGGAGGACTTGAGTTCGAATCTCGTACCTGCCATCCTTATTTCGATGTTCCATAATTTCTCGAAAATTACTCCAGGACTCCAGGCGAATTCCAGAATCATACTATTTAATCAAGAACGGGATTTCTTGCACAAAAAAAACGCTGTTTTTGGAGGGCCGCTGTGGGCAAACGGAAGGAAGGAGGGGGAAGCCGACCCCCCTTCACTAATTCGCCATCCTTCCTCTTTGAAACTCTCCCCCTCCCCCAAATGTGCCCCCTTCCATCCTCTGGGAGGAGTTAGAGTGACAAGGGGAGTATGTTTTCCATTTTGTGGGATTGTAGTGCGTCCCATATTTCACTTTTTTGAGCCCCTTGATGGTGAAGCCAGTAGGGCCAAATGATAGTAGGCCCACAGGGGAAGGTCTAAGCATGATTTGGGACATTTTACGTCTCCCCCCCCTCACAAGGAGGGAGGGGGGAGGCTATTCAATGGCTGCAAATGTTGCTTGTGGATATTTGACTCCCGAAATCAGCGTGATCGGTGTTATCCCATGCGACCATTTCTGTCGGTGACAAAAGCCCTCCTTTGTGTGTGTGTGTGTAGGGGAAGGGGGGGGGGGGTGTAAGGGAAATTGCCCATTCCTCTGTTCTTTAACTGTATTTGGCCTGGAAGGTGCATTTTTCGACCGATTTTCTTCATATCTGGGAGAGGGTTGCCTTTCCGTGCTCCACCCTCCCCCTAAGGCCTTCAGTCTTACGTCTTAAGTTTTAAGTGTTAAGTCGTACTTTCACCATAATTGCTATTGCATGTCGGGATGTGCGAGTGAGCGCCGATACGTGCTCGCTCGCACGTGCCGAAGTTCCCTGACGACATTGCACTGTAAATGCTAATTTGTACGGTTACCTACTTCACCTATGGTGGTTCAACCCGCGGTTTCCGTGGGCCCGACCCCTAGTGGTTCATTATTACCGGTCGTGACTGATCCCTTACCCGTTCCTGCTTTCTCTGAGCGACTTACTCCATCTGTAATGACCTCGCTGTCGACGAGAAGATAAACGTGCTGGTCACCAGAAAATTCATTGTTTTAAAGCCTGTTCACGATAAAGTGAACACTTTTTAAATCAACCTTAGAAAAATGTCACTGGCCCTGCCTGCATACATTTTAACGGGATCACTGAGTGACATGCGCCCAGTAAAGTTGGTAACGAAGGATGAAAAGTAGTTCCATATCTTAACGCCGAATAAAAAAAATGTTAGGTAACCATTTGTGGTAACTTACATAAGAATTTCGTTCCCGTTCTGCCTTTTTAATGCATAGAAGTGTAAAAATGAGCATATTTTTCAAATATTTACTTTCCTAATAATTTTACAGTTTAACTTGGTGGTCTCATGAATAAAGTGCTGAGACCTGTGGCAATGTTAATTGTACATAAGGCGGATGAGGACACAACGTGCATGCAAGTAGATCTTAAGCAGGGCTTTCAAAAGTGCTCATTTTATCGTGAACAGTCTACGTAATTGTATGAAATCCCTCAACTTGTAAACATTACTTGCTGAAAGTATTCGCAAAAAAGTAGATCCATTATTTTTTGTGTCATGTATTGTAAAAATCACAATTTTTAGTGTTTTTCGGATGTACAAATAAAATTAATGAAATCCATTTACAAAGAAATTATCCCGTGTGACTGCAAGGTCGTGTCGTAACTCAATTAAAAGCATACTTAACTAAATTAATCTTACAAAAACGATGCAAATTAAAAATATGTAAAATTTTCCTTGTGTAACCAATTTTTAAAAATTGTGAAAACGTTTCGTAGAGTTATTTTAAAGATTTGTTGAAAAAAAAAACGTATGTTATCTTATTTCAATGTTAATTATCTCATTTCGGTAAGTTAGTAAGTTTTTATTATTTGTATATCCCAAAACACTAAAACTGTGATTTGGACGCTCCATTGTGCAAAAAAAAAAAGTGATATAAAAATTAATTTATGCTGGGAAAATTGTTTTCGTAAGTAACGTCTGCAAGTTAACCAGGATGTCGTCAAATATATAAAAATGAACTTTTTAGATCTACGTACCTAAATTTTAAGTGAGTCAGCTTGTTTGTACATTTGCATTATCACATTGGCTCTTGCCATAGTCACACAAACGGCCAATTCACGTGTATAATCTATTCACGGTGACTGCACACATTTCGTAAGCCCTGCTTAAGTTCTAGTTCCAGGATATTCCTCCGCTTTATGCAATCTAAGCTTAACTAATACTAAAAAATTACACCAAAGGACAACGCACCGGATTTGCGCCCACTCAGTTGTAATAATATTTTGCGTGAGAACTAATTCTTACTTGGTGATACGTACACACATTTTTTCTCGCTGTTTTATTCATATTTATTATAAATTAAATACTATAATTTATAAATAAAATATTGGTAAAACTTTAATTTAACGTCAAATAAGATACTTTCATGTAAACAGGAGTATAAAACGCTTGCGATACGTGGACTATTTAGGAAATAACAAAACACGTCATACATGGGGCGATATTTCGAAGGTTTGATTTAAAAAGTGCGAAGAAATCGCGAGTAGACTGTAGCGTTCTGATTCGCCGGTGTCTGATATAGTGGGAGTGGCGAGTTTCTTCATTGGTTGGGTTGTCTCGCCATCGCTCGCAGCCCAGCATGGTTACCGAGGAGTTGTACGATCCAGTCAGCAATTTCCCATGCTACCTTCAAATTAAAATTATTTTCATATTCCCACTTGAGTCTGGATCAAAATGGGTATAAGCTATTCACTGTAAAATTAGCACTTTTGAAGGCCCTGCTTAAGACCTACTTGTATGCACGTAAGGGTGCCAGTTAAAACATATGCATGTAGGGCAGTAACTTTTTTATAAGGTTGATTTCAAAAGTGCTCACTTTATCGTGAACAGCCTTTAGCATGGGTGATCACATCAATCCCTGGGCAGCGCATGAAGCTATACCATTCTATTTCGTTTTGCATGTGATTATTAGTACACTTGCTTTTATGCTGGTAAGCTAATAGGAAAATTGAAGATGTTAAATGTCTAACTAACCTAAATTATCTTACCCGGAATTTAAACCTAGATCTCCATTGCCCATAGCCTCCTCTGCCTCGGAGGTCACTGGTGTGAGATGACAATAGGATAGAGAAACGGAATTTACGCAAAGAGGAAACGGGAGCACCTCGAGCAAACATATATCATCCTCTAGACACACGGAAAGCGTAGGACTGATTCCATAAACATTAGAACCAGAATGGCCAACCGTTGTACCAACTATGAAGGTACAAACGGATAAAACTATTTAAAAGTCTACTTTACATGGGTGACTTATGTATTCATGCGAACATTTCGCAAATCGGTTTACATATTAATGTTAAATTATAACATGTAGTGATGGTACAAAATAATTGATTTTATTATAATGACTGTAAGGTGATGACTGTCTTAGCTACACGTATACTGGTACTATTTTACCTCGGAGTAACGTATCCCTTTACGTTCCATCGATCTCCCTGGCTCCATAACCTCTGCGAAGAAGCAGTAACGTCTGCGTTGAGCACATTGAAAATATCCATCCATATTGCGAGCGTATACGAGCACCGATTGATGAACGATGCCTTCGGCTTTTTAAAATCCACTGCGTCAATTTTAGCGCCCCGGCCTTTTACCGTCTGAGTTATGGAAATTGCCGACGTTGACTGCTGAGGCTCGAAAGCGCCGGCGGCAACTGACTTGCCGACAGAACTTATACATCGTTTGAACTGGTTTTTTTTAGTGCAAGTTTCACGAACCTGCTTGTATTGTGTAACTGAGGACTTTAATATACCATGAGTAACAGATATCTTAATTCTTAATAATATTATAAATGCGAACGTTTGTATGTTTGTTTGTTACTCCATCACGTCATAACGGCTCGACTGATTTGTATGAAGTTTGGTGCAGGGTTTGATTATATTCTAGGATTAGCACATATGGTGCTTTGCGTCCCGGAAAAACGAACAGTTTCTTTGAAAATATATCAAATATGCCATCAACCATTTGAGTAGGCGCTGGTTGGTTGGTGGTCTTTTTTATATATTTTGCACGTGGGCGGAGCCACGGGCAACAGCACAAAAAATTCAGTACTAAAAATGTTTGTGCTGGGTTTGGATAGTCTTCATTAATTTATAAAACCACTTAGGGCTAGCATTCAGCTGAGTGTGTGCTACTAGTTAATTACAGCAGCCATTTTAAAGATTATCTTTGTATTTTTACTAACCTGTATAATTTCGCATCACTAATACAATTAGTGGTATTCGTGCACCTACGCGTAAACTTGAGCAAGTTTACGAAACGAAAAAAAGTTGGTGAAGATTAATATAAAATATTTATCAATTATTAAAGTTCAGTTCCCCGGATATTATAGGTCGATATTCAAACTAGGCCGATATCGTTTTAAATTGCAGTGCTGCAAATCAGTCAAAATTGTATAGCAGAATCCCTAAAAGAATACTGGTTCCTCCAGTGATGAGAGTTCACAGATAACAGTTCCTCTAGTTACTCGTGATATATAGTGAGTGAATCTCCCCCAGTGACAAAATTAGATAGCTAAACTTTCTGTTGCTTATATTTTTCGGTATTGGTTTTTTTTTAATGCTAATAATTAAAATGACGTCGAATTCATATCACGCGCATGAGCTCACAAGTTTACTACCATAACGCTGTACACCAAGATGTACAAAAAAATATTTATCGTAAGCGTACAATTTTGTCTATACTTCGCGTAAATTTATGCTCCAAAATTTACTAAGAGACTGAAAATTAAGTATATTTATCAAGCTCGAATAATTTTTATTGAATACGGTGGATTCCTTAGTTATGTAATTTCGTATGCCGTTATACACCGTGCACTATGGCATGTAATTATTTTTTAGAGGAAAACGTACAGCACCGCAACAAACAACTAATTACGCTGAGACACTAAAATTGAGAATGAAAGCTTTGAGGTTCTACTGTAGTTCCCAGATATATAAATTACTGTAATTTTCTACTGCGTTTTGTTTCTGAAATTCGTTACCATTGCATCAGTCAGATATGCACTCTAAATTCTAATCAGTGGGGAACCACTGATTCGCAGTGAAATTCAACTACTATAATCAGTGGAAGGAAAACCGCTAATTGTTTCAGTGAAAAAATTTCACTGCTTTAATTAGTGACGTGAAACAATTTCACTGATTCAATAAGTGACGGCCGACCGCAGTGGCGAATTAAATATTACTTTTATTGAATGTAGGCAAATAATTACGTAAAATAAACATACTTACGATAGTTTGACCGTAATTTAAAGAAAGTACAAAAAGTTTCGCAAGTGATCGGGTTGGAACTCGCGCACCCTTGGACTCTAGGCCGTTGCCTTCCATCTTAGCTACCACGCCAAGTTGAAGTTGTGAAAGGAAAATATTTTTCTTATAATTCTACTGCGAAATCGTGTAGTTTGAAGTTGTATGCTCATACCTTTCGTAATTGGTTTGATTGGTATCTTTAGGATTGTTAAAACGAATAGTATGTATGAGTACACTCTCTTCACCACATCAAATGTAGTTTAAACCTTCAAACGGAGCGCTGTGACAAATACATGAAAACGAAATGAAATACGTTAAAACGGAATGAAAGGTTGTGTGTTCATATTGCCTCGTAAAATGGCGATTTGAAAGACGAAACTCGTTTTAGAAAGTATTTTGTATTAGTTTTATTCGTTGTTACTTCACTTTATACATGTTGTTTAACGACTTTGTTTAAACAATGTTTGATGACCATATTTACACGCAGTTTCACTAATACATCAGTCGAAAATAATTAGAGACGGAGCAAGTTGCTCAGATGTTCACTGGCCCATCAGTCAAATAATAAACCACTGAGAAAACAGTGGAAAAAATGACTGACGAATCAGTGGGAAATGTCACTGAATCAATCAGTGAACGAAATATGGAATTTTTTCACTGGTTCGTCAGTTAAATTCATTGAAGTGACTGTTGTATCAATCAGATACGTTTGACTGATTGAAACAGTGAAATTCCCACTGATTCAGTGTTAGAGTGTAAACAAACACAATGAATACGTACTAAAGAAAATTAGATTTAATTTTGGTGTGGCACACAGGAAATATTAAAATTGCCACACGTTCAGTAGCTGGACTTAACGGGTTCGGAATTAACTACAAGAGAGTTATACGGTTATCGCTAATGAGATAATAAAGGCCATTGGGGCATACTATATTTTCATGCTTGAAATTAGTGAACTATTGGTTATTACATAT
This sequence comes from Dryococelus australis, assembly GCA_029891345.1. Lineage (NCBI taxonomy): Eukaryota > Metazoa > Arthropoda > Insecta > Phasmatodea > Phasmatidae > Dryococelus > Dryococelus australis. The sequence goes on along the minus strand of CM056996.1, from coordinate 113,141,925 downwards.
ATTAATTCATTTCAAGTTACATAACGTGTATTTTCAAAGTTTTAATTTTTTTTTTAACTATACAGTATACATAATTGAATATTTTGCTTACTACGAATTGAAAGTGTTGAATTAAAAATGTCTTTTGTTCACGATGATTTAATGGCTAAGTGCTAGTGATTGATTGAAATATGTGAAAACTTATTTCAAAACGTATTTGTTGGATTGACTTCAAAATAAATTTTGTACATTTTTGTCTTATAAAAAATATGGCTTATTTTTTACTTGTTTGTAAAAGTAGGTCAACCTATTAAGTGATGTTTTTACTTACACAGACTTTTTGTGTTGTTATAACGTGACATAAAATACGTGTTCTGTAGTAAGTGTTACGGCAATGAGTGTGCATTTTTCAAGACTCCGCGTTTGCAACTGTTTTTCCGACGTCCGTACGAACTGCCTGGGCTCTAAGAGACATTTGTGTACTTTAGTGATCATGTATAACATGATTCCGAGCTGTGATCGTTTTTACCGCGCATAACTTGGTTTAAAGGCTGGGTATCATTATATTGCTGTTTTCAGATCATGACGAATACTTATCCCCACCCCTTAACTAGAAACCACTACAAATCCCCATCATTGTCCTACTGCATCACTTTACTGAATCCAGTGAACCTCTCTTGACGTAGAAGAAAATATGCCTCGAGTGCAGTTTTCAGTTTGCATTTAATCCACTTGTGTATGTTGCCTCCGAGCTGTCTGCACGACTTCGCAGCTGCTGCGTCGATAGAAAATAGTGAGTAATGTTTCACACATTCCCCGGGATTTCACGTGAGTTTGTCCTGGGTACTCAAACATGCACAAAGCCTTGCCCGTGCCGAATCGTAGCTAGCGGCTAAAAACTTCAAAAGTGGCCAGAACAAGTGTAGGCGTGTATCTAGAAGACACGTGTGTTTTTCAAAAATCAGCTTCGTTAAGTTAAAATTTACATAGTTATAAACAGCAATAAAACAATTTTGTTGCACGGCGGAGATGTGAACACTAAAACTAAAATTCACAAGTGGTAAAGGGTGTTAAATCTGAGTTAAACGCCCCAACACAAATTATAGCCCGTGATACGATGTATAGAATTATACATGTACTGCAACAGTTTCATTTTTGAGTGGTGTTTGTTATATTATTTTGACCGCTGGAGTTACTGTGCGTTTCTAGTCATCTATACAAACGCTTATTTTAACACGATACACACACACAAATACGTCTCACTGAACCGATAACTTTCACGTAAAGAAACAACGTACCGCTCGCGGTAGTTAGCGTTCGCCATCTACTCTGAGAAATATCGTGGGCGCAGAAGAAATTTGACACACATTCTGTTGAGTTTTTAGGCATGCCCATCGGTATGGAAGCTGTTATACCTCGTGTCGAACCCCTTGGGATGGTGCTGAATTGTAACTCACGCGGGAGCAGAAACGCTAGCCGAAAATTGTTATGAAAACTGCAGTGGAACTGGAAATCATGCAGGAACGGCTTCAGCAATCGAGAGCGAGAGGTAGAGCCCGATTCACATCACCGCCGATGACGCCATACAGCGCTGAAAGAACGTGTGGTTAGTTGTTTGCGTGTAAGCGGATTTCCTGTGCAGCCATTTTGGCGTTCGGTTGGAAGCTCTATTCGTGGCCTCGATGGCTCGTTAGTTTAAAATACTAATTTTCTGAAGTAAGTGATGGGCAACAAACTAGATGCAGATGATTTTTTTTTTTTGCTTGAATGTTCTAATGTTTTCGCTTCATTTACACAGGTCAGACCTAATCACCCAAATTAATATGCTCATTTTGGTGCTACTATGTGTTTTCGAAAATAATACTCAAACGAGGGACATTTATCCTTGATGATGTGGTCTTGAGAGTATTAAAGAAGTAAATGTCCACGGTCATATAGCATACCGGCACTTAGCTGCCACACTGACTATAGAAGATAACCTGCCGCAGTGACAAGAATTCAGCACTCGCCGGAAATCATGGATGGGATACCTACGTACCGCAAAACCTGATTCTTCTGCAACATATATTTTTTTCATAAAAAAATCACGGAAATTATATATTTCTATAGGTTTTTACCGGAAATAATAATACTTTCTGAGCATGCACTCTAGGAGGATGAGAGTAACGCCCACTAAACCGGCAATGGCGGCGTGGAATGGCAACGGAATGCAAGGGAAATGGGATTGAATTCCTCCCAAAAACACTCGTCTGCTATAGGCTGTTCACGGTAAAGTGAGCACTTTTGAAAGCCCTCTCATTTGGAATAATAGTTAATAAATATTATTTATTTTAACCTTAGACGTTAACTTCCGAGTGCGGTGGAATATACACACCATGTTTATTACTTACATGGTAATATTTATTTGAAAAGGTAGTTACGGGATAAAATATGGCTAGAAGAAAAAAAATAACTGGGGCCTCAAAAGTGCTCACTTTACCGTGAACGGCCTGTAGTGGCAATGCCCTTCTCGTTACCGACATGCGAAAATTCAGCTTGACTCCGCCGGGAAATGTGCTCGAAGCGGCTTAGTGGGATACCGACTGGATACCCACACGCTTGACGCGGCCCTTTACGTAATGCACTATTACCATGAATGTTTTTTTTTTTCAAGGCGTCTTTTTGACTGTAGCTTGGAAGTGTTTCACTGCTTCATAAGTGTGTGGTGCGCACAGATGAACGTTAATTAAGAAATGTGTTCCTTAGGAAAAATTCACATGTACGGACTACTCCACATCGCAGTAGCAGCACTAGCGGCAGTATATTATACATTCACCAGAATAATGAAAATGAACCGCCATATCGCCGGCACACCGTGAGGCACTTGCTGCTCGTATTTCGGACAGTTTCCCGTCGATTTGGGGCGTGTTCCGAATGTGTAACACCCAACAAAGCAAGACAGATGGATGTCAAAGTGAAGCTCTCATATTCCACCATTTTGGACAAATTTAGCTGAATTTGTAGATAATAAAACGACTCAAACAGTACTGTGATTTCTACTGGGAATTTTATTTTTATTCACTTCTTTATTAATTACTAAATAAACTATCTGGGTAAGTTTATAATAGGCTCATAGTTATATTAATAACTTCTTGTTTAAATCTGGAATATAACTCACCCATAGCTAAGATTTTGTGAAATCATGCTGGTTAAATTTTGGTCTTAACATTTTTAAAAAACATGAGACTATTCGGTTAAGGATGGAAAAGTCATAGACTAAAGTTGAGGTAGGCCGCTTATTCGGCTTTTGCTATACCCAACATTTACCTACTCCAAAGCAACACAACTGTGGAAGTCACATGGTCAGTAATGACAACGTTTTTGTTTATATATTAATTTTTAAATATGACAAGCACTATTGTATTAATAAAATACTTTTACCAATTTGAATTTGCTCAAACGCATTACAAATTGGTTAGAGGAAGTATACAAGCATCTCAGAGAAAATGTTTACTGAACAGTGTTCTAGCCTCAGATCCAATCCACGCCATTTTTGCTAGCCGTATTGGTAGAAAAGCAGTTCAATATTGGGTTACGGAGATTGGTTGTGTATAGCCAACGAGATCGGTCTACCTCATCTTTAGTCTACGGGACGAGTAACAAAATTAGCATTTCAATAGTGTGAGAAACAGTGCAAATTCATCTTCGTTTTTAATTACTCGCTTTTGAGTTGGAAAACGGCTTAGACTGGGTTCACGATACATATCATATGTATCTAAGATAAGTCAACATATAAAAATGAGAATGCACGCATGAAAAGTATTGTCCATGGTGAATGTAATAGTTTTATGCTCAACCAATCACGGGGACGCTGCGGCTGCTGGGTTGTAATATTCGCCTTCCACCTAGGTGAACAGGTTTGGATTCTCGGCGTGGGCGCTCCCGGATTTCTACGTGTGAGAATCGTGCGGGACGATGCCGCTGATCGGCGGGTTTTCTCGTGCGTCTCCCGTTTCCCCCGCCCTTTCATCCCAGCGCTGCTCCATACTCACCTCACTTCAACCCTCATCGGCCAGCATGACCTCGGTGTTAAGAGCTGCCCAGATATCTTCACTCACCCATTCACTCACTAAAACACTGTACGCCAGTTGAGAGCCTTGCGTTTAGTGGCGATGACGCACTTCATGAGCGTGGCATTGTCGCCCTTATCGCTCCCGCGCTTCTCGGCCTCAAACGCGGGAAAAAGCTCCAGGTACGCAGATGCCTTAAGGAGAAAGAGCAAAGTACAAAGTTCCTTCTGTAGTTTAATCCACAGGATTATATCGCATGTAATATCCTATTGTTACAAATCTAAATTTCGAGAAATTGAGCTTCTCGTGAATGTATATCGCAGTCTTATTGAGGACCCGTCGCAGTGCTTTCTTATGGCCAGGCGTAACCTTGTGTCGTTAAAATTCTGTTCTAGAGACTCCCCTTAATGCATATGAACAGCGCTTGACGTGTGAATTACCTCATATGATTAGAATTACCTCATATGATTAGAATTACCTCATATAATTAAAATGTTGCAAGAAAGCCGTTCTTGCAACGTTTACACGTGTTTTCTGAATTACAGGTCAGGATGTTGTTAGGTGATTCCTAATGCAAAATATGAGAGAAAAAGTACGATTTGTGACATAACGTGATTGTCAAGGAATATGTGTTTCCTTGGAAATACAAATTTTCAAACGACTTTATTTACAAGCTAGTTAGAAAATTCTGTGTATTATATTTATGAGTATACATAATGTTTGGATGTATGTTTATGTGTGTGTTTATAAGTTGCTTAACTAACTATCGACACACGTAATATTTTGCGTCCAAGGAAACAATAAGTCTTCGTGCCATAATCTGTTACCATTCTGATTTTGGCTCATTTATTCCCATTTATCCTATACGTTGTGTGTATCTGAATATGTGAATTGCAACAAAAGAGTACAGCTGCGTTTTTTTAATAAGAAAATTATATATATATATACACACACACACACACACACACATTTTGATCGGAAGTAATTTCTAAGGTCGGTGTAATCCTTTGAAGTTGTTACTGACAAATATCACTGACAATATTAGTGTAACTGGATGAAGATGTGCAATCATAGAAAACAATTTTGTTATAAAATTACTTAACTCACATAATTAGGTGTCGCTAACCTTATTTTGTACTAAATATGCTGACGCTGATGCAGTATTGTTTCTATAACGATAACGATGGGTCAGTATTCATAATTTGAAAACTGACTTACAATATTGCCTTGTGTTATGCTCCAAGTTTACTATCAAGGAATTTTTAAACGCCTGCAAATGGGCAACACGCTCCACGCGGGCGGTGATAGAGTAGCGTAGTATTGTCGGGCTGCAAGCGTGCTACTGCTACAGCAGTAAATTTAACGCACCAAGTCGCAGAAAACGATAATACGTTTTAGTCATGACACGTGGCGACGACCTGTCTGACGCATTGATTATTAATTCAAGAAACATCCCCCCCCCCCAACCCAAATTTAATGCAATATAAGGATGGCAATTCCGATTGTGCCCATGAAATAATTTAATGACTGGTACAAAGCTAATATTTGTCGAGTTACACATTCTTTAGAAATGTCTGTAAGGACGCGATATTTGCAGGGAACTTTCAGTTCAACTCCGGTTTCACTCAACCATCAACCGAACAGGTTTCAGACATTTTTTGTGTTGGCGAACAGGAGGAGTGCGAAGATATGGCCTCGCGGTAGAATCGTGATACAGCGTGTATGAATTGGCGGCATACAAAGTCAAAACATCTGGTTATTCAGACAGTACAAAATATAACTTAGTTCGGACAGTAAGTAAGTGTACTTTAATTCTGACACTCACTAACCGAGATAAAAGAAATGAGTACAGCTTAAACTTGGGATTCGCAACTCTACGTTTAGACCACATAGTTAAAATGGTTGAGGGGGAGGGGGGGAGTCCTTGAGGCCCTGATATTAACTACATATATTATCACTAACATATCAACTGCAATGTTGACGGCGAATTATGGAAGGTAGTTCTATTTTGTAACGTTCGAAAATAACGACTAATTAAAATGGGCTTGTTTCTTGATATAAATATTAGAGCACAGAAGGTTTGTGCTTCAAAGTATTTAACAAGCTCACTTGAACGCATGGATACTAATAACCGAGTACATGCCATTGCTAAATTTTACGTACTCTTTACCAGCATTCATCATCTGCGGAATTCATTATTTTGTGAGCCGTTGTTTGGCTATATTACCTTATTGAGCAGCCACATACTGCTTTTCTGATTACAGTGACTGCATTGCCGCCCGAAATATCATTGTTTCCTGAATCACGAAGATCGAATACTGAGAAGTTTATGGTTGCGGAAGGACTGATTTTGAATTAACGCGTAGAGTTCAGCTCGAAATGCTCGCAAAGACACAACAAAAAAATGTCTTCCATCCTGCAAAAAAAATATAGTTCCTAATAAAGTAGGAATTGCTGCATTTCAGTCTTTGCTGAAAACTCTCTCTCCCCCCTCCCTCCCTCCTTCAAGAATCGCGAACTAATACAGAAGGAGCCAGCTGCTCTCTGTACCTTGCACCGCATTATTTTCGAAACCGTCGCTGTGTGTTAAACGTCGCTGCAAGCCAACAGAAACGTCGGCAGATAAGCCTCGTAAAACAGGCGATCGTGTAAAATGGGGAACATTATATTATTCCGCCCCTCCCTATTTCCAACCTTATCGCAAGTTCAGTAGTTGTTTAAAGTTGTTGTGACGAGATACGCGGCCTCGTTATTGTCACTGGTCGCGCGGAGCTTCTGTAAAAGGTCGGAGTAAGCGAGGTAATGGTTCCGCCTGCTCATCGCCGTGCCCCAGGCTTCATCGTTAACGGTGTTAGCAAAGTTAACTTTTACAGTCCCTAATTAATTTCCAAGCTCAAGTGTTGCAATTGTTTCATTTTATGATGTGTACTTTACTTGTGTCGAGCGTAGGCCTAATTCTCACAACCAGTTGTTATAGTCTCATTCTAGACAAAGTCTGGAAGGGTGAAGGAAGGGAATAAAACGTAGTAGAATTAAGAAAGAAGTCTAATTAATGAAGGTTCGGCTAGGGCCATTTACTTTAACATTAATGAACATTACAATTACACAAGAATAATATAGGACCTGGCCAACTGGAGAGAAGGGATAAAGGCAACCAGGGCTAAGTTAAAGAGATGGGAGTAGACACATGGTACAAGGGACTGACCAAGGTCTCACACCTGGACAAGCTGCTGTCGGGCCGTCTGTCTTCTCTGGCCCTCGTAGCTCCGTCCACGCTTCTCACCCCCACCACGTGTGTTTGTTGTCGTAATAGAATCTGATTGGTCCACGCCGTGCCCTGTGTGTGGAGTCTTGTCGAGGGGATGTTATGCTTATCGGTGTTATCTTCGGCGCATTTCTTTGACTGTTTACAGGTTGCACTTTTGGTCGAATGTTTGGTTTCCATGTTTTCCGAACTAACTGTGTCCTCGACACTGTCGCTTCGCTTAGACGAAACCTTATGTAGTAACGGGCGCACGGCAGGGCTTTCATAACTCTGTGAACAACGTGCTGCGTGTTCGCTGATATAGGCTGTTCACGGTAAACTGACCACTCTTGAAAGCCCTGCTTAAGATCTACTTGCATTACATTGTGTATTCTTCCACCTTATGTAAAATTATCATTCCCATGGGCCTCATGTGAAACTGTGGAATTATTAGAAAATTAAATATTCTACAAATCTGATAACTTTTACACCCAGAGGCGTCAAAAAATAGTAAAAAATAATTTAAATTATCACAAATGGTTACCTATCACTTTTTATTCCAAGTTGACATATGGAACTACACTCCATCCATCGTCACCAACTTTACCGAGCGCATGTTAATCAGTGCGCCCGTCAGAACTATATCTTATACAATTTTTATTTGTATGAATCCGCGTTAGTTAGTAAAACAATAGTAAATGAGCCTATTGTTTTGTAACAACAGTATACATTGCATGGTGTGGTAAATACGTGCCCTCAATTGAGGACAACATTATTTAGTAAATTCAGAATTAAGTATATTTTATAAATGTGTATATATTCAATTCACAATTTCTCGTTTTCGTTACAGAAAACAATCATATTATATGTGATTTTACAAAATAAGTAGTACATATGATTGGTTTTATTTATAAATATACACGAAATCTCAATAATAAGTCACTTTTTTTATATTATTTGCTACCACGATTGTAAATGTATAATTTGCAATCACTGATAATCAATAATTCGTTTTGTTGGAGTTACTTTATTTATTACATCATATTTAGTTATATAATAAGCAGTAGCAATAATTATATTTTATTTTATTGCTGTAAACATACAATTGCCCTACATGGCTCATGTTGTAGACTGAACATACTGCGCGCAAATCACGTGATGAGGAATCTCGACCAAGATGTCTACCTAATTACAGGTTGCAGCCATTGAAAGACTGGAAAATTGCTTAGATTTTAAGACGTGGCTATTGGGTTTTAACAAATATATATTCCGAAAAAATACAGCATTGTCGCTATAGTTAAAAACAGTACTATCCAACGGAATAAGTATTTAAACAGAGGACTACTTGTAGCGGCTTTTTGCACACTTAGACAATTTTCAACAACCACATTTATGTTTCACTAATCAAATGTATAAATTGGCAACAATATCAGTAGCGAGTGGTGAACTGTTGCAAGGTAAGCTGGTGCTTGCTCACAGCTGTACATTCTGGGTGCACGCAGCAGGATCCAATGACCCATATAGAGCGTAGGGAAACTGAATGTATGCCGACCACTCACAAGCGAGCAGGCCAGGGACCCATTACACACGTCCCGTGACGTCACCTGCTGATCTACGTTTCTCTAGTGGAAGTGTGAACTAGCGAGTAACAGGCTTCAGCACAGAGCTAACGTCAGCTTACCTTGCAACAGTTCACCACACGCCACTGAACTAATTACCGACTTTTATCTATATTCTGAAGAAAAAAAATTTACAATGAAATATTTCATAGTTTTTAATTAGGATATACGCAAACACAACCGTTTACATTGAGAGCTGTATGGCAACTAGAGGAAGGATCCTCGATAACTATCTTCATTAGTCCACTGTTAACTCAACTGGAAGCCTACAAGTCCCCGCCATCTTGGATTTACGGAATTTTCACCGTAACTTGCATCACGGATTTTATATTTTATTTTGGGCATCGACAAGGTATAGGGCATTGCTTCGCACATGTTCCAAAACATTATTTCTGGACTGCTGTTGCCAGGATCATTTCTACAACCGCCCGCGAGAAAAATCAATTATTGCTTGCAGGCAGTCACTAGTCGAAAATTAATAAACGATGTAAAGTTGTGATAGTTTGATACACGTTAGAAACTATTATTTATGCCATGTCGTACAAAATATTTAGTTAAATGTTCTTAAAAGGAAGCTAAGGAAAAAATAGTGAAAATCCAAGATGGTGGGGACTGACCCTCCTTAAAGAATCGCTGATGGCCACATAAAAGTGGTGATCCGGGGGTTTCCCAAAAAAATATTTTACCTTAATGCTTAAAATAGTGATAATTACACACAAAACTTGTGGCAAAATAGGATGTTATAAGAAAACCACATCTCGCTTGATTTTATAAAATATTTACGGAAAACTCGATGGTGAAAACTGTACATTTGAAAAGCGAAATGAACCAAATCAAGCTCAAGCCTTCCCTGATGCGATGGACAAATAAGTTTCGCTATTCCTCATAATGACTCATTCACACCAGCGTGATCTTGGATATGATGAAATTGCAGAATAATAATTGAATCTCAAATACCACAATTTTTAATTAGTACATATAGTGGTCATTAGGGTGTGTCTGGTGCTCACGCTTATTGGTTGCTCACGGTAAAGTGAGAACTCTTGAAATCAACGTCTCAGAAATGTCACTGCTCCTACTGTATATATTTTAACGGACACGTTTATTGGTAGATATGCGCCCAGCAATGTTGGTAACGACGGAAGGGAAAATAGTTCCGTGTCTTAACGTTGAATTAAAACTGTTAGGTAAACATTTGTGAATATTGAAATTATTTGTCGTGCTTTCTGTTTTTTTTTTGTGCAAGAATTAGCATATCTGTAAAATATTTACTTTTCTCATAATTTCACAATTTCACTCGACCGACTCAGGCCCTTGATAACGTTAACTTTATATAATATGGGTTTATCTACATCTGTTTCAGCCACCAACGTTATAATTTTTATATCTGAAATGAATGTGCCTAAAATCAATTGTTCAAAATATTTGTATTTATTAAAAACATACTACACACGCAGGCCTAAATACTTGGTCCTGTGGTGGGGCCACAGTGGCTGAGCGATTAGCACGCTCGCCTCCCACCAGGGCGAACCGGGCTCAATCATCGGCCGGGTCACCGAAACTTTCGCAAGTGGGAATCGTGCCGGACGATGCCGTTGGTCGGCAGGCCCTCTCGGGGATCTCCCGTTTCTCCTGACCATTCATTCCGGTGCCGCTCCATATTCACTTCAATCACCCTCATCGGCTCTCAAGACCTCGCTGTTAAGAGCCGCCCAAATCTCTTCACTTACTTCACTCGGTCCTGTGGTGCTCTCTGGTATAGGCTGTTCACGGTAAAGTGAGCACTTTTGAGGCTCTAGTTACTTTTTCCTTTCAGCTATTTCTTATCCTTTAACCACCTTTTTAATAAATATTGCCATGTAAGTAATAAACACAGCGTGTATAGTCCGGCGCAATCAAAAATTAACGTCTAACGCTAAAATAAAATATATTTATTGACTTTTATTCCAAATGAGAGGACTTTCAAAAGTGCTCACTTTGCCGTGAATAGTCTATAACTCGCAAGGACGTCTGTTCTGCTCCGACAGCGTCACCTGGCTGAGGCCTCTAATTACATTTACGCCACCAAATAGTCGTGAGATTGCCGAGTAGTTTATATGACCAAGAAATTAGTTCCTCCCAAATGAGCAGTTGGTAGTTTCTAATTTATCCGAGTGCCACACTCGCACGGTGGCACTAGCGTAGAACTTTTATTATTCAAGCTGTCGGCACTTTGATTTCATTTGTGCGGTTGATTATTATTGATGATACGGACAGAGAAATTCCCATCTCTTCCTTTCAACCGCCTTCTCTTGTTCGTGTGCTGAGTGCTTTCTCTTGTGAATTGTCCCGTAAAATGGGGCAAAAGCTGTTATTTTATAGCAGATAATCCGTAGAAGAGAAAATAGTCCCTTCCTTTCTTTTCCTTCTTTCACGTAGTTATTTCTTAAATACGCCATATACCACAAATGTTTTATACTTGTATTCATTAAAGTTACTTTTTTTCCTGTTAAACTGAAATGTTATATATATATTTTATATATAAACTAGCGGACCCGACAGACGTTGTCCTGTACATATGTCTTAATTTCAAACTTTTTTTAATAAGTTGTAACAATCTGGACCGTTTTGATGAAAATTTTTATAAAAAAAGTTATTACAATACCTGACGTCATCACATGCACATGTACAGTTACCACAATTCGACCTATCGATTGCGTGTGAATATGTATATACTATGAGCTAAGTTGAATATAGAAGCTATGTTGAATAGAAACTTAAACTTGTTTTAATTAAAGGGTAAAAAAGATAAAACTCGAGCTATTTTCATAACAGGTATATTTTTTTAATGTACAAAAAATAAATTTATCGTAATGCCATTGAATGTACAATATTTTTGGTTAATCCTTGAGGGGTATACATTTGTAGGTTAGAATGATTGTTAATCAACGCACGTGTAAATTTGATAGGAATTTATGTAAAATACTCGCTTCAATACCGCACCGAATTTGCACAATGTATAGTTTTTATCTACACTTCAAAACCCTTCACACACTAATTACATCTGAATGTAATATTTCAATTAGCACGCGATTTATTTTAACACAATAACAACACAAAGTTACGAAATTCTCCTGAATCTGATCGCAGCGCCACTATCGGGACAAACTGGAAGTAAAATGAAATATTTTTGGATATTCGACACCGCGATCGCAGCGCTGTCTGCCGGATATAATGTAAAACATTCCAAGATCAACGATAACTTATAAATAAAAAATTTATTAAAAAAACATTTTGTAGTGGACCGAATTGTGAATCTAAACCATTCTCGAATCCACTTGAACACACACAAAAAATTTCATCAAAATCGGTCTAGCCGTTTAGGAGGAGTTCAGTGACATACACACGCACAGAAGAATTATATATATAAAGATTGTAATGCTTAATTTATAAATAATTTGAATAAAAACAGGGATAAAATAAGTATGTTGGTAACGCCTAGTAATAAATAGTCCTGTGGTGTAATTCCCCAGGCTTAGTTAAGCTTAGTTTGTATGAGGTGGAGGAATATCCTTGAAGTAGAACTTTACAGGGCTTCAGAAAAGGCTGAAGTAATCGTGAATGGATTATACCAGAGATTGCTAGGAAAATACTAAAAAAAATTTAATTTTTAAAGTGCTGCCTGAATGCATGCGGGATATTACGTCAGCCTATCACAACAATACCTCGATTTTTTTTTTAGTGGAGATGTAAAATTGTTTTCATCTTGGCATGGTATGTAACATCGTTGAGTTGTAGTTTCTACAGTGTGTGGGAAGGAAACTAAATTGTCTGTAAAATATTTCCTTCTTCCTAAAGAGGCCACAGGGGAATTGAAGTGAAAATTAAGATCGGAGATGGCAGATTTGAAAATAAATTTATAAGAATGGCTGGCGTAATAAACTTTTTTTTTGTTGGAAAATAAGCAATTGCGTTGTATTGATATATTCCGTCGTAAAAAAGGAATGAGCCAGCAATACAGGATTACTGCCGGAAACAACGCTGTGAGGTGTTCTATTATTCAAAATGAGACATAAAAAACTATCTTATAACATAAAGTGATTACTGAGGGAGGAATGCAACGCTGTAACTCTATATTTCAGGCGTTTTTATTTCAAAATATAACTAAATACTAGACAACTAAGACATTTTTTGCAAACTTATCACATCACTGTGTACGCATACTCAGAATGCAGGAATTTTTCTTGTCCCTATTAATCGACAAGAGCTTTTCTACATTTAGGAACGCCAGTTATTTTTAATATTGCTTCTTTCTGTGAAAACGAAACATAGTATCCATTTATGGAACTAATATTTCTTCCCCATCTCCCCCTCGGTGTTTGTTAAAGTGGCGCTTGTAAGATAATTTATTTTATTTTGGTTATGTTGGCGTTTTTCGTGGTGTAGTGCTAGTTTTGATGTTACATATCTTCGCTGGGATCCGAGTTCTATCTTTAGCACCCACCCCTAGATTTTTTAGGTGGTTGGTAGCTCACTTCTATTCTGCATAAGGTAACAGAAAACCATTGTAGAATCATCCCGCGTATTCGCCTGAAAACCTTTACCTCATCATGTAGACGTTGAATTACAAAATTATCAATGTGTTTTTTTTACTTTATATATATTAAGGTGTGTGTATATATACACTTATATATGTATGTATATATACTTATAAATGTAAGTGTATACTTATAAATATATATATATATAAAGTGACTTGGAAGACGTAATGTCGCGGTATAATCTGTTTCATATGACTTCAGTAACTTTTGACAGTTATCGAAAAGAATTGCGGCCACCATGTATCCCTCCGCCACAGCTGTACTGTCGGTGAAGAAAACGATCTTTGTAAACAAACTACGAATCCTGTGGCAAGCATTGAAAGACCGACAACTTTAGTCCAGTACTTAGGCTACTATAGCTGGTTGTCATTCCCAGCTGTTTTATTTTTGTTATGAACACATTATATACTAGTTAGGGATGTTTTATTTTATTGGTGGGGTGGGGAACCATAATTTAACGTCTTTCGTGAGACGTGATTTTTTTGTGGTTCTTCTTATGAGAGAGTGGAGATTGGAACTTTCATTATTTTGATGATGCAGTAGAAAATTTTGTTCGTACGGAAATAGCATTCAATTGACTATAACTCAAAAGTTTTAACTTCATCGAAAGAACTGAATGCGATAAATGTGTCGCTGTTCGTACCGATGCGAGAAATGCTCAACAGATAAATATCATTGCATTTTTTGTATAATGAACTACACTAAAAGGGCGCTGATTTAGGCTACGTACATTTGAAAACATCCCGCTAGAACAAAACGCAATAATTATGTCTCTGGTAATACTGATGTACGAAATGCACAATGTAAACATGTTCAGCAAATTAACTTCTACGTAAAAATCGCATAGATTTTCCATCAAATTAAAAGCCCAAATACATTTAAAATATTCTAACAACAATTTAATAAAACGTTATTTACGAAACACACAAACTTACTGTTCCCTTCGTAATTCCCAAAATCTGATATGAAATAATTTATTTGCGGACTTATGTAATTAACAAAACGCTTGAACTATTTCTTGAAACCAACAAATTCAAACTTCACAACGTAAATAATTTTTCGCGGTGGTCATAGAAAATGGCGGACCACAGCACTCAACAAACAATTTTACAAAGCGACAGACACGTGTCGATAATTCATTTCACTGAGAAGACTTCTAAAAAGGCACCTACGACGAACTACACTTAATGAAATACGTAAATACAAAAATAATTAACTGCACATATAATATTCCGACATCACCAGCAAGGATTTCTCGCATATAGATAAATTATGACGGAAGAGAGCACAATGACAACGGCTTTTCTCCAGGCGTGTGGAGACTATAGACAACAGACTCAACAGAGATTGGTGGTGGTGGAGACCTTTCACATAATCGTGATGTTCGCATGCTCTACCATAATATGTCTAAATATTTTTAAAGTGCTCTCTCTATAACTCAGAAAAATTGTGCATTAGTCTATGAGTGTAATTTTAACCACAAATGTTGTAATTATTATTAGTTTTCCACATTATAATTTTTAATTCCGAGTACTATTGTCTTTTGCAATCATCGCAAAGAGCGACAACATAATAACAGGTATCTTGCAACAACCATCAGCTAGCACAGCACTTTGCAAATGGGGGCGTTTACTGTTTACATGCTGTGTTGGTTGGTCACGACGTCTGCCAAATTTTATTGAAGTTATGAGACAGAGTACAGCGATCATTCCTTAGCTAAATCGACGAAGAATGGCAACCTACATACTTCCGACGGGAAATTTCATTAATAAATAAGAATGCGAAAAGCGTTTAAAAAATGGATAGCGTTCCCTAATTCTAATAGTACATTTGCCTACAGATAAGGGGCTCGTTTACCTGGAGCTATTTTTCAAGTTTGGGCCAGAAGCATGGAAGCTGTTAGGGCGACACTACCACGCACTCTACGCGCAGGCTTCGAACTGGCGTGCAATTTTCTCGTCGTACTGCGTGTGCCTATGAAACCATATAATTTTACTGCCGGAAAGTTCGTGAGAAAATTCAATGCAGGGCGCTGAAACTCACCCAGGACATTTGAAGCAATAGCCATCTGAAAGTTGTGTGCCCATCTAGTTCTAATCTGAAGTGTTATTTATTTTCGTGTGCAAACGGATTATACACACGTGTTGATTTTATAACAAACACACTGAAAACCAATTCGCGCGCTAGGTATACGGGTACCTCAATATGTGGTAATCTTCCAAATCGCGGCAGAAGCGAGCTCCCTCCACTCTTACACGTAAGTGTGCTGCCATGTATAGGCCGTTCACGGTAAAATGAGCACTTTTTGAAGCCGTTTCATCAGACATAATAACCAATAAATATATTTCTTTGTGGCCTCGGACTTTTGGTTTCGGGTATGGTGAATGCATACACTGTGTTTATTACTTACATGGCTGGGTTTACATCAACAAGTAGCGGAAGGATATAAATTGGTTGAAAGGAAAAAGCAACTAGAGCTTCAAAAGTGTCAACTTCAGCGTGAACGCCCTATAAAGGGATGTCGAGAAGGAAGCGCCCTAAATTCCAACCTCGGCGGAGGGAACGCGCCAAGGGTTGCCACGGCGCGAGTGTGTGTCTCCCGGCAGGCTGGAGGGATTACTAGGACGCGCAAGGGCGGAGGGTAGAGGATACTGCGGGATTGGTTGGAACATTCGATCCTCTATCACGGCTCACCCCGGGGGGCTTCACGTCGAGGGTTGCCGCCGACGCCGGCGCCTGCTTGCTATGCGTCCGTTCGGGATCAGAGAAGCCGCGGTACTATAGGCTGTTCACGATAAAGTGAGCCCTTTTGAAATGAACCTTAGTAATAAGTCACTGTCCCTGAACGAATGTATTTTAATGGGCACACAGAGTGGCATTTGCCCAGTAAAGTTGGTTACGATGGATGGAAAATAGTTACATATCTTACGCCGAATAAAAAGTTTTAGGTAACCATTTGTGATAACTTCTATTGTTTCTTTCGTTTTCTGTTCTTTTTTTAATGCATCGATGTGTGAAAATGAGCAAATTTGTAATTTATTTATTTCTTAATCATTTCACAGTTTCACTCGGCCGACGCAGAAGTAAAGTGATGAGGCCCATGGCTATGTTAATTTTACATAAGGCGGAAGAATTCATAACAGACATACAAACAGATCTTAAGCAGGGCTTTCAAAAGTTCTCAGTGTACCCTTAACAGACTATAATCATGTTGAACTGCGTGTTACTTCCAACATCTCTAGCTCATTTAGCAATTCACGTCTGCATCAAACAGTTCTCTGGAACGGGTACGACTTGCTCGGGACAGTTGGGAGCCATCGCGAGGAAGCATTCGGCCATAGCACAGAGTACTTAGAGCCGAAACAACCGTTTATACTACAAATTCCCATCCTCACACGCCAGCAAAATGGCGTCGCTGGAGAGCAGAATGTTGGAACACCGTTCGCCAAAACAAAGCACGTTAACCTTCTCGCCAGCATGCAGTGGCCAATCGGAAACGAGGCCCTTTCTCAGAGCCTCGCGCAGCCAGTCACACTGAAAGAAAATCGAACAAAGTGTTTGTATAGGGCCAAATATATATTTAGTTGTCCTAACAAAATATATTGTTGAGCAAACAAAAATTGAAAAGCAACAAAATTACTTTTCTTCGTCTAACAAAATATATCTTTGAATAAACAAAATCTCTGTGTTAGGCCAAAAAAAATTGAGACTGTCAACTAAATATTTTGTTGAATCAACTTTATACATTTGTTTGGCCACTCATTTGACTGTCTTTGATCGAACATATAGCTCGAGGGTTTGTTTGTATTTTTGTGACAATGAGAATAGTAACCGTGCTTGTTAGTGCATATATGGATGCTTAACAATCGTATAAGCACATTAATGAAACAACGCAACAAATAAACTGACAAGTAAAACTATAAAACTTGAAATATTTGTTTGCACACGTCGCCCAATATTTGCAGTACGTCAACAGTTGCCACATTAGCTGGTATTAGAAATATTTGTTTGCACACGTCGCCCAATATTTGCAGTACGTCAACAGTTGTCACATTAGCTGGTATTACTAAGGCGTAGCGCTCGGACGCAGGTGATCTAGATTCGAAGCTCGGTCGTACTTGTACATTTTTTTCTATATCGGCCCAAACTGTTTAACGTATGTGTTGCTAAACAAATCTTTAGTTGCACGAACCAAATCTTATAGTTTGGGGTAACCAAATGAGAACAATAAAATAATTCGAATTCAGCAACAAAATATTTCATTGTGGTGGTATAGTTTAGTTTTTGTCACATAAATCTGGTTTTGTAAAGTTGTTAATTGTATGGTATTATATATGAGTTTTTGTTTTTATTTGTAGCAGAAATTGACAATTTATTATTGATGTGTTGAATATCAGTTGTGTATGTAATATGTATGGTAAGATTTTTTAAGGGTGCACAAATAAAAATGTGTTAAATTTGAAGGTGCTGAAATTTCCTTAGAGTTTAGTATGCCATAGTTTAATATCCAACAGGTTATATGTCCAGACTAAAGGGAAGCATAGTGTAAAATAACACGAAGGAAATAGTCAACATGGCAGAACATACTGAAATCAAGAGAGTAGTGTTTAGAGGAGAAGAAAATTATCATTCGTGGTCCATACGAACCGAGGCAGAACTGATGAATAGTAATTGTTGGAAAGCTGTTGAGCCTGGTTTTGGAGACGCAAAAGTGACTATCTGAACGATGAACAAGCACGAGCGAATAGAAAAGCACATAAATATATTTTTTCTGGAGAGACTCAATTCTAGAAGACATTGGTGATATTTTGCTGGATAAGGAAATATGGGCTGTTTTAAGTAATCTGTATAATACATTTACTGTGTTGCATTGTGCCATAACCTTAGAAGAAATGATAAATGTGACAGACACCAGAATTATCAATGACTGATTATTTTGCTAAAACTCTAAGACTAAACAGGAAACTATTGAGAGGAGGAATTCAATTTTCAGACCAGTGTATAGCGATGATTATGTTGGCTGGACTACCACTAGAGAAATATGATGGAGTAGTTCGAAACATGGAAGATAATGAGAGAGTGAACACTGTAGAAGTTGAAAAAAATATTGTGGACTGAAGAGAGAACAAGGGCCAGAATTTCAAGTACCAAGACAGAAGATGAAGTACAAGCTAATTTTGTGTCGAGGCATCAGTATGATTAAAGAGGAATGGAAAATGAAGAATTAAATCAAGAGAAAACGTATCGATGTCTTAAATATGGAAAGCAGGGATGTGTGTCAAAATATTGTAGGAACAGAGTCAAGTGTATAATTGTGGAAGGCTTGGTCACATAATGAGAGATTGTCGATCATTAGAGAGATAAATCCAACATAAACAATCATCTTCAGAAAGTGTGAGTTGAACTGCATCAAAAGTCGAAGTGTCAGAAGTTTCAGGAGAAACCAAGATAGAAAATTGGTATTTATAGTCATGTGCTTCTCATCACACGAGTTCATGCAAAGGTTCGTTTGTCGACGTGGACGAGGAAGTAAAAGTTGATGCATTAATTGGTGACGACAGTAAACTAGAAATTCAGGGGCCAGGAACAGTAGTTGTGCAAATGGAGACATGATGGGAAGTACGATTTCACTATGTATTGTATGTGCTCAATCTGGGAACAAACTAGGTTTCAGTGGGAAAACTAACTGGCAAAGGGTTCAAACTAAGTTTTTCAGAAAATAAAGCAGATGTGTGGGATAGGAAGGGAGAGGAAATCTTGTTCACAGCTGTTAGAGCTAAAAAATATGTATATAGGTTACAAACTAAAGACATAATTGATGAGGGTAGTGTTGAATGTAATCTGGTTACCAAAACTGGGGAAATTTTTGTACATGGTGTAGCCTTAAAATGTGCTAGTAATATGCAGATATGGCATGAGAGATTTGGACATGTACATCAGGAATCATTGTTAAAAAATATTTGTGCTAAATCAAAAGAATCATGAAACTGTTGATTGTTCTGTTTGTATACAAGGGAAACTATGTCGTAAAGGTTCTCCTAAAGTTTGTCAGCCTAAAGCAAATGATCCACTAGATGTGGTACATTCAGATGTAATTCGGAAAATAATTCCAATATCAATGGAGGACCCCAGTATGTTGTTACTTTTACTTACGAATATTCCAGGTTCTGTACTACAATATGTTTGAAAAGTAAAGATGAAGTATTAACTGTGTTTGAGAGATTTCAGGTTAATTTTGAAAAATTACATGGAAGAGAAATGACGATTTTTCAATCAGATAATGGGCTAAAGTCTATGAACAAGATCTTCAGGGACAATTGCAGAAATCCGGTATTATTCACCAAAGGTCTGTTCCATACTGCCCTCGGCACAATGGATTGGCGGAAAGGAAAAATTGTACAATTTTTTATACTTTAAGGTGCATGATTTTTCAATCAGGCGTGCTCAAGTGATTTTGGGATAAAGTTGTAATAACAGTTGTATATGTAAGGAGTAGATTCCCATTAGCAGCACTAGCTTTTAAAATTCCCTTTGAGTTGTGGTGGAATAGGGCTCTAGATGAAGAAGAGGTTAGGAAAATCAAAGTATTTGGTTGTAGAGTCTGGGCTGTTAGAGGAAATGCTGCGAAACTAGACTCAAGAGCAGATGAATGTGTAATGATGTGTTATGAGGCAGGAACAAAAGATAGACATAGATTATGGAGCTTGGAAAGAGAAAGAATGATAGTAAGGAGAAAAGTTGTGTTTTTTAACATGTTTTTCCTTTTAAGAGTGTTGATACTGTAGGAACAAGGAATATTGATGTACTTTAATTAGAATTAGGAAATAAACAAGGTATAGAGGAATCAGTAGCACTACATTTCTTAAACAATGATCAATAAGTAGAGGCTGATAAACAATCTGGATCAGTTGAACCAGTAATTGTAGAATAAGAATTGCGCAGGTCAAATGGAAAATGTAACACGAAGGTCTGTGGTTGTTGTAACTTAGAAATATGTGTTATCAGGGAAATGGAACCTCAAACAGTAGCAGAAGCAATGTCAGGGCAAGAGGCTGGAAGTGAAGTGATGCTATGGAAAGAGAAATGGAGAATATGAATAAAAATAATGTGTGGGAAATTGTTGAGAGACCCAAATGTGCGAAGGTAATAGGTTGTAAGTGGGTTTTTAAAATTAAATACAATGAAAAAGGGGAAGTAGAGAAATATAAAGCTCGATTGGTGGCCCGACGGTTTAAGAAGGAAATGAATCTGAGTTATGAAGAATCATTTAGTTGAGTAATTAAGAGGAAAACATTAAAATTACTAATTGCTATAGCAGTTGAAAATGGGTGGGAGGTAGAACATTTAGATGTAACTAGTGCATTTATACATAGTCCTATTGGATGTAATGTTTTTATGGAACAACCAGAAATGTTTGAAGAGTGTGACAGTAACAATTTCGTTTGTAAATTAAAAAGGAGTATTTATGTGTTATCAAATTCCAGCAAGGACTGGAATGTAAGTGTAAACAAAACATTAAAGAAATTGGGTTTCAAAATATGTGTAAAGGAACTCTGTGTGTATATAAGAGGAAGTGTAATAATAGGTTTGTATGTGGATGATGTAATTGTTATTGGAGAAAAGCAAGAAGTAATAATTGTAAAGTCAGAATTGTCAGTTGAACTAGATATCAGACACTTAGGAAGTGCTACTAATGTATTGTCAATTCAAATTAGGCAGTCTGTTGATTCCACCACATTGTGTCAAAGTAGAGTCATTGATAAGATTTTAGAGGATTTTTTAATGCAAATGTGTAAGCCCTGTCAAACAATTTTACCTAGTGGGTATGTAGAAGCTACTGATGATGAGAATGAGTTTTATTCCAACATTTACAGACAGGCTGTTGGAAGTCTGTTGTATTTAACCAACAAATCAAGGCTTGACATAATGTTTGCAGTCAGTCATGTTAGTCAAAGGTGTCAGAAACCAACACTTAAGTACTGGAAAGAAGTGAAACATTATAAGGTACCTTAATGGCAGCAAAGATTTGAAACTTTGTTTCAAAAGGAATGATAGTGTTCTGAAAGTGTATTGTGATGCAGATTGGGGAATGACATGGAAAGGAAGTAATATATTAGTGGACATGTAACTTTGTTAGCAGGGGAACTGTTTCATGGTACAGCAAAAATCAGAGTTATATTGTAAGGTTGACTACGGATGCAATATATGTCCATGGCAGAAGTTACACGAGAGGTCCTTTGGTTAAAAGATGTATTGTATGAGTCGGGACAGGAGAGAATTATTGACATTCCAGGTATAATGTATGTAGATAATGCAGCAGCAATAAAACTTAGTAGCAATACCGATATACGCGAAAGGTCAAAACATTTTGCTATTATGTTCCATGTTTGTAAGGAATTAGTGGAAAATGGAACTGTTGTATTCAAGTATGTTGCGTCAGAAAGAAATGTTGCAGATATATTTTCAACGAACTTATCAGGCGTTAAAGTAAAGGAAATTATACGGCACTTGGATTGTCTTACTTGTCAAAAATTTGATGTGCCAAAAAGGGAGAGTGTTGGTATAGTTAGTTTTTGTCACATAAATTTTGTTTAGTAAAGTTGTTCATTGTATGGTATTATCTTTGATTATTGACGTGTTGGATATAAGTTGTGTATGTAATATGTATGGTAATATGTTAAGGGTGCACAAATAAAAATGTGTTAAATTTCAAGGTGCTGAAATTTACTTAGAGTATAGTATGTCATAGCTTAATATCCAACATATTGTACCTATAGAAACAAATAATTTGGTTGCGCCAAACAAATCTTGTTTGATTCAACAAAACTTTTTTCTCAGTAATGGTCATGCAGTTGAGAATATAACCGACTCACTTATACTAGCGTGTCTTAATTGTCAGTAAATCTGTATAGCACTCTTAAGTTTTAAGGCTGTCTCCACGCATTGTTTTATTCTAATAAATAGGGCCAAGAAAATTTCGTGGGTTCGGGGCCTTGTGGACTAGATTCCATAGTCCTATGAATTTCCAACTCTAAGCTGTATATATTTTGAATGGCTGCTTTACCAATGAGTTGGCGCGTTTTACATCTTTCTTCGTAGCATGGGATTCGCTCCTTAGTTGCTCTAAAGTTTTATATTGATTCTGGGTCGTACTTAGCATGTCTAAGACATCGTGAACCATTTGAAGGGAATCGTAGTGGTAGAGTGGTCTGGTTGCTCGCCTCTCACCAAGGCGAACCGGGTTCGACTCCCAGTGAGGTCACTAAGATCTTCGCGTCTGGGGAGCATGTCGGACGTTGCCATTGGACGGTGGGTTTTTCTCGAGACACTCCAGTTTCCCCCGCCCTTGTATTCCACCGCTGCTCCATCCCCACTTAATTTCACCCGCGTGGGCTCTCAAGACCCCCACTAGCCAGTGCCGACCAAAAACCCCTTATACACTCCACCAATTGGCAATGAAACTGAAACATACGAATGTTTGAGGTCTAGCTTCTCCTGAAAGTTATTTGCGAAATTTTTTCCGGGCCTTACTTACAAGACGACTCATAATTTGGATGGAGTGCAAAATCCTAAAATGAGTAGGCAAGTGAATGTTTTTACTGCACTTTTATTTCAACTGAGAAACACAATTTCAGGTGTACATATGTCCGTGTCCTTTTAAATTATACTTTGCTACCAAAATTTATGTTGGTCTAGAAAACTCGTCAGAGACAGAATGATTTTACAAAACATGCTATTAAAATAAAACCTATTTTATTGATGTAGTCTAGCCATGCATGTAACACTGGTCGATGTACAACTAAAATCGACAGGAAATATTCCATTATTAAAAATATATATTGAACTAAAATTAATTCACTTATCATTTACTATTTTAGTTTCCAGCTTTACAGAGAAAATAACTGGCAATGACGCTACTAAATAATAAATAAGTTATGAAGTATGGCTTTGCCGTGGCCAATGTATGATGATATACCTCATTTATGGTGTTGGTGAAGTTTTTTGGCCTCCTCACCATAAAACCTGAAGCCACAGAACACCCTAAAAGCTGGATTTAAGCAAAGGATTTGCATGGTTTCAGCAGTTATAATTAAGCATTTGAAGGAACATGCTGTTCTGCGTGGTGTATAATTTTATAATATTGTTGGGGTGTTTATTATCGCCCCTTGTGTATGTCACTAGGCTAATACAGAGACGAAAGCTTACGCATTATTTTAATTGTACACTTTAAAATTAGCACAAATACACATTGTTTGGCCCATTGACTAAATATGATGTAGGTGTCTTATGCGTCTTCTGCGGATTGACATAACCGAAAGGAACACAGCTGTCGAAGCGACATGGTCAACGATGATGAACGTGTTTGTTTATATCTTAGATTTTAAATGACAAACACTATTATAGTAATAAAATACTTTTACTGATTTGAATTTAATTAAATTGCTTTAAAAATAAGTTAGAGGAATTATAAAAACATATCAAAGAACTTGTTCACTGTTGGCAGAAAACAGTTCAACGTTGGGACATGGAGATTGGTTGTACGCATCCAGCGAGATCGGTGTACCTCATCTTTAGTATATGGTTTGGCCAGGATTCGAACTCGGAACTCTGTGGTTTTGATGTAGCGCCAGAAGCCGAGGCTACTTTTATTTTGTCGTTAGAAAACGCCGCTTCATCCTTGCGTAGCACGTAATCACCATCCACGTAACGCTAGCGTTAATTACGTTTGTCATTTCCGTTTTAAACGGATTTCGTATTTAATTGAGCTCTGTCTGAAACACATAGTTGATATTAAACTTGGGATGCTTCATCTTCTTTAGTTTGGTGCCGAACCATGAAACCGTTGGCCTTTCTTTTTAATAAACGGGACTTCATTGCACGGGTATTAATTTCAGCTGCTTGTTATCTCGCTCGTTTTAGTCTCGGGGAAAGTGGCCGGGTATGCAGTGTAAACATAACTCGAAATTAAACTCAACAGGCGGGGGAGAGCCAACGTAAAGGCCCTTGTGAAGTAATGATTCGTTTTCGCGTCATAACTTCGGATTCGTGGTAATATACTGACAATGTACGATTATAGAAAATTTACATTTTTCTAGTTGTTCAATGTTTTGTGAGTAATTTTAACTGTGTGTTATCTGCTTGTTGTATAAAGTGGATGACTTACTAATTAATGGAATATAAATATTTCTCTACTTTTTACGACAGGCAAATAACACAATAAATTACGCACGAAATATTATACAAATCGTAAAATGAAAATGTTTTATAATAGTACATTGTCAGTAATTATACTCCATTCGAGGTTGCTTCCAACTTTTGTGAAGCACTGCTTAAGTTTTACTTTCAGGATATTCTTCCGCCTCATATAAACAAAGCTTAGAAAATAGCACCAAAGGACCAACGCACCGTATTCGTACTGACTTAATTTAAATATTTGTGCATAAGAACTATTTTTTACTGGATATAACCAACTGTCTTTTTGGTTACCTACTGTCTTTATTCATATTAGTTATAAATGAAAACAAGTATAAATATTAGGTAAAATATAAGTGAAAGTATAATTTGACTGAGAATAAGGTATTTTAACAATGTTAACAGGAGTAATAGGCAAAACACTTGTGATATATGCCATATTAAGGAAACAACCAAACACATTATAGATGATGTGTTTTTTGAAAGGTTAGTCCCTGGTCGAGTCACTCCGTATTTTCTTAAGTCGGAATTGTGCCGGACGATGCCGCTGGTCGGCGGGTTTTCTCAGGTATCTCCCGTCCCCCCGTCCCGTCATTCCGCCGTTGCTCCATTCCCACCTCGCTTCACCTCCAAATATCTTCACTCACTCACTAGGTTTTATTCCAAAAGTGTGACGAAACCGTTAATAGACTATACTGTGAATCCGACATTATGACGCGAAAACGGAGAACTTCTACACAAGGGGTGGAGCGGGGCCTTACGGCCACGATCCTTCATTTCTACAGATTTTGCGAGAATGAATTTTTTGTACCTAAACGGGAGGCGATATTGTAAAATCCTATTACAATTTTGTTACAAATAGTTTTTATTATGTAGTCTAATTTTTCCAACACAAAAAAAATGTATTATTTTATAAAGTTAATTAATTAACGAAATCATTGCTTATTTAATAATTATAGTCTGTTCACGATAAAGTGAACACTTTTTAAGGCCCTGCAAAATTTTTCATTTCATTAAATCTCTATCTTCCCGAAACCTTTTAGTATAAACATTGCCGTGTGGCCAATAAACACACTGTGTACAGTCCACCACACCAAATTTGTAATGTCTGATGCTGCCATAAAATATATTTATAAGTGGTTAGTGCCCACCATGAAGGGCCTTAAAAAGTGCTCACTTTACCGTGAATACCCAATAGTTAAAATTGTACAATTTCTCGTATTAAAAAATTAGACTGCATAATAAAAACAATTTGTAACAAGATTGTGAGAGGATTTCACAATATTGGCTCCCGTTTGGATATAAAAAATTAATTCTCACAAAAGCTGCAGAATGAAGGATCGTGACCTTAATTTCACCGGGCTGCTCAGTTAGCAATGCGCTCTTCTCGGGGTACAGTCTCGAGGCCGCTGTTTGCATTTTACCCTCCTTACCACCCCCCTCCCTCTGTACCAAACCCCCCCGAGTCATCTTCGTGCGAGGAGGTCGCCGGGAAGTGGGTCCCACCCTTCCTCCAGCAAGGAAGTGGCGCTTCAATCACGGCAGCGGAGACGTTTTCATGAATATTTATGAACTGGGGTGGGGTAAAAGCAGGCTTGTGTTCCTCCTCTCCCGTCTTGTTTCGCCATCACGGGTCTTCTTCTGAAGACGCCAGCCAGGGTCTCTCTCCCTCGTTTGCGTGCAGTTAGGCATCCATGACAGGTATAGAAGGTCCACGTTCGAAGGGGAGGGGGAGGGGAAGAGGCCCAATAGCGCCACTTCTCCCACCAAAGAGGCGCCCAAACACCTCTCTGGTTACTGCCGGCATCAAGTTCAAAATAAACAAAGCTCCCGCCCCCTCTCTTCTAGTCTTTCCAACTCCATTAACTAAGAACATGTTTCCCAAACACTCTGTCTCCTCTAGCATTCTATTTAAATTAATTTAATTTAATGCATGCAATAATTTTTAAAATTTTCTTCTCTGTGGCAAGAGTTTTTACGTCTCTCTTGACGGTTTTTCCCTTGCTCTTCATAGTTACGACTAGCTCTAAGTACACTTAGGGAGGTAGTCATGGCCCCAAAGTGCAGGCAGTGGCTACCCAATCCCTCTTTACCGCCATGCATGTCTCCTTGTATGTTTTTCCTTCCTTGTAGCCGTAAGGGGTTAACCCTGAGACGCAATAATATCCCGTCCTACCTTCGGGCCTTAACTTCAAGTAACACTTAGAATAATGTAGTTTTAAAAAAAGAAGTTTCAGGTGGTTGTGGAGGAAGCAGGTGGAGACACGTCATCTACGTAAAGGCTGTTCACGATAAAGTGAGCACTTTCGAAATGAACCTTATAAAAAGTCACTGCCCCTGAATGCATATATTTTAACGGGCGCACTGAGTGACATGCGCCCAGTAAAGTTGGTATCGATGGATGGAAAGTAGTTCCATATGTCAACGTCGAATAAAAAGTATTAGGAAACCATTTGTGTCTACTCCAATTATTTCTTCCGGATTTTTTTTTTATGTATCAAAGTGTGAAAATAAGCAGGTTTGTAAAATATTTAGTTTTCTAATAATTTCACAGTTTCACTTGACCGATGCATGAATAAAGTGATGAGGCCTATGGCAATGTTAATTGTACATAAGGCGGAATAATACACGACGTGCATACAAGTAGATCTTAAGCAGGGCTTTCAAAAGTGCTCATTTTACAGTGAACAGCCAATGCAACGCAAAATGAAAGAGGACTACGTGCCGAAACATTTTTTGTGAAACAGTTTTTTTTTTTTTACGTGTCTCATCGTCCGCATTTACGAACAACAATGACATGTATCACGCACCCACCATATTTTCATAAACGAAACTCTGTCATCTTTGTTATCGTTTCGAATGTGATGTCGACGATAGTGACGTCAACCGAATACTTTAGGTCGCTTAGAATATCTCCTTTCGTGAGAAAACAAAAATACGAGTAATAACGAATATTTTCTTCGAAACGAAACGAATGACATAGAATAATTCCTCTGGTTCTAGGGGCGCAATTCTCATTTACGTTCCCGTTTATCGAGAGCCTGGCTAAGTGAGTATCGCTAGCCTGGCGTAGCGGAGTTTACTATATTTTGCTAGGCTGAAGAACACTACATTTCCTGCCATGGAAACTTCCATCAGGTTTATGTTTTCACGACGTAATACTTCTTCGATAAGTGGAGAGAGTGGAGAAATTTGGGCCGCCCTTAAGGGTGTTGGTGCATGAAAGCAGTATATATACTTGATTTTCGATATAAGACGTTTTCCAAAGGGTTTATCGAAATTTTTGCCTCGACAAGACGTAAATAATAATTTTCAACGTCTTTTTACGTTGGTATACATTCACTGCCTTCATTATTCTCGCCGAACTAATGCAAGAAAATATTTTTTTCTTATCTTCAATCAGTGCTCCCAGAATAACGAACGCAGAGAATTCCTGGCAATCTAAGAAGGTGTTCGAAACTGTTATTTGCGTCTTGTCGAGCAAAAAATTTCGAAAAATCCTCTGTGAAACAAGTTGTGGCAAAAATATGAAAACATACGGTTTTCGTGCACGATTCCACTTAATACCGTGAGCCGAAGAGAAAGAGAACGAAGCGGGGCACGGTAAGTATGTAGCGGCGTGGGAATGCAAAAGCGGGGGGAAACGGGAGATCCCAGAAAAAACCCGCCGACCAGCGGCATCGTCCGGCATGATTCCCACGTGCGAAAATCGGGGAGTCGAACCCGGTTCGTCGCCCAAATCTCTTCACGCCAATAGCTTTAGTGTTGCGCGCGTGTGTTGTCATCACGTATAAGAATCTCTTGCCAGCGGTTAGCTGAGGAGTAATCTTGCTTCAGATAGCGTCGTGGCGGCGAGCGAATAGTCGCTAATACTACTTGCACATGGCGGGCAAATTATAGTGTATTCGCGCACTTTCACACTTTTTGAATCGAACAAAATACCTCCATCTATGACTTGCTTGGTAGTTGCATAAATATATCATGTAACACATAAGTGTTATGCTGCTGTTAAATCTAACTTTTTCTAATTTTTATCTATAAATTATAGTACTTTATTTATAATTAATTATTGAATAAAAGGCAGAAAATAGGCGTGTCCTGTTTCAGATTTAGTTATATGCACACTTTGTATTCTTCCGCCAAATGTACAACCAGCATTGCCATGGGCCTGATCACTTTATTCGTGCGTCCGTCAAATGGAACTGTGAAATTATTAGTAAAGTATATATTCTACCAATTTGCTCATTCTTACACTTATTTGCATTAAAACACAGAAACAAAAAAATATCATTTCGGAATTCTTAAAATTTTACCTTAACACTTTTAATTCAACGCTAAGATGTGGAACTACTTTCCCTCCGTTCTTACCAACTTTAATGAGCGCATGTCAGTCAGTGTGCACGTTGAAATATACGCAGGTAGGGGCAGTGCCATTTTTCAAAGCTTGGTTTCAAAAGTGCTCACTTTACCGTGAACAGGCTCTAGGGATAATAGCCCGGAAGGAAGACAGGCGCTTGGCAGGCAAGTAAGGAAATGAATTCAGAGATGGCAGTCACCCATAGTCTATTCACGGGAAAGTGAGCACTTTTGAAAGCCCCCTAATTTCGAATAACAGCCTGCGTTAACTTCCGAGTGCGGTGGAATACACACACTGTGTTTATTACTTACAGGGCAATATTTAATTAAAAAAGGTGGTTTTAAAGATTTAAAAAAAATTGAAACGAAACAGTAACTAGGCCCCAGTAGGACTCACTTTGCCATGAACAGCCTATAGTGATGATACACCGCAGTGCGAAGGAACACAGGCGAAAAGTCTACTTTAAAAGAGGAAGATGAAGAAATAGGAAGGACGCCATTTCGTGAAAATGTTGGCCCAGTTTTTTCTCCCCCCCCCCCCCCCCTCCCAGTTAATATATCTGCAATAAGCTTCGGCTGTTTTTATGACTGTTCCAACTCCCCGGCTGCTCCTAAGGGTGCCGTTGTTCGCAAGACATGAAAAGAGTAATCTTCGCGTGCAGACATGTTATTACAGAAGAACTCCACAGGAGAAGTAATAGTTTACTTTTTCAGCTCACCGTACGGAGACCTACATGGCCATGCAGTCAGTTCGCCGGGCGCCTATCGTACAGATCTGGGACTTGACTCTTAAACAATAATTTTCGCATTTCGTAAACGTGACGGTTGTTGCAGATGCAATGTGGGTTTTCTCGGAGCATCCCCCCCCCCCCCGGTTACTCCACCTGCATTTCACCTCACTCCCCGTAGGAGCCTCCTAAGACCTCGTTGTTACGCTTATTCCAAATTCGCCACCCAGATTTCTATAGCAAATGATTATTCAACTCACAATGCATACTTTTGTTACTTTCCTTAGTAAATTCGTGATAATCGTTTACTGAGCCGACTAATGTATGATCGTATTTATTGAAATGTTTTATAGCCGTGACATTTTATACCTTGGCCGTACTCGGAAGGAGTCATTCTTCTCACGGGAATTTAGATAGTTATTCAAAACAAACGCCATTCTGTCAGTGGCCCAAAGCGGTTGAACAGCTAAAGGCTCTTTAAGGTAAAGTGAGCTCTTTTGAAATCAACCTTAGAAAAAAGGGCTCCTACATGCATATATTTTAACGGATGCACTGAGTGCTATGCGCTCCGGAAAGTTGGAAACGATGGGTGGAAAGTAGTTCCATACCTCACCGTCGAATAAAAGGTGTTAGGTAACCATTAAATTATTTCTTTTTATTTTTATTTTTATACTGCTTCTAGATATAAAAATGACTAGATTTGTAAAATAATTATTTTTCTAATAATTTCAGAATTTTACTTGACCGACGCATGAATAAAGTTATGAAGCCCATGACAATGTTAATTTTACATAAGGCGGAAGACTACACAACGTGGATACAATTAGATCTTAAGCAGGGCTTTCAAAAGTGCTCATTTTACCGTGAAGAGCCTATACGTGAAAACAACGCTAGTAGTCAGTAAGTGAGTAGAACGCTCTGGTGCGTGTCAGCCTGTGCGCCAGTCAATCTACGAAGTTATTGTTACGCGCTGTCACTCGCACTACACGTGAGCTTTATGCGGGGTCCGTGGGGAGGGGGAACTTGACACACCTCTCGACCCTCCCCCCAGGCTGACCTGCTCACTGCCCCGTCGCTCGCCAGGCAGCCGGGGATGATTGACAGTGGCGACCTGGCTGGCGTCACGTGCCCTCCCCCCCCTTACCTCCTGGATAAGTTGATGAGATTAGAGAACGCGCAAGAATATTCGGGGAAGTGGGACCTTCGGCGCAACGCGACATTTAGAGAAATTTCTGGGCGATGGCCTACGACCCTATGAATACAAGACACAGCTGGACTGTCAGCAGTCTTTTGGTGGAAGCCAATCATCTGAGTGCGGTAATTGAGAGACGTGTAGAGTATAGACGACGACGGGAGATTGTGAGACGACGGCGGACGAGGTATTCGTGGTGTGAATAGACGAGAGAGCGTGAAACCGGACGAGTGAAAGCTACTGTGTATGAGGGCGCTCGGATAACTATAGAACGTTGAGGACTGGTGAGACTTGGACTAAACTGAGGTGGGGCTGAATGAACATGCGATACAGATTTTATTGTAAATATTGGAACTGTGAAAAACAGACATATAATTTATTAGGCTTGATACACTGTATATTATGAATGATTTCAGTTATTTAATTACATTGATTTCTTTGGGGTAACTAAACTGTGTAACGTTTGCGCGTATTCAGGTTTTATTATTGTCTTTCGTTTTTGGACTATTTGGTTGTGATAGCAATTCATTAATATAATTTTCAGAATACTATTTGGAGGTTATTGGTCATTAGCCCTTAGAGGATGTAAGTACTGCATTTTTGTAAATCATGTGAAACTAAAGAAAAGTATCATGATTGGCTCTCGTCTCACCATTGCTGATTAGATGAATGTGGCGCGGTCAGCCGACAGCCAACCAGAACGCAGGTTACAAGAAGGGCGACGCTGAAGGTTGAGTCGAACTTTTTCTTTTTCCAGAAATACCGCCATAACCGCCAAGAACGGACGCGTATGTGCTAATAATCATTAAAATTATATAAGATAATGTAATTGCTTCAATATGTTTTAAATTTTCATAATGGAAAGCTAGTGATATTAATTTTGTTTTGAGAATACGAATAAATCAATAAAAATTGAGAACAAAATTTCGGCATCCTGATTTAAGAGAAATGTTACAATTGTAGTGATTGAATTTATTTTCTTTAATTAGCAAAATTTATCAATTTACTGTGAGGTAGGTATTGAGAAGAAAGTATTTTCTTTGTAATTATTTTTTAATAAATTAGAAATTTCTATTAACTCTTATTTAATGAACTTGGTTCAGCCTACTGACTTTGAGAAATTGTATCATTATTGACTGCGGTAGCTAAACATCACTCGCTGTTCGGATAAACGTCTTGAGGTTTCAGTTTTTCTAGTGCAGTATTTTTTCTGGCGTTAATGGGGCTGAGATACTAACTACGTCCTCTGTATCGCTGCAGGTTTCACATTCTAAAATAGCTCGTGGGTTGTTAATTAAGTCGCCACGAACTTTGTTTAGCAGTAATGACGTCTTTGCAGCTGCGGCACCACACCTTCCTCCCGCCCCTCGTGGTCCACTACATGCGGTGAAGAACTCTGCTAAGGCGCCGGCGCAATGTAGCCCGGGGCGCAATCCTTCCGCCAGGTCGCTAATTATAGTATCTCGCCTATTGAAGCGCCCTCTTCAGCAGCGTATTATCTACCTCTCTCTTTCACTGTCTCTCCTCTCCCTCCTTTTCTTACTTCCCGCTCTCCCGGCTGTCCGAGGCACGCTCGGGCGCACAGGATTAATTACTGCGAGAGATAAAAATTCTCAAATCTCCACCCTTTTTTTCGCGAGACACGATTTTATTTTTATTACTGCTGCGAGCGGAACGAAAGCTATAGGCTTTTCACGATAAACTGAGCACTTTTGAAAGCCCTGCTTAAGATCTGCTTGTAGGCCACGTTGTGAATTCTTCCACCTAATGTAAAAATAACACTGCCACGGGCCTCTTCGCCTTATTCACGCGTCGGTCGAGTAAAACTGTGAAATAATTAGAAAAGTAAATATTTCACAAATTTGCTTATCATTACATTTTTACGCACTTTTAATTCAACGATAACACATGGAACTACTTTTTCAACTACGTTGTCAACCATACTGACCGCATGCCACTCAGTGTGCCCCTTAAAATATATGCATGTATAGGGGCAGTGTCATTTTCCAGAGGTTGATTAAAAAAGTGCTCACTTCATCGTGAACAGCCTTTAGCGAGCCTTGCTAGCGATAGCGAGATATTGCGCGGGGTTGGGCACAGTTGATCTGCCGTTTCGAAATGTGTATAATCCGGCCAATTTTTTTTATGGACGTTAAATTTCACGCTGTCCTAGTTAAGGCGAATTTGCAATAGCCCGTCGAGTCAGTCCGTCAGTCCGTCGTACGATCGTCCGTCTCCCAGCCGAGCGATGTCCATCATCAGTTCATTGCTGGAAACTAACACAAACAAAACTGTTTAGAAATCGCAAAGAAAAATAATATATCCTTCAGTAAAAGTGAAAATGATTGGAGGTATGGTTTTCGTAAGTACCCGAAACGCAAATATGCCTAAATAACGGAAATTAAAGGTGTTCACGGTAAAGTGAGCACTTTTGAGGCCCTAGTTACTTTTTCCTGTCAACCATTTTTTTTATCATATAACCATCTTTTTAAAATAAATACTGTCATCTTAGTAATAAGCCTGCTGTGTATATTCCACTGCACTCGGAAGTTAATGTTTAATGCTAAAATGAAATAAATGCATTGACTATTATTTCAAAGGAAAGCGCTTCAAAAGTGCTCACTTTACCGTGAATAGCTCATAGTCGATGTTAAAAATGTTAAAAAAAATAACAAAAAATTGATTTGACTATTTTTGCTGTTGCACGGAAGGAACTCGTGTTCCCAAACATAATTTACTATCAATAAATCTTCAGGGAAAATACGATGTCATTGCAGTTAACAGCTACATAAATAAACATTTGAAAACCAAACACTGCACGAGCTACACAGTCTTCTAACTATGTAACTCGGGACGAACGGGTAACAAAATGTGCAAGTTTAGAAGGCTGTAATTTCAACCGTCCGCCCATCAAAAATTTAAGCTTGCCAAGGTTTCGACGGGCTGGAGGATAAAATTAATGGACACATCTTTAATTGGTTGTTGGTCACGTAGTTGACGAACGGATGACGGACGTGACGGGTTGTTTGAAATCCTGCCTAAAGCCTACGTCACACTGTCAGATTTTCGCCTTCACTATATTTGACAATAAAATTTGGAGACGAAATAGGGGCAACAAATTTTCCCTTCGAACAAAATTCTATCTAAGTTTTTAATGTGTTTAAAAATGTGTCGCACTGTCAAATTTTTTTACTGGGAGAATCTAATTTGAATTATTATTTAAAAATTATTTTCATAGTTAAATATTGCTTTTGTTTTTTCCATGCAGTCCATTAGAGGAATAAATGTAAGGAATGTTGTAATTTATTATCGCTTCTTTACTAAATTGAAATTTTATTTATGGAGATGTTTGCAGCACAATGCCATTTAATGCCTCTGTGTTCGTAATATTATGTGCGACATTCACTTCAAATATCATTCATTCTCAGGCAGCTATTACATAAATTAATTTTCTTCATAACCTTCTTCGTTTCCAGCAATTGTTCGTTATTTTGATATTACTTGAGGTCCATTTTTGTCATGCATGATTCTAATTGGCCGAGACCGTCAAACATCAACGACATTTTAAAACCGGTCCAATCTCCAAATGTTTGGTGGAAACTGAAGCCATTCAACTTTTTCAGGCAAATACGACGGCGTTTATGACGTTTCAATGACGTCATAACTGTCCAACTCTATTTGACCGAAATTATTGGAAGCAGTTTGACGGATAAATTTGACAGTGTGACAAGTGATTTAGAAGTCCTGTGTCGCCATTTTACTGAACAATATTAGTTTACCTACAGCGACAAGTGAATACATATGAGCCTCATTTGTGTTGCAATTATTTACAGAAATGAACAACTTAAGTGCTGGGCTATTGTCGTAAATAACCTTTGCTGGATGCAGTATATAACGTCTGATATAGGCTATTCACGGTAAAGTGAGCACTTTTGAGGCCCTAGTTATTTTTTTTTAACCTTCCAACACTTTTCAAAATAAATATCGCCATGAAAGTAATAAACATATTGTATATATTTTACCGGACTAGAGAGTTAAAGTTTAAGGCAGCGATTAAATATATTTATTGTTTGTATTATTCCAAATGAGAGGGCTTCATAAATCGCTCACTTTAACGTGAACAGCCTATACCTACCTACTCGTGCGAGAGACGAGGAAAAAATTCTTCATTGTTACGACCTCGTGACGTTGCAATTATCTCTCATTGGAAGCATTCGCGGATTCATGCTAACTCAATATTATAATGTCCTCGAAGTGATGGTTGTAATAAACACAGTTTCTTTAACATCATGTCTACCTAAAGCACACATGATGCACAAGTGTTAAATGTATTAAACGGACTTCAATGTGTGGACGATTGCAGCGAATCGAGCACAGCGATGCGGACACAAATGCAATCTGCCTTGCCCATCGTTAAACTTGACAGTGTGTGAAATCGAGCAGCAGTCAATTACACGACCTTCAATACAGTTGCAACTACGCTAGCGCTGTATTATTAGCGTTTCGTAACATCAACATTTTGATATTTGATATTTTGTTCCCCTTCCACAATTTCCATTTTTTTTTTTTTAATCTCCATGCTTGTATCAGTTGACTCACTTCAATTTGTATTTACACGATTATTAGTGATGATAACGCGGTCCTCGTTTTTACAAGTCATGTAATAAATTGGAACATTAACTGTGCCCAATATAATCCATTACAGTCGATAAAATGTTTTCGAGCACTCGCAGAAGCGACTAACATCGTTTTCGGCGGATGAATTAATTGCACTCCTCCCCTTCGAAAGCCGCTTTTACATCCCAGTCCAACCTGCCGGAAAATAACTGGTCACCCGGCGAGTAATTGGTCACCCACATGTACAAGTAGCCAATCACACGACTCCCGCCGGTGGAATGACCGGGTGAAAATCGGAAACTGGTCACCCTCCCTCCTGTTAACAAGCAGCGAAGATAAATGTTCTGCACAGCTCGTTCCACGCAACTTTGCCACGAGTAATAGTAAACTTAGCCAAAGTACTCTCCGTACATATATCGGAAATAAGGTGTACACCAATAATTAGAAGAAAAAAAGTATATTTTATTTCCGCATCTGTGTAAACTAACATCTTCGGTAACTGTTAAAGGGGTTGACGTAAATCCGTTAGTTCTTTGTCTCGTTTACCTTTACTGCCCAAAAATAAACCTAGTGTATATTTTATGATTTTGCGGTGGTAGTTTAGATTTAGCACAAACGACCGACCGTAACTTTGCTGTCTACTGCAAGCCAGGGAGGAAAGGCAAAGCTTCTTATTTTAACAAGGACGCCTGAGAGGCGTATCTGAGTTCGTGAGGGACGGAGGTCTTAATGAAAATAAAATAACTAAATTTTATTTCTAGTTTATTCACACTGCTGTTATTTACAACATTAAATTACCTGTCTCCTCTATTACTCTTTTTATTTAAAAGTGAGCTCTATATTTAATGTCTATTTTAAGTCTAACTAACATCCTTCTTCATTTATGTGTTTGGTTACAGTCAATTAAATCTATATGTTGCCGCCATTTGTAATGGCTTTAACTCAAACATATAGTCCAATGGTCCAGCCTGCCAGCCG
Organism: Dryococelus australis; assembly: GCA_029891345.1. Classification (NCBI taxonomy): domain Eukaryota; kingdom Metazoa; phylum Arthropoda; class Insecta; order Phasmatodea; family Phasmatidae; genus Dryococelus; species Dryococelus australis. The sequence continues at coordinate 113,105,390 of CM056996.1, read as the reverse complement.
CGCTCTTCACTGCTTGATACTCGCAGTCGCAGACTTCCCTTCCACTGGTCACTTCTCTCGCTGCTCGTCTTCTATCGCTCGGAACTCAGCCACTCATTCACTCATCAACTACTCGGCTCGGAGGCCTGTCACATTTTTATATCGTTCGCCCTGACCATCTGGAAGGTTCAACGCACCCCGAGTCATGGTGAGAGAACGAAGTCAGTAATCTAGACCATTCTTCAGACAAACGCTGAAATCAATACAACCAAGGACAGCGGCATGCCTTGCAGAAGAGATTAGCGTGTCAGCTCGCTTTTGTAACAGATACGTGGTTCGCTCGCCTGACATTCAAACCATTCCATTGCCATGCTGCGTCATTATCATCACTACTTTATCCGCTTCCGCCCGCTCGCTTGGGACGGGTAAAGGTCAGCAGCGCAGTCCAGCGACATGTAACACTGCCCCCTCTCCAAGTCTGTTCGTCCCGAACAAACTCTGCAACGCCAGAACCTTCCTAGAGTGCCTGTAGGTCGATGTGGACAACCGTCGGCTTCGTCCGAGAGCTTTGACGACGAATATGAAAGACCACGTTACTGATCTTCTTCAGAGTCCTGTAGAGGCCTTCCCAACATTTCTGTAGCTTCGGGCAGTACCCTTTTTTCTCTGTGGGTTGTACAGTCACACCAGTTGCCTTTCTTTAAATACCTCACCCGACATTACCCTAGCATACCGCATCTTCATTCTGTCACTATTTATTCTGAGGTGCTGTCGAGCAAAATCATGAATGCCAGCAAGTATGTTATATAATTCTCTGGCATAATCAGGGGCTGCAGCTTCCTCTTCTGTCGGTCGGCCAAACAGCAGGTGAGTATTTTTCTTCCAAACAGCATCCTTGTTGGTGATACCCTTGTAGACACATGAAATGCTGAGCGGTAAGCCACATAACCTTTGAATCGCAGACATTTTGGTTGTCTGCCACAAAGATCGACAGGTACTGCTCCAAAGTGCGGTTAAGCCTATCGACCATTTCATCCGACTAAGAGTGTAAGGCTGCAGTCCTAGTCTTTTTCATCCCCAGAATCTTTGTTACCCCCTGCAAGAATGCAGCTTCAAAGTTTCTTCCCTGATCAGAATGGAGTTCTAGTGGCTCCCCAAACCTCGAGAAAACATATTATACGAGTGCATCGGCCACAGTACATGCTTCTTGGTTTGGGAGGGGAATGACCTTAGACCACTTAGTAAAGTAATCTTAGGCCACCAGGAGATTCCGAGTGCCTCTGTGAGAGGTAAGAGTCCTGGAATATCCACAGCCATCCTCTCAAATTGGGCCCCAACATTGTATTTCTGGAGATGACCTTGTCCTCTGGTCCTTGGACCCTTTCTTGCACTGCACTTGTCGCACAATCGGCACCACTTCTTTCCTCTCGACAATTAAGCCAGTAGAATTTGTCTAATTCGCTCGAGGGTTTTAATAACACTAAGTGCCCACTGGCTGCCGCATTATGCAGTTATTTTAAGACATATGGAACCCTGCATTCTGGAAGGACCAATTGTAAACATGTGTGCTTTACATCATTATTTTCCCAGTTTCTGTAAAGTACACCATTCTTCAGTATGAGGCAATTTCATTGTATCGTGTATGTTTTGACTGCTGCGCTCAGGCTAAATATCTCTCCCACTTTGGCCGACAGCCAGCTTCTTTCCACCTTAACAATGGCTGCAAAGTAGAATAATCCAGCTGAATTTTACTAGCACCACTCTTTTCTTCCTGGCGTTCGCAATGACTACAAAATTGCTCATATGGCCTCCTAGACAATGCATCTGCATTGCTGTGAAGGCATCTAGATCTGTGCTGTATTTCAAAGTCATCTTCTTGAAGTTGCTGTATCCTCCAGGCTATTAGACCTTCGGGGTTCTTGGAATTTAATAGTTAGTGTAATGAAGTATGGTCGGTTCTTATAATAAAATGTCTGCCCTAAAGGCAGGGGTGGCAGTGTGAAATTACCTTCACCATATCAGAAGCTCCCTCCGTGTAACACAGAAACTTCTCTCAGACCTGTGCAATACCTTACTGAAGTATTCTTGTGATCTTTCCCATCTTGAACCTAAGATAACACAGCCCCAATGCCTGCATCGCTAACACCAGTGTCCAAAAGGAATATACCCTCACTTTTCGGGAAACCCAGGACTGATGGATATATCAGAATTTTCTTTAGATTAATAATATCATTTTAGCACTCAATGGTCCAATGAAATATTATGTTCACCTCAGTCTGTTCATGTAGTGGCTTGGCGATCGTGGTGAACCCAGGTACAAATTGATGTTAATATGTACATAATCCCAGAACACTCTGCATTTTAGTTTTGTCAGTTGGTGTTGGCCAATGTCATATTGCTTTGGTCTTCTCGGGGTCTGTTTCGATTCCATGGGCCGACACTACATGTCCCAAAAAATTTATATTCTTTTGAAACAGATGGAACTTCTTAGGAACCAGTTTCAAGTTGGTTGCGGCCACTTTCTAGAATACAGAGTCTGAGCGAGATAGGCGCTCCTCTGTCATAACGATGTTATCTATGTAAACCTGACAGATATCTAAATGCAGGACTTTTTTTATCAGGTGTTCGAACGTAGCAGGGGCATTACATAGCTCAAAATTCATAACTTTGAACAGTCAGGCTCCTTTCCCTTGGACACAAAATGCAGTCTTGTCTTAGTCCTCTGGGGCCACCTCGCACTGCCAGTATCCACTCTTCATGCCCAAAGTGGAAAACCATTGTGAACCTGCTAGGCAGTTTAATGTGCTATCTATCCTTGGAAGCGGATAAAAGTCTTTCTCTGTCACATTATTAAGCTGGCGATAATCTACAAGATACCTTAGCGAGCCATCTTTCTTCTTAACAAGTACAATGGGTGATGACCATGGACTAACTGATGGTTATATCACATCTAACTTCTTCATTTCCTTCAAAATATCGTCAACTACCTCATGCGAAGCTAGTTGTAGTCATCTTGGTGGCTACTTTATGGGTGTGGCATCTCCTGTATCAATGTGATGGCAGGTCACGTTAGTCCTTCCAAGTTCATTTGGTCCGCATGAGAAAAGGCATCCCTATCTATCTGCAGTAATTCAGAAACAGCTTTCTCCTGTCGCCAGTTAAGATTTTCTTTTGTTCGTGCTAGCAGTTCACCCAATACTTCTGGGAGAGGACATTATATTTGTTCTACTCTAGAATCTTGTGGAACATTTGGAAGTAGGCTACCTGTGTGACCTGCTTGCAAACATCTACCACGGTCCCCTCCTCAAGACGAATGACACTATCGGACCAATTTATCATTTTAACAGGAAAACAGTCAGAATTAGAAGAGACCAAAGTACTTACTACAACAGCTTTACCTGACAGGACACCAATCCTCTCTGCTGGCTCAATTAGACCCAAACGTCTGACGAATTTTTCTTGACACCTGCCTGTAATGACAATCTCACTAAAAGCAGGCAACACAGTGGGTTGACCACATACTACTGAGCAGCTAATTGGGGAGGACAATTCATGGCATGTTGACACCACAAACTCGGTACTACCTACCCGTAACACACCAAGTCGATTATCGATACAGCACCCCTGCCTATGTAATACACAAGCCCCAACAGATATTCATCATCTATTTCTGGTATGTAAACATAGTGTTCTATGATAAGGTCACCAAGCTTCAAGATCACTTGTCTCTTACCGATAGCTGGAGTGATCTCACCTGTTATAGTTGTCAAATATCACCATTCCTTGCTGTCGTCGGGCGATCGTTGGGGGGAAGGCCCGAGGATGTCTGGTCTTACTACTGTTATGGTCGCTCCAGTGTCGACTACCATCTAACAAGGAACATAGTTCAGGCTCCCCTCTATCAGTATTGCATCCCAGTCCTGTTTCACCGACCATACATTTAAGAACATTGGGGCCTTCCCTCCAGCAGTCTCCGACCTTCGCCCTCCAAGATCGTTTAGGTGGAGGGTGGCGAAACTCTATAACACTGACCCTGGGAGCGATGTCCTTCACAGCCTTCTGTAACTCTTCCAGTGTCTTATTCATGCTATCTTCGTCATCTTCGTTCAGCATCACGGCCTGTACCGGATGTCGGGGTGCGCTTCCCTGTCTTACTTACTCAATCTCCAGAGCTCGGGCCAGGACGTTCTGCATGTTGTGGGGTTCAGCCAGACGTACTGCTTGTCGAACCTCTGTATCGGCGATGTCATGAAGAAACCGACTGCAATGATGACGTGCGCCTCCTCGGGACACCCTTCCAGAGATAGATGGGAGAGCCGCACAATGTCTTGCCATAGTTCCTGCTGTGGTTTCCTTGGTTTCTGGGTACGGCTTCGCAGTTGGGCAAGGTGGACATGTCGCAGGTATCGGTTGCCGAAATGTAGCTCCAAGGCCGATATCAGTGTGGGGTACTTCAGTCGATGTCACTCTGGCAGAGAGCGCAGTACGCTAAGTACGGGGCCTCTCCGTACAGCCGTGAGGTAGTAAGCCCGCTTTTCGGTTGTCCAGCCATTTAGGGTGGCGATTATTTCAAACTGGTGTTGATACTCCCGCCATGAAGTCTGACCATCGTAGGGGGTGGGCTTAATTGAGGCCCCCTTCCCCACTGCATGGACGCCTGAAGGGCGTAACTGAGTTTATGAGGGATGGCGGTCTTAATAAAAATTAAAAAAAAAAAACTAAATTTATTTTCTAATTTATTTGCACAGCTGTTATTTACAGCATTTAATTACCTGTACCCTAGATTACTTTTTTTAACAGCGAGTTCAATATTTAATGTGTATTTCAACTCTAATTAACGTCCTTTTTAATTTCTGTGTTTGGTTACAGTCAATTAAATCATATTCATCCTTAACACGTGTTCAGTATATATGTTGCCGCCATTTGTAATGTCTTTAAGTCAGGCATCTAGTCCAATTGTTCAGTCTGCCATTCGCACTGTTCACTGCTTGATACTCGCAGTCGCAGATTTCCCTTCTGTTGGTGACTTCTCTCGCTGCTCGTCTATCGCTCGGAACTCAGTCACTCATTCACTCATCAACTACTCGGCTTGGAGGCTGTCACACTTTTATATCGTTTGGCCTGACCATCTGGAAGGTTCAACGAACCCCGAGTCACGCTGAGAGAACGAGATAAGTAATTCAAAGCATTCTTAAGATAAACGCAGAAATCAATACAACTAGGGTCAGCAGCATGCGCCGTGAAAGGGATGATCGTTTCAGCTCGCTTTTTGTAACATAAACGCTGTTCGCTCGCCTTCTATTCAAAACAATCTATTGACGTGCCGTCCCGTTATCGTCACTATTCTGTCCTTTTCTTCCACCCGCTCGCACGGGGCGGGTCAAGGTCAGCAGCGCAGACCAGCGACACTTAACATTATTCTTGTGGCCTTACTCTTTGCATTTCATTTAGCGGCGTGTGTTGAAATATTGCAAGGTAAACTGTGTTTTATTCTGTGCTATACCTAATCGTTAGCTAGTTTATGCATCGGCCAATTAAACGTAGTTAGTACAGTTGACGTCACAGCACGCGTGTAATGGGTGCCTCGCCGCTCTCTGGTGAGTATTCGCAGTACATTCTGTTTCTCCCATCTCCATTTTGGTTATTTGTTCCTGTTGCGTGCGCCGAGTTTGTACAGCACGGAGCAAGCATCAACTCACCTTGCATCACTTCACCACTTCTTTTATTTTTCTTATAAAAGGGAGGAAGCGGTAGCGTCTACGTCATTTTATGCGTGGCTGGCCAGTATCTAATGTTTTAGCAGTTCTGAAAGTTCGTGTTAACTAACTGTGAAAATTAATGTAAATTAACAGTTACTGCCTTCGCCAGGGATGGGGATTGGGGTGTCACCTCGGACAAAACAACTCAACGGCTAGATCGAACCTACGATTTCTCGGATGCGAGTTAGGCGCGCTATCGTATTACAAATACGCTCTATGTTGATTGAGAAACCTCAGTCTTCTATGGCAGCTCTCCTCATAAGCATTATGTTCCTTGCTGCGTACAAGTCGAGTCGTCGCCACACAGCTTACTAAGAGCAAGATTATCACGATGAAAAGTCTTCCGCAAGAGATCTGACCTGTAATGCGAGGACATCAAACAAACTCTACTCAAAACACGTTCACTCGCATGTGCACAGATACACGTGTAGCATACAAGCCGTTGGAGGGAAAGCTGTTAATGACAGCTACACTTTTATTTTAATGGTAACAAAACTTAAAACGAAAATGCAGCATTAAACCAGTTTCATCTCTGCAAACAAGATCTTCTTAGTAGTATTATATATATATATATATATATATATTGTTATCAAGTGTTTATGCTCACAGAGGATAGCAGTCCGAGCAGAGACTATGGTTAGCTGCACAGCTGAATAATTTCACTTCAGCAGTTCTTTAGAAACTCCAGCTCGCCAAAAGCCTCAAAAAAATCTATCCCACATGAAATATTGCCATTTCTAACAGAGTAGAACGCTTCATTTTATTAATGATATGTACCCTAACTTTTATGATCGTATGCACAGACCTATATAAAAAGATGTTCAATTTTGAATGTTATCACATTTTTATCGGTAGTCAGCTTTCGAGTTAAAGCAGTCAAAGATCTTTTTAATGTAACTAGCAAAAATACACTAATTAATAATGCACTGATGAAGTACGTGTGTCTGTGAACTGACCACAAGTCGGCTTGGTCTAAAATTATCAGCTATATAAAATGCAAAACTACCTCGGTAATCAATATCGCCCATTGCCTAAAATATCCTGATTTACTGTATGACAGTAACAGTGCACTACCCATAATTCATATGCGCCCACATATTATGTATTTACTTTACTGCTCATTTTTGAATGTAGCTAATCGGAATAAACCTTACACAGACAATTACAAAAAAAGCTGTGAAGTATCTGACAATCATAATAAGTGATTCCAGATTGGATGTTGAAAGTTAGATTTTCCTAATAACATGTAAGGTTCAAGTGTATTTATTTGTCAACCAAACCATTGGGCAAAAAAACCCTACCAAAGTTTTGAAGCACATAAAAACGTGTTCGATATATATATATATATGTGTATATAAATATATATATATATATAATATGTGTGTGTGAGTGTGTATACACATACACACACAATATACACAATACAGAGTGTTCGGATTTCGGTGCACAAACTCCAGACATAGTTTCTTTGCACTAGTGCTAACACAAAAGCCTTATATAAATTAATTGTGTTAAAAGTAAACGCCTGCGTATGAGGTAATTTTGTGTCGCGCGCCTGCGGACTATGCATTTTATGATCGCACCGCCATGTTGTGGAGGTGTTGTAACCCGAACTTTTGAATATAATTATTTTATATAAAATCTCATCTTGCGGAGACTTGCATTCTACGTGAATTTCCGTAGGTTTCGTGTATGAGATGAGGAGCAAGTCTGGCTGTCAGCGTGGCTCTGGTGTTCATCTTGCAATGCGTGACCAGTGCCCAAGGCAATACTTGTGGAGCCCGTGGAGGGTTGGTAGGGTCCCCTTTGGTAGAGTGGTTTGCGTGCCTTCGGAAGGGGGTTTGGGGGGACGGATGTGGTCAGTCGCTCCTGCCCTAGTTCCGGAGACAATGGCGAGCTCTCCTTTGTTCTGCCCCCAGCGGCCCAGAGGTCCACAGCTGGCCCCAGCTCGCTCTTGTCCTTATCGCGAAACAAATGCCTTTTGATCCAGTTAACCTCTGACAGGGCTATAGAATGCCCGCCCCATCTTTCAGCAAAGGAACTAGTCTCCAGAATAATGACATCGTTGGTTTACAGCAGACGGTCCAAACGCTTGCAGGTCCGCCCGTGGCGCTGTGATGGTGCGATATTTATGAAAAGTGACTGGCAACAAAAATTTTGCATATCACAGTCACCGGGGGGGGGGGGGGGGGGGGGAGGTGGCTGCAATTTCCACTAAGCCATAAAAAGTAAAAGTGTGATAATATTTATTAATTAATAAATCCAAACGTAGAGGAGTAAAATAAAATTATTTTAACTATTTGCAGTAAATAAACTTTAAAAAATACAAACAGAATTATAGGCTGTCCATTGTAAAATGAGCACTCTTGAAAGCCCTGCTTAAGATCTACTTCTATGCACATCGTGTATTCTTCCGCCTTATGTAAAATAAACATTGCCATCGGTCTGATCACTTTATTCATGCGTCGGTCAAGTGAAACTGTGAAATCAGTTGAAAAGTTTTATAAATGTTATAAATATTTATGAATTTTATAAATCTGCAGATTTTTACACACTGATACATTAAAAAAAAAACAGAAAGCGAGATAAATAATTTAAATGATCAAAAATGGTCACTTAACACTTTTTATTCGACGTTAAGACATGGAACTGCTTTCCTTTAAGCGTTACCAACTTTACCGGGCGTAAGTCACTCAGTGCTCCCGTTGAAGTATATGCAGGCATGGGCAGTGACTTTTTCTAAGGTTGATCTCAAAAGTACTCACTTTATCTTGAACAGCCTTTAACAGTTTCATACGTTAGAAAACTTTTGTATGAAAACAGGCTTCGCGCCTACAAGTGCGCAAAATGAAAGTTCGATCCTGCCGTGATTGAATGTTTTTTTTTTTTTCGGGCTAATCATATAGAGTAGTGGCACGTGGCCCGGAGCAAATGCTCCGTTTGCCTCTGATTAATCCCGGCCCTCGGTAATGTATAGTTAGGTTATCAGGTTCATGTTCATTTCCTTTACTCGAGTGGTTTGGAGCCCACTGTAATAAAGACATCAAATTTGTAAGTTGATCAGTTTATGAGTTAGTGACGAAAAATTATAGCCTTTACTTGGACTTTCGTCGATCATTAGACACTGTGGAATTTTTAGAAGTTTAATTGTGTCAATTTTAACGTCACTTCGTGCTCCACTATGTAAAGGATGTTCACAGTAAAGTGAGCGATTTTGAAAGTCGTACTTTGTATCCACTTTACTCTCCTATTTGTATCCTTCCACATAATAATAAATTTAATAGTGCCATGACCACATCACTTTATGCAAACGTTAGTCAAGTGTAACTGTGAAATCGTTAGGAATGGGAATATGTAACTAATAAAAGTTCTCACATTTTTGCGTATGAAACAAACATAAATTTAATTAAATAAATTTAGTCCTCAAATTGATATTTCACCCAATACATCACTGTATGGAACTATTTTCCATACCTTGTTACCAACTTTATATACAGCATGCCTGTTAGTTTGTCCGTTTAAATGCAAGCAGTAACGCACAGTGATTATTTTATAACGTTGATTTAAAAAGTGCTCACTTTACCGTGGACAGCCTATATAAAACGAAAATAATAAGTCCTTCAAGACGTGGAAGTGTGGGAGCAGTTTTCTCAATTCGCTGTCAGCATTAGTGTACGTATTATAGTCATTGTTAAGGCGCTTCCCTACTTCGAGCTGTTTTCGTGTTTCTAGTCTCAGAATCGCAGTGCTACTCCACTACATGTGTCACGTGTGCGCAATGCCCTGAACTGGCGTGCAATAGTTTCCTTGTGCTGCGTGTACTTTTGGGATTTAAGCGGTGATGCTATAATTTTATTGATGGGAAATCTGTAGCTAAGTTCAATACAGACTCCTATAGAATTTTTGTTCGCGCCAGGATAGTAAGTTTTAAGGGGTAGTAAGTTTTAAGATGTCGGGAAGCTCTACATCAATATTTATAGCATGCTTGATGTCTGGAAAATACTATTCTGTCACCCCTGGATTATGTTTTATTTGGTCACGTAAACACATTAGGAACACTTTTAGTATTAAAAAAAAGTATTTCAAACATTCGGCAACGTTGTTCAAGACCCAGATAGGCAACAACCTTAAGAGGAAAATTTATTCAGTTACAGACAGGTAACTTCTTCCAAAATTTAATTTCAAAAGTTTTTTAATTAACCGTGGAACATCTATGATCTTTCGCCGCGAAGTTTTACATTGCTGTAGCTGTGATGAAACTTTTGGTTTATTGATTTTGGCAGGAATAATACATCTGTGTGGAGTTTATATTCAGTAGCTTTCAACCTGAAAAGATGGTAAATGTTTCTACACTTCGTCGGAAGAATTGGATATACTGTAAATGTGTGATTTTTTCTTTACTGATGCCATGTAGTATTCTCCCATTTTAAGCGGGAATATTATTCGGAGAATGGCTACCGTAAAGTGTCCTAATCATGCATGTTACAAGGCCCCTCTCATCCTTGGCTTACAAAGACTTTGAACCGGGAGCTTTTGCATTATGCCGTAGAGATCACATGCGAATGTACTGATTTGTTGTTCACTATTATAGTACCTGATAAAAGTACTGTAGTAAGATGCAAATACTATGCGTGAGAACTCACCTGTATTTACGTAAGAGAAAATATTATAAACCGAAAATGCTCTCCATGGTGTTCCATATGCGAGTCTCACAATCTCCCGTGTGTTCATTACCCATACATATGAGCTGTGGCATGATTTAAGCGTATCTTGTTCTTCATAATGCTGTTTGTCTGATTCCTCGATTGTCATCTGCTACACTTTGGAAGGTGGCAAAAGGCAAATAGTGGAGTGCTGGTGTGTGTGATATGTTCCTAGTTCCATTCTTAAAGCCATCACTTAGAACTTAAACGTCACGTGTTTGTGTTCGAGGTTGATGAATTTTTTAACAAATCGAGAACAGCACAAACTTACAGCATGCAAAACGAGGCTCGCCTCGGCGCCATTAACAAGTCAAATTCCAGGAGATTCAAAAACACAAATGTTCCAGGTCAATTATTTGCACCCCAATCACACTATTTACACCTGTACATCTATCCCAACAGTGTAGCACATAAATGCACTGTAAACAGGCTTATTGTTTCATACAGAGTTTTAAAAGACAGTGTGAGAAAACTAAAGAAATATGTGTGGGGTAGGACTGTACCGTCATTTATTGGAAATTAGAATTACATTTTTGGTAAGGTTATAGGAAATAATAAACAACATAAATTGTGTGGGTAAAGAATCGTTTTAGGAGGAATTTAAATAACACTATAACTTGTCATTGACTACTGGTGTAATTTACATAATTTCTCCCAGTTGTCAGCAGCGTACACCCGTTTTGGAGTCAAATATGCCCCACTGCCTCTTGACACGTACTCTACAATGCGTACAGTGTCTCTGTTAAAGCGACTTCCTAGTAAAAGTTTTGAATCCTACGAGGTTACGTCAAGCTTTTAGTAATCAGCATGTGGTGGCCTCCAAAAGGTCCGAAATGACTCCACTGTTACCCGAATACCTGGAAAACTAGTTTTTAACAACAGAATATTATTCCACGCTATAGAAACTGATGCAGCTTTGAGTTTTTCTTCTTCCATTTAAGGGCATTCAAGAATCTGAAATTATCTTCTACATTTTTAGCATATTACATTCTTTTTAGTTGTAATACGGATTAATAGTCTGTATTTTCGTTCTTTTATTTCTGGCGTCATTGATACGCCTCCTCATCATCACCAAGCCTAGTATGCCTTGTACTAAACTTCAAGCTGCAAAAAAATACGACTTAAAGAACTCAAAATTCAAAACAAAAGAAGTGTAATAACAGCAAATTCGGATTACCAGGCAGTTTTATTTACGAAGAGTGCTTGACAGAAAACTGCCGCCTGGTTGAAGGAATTTTGTACGTCTGAGGCATAAAAGCGTCGGAGCGCTAGGGGCGACCGAGACATGCGCATCGACTCTCTCATCGCCTCTATGCGCAAAGCACTGAATTGGCCTGCAGTCTTGGCGATAACGCGCCTCTACGAGACTTTCAGCAAAGACCCTACCATTTTACAGCGTAATAATAAAAATTAAATTTTTGATGACCGGCCCTATTCCTTTTTTAATGTTTTTTTACCGGGATGTTCGTACCATAAAATGGCCGTCAAAACACCCGTTCGAGACATTATCACTGTCACATAAACATGCTTCAGAGAGAAATGGAGGAACTGAAAAACGTATATACAGACGCGTAACGTTTCTTAAATGCGATTCGTAAGCAGAGCTCACTCAGACACGTTGGGCGGTTTTTTAATAGAACGTTTTCTGCTGGAGCTCTGCACGCCGTTCGGCGGCCTACCCAGGCGGCCTGCCACCTTAAGCTTAGACACTGTCTGTACATAAATATATACAGTGCTCAAAAAAAGTTTTGCAGATCCAGTAATTTGGTTGCACGTTGCCACAGATCATGTTTTGTTTCCCGTAGACTGTAGTTTGTGTCGTTACGTCGGGTGTGATATTCTGCACAGATGTTGTGTATTTTCATCCCATCCTTTCTCTTTGGTCGTGACCAACACGGTATGTCTCAAACCCCCGTTATGCAAAACTTTTGTTTGCGCACTGTACTTCAACACAGCCGTAAGAACGCTTTTGCTATTTTAACCCTTTCAGATCCACTTTAATTTACTCTTTTAAGTGTTGCAAACATAATTTTTCATGATGCGTGCTGTACTTCAGTCGGCACGACACTTGTTTCGTTACCACAGCCAATGAGCTGTAGGCTGTATGTTCGGCTACAGTTTAATGAACCAGTTGTGACCTAGACCAGTAAGACGGTTTACGGCTCATTTGCCCACAGGTAAGATCATTGGTTGTTGGGATTCGCAGTGTGCAGTACAGACAAAAAATTACCTAAAGGCTGTTCACGAAAAAGTGAGCACTTTTGAAATTAACCTTAGAAAAACGTCACTGCTCCTGCGTGCATTATTTTAATGGGCGCACTGAGTGACATTCGCACAATAAAGTTGGTAACGATGGATGGAAAGTGGTTCTATATCTTAACTTCAAATAAAAAGTGTAAGGCGACTATTTGCGATAAAATTCTTTCTTTCGCTTTATGGATTTTTAATGAATCGAAGTGTAAAAATGAGCAGATATTTAAGATATGTACTTTCTGAATAATTCCACAGATTCATTTGACCGACGCGACGCATGAATGAAGCGACGAGGTCCATGGCAATGTTAATTTCACATAAGACGGAGGAGTACGCAACGTGTATACAAGCAGATCTTAAGCAGAGCTTTCAAAAGTTCTCATTTTACCGTGAACAGCCTATACTCGTGCGTAATGTACACACTTGTGTACACTGTGTCAGACTGGATTAACGCTTCACTTGTCGGGGGACAGAGATCTCGCCCTGTCAACACAGCTGACACAGCTCTCGTTCTACCTTTCACCAAAATAAGTGCACCATAGGCCGTTCACGATAAAGTAAGCACTTTTGAAGCCCTAGTTACTTTTTTTTTTCAACCAATTTATATCCTTCCACCACTTGTTAATGTAAACCCTGACATGCGAATAATAAACACAGTGTATGCATTCATCATACCCAAAACCAAAAGTCCGAGGCCACAATGAAATGTATTTATTGGTTATTACGTCTGATGAAACAGCTTCAAAAAGTGCTCACTTTACCGTGAACGGCCTATATCGTGATTACAACGCGAACTGCACCACCCTTCTGGGGTGTGTTCGTCCTATTTCTTACGGTGGATTTTATAGCCAGTCAATTATAGTACGAAACGACTCAGAAATACTCTTGCTGAATCAGGTATGAGCTTACGACATAAATTTGTAAATGACTTGATAAATAGACGTGAAATGGCAGTTTGTTCTATTTTAAATTGTTTTACAGTCGAAAACTTCCCACCGGCAGAGGGAGGGGGTTATTGATAACTTTTTCGACTCGCATTCTGAAGGACGTGGGTTCTATTCCCTGTCGGGTCACCACAGAGTTAGGTTTCCCAAAATAACGCCGACCGAATTGCCGGGATCGTTCCTTACTACATGCCGTGATCCATTCCTTACCCTCTTGTTAATACCCGGACATCTCGCCCTGTGTTTAACAAACCCACTGTTGACGAGACGTTAATTTGTAAGTTAAATTAATGAATAATAAAAATAAAAACATTTCAGCTGTGTCCCACTATAAGTCTCTGCGTGTTCTGCAATAAATAAATAAATAAACAAACTAATTGAATTGTAATTGAAAAGGGATTTTTAACGTACCCCGGTTTTATGCTTGAAATCTTGGCAGGGGACGGCTTACGGACTAACTTATAGCCTAACTTGAATTAACACCCATGCCTTACCCGGGATTCGAACCCAGAGCCTCTCACACCCCTGAGCAGTGGCGCACCAACCTACTGCGCCACGGGAGGTCGACAAAACAAACAATTGTTCTGCTAAAAAAAAATTAATTTGAAAAATAATATAACAATTAGAATAGGCAACTTATGAATACGATATATTGTGAACATACTCCATTGTTCAAAATATCCATGTCTTCATTCATCCCCATTACATGAATTTTTCAGAGAACTCATGAATACGAAAATTTTGGTGAGTGAAAAAATTTCGATGGGTATAAAAATTTCGGTTAGTATGAAAATTTCGATGGACATGAAAATTTCGATGGGTATGAGATTTTTTTTCATAGTTGGATTATAGATTCTCACTGGCTGGCAAACCCTTTTTTACTCTACTTTTCGAAAGAAAGAAAGGCTTATGAGACACTTTGCTGTCTGCGTTGATGTGTTTGTGTGTGTGTGTGTGTGCGTTGGTGTGCACCTGTGCATGCGTCCCTCCTCCCTTTTTTTTCGAACACATTAGCCGAATTTGACCAAACTCGGTACATATATACTACTTAGTAAGAACACCTGACTTCTATAGTTTTCGACCACACCTGGAACTTATTTTAAAAATGGCAGCGTTAAAAAAATCTTCGGTGATATATCTCGGGAACCATTCAACCGATTTAATACAAATTTTTGAATTTTAACAGCGCATCGTATAAGCATTGAATTTAGGCATTCGTATTGGTGTCGGTCCTTCATTTCGGAAGATAGCGCCACATGAAAAAATAAAGCTTTTACGTTATATCTCGAAAACTATTCAACCATTTCGGGAAAAATTTGGCACATAAGTAGTACTATACTAGGCCATGTAAACGTATGTGATTCAAATCGATAAAGCAGTTATTCTCAAAAACGCGAACAATATAGGCTTAAATATTTTAGTTTTATTTTGTATAACTACCATGCCGTTAGCCCAATTTCAATCAAATTTTGTATGCATACAGTATATATTATTAGCGTCATATATGTCAAGAAGAAATCTCTTCAGCTATCCATTTCATATGATGGCGCCACATGAATTAATGCAGTTTAGTGTCATATCTCGGAAAACAACTGACCGGTTCCTACCAAATATAGCAAACAAGTAGTAATGCGGCAGGTGATGGAAACTAGTTTATTTTAGGCAGGTCTGGCACTTATTTTCAAAATGGCGTCTAAATAGCTATTTTAGCGTCGTATGCTTTATCATCAGAACCATGCAATTAATTCCAGTGTAATGTTGTAAGCTGGCGGCCATCAAATTTGCCTATACAGAGCCTCATTTCTCCATCATTTTGTAAGATAGCCGCATAATTTAGTTTTTGTGTCATATCTCGGAAAACAACCATCCGATTCCCACCAAATTTGGCGAAAAAGTTGTACTGTGGTAGATCATATCCTATAAATTTGTTTGTTTTAATTGTGCTAGTCACTTACTTTCAGAATGGTGGCTATAATAACGCTTATTCTTAGTGTCGTGTATATACGAAACTACGTAACTGATTTTAACTCAACTTCGTATACTGTATTTATGACAATGATCGAATGTGGCAACACATAACATTTTTGTCCTCCATTTATGATGATCATCAATTGAGTAAATTAAGTTTTTATGTCATATCACGAGGACCAATTAACCATTCCCACAAAATCTTTCATGCAAGTAGTATTATAGTATGTTATGTAAACTAACATGTTTTAGGTGCAGCAGAACTTTTTTAATGGTGTTAATATAAATAATTGTTGATCAATATGTTATATATTTGAAACTATTCAACAAAATTCAACCAAATTTTGTACGCTAACAGTATTTGTAAGAATGATCAATTATGCATAAAGAGATCATATTTTTCTAGCTTTTTGCAAAATAGTGTCACGTCAGAAAATTGAATATTTTGTCATATTTCCGGGACAATAAAACCTAATTTTTCACACCATCAGTGCTACAGAGGGCCATATAAACTTAAATGCGATGTAAGTGACGTCAGACATTAATATAAATATTTTGATAAGTGTGGCATATCTATTTAACAATTTGACGAAATTTACCCAACATTTTTATGCTGACAGTATCTATTAGAAGCATCGTATAGAGTAAGTTACCTCCTTTTTTTAGGCAATTTAGTAGTTACCACCTATTAAGAAAATATTGTTTTTGTGCCATATCTCGAGGATCAATCAAACCGGTTTCCACCAAATTCTTCACACAATAAGTGATACGGTAGGCAGTGTAAACTTACGTGTTTTAATTGACTCAGACACAAATTTTCTAAATGATGACCATGTAAATATTGCAGGTAAGTGAACCCTGTCATTCAAAACATAGGACTGATTACATCTGAAGTTGATGCTTCGAATCCTACCCGCGTGGGGCAGTTGATTGCACGATAGCTTATTTTTACGTTTTCTGGTTTCGAATTCCAGGCAAGGCACGTGTGTATTTGTAATTGTCTGTATACTGTTGCATAAGTTTCTGGCT
This sequence comes from Dryococelus australis, assembly GCA_029891345.1. Classification (NCBI taxonomy): domain Eukaryota; kingdom Metazoa; phylum Arthropoda; class Insecta; order Phasmatodea; family Phasmatidae; genus Dryococelus; species Dryococelus australis. Next base: position 113,088,755 of record CM056996.1, on the reverse strand, counting down.
TCATCGCTAATGATATTGCTGTCAATGAGACGTCAAAGCCTTCCAACTCTCTGAGCTTTTAATAACTTCATTAAACGTGATTTGCTCCCATGTAGAGAAATGCAGGCTCGTTAGCTATATCAGTAATTTCCTGTCATGTTCTCGTTAACTTTGATCTTGGGCGACACGTTTTATTGTGTTTCCTCCCGTGGCGCAGTGGGTTGGTGTGCCACCGATCTGGAGTGCTGGAGGCTCTGGGTTCAAATCCCAGGTAAGGCATGGCTGTTAATTAGTGTTAGGTTATATGTTAGTTTGTAAGCCGTCCCCTGCCTAGGCTTACAAGCATAGAACTGGGTGTCGTCAAAAAGCCCTTTACAATTACAATCACAACAATCCTACTATATAAGGGGACGATCTCTGCCTGTCCGTCTTTAATAATTCTAAGTCCCTTGAAACTCAACAGAAGTTCTTCAGATTTTGCAGAGCGAATCCTCAGGGTAAAATACAGGTCAAGTTCGAATTTCAGCAAGATCAGATTACACAATCATGACTTTTGACCCTAAAAACTCGTTTTCTAATTACTTTTTCCCATGAAAGTTTCGTATTAATGCATAGAGATTATTGCATAGAGATACGTTGGTAATAGAATATCATTTTTGTTTACTTTAAATGTCTTGCTTCAATGTTGAGTTGATTTCACACCATTTCATGGAACTATATCAAGTGGGGCCTCAGTGGCCCAGTGGATTGATTACAAGTGGAGCCTTAGTAGCTCAGTGGATAGAGCAATTCCAAGTGGGGCCGCAGTGGCTTAGTGGATAGAACTATATCCAATGTCGAGTTAATGTCACATCATTTCTTTTTTTTTTAGTCTTTGTATAATAACAAAAATGTGTAACATCGTGACTATTCTAGGCACGTGACCATACTGAAAGCACTGTCACGGGCTAACCCCTAGTATTTTATATGAAGCTGGTGCCATCTAGGTGGATCACGTGGTCGGCAGCAATCACAGCAGCGGTGATTGCCCCGGAAGTCGGTGTAATAGTGCGGGCAGCTTCCCGTGGGCCCAGGAGGGGGTAGGAGGATGCGGGAGATGTTATCGATCAAGAGGCACCCCCGTAACCGGGAGATAGCGAAGGTAACCACTCGCCGTGATAACACAGCTCCCACGTGACTTGGCCACGCACGCCGCTTTCGACAGGTTATCAAACCTCCAGCTCCGTCCGTTCGCGCCTCTCGTATACAGCCCGCGCGTTCCAAGTCCCGTTTACGTAGCTCGCGTCTGATGTGTGACGGGTCGCTCCGTGTCGAGTTGGAACTCCAGCGAAGACGTCGGGCCTTTAGGTGCGCGGCGCGCCTCGGGGCCCCGGGTTCGAGTCGTGGCTGAGTCGCAAGACTAGCGGGTGAGTCGAAGGTATCGTATTTAGTGTACGTGAGTGAAGAGATTTGGACGGCTCTTAAGAGTTAGTTGGAGCTGCGCGTCCGAGGTCAAGAAGCGAGGGAGCAATGCGGACGACACTAACATGCTCGCCTAGTATGTCATCGCTCCTACGCACCATGGCGTGCAGTGTTTCCCTCGTGATGCTGTACTGAGTAAATTAGATCTGTAACAGTGGGGTTTTATTACCCGCGATGAAAGCCCACATATTAAACTACGTTCGTATCTTTGTACTTTTCTCTTGCCGGTTAAGGAAACTGCACAGGCAAGCTTCAAAAATGCGATATTTGACCATCTCTCGAATCTTTTTCTACAAGAATATACTAAATATCACAAAAGTAATGTGATAGGGAAATAGGTAACTTAATTGTATTTTAATCTTTTCTAACAAAAAGTCGTACGATATCACAAAATACGTGCAGGTCCATATAACTCTTAACAGCGAGGTCTTGAGAGCCGATGAGGGTGATTGAGGTGAGTGTGGAGCAGCGCGGGAATGAAAGGGCGGAGGAAATGGGAGATCCCGAGAAAACCCAGCCTCGTCCGGCACGATACCCACGTGCGAAAATCCGGTGTGGCCCGGCCGGGTATTGAACCCGCATCGCCTTCGTGTTTAGTGTACGTAATCTGCAGCCATGCAGTAGCAGTCCTGTAATCAAAGTGCACAAGTAGAAAAAAAAATCCAAACTAACTTTTGAGCTGTATTTTCGAACAACGGAAATCAAACGCGTAGCTGAACAAATATATAAAGTTAGTTCAACCAAATAATGTGTTTAGTATACGTAATTTATTTCTGTCCAAACACTGAGGTTTTGTTAATTCAAGCGTTTATTATGTCATAAGAACAAAATTAATTTTTTTAAGTTCTGTTGGGGCAACTAAACATATTTTTGGCCCTATACAAACGAACGTTTTGTTGGTTGTTTTCTCAGTGATGCAGTTTACGTCTTGAAGGCAACAAGAGGGCTGAAATGTTTCCATAGCACGTAGTGTAGTGTCACCTGCCCATCGTAAACTTCGCTACGCCCGCCTAGCCATACTGACGTATAATCCATTCACGGTTACTTCCCAATTTTTTGAAGCCCTGCTGAAGTTATACTTCCAGGGTATCCCTCCGCCTTGTGCAAACTAAGCTTATCTAAGGCTAGAAAATTACAACAAAAGACTATACCGGATTCTTGCGCACTCAATTGTAATTATTTTTTCTTGAGAACTATTTCTTACTAGGCGCTACCAACACTGTTTTTTTTCGTGTTTATTATAAAATAATTATTATAATTGATAAATAAAATACAGGTAAAACTTCAGTTTAACGAAAAATAAGATACTTTCATGTTATCAGAGGTACAAAACGCTTGTGATACATGGCATATATAGGAAATAATTGAACACATCATATACGGGATATTTTTTTCAAAGGTTTGATTCAGAAAGTGTGAAGAAACCGTCACTATAGGCTGTTCACGGTAAAGCGAGCACTTTTGAAAGCCCTCTCATTTGGAACAATAAGTCAATAAATATTTTTTATTTTAGCTTTAGGCGTCAGCTTCCGAGTGCGGTGTCATCTACACGCTGTTTATTACTTATATGGCGATACTTATGTAAGAATGTTGATAAAGGATAAAAAAATCGTTGACATAAAAAAGTAACTAGGGCCTCAAAAGTGCTCACTTTACCGTGAATAGCTTATAGACTAATTGGGACCCAGGTAAGTGGAGAAGTGAATAATAATCGCCCAGCGGGTATTGTGTGCCAGTATTGTCACACTTCTTAAATAAAAACTTTGAAAATTAACCCCTTGTGTGACGTGTTTGGTTGTTTTCTAAATATGTCACACTGTAAAAAATTTATGTAATTCTATAAGGAATTCTTTGACAACCAGTTATCAAAGATTAACACTAGAAATAACGTAGAGCAAATTCCTCTAAAACTTATCGGGGAACGTGTGGAACTAATATTGAGTTCCATCTATCAAGTGATGTGGACGTCAAGTTTATTATAAATATTGTACTCTGCATAGACAATTCTGTATGTTTCTTAAAATAATGTGTTTTAAACATACCATATTATATTTGTACAGTTGCAAGAAAATCTTTTCTAGCTAGTTTCCAAAGTATTGTAACAAGCACAGGAATGATTTACTGTGCATGTATCACATAATATAAACGTGTCATATTTTTTTTGAGAAATTTAAATTTTATTTATATTTCATTTATAGATTATGATTTTTCATTTATAATTAATATGAATCAAAATATAGAGAAAATCGGTGTGTTGGTAACTTATAGCAAGAAATAGTCCCTTTGGTGTAATTTTCTAGAGATTCTGTTAGGTTTTTACAATTCTTAGTGTTGTGGAAACAGTCTAAATATTGTTGTAAACATGTTGTGTGGGATCTACTATCTATTTTGAAATAGGAAAGCAGTGCTCTGCTGTAGCAAGCATATGTACAGTAACAAATACAATAACAGACAGGAATTCAACAAACATTTAAATGTAAGTTATATTAACAATATTTAGATGACATGCTACAGCCCATCAGATGGCTGTCCCTATGTTAAGTCTTGATGGTTCCCGCAACTTTAGGTTGTTCACGTTAAAATGAGCACTTTTAAAAGTCCTGCTTAAGGTCTACTTGTATACACATTGTGTATTCCTTCGCCTTATTTAAATTAACATTCCTGTAGGCCTCATCAGTTTAACTCATGCGTCTGTCAACTGAAAATGTGAAATTATTAAGAAAGTAAATACTTTAAAAATCTGCTCATTTTTACACGTCGATGCATTAAAAAAACAGAAAGTGGAAGAATTAATTTTAAGTAATCACAAATGGTTACCTAACAGTATTTAACACTTTTTATTCAAAGTACAGTGAGCTCTTTTTAAGGCCCTGCTAATTTTTTGCTTTAAGTCAATTTCTATATTTTTACCACTTTCAATATAAAAACTGTAATTTGACTAATAACATACTCTATAGCCTACATTTCACCAATCCCTAAAGTCAACGTGTGAAGCAGCCACAAAATATATTTATTGGTGGCTAAAGCCATTTGGAAGGGCCTTAAAAAGTGCTAAATTTACCGTGAATAACCTCTAAACGCCCGCATGGGCGGACATTTCGCTCATAGCCCAGGAAAAAATAGGGTTGATCTTCAAAGAGATTTGTTGGGTCTCGTAGGCAAGAACAGTGAGGGACAAAATTCGGTTTGCTGGTGGTCTGCACCACATATCTATATGTACGTGGCGAAAATTGACACAAGACTTGTACTTTAATTTTTTGTTTGCCGTGGAACGCTGCGCTACTGCTTCTGATATTCTCACCGATTGGATTGAAATCCTGATTATCCTCTGCACATAAAAGGAAATTAAATTCCTTAGATTTCTCCCCTCGCAAATTAGATTTACATTGTAATGAGTCTCGATGCTTAAAGGAAAGGGAGTAAGATTTTAATGAGAAGTTGATTGCACTGCATCTGTCTTGAGTGGTACGGACCAATCCAGAAAAGTTATTATGTTCGATGGGAGGAATGTAAATGAAGGCTCCAAGCAATCTTTCCCAATACGTGTAAAGTTTTCTTTAACCCCGCTATCAGATTTGCTGCACAGTGTTATCTACGAAGAGAGTCTTCCATGGGGATTGGAGAACTGATCGATTCCATGTATCCATTCGCGAGCACGAGATCTCGTAAAGCAGACGTATTCGAGTTCTGTCTTTGTCTCCCGCATTGTAGTAGAAACAAAAAAAAGATCGACCCGCTTGTTATTAATGTCACTAAGAAAACATAACTAAAATAATTTAAAAAAATATATTTTTTAATGGTTTTAATTACATATTTTCGTTAGCGGTGACGCATAGATTACGCGAATTTAATGTAACGTAATGATTAACATCAACACTATGCCACTTGTGTACATACTGGAATGAGTTTTAAGTCACTGTTAGTCAATCTGTGGTGTTGATCACCTGAAAGCACGAGAGTGCGTCTTAAAGAACACTCGAAATTAACTAACATAACTAAGATAATTACACTCCCTGACATTAAAATTCACGTGTCTTATATAAAAATCACTTAGTAACCATGAAAGTTGATGATAATGCTATTCAGTGGATATAATAAAAACGATTAAAGTTTTGTACAATGGTGCATGCACATACGTCGTACAGAGGCGTTGCCGACGCTCTTCTTGTGGCAAAAAAAGACTGTTCCTCAGAAATGCGTAAGTGAATATTTGCCAGGCGTGAGTCGAGTTGAGTTGCGAGGTTTTGTGGTTTGGTCAGCGCTTAAAAACGAGGTCTTCAGCAACGGTGACGGCGGGGCCAAGATGGAGCAGTGATGTACTGCTAGGGCGGAGGAAACTGGACGGCAATGTCCGCTATGTTTCCCATAGTAGAATGGCAAAAGGGGGGGGGGGTTCAGAGTTGATTGGTCATCGCCATAAGATTCGCCTGGGAAGTGTCTTAAACAGGAGAATACTAAACTGGTGCTGTTTGTGGTGTTCCCTTAGGAGGCGATGTCAATTGCAGTTCCAATTGCGGTGCCAATTTGCGGAGCTGACTGCGGAGCTAGGTGTGGACCAATCACAGCACAGGATTAGCTCCGCAATTGGCACCGCAATTGACACCGCCTCCTAAGGGAACACCACAAATAGCACCAGTTTATTATAATGCTGTTTGAGACGCTTCCCAGGTCAATGTTATGGCACTACGCTTGCCGATGACCAATCAAATCTGAACCCCCCCCCCTCTCCTGGACCTAATGCTTCCCATATGTGAAAGTGTGGGTTACCTGGGAACCGAACCTGGTTCGCCTTGGTGGGAGACGAGTAGTCCGGTTACTACACCACCACGAACTCCAACCAGCATAATCAAACAGCCACAGGCATGTTGACAAGGCGTACGACATAGCCTCACGAAAATTTGATGGGATTTTATTGATGTCTGGTAACAGGGCTGCGAGAGGCAGGGCGGCCGGCACATCGAGTTGCCCGTCAATTGGGCAATCTGCAACTCATTGACAGATTATGTCGGGAGCAATGGACACGTGAACGTACACATACGCGGCGTACCTGTTCTGGATGATCTCGACAGACGACAAGGAGGGAGGGGCATTTCTTTGTTGAAGGCTGTTCACGGTAAAATGAGCACTTTTGAAAGCCCTGCTTAAGATCTACTTGTATGCACGTTGTGTATTATCCCGTCTTATGTAAAATTAACATTTCCATGGGCCTCGTCACTTTATCCATGCATGCATCGGTCAAGTGAAACTGTGGAATTATTAGACACATAAACATTGTAATAATCTGCTAACTTTTGCACACTGAGGCGTAAAAAAAAACAGAGTATATAAGAAATAATTTTAATGATCACAATTGTTTACCTAGCACTTTTTATTCGACGTTGACATATGGAACTACTTTACTTCCATCGTTAGCAACTTCACTGGGCGAATGTCACTCGGTGCGCCCGTTAAAATAGGCAGGGCAGTGACATTTCTCTAAGGTTGATTTCAAAAGTGCTCCCTTTATCGTGAACGGCCTTTATCTAAGAAAATGCTTTCCATTTCCCGTAACCAGATTTGACAGAAGTGGGCCAAGGAAGGACAGCCTGTCTGGAGATATTTTCCACGTTTGAGGGCGAGAAGCGTGGGTGTGATAATGGCGATACTGTTACGTGCTCAAGTGCGCCATCGTCATTAAGCGCAAGACTTGGCGTGCAGTGTCTTCATCGTGCGGCGTGTATTACGGGGCTTCAAGCGGTGACCCCATGATTGTATTGCTGGAAAGCTTGTTGCAAGGTTCAGTCCGCATGTATCTGACGCGTATACATAATTTGTTGCAGTGCTTCGAAAAAAGCAGGTTTTTTGATATTTTGGAATGATCTGGAATTGTGTGTCTAATGTGCATGACGCCTGGAATGTACTTTAAAAGCCTCGTCTGATGTGTATTATTTTCGCAGAACAGCACAGTGTACGTATGCTTATAGGCTGTTCACGGTAAAGTGAGCAATTTTGAGACCATTCTTACTTTTACCTTTCTGTCATTTTTGATCCTTTATATCACCTTATTAAATAAATATTGCTCAATAATCAATAAGCACTGTGCGTATATTCCACCGCACTCTGAAGTTAATGTCAAAGGTTAAAATCAAATATATTTATTGGCTATTATTTCAAATGAGAAGGCTTTCAAAAGTGCCCACTTTACCGTGAATAGCCTCTATTAGTTTAGCCGGGAAAATGCGTGTTTCAAACACTCATAAAATAAAATTTTATCCACTCTTGTTATCCGTTTTGAGGTTCATTCATATCAGAATTAAAATTAGTTTTCACACGTACTTAACCATACACAGAGTGGTCCCGAACTACAGGTACAAAACACTGTGAGGTGATTCCCTATGCAACATGGGATGGAAAACATTATACGAACAATGTCGTACAGTAACTCGTAAGAGAGGTAGCCACTCTTGAAAATGGATATTTTAAATGGTTCTACCGGAAAATAATGAAATCTACATGAGACGAAAGAGCCATTCTGTGAATAATGTTTTCTTTAACCAAGACCTGGAACCTGCGAACAGTTGTGGCGTACTATCATCCCCTACATTGAGACACTAGAAGAGGTAGATTATTATCGTACCAGTGCGTGTGTAACAATCGGGTATTTTGTAAAGACGTCATTAGCATACGTACAGTACGTTAATGTACAAATAACCTTACCTTGATGTAACACTCTCAGGCGAACAGATTGCGAGGAAACAGACAAAGTTTGCAAGGGTGCACTTGGTTACCTGCCAGATTCGCAACCCACGTTTAAGACAGGTGGTACGAACACTGCTTGACAGCTGCGTGTGAATACAGGTATAGGCCATTCACGGTAATGTGAGCACTTTTTAAGGCCCTTCCAAATTTTTCTTTTAAGCCAGTTTCTATATTTAAGCCTTTTTAAATGTCAGCATTATCACGTCACTAATAATTACGGTGTATACTTTCACCAAACTAAAAAGTTAATGTCTGAGGCTGCAATAAAACATATTTATTAGTGGCAAATGCCTGTTGGGAGGGCCTTAAAAAGTGCTCACTTTATCGTGAACAGCCTATAATGGTGACAGGGCAGAATGTTCGTACAGTACAGGCTGGGCGGGTGGTTTTACTTCAAAGGGGAAGACCGTAGAAGGTAACTGCACGAGAACGTGCCATGCAAGTCATCCGTGTGTGTGTGTTTTACAGTAACTGTTCAAAGTGGCGACCACCATTTTCGATACACAAACGACAGCGACGCACTCTAGACAGTCTGGCTTGGGCAAAGATGTGTGGGGTGTTTCGAATGATAGCTCAGGCATAAGTAATCCGTGCGTAAAGTCCATCTTCCGCGTTGACTGAGGTCTCGTATATCAATGTCTTGATGACCCCATAAAAATAAATCAGCTGGCGTCAGGTCTGGGTAGCGTGGTCCTCCTTTGCCTATCCAACATTTACCAAATGTGTCGGTAAGGTGGTGATGGGCTTCCAAACTGAAATGTGCTCGGGGCTCTGTCGGGCTGGTACCACATACACTGGCGTGTGTGTAAATCTAAGTCCTCCAACATAACGGGCAGTATGTCCTCTAAACACTCTCGATAAAGGTGGCCAGTCAAACGTGGCGGCAAGAAGTACGGTCCAATGAGGTTGTTGCCGACAATGCCCAGAATTTAACGGCAAATGACATTTGATGGCGGTGTTCGGCCATAGCATGTAAGTTTTACGTCGTTCCAGACGTGACTGTTTCGACTGTTGAGAACGCCATCACGCTTGAATGAAGCCTCGTCTGTCCACAGAATGTAGCGAGGAAAGCCAGCTTCGTCTGCGCGGTGATGCAGAAATCAGCGAACGAAATCTACACGGGGTTGGATATCAGCTGGGTGTAAGGCTTGCGCCTTTTTCACGATGTACGGGTGTGGTTGTTGTTCGTGCAGAACCCTCAACACACTTTGATGGCTCGCATGCTTCGGTCGAGCGATTCCAAGTGTGCTACTTGATGGCGAATCGGCAATGTGTTCCAACACTTCCTCCTCAAACCTGGCTGTCCGGACGTTGCGTATCACGCCGGTGTCATGCCTGTTCGCTGTAAATGTTCCGGCCTCGCGCAACCGCCTGTCCACAGACGTGAACATCCGATGACCTGGATGGCGTCTGTTTGGAAAATGTCTGTTCATACAGACGCTGTGCGGCTCTTGCACTTTACCACCCGCGGCAGCATTCACGAAATGTATATCCGCCATTTCTACACACGTGTACGATCTCTCCATGTTGCGAACCAACAGTACAGTGCAAAGCCACCCTTTCACACACGCCAGCGGTGCTTACTCACAGCTGTGCGCGCAACTGTCTGGTCATGTAGTACGACCAGCCTTGTCATGCGGGTTGCGAACCTAGGAGGCAACGAAGTGCACCCATACAGACTTGTCTTTTTTCTCACAAATTGTTCGCCTGAGAGTGTTACATCAAGGTAACGTTATTTATGCATCAACGTACTGTACGTATGATTATGACGTCTAAAAGAAATACCCGAGGGTCACATTCACAACGCTAGGATAATAACACACCACCCCCTTGTGTCTCAACGTAGGGGATGATACTACGCCACAACTGTTCGCAGGTTTCAGGTCTTGGATAAAGAAAACATTATTTACATAATGGCTCTGTCATCTCCTGTAAGTTTCAATATTTTCCTGTAGAACCATTTGAAATATCGATTTTCAAGAGGGGCTATCTCTCTTACGAGTTACTGTACAGCATTGTTCGTATAATGTTTTATATCCCATTTTACATAGGGAATCACCTTACAGCGTATAGACCTGTAGTTCAGTACCTGTATTGGCCATCATTATACTAACTTCATTACCCTGATTATTACACTATGCAAACTGAACGTGTGAACCCAGAATAAATCTTATTAGTACACATTGTATGGATTACAATTTAGTATAACAATTACAGTTTGGCCACTCACTTTAGTGCAGGGCTTCCCAAACTTTAGTTTACTTTAGTTTATCACGCCTCCCTTCTGCAAAAAAAAAATAACTATGACCCCCGTGTCAAACTTCATTATTATAAGGGTAAAATAAAATCTAATAAAAGTCTCAAAGGTTTTATTTAATCATTAAATTTTAATGCTTATTGAACACATATGCAAGCTCATCCATCTCATTTATTGGTTTTGTTCACCACCATTTGTTTAACATTCCCAATCCTTGGTTGAATAGAAGAAATTGCACAACATAAATCACTGGCAATATCGAGTTTGCTTCTTTACTTTGTCACCTGCGCCCCCCTTAGCATGTCGTCACGCCTCCCTTGGGGGGGGGGGGCGCCCCACTTTGAAAATCAATGCTGTAGTGGTTAGAATGTTGTGTGTGCAACTTACAGGTCCGTATTGTGATCACGTGTGTGAATGACTCGACCGTTTGTGTGTTTCAGGAGCCACCGCCAGTGCCACGAAGTCTTCCGCCTGCTTCAGACGATGAGTTGGAGCGCAGCACTGATGACAACCTCAGTGGTGATTTGCTCCAGGTAGCCACTGTTCTGCTTGTCTACTTTTTGCTACAAAATAGCCTCGCTTCTGTACCATACGTCTGTACCTGGACCACATGGTTCAGTAGGAGAACGAGATGATACTGGAAAGTTAAGCTTATTAGTTTCTCAAAAAGTTGAGAATTTTATTTTAAGGGCGCCGCCTACCTGGTGATTGAAATGCGCTGCACAGTGTTTGAAATCAGCGCTTTTTTTCCCCCCGAAACCATTAAACGTGTCTCCGTGATATCAGTGTACGAAAAGAAAACTCACTGCAGACTAGGTACGTATAATACTCTCAATACATCATGTACATAATAAGTGTTATTCTCGAGCCCTCTGATTTACATAAAACCGGCTTTTTCACACTGCTGTATCGCATAATAATACAGGTTGGAAACATGCAAATCTATTATAGGGACCTGCAATGAACCTTGCTATAGACTTTTCACCCATAAAATGATCTGGTCACCGCTTAAAGTCCCATAGGTACACGCAGCACAATGGAAACACTGCACGCCAGTCTAGCGCCTTGCGCGTAGGAGCGAAGGGGCATCAGCGCCTGATACCCCTTCGCTCCTACGCGCAAGGCGTGTCATTGTCGTCCTTGTCGGTCCCGCGTTTCCCTGTCTCAACCGCGCTAAATATCTCCGAATAGACGGCGCCCTTAAAAATGTTTGAAATTGAATGTCTTAGCTACTATGCGCACGTAGATAAGGCTGTGTGTGTATGTGTGTTTGTGTTTGTGCACGCGTCCACTTACATGTATCTGAATGTCAGATGGATTCACTTAAAAATGTTGAGATGGATAGACTGATAACTCACTTCCAGCGTGAAGTGGAGTGTGGAGTTCAGGGATTTTGGCGGCTCTTAGCATTGAGGAGAGCCGATGAGGTTGAAACGAAGTGAATGTGGAGCAAGGATGGGGGAAACGGGGGATCCCAGAGAAAACTCGCTGACCAACGGGCATCGTCCGGAACGATTCCCAAGTGTGAAAATCCTAGAGTGACACAGTAGGGTAAGGAGCCCCGTTAGTCTTGGTGGGAGGCGAGTAGTCTAACCACTAAACCACCGTGGCCCCCTCACTTCCAACCAAATATGGTGCGCAGCACACCACCAATATTGTTTCTCATTTTAATTTTTAAATACAATATAAAATAAAAATAATTTCATTTTAATTTAATCACTACTTCTCATTTGAATTAATTTTCAGTTGGTTTTGTTTGAAAAAAAAAAAAAAAAAAAAAAACAATATCTGTAGAACTTTCAAGGAGTGACAAAAGTATAAAATAAGATTTTCCTACCTTATAAGTTTTTGAGTAAAATATTAATTATTCAAGTGAAATATAACTGTGGGCATACGTCATAGCAGGTCTATGCTGCCACAGAATACTCAAGAGGTTTTCTGTGTGACGTATGATTGCAATAGCATGTGGCTGTAGAAATTTTCAATTTACTTAACTGTCCCCACGGCATGTGTTTTGAAGCATGCTGCCAGTTGTGCATTAAAATTTTTTTTGGTAACATTGACAATTTTAAAACAATGCATAACATAACAATCTGTAGAGTGCAGCATTATGTAAGATGCAAAATTAAATTGTTTCATTATTAAGTTTCAAATAGACGGTTTTAAATTATCTAATATAAGATAGGCCTATATATATTTAAATTAGTCACTGATTAGGTTGTAAAGATAGGGTGTATACAACAGCTATGACATCTCATAGAAGTTTCTCAGGAATATTACCGGTGCATAGGCCAACATTGCCAGTTGTCAGTTGCATTGCCATCAGCTTCTTTCATAAATAATTTCTACTTCTGCCCACTATCTGCTGTATGATAGCAGCTTGGTGAGATTTTGTACTGAAAACGCTCATTGTTTCTTGTTCAAGAGTTTTTCATGTATGTGTTTGCTGCTGTAGGAGGATAGAAAACACGTGCTTTCGGGTGACGCCTTTGCTATCTGCTTGTACCCTGCGTATCAGCACAAATAAATGCTAATCTGCACATGTTGTAACCTACCTCACTCATAACAAACCCAGCTAATAATATGACTAATATATCAGCCACGGCAGGCTTCTCACTTGTGATTGGGAGAGACATGAAGAACAGAAAGCGGGGAAACTCAACTGCCGGCAATCTATGCTGCACATAAAATTGATATAAGTACACGCACAGTATAGTCCTTAAAGAAAAATGTATATTTATAGATTTTAAATATTGTTACAAGAATGCCTGAAGGGCATATCTGAGATCCTGAGGGATGGAGGTCTTAATAAAAATAAAAGAACTAAATGTGATTGTTAATTTATTCACACAGCTATTATTAACGGCGTTAAAGTATCTGTATCCACTATTACTCTTTTTATTTCACAGTGAACACAATATTTAATGTCTATTTAAACTCTAATTAAGTCCTTATTTATGTATCTATTTAATCATTGTTAATTAACTCATGCTCATCATTAACACACGTTCAGTCTATCTGTTGCCATAATTTGTAATGTCTTTCACTCACGCATCCAGTCCAATAGTCCAGCCTGCAGTCGTACTCTTCAGTGCTCTGATGTGCGAAGTTGCAAATTTTCCTCCAGCTGGCCACTTCTCTCGGCGCTCGCTTTTCTTCTCGCTAGTCGTCTATCGCTGAAACTCATCCAGTCAACAACTGCATCTCTGAGACTTTATGTGCCTTTTATAGACACTGGCCTTGACATGGAAGTTTCGCCGCACTGCGAGTCTAGCTGAGAGGAACGAGGTCAGTAATCCAGAGTGGCGCGCGCCCTGCTAGGTATAACAGGCACACTTCGTAAACATTCCTTCGTAAAAAGCCTCTGCTTCTTCGGTTGCAACTGATATCACGCGTATCTATAAATAATCTAACTACTCTGTCGTTCACTTACACTAGCTCGCGCGGGACAAAGCAGCGAGTGCGTAACACTGCCCCCTCCTCAAGTCTGTTCGTCTCGAATAGACTCTGCAACATCAGGACCTTGATAGAGTGCCAGTCAGTCGATGTGGGTAACCTTTGCTCCCCCCGACACCCTTGATGATAAATCTTAATGACTACGTCATTGATCTTCTTCAGAATTCTGTAGGGGGTTTCCAACATTTCAGTAGATTCGAGTACCCTTTTCGTCTCTGTGGGTTCTACAGCCACACCAGTTGTCCTTCTTGAAATACCTCGCCCGACATTCTCCTTTCATACCGGGTCTTCATCCTGTCACTAATGTTCGTTGGTGCCTTACAGAAGGACTAATACCTTCGTTACCGGTTTAAAAAAGTGAAAGAACCGCAGAAGTTCCACTTGCATCTTCCTTTATGCAATGTCTAAGCAACTACAAAATTTCCCCTTCTCATCTTCCTTTAAACCATGCCTACCAATCTGAAAAGTGCTGGCTATTGCGGTAAATACTGCAGGTTGTTGATGGATCCTCGCCCGACGTGTCCTGAAGCACTGGTAGCGCCGTCAACCGCCTCACTTCCATTATCAAGCTCACATAACTGTTTCTTTGCCCCTCGAAGCACTTCCTTCACGGGAATACTATCCTCAGAGCCACTACTGAGGGCAACCATCACATCATTCGCTCCATGCCAGGGGATTCTTTCACTGCTATGTGGCACAGTGTACACAGGGCATCTCGACAGTCAGTACACGCAAGTTATCGTGTGTATTTTCCAACTGCTTTGTGAGGTTCGTAGCTTGGAGCATCCGCTCGTTGATGCGGTTTCTCAGTTGAAGGGTGTATGCACGAAACTTACACATTCCCCCGCACAAGTGCTTGCGTGTACTCATCGAAGCCATTTGTTCTACACCTCGCTGCCTCGTTTCCCGCTGATGCTTGTGTTTCTGCTGCTGTTGTGGGCAGTAGGCTAAGCGATGACTCTCAAAGCCAACTGCAACTCCTTCAGTGTCTTTGTTATACTGTCTTAGCCTTTATTCAGAGTCATTGCGCATACTAGTCGGATTTGCGGGCTCCTGTCTTGCTGACTATACCTCCAGTACTCGGGCCAGGGCGTCCTGCATGTTATGGGGTCCAGCGAGACGTACTACTTGTTGTTCCTCTGTGTCGACGATGCCAATTATGAAGAAGCCAACTGCGATAATGCCGCGTGCCTCCTCGGAGCACTCTTCCAGAGATAGTTGAGATAGCCACACGTCTTGCCATAGCTACTGCAGTGGCTCCCCTGGCCGCTGAGTGCGGCTTCGCAGCTGTGCATGGTGGGCATGTTGCAAGTATCGGTCGCTAAAACGTAACTCCAAGGCCGAAACTAGTGTGGGGTACTCCAGTCGATGTCGCTCTGGCAGAGATTGTAGTATGCTCAGTGCGGGGCCTCTCAGTACAGCCGCGAGGTAGTAAGCCCGCTGCTCGGCTGATCAGCCATTCAAAGTTGTGACTATTTCCAACTGGCGTTGGTACTCCCGTCAAGAAGTCTGGCCAATGTAAGGGGTAGGTTTAATCGAGGTCTCCTTCCGCATTCCTGGCTGCGCGACACTAATGGTGCAGAACTGCTGGGATTGCTGTGTGGTTACTACTTGTACAGTTTCCCCACTTTTCTCGGCTGACAGTGTGGTCGCAGTGGAACTCTGCTGCTGAAGAAATTCCTGCCATTCCTTCTCTAATGCACTCATTTTCTGTTTTTCATTACTTTCTCAACATTGTCCATTCTTTCATTTACTCTTTCCATTCTTCGACTGATATTGTCCATTCTCATCTACAGTGTCTATTTTCCTTTCAGCATTGTCATTTACAGTGTCTCTTATCTACTAACTCACATTAGTTATCTGGCCATTTAAATTCTCGTTTACACTTACTATTACTGAGAACTAATTTGGGAATTTACAGTTTCATTTACACTATTAATATTTTTAAAAGTTATTCTTGGTAAAGTGAGCACTTTTGAAAGTCCGCTCATTTTGAATAGTAGTCACGCCCGGCTCTAGGGCGGGGCGAGTGGGGCCATCGCCCCGGGCGCCAAGATGAAGGGGGCGCCAAAATCGGAAGAGAATTTATTTTTCCCCTGCAAATTAAACACATGTACTGCTGACAATGTTGGCTGTGCAAGATTGGTATAAAAAGGACACAAAATATAGACGAGTTTACTAATGCGATGTGGTTATAAATACTGTGCTGCACTCTGATGAAATTGACTAATTAATGAGCTACTGAAGATATGCAGGCTTAATACGTAGTGACCTATGTGCCTTGTAATTCAAACTACCTAATATAACTACCTTTGGGAAACGGGCAACATTCTCATTTATTGTACTGTGTTTTAAGAGTTTTTCTGCGATCTGAGAATTAGTTGGTGGTTAACCGTGTTCACAGATGGATATTGTGACCTGAGACTATGTAATTTTATGATTGCTAATCTTAACCATGATTGGGATTCCATTACTTGTTATCTAATGCAGTAGGTAAGTGAAGTAAATGATTCCCTTTAGCCTACACTATTCATGGTGAAGTGAGCATTTTTTCAGACCCTGTTTAGATTTTCCTTTTAGCCAACTTTCGTCCTTCTGCAATTTTTTAATTTAAAAAGTGCTGTCCGGTTGTGACTAACAGTCTAACAAACATGATTTTAATACCCCACTGCTGTCAAAAGTTAACTTCTGAGGCCACCATGAAGTATATTTATTTGTTGTGTTTATGAGTACGACATAGGCCTATTACACCGTCACGTGATGAGATTATCACTGCGCCCACTAATTATATTAATAGTGATTTCGTAAAATATCCTACCAAAATATTTGCATTGTTGTGGGCTCTTTACAAGAGAAACCAATATCAATAATTACCAGTTACAACTAACCCAGTTAATATTATTTTTACAATATATACAATCATACTAAAAAGTGTATTTGCATAGGCATTTATGTTTAAAAATTCTCAAATATTAACAAAAATTGTTTAAAATTTTTAATTCTTTTGTTGGTTACTTTTATAAAACATTGTAAGATTATCTTAATTTATATTAACACAAACTACATTAATGCTTTGTATTCTTTGCACATAGCATTGCAACTCATTTATCAATATTTAGAGTACCTACAATTTAGAGTTATAATAGAACAACCTCGCTAGACTTCACAATCCTGTGCATCCTAGAGTGCTACATTAGAGGTCGTTCATTAATTGTTTGTTGTCACATTTGGACCTCACTCTCCTGTTCGACTTAGTCTCGCAGAGTTAGGTCAGCCATGGGCTTACTTTTTGCTGTTGGTTCAAAGTTCTTAGAGGCGTGTAGAACGAGTGAAGGTCCAATGAACTTATAAATAATGTAGTTCAACACTGGAAGTGTGTGCTCGAATGCCTTTTGCCTATAATTATGTTCTTGGCCCAGCATAATTTGGCTTTCAGGGGATCCTCGGACAAGCTTTTCACAGAGAATAATTGAAACTTTCTTGGTCTAGTAGAACTGTTGGGAAATTTTGATGATGTTATGCGTGAACACCTAAGGCATGCTTCAACCAAGTCAACAAATGAACATTACTGCAGGTAAACTATACAAGATTAACTTATGAACATTTTAGGCGAAGCAGTACTCGAAAACATACACAAACGGGCTCAAAAGGCCAAAAATTATTCCATAATTTTTTACTGCACCCCAGATATCAGTCACACTGATAAAATGTAATTTACAATAAGGTTTTGGAGGTAGAAGATGGTATAGTTAAAATAGAATAACACTTTTTGGGATTTAAAAATGCCAGTAATTATATAGGAGAAGGCTTGTCAGAACTAATGTTAAGAACTTAAGTTTAAAATGGACTAAGATTGGAAGACTGTTGTAGCCAGGGATATGACAATTGTGCCAACATGAGAGGTGAAAACAAAGGTGTCCAAGCAAGAATATTCCAAATAAATCCAAGATCATTATTTTTTCCGTGTGGCTGTCATTATTTGAAATTATTATTTTCAGATGCAGCTTTATCATCAACTATTTCTACCACACTGTTTGGTGTTCTGCAGAAAATATGTGTTGTTCTCAGCTACTGTTTAACGTTGGGAAATTTTGAAAGACCATGTGACCAGCCTCACTGTGTGTCAAGGCTATTAGATATCAGGTGGAGAATGTGTATGATGCTGTAATTGCAGTGTTTGAATTTCGTTTGGCAGATGCTTATTTGAGGTACGAAGCCCATTCTTTAGCGGACAGGTTAATGAAATTTGAATTTTTTATTTCTCATGTTATATGGTACAATATTTTGTATGAAGTAAACATTGTGAGCAGATCAATGTAAAGGCCAGTGATAGATAATTATACTGTCAGCACTTAAATCAAGAGTTGTATGGAGTATATATCTTCCTACAGAAATGATGGCTGCCAAAATGCAGTTATAACGGCATAAGAGCTAGCAAGTACGTTAGAAGCTAATGCTTCGTTTGGAGATCTCACACCTTACACGAAGAAAGAAGAGGCAGTTTTAATAGGAAGACCTTGACGAGTCAGCAAATATGAGTCCAGAAGAACAGTTTAAACTGAATTTTTTCTATGTCACATTTGATGCTGCACTAAAATCATTAAAGCAACTGTTTGAGCAACTCGAGGAATACAAAAATATTTGGGGATTTTTGTACGACTTGTACCAACCCACAAAATAAGAAGCTGATAAGGCTTTATTGGAGAAGTGGATGGTATTGCAAACATCTCCAACAAACACCGAGGGAAGTCATTCGGATATTAATGGCTTGGAGCTTTGAGAGGAATCCAAACACTTCCAGTGTTTTGTACCTTCATCTGTGAAGAGTTTTCCTCTAATCAGTTTTAAATTATATAGAAGACGCAAATATGAGCACTACATTTCCTAATATCTGGGTGTGTCTTCGAGTATTGCTGACTTTACCAGGACAATAACTATCTGTAAATGCGTTTTCGATGTTAAAATTGATGAAGACTTATTTTATATCAACTATGAGTGATGAACGGCTCTCATCATTGGCAATATTGTCCATAAAGAATGATATAGCTCGAAAGAGTAACCTTTCTTAATCTACAACCAAATTTGCCCAGGCCAAGGCAAGAAAGGTCCCACTTTTATAGGACAATGCAGTGTACATAAATGTGCAATTTTATTTGTATAGTAACAGCGTAACGTTATATATTTAATGGTAGATCTGTCTTAATCTCTTCTTCATTGATGTTACAGTGATTGCAAGAAAGTTATAGGTCTCATTTACCCAGGACAAAAAAATATTAATTGACTGTTCCTAATATAAGTTCATTTTACCGTTGCATAGTAGTTGTGTATGTAAGAATTATATAGAGCCGTAGTTCTGTACTAAAAAAGTTTGGTGACAGCGACAAGATATACTGTGAATTAGGAAAGGGTGTGACAGTAAATTTAACACATTATAGTGGTTACATAAATGTGAAATTAGTTTTGTATATCAACATTACATAGTAAATGCTAGAGCCATGCAAATTTTATCTGTAAATTTCTTAACTGAAACAATATTTATGTTGCAATAATTTTTATTTCAAATGAGAAATTGCATTATCTAAGGCTGGCCCTGATAATAGTCAATAAATGTGTTTTATTTTAGCCTTAGATGTTAACTCCTGAATGCAGTGGAATATACATAATGTGTTTATTACTTACATAGCAATAATAAAGATGGCTGAAAGAAAAAAGTAACTAGGACCTCAAAATAGCTCACTTTGCCGTGAACAGCCTATATCAATGGTATTAACACTAGCACTCACATTTACAATTCGGCTACCTAGCCCCCAAATTATTGCTCGCACTTCGTGTAGTTATGCAGACATTTTTCTAGTTAACATTCACTGCGATGGTTGTACAAAACAGTCTTAACATTTCAATGTAAAGTTATTAAAATGAATAAAATTGTCCTAATATCTCTAGTGCACAAATTTATTTACAATAGATTAATTAATAATTGCCTCCATCTCACTTCTGACATCAGTGTTACAAGGCTGTCTGAGGAGCATATTTGAGTTCGAGAGGGATGGAGGTCTTAATAGAAATAAAAGAACTAAATTTGATTTTAAATTATTTACACAGCTGTTGTTTACAGCCTTTAACTATCTGTCTCCACTAATATTCTTTTTATTTCACAGTGAGCGCAATATTTAATGTTTATTTCAACTCTAATCAACGACCTTCTTTATGTCTCTGTTTGATTACTGTCAATTAGCTCATACTCATCATTAACACATGTTCAGTCTGTCTGTTGCCATAAGTTGTAATGTCTTTCACTCATGCATCCGGTCCAATAGTCCAGCCTGCAGTCGTACTCTTCACCGCTTTGATGTTCGCAGTCACAGATTTGCCTCCCACTGGTCACTTCTCTCGCTGCGCGTTTCTCTTCTTTCTAGTCACCTATCGCTGAAACTCATCCAGCGACTGTAGGCTTGAAGGCCCGACGCGCTTTATATAGCCATTGTCCTTGACCTAGAAGGTTCGCCGCACCCCAAGTCTAGCTGAGAGACACGAGGTCAGTAATCCACAGCATTCATCAGATGTTTCAAAGACACCCGATACCCAAGGTTGGGAGTGGTACGTGCTCTGCTTGGCATAACAAGCATGCTTTGTAAACATTCCTTTGTGAAAAAGCTGCTGCTTCTCCAGTTACAATGGACAGCGCGCGTGTCCATAAATAATCTAACTACTCTGGCCTCCACTTCCACTAGCTCGCGCAGGCTAAAGCAGGGAGCATCTATCAATATTTTTCGTTAGGGAATGCAGGGTGTTTTGTTGTCTTTTTATATTGAACCACTGCTGAATGGTTAACATTTACACATCTTTATTTATTTTTCATTTCTATGCATGGTGCCATCAGATAAAAAGGATTCTGGTTTGAATCTTTGGTGTCCCATCTGGTGACATTATAAAGCATTAATAAAACCCTTTCCAACTTTTAACAATGCAGGAAATATCTAGGAAAATCTGTATTTTACATTATTTATTTTTGGAGTTAGTTAAACAGCTTGGAAATGGTAGTTTGGTCACATGTGTATTTTTGTATTCCAAAATTTAGAGTTTAGATAGGAATTGTCTAACAATTTCCACTGTATTAATGTGTCCTAAGTTTTTCGAGTAATTTCTGGAACAGTGGCTAACCTAAAAAAAGATACGATTTTCGTCGGTCAAACATGTTGCGCAACGCCCTGAATGGGCAATGCGGTAGCGTGATGCCTACATCCTACAGCAAAAGACATGGGGCGGGTCAGAATAATGATTTCGGGTTTAAGTAACTGCCCTATCTCAGAGATCTAACCAACATTTCACCACGAGAAAAACAAAATTCATCGTAGCCTACACTGGCAGCGCCCGCGAAGCGATTTTCTTTTAACTCTCTTTATACTTAACCTCATTCAAATAAAATTTTCTTTCCGCTGGTTTAAGAAGTCGACAAGGTGCCAGGAGGGAATATTGAACACATCTTTTAAGTATGCGCATCATGATGCAAGTGCTTTTTATGTCTTAAACTTGTTGTGGTTTATACAGGATTCTGCCCCATGTTGTCGTGTGTCCTTAGATTATGCCGGACAATGCCGCTTGTCAACGGGTTTTCTCAGGGATCTCCAGTTTTCTCTCCCCTTACTTGCATTCTGGCACTGCTCCATAACCAACCCGTTTCATCCTCATCTGCTCTCAAGACCTCGATGTTAAGAACCATCCAGCTCTCTGCGCCCCACTCGTGTCTCAGATTTGTACAGAGATTGGAAGTGAGACGTCGTGAATAAACTTTCATTGAACTGTTCCTCTGGATTGTTTCACTTTATATGGCAATCTTCCATAATCTAAATACCATGCTCTTCCTCGTTTGAGCTGGATAAGCTGATGCTTCTGCTGATGCAAATTGGATTCAATGAAATATCTCAAACTAGGCCTATACTATCTTGGTGTGCAATAGTGTTATTTTTCCGAAGTGCTATGAGAAACTATTCCAGACATTGAAACCCACATTATCTTGTGATTTCCCGTTGTTCTAATGTTAAGGGTTAAAAACACACCTGTGTTCCCCTGTGGCTTACATCCCCCTAAGCACAATATGAATGTCTTGATACTCACTGTATTTTTTTGTTTTATTTCTTGGTTTCATTTTAGGGACTAGAAGAAGATGTGCTCAAATGTCCTTAAAGGAAACATCACAGGTGCATGTATTTTGTTGTAGACCACAGTGCAGGTTAAATTAAGGTTTCAGGTCCTGGGTATTTTGAATGGGATAACCCATTACCAGAACACTTGCCAAGCTTATGATAACAGGTCAGAATTTCATATTTTTTGTACAGTCTTAATGGGAAAGATTTTCTGTTTCAAAAACAGAGCAGCCAATGTTTTGAGGTTTGCTGTATCATTTCACCTGAGAACCATCTTTCATTGCAGCAGCAACAGCTGCTGCAAACAGCACATCGACAAATGTAAGTGGAAGACATGTGTACATGTTATATGAAGCAAGGTGGAGACAGAATTGCAATTGTTTGGAAAACTGGAATACCTCGAGAAATTCACCAACCAATGACAACACCTATGATGTTTCTCCCGTGTGAAAGTCTGTTTGACCCAGCCAGGCATTGAGCGTGGGTTGTCATGGGGGAAGATTAGTGTAGTCCTCTACAGCAGGCCTAATGATGTATGACACAATACAATCTGGAGTTCAAACATAGCCATTGAAGATGTTCAGAGTTGTTTTGGCAAGGAGTTGATATGTCCTTGTGTTTCAGTTGATTGTGCCAGGAGCTACTGAGAGGTTGTTAGCAGCACACCAGACACCCTCCACTGGCGATCAAACTGATGAAGACTTGGATGATGAGGATATGGCCACAGGATGGGCAGTCGAGGTCCTTCAGTTGCCTACCTCTTTAGAGCTGGACATCCGGGTGCGCAAGGGCCCTGAACCTCTAGGTGAGAACACTGCAGCACGTGGTAACAAAGGCCCAGAATTTTTGTGAGTTCATTTGGTGAAGCATGATTTCATAATTCTCCATACACACACCTCAAAAAAAGTTTTGCATCACCTACAATTGATTGCCTATGAAGGATGTTTGCTGGAACAGTAGGCACATTATAAAAAAGAAATTCCTCAAGTGTAACGTGCTATATTCTGTACAGATAGTGTGTATTTCCAGCCATATTTTCTCTTGGGTCATGAGCAACCTAATAACTGAGATATCCTGGTGGTGCAGAACTTTTTTTGAAGTGTGTACTTCAGGCTCTTCTATAGGTAGTCTGTTCACAATTACCTCACACTTTTGTGAATCCAAGTCAAAATTTTATTTTCAGTTATCCATGATGTACCCCTTTTGCTATAATGTTAACAAAAAACATTGCCATGCAAGGTCCGTGTTTCAGAATTCAAATTCTGTGTTGACAATCTTCAGTATCATATTAGAGTTCGTTATTCCTATTGGCTTTTTGACTTTTAAAACTATATGAATTAATAATGGTGCATATGGTGATTTATCTTAACAGCTTGTGTTATTCACTGTATTGTACATTACACAAGTCACTTGTTAATATTTTGCCATGACAGATATAAACATTTTAACTTTTTAAAGGGTAATTATACACAAGGTATTTAATCTCTTGTCATTGATGTAGACTGATTGTGTTGATTAAAGGGTGGCCTTTCGCAGCAGAAATCTTAAAACAATAAGCATCAATTCCTACAAAAAAAGGACAAAAAATTATCTTCTGTATTTTATCACTTAATTTCGTATGTGAATAACAGTGGCAACAAACTTAAAGATGTTGGCAAAAATTCTCTCTCATCCTGTGTATACACACTAATCTAGTACTCTTTATTCTGTCCATAGTTTTTTCTGTCTACATCATTGTTATTATTTCTCTTATGGTTCCTGGCTTATCATCAGCATTTTAAACAATTTATTGAGTCTGCAGAAAATATTAAGTTCACAGAAATACATTAAATACTTATGATTCAATGTTTCAGGCATGTAGGAGAAAGTTACTAAGTTCTGTTATAAAGAGAGGTGCCCTTCAAATAATTAGTGTAGTCATAATAGACATTCATGGTTAAAAACGTGTAAATCTCATACATCCAATACTCACTGTCACACATTGAAACAACATGAAGACCATCTGTCATTTTATGTGTTTTTTACAAGAAAAAACAGTAATTCATCCAGTAACATGCCAAGTTGCCAATTTTTTAGTTGTTACCATCTCACAATCATGTGAATACATATTCCAATACAATTTAAACATTAAAGCATGTTTTTAGTACAGAACATGAATTCTTACATCATTATTTTGGCGATGGTGAGAAAAACATAACGTGCTCTGCTGCTTGCGGGGGGCGGGATGTGCCTGATTTAAATACAAACCTCTTAGCACATGGATGTGTACAGATTCAGTTGATGTTGTTCCTAGGGAGCCATATTCTCTACGTCTCAGAAAAGCACGAGGATCTCCGTCTCTCAGGGTCATTACAGTTCGTCAGCCTGTGGCGGCATTCCCCTGCAGCACACGTCTACTTACATACCAATAAAGTTACTGTTACACATCTTACTCTGTCCTGCATGTTGTGACCTAACCATGTGGTTACACTTGCTGGAGACGGCCAGTTCCCGTGGTGAAATTTAAATATGAACTGAAATTAAGACACGAGGTTCAAAGCAACTAATTGTATTATCAGAAAGTGGGTACACTGATAATATTCACAAGTCCCCATGTCTGAAGCGGGCCTGACACACGAGGCCTGCCAGGGGCAGATGCGGAGGAAAAGTGCAGAACATAGGAAAAGACTTACATTGCGTGAAACTGTCCGGAGTCACGAGTCGGCAGAGAGGAGGGTCGGCACACAGAAGGAGCAAAAGAAACTGTTCCAGCATTATTAAATTTAAAACTATTGTACACTACTTGAGTGGTAACGAAAGGTGAAGCTCCCGTGGCGCGTGGCGAGGTACGCGTCTACCCTTGATGACCCACTGTTGCAGACTAAAGACGGTGGCGCGGAGATACCGTTAGCAACGGACATCTTCCCACCAGCATCTTGAGGGAAATGTTCAGAAAATACAAATGTGGAACAAGATACATATTAAGTGATTGCAGGCAGGAAAACAATCAGAATAATTAATTACGTAAGTCCATAATAATAATACTTTTCCGGAAAGTCTTAGTGCACTGTTGCTAAGTGTCTCTCGCAGATGGAAATATTACGTGAATGCCACACAGGCATGCAGAACACATCAACACTCATTGAAATAAAATACAAACACAAACCATACATAAAAACTCTTTTAAAACAGTGACATTAAATTGGCTCAAATTTAGTAGGTGAACTGTTTAAATTTTACGTGGTTAGAATAGCAAGATGGCTGCCAGAACTGCAAGTGTTTCTGACCATTCATTTTAATAAAAAGGAAAATTATAAGTTACGCCTTTAAAACAAAATTACACATGACACAGCAAGAAAGAATTATGAACGCTTTAGTTCTCTGCTACATGATCATACATGAAATACGTGGGTGAACAGTTAATAAAAAATTACACACAAATGCAAGGACACAAAGAGAGATAACACTTCCTCAGGCATGCCTTAGGCTCTACTTTTAGGGATCACACTCAATCACAGAAATAAACACATATCATGTTGTTTACTCTTGGGCACGGTGTGTCTTTATATCACTGAACGGTTTCTCTGATCCGTTTGTGCATGAACGGCACACTACATCCAAACGCACTGGTGCGCGTAATGCAGTTGGTGCAGCGGCAAGCATAATTGGGCCGAGTGGGACGGAGAGCAGGGACAGCATCAAACATTTGAAAAAATAAAAATCTTTCATTATATAACTACTAACACTGGAAAGTAGGACAAACATGAAATGCAGTGAAGTTCTGCAAAACAAAAATAAGTTATATGTTTGGCCAGTTTTTCCATACCAGTCTATGCAACCTGTACACAATACTACGCATTTAACAAAACATCTCCTCCACTGTAAAATATGTGTCTCTTGTGTAGTAGAGTCCCACACCATGTACATACACGTTATGGTGCCTCGTCTGTTAGCTGAACATTCAATGTAGTTGTCAGCCTGCACCAATCAGCGGCACAAAAATAGAGAATCGCTACAAAACAGCACATGTGCGTTGATTCCTTTTGTCAATACCGTAAGCGGTGACTGTATTTTTATGTCACATGAAGAAGCACAATGGCTCATAGTGAGGCAAATTGTGGTACTAAGGACGCAATAATCATGTACCAACGTATTCTGTAAACATAGCAATAATCTGTTTCAACACAATAAACGGATGTGCATTCTTTGAAAAGTGGCTGCTTCTCAATGCATTGCTGACATAAAATGATCCGTTCATCTCTTACTGTACTTACGAAAATGAATCAACACACATGTGGTGTTCTGCTATGATTGATATTTTGTTAGATGGGTAGAATTGTGTGCAGGTTGAATAGATACTGAAAAATAGGCATGGGTGACTCACCATATTTACATACATGTATGTATGTACAGATATATGTATATATGAAATTACTATTTTGTTGAGGATAAGATTTTAAAATGTAGAAAAATATATGCCTTAACATATAGTGCAATTAAATGGAATAGTTTATTCATCGCTAAAAAAATAACTCTTAGATATTACTGTTTTGGAAATTTTTGTGGCTACTTGATTAGTTCCAACTGTTCTCTATCATATGAAATATGCTGGATATTTCTTTCTTGATGTTCACTATAATGTGCTGCAGGTATCAGTGTAGATGCAGTGGACAAAGGCGAAAACGGCATGTTGGTGATTGCTCTCGCTGCAAATGGTGCAATGGCCAGGGACGGTAGGGTGATACCTGGTGATTACCTCATATCGGTCAACAATGAGAGTCTGCGCAGGGTGACCAATGGACAAGCTCGAGCTATTCTGCGCAGGGCTCAACTACTCTCCACCGATATCAGGTCTGGCAGGCATATGCCATACGTGACATTACCATATGGCTCAGTGTACTCCATAAAACATGCTTAACTATGCTGTTCAGTTTATAAATTTCTTTGAGCTAAAAATGTTGAAAATATGGCAAATCTATATCTCTTAGGTACCTATTTACATGTTTTTGTTATTAAAATTTTTTTATTTCTATTTACGTTTCATATTGGTAATACACAGTGATTTAGCTACAAGTCAAGAGACAGAAAATATATTTATGTGTATCTGTTAGTATATATTAGTTGTAAATATATAATATTCAGTGTATAAACAATTATAATCCAAGTACTAGTTGCATGTAAGTACAACCCTGCTGTGTTGCCTTTGTAGTAAAATGATGTATAGGTTGTTCACGGTAAAGTGAGCACTTTTGAGGCCCTACTTACTTTTTTTCAGCCATATTTTATCCTTTGACCACATTTTAAAATAAATATTGTCATGTAAGTAATAAACAAATTGTGTATATTCCACAGCACTCGGAAGTTAATGCTTAAAGCTAAAATAAAATATATTTATTGTCTTATTCCAAACGAGAGAACTTTTGAAAGTGTTTTCTTTACCATGAATAGCCTATAACCATTATGTATCTCTGAAGCTTCTAGGGGTATAGCATCTCTAAACTGTGGTATTTAGTATAAAGTGCAATAAATGTGTCTTTTTTGAACAAAATTCACTCGCACTTTGGTTGCGTACATTTTACTTTGGTCTGTTGTGCATTGACATTGTTTTTACATTTCTTCATTGTGTCGCAAGATATAGTTTTTGCTTCTTTAATTTTATTTCAATGCTAAATATTTTTCCATGAAAACTGTGTGCCATATTAAAATTATGTCCTTAAGCATTATGTGAAGAGTTGATTGGAGTGTAGAGAGTTACTTCATCTCTATGCATGGCAGACTGGAAGGGATCAGATTGTAGGTGAAGTAGTTGCGAAAAGCTTTAGAACAATGGATGCATTCCAGTAAACTGAGACAGCTATATGCTGGAAGCTTTATATAGTCACTGGGTTTGTAATTAAGGCCAGAGCTCTGTTAGGTGGAATTGGTTCGGAAGCTACTAGACTCTTTTTCCCTAGTGTCCTCATGGGACTTGCGAACTTATGTCAGGGCTGAGGAACACAGTAGCTAAATGCAGCAGCGGCATCCACACAAGTGTCTGGAGATCCTCTTAAGTATTGATGAGTTGCCAAACAAGATTACACCCGTTCCTTGCCCGGCGGCTTCCTGCCGATGTTCGGTGTGACGGAGGAAGGTAGCTCAGTCCGTGTGCAGTGCTTCATCACTTACGTACATGTCTAATTAAGCATTATTGAGATTACCATCACAGGTTTGTAATTATCTTAGATAGTATTTCACATTTATCATAGAGTTCTTATAAATAAGCTCTCTTATAATTCAAATACCAATTCTTGGTTATTATTAGCCATTAAAATTATAAAAAAAGTTGTTATTGATTATTCCTATCTGAACTCGGAATTGTTATACTTTCTGTTGTTTCATTTATGATGGTGTCATATTTTGTACAACCTTCCTTGTCAGTAGCATTCCTAGAGCAATTTTTTTGTTTCTTGCAGTGTGTTCCCTTGGGTATCTAATGAAGTTGCTATAATGCATCACTTAGATAAAAGAAAACTGTTAAAAAACCACATTTAAAAGGTTACACTGCTTTCGTAAATATTAATGTGACCAATAGATTCATAAATACATTATGCAAAAAATTAAAACTGTAATTTTCTCTACAATTTAAATTACATTTTCAATTCCCAAAATGGTGTCATTTTTAATAGTTTTCCAGTAAAATGATTTTGTGCAAATGCATTTTATTACCACATGTTTTCTACTTTTCACATAAATAATTTCTCCCGTTTGTAAAAAAATATTCTACTTGATTTTAATTTTAAATGCATTGTAAGGCATGTCATAATTATTAGGTAGGTTTGCATAAACCATCTGTATCTTGCTCCACACAGATTGTTGACATGAGGGACTTGCACTTGTAGGTAATCTGACGGCAGAGGTCACATTGAGCAAGGCGAGTGGCACATGTTAGCCTCCAGCCATACTCATTCTGGCCCATGACAACATAGCAGATAACCATGTATCACACCAATTTTGTATCTAAACATTAACATATGTTGTTCCACTGATGTGAATATTGTTAGCAATGTCATCACTTATTAAAGCATAACATGGAGATTGTTTTATGTAAAACTTTTCTTTGAATTTTTACAAAACTATATTATACAATTCCCATGTCCATGCATTTGAGTTTTATAACTGCCGTAAGTGTTGATTTCATTTTGTTTGGTGAAATTACACATAAGACATTTACTGTCCAAAGAAAGAAAAAAGAGCACAGATCTCCATAATCCACTATAATGGCATTTAAAAGTATAGATATACAAATTCAAATTTTCCCCAACAAGTTTGGTGACAATATTCTTTAAGCTATAAAGAGAATTGTTATAAACTGCTTTTCTTGTATTTTTTATTGTCAGATGTGCTTCTCAGTCTTGTCAAAAATGGTTAAATAAACCTGATAAACAGAAAGTTTTTAAGAGCAACTGTTATTGCAATATAGATATAGATTTAACTGTAAATGCCTCTATCCTAAACTGACATTACTGTGATTAGGAGAGCTGATAATTTTGAGAATAGTATGAACTAGTACTATCATGAATCAGTGCCACACATAGTTTGGATGTTGGATAGTAGAGTTACTGGTTGGTGCCAGTTAACCTACAGGAATCCGCATGGGTCTACACGAGACTGTTTCAGGAGGTGGGTAGAGTCCAGGCCTAAGGTTCTCTAACACTCATGTCCATGGTCGGTTGTGTCGGCGACCATGGACCACATGTAGTAGCACAATGATAGTGCTACTACATGTGGTTTGATGTCCTTGCCAGTGTATTGCCCACCTCATGTAACTCTCCATTGGCTCAGACCCAAATGTTTGCCTGTGAGAGATCTCCCATACTAGGCGAGGCAGTGAACTGATGTCGGTCAGAGTAGCCCAAGTCATTATGTTTATGTGAAGCTAAACATATAAAGAGTACTTACTGATACTGGGGGAGGGCCAAATGTCAATGTGGCCATGAAGTAGCCCAGTGATCACTCAAATAAAACACCTTAGTCACTGTGAATGTTCGGTTATTCAAAAATAGGAAGCACACTGGTACAGCCCTTTATCAATACGAATTCCGCAGTCCTGACTCTAAACCCCGTCAGTGGGTAACATTACAAACACTGTTGATTTGCAAATCATGAACATATGCCCTTGGTTTGTAGCCAAAGGTTTAGAGGAGACGCCTATGGGACAGTAAATAAAAGTTTAAGGAAAATATAAAAGACATTTTAGCTATTAACTTAAATAATCCCCAAGTCAATCATCACACACGGCTATGCCTAAATGTGCGCCAAGTCTGAACAATGAAGACAGGGGAAATAGTGGCTTGAAGTGTTAGAGCCAGGCCAGAACCCAGCTAGAATTGCAATACTTAATTTTGGACTTATCAACTAATATGGTTACCCATCATTAAAACACAGTTTAGCATTGCACTGCACAAACTTAATGAAATATACTTATTATAATTAGGATCAGTGCTCTCTCCTTCTTTAAGGGGAATTCGGACCTAAGTCATGGGGATAACGTCAGGTGTGGTTGCTGGTGACTACCTGCATCCTTGCCCTGTCTATGTTAATGAATTGCTATTATATGCTATGTTCTCCTACATGGGGTTTAATAAACATTATTCGTAACTGGTGTCCTTACTTACTAGCGGGATTGGATGGAAAACACAGTGTTGCAGAGTCGTATGTTCCATCCGTGTGTTTATTAACACGTATTGTAGACAGCTTACATAATTTGGCATGCTACGCTTAATGACCAGTGGGCGGTGATCCTGATGTAAGAGGACACTTTACACTGTAATTTCATTACCTCAGGTCACATGGTTTGTCTTCCCTCTTTGTGACAGGTGTTCCTGACTTAGGTTACCACCACTTGAGCTGTGTTTTTGTCACCATAGCACGCCTCACAGGGAGACTTCGCCATTTGCCCTGCTTGACACCTTCCCACACTGCATTCCCGTTGTTGCACCACACTTTTTACACTCTCCCTTAAATGCCCCCTTTACCCCATATGCTACACTGCACTTGCTCCTGATGGTGCAAAATGGAGCAAGAAGTGGTCTGCGTCTGAGTAGGATTCCAGATGACTTCAGCTTACCTATACATAATCTTAACTTTGTCTGCATTGCTAACAAATATTCCTGCCGTACAGAATTTACATTCAGTTTTGAATTTTGATTATGATACATTATTGAGTTCTTTGTTGTACTTTTTAACAAATTCATTATTGAATATTTATTTGCATATTGACATTTTTAACTACTGCAAGTATTAATTGGATATACACTTGTCATCATCACACCTCTTAAGTCAGCAAAAAAATGTCTTAAAAAAGCAACAGATAAATCAGGAAAGCACTACTAGGGCCGATCCCATTGTTACTAAATTTCTTGAAGAAACTTTATTTCTATATCTTTACCTACAAACATGTTCATCCAAAAAGCTAAAATTTCCTTTAGATGTTGTGCTGTGTCTAGGGCAACAAGGTATTACGAAGTAATAAATGCTTAACCAGAAAATGTTATACATTCAATGATTATTGAATACCACAACCCATGATCTTTGCTCAACTGATATATAATTAGCTATCAAAAGTCTATATTTAGTTATTACAGGGCCCATAGGCAATCCAAAAATTACATATGCACATCTAAATATTTTAACCCAAAGCTACAACCATTCTTATTTTCACACATAAAAATGTAGCTTTTATTCACTTCACTCATTATAGGCTTACAAAGGATTCTAAAATATGCCCTATAATATTTTGGTCTGACCACAATGCCAGAATAATTTTATTGCACAATCATAAAAGCTTAAAGACCTGATAAAATGTGTTCATTTAATTTGATAACCATTCTCTACAGCTCTAGGTATACTATAGCCCACAATACTTTTGTATATTTACATGCGTGTATTTAATTCAATAATTACACAATCATTAAAATATAGATATGATGAGTGGATATAATTTCATTTTATATATTCAGTACGCCACAACTATTCTTAATTACTGATGGTTGATATACATTAACTAACATCTCGCACTGGGAATGACAAATATTAAACATTCCAATATAATAAAATAATTGTAGGCAAATCTATGTATATATACATAAGAATTCAATAAATTATCTGTTTAAGATGGCACAGAAACAGTTGAACTGGGTTGCAGCTGGTTGCTAACGCTTACTCCCAAATACAGTTGTGACTCAAGGTTACCTTTTCACTTTTCTTTACAAACATTTAATTGAAACTGCAAACACTTTGCAGAGTTGTCCATGTAACCTTACGTAGTCTTTAAAAATGAGTCACCATACACCCATAAGAGAGCAATATTTATTTTATGTCAGCAATACCTAGTGCTACCGCAAACCACTTTTGCTTACCAGACAAGGATAGCACTTTCCAAAATGAATAATTAAAATGGTTTAAGATTTCTCTATCAGGCACTTCAAGGGATTCAGCCCCATATTTAAAAGTTAGAAAGCTCTAGAAAATTCACCATTGCCTCACGGCCAAAAAGCAAAGTATCAGTAAAATTCTTAACTGACGTAGGAAAAGGGGCTCCACTGAGCCTATTAAGCTTTCCCTACAGTACCACTTTCTATTCCTTTCAAAATTATCAAAATTGTGTAGGGCTGGCTGAAACATTTTAAAATAATTCAACAGACCTAAATTTAATGTAATATCAGAATATTGATCGCAAGCCAGGTAAATCAAGGCCAAGTCATGGTGAACTCGCACGAGTCAACTCGAGTGCAAATGACTACTCAAATTGAGCAAGCTGCACTCACTTACATTATAGCCAAACCATACTTTCAAACAATGATGCTTAATTTTGGAAAAAAACTACCACAGTAAACCCTACCATTATCCAAAATGTACAGTATATTTAGTCGACAATTTGAATGGTGCACCATGACTTACCTTTTGGAGAATCATGCTGGAAGACTGAAAAACCATGTCCTTATTAGTCGACGTCCTCATGTCGGTCAGAAAAAATACAAGTTTTTTCCTACATGTGCGTGCTCCAAGTATGGTGACATGGCTGAAGGTAACAAGTAACAAGAGCGAGCAAGGCTCGTGCGTAAGTTTTTATAATTTCAGACATCCACCTAAAAAAATCATGATTTCAAGAGAGGTAGGAGCAGAAAGTAGGAGGATCAGGTAGGATTAAGAAAGGGATAGCGGGCTGCCACAGAGATTTGTGTAATTTATGGAAGCGCCGGCGGACTTCATTAACGACGACTCTAGCGCCGCTACTGGCTCAGTCTCTGAAATTTATAAATAAATATTCACAAAATTCCCAACAGCCTGGAACGATCAAGTTTTTACCCAGTCACAAGAACAAAACCACTATGATGCTGAACAAGGATGTGAACAAGAAAATGTGCCTGAGTAAAAGACAGTAGGTTCTACCCGTATCTTAGATATTTATGCCCTATGCTAAATGTTTCTCCGATTCAAGTGATGTAGATATTTTGAATTTGATTACTAGAGTTGTTGATACGTTGGTTGGAAAGATGAGCTTTTAGAATTTTCTAAATTAATTATTTGAAAATAATATAATACTTATACATATGTACATTATATGTAAGGATTACGATACTTAATTAATCCTTAGTGGGTGATGTGCAAATGTTTTAACATATCCAGTAACGTGGTACCCTTCAGACCCCAAATAAATTTTATAAAATTATTTACATTAAAAATTTTTCTCTGCCCAAGTAATATCATTTTATGTATTTTGTTTAATTGTATTTTCAATTAGAAAAAAGGAATTTACTATCTATTAAAAATTGAATATAAATATTTATATTAATGTTCAATAAAACAAATCCTAAAGTGTCAGTTTGTGTTACTTGCTTAAAAAATAAAATCGGAAGCTAGTATTATCCTGAAATTATGTTTGCTATTTGATGTATATATAATAACAAAACTAATCCCAGAAAATCACAATGAAAATATGCATTTTTTGTCAAAATTACAGTAGTTAAATTTTGAGAACCAAACAAATTATTTTATTTTAATTTTTTTTTTTTTTTCCAAATATTTTTATTGCCTCAACAATACTTGTATCTCAGACAAATATGAATGTCTTTAGAAAAATAAACAAACAAAATATCCTATTCTTAAAATTAATGATATAACATACATTTTCATGCATACATTTTATTAAAAAATTGAATGAATTGATGAAAACCAAGCAGGAAAGAGTTTCTTGTCATAAAACTAGTTTGAAACATATAATGTTATTTCCCTGCAGAAGAGAATACTTTTTACAGAAACACATTACTTATTGTTTAAAATTCATATTAGTCAGTCTGCAGTGCAGTATTTGCAAATATTTGCTCTGCAATCATCACACATTGGTTTTTCACACACACAGCAAATGTTTTTAGTTTTTTTGTCCTGGCTGTGAGGACATAGACCACATATTCTTCTTTTTCCATTTTTTTTTTCAGTAGATGCTGGTTCAATTTCTTTCTTCATAATTCTTCCAATGGATGAACGCAGTTCTCTGGATAGCCTGTTATTCTTCATTATTCTGTCCACGTGTTTACGAACAAATTCTTTGTAAAGTTCCTTCAGAATGGTAGTTCTTGGTATTTAAATATTTTTGTTCATAACAGCCACGTAATACAAAGCTGTTCACTCCAGCAATATTCTGAATAGCATAAAAGAGAGCTAGCAGCCATGTATTTATTTGTATAATTTGCACACCTCTGATCAAGACAATCAATGCCTGATTTAGTGTCATTGTAAAATGCAATACTCTCAGGTTTGCCTGTTTGTACATCGGTTGATTCTGTATGGTGCATTGTTGAAATCAAAACCACTGATTTTCCTTTCTTCAGAACATGGGAGAGAAATGTGATGTCTTTAGTGAAACCATAGATATGTCATTTCTGTTTGATAGGAATGTGTCTGTGTGTGTGTGTGCGCGTGCATGCATGTGCACGTGTGCATGCATGTGCGTGTGCGTGTGTGTGTTCCAACATAAGTAAGGCCTTGGTTGCGTAGTTCCTCAACAACTTCAATGGAGGAAAACCAGTTTTCTGCAGTTATATTACGGTTAGAATTTACGATTACTTGTCTAATTGTAAAACCGCTTGTGTAGGTTTCAGAAATGTTCTGTCTTCTAGTGAAAGTAACTTCCCATCACAATCCTTCCTGGTGAGAATATATGCATTATAAAAATAACTTGTTTTGGCATCACTCAGTATCATTACTTTGATTCCATATTTTGATAGTTTCTTCGGCATGTAGATGCGGAATCTGCAACGTCCTCTAAAACCTACCAGCATTTCATCAATGCATGCCAATTCTCCAAGTGAGTAAGATAACAGAGATTTTTACGAGTTCATTGAAGATCCATGATATAGCTGTGGAAGGATCATTTACTTTTCGTTGTTCTCTGTTCGCAAAATTATCAAATCACAACGCCAGAAGGATTAGGAGCCTCTTCACAGACATAACACATCTAAAGATTTCCTGACCAGTGCCGTATGTTGCGAATAGAGATTCCAGATCTTCATGATTTTATTTGAACACTGACCAATAGTAAAAACACCTAAAATTCGGCCAGCTCAGGTTTATTTTCCCTTGCATATTTTACTTGCAAAGATTTCAGTTTGTTATTAGTGTGTAAAATAACCTTGGCGCATGCCACATTACTGCGCAGTGTACCTGCGAATGCTATGGATGACTTCGACCCTTCAACGAGCAAGGAAGAGCTCTGGGAAAGTCACAACAGTGGCAGACTAAATTCACGTGCAGACAGAGTTGATTTCAAATGCTGGACAACCTCGGTCACACTTATAAATAACGCGTCTAATTATAAAATTGTACTGCCCGCCTGGAATTCCGACTTTTGGTCGCCACCCCCCCTTGAACCACAATTGTTTTACCCGATGAGCCACAGACCACAGATAGCAGAGAAGAAAATTGTGAGTGACACCACAGGATCGTAGCACCCCTGCGCCCAGTGACGTCACAGCAGCAGAGCCTTGAGCGGAGGTTGTAAACCTGTCACCAGCCTTAACTCAGGGTGATAAGGAATGCACTGCGCTACCACAACCCTGCAATAAACTCATCCCCTGCAACCCTGGAAGAGCCCTGAAGCACAGATTTTTGGACTAAATAAGGAGGCTCAGAAGCGCCTCTAGCCAGAGTTCGCTGGCTCTCCGGCCGCGTAGGTTAGCGAGCTCTCCCTGGTCTGACCAAGACCTCCTCCTCTCCTAGCTTGTACAAAGCTCTACCAGCACCTGCAGCTTGAAAAGGCTCTTCCTACACCAGCTCAACTTGCAGCTCCTGCAAGATGCTCCAGAGGTAACCTCAACATCCTAATCCTACACCCCTCTTTACCCACGTATCTTCTTGACTCCGCGGTAGCATGTCCTCGCAACATCCCCTCTGGACAACCACCCCTTGGAATGTTAACGCTGTAAATTTTTTAGTTCTTTGAGCAACTAATATTTTGTTTTATTATGAGTTTCATCCAGATTCACCTTCACCTGTGTAAAGTAACTAAGTAAATA
The DNA here is from genome assembly GCA_029891345.1 of Dryococelus australis. Classification (NCBI taxonomy): domain Eukaryota; kingdom Metazoa; phylum Arthropoda; class Insecta; order Phasmatodea; family Phasmatidae; genus Dryococelus; species Dryococelus australis. Next base: position 113,052,189 of record CM056996.1, on the reverse strand, counting down.
ATTATTCATAATCATTTAGAGTGTATGTTGAATTGGGATTCCCCAGTGTTTTCCAGATGTAAAAATAAACTTTACATCAAACCTAATTTAGTTGACTACGTTATTAATTTTTTTACCCTCTCACATTACTGTTAATTGAAAGTGTTTTGTGTTGCCTAACATCCCCCTGCGGATTAGGCGTGAGCGGGCCGAACCCCACAGGAGAAAGGGCCTGAAGAAGGTGTTTAGTCCGCAAGGACATACCGAAGCTCCGGGGTATCTGGTGCTCCCTAGTCTACCCACAGCGGCGCTCAACTCTCTCCTGCAAATCCATCCGTCAGTGCCTTGGGTGTGTCTGGAGAAGACATTCACCCAGGACTGCGCGTCAGCAGGAAGGGAAGAGTATTGGATATGCTATAAAATTTTTGAAATTCAAATGAATAGTAAGGGAGGTGGAATACCTAGTAGGAATAGGCATAGATAACTGCGAGCTCTATAGAAAGAACTGCAAATATAGGTTGTTGTAGGCTCTACTTGCAAGGACACACCCCCATCTGCAATTCTGGAGATCACCCCGCATCCCATCTCGCCTATCACACAGTTCGACCATCAATCGGAACTTGATGCCTACCTGGGAATCTGTTGGCTATGGCCTGATTTAGAATATGTGCCGGCTAAACCCTCACCTCCCGTAATTATGCCGACCCCTAGGAAAGACAAGGTTACGAGCCTGCACAATACGCATACAATCCGTACCGCAACAGGAAAGGTGGTCAAGATCAACTTACCCCCTAAACCCGCCCCAAAATCTCGCATAGTTATCATTCCTGTAAATTTTATCCCCAATCGTAGACTGACGAGATAGAGTTCTTGGGACTTACGGAATAATTAGAGTAGGATCAAGTCAGCACCTGCGACCAGATCTCAAAACCCCTTTTCATTGTAACCTAGTTACCATTTGCGGTTCTTACCATGGCTAAGCGACCTGGGACAGCTGGCGTCCCACCTATTGGCAGTCCTCTTGATGAGTAAATTTGCACTCCCTGGGCAGGAGACGTTTACTATTTGAATCACCTTGGGGTTTGATTCCCCTCCACTCAGAAATAACCCTTCCATTAGGCGGCACCCACGTGAACAAACTACAACCCACTGGGCTTAGACAAATATTTCGAAAAAAGAACACACCACAGAAGGTCTATAGATAGGGCTGAGGAGGGTAATCCGCGCTCTAACCATGAGTCCGTAGGACTAACGATAGCAGCATCATCTGCCAACTACAACAATGAACCTATCAGGGCGCATCAACCTCATCTGCCATTTCTTGTATAAAAATACATTTCCACACTTCTAATGGTGCTGCAGTATCGTGCAAACTCTTTGCTAGTCCTTTTAGTCCTAGTAAATGAGAAACAATATTGTACTTAGGGGTTCGAATATATTTAATTGCAGGCTCAGAACACCATTTATACCTATTTTTACTATAGTGTGATTTGACTTTTGAATGTTCACTGACCTGATAACTTTGTTGACTGCATTCTTGCTCAATATATTCACAATTTTTTTCTTGGCATTCCTAGATGCACATTCATCATCAATATTTTGTTTCGTATTTTCAGTTTCACCACAGCTAATTTCAGAATCTGAATTGTGATCACTATATGGAAAATACCTATCTGGTTCTGTACGATCATCACTAAAGTCACTGCAATTTCATTCAAATAGCTAGAAATAGTTTAATAAAATTCTGGATCGCCCACACGCACACGTGTCCGTTTCGAGGCCATTTGATCACTTCTGAGATAGTAACATAAACGGCGACGTGGTGCCTCTATGAACCCAAATTATCTTTTATCCTGACATCTATTGGCGGACCGCATAAACAAATTGGACACTGTATGAGGAGATCATGTGATAACTGAACGAAAGGTAGATGGCACCATGAGTAAGTTTCTTGAATGGTTCTTAGATGGTAGTGAGAGTAGCGAGGTAAATTTTGCTGGGGTCACTGAGACCCCATGTCTTCGGATAAGGGTTAAATAATTATGGTTAAAGGAATTTCATATTTATTAACAAAAAAGGTATTTACTTAATATTAGCTACTCTAATTAGATGATAACTATGCTCAATGTATTAATTTGTCTGTTTATTTTCTGGTTTTGGTAATGTTTCTTACTGATTGGTTTCAGTTGTGTATAAACTTGATTAACATAAATTGACTTATGATTTATCAGACTTTACTTTTTCTTGGTGAAGGAGAGCTGTGACATAACAACTGTGTGAATGTTGCAGTGTAACGTACATCCCTGGTGAGGCGGCGGCAGTATACAGGAAGTCTCTGCTAGACGCAGAGCCTGTTGCACCACCCCTCAACAGGCCGAAGACACAGATATCTCCCAGGTTGGTTGTGCGGGCTGTATCTACCACCCATACACTGAAGCATACTAACTGATTGAAGGCAGTATTAACTTCATGTATTTGTTTCTCAGAACTTATTTAATTAAGCAAGTTTCTATTCATCTGATTTGTGTCTTGTATAATGTATCAGTTTTGATTCCAACAATCCATTATACTTTCCATTTGTTTAGTAATAAAATTCATTTTGTATAATACTTGATCTGCAAATGTTTTAGTAAAATGTGATGGCCTACATACATTAATCTAAAACAAACAGTTCCCCATTACGTTTTATGTTTGAACAAAATATTTATTGTGCTTGTAACCTTATTGATATTTCATTTATATTATAGTATAAACATAATAGTATCAACTGAACAGCAGAAATTGTTTGAATGCACTGTATAGACACAAATCCATTCACAATTAAATAGTGTTACTGTTTCTCATTCTTTAAAATGCTTGTCGATATTCTTTTATAAAAATGAAGATCTTAAAAATAAATGTAATGACTTGGAATTTTATAAATGATATAGTCTAACAGTTATGATGTCTTCAGAAACATATGCTGAAATTTTTTGTGGGTAAGCTGCGAGATAATCATTACACACATGTGTGTGTGCATGCACACAAACACATACATTGAAATGGTTTAATTTTTGCCAACACAAATAATTATGAACACAAAGAAATATAATTACTACTACTATTATTCATAAAGCTTACAAAACATTGCAAAAGTAAACATTTAACTTGTTGACTAGATTTGGCACAGATTCTTTTACTGGAAAGAGCATTTAAAAATTGATGCATGCCAGCTTTCTGCGGTACGGAGATGTGTACTCTACGGCCGACTTTGCCCCATCTGAGTGTGCCAAAGCAGGGTGAAATCAAATTCATTGGCCTCTGAGACTGGGAAATTAAATATTGAAATTACATCAGGCTTTAATGAGTCAGTTACGTAACTGAACTTCACATTTGAATTTATATTCTTCCACAACCAGTTGAGTAGGAACGTGATAGAGCAACCACAACAAAGATATAATATAATTTATTTGAATTATACTACGCTGCCCTGTCTGGCCAAGAAGTTTCACTCTACCCTCAAGATAGCAGCACCCCCATGACCTTCTGATGTCATGGCCTGCATGCCTCAGTCCGGGATGCAAGAAAATGTAACCTCCACCAGGGGAGATAAGAATTTGAGTGGCGCTCCAGCAGCAGATAAACCAGTCCCTGTGTTGGAAGGCTACGCTACCCCCCGCCCCCGGAGAATTGCTCACACATGGTGATTTTCGTATAAATAGAAGTCTAATCCCGTGATCCAACAGATGAGCTAAGCTGTCGTGGGATAAACATAGCGCTCATTGCTGCTAGCTCACTGGGAACTGCCCGTAACTTGAGGACTAGTGAAAGCGAGGTGCATCTACGAGTGCGATGGGACCATGGCAGCTTGGGTGCAGCGACTATCCGCAACTCGTCGCATCCCCAGTTGGTGGATAGGGGATCCCCAGGCTCTGAGGTGGCTGGAAATAATCAAATACCAGCCCGCGAACCAACTGGCCGGTGTGAGAGCGCCATCGTCGTGGACGTTGGGAACCTGGGCAGCTCAGTACGAGATGGCTAAGCACATCTGCTGTAGGTGGCCCAACGATCAAAGCGGGGAGGGGGATCTCGAGGTGCCGAAAAATGTGAAGTGTAGCGATCTTCACTGTTGGATTCTGCAGGCTGCCGACTGCGGGTGCATGATGAATGGATTGGAATGCATCGGACCTTGGAAGCACCCCAATGTCAGCCTTCACTCCTGACTAACATTGGTCTGCATGGTAACTGGAAGTTCTGGATTAAATCTGGCTAATGGCTGACAGTTTTAAAAAGCAAGTTTGGACTCTTGAAATGATTGTTCTGCTTGGGGTGTCCATACAAGTTTACGCTTCTCCGACTACAGTTCTGTAAGTGGTGTGGTAGTGGCGGAAAAATTGGGAACGAATTCCTGCAACTTATTGATTAGTCCAAAAAATCTTCGCACTTGTCTACGCAACCTGGGGGCTGGTTTCCCCTGTATTTGTTGGATGTGTTGTGTTTCCGGTTCATGTCGTTCCCCTGAGATGTAATTCTCTAAGAACTCCATCTTACTCATGCCTCCTTTACACTTGTGAACTCTACACGTCAGTTTATTATGCTCCAACCTGTCGAACACAAGGCTCAGATGGTTTAAGTGTACCTCCCAATTACTCAACCACACTAACACGTCATCAAGATATGCCATCGCAAAGTCTCCAATGTATCCGTCTAAAACATTGACCATAAGGTTTTGAAAAGTAGTGGGAGCACATGTTAATCCAAACGGCATAGCAACAAACTGGAACCTTCTCCCATCATGTGTAGTAAAAGCAGTCTTGGAGGTAAACACTGCAGCAGGCCCTAATGTTGACAAAGTGTCCTTAATGTTTATGACAGTTGGTAGCATATTTACTGTGATTTTTTTGAGTGGGTGAAAGTCAACATAAAATCTCCATTCACCATCTTTCTTAGTAGGGGCTAGTGTAATCCCTGAATTATAGAGACTTTGCATAGGTTCAATAACATGGTCACACAACATTTCACATACCTGCTGGTTTATCACATTCTGGAAGTAAATACCTGGATCCCGCGGCTTTGTGTAGACCGGGTCCTCGTGCGTAGTGATGATGGCGTGTTCCGTGATGTCTGTGTATTGCAGCTTCCCCTCGGTGTGAAACACACCTGGGTACTGGTCCATCAGATGTTGTAGTCTTCCCTGGTACTGCTCAGGTGCCCTCGTGTGTGAACTGCTCCAACGGCATGGTAGTTGTTGTTGTCTGTGGTGTGGCTCCCATGGCGTACAGCATCCGTCTCCCGTGTGTCCCTACGTGAAGACGGTCGAGATGTGGCTCAATGACAGCTTGATTGTCAATTAGCCACAGTAAACCCAGAATCATTTCCAAGCACAAGTCCAGCACAATGTACACGTCGCACGTAGTACGCAAGTCCCGTATCCCTACAGTCACGTGCATAACACTGGTGGCCTCACCATGTTGGTATGTGGTGGCTAATTGCAAGCGACGTGGTGACACTCTGGTGATAATTGTCTGAATTAGTCCCTCATACACGAAACTATGACTCGCAGCAGTGTCTACAACGGCAATTACGTTTTTTCCCTCCAACTCAATGTTTATGCATAACGTGCGTACACTATTGTCACTCACTTGGTACACTTTTTGCACCCACAATTGGCGGACTTCTTCACTCTGGCGGTGAGATTGGTGCAAGTGCTTTTTCGCTAACCTCCCTAATCAGTTTTCCGACCTATTCCCGTGATAACAGTTGTCAGGTGCATTCTTGCGGTAATTCGGCCTTTGCCCATGTGCCGTTCACACTGGCGTGAATGGTGGTGGAGGTCGCGTGACATCTATGAGTATCGCTGGTAATGCGGTGTTTGACAGTCCGCGGTTTTGTTCCAGCAATTGATACTCCTGCCCTGCACGTATATCTCTCTCATACAAGCATCCATCTCACATGAACTGTTCACACTTCTCCTCATGTTTCTGTGCAAGTATGGCCTAATGTCCGGTGTTGACAAGGCGACAACAATCTCTAGCACACCATTTGTTGGCTGCCCTGGGTTCAAGCGCTTGTACAGTGCCAACTTTCTTTGTATAAATTCCTGTATACCTTCTCGTTCTCGCTGTTGTTCGTGATACAGTCGAGCCTGGGCCTGTATGGCGTCGCCATTGGTGTTGAACCAGCTCCGCAATTTCTCGCAAAACTCCTCCCATGTTACCCGGTAATTGCAGACTAGGTTCCACCACGTGGCGGCTGTGCCCCTAAGACGATTGGCGGTGACTTCAGACCGGTCTTAGCGATGCACTCTGTGTCTGTGTAGTTTCTCCTCACACACGGCTAGAAAGGTACCTGGGTCCTCTGAGTCATGACTCACAAAAGTTGGTAATAGCACAGTCCTGTCCGGCCCTGTCAAACCTTGTGGCATGTACGTGACTACAACCAATGGCAGTGTGTGTTTGTTTTGTGGTGTTGCCGACGGTGCGTTCCCTGCACAGTCATTGTTCCGGCACTCAGTAAAGTTTATTATCCCGTCGCGGAAGGTTGCGTACTTCTCCGGCCCTATGCATCTTAGGTGGAAGTTTTGCCTACATTGTTGACATTTGGACCATTTCTTACCAGCTCCGTCACATCTGTTGCACGTGCACAGGCATTATTCTGATGGTGATAACGTGGTATCGGGCGTGCATTGACTTACTACTTGCTACCCAAACGTGTTCATCTAACAAATTGAGTTGGCTTTGTTGCCCACATTGCACATATAGTTCAATCGGTATATCCCAACTGGTTGTGTTCGTGGGTGTCGCAGCTGTCGCGGATGCTGGCGCGGTTGGCTTCACGTCTTCTCGCAGTAGCTCTGGCGTGTCCACCATTTTGTCATTGATTACGCGGTTGTCCCGATGCGGATGAATACATTGGCCCCACTTGGGAACGCCAATTGATGCCGTCGGGTGAGACACGGAGACAATTACGAGACACTTTTACCTGTCCTGATGGCCGCCAGCGGTGGTTCCTACAGACCGCACTTTGAGACTCCAGGATCTCAGGGATGCTATGGGTTCCATGTGTTAGTCTCACCCGTGCGTACTTACAAAACACTTATACAAAAACACTGCAAACAACACTTGGTGGAGCTAGGTAACTGACGCTACAAGGACTTACAACTTTTACACTGTGAGGCATTTATTCTTATCCAGTTAACACCATGCCAGAAACATGATTTTATTTAGTTACTACTTGGACGTGACTAGCCATTTCCGGTGGGTGATTCCCCCAGCACATTACTTAACTTGTGCGCTCCTAGATGATGCTCTGCAGTGTCTGATAACACAGCCTCCACAAGGCAAGGGGCCTACAGCCGCTAGGAGGGACTATATGTTTTGCCCAAAGACAGGACACAGAGTATGAACATGAACACGTTGTGCTTATCTTTGTCGCTAACGCCTACTCGTCGGGATGCTTCCCTGAACTACGTGGTGTGTGGCGACGGTCAATACACATAGCGGGTTAGAACAGAATATAATATCACCATATGAAAATTACTCAAATAATACTTGATGAACATGAGGCACTATATGAACAAGCAAAATAAACACACAGATGTGTAAAAGTAATCTTAGATGGCATGGATGTCACTGGATGAAGTTCTTAGCGGACCATGTGTGCTGGCATGAAACACATTATTTCTCATTAAATTTGGTCAAGAATTGCCGGCCAAAATGGTAACGGTATTCGGAAAATGATCTCAAAATACAAGCATAGAAAGCTCTTCAGGTGCCGGATGGCGGGAGAAGTACAAGTACATGGAATTACGATGTAATCATGAACAAAAAGCATCAAACACGAAAAGTAAAAGAACCATGATTGAAAATAATACATATAACCCTGAGATAAATTAAGGCGCACAAGATGGAACAATTGTTAGCCCTCTTAAGGTGGTGATGGCGCAGATAAGGAGTTGCTGGTAGCTAGCCACGTGGCCACGGGAGATGTGGTCGTAAAACAATTTAACATGACAAAACCCTCAAAATAATTACACAAGCATATTAACCTTAATATTGTGTATCGCAATTAAGCAGAAATTGCAATGAAAAGCCCTGAACATGAACATGGGCAGAAGGCATCTGATACACAATTTGTGCGGGCCGTGCGGCCTTTCCGACATCTCTTATTCTCATCTTGTTTAAATTCAAAAAGTCACAAGGGTTGTAAATAATTAAGTTGTGTGGATAGCATTATGCTGGGAATGTCTGGCAAAACGTACACAAAGCATATATTAAAAATGAACTATGGAAACCTACATCAGTGCAAAAGTATAAAGTGCGTACATGATAGGTCTTACCTTGCCAGCTCTCCTAGAATGACTGCCCAGAGGCAGAGGTCACACGGACCTAGCATGGCTGCCTACTGGGTTCACACAAGCGGAAGTGCTATGCACACTGAGTAAAAATATTATAGTTAAACTGAAATGGCACCAAAAGCATTTTAATACAGAATTAAAATAGACTTTTAATTGTGAATTTCTGTTGTTATTTAAATGTCATTGTGAGGCGTTCTTGAACAGTTCATGAGACTCTGAAATAAACATATTACACCTTGTGAACATAATTTTAACCCTGAAAAAGAAATACATAGCACACTAAAATCAATGATCCCGTTTTGGGAAAGTCCGTGTAGCGGTACTGCACACATGTTTACCATCATGTGTTAGGTTAGAGGTGAGTGCCGTCATGGGCTTGCTGTTGCTGGCTCTTAGCCGGCGTCATATTCCTTTCAAGTTCTTTAATATGTTATTCGGAATCATATTTTGCAAAATTATCTGCGATCTGAATTCCATAAACCATAGCATAATCACCTAACATATGACTTCATGTAAACATGCACAATTAAATGCATTCTAGAGGCTTGCCTACTCACGTGCTGTTGGTTATTATCTTAGTCATTTTCTGGGCCATCACCTCTAAAATCTCCATACATAATAATATTTTGTCGTTGTACCTCCTCCCCTAATCTCTAGCTCAGTTTTTACGACTATCCAACAGCACCTGGAGAACAACCCTAGTGTCAATGCGAGAGTGAGTGTAAGAGCAAGGAAGCAGTGGGGAAGAGCAGTAGTTAGGAAAAGTGGTGACACATTTAAAGTGTGTGGCAGTAGCATGACATCAAAGGTAAATACCGTGGCCCCTGAGCACCACTTGACATCACATACTCTGGCACTCCTCAAGATTATGACATCACATAGCCTCTGCCTCCAAGGCCAAGACAATAATTTAACAAAATTTAATTTTCTAAATTATGTTAAACACATGAAAGGGTGATTTGTTTTCAGAATAATTTTTGTATGAGTATTAATGTTTAATTGTTTTAGTGTTGTTGGTTAAAGAATTTTGTGAAATAGTCGGAGGGATGGAGAGGTTGCCTTCTGGCAGCCGTATTGTCAGTCTTGGAACAGCTGCGGTGAGCTACAGATGTGTGTTCCTTGGGGGCCTGCATTTGTGCTTGCATTAACAGATCTTTTAGCTTCTGCCTGCATTAAATTTTATCCTGCAACCTTTATCGCCCTCACGAGAGGGCGCCCCACCACTCGCAGCTGGCCATATATGTTCGATATCTGGCACTGGCTAACTCCATTTTTTCTCCATCGATATCTCAGCTAGTGGAGATCGCATGGGACTTAAGTTTAGTTTTACTCCTAGGGGCATAGATGTAGACTGACAGCACTACATATATTTTTCATATTCTTAAAGTCATGTACTTTTTATCAGACTGTGTTGTGTGCTACGTACCATGTGGTGGTTACTGCTAATAAAATCAGCACTCAACTATCAGTGCAGGCGTTATTATTTCTTAGCAGTATTAATCCATTTTCTATGGGTGTGCAGTGTGATCCCAACAGCACTGCAGGTCATGGAGTGTAAGTAAAGTTGTATTTTGTCACTCGTGAATGCCTGCCACGCCAGCTAAATATTCCACGCAATCCTTAGAACTCATGCTTTCAGTGTGTTAGTAGACCATGGCCAACTGGTGTACCAACTATTTTCATCTAGCTCTTGTTTGTATTGTGGCAGACACATGGTCACACCTACTTGAGATTTCAGACTGTGAAAATTTCAATATAAACTATTAACTGTATCTGTTTGTAGGCTATTGTTTTGTTAGTATGTATGTCTAAAATTTTGCCCAACAGGAAAATTGCATTTGACTCTTTGCCAAAAAGTGAACAAATGCTGAGGTTATATGTAGGAAATATGAACATTGTAATAAGCAGGAAAGGAAATCATTAACTTAAGCTATATGGAGAAGTGGCGGAACAACGAAATAATGGTGTTATATGCAGGAAAATGTAATATGAAGGAATGTTATGACAGGGTTCGACTGTGTTATACCATGCACACCTCACTACAGACTCACTACTGCCTTGTTAACTTTCACTGGCATCTACTGTCACAAAAGCATGTTTTGTTAACCAATAGGCTGTGTGTTGCTACAGCTTTCCATTTCCACTGACTCTAATTGCTCCTGTATTTAACTCAATTTTTGGTTTTGATTATTTTATTTCACACTGATACCTTCTTGGTCTTCATGTTTTCTGTATTAATTAAGATGCTGATCATTTTCTCTGTGTAAACTAGTGGTGTTATAACTAGTTGTGCTATAACCTTTATTCTAAAGCTTATAGCACAATACTTTTAGAATATAATTCACTTCACTCCCTTCACATGCGTTGTCTGCTTTGCCTGCAACTACTAGTGTGGCCATTTGGACCCTCTTCTCTCCTCTCCCAGAACTTTATTCTATCTGGCTTTTTTCCCAAATGCACTAAAATTTCCTGCCCACCCTGATAAGATCCCGTTAGCAACCTCTCACCCAAACAGGACACCGGCGGCATATCACCCATAAGGCCTCAGCTACGTCCACCCACCTGCCCATCTGCACATCTACCCGTCTGTGCTTGGTGACCATCAAGGTGAACGTATTGAGATGCATTATCCAACTCCGAGCCAGATGCGGACACAACTAATATACTTACTCTCATTGTTTCTCAAGTGGTAAACAGGTAGAGGGACAAGAAAGAGAACAAGAGAAGGAAAGAGAGAATACTTCACCCAAGGTTTTAACCCTCGCTATCCCTGACATTAGTAATGTGCACCATAAAGGTAGTGTGAATGCTACGAGACTTCCTGTGTCACTTACAAAAAGACCAGAGTAGAAGCCACACACGTTATCACCAATTTGTTATTACCGGCCATTCGTGATAAGGTAAGGACAACAACTGTGCTACTGTCCTTAAACTTTTTCGGTGCTATTCACTAAACAGTTTGATCACCCTACCTTGGACTCTACTGTTCTTTGCTTACAGTCTGGTATGGGAGGTGGTTTTAGGCTCACTAGCATCCTTAAATGTTGCGTAAAATGGCAGATTTTCTTGCTGTTGAAGTTAAGTCACTTGTGTAACTGCATAAATGAGGAAAAAATTTTTAAAAATAAATGGATATCATTTGAACATTCTTAGTTCCTTTTCACTTTTAACCATAGATAATAATATATATTACTATCATTACTTCTAGGGACTGCAAAATCTCGCGAATTTATTGTAGGACAAGCTAGACTTCAAGCACATACACATTTCTGTTATGTTTGCGATTGCATTACAATTTATTAGACATGCACAAGTGATCTCTGAGCCAATAAGAGACATGTAAGAAAACAAGCACCAAATCCCATGCCACCTGGTTTCAGGTAAAGCTAGCTACACACTGGGGCAGCAACCAATTGACAGAAAGTTCAGGCTCAAAAGTACATAGGACAGTGAAGTCTAGCTTACAGGTAATTTAAAATGTGAACATTTTCTTTCCCTAATTATGACAAATAGATTGTTGTATATTGAAAATAACTTATTAAATTACATTTTTGGTAAAAAGGATATATTAAATTATTTGATTTTTATTTTGCACATTGCAAAACAGGTTTCCATTGGATATGCAATTACTTTCTTTTCTTTCTGATATACTTAGCTATCAAATAAGTATACATCACATTAATAAAAAACGTCACATAATAGTTTCCTTATAGCATTAATATATTGCACAAAGTAAAGATATATTTAAAAATTGCAAAATTTTGCTTAAATTCTAATGCAGTGTGTTTAACCTTAAATTCCTTTTATTAGTATGCACATAAAAGGTTTCCAAAGCACTTGTTCTCTAAAATAAATAAGTATACATCCAAACAAATACTTGTAAATCATTTTGGGTTTTTACCTGGAATCTTAAGTAACCAAGGAAAATTTACATAATTGAGTATTTTGTTGGTTGCACTCTAAATTTACTTTCTACTTGATACTTAACCTAATTTATTATTTTTATTGTCTGAGAAAATTCTAAAATTCATTGTCTGTAAAATAATTAAGACACACACAAATTGTGACATGTTCTGTATTTGTAAACTGGCGTAACTTTAAGGCATGCACAAATTTTTCACTTGGTCCAAAACAATACATAATATTTTGGAGCACTATTTTTTACGTGAAGAGAATGAACAATATGATAATTTTCAAGTTCGCTATGCACTGCTTCTTTGATGCTCACACATTTTGGTTATTTTCTTCTGTTCATGCAGACAACTGTGACATCAAGAAGGCCATAATGCTGTGTTGCTAAATAAACTACCATTAACCTTACAAATGATGAGAATTCCTTAACAATTGTGCATAGTGAATACCAAATTCATGATAGTGTTAAAATATCCAGTGTGTCCAGACTACTGACCTTAACAGCCAAATGTTAGATAGAGGAACTGGTAGAAAGAGCAAGTGATGGACTACCAGGAACAGGAGAAGTTGGATGTTCTGGTGCCCCCATCACCCGCCTACCCAGGCTCACATAATTCCAGAACGAAGGAGAATGTGAAACTTGCCAAAGTGCAATGAGGAGGTCTTTTCGCCAAAGTGTTGGTAGTGGTCTGATAGGCACTTACACCAAAATTGTACAGTGATGAAGGCCCAAATCAACACATCTAGGGAAAGAGCTGTTACAAAGAAATCTGCACAGAACTAAGGCAATAAGAGAGCTATACAAACTGTGAACAATCTGGGACCCAACACAGTATGATCCTCATATCATTGACCTCCTGCTTAACATTTACTTGTATACACATTTTGTATTCTTCTACCATATGGTGAAATTAACATTGCTTTTGGCCTGATCACTGTATTTATGCATCGGCCAAGTGAAACTGCGAAATTATTAGAAAAGTAAATATTTTGCAAATTTGTTATTTTGTCATTTTATTATTATTATTATTATTACGATTATTATTATCATCATCATTATTGTTATTATTATTGTTATTATTATTATTATTATTATGATTATGCAATGCACAGAAATCCAGTGGTGTATCATGATAAGATACCCAAATCCGTAATGTTCTCTGACAAAAAAATCTTAAAAATTTGTAAAAATACATTTTTAAGCTATTTACACATGTGTGTTCTGTTCTTCATGCTTCTCCAAGTCCCAGACACCCGCAGAAACCGGCATTCTATCTTGGAGTCTTTATGGGATGTTGCAGGGAGTGGGGTAGCTGCACAGACCAGCCTTTCTTGGTATTTTTCAAATGTGCAATATACCAGCATACAGAGAGATGACAATGAATGTACCACCTTTCTTTATACTAACGCCGTCGGGTGAGACATGGAGACGATTACAATACACTTTTACCTGTGGTTGATGGGCGCCAGCGGTGGTTCCTACACACCGCACTTTGAGACTCCGGGATCTCAGGGATGCTGTGGGTTCTGTGTGTTTGTCTTACCCATGCGTACTTACAAAGCAACTTTTACACCAAAACACTGCAGACAAAACACTTGGTGGAGTTAGGTAACTGACAGTACAAAGACTTACAAATTTGGCACTGTGAGGTATTTATTCTTACCAAGTTACTCTGTGCCAGAAAATGAATTAAGGTGTTTACAACTATAACGTGACTAACCCGTTCACATTGGTGATTCCTCCAGTACATTACTCAATTTGCGCACTCCGCATGAATGATGCTTCGCTGTGTTTGAAGAGACAGCCTCTACAAAGCAAGGGGCCTACAGCCACTATGATGGACTGCAGTTTTGCTTAGAGACAGGACACGGAGTATGAGGTGAATATGTGCGATCATCTGTACCGCTAACGCCAACTCGTTGGGACTTGTCCCCGAACCATGTCGTGTGTGGTGACGGTCAATACACATAGAGGGTTAGGGCAAAAAATAATAACGCCGCACAAAATTACACAAATAACAATCGATGAACATGGGGCACGATATGAACATGCAAAATAATCACACATTTTGTGTGAAAGTAGTTTTAAATGGCACGGATGCCGCCGGATGAAGTTCATAGCTGACCATGTGTGCAGGTGTGAAAGCACAGTATTTCACTGTAACTTTGGTCAATACTCATCGGCCCGAATTTGTATCAGCATTAGAAAAAGTATTTCTGTACTCAACAAGCATACAAAAGCTCGTAGCATGCTGGATGGTGGGAAATGACACGTACATGAAATGACCGCATGGTCAAGAATAAAATGCATCAGACATGAAAAATACAAGAACCCTTAATGAAATTAATACATAAAGCCTGAGATAAAATTCTGGTGCACAAGATGGAACAACAATTTGCCCTCATAACACGGTGATGGCGCAGATATGGACTTAGTGGTCATGGGTGATGTGGTCCACAAAACATTTTAACATAACAAAACCCTAAAAATAATCATACACACATGTTACCCTTATAATTGCTGATTGCAATTAAGCAGAAATTACAGTAAAAAGCCCTAGACATGGGTTGCTGAAGCCTTATACATAAGTTGCGTGGGCCTGTCCAACATCTCCTCCGCTCATCTCGTTTGAATTCCAAAAAGCAGCAAGAGCTGCAAATAATTAAATTAAGCGGATAGCATTACGCTGGGGATGCCTGGCAAAATGTACGCAAGGCAAAGGTTAACCTGTAAACTAAAAGTGCTATTGAAACCTACATCAGTGCAAAAGTATTAAGCGCGTACGTGACAGTGCCTTACCTCGCCAGCTCTTCTAGGACGACTGCCTAGAGGCAGGGGTTGCGCGGACTGCACGGCTGCCTATGGGGTTCACACAAGCGGAAGTGCTATTCACACCGAGTAAAATATTATTTTGGCAAATCAAAATGGCACCAAAAGTATTTTTGAACAATTTTTCAAATAAAATTCGAAGTTGTATTTTCTGGTAAATATTAAATTGTCTTTTAAAGGCGTCTTCACCTGAATGTTATTGTCTTTCTCTTCGGCGCCACGTGCACTTTGAATTTTAAATATCAACATTACACAAACCCTGAAATATAACATGTTACACTTTACAAACATTTTAACCCTGAAAAAAGAAATACATAGTACACTGAAATAAATTATCCCGTTTTGGGAAAGTCTGTGTAGCGGCACTGCATACGTATTTACCACCACGTGTTAGGTTAGCGGCGAGTGCCGTCATGGGCTGACTGTGGCTGGCTCTTAGCCGGCGTAAATAGCTCAGTACAAGTAAGATGTGTAGCAGGATTTATCCATATATGTTTTGTCTGGGATGAGTTATTTTTGTTTCCAGATAAAGTAATGTCAGAAAAAGTTTTTACAATAGTTGCATCTAAACAGCTCACATTCCTTTGAGCTATTACAATGGCAAACACATATATACACAAAAATTCTCAATCTGTTATATTTTTACCTTAAAAATTTTATTGTTTTTCAGAAGGGAAATTTTTGGACATACTTTAAACCAAATTGGACAAATACCTACAGCAATGAGCATTTCCAAGTCAGAATCTTGTACTATAACACTACTAAAATCACATATTATGTGACACCTCTTCTGGTAACTGCGACAGGGTTTCTTAAGGTGCATTGTCCAATGTGTGACTATTGCCTGTGACAGCAGCTGGAGCTATGCAACTAGGATTGCCTTCATATAGGCAGCTGTAGGCACCAGGCACCAGCGTCAATTGAAGGGGGAGTTTTCCAACTAATGACTCCAGCGTCCAATCAGTGCCTGCAGGGATGGCAGAGAATATGGGTGAAGTACATCACAAAAAGTCTTTCGTTCATATTTTGTTCAATGAAGAGGAATATGAAAAAAATAATACAGTATTAAGGTTGCTTGTTAGTAGGAAGAGGAGGAAGGTGAAATGTATACAGTTGACTTTCGATGTATTGAAAATGTATGCATCTATAAAACGTATCCACAGTGAATGATCAGTGGTCCTGTCAAAATTCCCATATAAATAACCAACAACCCGCCCCGGCCTCGCTCAGGTGCGATTTACAAATATGGCATTGTTTAGGCTTACAGCAAGTATATTCACTAAATGCTTAAAGTAACTAACATAAGATTCATACTGTTTTGGTCAAAACATCTACGTAAGTGAACACGTATTTTTAATCAAATTTTAAAAGACAAAAATGTTTCTGTGGGTCATCCTCAAAAGATAAACATATGCTGTCGCAGACTTTGTTTTAGACCTTTTTCAGATCTACAATTCTGTAGTATGTTAATTTGGTATATCTCTTATGGTTTAGTCAGCATAAGCCATAAGTGCCAGAAACGCGGCTTTTCCCAACTTTATTGAAAATCATAGACATTTCTCTACTATCCTTACATTAAATATTAACATACTATATACCTAAACCTTCGTCAAGAAATTCTCTATATGATGGTGAAAACCACATCAAAATCCATCAAGTAGTTAGAAGCCTTATCCGAATACACAGACATGCGGCCGGGCGACTTTGTGTTATATTTTGTATAGATAATACAATTACCTGCTTTTATCATTTATCAGATGTTGCATTGATCAAAATATCATTCTGTTTTAGTGTCTTTGATTGTCACTGAGAAAGCCCTGACATCACTTTAGCATCATCTTAATCATCTTAACATCTTACACAATTACAGTCACATTATGCGTCCGCTGAAACCGATGCCATACTGCCTCTTGCCATCCTTCACATCATGTACTACTCACTACAACATGTCCGCCTTTGAGACACCCATTCATATCTCGTGTTACAGATTCATTTTATTGGGAGCGTTTATTATATGCGCTGACTTTGTTACTGTTTGAGCACTCTTATTGTTCGTCAAACTGACAGAAGCACTCTCTGTGCTATCACTGGTACCTGTACTCACTCTTACCTTTCTCTCCACCTACTGAACTGAATGTATATGCCCCTTCATTTATGTCACTGTTACACCTATGTGGGTAACATTTGTAAAGCCCTTGAATCCATTCACTACTCTCTTCACAGTGTCCTGTGATTCACCATAGTAGTGTTTCCTGTTACCTGAGAGTGTTTTGTAAGTGTTCACTGTTCTCTGGTATGTTGATGTATCTGGAGCAGTGTTGCCTACTGTGCTCCTGGATTCTTTAAGATGGGTTTTGTTGCATCTCTGTACCTTGCCCCTGGTGTTCCTTATTATGTAGGACCTTGGGGCTTCATGTTACCTTACAAGTTTAGCTGGTTGCCAGTTTTCATGCTTTCTTGTTTTCACAACCACCCCGTCTCCTATCTTGAACTTGCTTGCTGTCTTCAGGGCTGACTTGTCATATGTTTCTTATAAAGCTCCTGATTCTTCATCAACCTTTGGTGTGCATTTTTCTGTACTCTGGGTTGTAAGGCTTAGCTCATTACTGGGACTAAAGTTCTTATTTGTCTGTTCATCAGGAGTTAGCAGGATATGTTCACACTTGACAAGGGCATGTTTCTGTACTCTCTCAATAGGTCTCTGAAGTCCTTTTGCTGCTCGTTACTTTTCTTCAGTCTCATTTCTGTTATATGATAGCCCTTTGCCCTTGTTTGCTATGCTGTGACAGTACGAGCTGCATGTTTGCACTTTGATTTCATATGGTTGTGTAAAACCTTAAGAATACTTGGGACAAAAATGACATATTGTCTGCTGATATTATATTTGGTATGTGATGGGTGCAGGGTACATCCCTTAGTTTTTCGCATACCTTTTATGTGGTTTTCTGCCTTATTGGTATGATTTTGAGCACTTTGAGTATAGGTCGATAACATTCAGGTAATTCATGCTACCACTGTCTAGTATGTCCACAGATATCTTCTCGAAAGAAAGTTGTGGAATCTCTTGTGCCATCATTGATAATTTTTGTTGATTGATATTTCTCATAGATGTAGCATCCTTTCTCCCACTCTGTAATGTCCGAGTACATGTTCCTCCAGTAGCACACATCCTTTTGACGCTGTCGGGTGAGACATGAGACGAACGATGACACAATAAAGTTACTGTAGATGGACGCCAGCGGTGTTTCCCAGTCACCGCACTGTGAGACTCAGGGTTCTCAGGGATGCTGTGGGTTCTGTGTGTCCGTCTTACCCTAGCGTACTTACAAAACAGTTTTCATTACTAAACATTTTATCACTGAAAAAGGCGAGAGGTTGCTGTCACTACAAGGAAATACTTTATGCACTGTTAGACTTGCTTTTATTTTGCCACTCATACAAAATTGTGCCAGGATTAACTTTATGATTGAACTCGGACGTGTCTTGCCAACTCTGTCGGGTACTCCCCCGCAATTAGTCTAGTGCACTCCTAAATATGGTGTTACAAAACAGAGTCTTCACGAGGAAAGGGGTCTACAGCCGCTAGGGTGGACTGCAGATTTTTCCTGAAGACAGGGCACAGAGAATTATGAAATGAACAGTGAACATATGTGATTATTTGGCATCGCTAACGCGAACTCGTCGGGGCGCATCTCCCAGCACGTGGTGAGTGTGGTGATGGCCTTTACACATAGCCGGCTAGGACGAAAATAATATCACCATACAAATTACACAAATGACGCAAATACATATGAGACAGAATGGGACATGATATGGATGGTCACAGTAAACACGTAGATGTGTGAAAGCAAGCTTATATGGCGCAGATACTGCTGGATAAGATTTGTAGCGGGTCATGTGGTGCAGATGAAATTGCAGTATTCCTCTGTAAAAACGGCAAATTATGGTCAGACAAATTGTTATTATTGATGAGAAAATTATCCTCCTGCAGATTGAGACGTTTCTAGGCTTGTAGCATGCCTGATGGCGGGAGAATCTAACATGGACGAGGCTGCGTGGTCATACATACAAAGCATCAATTACATGAAAATGCACGGAACCCTGAGGGAAGTAATACATAGAACCCTGAAATTAATGATGGTGCACATTATATTACACAAATGAACCCCCAAAGCGCATGGATGGTGCAGAGATTGACTTGGCTGCTGTTAACAACGTGGTCGCAAATGATGTGGCCGTAAAATAATTTAAACATGACAAAACCCTAGAATACATACATAGAAACAAAGGCCTTAATATTGCATGCAGCAATTAAACAGAAATTACACTGAAACGCCTTTAGCATAGGCGGATTGCGCCTGATTCAAAGTTGCGCAGGTCACGTGGTCTCTCTGAAATCTTTCCTTCTTTCTCTTCGATTACATTCGAAAAGTTGCAAGGGCACAAATTATTACATTAAGCGGAAGCATAATGCTGGGGAAATGTCTGGCAAAACGTACACAAGGCAAAGGTTAACCGTTATATTAAAAGTGAGCTATTGTAATCTACATCATTGCAAATAGTTTGCAGTGCGTACGTGGCAGTGTCTTATCTCGCCAGCTCTCCTCGACGGACTGCCCAGAGGTAGGGGTCGCGCGGTCCTACCATGGCTGCCTACGGGGTTCACACAAGCAGAAGTGCCATGCACACCGAGTAAAACTTTTATCTTTTAAAAGAAATGGCACATAAATAATTAAAACATAAATTTATATTATACATTTAAATTGAGAATTTTCTGTATTCATTGAATGTCTTTTATGACGATGTTCACGCCAGAATAATACTGTTCTTATTCTTCACGCAGCGCACATTTTGAAATTTATAACCAAACATTGTGCAACATTTTTAAACATACATTTTAAACACTTCAAACACTTGGGAACCTGAAAATAAAACAAGAGACATAATTTACACTTCAAATAAATATTCCGTTACGGGAAAGTTCAGGTCATGGCCTCTTTGCGCACGTGCGTGCCCACGTCTCACATAAGTGGGGTCTTAACGCGGCTGGCTGTTAGCCGGCATCACTTTGCTTTCATAATGATCTTATCTCTTCCACTGTGACCCTCATGGAGCAAATTCAGAACCAAATTTTTCAATTGTTAGAAACTAGGAGCTTGTTATTATAAAGCACTAACTTACTGTCCACATAATTGTCATTTCTTTTTGGCCAGGCCCAACGACACACTCTGGAACTTGTTTCTGTGTTCTGGCTGTCCTCTGGCATACACTTCTTTAATGGATGATAGATCAATACCTTTGGCAGTTTCTTTGATGAATAGTTCTTTTTTTTCCTTCAGACATTTTTAAGTGTCGAACTATTTCATGTACGAGTTCTTTCATCTCTGGATCTTCTTCACTTGAGTCTGGGAGGTATGAGCAAGATAGTAAATCTGCTATGTACATTTGTGGCCCAGGAAGATATTTTACTTAAGTGTTGTCTGTCAGTGTTTTCATTCGCATTCTTCTGGGTAATATTAATGAGCCAATTTTTTGTGTCAGTTTGCTCATTGTAGCAACTAGTGATTTATGGCCAGTCATCACTGTGACGTAACCGTACACATAGTTATGGAACTTTGCCAAACTGAAGTCAATGGCTCTCTTCCCTCTCTGTGTGGGAGTAGTTCTGCTCAGCTGGTGTCATGCTTGCTGATGCAGGGCTATGGGCTGTTGGTTCTGCACCAGTACACACCCTAACCCATCTTTGCTTGCACCACACTGAATGACAATTTCCTTATTCTGTGAAAAGTTTGCCCAGACTTGGGCATTTGATAACAGGGTTTTCATCTAATTGAATGCATCTTTATGGGCTGGTAGCCACTGGAAGTTCAATCAATCTGATAATAATTGTCTTAGTGATGATGTTACTGCTGGCATGTTGGAGATAATCTGTCGAACAAATTTGAACATACCCATACATCTTTGAAGTTCTTTTTTTGACGTTGGAACTTTTATTTCCTTCAGTACCCAAACATGTTCTGTGTCAACTCCTATTCCTTACTTGCTGAAATTGAACCCTACATAGGTTACCTCTTTTTCTTGTACTGTACTTTCTTTGCTTTAAACTTTAACTTTCTTTCTTCTGCCCATTGAACAACTAGTTTTAGTTTGTAAGAAATAGGTAAATACAAGTACTTTGAAACAGAACATCAGATTATGGCTGTTTGTAACTGTATTTTTGTACACACACACACACATGCACACACGCACATGCACTAATGCACGCACGCACACACACACACACACACACACACACACACACACACACACACACACACACACAATATATATATATATATATATATATATATATATATATATATATATATATATATATATATATATATATATATATATATATATATATATATATATATATATATATATATATATATATATATATATTGCAATCAAAAGTTTCCAAGTCATTTCAGCCAGCCAACAAAAGATAGTGCCAAAGTGACTTGACTTTGTCATTAATTTTGTTTATTTCTTGTTGTACATGACTCCAAACAAAGAGTAATGAATTAGACTTATTCCCTTAGAGTCAATTAAGAATTGGATATTGTACACTTTGATCCTTTCATCAGATCTGGCCCTGATATAACCAGATATGGTCGAGATGCAGCCAGATCTGGTCCAACACAGCCAGATTTGACTCATGCATAGCCATATCTGGCCCAGACATAACCAGATCTGGTAAAGATACAGCCAGATTTGGCCCAGACAAAGTCCGATCTCGCCCAGACAAAGCCAGATCTGGCCCATGCAAAACCAGATTTTGCCCAGACACAAACAGATCAATTCCCAGATAAGGACAGATCTGCTAAGATCTGATCCAGATATAATTTTTTCATATGGGGTGTGATAATAATCATGCTTGTTGGACCTTCTTGACTCGTGATGCCCTGAGACAAATGGAGGAACATCACCACATCCAAAAGTGCTTTGGTGGGGATTAGGTCAGGCACACCCGATGGCAGGGGTTTAAAAATGATTCTAGTCTTTATGATGTACTGGAGCATGGCCAGTGTAAAGTACTGGCCTGGTAGCTTTGTGACAGGGCACGAAATCAGGTTCCGCGAGAATGACTTAGCGTTTTGGCAGATTTGCTCTGAGTGGTATACCTGGGTGATGTATAACCCTTGGAGGCTGCTTAACCTGTGTCAACTCTGGCTGGCGTGAGTTTCCACTGGGTAGGAGAGTGTGCAGGAGCTTGTAAGTAGTGTTGGTCGCATGGGTTGGTTCCACCGGCTCAAATCTCCAAAAGCAAGGGTTGGTGATCACTAAGGACTTGTCCTGTCTACTTAAGTAGGTGGTAAACACAGGGTGTTTCCTTGCTAAGGCAAATGGGAATTTTGTAGAGGTCCTTGGGAATCTCTGGTGTAGGCGGTCTCTGCAGGTGACTCAACGTCTGGACTTGGTCCCTTGGTGAGAGATGTGCGAGCGCGGCCAGGAAGGGGTTAAGTTCCTGCTGATGCCCAGAGGCAGTGGGTACCTGTTTATTCCTCTCTCTTACACCACTTCAATTGGAGTAGGGCATTGGGACAGAAACACACTATCACGTCCGTGAAAGGGGGAGCAGATGATGTGTTGTCCTCTACTGGTGTACAGTCACAGGCAGTGTCTGCCAGCCGAGGGTGGTATCCCTATCCCAGCACTTGATGTTGAAACGCGGTGAATACTGAGAGTCAGGTCTCACTGGTGGACAGTCCTAGCAGATGGGTGAGTGTCTCAGAAGGAACAGTCTCCCCAACTCAGGAAACACTAACTCCGGCGCAAGGAGCACAATTACTAGAGACTCACTTTGAAAAAACTAACACTTGCAAACCAAATATATTATAGCAATAAAAGTGTAGGCACCTCAGGTAATATACGTAATGAGACAAGATAATGACAGTTGCCTAAAATAAGGGATGCGTCTGTTCGATTAATCGATTCCTCAATACCGCCAATTCTTCCATTAAAGTGAGAACTGAGTACCGAGTGCCAATAATGTCATTTCTCTGAGTAAATTACTTTGCATTAAACAATGCACTGTACATTAAACTATATCGCAAATTCTTCCTTGAATATTCCATATAGCGAAATACAGTATACAACAAAATGTAAATAAACTTGGTCTCTGCGAAATGCATAATAAAGTATTTTTTACCTTCATTTAACAAAATTAATTACATTGGTAACCATGAAATGGGGGGGATTGAGAATTCTTTGTCCTAGTCACATACCTCTGCCTTACCTTCCCTGTCAATTTTTTACTTCCGTCATCCCTCCTCTTTTGTTGTTAAAACAGTGGCATATTATAGACTAGTTTCTTAATCACTGAATGCTGTATATGATAACTTCGAATTTAGTTCAATGTCCTTTTATTAATGATTTTTTTTAAGTTTATGTGCGCCAATGCCTACGTAAGATGCTAATTTTTTATGGTGAGCAATTGTTTTTTCTTGCGAAGTCAATTTTATTTGTGAAGTGAATAAAGGTAAGTGTATGCAAATAAAATGTGTTTTTATTGCAATACTTTGGAGAGTAAGGCCATGTGCATGTATAGGCGATGCCAGAAGTTTTTGATGAAGAATTCAGGATAATTAATACTTCAAGTAGACAGCACTAAATTTTTGTATTCCCGTAAACATTGCCAGGCCTCATCATGCTAGTGCAGAGGCCAGCACGCCGCCTAAATTTTGTATAAATTTAACGCATTGATGTGAATCAGCATGCTTTCCCAACACCGGGCCACTGTTACAAAGCAAACCGTCCCTTTAATGACAGCAGTGGCTGCAGCCGCCTGGCTGTTGCCCACCAGAGTAATCTTGTAGCGACCGATCGACAGCTTCCCAGCCCGAAGAACTAGGGCTGAGCTACAGCAGCAAGCCGCTGCGCCTGGCCACGCTACAGAGGATCTAGGCACTCGCCCAGACATGTGCACACTGCAATGTATTTGCTGCCAGCCCCAGCACACGAGTGATTTAATTTTGAATATGTATCTTCATATCTATTATCGATAAATAAATTGCTGTGTTTTGCTTCAAACATAAGGCGTCTTCAACAGTGTGTTTTGTTACTCTTTTGTATATAATATGTACAATTTTCTAGTAATGAAATGCCGAATATTTGACTGACGTACCTTATACCCTTTTTTACGATAAAAGCTAGTATTCTTCTACTGCAGTGTTTTTAAAATAACATATCCCCTGTGGTTGGCGAGGGATTACTGTATTGCGTTTCTTCTGAGTAAAATTCCCGGTCACCTGCTATCACTTGGACTGGCCTGAAGTTCACTGGGAGAGGAATTACTATTATGGGAAAGATACCATTGAGTTGGTTAAATATGCTGAGCTAGGGGAAGGCGACCTGGTCCTAGGCTAACAATGGCAGGGTAGACGAGCGTTATGCAACTGGTACTACTCTACTTGTGTTGCCCTGAAGGAGCCGCAGTGTCTAATGTGTAGGCAACGTCAGCAATGGTAAGGATCTTCGGCACAGTGTGCGGTGAAGTCAAGGCTTGGTAGAAGCAAGGCTGCAGTGCAGGCGAGGTAGAAGAATATCTCCTGCAACAAGTTGCGGTGGAGACAAAGAGCAGGAGGTTCCTTCAGCACAAACTTGCGGTCAAGGAACAGGACTGACCGAGCTTAAAATGCAGACTGATCACAAGTCGTTAGTTCCATTGGGACCCTCAGCACAAATGTGCGGTGAAGGGCTGGAGCAGACTGGCGTTTAAGGGCTGCGGCCTGCTATTTATACTCTGGCCGGTGCACCCTGGCTGGAGTTGTGGAGGGGAAAAGTGTGGCATAGACTCTTGGCTTGTGACATCAGTGGCAGGCGCTGGTTCCAGCTGCATGCTCTGTGATCATACTAGTAGTGGCATCTGGAGGCAAGCTGCTGTATTGGATGATCTCAATCCATAACTTTGGTGGTTCGGCCAGTGAATAATATAATCTTCAAGCTGGAACGTCCATTCTTGCCATCGGCAGACAGTACATATGACATCTTGTAATGCATGGTAACAATGAAAAAACTGTAGGAATTGAGCGGCAAGTCTTGCTCATTGATGAGCATTGAAAAGACGTCATGTGTCAAACTTTTCCATCAGTGAATAATTAGGTAATGTAAAAAAATTACTATTCAAATTTATATTTTTGTGTCTCTCTACAATTACCAATCTGTGACTATTTATGTTCATGAATTTTTCACTTTTTAGGACTATTAGTATAATAACATGTTTCCTGCCATTTTTTCTAAACAAAAGGTGATTTTGTTTATATTTTTCAAAAAGTGATTATGTTTTAAATCTATAGTATTATTACAGTACCGGTAGTTAAAACATTTTCTGTTGGTTGCAGTTTGGTTTTATTTTCCTTTGGTTAGAAGTTCAATTTCAAATTACTTATTTTACTTGATTTTTTTTCATAATTTTGTTATTAAATCTCTTTACCAGAATGAGTAGGCCTACATTAAAATACTGAGTTTTTGAGCAAATTTTGCTACCCAAAAGTTTGTTTGAATCAGACAGATATTTTAAAGTAATGTTTTTGTAATCGTCCAAATAGAAATTTAATTTAATATGATAAAAACATCCTTTCAAGTTGTATATTTTTTAACCCTAGCAGAAACAGCAAGTAGGTAAAGTGGTTTTGAAAGTAAGCCAACAGTATCCTTTTTCAGAACATGTTGTCCCTGTGCACCTGATTTTTTTATGCAGTCTGTACATATCAGTACTGTACATTCTGTATTTGAAATGGTTATTTTTAGATATTGCCTATTTGAGAATGTGCATACGAAAAAATGTAGTTTGTTAGCAATAAAATAGTTTGTTAGCTATTTTTGTAGCATTTTCTTTACTTTGGCATTATTTTTTTATAATTTTCTTCAAAGTTTTGTTGTGTAACCAAAGCAGTGATTAACAGGTAATATTTTCAGTTTGAAAAATAGGTTGCACAGGTTACCCACTTAATTGATAAATACATGGCCTTTTATGTAATAAGATTATGTTTCAATTGTTCAGTTGTGTATTGTGCTTTGTTCAGTGGCTGATATTGTTGTTGTTATTATTATTATTATTATTATCATTATTATTATTATTATTTAGTAGTGTATATACACTCAAGCTTACAATTTTGTATGAAATATTTGAGCTGTGAAGTTAGTTTGCACAAATAACTTAACTGCATTTTGTTACATTTTTTAAAACTGTACAGTAAAGGTTAATTACCATATTTTAGTTTCTGTGAATGGCTATGCAAATATCAGTGAAAACATATCTTGTAGGTGGGAGCTAAGAATGATGGTGTAGCTTGTAATACATGCACCATACATACTTGACTGTGTACTCGGAGCACTAGCTGTACATAGCCTATTATGCTTTATTATTTTCTTTTAATTGCATTCCACATAGGATATTTCCTGATTACTACCGGTAAGTCTGCTTTTAACACTCTAGGTGGAACCTTAATGTAGTTGCATGCATGGTATGCATGTCACACCAGTAACTTGTACAGCATAACCATTTTTGTACACACTGAAATCACTTCCCTCTAATGTTATACATAATTTGGTAGTTTTAGTTTATTTATGTATTATTAATTACCCATAGCCTACATTATTTGCACCTCCCCATTTCGTATT
The DNA here is from genome assembly GCA_029891345.1 of Dryococelus australis. Lineage (NCBI taxonomy): Eukaryota > Metazoa > Arthropoda > Insecta > Phasmatodea > Phasmatidae > Dryococelus > Dryococelus australis. The sequence continues at coordinate 113,025,466 of CM056996.1, read as the reverse complement.
TTTTTTCTAGTCCTGTGAGAAGTGTAAAATGTGAGTTAGGGTGAAATTTAAATCCCCATTTGTTGGGTAAAACAGAAATATGAATGATGTGAATGTCTTTTATTTGGTTTTATTTCCTTAAATTAATCACTGCTTACATTGTAACATGTATACAGTAGACAAGCAGTAACATAGCTTTAGCTTTGCATGAGTACAGTGTCAGTATTTCAGTATTACAACCACATGTCTCAGTATTACAACCACAGTCTCATTGCTTGTATTTGAAATTTACCACATGAAAGTTCCATCAATTGTCAAGCTAAATTTTTAATAGCTTTATAAATGTGTCAATTTAGGTAACCCTAATAACTAATAAATTTCATCCTATATATTTTGAATTAAAAAATATTGACACTTAAAAAAAGAATTCTTAGATATTCATGTAACTTGCCTTATGTTAAAACATATGAAGTGTTTCATACCTATTTGAACCTACAAAGTTTCATTATAACATGATTTATTGTTTAAAAAAACGTTGTGGTCATCACTTATGTTGCATTTTGACCCACTACATTACTTATGATAGAGGTTTTTATAAAATATTGGTTCATCGTTTTGCTCCATGAGTACCTCTATGTGGTGTGCAGCAACACTTTAGAGGGAATTTTGCTTGTGTTGGTTTATGATGGGGTTAGACATCTTCATTTATTGTCAGGAAGTCTACGAAGAGCAAACGAGGATAAATTATAGTAAAGTTTTAAGAGGACAATTTATAGTTACTTAAACAGAAATGGTGTATTATTGTGGTGGTAGGTGTGCTGATAGCTTGTGATTCTATGGTAGGTATGTACTTTTCATAGTTTTTTTTTCTGTAATTAGATGGTTGTTTTGTTATAAGTAGTTTTACTTTCTTTATTCTAGTTCATTTTTTTAAATTAGCAAATTAACTGTTTGAGTACCTACCATAGTTTAAAATAAGAAAAACAAAAGGCCAAGATACACTATGGAACATATGACAGTTTATGACTTGACCAGACCTTCCAAAGTAATACACACCGTTAGTGAATTGTAACCAAGAACTATAGCAAATTTAACTATTGGAGGTGCAGCTTAAGTGAAGAGCAGGATTTGTAACACTTATGCAGCTGTTTCAGGGGCTTGTACGAAAATTTGCTACTGCATGATGTGGGCTCAGAAATGAGCTGCAAGTGGAGGTAAAGAGAGAGTCACTGTATGCTACATGTTTACTTTTGACGGTAGGATGGTGGAACAAAAGTGGTCAACTTTAAGGTTGGGTGTCGGGTAGGATATTTACCGGCATTTTTCACCAAACCTCTGCTGTAGTTCTTGGGTGCCAGACATTGCAGCAGTGCAACATCAAGTTGTTGTAGGTAGAGCTGACACTTTCCTCCGGGTCGCGTGCCGACAGCCAAGGCGGTATAATACCCATAGTGCTCCGTCCGTCTAAGTTGGTAAAAATACGTTACCAATAATATGCTTGCCCATCAATTAGGCAAATAAAGATACAAAACATGGAAATACATGTAAAAGTACTTGACATAATACACTTATGAATTGGCGGGAAAGGTGGGGGCCCGCGCCCCTATAGCCCGTAGGCAACCCGAATGAAGACGCATACTCATGTAGGTTCACTAGGTTTTTATTATACGTTCCCCTAAGAAACCACTTTACGAACAGTTGCTGGGGTTAACCCACCGGCAGGGATACACTGTACAAAACGGCATGTGGCCACAAAAGATTACGGTGAAGGTTATGCCTTCCCAGGCGATGCTAAACCATGGGAAGGAGAGGAGTGGAGATTATCGGGTGGCTAAATAAACTAAGGTTCTGGTATACTAACAGTCTATTGCAATGAAATGATAAGTTCAAGAATTGAAGCGCTGCCTGAGCGTGCAAAAACATGACCCCATCGATCCGTACGCCCACCTCCTCGAGACACTGTAGAGTGACGGAACTGTTCCAGGGCGGCGTGCTGGCCGGGTTGGCGGACAAGCAAGCAATGCAGACTATTTTGTTACGCACTAAAATTACATTACACATGCACACGTTGCTTACCTACCTGCAATCATGGCATAAACAAATACACTGAACATAAGAACCCTGTAATACATAGCAAACACTGACTGAAATGAGGTGTGGATGAAACATGTAGAGAATGAAAAGAACAGAAAAGATTAAACAGGCTCACTGAGGCCTGCTGGGGCACTTAATCACTATAGAGCTTTATGAAATGTTGTTGCGTAAAAGGACATTCTTGAGCATTTAGTAATTAATGCTTATTTGCCTTACGCCCTGTTTCACTGGGTCTACTTTTGAAATGCAAGCAGGTGGGCGCATGTGTTTGTACTGCACCTTGCTCCACTTTGCGTTGCACTTACTCTCGACACAAGCACTGTTAATCGGCACTCCTGGCCACTCTCATGAGCTAGCTTGTTTCGGTGTAACCGATGCGGTGCACTACTGCACCAGTGTGCACAACCGCCCGATAGAGTGCTGCTCCCTGCAGCGGACACCGTTTATGGCAGGCAAATGAACTTGGGGAGAGCAGAAGGCGTCAAACACCCCCCCCCCCCCGCCTTTGGGGCCGTTTGCAGCCGGTGAATCACTCGCAACAGTAGCACCTCCTCTGTTCCCTGCGGTGAGGACGTAAGACGTAGGGCTCCCTACGTGGCTGCAGTTTCCTGATGTTCTTTGGCTTTTGCTGGCAGACCTGTACACCGCGACACGCTGTGGCGCTTCTGCAGGTGGTACAGTCCTGCAGCAGATGTCTTCGCCTCCTTGAACGTTGCAGGAGTAGCAAGCTAGCCGACCTGCTCTCCTTGCCGTCCCCTTCACTACTCACATCTCCACTTTCCTCGCTGCTGTGCATGTGCTGAGACCGGTAGTGACCCAGTAGTACCCAGATGGGCCAATCTTGGTCTCCGACCTCCAGACTCCCGTTGCCTTGCGCACTAGAAGTGGGCGATTCCATGACAAGGGGTATCTCCTTCCCTCCCACGTCTTCAGGAGGTAGTACTAGGGCTGTTTCCATCTTCTCAGCCCTAACAATTGCGCTTGAAGATGCTGCGCCGTTGGACACTTGAGCGCAGGCCATCTGGCTTATCCCTGCCAACGCCTGTGCATCGGGTGATGCCGGACCTAATGCGTCTTCTGCTGATACTCCTTCTTGAAGTGCCGCACCACTTTCCCTTGCTGGGACTTCACTAGGGGGCTCGTCAGCGCCTCCGCCGTTGTAGGGCACCTGGTCGTCTGCGTTGTCTACCGATTGTTCCAGTTCCTTGTTGCTGGTATTTACATTGAGAGTTCCTTTTCCCTCTCCTCTCCTCATGCCGCCATCCATAGTGGATGTGGTGGTCTCGTTTTGGGCAGTGCTGACTTGACGCAGACCATGTGGTGTTTTGCGTTTGCGTCTTGAGATGGCCTGACCTCTGCTGGAGGTCCAGCACCACTTTCTTTCTCCCTGTCTACGTGCTGTTGCTTGTTGTGAGCCAGGCCGTCCAGGCCGTTCTGAGCGTCTTACTTGTCTGGACCAGGGACGTCATCGGCGGCTGCCCAGATGTCATCCCGGTGCGTTCTGGCGGTTTTCCTCCCCGTTCTCACCGAAGTAGGTTGTCCGGCCAATCGCTTTGATAACGTGGTGTGGCCCCGTCTATCTGGGCGCAAGTCCCGCGGGTGTGCTCTTGTGTAGACAACCTGGCCAGGTACGAGTGCTTTCGGCAGTCTGTTACTTTCTGGCAACCACCGGGCTGCATACCACACTTGCTGTTCTCGCTACTCGCGGTACCTATCCCGGCACCTCTCTTCCCATGTGCCACTGGTCTCGGTTGCGCTGCTGTTTTTTGCACACAGGTAGTTTCGCTCACTGGGCAGGGTTATGATTTTCCCCAACAGTACCTGCGCCGGGGACTTTCCCGTTGCTGCGTTCACTCTGTGGCAGAGCGTGAAGAGTGCGGCGGGCAGGTGATCAGCCCAGCTGTTATGCTGCTCACCCACACAGAGCCGGAGTTGCACCTTCAACTCCTGATTGTGCCGCGTGGGAGTGATGCACAGCAGTTTTCAAATGCAGCACTCACCAGACAGTGCATAGCTCCTGCCAGTGTTTCCCCGTAAATTGTATCCCGTTACTGTCAGTATTTCTCTGGATAACCCCAGTGGGGAAAGAATTCACTCTGCGTGTGTTTTGTTATCTGTCCCGTTCTTGCACTGCTTATTGGGTATGCTTCGATCCACCGTGATAAACTGTCCGTTGGCACTAAAATAAACCGCTTGCCCCCAGCTGGTTTGGGGTACGGGCCCATCAAGTCCAAACATACTGTTTTGAACGGTTTTCGTGGCTGTCTCAGCTGCTGCTGTTGGTTGCTGTCTGTCCTGCATGTTTTGAATAAATTACATTTATTACACTTCCGTACTTCGTTTCTCACGCAATGTGTTAGACTGGGCCAGAAAAAGTGTTCCAATACATTCTTTAAGTTTGTTCGGCCCCTGGGTGTCCCGCCATCGCAATAGAGTGTGCGTGCTTGAAAACCTTTTCCTGGCATGACGTGGGTACATAGAGTCTCCATGATGTTTTATCACTTGGCGAACAGGTCTCCACGCGTCCATCCATGACTTGCCATCCTTCGACCTGCTCCTTCTCTCATCTTTCCTTCGTCTCCTGGTCGAATGCACATTTTTCTTGCACTGCTACTACCTCCTTGTACAGTTCTGACACAAGCACGTCCCTTTCCACAACTGTCACTTGGTTTACGTTTGCTTTGGTGTGTGGTTCCTGCGTGACAGGTGGCAACACTTCCTCCCACTCTATGTCGTTGATTACCGTAACGGTTGCTTTAGGTGTCCATGACAGCATGTCTGCGAGCTCGTTTTATTTACCTGGTACATGCTCAATAATGAATTCATAAGCTTGCAATAGCAGTGCCCACCGAGTTAGCTTGCTATGAGCTTCTCACATGTTATTCAGCCAAACCAGGCAGCAATTGTCCATTCTTAAAGTGAAGTATCTGTACTCTACATACGGCCGGTACTTCCTCACTGCCCAGATTACCGTGAGGCACTCTCGCTCGTTCACATCATATCGGCGCTCGGTGCTGCAAAGTTTTGCGCTCTCAAAATCTATTACTCACTTTTCTCCAACGTCACTATACTGGTAAAGGACGGCTCCCAGTCCCTCCTGGCTGTCGTCGGTTTGCAGGTACAATTGGTGCGCTGGGTCATACCTTGCTAGTGTGGGGCACAAACTGAACTTTTCTCTGGTTTTCTGGAATGCCTCTTCCTGCATGTTACCCCACATGTACTGTTTCTGTGAAGATAGCAGGTACATGAAGGATGCAGTGATAATGGCAAAATGTTCAATGTGTTCCTGCAACCAGTTTACTAGGCCAAAGAATTTTCTCATTTGTTTACATGTTTGTAGCGCCTGTTGACACTCAATCAGTCCCAGTTTTTCAGGGTTTGTTCTATTGCCTGCTTCACTAACCATGTGACCAAGGAATTCGAGGTCGGTTTTTCCCAAATGACACTTATTCACGGTGCACGTCAGACTGTTGATTTCAAGCCTTTCCAGCACCAGTGACAGATGATGCAGGTGTTCCTCCCATGTTGTGCCCAGATTACAACATCTTCCAAATAGGCGAGAGTAAATTCACCTACCAAGCTGTCCAGTACTCTCACCATTATGCTTTGAAATGTTGCCGGTGCACACTTTATACCAAAAGGCATGGTGCAAAATTGGTATCGTTGGCTGCCCGGGGCTGTAAAAACGTTCTTCTCCCGGTCTTTCTGGAATACTGGTATGTACCATTAGCTGCTACGCAGGTCGAGGGACAATATTATTCTGGCCCTCCCTAAGGAACTTAGTGCTTTCTTGACGCTGATGTAGGGGTGTATCGTGCTACACGTGACCTGATTTATGGGCCTGAAGTCAACACAAAACCTCCAGGTCCCATCCTTTTTCAGTGCTAAAGTGATAGTGGAGTTATACCGGCTCCGGATTGGTTCAATAACACCATCTGAAAGCATCTCTGTGATTTGTTGTTTTATGATATGGGCATAGTGAGGTAGGTAACTACGTGGGCTGCAAAAAATTGGTTCTTCTTTCGTTAAAGGTATGGCACGTTCCACAACCGTAGTCCTACGTAAGGCATCATGCTTTGTAAAAACCATTTTTCTCACAGTTTACAGGCGTTGAAAGGCAGCTTGGTGCTCTACGGGAATTTTGTGCTCAAATTCTAACAATTTTATTTCTGGTACTTGTTCAGTTCTACAGCTGTTTACATTATAAACGGTACATCTCTCTTTAACCCCAAAATGAATATGTCGCTCGGCTGTCTCCACGATTGTATTCTGCTCTGTCAACCAAGGCACTCCCAAGATGGCATCTTCCATTATCTCATCTGTTACTATTGTGGTTGTGATTGTTTCAAGATCTCTGATTTTTATCATTACTGTGGCCTGCCCTACTACTGATTTTGTACATTGACCATTTGCAAGCTGGATCACATGACCAGTTGAGGTTATGTCATTATTTTTACAAATTGGGTTTGACACACATTATGTGATGCAGCTTTATCAATAAGGCATGACATAGTAGACCATTCACATGAATAAGAATGCTTATAAATTTAGCACTCTGGCTACTGACCTTACTTATTAACGCCTGTTGAGGCCTTACCGTTGGGCTGTTGTTCTGTGGAGGAGTAAAGTTAACGGCAGGCGACTTTACCCCTACAACCTGTTTCCCTGCTGGTCTTCGCTGCTGGCAGGCCACCGGTGGGTGGTGCTGTTGTTCTGATGCTGGTCCGTGGGTAGTCATTATGTCAGTGGAATAGCTGTCCCGGACAGTACCGACACAGCATTGTTCATCCGTGGTTGCTCCTGTTTTCTGGATTGCTTGTCCTGTTGATTCACTCTGTGATTTTCGCCGCGGTTGTTACAGAAGTTGCGAGGTCCTTGGCGCATCCGTGCACCTCCTGTTTCATGTCGCAGTACACCTGTGCTGCTTTCCAGGATAATTGCAGCCGGCATGAATTCCACCAGGCTGCCATTCAGTAGCAGGACAGGAGCTGGCCGGTATTCAGGTAGGGCGGTCTCCGCGATCACCTCCAGTACCTTGCATTCTGTCAGTTCCGGGCGAAACCTCTGCACTAGGTGAGTCTTGCGATTTACGAATGCTGTCAGTGTCTCCCCTTCCTGCTGTTCTTGAAAAGTTAACTTGCTTTGCGCCTGTATTGACATAAAGGTTCCTCCAAACCAACACTTAAACGCATGTAGAACTTCTCCCCGGGTGAGTCCGTAGTGTTTCATAGACTTCCACCACTGTCTTGCTTCCCCTTCCAGCTGTTTTCCTACACATCCGGGTCACTCGTCCTCTGAGACTTCGTACCGCCGTAGGCGCATGGTACAGTCTTGGACAAAGGCAGATGGATCCTCATTTAACTACCCGGAGAATGTTGGCAGTGTTTGGAAGCGATTTGGCATTGGCCAAAACTGCGGATCTATCCTGTAGCTTCCACTGGGTGTTCTTTCTACAGCACTGTTGACAGCTGGTTGCACACTTGGAAATGGTGTGGATGTTGGAAATTGATTTTGCATACTGGGTAATACTGCAGGAAAGTGCAGGGTGTACATTGTGGTGAAGTAGTAGGTCTGCATTGGCGGAACATAGGGCGTGATTAGTATGGGTGCCAAAGAGGTGTATGGAAGGGTAGTTGCGGACGTTGGCTGTGACTCGGGCACAAAAGTCCTGGACGGCACCGCGTTTGTATTCTGGACATCCGGTGCGGCAGGCATCTCCTTCTTCGTGGCCGCCCAGTCTCCGCACGTGAACTTTTCCTTCTCTGTTGTCTGCTGTTCCACCTTGATGTGGCACTTTTGATGTACCCTAACATTGCATGTACTGCAGTTGTGAACTCCTCCGTTTGAATTTCTTGGCCACCATGAGCGTTCGCACGTATTCATCCACTGCAATTCACCGAAGAAAGTGTCGTAATTGTACGGAACGTTCCTGCGCGGGTTGGTTGTACATTGCACTGTCTGCAGTTCATTGCCGTCCAAGCACTCCATGTGATACAGTTTATTACACTGTTTACACTTTAAGAGAAGTGTGTTCCGACCTGGACAAAGTAGATCATGGCACCAATTTGCTGCTTGATTGTCCAAAAAGTTTTTACTAAATTTTTATTCTGCGATTACTGAGTCTATGTTTTGCCTGTCATCATTTCTGCAGTTGACCACAACACAGTTGTTCGCTGGGCTGGACTGACGTTTGCATGTGCAATATTTCATGCCTTGCTTGTACTTTGCAATTAAGTCTTGCTGCTGTAGACGCACGTAGTGCGGACACGCAATGCCATTGCGTCACTAAGTATCCGGCCAGCCATGTCATTGACAAACACGTCCACGTGGTCGCGGAAGAGCCTATGTGGGTAGAAGATGCACGGGAGTGTGGTAGGGAGCACGGCATAGCGTAGGTGATGTCATGGTGCTGCAAACCTGCACGGTGTGGCGCGAGACAGGGGTCAATGTTTGGCAGGCGCACAACTGACCTCTGGTGCGCGGTGAGCGGGTAGCGCGAAAGGCAGTCAATTTTCTTTTTCTCCTTCCCATCGTTCTTTTTCTCCTTCCCATCGTTCTTTTTCCTCCTCACCCTCCTCGAGCATGTGTGATGCACATGGAGGGGGAGGTTTTGCATCCCCTTTGTCCTGCTAAGCACCTGGCTGGTGCAGCATGGCTGAAGTCACAGCAGACCAAGATGGCCGCTGTCTGCTACCCTTTTCGCTTCTCCTTCGTAGTTGCCGTGATGGGGGTGTCCCTTCACATTCTGCACTTTTTTTAATACTGACCACATGCGTTGGTTCTCCGGTGTCCTTGGGCCTTGCGACGGCATCCCACGGCTCCAGTTGTGCACAGTAGTTCTTCTTCACGCCTACTTGGTGTTGTTGTTAGTCAAGGAAAGCGGGGCAACTTCTAACAGGAATTTTGAAATTTTGAAAAACTTGGGAAAAATTTGGAATAAATTGCAGTTTGGTCCGAGGCTAGGAGAATTTGGCGGAAGGATATCACACCTCATTGGGCGCCATTTGACGGTAAGATGGTGGAGGAAAAGTGGTCAACTTTAAGGTTGGAATTCGGGTACAATATTTACCAGCGTTTCTCACCAAACTTCTGCTGTAGTTCTTGGGTGCCAGACATTGCAGTAGTGCAACAGCAAGTTGTTGTAGGTAGAGCTGACTCTTTCCTCCAGGTCGCCTTCTGACAGCCAAGGCGGTATCCTTCCTATTGTGCTCTGTCCATCTTAATTAATAAAAATACGTTACCAATATTAATTATGCTTGCTGAGCAGTGAGGTCTTAGGGAGACTCACACACCCATCAATTAAGCAAATGAATACACAAAACACTAAAATACACATAAAAACACTTGTCATAATACACATATGAATTGGCGGGAAAGGTGGGGGCCCGCGCCCCTATAACCCGTAGGCAACTAGAATGAGGATGCATACTCATGTAAGTTCACTGGGTTTTTACTAGGTTTTCCCCTAGGAAACGACTTTACAAACAGTTGCCAGGCTTAACCCTCCGGCAGGGATACACTGTACAAAACGTCATGTGGCCACAAAAGATTACGGTGAAAGTTATGCCTTCTCAGGCGATGCTAAATCATGGGAAGGAGAGGAGTGGAGATTGTCGAGTGGCTAAATAAACGAAGGTTCAGGTATACTAACAGTCTATTGCGTTGAAATGATAAGTTCAAGAATTGAAGCGCCGCCCGAGCATGCAAAAACATGACCCCGTCGGTCCGTACGTCCACCTCCTCGAGACACTGTAGAGTGATTAACTGTTCCAGGGCGGCGTGCTGGCCAGGTTGGCGGACAAGCAAGCGACGCAGACTATTTTGTTGCGCACTAAAATTACATTACACATACACATGTTGCTTACCTGCCTGCAATCATTGCATAAACAAATACACTGAACATAAGAACCCTGTAATACATAGCAAACACTGACTGAAATGAGGTGTGGGTGAAACATGTGAAGAATGAAAAGAACAGAAAAGATTAAACAGGCACACTGACACCTGCTGGGACAGTTAAACACTATAGGACTTTATGAAATGTTATTGCATAAAAGGACATTCTTGAGCATTTAGTAATTAATGCTTATTTGCCTTACGTCCTGTTTCACTGGGTCTACTTTTGAAACTCGTGCGCGCGGACACACGTGTATGTACATGCCCCTTGCTCCGCTTTGATTTGCACTTGCTCTCTACATGAGCGCTGTTAATCGGTACCCGTGGCCACTCTCGTGAACTAGCATGTTTCGGTGTAACCGATGTGGTGCACTACCGGATCGGCACTTACAAGCGCCCGGTAGAGTGCTACTCCCTGCAGCAGATGCCGTCAATGGCGGGCAAGTGGACTTGGGCAGAGCGGATGGCATCACTTTCAAACATGATATTTTACGTACACACAAATTTAATCCCATAAACTTAAAGGTTTATCTAAATAATGTTATTCCATCAATTTTATGTGTGTCACTAGTTTCGGTAACAGCATACCCCTTCCGCTCATGTAGTTTTTTCTGTGTTTATCGGCACAATTTTTGACAGATTACTAAAATATTTCTTTATCCATTTAAGTGGAAAATTTCAAATGAGGCTGATATTGTTCTCATTTGCTAGGTTGTGTCTGGACAGTTTCTAATGAAATTTGTATCACATTGTTTAACTCGTTTTTAAATGCCTACGCTTTTGTGATTATCCTCATTCCTGAAGATGTGTGTAAAGACATCTGTTCAGTAGAACTTTCATTGCAGCAGCAATGACATTAATCTTTCATTGGTAAAACAATGCATGTTGAATTTAAGAATACCTAGAGCCTAAGCAATTATTTTGTGTAGCCTACGTATGTAACCGTACATATAATTATACTTTATGTTTATAACGAGTTTTAAAAGTATGACAAGCAACTAAATGTTGACAAGATTTGTTTATGCAAATGTGAACAGTAACTATATAGTCTATTCACGGTTTCTTCATACTTTTTAAATCAAACCTTTGAAAAATAACCCAAGAATGAAATACTGCGTTGTTTCCTAAATATGTCATGTATCACATGTGTTTTACACTTTTGTTAACATAGAAGTACCTTATTTCTGGTTAAATTGATTTGTTATATATTTTGTACATAAAATATAATATTCCATTTTTAATTAACATGAAAATAATAACAGGGATAAAATAAGTGTGTTGTTAATACCTAGTAAGAAATAGTTCTTATGCAAAATTATATTACACTGAGTGCGGACGAACAAGGTGCCCTATCCCTTTGGTGTAATTTTCTAGAATTGGTTAAGCTTTGTTTACATTAGGCTGAGGAATATCCTGAATGTAGAACTTTAGCACAGCTTTAGAAAAGTCTGAAGTAACCGTGAACAGCCTATATAATTGGATTGTGAATATCTTGTTGATGTATACATCTGTGTGATAAGTGAAATTAATTATGAAGGTCAGTAAAGAAATAACATGTATTCAACATTTGTTTATATTAGCAAAAATGTTGTAATGTATATTTTTTTTATATAAACACATTTCACTGTCTCACATTTACTTGGTAGCACATCAGGTGTAAAGTAAATTAACTACACTATTTTTTTATTACAATTATCTTTAATGAGAGAATTTTCGCAAACAAATTTTCGAATTTAAAATGTGAAGAATCTTTTCTGGCATACTATAGTTTCTATGTTGCATTTTAGTTCCCCATTTATACACAAAGAGGAGATACACAAGGAGGAAGTACAGAAGGAGGAATCAGTGCCTGAAGTGAGTGGTTTGGAGGAGAGTCGGACGGACCGCAGTGCGGAGGTTGTGTGTGTTGCGAGTGCGAAAGAGGAGGACTCCGACTCGGAGCGGGACCACGTGGGGGGAGTGGAACAGACGCAAGAGCGACTGGGGTATGAACCAAGCATAGACAGTGAAGCGACAGTTTCGGACAGTGCAGCAGCGAGCAGTAGCGGCCAAGGGGAGGATAGTGAGGCGAGCCCCGGAGTCGACGCCATGACTGTGACGCGGACAGACAAGCAGCAGCCCTCGTCTGTGCTCCTGGCTAAGCACTGGGGGCCTGAGCGGACAGTGGAGATCCTGCGGGAGCCCAATTGCAGTCTTGGCATCAGTATTGTTGGTGGCAAGGTAAGTGACGAGCTTACAACTGTGGCTCACTTCCATCATAAACAAATTCAACACTATTTCTATGCATACATCTTTAGTCTTTGAGAATTTAGTTTTATTCATTCTCAACTTATACTTATTCATTATTTTTTTTAAATACTCTTTGAAGCCCCTTCCATTTCTAATACAGACAATGACTGCTTTGTTTCTTTAAAGTAAAATATAACAGCATCAGCTGAAAACTTTCAACTGATGGGATGTCGTGGTCTCAGGAGTGGAGAAAAAGTGATAGAAATTAGGTGTTGCGGGTTTTCAGTTACATCAAAAGAAATAATACATGGGTGCCAGCTACTGGAGAGCAAGAGAACAGGGAAGGAATGGACCATTGGCCCTCATGGCTGCTCTTCAGATTCCCCAATTTCACTGTTGGTGATGGAGTTGCTTGAGTAATCCAACTATGCATACCTAATGTAAGCATTGGTCCTCTCATATGCCACTAACATAGGGTGAGATTGTTAGGCGGGCCATCTTGCATACCCAAAACAAAGTGATTCGGCACTACATCATGTATGTAGTACTTACGTAGTTAGGTTGCACACAAGAGACGATTAATATGGTCATGAAGTGACTGGTCATGAAATAAAAATACTGTCATCAGAGGTATGTTGTTAGTTTCAAGGGAGGTTATTTACTATAGCATACTACATGATCAGGTAAGCAAAAAGTTGATGACCCATGAACAGTGACGAACACACATCTGCCCCCTTATGCACCTGACAGCAGACTAACATGGCGCGAGCCCACACGTAGCAGCAGCCAGGTTCACATCAAGGTTTCAGTAAATGGAAAACACAAATTTGCTGAACAAAACACACAGATATCACTGACCCTTGATAAAAATACAAACAAGACACTTTTCTCTTAATTGAATCAACACATAGCACTCAAAAAGAACATGGGTTGGTATGAAAGTTGCGTAGTAAGATATTTATAATTTTCAGTGGGGCTGTCTTTCCCAGTCTGTTGCTCATCAGATTGCTACACAAATGCACATTGCACTAAATGAAGTACTTTGAGGAATTTAATTACCCCCTGAGTTTGTGAAATTTGAAGCTGGCAACAAGGGGTCTTGTCATGCACGAGTCTGCTATTCTTGAACAGGGGTATAGGGTAGCCATGCTCAAAAGTAACAAACACATAACTAATTACAGCGCAATACGAATTTGTATGATTGTGCAGTAGCGCACTATACTAGATTTTTCCCTGCACACTTTGTACACTCACACTTCACACACAACACATGAATGGGGATGTATACACTGGATGATGGGTGCACATAAGGCATATGTGGAATATGGGAACTGCTGTGTCCGCCTTGCTGCATTCATTTCCCCAGTGATATTTATTACTGGGGACTCTTCTGAATGTTATTAGCTGGCCTGAATTATTACACCTTTAAAAGTTACTTCTTGTGGGCATGAAAGCAGGATGAGCACTTGACTCCGGGGTTTCCAGGGAAGTATGTCGGCAGGGTGCACTTGCAAACATGCCACGTCAGTTCTGGAGTTATGGAGGATAGCTGCCCATATTTGGGGCATGGCTAATCTCCAGTAGAGGGCACGTCGTAGCTGTGCAGTGGTGGCGGAACAAACAAACTCAGGGAGGAGGGATGCAGTATACATAACGACAAATGTTGATAGGTGCTTGCATACTTTTCTTTATTTATCCATTTGTCTATTGGTCACTCCATTTGTATAAACAAGTAATCTCTGGAGTGTCGTTGCGATATTTTGCTAAAAAAAACATTTTCCTCAGATGTAATTTGTATGACATTTGGTTTGTAGTTATGTAACGTGATTTCTTGTTAATTTCTTGATTAGTAAGTGAGAAATGAATATTCATCAGGAAACCAAATTCATGATAAATTATCACACTTCACCACTGTTGTATCAGAACAAAGTAATTATCTCAGACATCTAGGAGTAAGTTAGAAACATTTTGCATTGATTTAAAACAGTCTCAGTATATCTGGCAGTTGCAGTGAACACTGATGACTATATTCATAATTCTAATGGAAGTAATAATATTTATTCAGTATTTATCCAACAACAGTAATTTGTTTTTATGTTTCATTTAACTTACAGCATAATACATAGGTACATTTAACATGAGGCTTGTTTTACTGGATAGTGAAGAACTTTGTCACAGTTTTAGCACTTTAACAACTCAAGTGAGTGTTAACTTTGTTGTTTTTACATATAAAAAATTGTAATTTATTGTTAATTGTACTTTACAGCAGTAAGCAATATCGGTATATTCTTAAAAACTCTCAGGGACACGCACTCTTCCAAAACCCTCACATTGACAAGAAACTGTCCTGTGAATATTTTAAAACTGGAATGAAATAATATCGGACTTTTAAAAAAATTGCTTTAATTTTATTATTTCAATATTGATTTTAAAAATTATTATAGAAGAATGCCGTCTCACATGTCACAATTTCGAAAGTCTACAAATGCACCTATCTAAAAAAATTTATATTTTTGTTATAAATAAAAAAAACGACGACACAAGTACTTTGCAAAAGATAATAACGCAGAAATAATTTATTTCAAAAACAGAACAAACTAAAAGTAAAAACTTACACATTTGCCTAGCCACGTCCGTAATACAACTTATGCCAGCATCAGTCGTGTGCACACATTTGAAACACCACAGTCAGTGCATATATCATAACAGTGGTGTGTTTCTATCTGTAAATGTAGTTTGTTATGTAGGACTGATTTCATATTTTGATAGTTCAAAATAGATGATATTTCATATTAGTGGCTGAGCTACATTGATTTCATTGGCTTGTCTGTACTGCAGTTGGAAAATAAAGTGTGAAGGTGGATAAAATAAAAAATTCTATAGAGTCCTTAAATTTTTTTGCTAATAACCAAACAATCTGTACCTTGACGCCATCGGGTGAGACACGAGACAAACTGTGACACAATAACTTACTGTAGGTGGGTGCCAGCTGTGTTTTCTCAGTCACTGCACAGTTGAGACTCAGGGTTCTCAGGGATTCTGTGGGTTCTGTGTGTCCGTCTCACCCGAGCCTACTTACAAATCACTTTGAAATTACTAAACAGCTTTACTAATCTTTTATAAAACAATGGCAAGAGGTAGCTGTCATTACAAAGAAACACTTGGTGCACTGTATTACTTGCTTTTATTGTACCACTCATACAAAGAAAACGTGCCAGAAGTCTACTTTATGATTTACACTCGGACGTGTCTAGCTAACTCCGTTTGGGTGCTCTCCAGCTCGCAATTATTCTAGCGCACTCATAGATGGATGACTTCTCTGTGGTGTTAGAAAATACAATCTTCTCAAGGGAAGGGGTCGACAGCCACTAGGGTAGACTGACGATTTTCCCTGAAGATATGGTGCAGAGAATTACAATGAACAAAATGAACAAGCTGAACAAACATGTGTGATTATTTGTCATCACTAACGTGGACTCTTCAGGGTTTGTCTTGCCGCACGTGGTTAGTGAGGTGATGGCCTATACACATAGCCGGCTAGGACGGAAATAATATCACCGTACAAATTACACATGATGATACAAATACACTTGAAAGATGATAGGGCATGACATAAATGGTCACCTATAAACACGCAAGCAGTGAAAACAAGATTAGATGGTGCGGATACCGCTGGGTAACAGTTGTAGTGGAGCACATGGTGCAGGTGTAATTTCAATATTTCTCTGCAAAAATGACAAATTCCAGTCAGAACAAATGTTATTTCTATAGAGAAAATAATTCTTTTGCATATTAAATTGGTTTTGGACTGGTAACATGCCGGATGGCAAGAAAATCAGACATTGAAATGACCGCGTGGTCAAACATACAAAGCATCAATTACATAAAAATTACACGGAACCCTAAATAAGATTACATAAAACCCTGAAATAAATTGTGGCGCACATGATATTACACAAATAAACTCTCAAAGCCAATGGATGGCACGGACATTGACTTGCCGGTGGTTAATTACATGGTCGCAAGTGATGTTGCCATAAAACAATTAAACATGAAAAATACTCTTAAATACATATACAGAATTAAAGCCCTTAAAATCACATGCAGCAATAATACAGAAATTACAATGAAATGCCTTTAGCATAGGCGGATGGTACCTGATTTAAGTTGCGCTGGCCGCATGGCCTCTCCAACATCTTTCCTCCCTCTCCTCATTTATATTTCAAAAAGCTGCAGGGCACAAATTATTAAGTTAAGCAGAAGCATATTGCTGGGGAAAATATCTGGCAAAATGTATGCAAGCAAAGGTTAACTGGTATAATAAGAATGAACTATGGTAATCTACATCAGTGCAACAAGTTTGAAGTGCGTACGTGACAGTGTCTTACCTCGCCAGACCTCCCACAATGACTACGCCGAGGCTAGTGTCTCACGGACCTACCATGGCTGCTTATGGGGTTCACATAAGCGGAAGTGCTATGCAGGCCAAGTAAAACTTTTTATATATGAAAAAAAAATGGCACAAAAGTAATTTAAATATTGTTTTACATTTGATATTTTTGGTATTAATTTTCTGTATTATTTGAATGTCTTTTATGATGGCGTTCACACCGGAATAGTAATGTTCTTAATCTTCACACAGCTCACATTTTGAATTCATAACCAAACATTGTGCAATAATTTTAAACATACAATTTTCGAACATTTAAAACATTTCAACCCTGGAAGAAAACAAAAGACACATTTTTCACTGCAAATTAATATTCCGTTACGGGAATGTTCCAACTGGAGCCTCTTTGCACATGTGCATGCCCTCATGTCATGTGAGTGGTGAGCGCTATCATGGGCTTAACGCTGCTGGCTGTTAGCTGGCGTCAACCTATTTAAAGTCATAATACAGTTTTCCCTTAGGCAATGTTTTATTAGAGCTCAGCAAAATGATTAAATTAAAATTTTATTATGAATTTAATTAGAAGCTTATAGCACAGTGAAGATAAATCAACTTAGAGACAATTATTTGGCTAAGTAGTTTTATGTTGCTACAGGAAAAGAGTAATCTTTTGTTGCCATCATGTATTTCATGTAGCAGAAATTTTTATTTTCCTTTACGTGCCTTTAAATACATGGCTGTATACCAATGATGATGATGTATTCTTTAAGGTAACACTTCTTTTTAGTAGTCACTTCTGTGTCCTAATAACTTTGGTTTGTAACAGGTGGACTTGTACAATGCAGGACCAGATAGTGGTTCTGCTATCTCTGGCATCTTCATCAAGAATGTCTTGCAGCAGAGTCCAGCAGGCCGAGCAGGAGATCTAAAGGTTTATCTTTATAGTACATCCTACAGTTCATTTACAGTATTTCAGTCACACATTTTAGTGTTCATTTTAACTATCTCATTAATTTTTCCAGCATTTTTAAAGAGGTGGTTTCAGTCTTCACTCATTGAAACATATTAGCAAATATAGTGCCATTATATTGGCTCTCAAGACCTCGATGTTAAGAGCCACCCAAATATCTTCAATTATTCACAGTGCCTTAATGATCACTGTTTTGGGGATAACCTTCCCAACTTTCTGTTTATAATATTCTGTAAATGTCCCTTTTATGATTTTTCAGGAGACATTAGATTGTGTCATAGGTACTACTTTGAAATTACTTCTGGATACTACCAATTCTGTAAATCTGAGAGATAATAGAGGTGCGGCAGAAATGATGCCCACATTTGAAAACCAAATTAGAATATAATGGCTAGTCATACACGGAAAGTAAGAACTGTAATGAAACGCATATACGATACAGTTTTGTTTCAGTTGGACATGAATATTTTCACGTGCAAGTCAGTGGTGAGACATTGCCATATCCGTACAGCATCATTTAGCATAATGATCATGATCATCCAGGGTAGAATGCAGGCAACTGCGTTACATCAGCAACAACATTGTTGGTGGCACTTGGTGGGACGACATGTAATGACGCACAGCGGGAATCAGCAATTGGAAACAACAATGTGTCATCAATGAGGGTCACCACTTACGTGACATTATGTCCAAAACCACCTGCCCGCTAACTATATCGTATGTGCTTTTCATTACAGTTGTTAGTTTTCATGCATCAGTAGCCATTATATTCTAGTTTGATTTTCAAATGTCGGCATTATTTCTGCCGCAGCCTGTATATAATAATGCTCCCACAGAAATATTCCAATGTAAATCTTGGTATCACGTTGTTTAATATTTAAATTTGGCATTCCCATTTAAGAATTCAGTCACTAGGACATAAGAAAATTTTACGTGTTTTATTTTATTGAGATGATTATCACCCCAGCTTTCATTTTAGATGGCCTGTGGTTAGTTGTTTGAAAGGTTTTTGCAATGGAGGTGAATGATTAAGTGAAATATTTTGAACATACATCATTGCTACACAACTTGGGCTTTCTGTGATGACATAATAGAGCAACGAAGTATGTTCAAAATATTTTACGTAATGGCTAGTGGTTAGGCATGGAATGCACTTTACAAACTAAACTTGGACTAGGTCTAAAACTTCAGGACATTTTGTATAAGTTATGGATGGTGGTGATTTGAGTTTACTTTCTATGTTGAAGTCAGCTCTCCACTATGGCTGAGATTTTGTCTCATTTGGTTCCTGTAGTATATTTTTCCAAAATTTTAATAATAACCTACGACATAGCAAACAATACAAACATTGTCCTTGCTCGACTGTACAGTGCTGCCAAACTCACAACACTCAATATACCACAACTTCTCCCCCACATAATACTGATAACTGCCGCAACCCCATAGGAAGAGAGATGCCAGTTTGATAAGCAACTTTGGGTCATAATGTGTGACCACTCGTGAAGATGCGATAAAGTGCTTCAATTCAACAAAAGCATTATTACACACGGTAGACCAATGCCACTGATGGTCCTTGCAAAAAAGCTCATGTATAGGCGCTGGACATGTGGAAAGGTGTGGCAGGAAGCGTGCGTAGTAATTTATTGCCCCTTACCAAGCTCTCAGTTGCTTCATGTCCATTGGGGCTGGGGCATCAACCACTGCCCTAACCTGTTCAGTGCATGTATACAACTCATCTCGATCAACCATGTGCCCTAAAAACTTACTTAGATGCCTGGAAAAACTTGCACTACCTTCATTCACTTTAAACCCACAGTCACTTAGGCATTGCAGGAGTTTGTGTAATATGTCCCAATGTTGCTGCTTTGGGTTGCCCATTATCATAATGTCATCCTGAAAACAAAATACACCATCCAATCCCTGTAGAACTTGGTTCATAGTTCTCTTCAATATCGCTGGACATGACGTTATGCGAAAAGGAAGATGCGAGTAGCAGAAAAGGCCCTTGTGAGTATTAATAGTGCAAAGCTTTTGGAACTCATCATCTAACTGCAGTTGTTGGAAAGCATTTGATAGGTCAGTGGTGGAAAACTCTACCCCACCTTGCAGCTTTGGGAATAATTCATCCACGCGAGGCAACGGGTAATGTTTCACGACTAGCTTAGGATTTAGAGTTATCTTGAAGTTGGTACAAATTCTAACTGTACCATCTCTCTTTGCAACAGGGACAATGGGAGTCACCCAGTCACTAAAATCTACTGGCTAGAGGACACCCAATCGCACCAACCTATCTAACTCTACATCTACTTTGCTCTTTAACACAAAGGTAAGTGATTGTGCAGCACAGAACACTGGAATGGCACTTTCCTTCAGCTGTAGTAAATAAAACCTTGGTCCCCCCAGAATCGTTCCCAAACCTGCTGCAAACAAAGTTGGATATTTTTGTAGCAAACAATCAAGCACTGCAACATTATTTGATGCTATATGATTTCGAAGTGGCCACGGAAAGTGGAGCACTTCATATCAGTGCCTTCCCATAAGAGAGGACCTCCATTTGGTACTACAAATAGGTATATTGACTGTACCACACTGAGTCATAACGTTATTGTAATACCATTTCAAGCAATCACTGGTATGGGTAAGAGAATAAGAAGGGAAACATTTTTTGTACGTTTCTTCAGAAATCGCTGAGATAGGTGTTCATCTATAAATTTTCTTGTCAAGAATAACATTCCCTACAGTTACTGGCAAAATCTAAGGCTTGGGGTGTGCTCCCGGCATTAGCAGTTGGTACAGAGATGCAAACCCCTCTTCCAATGTGGCTTCTTGTGAGTCCTCAGTATTCTTAGCATGCAAGACATTATGTAACTTGGCCTTCCTGTGTGCTTGTTGAGTGAGGTTAGGGCACATTCGCTGAAGCTGCCCTGAACGTTTACAATGACTACATCTGTACTTGTAAAATCTACACACACTAAGGGCATGATTGACACAGCCACAACATGAACACTTCTTTTGTGGGGAGCCTTTATGTGATCAGTTCTGCCGAGGACGAACTTTCACAACATTTACTGTTTCATATTCTGGGTGCAACAGCACAGACACCTTAGACTCTGTTACACAAGGCAATGTATTGTCTAATGCCAACTCGTACGATGTGGCTAAAGCGACTGCCTTGTCAAATGTCAGATCGTCCGGTTCCTAAGCACTAAACCAAGGAAACTACAGAAGTTACAAAACCTGTTAATTTACATAATCCTACCACAAAATCAGCGTCAGTTTTGTGACTTTGTTTCGCCCTCTTATGAAAGTTATGGCGTTCGGCAATGACCAAAGGTTTTGGCGAAAAATGAACACCCAATAAGCCAACTAACTCGCTGTTGCAACACTAATTCGGTTTTTTTTTTGTTCTGACAAATTTCTTAAAACTTCATATGTGTCCTTCCCTATTTCTGAAATGAGGAACACCCGCCATTTGCAGTGAAGATTTTTTTCCAGCCATTCAAGGTAGGAATTCCAGGAATCTTCTCCAGGAGTGAAATATTCGACGAAACCCACCATTGTTGTTGCTCAACCGTGCAGTGCTGCCAAAGCCGCAACTCTCAATATAATATAGTTCCTATCCTCATATGAGCGCTAATTTTATGAGGGCATCCCATCTAGTTACCTGATTTTCTTGGGGCTCCTCACACTATCTTCCCATGTGGCAAAAGTGAGTTGTGCTGGACAAACTATTTACATCTTCAGAGTGATTCTCAAATTCTTGATGAATGGGGTCAAGACATTCAAACATTGACCTTCTCAATTCTTCTGACAATGTCAGACCACCATTGTTCACCATTTCTCCTGACATTTGACGCGTGTCGCTCCCACGTATTTTTAATACAAACGATTACGACTCATCTAACTAGTATTCCTACTACAGCCAAGTAAAAGTCAGACCCTGCCAACCTTGTACATGGACGTTGCGAATAGCTATAACCATGGATGGCACTTCCGAATACGTTGAAACGAATGTTGCACAAGCCAGTGAGCATGCCGTCCTCCTCTCCCCTGCACTGAGAGCCTTCAAGCCATCAGTTGCCTCGGGGCACAGCCGAGTGCCACCAAACATACATGAGGCCGGGAGACAGACAGAAGGTAGATACTCCCTCCTCTGGCCTCGTGCTAGCGGGATGTCATGAGGCAACGTCACACCTCCCACCGTGGCCCGGCGCTGCACCTATCCTTTTGGCTATAGAAGTCAGTGCGCGCCGGGGCTCGCGAGTTGTTCTTCCCGATTCTTGTGCTCGCTCCATCACTTTGTGTGCTAGGGCCTTCGATGAGTCACCAAGTCTTCAGTAACCACCAGATGCTGCTCCCATTGTCGACAACAGTCTTCAGCAGCTACCAGAGGTTTCTTCCATTGCCATCACCAGAGGCTCTTCTGCAGCAACAGTTACCAGAGGCTTCTGGACAATGACCACCACTATCTACCAAAGGGTCTTCATCTTCTAACACCACAACACCCTCCGCTAGCGATTCCTCCTGGACAGTAGCCGCTTCTACTTGCTGGTAGGGGCAACTACACTCCCTGCTACTAGAGCAGTGGATCCCATTTATTAATTGTCTCATCTAGACATCCCAAAGTTTTAATGAGTTACGCTAAGTATTCTTAGTTATCCCTTGATATCATTTGCTTCCCTGTATAGCCTAGGACCAGGTCACCTACACCAGTACAGTGTAGGTAACTTCCATACATATTGTCTGCTTGGTTAGGAGATAGAATCTGTCACTGTATTTATTATGCCATTAATAAATACAGCTTTGTTCCTTTAACTGAGGGTATTCTTCCTAGAGAGTTCTTCTCCATGACTACTAGGAACAGTACACGTAGTGCACTGTCGACCGATACTGGACATTTGACTATACGAATTAGATTAGGATTGTGGATCCCCATCAGGAATCCAACAGACTAACACACACACCATTCGATGGCCAGCTGTTCTAGACCTCCGGGGATAGAACAGCAGAGCCCCAACCACTAGTAACTCATCCAACCAGGGAGAGACAGTGCTCTTGAGTTGTATCCATACCGGAGCACCTATGTTCTGGTGGGATTATTTGCTCGAGGGTTACGGCCTGGCCTTGGTTGTGACCTACACCCAGTAATGGCAGGAAGGCTACCATATGGATCAATGCTTCTGGTCAGCCCGCCAGTGGTGGGGGCCTTCTGGAGCACCAAGCTCGTGCCAGCAGCCACTGCTGGTAGAACACTAAGATAGGGATTTGTACCACATCCGTGGTGCACAGCCTATATTGTTCAGCGGCTTCTCATAACCTCTATGCCTTTTGGGATAAGGCACGGCTCAAAGAGAGAGGAGCAAAGGACAGCTTACCCTGCTGCCAAGCAGCAGTCTGTATTAACCCCTCCTACTTTGAGTAGGTAAGTGGAACGAGACCCCGCTGCTTTAACCTGACTATTAGAGAGACCGGCCTCTCCCGTATATAAGTACACCAAGGAGAGACACATGGTTTCCAACCCCAGGTTTTGGAGTCTGGAAACAGCCGCCTGGAACCTATGGTATTGTATTGGCCAGCACGTTATCACAACCTACAGACAGTTGTCTGCACCTCCAGTTCCAGCCAGCAGAGACCAGCAGCACCACCTTCGGCCAAAGACAGTATAAGTAAGCCAGGTATCCCCGACACCTCCTGCCATCTGATTACCTCCATAGTCAGACCAACTGTAGAAAATTGAACCAGTAAACCCATAACGCCACGTGTTTGGTCTAACACAACTCAAAACCACGACGACCGTGCCAGCTACCACTTAACGTCACATTCAGTTCACAAAATTTATTATTTTATGCGTTAAAATGCACATTTCACTTTCTCGCACTTTGTAGTTTAGTTTATTGCCCACTCTACAATTTCATTACATTGGTTTTGAAGAAACAGGTTTACTGCTTCGAGCTTGACAGTGAACTTGTCGAGTCTAATTCAGACTCTCTGCAAATACTTTTGTGTGAGATTTATTTCCTTCAGTTCTTCACAAGAGAAAAAATAAAGGTAACTCGGGAAAGAGAAATCACACACAGCAGTAAGCTAAACCTGAGCTGATCAGCCACTAAACACTGTGCAAATACTGGTTGGCAGTAGTGCAGATTTGTAGGTTACTATGTAGTTCAATATGATGGTTTCTAGACTGCACTAGTATTCAGGCAGATAATGCAGTAATTACAGTGCTCGGATGTCCCATTGTGTTTCGCTTCATTTTCAAATTTGGTGAAAGTATACATTCCCAATAAGAAAAGTTTGATGGTTATAAAGATATATTGTTAAATTCATATTTATCTCTTAAGATATTTTGGGCAGATTTTATAATTCCAGAAAGTGCTCAAAATCCAAGTGAAAGACTTAAATAGCCTTCCTAGGGGTGTCATAGCACCCCATCTTGGCTGGTATAGTCTGTTCACAGTAAAATGAGCACTTTTGAAAGCTCTGCTTAAGATCTATTTGTACGCATGTTGTGTATTCTTCTGCCTTATGTAAAATTAACATTGCCATGGGCCTCGTCACTTTATTCATGTGTTGGACAAGTGAAACTGTGAAATTATTTGAAAAGTAAATATTGTGCAAATATCCTCGTTTTTTACACTTTGATGCATTAAAATAAACAGAAAGCGAAATAAATGATTTAAGTTATCACAAATGGTTACCCAACACTTTTTATTCGACGTTGGGTTATGGAACTACTTCCCATCAATCGTAACGAACTTTAGTGGGCGCATGTCACTCAGTGCGTTTGTTAAAATATACGCAATTAGAGGCAGTGACTTTTTTCTAAGGTTGATTTCAATACTGCTCACTTTATCGTGAACCGCCTTTACAAGCGGTGGACTGCTCCCCTCGCCAAACTTTAGTCGGCACTGGCATTGTATATTTGTTATTTTTATTTATCATGATAGAATGTGGTACCATAACACACTGTACTGGAAAGAGTTGGTTTTGATTCCCATTTGTCATCGTGGTTTCAGTTTTTCATGTTTTTCCAAAACAACTTCAGGTTAATGCAGTTGTGATTCCTTGTTCTTGGTATGCTCAGTTTTTTCCCTTGTTTTTTCTTTCCAAGTTACTTGTTTATCTTTAATAACCTCTTTAAGCAGTACATAAAAGTAATGAATGTTCTTGATTTTTATTTTCACACAGCAATAGAACCATATATGTAATTGCATATTAATTTTCAGCTTCACCGGAAACACTAAGTCTTTGGTATTTTTGATCCAAAATATCAAAGGAAGTTTGTGGAAGTAGCTGCAATATCTTCGGAAGCTTCTGACTACTGATTACTTCGGGAGTTTATATGTTTGCAAGGTGGGGTTTCTTTATTTAGAAAAGAATAATTTCATTTAACAAGAAGAATTTGGGAAAGAATGTGACTGCAGATGTAATATGCAAATAACTCTTTAAGATACTTACTAAATATAAATTTATTCTCCAGTTTTTTCCATCCAAGTATTCTTCTGGGAACCTTGGTGAAATGTACAAAGGTTGAAACCTATTTTAGACCTGAATGTGGTGAAAATTTCCAACAAAATAATGTTGCAATTTCTCAAAGTCAGCGGGCTAAACCAAATTTGTTAAGGAATGGAGGATAGGGTTAATTATAATTTCCTAATTTTATTTACAATAACTACAAACTAAATTCTGTCAACCCAACATCTCCACAGTAAATTGATATCACTTGCTGTTTACAATTAATGACTTCAATCAATACAATTTACAATTACCTCAAGGAAATTAATGTTATTAAATAATTAAAAATATGTCCCAATAGACAGTGTATCAAAATCTATTTAATTATTTCATTAATTATATGTTCATATTTGACAGTTCCGATCTTTACATTAAAGTCCGTATCACATGTTCATACAGTCCCACCTCATTATTGTCCTTGTCCCACCAGTCTGCAATGTTGTAGAGTTCTTCGAGCGCCCTCAAGCACAGTAGCCTTCACTCATCAGGTTCCATGCCCTCTTGTCCATTCACACCACAACCACCCCATCTGCCGTCGTCTCGCAATCTCCCATCATCATCCGTCCCCTTCGCAGATGTCTCTTGCTGCACCATGCGTCACTCAAAGTACCGCACTTGGCCAATGGGCTTCCACACAAATAGACTGCAGAGCCTTGGACCGCTGCAATATTTATAGGGTTGTAGGCCATTGTTCAGAAATTCCTCTAAATCCCACGGGTCGAGGTTGGGTCACTCCCTCATAGAGCCAGACCGTGCATGGAGCTCATGCCTTGTGCATCAGTTGGCACATAACAATAATGATATGTTCAATGAGTGTGTTTAAGTGTAACAATTAAATAAGTTTTTATGCAGTAGTTAATTTTAATGAAATACCGTTTCATTTTATTATAAAATTTGTATGTTACTACTTGTAAATAAAAGCATGTGGTTAATGTAAAATTATTCAGAAAAAAAAAATTGAAATTTTAAATATTTTTTCACAGCTGCAGAGAATTTTTTACAGTTTGTTTAGCCTTTGGTTGTTGATGATAAAGACCACAGTTAGCACATGTATTTGATACCAATATAATCATCCTCATTGAAATAATTTACATTGATAAAGAAATCTTATTTTTACCAAAATACTTCAAACTGAAGATGTGTGACTATTATTTTCAATTCCCCAGTATCATTTGTAAGATTTTGTGACTGTCAAACTCTGCTTGAAATTTGACAGATATTCTCTATTGTATGCTCAGGGTTGCCATAGCTGACAATAATTTATTTGAACCAGATTTTTATATATTTCGTAAATCTTTAGTAGTAGTTTTTTTGACAACAGGTTGTCTTTTGATTCATGAAAAATGAATATAAATGTATTGTAATTTTGAGTAAGAAACCAAAATCTGTGGGCAACTTTTTGGCACCTCACAGCTACGTGTAAATGTCAGCCTGCCATTAAAAAGACTGTATCTAAACAGCACAAAATCACAAAAGCCCAATGGCAGCCACCAGAACACATTCCTATACTTTGTTATATTTTGTTCACCTCTTTCGGTTTGCAGTTGATTTGTTATATTTCATTACTAAAATTAGATAAATAAAAAAATAATAGTTTGTATTATTTGTTTAGTGATACCAAGTAGCAGTGAAACTGCTACATATGTTTCTCATGAAAATAATCCTAGCACAGGTAGCTTATGTTGTCCTAATGCACATGTTTTATGATATCTTGCCCATTTTCATTGACTGTTGCCAATAAAACGTTTTTTATATACCAATAACAGACACTGTTATAGAATATTACTACAACTAATGCTTTTATTTGAACCAATCTACGCTCTCTGTACTGCAATTAAATATGACCTCATGAAGAAATAACTTGTGTGAAATGCATCACACTTGGCTAAATATTCACTTACAAAGTTAGCATAAACTGTTATCTATGATTGCATCTATTTGTTTCCATTTTGGCTACAAAAATCTGTAAATGTAAGTTAATACATTTCATGCTGATTTATGCCCTAAGCCCACTTAATTTAATTGTAGCATACTACTCAAAATGAAATTAATAAAAATATTTTTAGTAAAATATTATGTTTCATATTTATGTATATTTTTGCTTGGTAGACAGTAATTTGTTTTTTAGCTTAATCATGATCAAGGAATTGCTTGGATAATTGTATATTCCATGTTGTTGAATAGTTTGTATCCTTCTTTGTAATAATAAGATGATTATCAAGTTATTGTAATGTTGATTCAGACTGGTGACAGAATTCTGGAGGTGGACGGCATTGACCTACGGCAAGCCAGCCATGAGAGAGCAGTTGAAGTTATTCGCGGCGCGGGGAACCCTGTACGCTTCTTGGTGCAGTCACTCATCCAGTGGGTGAGTTGGAAAGTACAGTTTCACCAACATTCAGAGAGCAATTGTGCCACACTTGCTGTCATAAAATCACTCATTCAGTATTTAAAAGAAAATTACTGTAAATTTTTTTGAAATATACGATTTTTATTGATTTATCAAATTACTTGCTCATTTATTATTTTTTTTATTCGTTAATAAACTATTTTAGTGTGGTACAAACATTTTTGTCACAAGGTGACATTGTTACGTCAAAAAAGGGGTAGGTTTTCATAACCTGTATTGATTTGGTGAATGAAAATTAATTTTTTTGCCTGTGCTTCTTGTTGTATCTGTGAACCTGCATGACTTAAAAAAAAATGCTTCTGATTGTTTGTAGTTTAATTAATAATATGTGTTGTTTGTTAATTAATAAAATATGATAGCTTTGCATAAATGTTTTACATTGGTGTTATTTGAATGATATCCTTTGAAGCATCTTTGTTGTGGTTCCTGCTGCTGCATGCTTTGTTTTTTTGAAAAGCATGTACTGTGGGGTGCTTTGCTTGTAAACATATTTTTCCCGGAGGAGCACAAATGTTGTCTCTGTGAGAGCTGATCGGTCAGACGTAGTAAGTGTGAGTGGTCGTCCTGCATGACTCGTTACAGAGTGTGGACGGGGATGTAGAGAGTCAAACGTCTGAAGTTGCGTCCGCATCCTCCGCAGGAGCAGCTGGTGGCTCAGTACGAAAGAGAAGAGCTCCGGCACCACCTTCCCCCACTACCGAGCTGCTAAGGTCTGCTCCCGCGCCCATCCCGCAGGCTCGGACACCCACGCCTGAAATCATACAGGTCAGTTCAGTATTAACTTTGCATTTTGAGTAATAAAACACGAGAAACTACTGTCCAGCAGGCATAAACATTGACCAAAGAATGACTACATAAATGAGATACCTATACTTGTAATACTTTACTTGTTTAATGCATGTTGGATTTCCTTAATGTAAAATTGTTGTAACCTAACATTCAGCAACATGTTAGGTATGTTTCAATGATCAAAATTCTGACTGTAAACCATATTTTTATATGTTGCAAATCAAAAGTGGTGTGAAAATTTCCAAAAACTAAAATATTGTGTATATTTTGTATTGGGGAGAAATTAGTTTCTTTTTTAAATTAAAGCCTTATACAAGTATCATGTTTAAGTATATGATTGTAACAGAAGCATTATGATAGACTGACTACCTTGCAGTTTTACAGTTTCACGTTGTAAGATTGGTGATGGTTTACATCTTACTGTGTTCATAAATGACCAAGAAATTGTTTTGTGTGTTGCATTTTTTTTTGTATAAATCCAGCTTTACTCCTACCCTAGTGTGTGCCCCCAACTGACATTTATTTAGACCTAAAATTTTGTGACACGCTTATTTTATGTATAAAAATATTAAATGGTAGTGTATATAGGCAATATTTTCCAACATAATATAAATGTGGGTGAAGTGCAACTATGTACAGTGATGAAAAATCAGAGCTGATGTAATATTTAGGCTTCATTAGAGGTCTAAATATATTTGATATAATAGACAAAACAGCCACTTAATTTAATGTTAAATTATATTTTTATACATGATGATTTTGATATGTTATTACACTAACCAGAAATTTTCAGATACACTTTTTATTTTGGTAATAAAATTTTGTAAATTGTGTCAAATATTGAAATATCAGAAAAAATTTGCCAGATATACATATTTGCAATAATTATAATGTGATGGGTTGTTGTGGGCTCAGGAGCGGGTAAAAGGATGTTGGAAGTTTGCGGTGACAGATTTAGATCACTTGTTTATATTAATTGTGATAGTAAGGGCACCAGATCATTTGAGCAGAGACTCTTCTCTAGAGGCGGCCCATTTGCCCGCGTGGTTGCTCATGGACTTGCCCTGTGCCGACAATGACGTTGTATTACTGAAAAATTATACCTGTCTGCCTGCCTAGTGAGGATGTAAGCCTCCTCATATGCCACTAATTTCTGGGTGAGATTGTTACGGCCATCTCACATGCCGTTAAAACTTACATGCCCAACAATCATGTCACTCATAAGATGCAGTGGTTCAGTGGGTAGATGAGCCAAAATTACGTAGCCGTGAAATAAAACACCATTTGCTAAACAGTCCATTTACTCACTGCAATAATCCTCCTGGGAGGCACTTACATTGTTCTGACAGCTCTGGTGTGTTTGTAACCTAAACGAGGAAAAAGGTATGAAGTTGATGAACAATTACAGGTCTAAACGATCCCGGCACTTTTGAGCTTGCGGGACATGGGGGTGGTGTAGCCTCTGGGTGATGAAAGTTACATTACATTTCCATAATAAAAAAATTAGTGTTGAAGCTACGTGATGATTGATGCAAAAATTGTGAAGGCCCAGAGGCACGCAATGTGTGACAACCCCAGGCAGCGCTCAAGTACCAACTGAAGAAAATGGTGGAGGTCAGCGAAGACTCAGCTCAAAAGTGCAGGAGAGAAACAAGAAAATACGTAACATTTATTACAAAAAGAACAAGTACACTGAAACGTCATGACCCTGCATTACCAAACAATTGAACAGTAATTAATTATCTTTGACAAACAAATTACTTAAGGATATAAAAATGTGTTGGCAGTAAACAAGTTAAGCAATGTATTGTTACAAAGTTCTGGGGCTGTCTCACCCAGTACATTGCCTCATTCATTAAATTTAAAACACAATTACACTGCAATAAAGAAATTTATTAATTGTACTCTCAAATTTTACTTTAGTAAAGTGGCATTCGAGTGGCTCGAGCAAGTCAAGTCCACTTTCACCCCAGGAGGGGTGTGGGTAGCCATGCCTGAATGGCTATAAAACAATTAGAACTCTTCGTGAAAACTATTTAGGCTGAATTTGGTAATGGTGATATTTTTGAAAAATTGCCTTTATGTCAGGCTGCACTCACACTTCCCGCACATGCACACACAGTGATGTAGCATGTTAAGAGGGGCACACAAAGAGAGCTTCTGGAACTCTGAAACTCTTGAGCTGTTGTGGTCCCCTCACTGCATTCATTTCTCCAGTGGCAACTTTACTGGGGGGGGGGGGGTTGTTTGGTGATAGTGGTCGGCCCAAATTAATATGCCCTCAAAAGTTGCCTCTTGAGGACATTAACATGGGACGGTCACCTGACTCCAGCATTGCCTTGGACGTTGTACAGGTAAGGTGCACTCCTAGTACATCTCGCTAAGGCTGGCATCATGGAGGTGTAACTGTCACGTTCAGGCCGACTCCACCCTAGTAGAGGGCATGTCACAGCTGTGCAGGTGTAGCGGGACAAATGGGCTAAGGGAGGAGGGATGCTGCATGCATCAAATTAACACTTCATTTGATATATCCTAGTATATCATTGATTGATACATGTAAGTAGTTAAACCAAGGTTTCACCAAAGGACACACTGTCAGAGCTTAGTTTTAGAATCATAATTTTTTTAAGTCTATTCAAAAATGGATCTAGAAATATTAATTTCATCAGCAAATACAAATCTTACACCTAATATACTCTACTTATTTAAGTTGGGTGTACCATCATGAGCTACACCTATACACGATGTACTAGTGTACTTCCATACCTGAGTGTAACTGGTTCATGAAGATTCTTGTCGCAAGCAAACTAGAATCACCTATATTCTAGTGTTTATAGTATTAAATTTGTACTATAAAAAATTTGAAGACTATTTTGTTTGAAAATTTATACATGTTCACCTTATTTTACATCAGTTTGTGTTCACATGTAGTACTTAATTTTTGTCTGTGCAGGAGGGACTGCGTGACGAAACGAAACAAGAACTACAGCAGAAGAAAAGAGCATCAATTCACCAAAAACCACCACTACCCAAGCCTCCGTCCGACTCTAATAAACCTCAGTCACAACAAGCAGCCAAGCACAGAGTGTCTATCAGTGAGAAGCCACCCGATGTAAAGAAACAGTCGGAGAAAGCTAAAGAATACTCGTCAAGTGAGGACAGTGACAATGATGAAGATGAAGAGGATGTCAGAGACTTGGAAGGCAGAATTATCACCAAAACAGGACATGAGGTGAGTGCCAGAGTTACTAAGTTTACACACACCCACACACACACATGCTCATGAAGTTGTACTTGTAGAGAGCACATACAAGAGAGATGGTTGCCATAAGTTTTCAAGATAATGCAACTGTTCACAACGTAGGGTTTTGCAAAGAAGAGTTAAATCAGGTTAGTAGTAGTGTATATCCTAAGCAAAGGGACTGAATTTGAAGGGATTCCAAGTTGGAGAACACAGTGGGTGACATATGTTTAGTTGTGATTTACTGAATGTTCCAAAAGGCACTTCCCCTGCGTAATGGATATTGATTACCAAAAGTGAAGTTAATGTAGCAAGAAATGTTAACATTATAATTTGTTGAGGAGTAGATTTATTTTCCACTATTAAAAATGGCAACAACAGTGCAGAGAGCCCCTAACCCCACACCTGACTTTGTACCATGCCGTAGGGCCACGCGCCATAACGTATACTGCAGCCAGGGACCAATCAGTAGCCAATAAACCAAGCTTTAACACAGTAAGTTAGCCCAAGCCTCTGTCCAGCACTAAGAACCCTTGTCTGGCAGTGATGTTGCTGTCAGTTCAACCAACATCACGCCTCACATGAAATGACGATACTTAGTTTTTGAACTTTAATTTGTTGCTGAGCACCTCTCGCCAATTCGGAAGCTGCCATGCTGCCCATTCCTGGCAGAAGGTCACACCTGCTCAGCGATGCTCAAGTTGTAATAGTAGACATCGTAAGGGATGCTGCAATGACAGATCACACTGTGTTAGTCACCTGCATCTGGTACTTGTGGATACAGGTGTTATCCTGGGGTGCCGTGACATGTTTCTGGATGGTGTGCAGCAACTCCTGTGGAGTGCTTACAGCCTGTCGCACAATGAAACGGTGATGGTCCGCCGGGGACAATCCGAACCTTCCCTATGGGTGTGTGTAACCTCCTGTTCCCAATGCGTCCAACACCAACTCACAGTGTAGGCAGAACGGTTCAAGGGACAAGCAATGCGCTGAAACTTCCAACTTGCCTCTCAGAAATCGACAATGTGGTATCTCTTAAACTCATCCAGCTGGGCAATGGCTTGTTAAATGCGCTGTCGGGGCGTGCTGCATGTTCACTGAACTTGGCTAATTGGCTCATGCTTCTCACACTGCTATGAGTAATGGAGGGACATGTATGCCCTCTAGTGGTACATCCATATGAGCAAATTGCATTAAACCAAATGGATTATATTTCGGGCTATGGCGATACTGTGTGGCAACCTTTGTTGTTCTCATAGGATTCGTTCATGGTGTTGAATTTTTTTTGGAAATGTGTTTGTTATGTAAGTAAAATATTCATATCATACATTTTCACCATAAACATACTGTATTTAATAATACAAAAAAATTCACGTTTTCCATACATTCAAAACTCCAGTCAGAACTGACAAAATGTTCATTGACTACACATGCGGTAGGTAATAATGAAGACATTAACGTGGGACGTGGGATGATAATACTGCTTGCTTGCCTTGGCTGATGTCAAAAACCATCAGCAAAACCATAAAAAATGCCACCATTTCAATTAACAAAAAATTGTAGTTCAGCTCGGAGCACTGCACGTAAGAAACAGTATTTCAATGTGTTGATGTATGATGTTTCAAGAAAAACTTTCTGTGTGTGGTGGGATTTGCTTTGATTTAAACCATGTTAGCTTGCTTGACTTTGCTTGCTTGATTGAAATATTGTCTCTATTTTAGTCAGTTTACAAAATAAATAACCTTCTCAAATTCCCTTTTTATTTCTCTTCTTTTGTACACTATCCAAATGTTCATAAATAGTTCTGTAAAAATATTTGCTATTAAATTGGTCGGTTTTTACATCAATAATTCAAACTATCACCTGAAACAAACTTCCTCAACATGTGTCTTCACTCAAAGAGTACGTAAACAAATTTCCACTTAATTATCTGCAGCTACAGCTAACTACATGCATCCATAAGCACTCTGCTACAGTTGTTTGAGTTAAGTGTGATGTGCATGAGTCTACTGGTAAACTTATTTCTGAACACTGTGTGATTTGCCAAAAACATTGTGAAACTATCCTCTCCCTCATCTCTTCACACCACACCTACATATGTTATTCTTTCCATCTATGATCACTATTTTACGTAGTCATTCATTATGTCTATGGTTTGCATTCTGTCTGTTGTGTTGCCTGGTTATGCTCTTGGTGTCAGGCGACCTTAGTGAGGACTGTTATTGTCCAAGCTGTTCAAAATAGCTCTGAGTGTCTGGTATGGGTTAGGGCGTGTCTTCCCTCTATGCATTCTGGATATCCTCGTACTCCAGGTTTGTGTTGTGACCTGTGAGCTACTGCCATCAACCTGTCTTGCCACTGGCCTCCTCGCGTCTGCTGTAGGTACAGAGAGGTACGATGTGTTCAGCCATAGGATGCCCTGTGATATGAATCCACTCAACTCAACAGTGTAGTATAGGCTGTTCACAGTAAAGTGAGCACTGTTTAAGGCCCAGCCAACAGTCATTAACCACTAATTAATATAGCTTATTGCAGCCTCAGCTGTTAAGTTTTGAGTGTGGTGAAATGTATACACTGTGCCTATTAGTCACATTGCAATTTTTTATATTAAAAAGCAGCAGAAGGGTGGAACTTATATGAAAGGAAAAACTTAGAAGGGCCTTAATGAGTGCTCACTTTACCGTGAACAGCCTACATCTGGGGAAATTATTCATGACCAGGGTACTGGATAAACCTGGACATAATCCAACTCGCCTCTTCCTTTAAGGTTAATTACAGGACACGGTATTACAGATCCACCTGCCACCACCATGAGTTATACTTTCAAAGAAAAATGTCATCTCCTTTTTTTTTGCAGTGATGTAAACACTTGCCTTGTTCCAAGGAATCCTTCTTTTCTCTGGAAAGAAATGCTGCAGGTCAGAGTGTGAACCCATCTGTTTGAATGTGGCTGCAGGGTGTGATATTGTGGGATGTATATCACGACCCTGTTGTTGATGATATGCACTGCTTATCTGCAGAGGGACCCTTCCACAGTCCACCCTCATCTCCACTCAGGTTGGCCAGGCCTAACATTCTTTTTTATTACCATCAACATCGTGCATCACCAGTTGGCATATGTTTTTGTTAGTAGACAAGTTTCCCAGCAGGGCACTTTTATGTTGGGATTCAGGGTCACAAACATTTCAACAGGCCTCACCAAATTTTGTCATTGGTTAAGCCCATCTTGAGGTGCAACATAACATCATAGAGATAGCCACTGGTGTCATTTCACAGCAGCATGGACCTACACCGGTAGTGAAGAATGGTATATGAATCAAGGCAATAGCTGAGTAAGAATAAAGTACCTTGCAGAATTGACTCCAATTTATTATCTTATTTCTCTAGCCACCCTAAACTCCACCTTACAGATGAAGGTTCGCCTAGCAGGAACTCAAGTTTTCTATGCTTCCACACCTTAGCGGCAGGAAATGTTGACTCGATGAAGTGCAGATTATATTATGTTGAAAGAATGTATCAGAGTGTTGAATGCTGTAAGTGGCCCTGTGCACACACTTAAGTAACCTTATAGTAGGGCCAACTGAGTGGTAAATGATTGAATGTGGATGGAGACCAGGCCAACGTGGATGAAATGTAGCTCGGCTATTCCAGCATTTCATGGAGTGTCATTGGCCACGCTTCTCTTTCTGCCTTGTGTCCTCCTCTTGCATGGTAACATTATGGTGATAGGCTGTGCAGACTGTCCAACCAAGTAAGCTTTCACTCAGTGCACAAATAAATGGTGGTCACATATGTAACTATGGACTAGGCCCACATCGCAACAGACTGAATCACACAGCTGGTGAGTTATACATTATGAGGGTAGTGTGTGAGTTACAATATTAAGTTTCAGTTAAACAAAAAAAGAAACAGCATTGTTCATAGTAAATAAGAAAGAAATTATGAGGATATACATTGCCTTTTCTCACATTAAAAAGAAGAAATTTAATTCATTATTGACATTAACTTTGAAACAGAATTAGTTCCAATTGGGGATTTATTGGTACAGTAGTATGTTTTGTTGAAAGAGGAAATAAATTGTTATTGTCAATAGCAAGAAATGGAGATGTTCATGCCAGTCAGAGATTTCAGTGTTGTAAAGAAATATTAAAAAATTTTGTGTGACATAAAATTGTGCCAGTGCTTAAAAATTTGAACATTGTGCTTTAGGGAAAAATTTGTTCTGTAATGAGGGCAAGCAGATATTATTGCTTGAGAAATAAAGAATTGTAATAAGGTTTCAAAATGTTTTATGACAGAAAACTTACTTTATGGAAAAAATGACATTGTTACAAGGTTATGATGCTATGAGAAAAATGTTCTTTCAACTCTTTTAAAGTTCTCTCTCTTTTTTTTTGTGAAAGTTTAGATAGGTACCAATCTATATTCATAGCAATACAGATACCTCTAGGCAAAGAATATTCTATATGTATTTAAACAAAACTCTGATTTTCTGATACTTACAAATATTTGTCCATTACGTACCAACTAGCACTTTAAACCTCTCATTCATAGTGTCCCATATAAGGGATGTAGCACAGGAAGTGGATTTTACAATCTAGACTGTAGATAACAGTATACAGTATCCTATGAAGGAAATTTCTCACTTATAATAGATATAATTTATTGTTGAGACTATAAGCCGTAGTCCCAGGGACATCTGCTGCCAATACAGTTTGCAGCAAAAAAGTTGTTAGTTACAAGATCTATAATTATACTGTATATTATATAAAAGGATAGGAATTCAAGTACTCACAGTGCAGTGCTTGTCGACAGGCACAGACACAAAAAAGGATGACACATTTTCCACGTGGTTGCGCGATCGCGACGTTTTGCTGGCTAAGCCAGCTTCATCAGGTGGCCAGTTGTAGGACACGGCAGTATGGTGGAAGGGTGCTGTTAGTAGTAAATCTGGTTGAGTGGTGAACTAGGGTGGGGCGGGAAAATTGGATAATTGCCGGTATTGCTGATGAATGTAGTTAAGAGCTGTAATTATCTTATGTCGATATAATCACAGCTCCTAACCACACTCATCAGCTAAACCGGCAATTTTCCAATTTTCACCCCTGACCCTAGTTCGCCACCCGGCCGCTAGGTTTACTACTAACGGTGCCCTTCCACCATAATGGAGTGTCCTATAACTCGCCACCTGATGAAACTGGCTTAGCCAGCAAAACGTCGCGATTGCACAACCTTGTGGAAAATGTGTCTTCCTTCTTTGTGTGTGTTGCCGGTCGACAAGTACTACACTGTGAGTACTTGATTTCCTGTCCTTTTATATATTTTTGGTAGCCTAGCTGCCTACTTGCAACATCAACTATACTGTATACTAATCTGTGATTGGAAGTGTTTAAGACATTATAGCACAGCTACATAAACAGTTACAATATAGTATATGAATTTTTAAAAACAAATCATATTAATGTCCTAATGGGGTTACAAACTAAAATTATTTGATAACAGAGTGTCAGTAAATTTGAGGAGCATTCAGCGAGAACAGATTCCAGCATTGCAATTTATTCATATCTGCTCTCTGTACTTGGTGGTTCATGATTCATGCCCAGTGAATATTTTATTTTAAAGGTACCATCAGCCAAAATTTGCAGACCCTCCAGCCGTCTGGGAGCTTCTTGTACCATAGGCTCTACAAGGGTGTATGTTACATTAGTGAGTGCACAAGTTACAACCTGGCCTAGTGTATGTTCTTATTCAACTTCATTGAAATGTGTTTAGTCCTATATGTATACCACTTTGTTCACTAAATCACCTAATTAAATGTAACAACAACATTAAATGTCTGGCAGGGGTTATCATTTCACAAAATAATTATTCATTTTAATATACAAACAAATAGGTATGTCAGAGCACGTGTAAATTGTGTAAATTATCCTGGTAAACTAGTTGAAAAAAAAGAGTGTTGAAGTGAGTTCTAATGTAGATGCTATTAAATGAAACACTATACATGTCTATTACTAGATTGACCGTGCAAGTGCAGCAAATGTCAAGAGAACTCCAGAGGAGATCAGTGCTGATCCCGAGGTTGAAGATGAATTTGGGTACACAAATAGTGAGTGAAAAATTTCCTTACTTTATGTCGCTTTTATTGTGAAATATTTGTAAGATTTTAAACATTTATTTTGCAAGATGTTTTGGTTGCAAGATGGTGGAAGTTGTATTTGTATTATTGATATTGTTTCTTGTGATATTGCAAGGATGACAATCTATGTACATCAAGAACCTTAGAAATTATAAGAAATTGTCTGAATTATGAATAATTTTATAGGGCTGGCAATAAACTAGTCTGAAAAATAAGTTATACTGTTGGCTGTTAGTGCAAGCTATAGTATTTTAAAGTTTATTACATAATTTTTAGTTCTATAGTTACTTAATTCCTATTGGCTGGGTGGTGCTGAGTTAATGGAAATTTTGAGGGGTGGTGTAAAAATTGTTAGGTGGGTTTTGTAATGAAGGTGGGTTTTGTAATGAAGATATCCGACTAAGTGCCAGACACCATCAGCAGATGGTGTCAATGATTGTTGTTAATAATGATCTCAGGGTACGGCAGGCCGTTCGCCTAGATGTACGCAGTCGCTCGGTGAAGTGTTGGATGAGCCTCTTAAGGCCACAAGAATCAGGCGTTCCTTACGCCTGATACTTACATCAGGATGAAGTGGGCCTATTGAGGCTGACCCACACACCTTAAACTAAGAAAGCTCTGAGTTGAGCATGCTGATTGTTAAGGTGACTGATATGGAATTAGGTAAAGGCGGGTTGTAGGGGACCCGGACCTCGAAATGCCCAAGGGCAGTGCTTGAAATAAAATGCACGAAGTCTGAAAATTGGGTGTAATTATCCTTGCACAAATCACTTTACATCACTCTAGATGAAAATTTTACGTGGGTTTTGGCCCGCCAGATAGGCTAAACTGTTAAAAGGGTGCAAATGGCCACAGTAGATTTAATGTGAAATTTATGCTTCCCCAGGCGAGAATCACGTTACTATTGCAGACTACATGATTGGTGCACAAAAGTTGAGTTCACCTGGAGCGTGCGTGCGATGCGACCAACCCCTTGAGACATTAGGCAGCAACTGAATCTGACTAGCTTGCGAGGCGCGAACTATGGCGGCACGCAGCTCGCCCTGCTCTACTCTCTGCTTGCTGATAACTTTCAACAAAATTAATATAAAACATTTCCTTGCACATAAACAATTACAAATTAAATGTGGATGGCAAGAAATGAGGGTGAAACAACTAAGGTGAAAAAGTACATGAATTCGAAAATAAACAAAATTATTGCTGAAGCACTTGTAGAGGCATCTGTAAACGTTCACTTGCTTGATGTGTGTTTCTTTCCTTTTGATCAATTACTTTTGCATTGCCTTACAATTTACATGCTTGTGGTCCGTCATAATGCACCCTCACCCTTACTCGGCCAGGTTTGGGGGGGGGGGGGGGGAGTTGCATGAGGTTGCACTTCCCAGCCCTGCAAGCAATTTCCTACACTCGCACAACACTCAGTGATCGACACTCATACTGGCGAGACACGGGTGCTGGTTGATGTGGTGGATGCGCGGCGTGGTAAACTATCTGAGAGGTAGGATGCCATTGCTGTCTCATACTCTACGACATATTTTTCATAACATTTCCAGGAATTATTGATATATCTTTTATCATACTACCATATGTTTTATTATTGTACTGTAGGCAGCATATTTGCTGGCTTGAAGGGGGCAAGAGTTCTTGAACCCTATAGGAACTATATCTTGAGGGGCTTTAATAATGCAGTTTGTTCTGGTCATAATTTGTTTTTATCTTAGCTGCTTTAACTGTCCTTATTAA
Organism: Dryococelus australis; assembly: GCA_029891345.1. NCBI lineage: Eukaryota > Metazoa > Arthropoda > Insecta > Phasmatodea > Phasmatidae > Dryococelus > Dryococelus australis. The sequence goes on along the minus strand of CM056996.1, from coordinate 112,986,074 downwards.
CACTTGGCTGCAATTTTACTTCTAGTACTATGTGTCTTGTGTTGTTACCTGTTGTTCCATATTTTTTTTAAAGCTGAATATGAATAAAGTTGTAATGATTTAATTACAAGAACTGCAACATGATGTCATGATTAGTAATACACACTAATTTTGATGTGTATCCAAAAATGTGAGCGTTCGCAATTTATCGTACGTTCTGACTTTGGTCCTATGTAATGAGTAATAATTTTTCCTACTACCATATAATGCTCCCCAGGAAAAATAATAAAAATTCGACACCTGTGGTAAACAGAAAGCAGGCTCAACCAAGATGAATTTTGGAATAATGTACATCGTCAAAAAATGAATTGATTTTAATAAAATTAAAAATAATTTACATTGATTATTTCATTGCTTACCTTGTTGAGTTTAGACAAAATATTCTTGGTTACCAATTTGCCATCATGTCACCATGCTTATTGTATTTTATTTCTGTTATTATTGCCGCACTATAAATAAATTTGTGTTTGAAATTTTTGTTCATGAAAATGAAGAACTTCAATTTCATGTCAAATTCTCATGAAAATATGAATCATTGTCATACCATATTCTTTTCTCCCAGATAAGTTCCTATTATTATTACATTTCCAGAAGCCAACTCCTGTAGCAACAACCTGGATTCCTTTGAACCAGAGAGTCTTTAACAAAAATTGTTACAAAATTGCTGTGATTTTAACACAGTGCCATCATATCTGTTGGTAGATACTACTATGAAGTGCACACAAACTGGCATTTTCAACTAATGTAAAATCAAGAAAAGTGAAAGGTAAAATATTTTCAATATTCATGTACTACCTACCCAAAAATATATTTTTACGACATCTTGATGTAACAATAAAATATAAGTTATGTAAATATTTGAAACTTTTTTGAGAAGGAAGGTGTCTATATGCATATTATTCTCTATATATCTGTGAGAGAAGACTAGCATTGTGTAATGAATAGCTTCAAGGTCTATTTCCACTGTAAGAACCCTTTGACGTAGCTTGTTGGCTAGTGAGGGGTGGAGTATGCTGGATTTGAGAAAAACCTTGATGCATGGCAATACAGTTCAATAAAGATATTATAAATTCCCAGGGTGCCAGCTCTAGTACTCGGGTGAGCTCGTGTTGTTGGTATTTCAGAACAGTAGTAGGTCGACAGCCATGTGGCTGTCCCCTTGCAGCACATGCCGGTGAAAGCAGTTAAGTAAAATCCCTTTTGCACACTTGTAGAGTTCATAAGTTGACCACATGGTTAGTGTTCTGGGGTGGGCCAGATACCAAAATTATGTTAATAAGATATAAAATAAGGCGAGGTATGTTAGAACTTGTACCATGGCAAAAGTCAGTTCCCTGCCCTTCCACGAATACAGTCCTGCACTAGCTCAGTCGGGTTACTTACAAGAATCTGGCACCCTGTTTACACAAAAATAAAAAATAAAATGTACTTAAATTTTGGAATATTTTTCAGGTTTAATTTTGATCTCCAAAACAGTTACAAAAAAACACGAACATGACTGGATAGATCTTCACACACTTAACGACTTTCCAAACATACAGCGTCACAGCAGCTTTCGCACACATCTGCAATCATGTTGCCTGCTCCCAGGCTTGCAGAACCAGGTACAATAGAACAATGAACACGGAACCACACCGCTAGCAGCGTAGCTCGGTGCGTGGCTACCACCTCTCATCAAACTAAATCTAAAAATAACTTTTGGCCAGGGCTCGTGACCTATTGGCTAAAAAATAAGTCTCTGCGAGGGCTTCAAAACAAATATTGCTGATGGCAGGATCAAATTAAAAGAAGTCAAGAAAAAACCTAATCTCAAAAGTGAAGCAACTTCCCTTCCAGGTGGGAACTCGAAACTGCCACATATTACTGATAACAACTAGAAATGTAATCCCGCATTAAATTGATAAAGCCCTTACTTTTACACGTGGCATGAAAGGGAAAATTTTGACTATTACACCCACTGACAAAATAAACTGGGAATTTTAACTAAAAGTCAGACGAAAAACAATTATAAAAACTGAGTGAGATCACACATACAGTATGATACACTATGTCCCTTGAATCAAGTGGGCCTAGGATATAAGGCCTGCCAGCGGCCGACATGACGAAAAGCACTGTTAAGCGCGGGCAGAAATTAAATGGTGAAAAATCTCCAGAGTTACAACTCTATAGAGAAGAGAGTGCGAATGTGGAAGGAAGAAAAGGTAATAAAAAGGTTCCGGGAATTACAACATACTATTGCAGCTACACTGGTTGAATAAAGAAGTTCAAGTTCCCCCACGATGCAAAGCATGTGCACTCTCCTTGGCATGCCGAGCTAGACTGAAGATGATGACGCAAAGATGCCGTCACCTAATGGAGATCTCCTGCCAACACAGTGAAGGAAATATATAAAAACATATGCTTCAACAAAAGTACATGGAAAAGCAATCAAAACCCAAAATAAGAACAGGAGGAATTAATATAGTAATTCCGACGTGATACTTCATTTAAATAATGTCCAAAGTTCTTTTTGCTATGCACGTCTGCAAAAATTAATCTACTTGGCAGAGTCTGAACAGGCTGGCTAGATGTTCAGAAAATTAATATAATTTCAAAAAGACATAAAACTTTTACATAGACACTCTACAACTCAATATTAAATTAAATCCTTAATTTGCTATTACACTTGGGAATTTTAAACAAAATAAATATGACACAAAGACTTTAAAATAGAGAGATGATTTTAGGACGTCAGAAGTCTGTGATTAGTAAACACATGTAAACCACGTGGCATATTACTCTTCGATGGATAATTCTTTAATTATAGGGGGCAAGCGAGGGGTAATACTCTGCCGTAATTAAATGAGACTCTGCTTTTGGGGAAGCACAACACTTAACTCCAGTAAACACATATACCGGAGTTTACTCTTGTAACGACGTGTCATTCGATTCACTAACAGTTCATTAATCCATTTATGCATGGGTTGATGCCCACACCACACGCATGGTCGTGCGTGGCTGATACACGAGCGAGCTGCATTGGTTTGCCTCACGAGCAGGACAGCAAGGGCGACGTCACCTTCACTTATAGTTATGACTGCTGATGTAAATATACCTAACTATATGTGTGGTAAGGTCATCAAACCAGTGCTTGTACAAGATTACACCATTGATATGATTCACAATCTTAGCAAAGTACTGTAGTCTGGTTCAGAAATACCCTTAATGAAGAGATATTGTTTATTTAGACACTATCTGCATATCTCTGCAAGATGAAACCAGTCCAGCTCAGCAAAGTTCAGTTTTAACCCATCGTTGGCTATCTGTGGTTTTCAGAATAAATATGAAGGGTCAGATATGTTCTAGACTATATTGTAATTCATTATCATTTCATCAATATCAGCATTAAGATATTATTCCATGGAAAAAGAGAACAGTTTTGAAGTCCAGACATCATTACTAGCCAGTGAGCAATTGATCTTCTTTAGTCCATATTATGATTACGTCTGTGACAACTTACTTTAATAACAATGCATTAAGTTGTACTACATATGTCAGTGTTTGTTGGTTTTAAGATATATGTTTTTCAAGTAAAAAAAAAAGTTTTTGTTTTTGAATTATAAAATGGCTGGATTCATCAAAATCATTTGTACTACAGTATTTGATGATTTGTGTTCCTTAACACTTGTACCACATATTACTCTACTTTTCAGAATGGAAGTACTTATTATAAAACAGAAAAAACCAACGTACTTTCTATCCTTATCTACTTTTGTGGCTATTTGATTCAAAATTACCTATTCTTTAGAAACTCGCAGATACAGATTGGGTTCTAAATTTGCAAATATTTTTGGACTATAAAAATATTGCATTAAAACCACAAATTATTAAGGACACCCAAATCCTCTGCACATTAGAACACAAGTCATGAATGTTATTAGAGGTCAATTATTGGAACTTCCTCAAAATATATTTTACTAAATAGCAAATAAACACTTTCAGGTACATGAAACTTTATTAGTGACACAGTGTTAGCTGAATTTGATAATTACCTTAGTATAGATTTTATTCATCATAAATATACTACAGAGTGACAACAAATAACATAAGACAGCAAGCTTGTCTCTTCAAAGAGATATAAAGTCTATGACATTGATCTCCAGCTTATGTCATATAATCTTCAAATATTACCCTGTCTATGACAAACCTGTTCACTGCGGTAAATGGTAGAAGGAGTAGGATGTGGGGAACCAGCGGTCAATGAATTCTGATTATCTATGAAGTTTTCAGGCATTGATCTCAGTGGACTGTTCATTTTGGTCCAGGGGTTTAAAGTGTCAGCTGCAGGAGATTCATCAGGCTCTTACATCTTCAACAGGAGCTAAGTGTCTAATGTAAACAGTGGTCTTTCGATTAACTATAATTTTGATGTGGCCGTATTCAGGGTTGTCTTCCAGCAAGATGGATTTGTCCTAGAGAAGTTCGAAGTTTGTGCTGTGAGTGTCTGAAACATAAAAACTTGGCACCTTATTAACAAAGATCTATGAGTAAACAGCTATGTTGGAGTAGAAGAGCCATTGTTCAATCTTCTAGCATGCTCAAACATGCATTCGCAAGAAGTTGCATTTATAGCACTGCAGATAAGAGTACATATTGAGTGCACTGCATCAACCAGTACCAATTCCCAATGGTGTGGATCAATCCCCGTATGCTTTATCACTAGTTCAGCTGTTTTCCATACAAAATCTATGTATCTCATGTCTTGTCCATTTTATTGGGGATGTATGGGGAGTCATTTGACGCATAGCAACACCAGTAGACTTCTTCAGTTCTCTCTACATAAATGACAAACCTCTGTCAGAGTGAATACATACCAGTGTTCCAAAAGAAAAGCGTTCTTGAATGTTTTTTGTACTTGTAGTGGAATCTAGATAACAGAAAGGAAATGCGAAAGGAAAACAACAAAATTAACATTAGACGCTACTTCTTCTTTCACCTTGAAATTAACAGTCCTTTGAAATCTATATTAGAGCTCTCAAATGGCTGTTTCACTTTAATAGGATGACCACCATGCTTGAAGAAGCATGGTTTTTTGACTTTATTGCAGACTCTGCAAGACAACACAACACTTATAAAGCAGGTTTCAAACGATGCAAGATAAGTGCCAAACTTGCGCGAGATGCCGACCTTGCACGAGAATTTCTTGTACAAGTTCTTGTGTAAGGCACATCTTGCACGGAATGAGGAGATAGAGCAGGTCCTATTTTTCTCGTGCAAGGCGATGCAAGTTGCGATCCTATTGGTACTTGTATGCTGGTCATGTGACCTGTTGTAAACGCAACCATAGAGTAAAAGAAAATCATAATCTGAGGAGTGCGAAGAGGAATACAGGGAAATAAAACATTGCTGGAAAATAACTTTAAAGCGTGGATTGAAGCTTAGACAGTTCGCTGAGAATAAAATAATAACAATTATATATTGTAGGGATAGCTTGAAACAAATACCTTGTTGAGGTAAGCAACTTCATATTTTGTACTTAGATACCTTTGCTGTTTGGTACTCACCAGGGCTATCAACTAATTTTGGTGTGAAACATTATTCATCTTATTTATCTGCGTGTGAACACGTTTTGCACACAATTTAGTTCGCATTTTTGTACGAAATCTTCCACCATGTGAAACTTGCCTAACCTCCTTTAGCTTCTACTGCAAAATTTTGCTTCATAATCAGCGATACATTAAGTTTCTCCATGGTAAAATATAATCTCATGGAGATTGTGTAGTTTCTTCAACAAATTATTGGACATAGCAGAACATTGGTGTGAAAGAACATCAGCAACCTCATTTCCTTTCCCTTGTTTATAAATTATATTTTTAAAGTAACAGGGTAGTTATAACCTTCACCTTAAAATATTAGCATTATTCACTTCTCCAGAAATGTTAGTGGCAAGTATAAAAGCCAAAGATTTTTTTATTAATCATCAACCAAAATTACTATTGCCTGAAAAAGAATGTCTTCATTTACGAACAGCTGCAAGTATGGCATAAGATTCCATTTCAACTGCAGAATGAAGATATTCTGACAGAGAGAGTTTTGAGAGAAGAAGCTACTGGCGGGTGTACAAGTCGGTTAATGAGCCGGCTCACGTAATGTAGATGCACCTTAATGTCGTGGTAAATTTAGGCTTCAGCAGTTAGCATTGCACAAGGATTATCAGATATAAATGCCTATGTAGTATGCTACAGGATTCATATATTGCGAAGAGGTGGTACATAGTACAGGTGAGTATAGTTCACTGTGTGGAAAATGAGGCAAAAGTATATTAATGATTGGTTAAAAGGAGTCATTGCAATAGAGCATTCCATAGGCCATAGTTTGAATGAAATAGCAGAATGTATTGTATCATTCCAGCAATGGCAAAATTCCCAGCTATATGGGAATTCTTGTCAGAATAGTGGCCAAAGATGACACTGATGGACAGGGACCACTGGCGTGTTTCATGGGTTGTAAATAAAATTTTTTTCACTTCTAGGTAAATACACTACGAGAAGTAAACACAGGATGTTAAAATCCAATTACTTAAATAACACTCCGCAGGAAAACGCATTCCATTAACACATGGATCAGAGTGTAATGCAAGAGGCCTTGGCTCACTATTTGTAATACTCAAATGGAGTGTGCACTCGAAACCTAACATTCAACGCAAAACTTGAATTACAAACCTTGGTTTCGAGATATGGCGAAACCTCACTTTCATGACATTTATACCGTGCACAAACTCTACGTACTTTCTGAAATCTAGGTTACAGAAACTATGGTTTCAGCGGATGGTATAAATGTACTGAGTGAAAGTCTGTGTCTGAAAATAACAGCTTTTGTACCTTTCTACATTGCAAGCATAACATAAGACATCCATGTAGTATTTATTTATTTCATTGGTAATTAGCTAATATTTTTGACACATAAGTTTTTACGAAAATTTCTATCGATTAAGTTTAAGAATGTGTCCAAGAAACATATAACTGCAGTTTTCAGCTCTGTATTTCCTTCTTTTTGACCAATTAGTGAGTTCAGCTCGGCATACCTTAACTTATTTAGAATCTAGTTTATTTTACATCCAAGTTTGTTTCATGAAAATACTTTAACAAACTTTGTTTTATGAAACATTCATTTACTATAACTAGTTGAGGTCTTGATATTATTGAGTACTTTGGAATACAGTAAGTTAATGCAAAAGTTATTGCCATGTCATTTAGCATCAGCTTATGCATGTTGGTGAAATGTTAGTAATTATTTACATATGCTTCAAGAAAGAATCTCAGACTTGGCCAACTCCCTTCATATGACACAATCACATCAATAAAATTTACACTATTATTTCGTACTTATTCGTGGCAAAATGGAGATGTACATCTTCTTTTACACTCGTAAATATTCACGATGTTGAATCAGCAAGTAAAATATTTTAAAGTATTCGCAAAAAATATTAACAATTAAAATATTTTCTTACCAGCTAAATTAAAAGTTAACTTATCAACTGTTGCTAGTTATGATGTTATAATTCATGTAATTTTTTTTAATTTCTCTAAATAATCTCCAAGGATTCTGTAGTATTCACAAGTTACTAAAGCAGCTAAGGTACTCAGAGTCGCAGTTTTTAGTATACTTTTCATAGTAGCAAATAAATAAGACGAAAATTTTTTACCAGTTGGACCTAATAATACTACTGTGTGCTACTGTAGTATACATTTATTACAGCCAGTCTATATTTGCATGTTTGTTTAGTTTAGTTAAGCTGAAAAAATTGTGTATATTTTATTTTAATGTACTTATTCGAAATTATACATATTACACTCAATGAAATATCGTCATAAAAATTTAATTTAAAAAATCTGTTGTGAAACTTTTTCTGCAGAAAAAGGCTACATTTATGTTATTCATGGCAATAATTGGATGAGTAAAACTAAACAACTTTTAGTTCATGGGAATTAAAAGTGTTTATAGGCTGTTCCCTGTAAAGTGAGCACTTTTGAAAGCCCTCTCATTTGGAATGATAGTCAATAGATGTATTGTATTTTAGCTTTAAACGTTAACTTCTGAGTGCGGTGGAATGTACACACTGTGTTTATTACTTACATGACAACATTTATTTTAAAATTTGTAGTTAAAGGATAAAAAATAGACAAAAGGAAAAAGTAACTAGGGCCTCAAAAGTGCTCACTTTACAGTGAACAACCCATACAGAATGACATCCCCATAGTACCTTTTTCCGTTTCCTGTCACTTTTCAAACATATATGGTCAATAGTTCCATAGGTCTACTGTTCCACCGTCTCTGGACTGCAGTATATTTCTCCTCTCTTTTTGCTGCCCATCAGTCTTGGTTCCCTATGACCTGTCTGCTCATTATTCACACTCAGGCCTTGCCTCGCCTCTTTAGCTCTCTCAAGTCCTGTCAGGGGCGCCACGACTTTGTGCGCTCACTCCATCTTCGTTCTTCATCGCAGCAGTCTATGTAATTGTGACCTGCATGACTGATGAGTTGCAGCACTAGAACGATACACTATAATTTCCTTTAAATAAGGAAAACTAAAAGCTAAATTTTGTTTTATTAAATCAGCATACTGCAGTCATTATTAACATGTTACTATATTAGCCTTTTATAGAAGGAAAAATTTGTTCCTGTAAATAGAATGGATTTTCCTTTAAATATATCAGCATTCTTCACAACCATTTAAATTAGTCTGCCTTTGTGATATATCTCATGTAAAATTTATTGTAACACCACAAAACTAAATAGTTTGTTATAAAGAACTGTCCCATTCATATTTTGCATGTGTTAATATTTTGAAACCAAATGACAGGTTTGTTATCTGTGAAATAATTGTGTAATTATTTACAGCAGAATAATAATTTACAGTGCCTTTAAACACAGTAACTAAGGTCTGTTCTTTCTATTTTATACAGCACAGTAATTAATTAATTCTTATATAATGCTGTTAGTATCTTTGCTGCAGACTGTACATGAAGGAAGAATTAATCTTCAGTAAGAAAATAAATTTGACACTACCAGTTAGATTATAATTATTTTAAACATTAGTTTATTGGGAAAGCTATGAATGATTACAAAAAATAAAATTTAACTTCACTGCTGGGATTTGTGTTCACAACTCAGGCGATCAAGATGTAAAATTTTAATAATGGAAGTTGGAACTATTTTCATAAATCTGCGCATGAAACATCTGAAAAGATGTTTGATAGATAAAGTAAGCATAATAGATTAAGAAGTTTTAAAATTCTTCTCATATTGGAAGAAACAAGTAAATTGTCTTTCACACTAAGCTTAAAACATTGCTGAAGTAACTAATTAGGAGGCAGAAGGCAAGATATACTGTCTCAGCGAGAGATTTAATCCACGTCATATAAGGAGTGTTGACGAATCCTTAATCAGCTAGCACATTGTACCAAACTGTACACGTTAGAGGATTCTTTCACTGTCATGGTGAGGTATGTTCCACATCCAATGCTCTGTATTATAGCCGTGCACATATGTCAGCATGAATGTTCTCTGAAAAATACATATATCTGGTTGTAAATTTGTGATAGTACTCAGTTATGAGTAAGAATTTACACGTTTGTGAACCGTCCTTTGATCTGAGTTCACCATTGCAAACAAAATCTGGAAACCATAACATGTTGCATAAAGTACAATGATTTTAATATGAAAATAAGGACATGTCTTACAGCATCACCATTACAATCCATTTCACGTTGCTTTTTTTTTATTGATAACTTTTACTCAGTATAGTAATGAAGTTGCCCGGAAGTTTGTGTGCAAATGCAAAGCATAATTTATTATTTAACAGAACCTTAGTGGTTGTTCTTGCCAAAATATCTTGCTTATCAGGCGAGAAGCCTAGAGTGGTGATGGTTCAAAAACAACTCCATGCACGACTAAGTTTTTGTGCACCAAGTCAGGAAGTCAAATATATCTAATTCCATTGTAATCAGATGGTCCCTTTGTTCCCAACTCTAATCTGTTATTTATTTTGTAATAATACTGCATTCAATCCGTATCAGATTATAACTTTCTGCTGCTCAACAAAAATGAAAAGTAAATCTTTTTCTTTCAGTCTAGCTGAAAAAAAAAAAAAATTATGTAGGTTCTTTCAGTTGTAAATTAATGTTGTGTTTCTAGTACATGGGTGCTAGTAAGGATATACACAGAGGAAGAGATGAATTGTAAAAGAGAGCTGGGACTGTTGAATATTAAACAGCAACACAACCCAGCTCATGCAACCTTACCTCGACAGTGAACAAGCCACAAGGATTATGACCTGAATACAAAATACTTTAAGTAGGGAACCATACAGCATGCTTCCCTACTGGTACCTACCCTGGGGAATGCAGTTATTTATTCATTTTTCGTGTAATAATACTTCCTTGTGTATTCGCATTGTCACATAATAAAAGAATTTGTATGAAAACTATATTGGGAACTATTGGTTACAAATTTTTGTCAGCTGAAAATATTTTGAAATATAGCATGTTCCATACAATTTCAAGGAATTGTGTTCTCTGAGCTTTAGAAGTTTCTTCCCAAATTTAATTTTTAATTATAAGTATTTGTGGTTTTTAAGAGAAGTGGTGCAGTGTAAACTGTTTGTTGTTACATACTTAGGGAATCTTTAATTTATAAACAATGTCAAGATTAGTATCTCACAATCATTGTTATTGTTAGATAAAGCATAGCTAAATCCAAATTTTAAATAAATAATTTAATTGTTTACCATTTAGAATGTTGTATCTAATTTCGTTGACAGTAATGAGCTTTGCCTATTTCAGCATCCATTGATGCCTATCCATTTTGATTTATTTGAACCAGAAAAGGTGTCAATGTGGTTATGGTATCATTTTCACTTCTATCATAATGTATTATCTGTTTCCATTGATTGAATCAATGGTATAATTAAGTGCATTGCAAATGTTAGGCCTAAATTAAGAAATACTATAGTTTGTGTATGTTATCCCTCATATTACATGTAATTAGATAGGATGTTTCAGAAGGAGCTTGTTAAGCTTGTTAAGTATTTACAGTATAGTACACTGAATGTGAAACTTTTCTGGGCTGGTAGGAAGATCATCACATGAAGTAATCCTCAGTATGGTGCTGAAATTATTCTCCTTGGATATACAAAATGGTCCACTTAACATTTTCACCTCCAAGGACATCATAATCAATACTACTAAACAAAATATGACACAAGTAGTAGTACATTGAAAGGGACATCATATGACATAGTTATGTTTTTGTGTATGCACGTAAGTAAACGTAACCTGCAAGATATAAATGTCAACATCCTTTGGACACATTATAATAGGCCTACAGTAATAGTTTATATGCAGAAATGTTGCACATGTTGTGTAGATTACAGTGAAGTACTGTACATCATGCAAATTATAATTCTTCTAGAAACTGCAAGAAATCTGGTGGTGTAGAGTTACATATCTCTACTGTACACATTAATTACAAAGGAAACATAATGTGTACCTTCTGGCAAAACTGAATTAAAACAAGTATGTAGTGACATTTCCCAGTGTGTTCTTTAAATGGTTATGTTCAAAATGACGACCATTTGCATTAAGACATTCCGCTGCTCATGTCATCACTGATAGATATGTGTCTGCCAGTGTGTCTGGAGGTATGGAAGTGTATGCAGCTACAATGCATAATTCCATGTGTTCTTGTGTCATTGGAATATCCAGGTACACTACATCTTTGATACGTCCCCAGAGAAAGCAATCTGACTGTATTAGATAAGTGAGTGCACTGGATAACACTGAGCAGGAATATCTCTCCCCACCCAGCAATTTGAAAATAGATGCTGTAGTTTATTTCTTGCAATTAAGGTGGCGTTTCACAGTTTGGTAGCAGAGTCTTAGTTCATCTTATTGCCGATAATGCATTCCTTTAATAAGTTGGCAGAATTGTATGTATTGCTACATAAATTATAGGGTTTTTACTTCATTGTTCCACTTTCACAAGAAAACACATTGCCTGAAACTATTTCAGAAAAACACTTATATACGACACTAAACATGATCTGTGAACTCAATTTGTTACAAACAAATCTTGTCACTAAAATGTGGACAAAAGGATTTCTGTATTATATTAATACGTTATGCGTATTATTTCCTATTATGTACTGAAAGTCATACTGCCATTGAAGGAACTATATTTACTTTAATTTTTTATGTATAAATAATTTTTTGACTAGTTTACAAAATACTCAATTTTTAAGATATGATACACAAATTTCAATAATTTTTTTGATATGCTGGTTAAGTTGAGTGTACGCTTCAATTTTGGTCCTTGATAATTAGTACTTGAGTATTCTCTAAGATTCGTTTGAAATACTGCGGGCTCTCACGGCGAAGCTTGCTTCACGTTGAGAAACAGGCCAACAGAGAGCACACAGTGCACTGTCAGCAGCCAGTCTCCCCTCCGACAGGCCACTTACTAAGACTCCACGTGTGCAGCATTGCCATACCCATACTAGAGGTGTGAAAATGTGTGTCTAGTGAAAATTATAATGGGTTAAAGGAAAACTTCGTACCATAATATGATAAATAAAAATGCCTTAGCAAAAATTTTATCTTGGCGAAGAAGAAAAGACGTCTCTGTGTCACTAAGTAAAACAATGAGGATGCAACAAACCAAAGTAAATGAAGCCAAAGATTCTCTGCAGTAAGTAAATGAAAACAGTCTTTGCATTAGCTGCAATATTAGCATTTATTATAATGAATGTAAATCAATATAAAAATTGAGTTTTGTTTATGCCAGTAAAAACAAAATCACTAATGTACATTTCTTTTGTTTCATTTCAAATTTACATCAATAGTTTAGTTTAAAAAAATCTATCAGTGCAAAATAATATTAATGGAGAAAATACCTTGTTTGAAAAAATTAACTGTCATGTAAACTAGGTAATTCTTTTCTTAATTTTAGTTATCTTTTGTTACTAATTATATAAGTTGCTGTGAACTTGTTTTCATTTATAAGAAGTTAGTAATATTTGTGCCTGTGTGTGATGGCATGTGCATAAGCACACGTGTGTATGTCAGAGACTAGATCAGAGGCAATTGAAGATGTTAACAAAACATTTTTGCCTATAAATCTATAAAATACTGTACTCTTGACCCACAAGTAATAAACAGTTAGACAATTATGACAAACAAAGGTTTGCAGACGATGACAATACTTCAAGAAAAAATTCTGAAATGTCAGTTCAGCTAAGTGAATAACTTATTTATTGTATAAGTATAGTAAAGAATTTTCTATTGAAAACTGAAGTGAAAAATTGACAGCTTAGTGATCCCAAACTACGCGTAGTATTTTGGGCATTCAAACCTGACTTAATTTCATTGCAACATAAATGCAAAGGAATGTATAACATACTGAAAATAAAATAGTGAAACAAACATATTGTCTTAATATTTTATTTTATTGTTTGTTTTCTGTAACTTGTGCAGCACCGGTCACTGTTTCCGCAAATAGTGTGTACAATTTGTTTGTCTTGTTTGCATGTTACAATGCGGACACTTTTGTACATGTGACCAACAGTCATTTGTATAAAATTGAAGGGTTGATTTGGATAAGGGCATATCTCCAAAAAAGAACTTTACAAGAGAAATATTTTTGTTTCACAGTCGCAAATATCATAATAATTTTAAAGTGCTATTATTTCGAAAAAATTAGTTATCTTTGTGAGAACAAGGCATATAATAATATAATAATACATGTATGAAAATTTTTAGCAGTGCGATTAATGAACTAAATAACCCTTATTTATATTGTCACCGGCTATTTACATTCAGTTAAAAAAAGTTCATAAATAGACAGAATATGAATTCTGTGAATTGGTGTGTACATATTTCATATTGCCAGAAAAATCTTTATTACTTGGAGCATTAGTAATACATTTCTCACATTTGAGCAAGAAAATTAGAATTTACATAAATGAATGTGTGAGTGAAGAGATTTGGGCGGTTCTTAACATTGAGGTCTTGAGAGCAGATAAACTACGTGAGTATGGAGCAGCACTGGAATGCAAGGGTAGGGGAAAAGAGATACCTGAGAAAATTTGCTGACCAGCTGAATCGTCCAGCAGGATTCCCACATGTGAAAATTGCGGGGTGGCCCCACCGGGAATTGAACCCCATTAGCCTTGGTGACAGGCAAGTAGTCTTACCACTAAACCACCATGGCCCCAACATAGATTAAGTGAAAACTTATTTAGATTTGAAATCTTGTCACAAAGTAGAAACTTAAGTAAAATAGAACCATAAGTAGGTCTTCCTAGAATGTTGACTGGATGCCTACGGGTACATGAGTATAGCAAATAAATAATAATAATAATAACAACAAGTTATCCCTTGTAAATGCAGAGTATTACTAACTAATTAGTTCAACACCACAGTCTTGTTAATTATAATATTTGATTGAAATGTTAGTTTCATGGGTAGCAAGAACATTCATTTACGACCATGTTATGTTTTTTTGTTGTGTTAGGTGTGCGAGAATATAAACTGCATATTTTTTAGTAACTGAAGGCAAATAACTTTTTGTCCATGTGCTCACTTGTCAAGCAAATACATTTAGCGAGAAACCAGTAATTCCAAAATTGAGTAGGAGGCACCACATTTATATAACACTGGATTTAAATTTAATAAAGGAGTATCCAGCTAGTTGAAAACAGAAACTTTATGCTTTCACCAGTCACAGTTTCGATACGTATACCATGACTCAGAATTTGAGTACCTAGACATATGAAGAAATGTATATTTAATACATCAAGAACTATATTTTGAACTCCAAGGAAAGACTACATTTATTGGATTCAATCCATTCCACATTTTGTCGTAACACTTTTTTGTTAAGTGACTGGATCCTAACTACAATATACAGGATGTTCGCGGCTAATTGAGCACTTTTGAAATCAATCTTCTTGCATATATTAGGTGTGTTCGCATGGTTATCTATTCTGCTAGTTTATTGCTATTTCTGCTTGTTACTGGAAACACTTTTTTTGTATGCTGTTCGATTGGTGGTAGCAATTGCTATTTGTGCTATAAAAAGCAGCTATTTTTGCTCTTGCTCACCGAGGTACAAGAGAAATATCAAAACGAGCAAGGTGGAAAAAAATGGCCACCAAAATAAAATTACGTACATCGAAGTGTCTTGAGAGTGACAATTGCAAATATTAATTTGCTTTTATGCAGATTTATGGAGAGAATATGTTTGGGTATTGTGTAAGAAGTGCAGAGAGAAATAAAAATAAGTAAGACAAATTTATCCTCTAAAGTAAGTTATCTTGAGTGGTCAAATATTTTAATATACGTAAATTACACAGAGGTAATAATGATTATCAACATTTTTTAATAAAATTTTGTTTGTATATTTTTGATGTTTATTTACTGCTGTTCGTCATTTGTGTCATTCTGTCTAGAGTAACTGCTGTTTTTGTTACTTTTCAGCTAGTGAAAAATATAACTTGCTCTCAGATAGTAGAAAAAGCATACCATGCGAACAAACCTAGTATGTCAACAGGCACATTGACTGGCATATGCCCAGTGATGTTGGTAACAATGGAGGGAAAGTAGTCCCATGTTTTACTGTTGACTTAAAACTGTTACATGTATATTTGGTAGTACTTAAATAATTTTTTTTTTTTTTAAATTTATATGCATCTAAGAATTAACACATTTGTAAAAATATATATATATATATATATATATATATATATTATATATTAATAATTTCACAGAGTACTTGCCCCGAAACCTGAATAAACTGATCAGACCCATGGTATAATCCATTCACGGTTACTTAAGACATTTCTGAAGCCCTGCTAAAGTTATACTTGCTGGATATTCCTCCGCCTCGTACAAACTAAGCTTAACTAAGTCTGGAAAATTACACCAGGAGGACAACAAACCACATTCATGCACACTAAGAGAAACAGTATTTTGTATAAGGTCTGTTTATTACTAGGTGTTACCAACATACTTATTTTCTCCCTGTTTTTATTCAAAATTATTTATAAATGAAGCATTATAATTTATAGTTAAAATATGAATAACATTTAAAATTAACAGAAAAAAAGTAACTTTCATGAACACAAGCATAAAAAGCTTGTGATACATGGCATATGTTGGAAATAACTAAACATGTCATACACGGCGAGATTTTTCAAAGGTTTGATTCAAAAAGTGTGAAGAAACCACGAATGGACTATAATGTTAATTTTACATACTGTGTAAGAAAATACAATGTGCAGACAAGTAGATCCTAAGCAGTGGCGTTTATTCTGTAGACGCAAGGTAAGCAATGCTTACCTTTTACATATTGGAAATGTTTGACCTTTTATAGTTTTCGCCTTAACTTTAAATTTAAACACATTTAGTTCTGAGTTTCCAGTCTCCGATTCGAGAAACATAGTTTTCGTAACTCCCGTACTGTACACGCATAGTGCTGCTATCTAGTATTTATTTCCACAAACGGGAGTGACTAGCGATGAATAGAACTCGCAAGCAAGTTACCCTGCCACATTCCTTTGGCAGGGTAAGCAGTCTTTCTGGTTGCGTCCTCCAATCCTAATTTTCCTCGGAAAGTGGATGAAAGCATTCGGGAAAACGGGAGTTTTCTTATAATTTGTAATATGGTCTCTAAATAATATTCAGTTTAATTATTATTGCATTAATTTTGTTTCCATTTTTATAACTAGCGTTTGGTATTATAAAACGATAAATACATGTAGAGGGTAAGCAAAGTTGGGAGTTGCGTTTGTTATAGAAATTGAAAATGGAACCATAGCTCGGCACTAGCAAATGTCATCTAAAACACTCAAATTTGTGGGGCTATTTTATTGATTGCCATGTAAAAAAAACTCACTACACACCACTGAGACTAAGCCGGGCTTGTTCTCAGTTAACTGTGAATAGCGTCCTCACAGTGTATACGAGGGCTTGGGAAAATGCCCTCCAGGGCGACCTGAATTCACCGGCTTGTGCTCAGGGGCGCACTTGAGTAGTTCTTGCCCCCAGGTCGAGGGTGGCTCGCTCTCTCCGTGGAGGGTGTCTTCTCCCCCCTCCCGTCTTCGCGTGCCGACAATAGCCAGCCCGTGAATGTATCCAGTTTAGGATGCATCCATCACAGCCCTTCGTCATCCCCCTTCTCTCTCTCAACGTACACGCGCGTACATTATCGCAGGCCACATCCTACTCTCCCTCCATGAACTGACCCCCTTCTCTTCCGTAGCCAGCAGCCATTTAATTAATCACCCGCAAGATGTCCCGCATACACCTGTCCGTCGCCGCATGAAGGGGCGTCCCGTGGGAGTTTGCGCAGGGCCGCCGCTATAAGCTGTCCACGGTAAACCGAGTAGTTTTGAAAACCTTACTTTAATCTATTGTAATGTCTGTTCACGATAAAGTGAGCACTTTTCAAATGAACCTTTGGAAAAAGTTACTGCCCCTGCCTGGATGTATTTCAACCGACGCCCTGAGTGACATGCGCCCAGACAAGTTGGTAGCGATGGAGGTAAAGTAGTTCTATATCTTGACGTCGGATAAGAAGTGTGGGGTAACCATTTGTGATAACTAAAATTATTTCTTTCCCTTTCTAATTTTTTTATGCATGAAAGTGTAAAATTAGCCGATTTGTAATATATTTACTTTCCTAATAGTTTCACAGTTTTACTTTACCGACGTATGAATAAAGTGCTGAGGCCCGTGGCAATGTTAATTTTACGTAAGGTGGAAAAACACACAAAGTGAATACAAGTAGCGCTTAAGCAGGGCTTTCAGATGTACTCATTTACCGTGAATACCCTTTATAGACTGTTCACGGTAAAATGAGCATTTTTGAGGCCCTAGTTACTTATTCCTTTCAGCCCTTTTTTTATCCTTTAACCACGTTCTTAAATAAATATTGCCACTTAAGTAAAGAACACAGTGTGTATATTCCACTGCACTCGGAAGTTAACACCTAAGGCTAAAATAAAATATATTTATTGACTATTATTCCAAATGAGAAGGCTTTCAAAAGTGCTCACTTTGTTGGGAACAGCCCATACTTGTATGTATTCTTACACCACGTCAAATTAACATAGTCGTGGACCTGATCACATTTTATTCATGCGTCGGTCAAGTGAAACTGCGAAATTATTATAAAATTAAGTGCTTTACAAATTCGCCGGGTCTTACACTTTTACGCATTAAAAAAAACCGAAAGCGCAAAATAAATAATTTCAATATTCACAAATGTTTACGTAATATTTTTAGTTCAACTTTATGACACGGAACTACTTTCCCTTTATTAATACCAACTTTACTGGGCGCTCGCCAATCAGTGTGCGTGTTAAAATGTATGCAGATAGGTGGTGGTGACAATTTCCAAACGTTGATTTTAAAAGTGCTCACTTTACCATGAACAGCCTTTACCTTTGCATTTCATTAAAACTGTATGATAAAGTCGGTGTGTGGGTTGCAAATTACCGCTGTAAACGTCAGTCGTATTCTGCAACGTTTGTGGAAGGCAATACAGAAAAACCCAGAACGTAGATATTTCACCAGAGGGATATGTTTCTGTCCATATACATCTGACACCCGTAAAAATTTGCATGTAGCCGCGGTGCGAAATTATATGCGAAATAAATGCACGAGTATGGGATAGTTGTTCACTTAGTTGAACAAAAGCGGTTAGCGAGGATTGCCCTTTCTTAGTATTTTGATGCTTGCGTCCAAAAACTTACGAATTTTAATTGACGTATTTGAAGCAAATTTATTGTGCCACATCCTCAAGAGTTCCTCGTGGCTAGGCCGCCGAACGATGCACAGAACTTCCGAGGAAGAAACTTTATGTTTGTGCTGTTCCATGTGCGCAAAAAACGACCATTTGGGGATAGCATTAAAAAAAAACATTCCGCTAACGATAAGTTTCAGTTTTCAATTTCCGTTCCTGATGTGAATTTTGTTGAAATGGCTGAAAGTGGCGTATTCGCAACGATTTTTAGACACGAAAACACCTGTGCATGTTGTCGAGGCACGTACAGTTCACTTTCCCTTTTATTGTTGCAAGTATGAAATGGTAGAATTGCCGCGGATTATCTCGAAAGGCGAGTTAGCTATGTAAATACGACACTGCAGTTGAGCGACTTGCGCATAGAGGCGACGAGGCTTGTGACGAGCCTTCCGGGATTGTCCGTAGCCGCACCCGTCCGTGATTTTAGGCCTCGGAAGTGCGAATTTCCTCCAGTCAGGCGGGACATCAGCGAAGGCCCTGGATAGTTTCTTCCATCTGCCCGCATTGTCTCATTTTGTATTTTTAAAAAAATTGCGTCGGGCTAATGAATAGTATGCATGTGTCGAACCACTGATTCTGTAAAAATCAAATGAATTTATATCCTGCTAATTCTTAACGTAAGATTTACAAAACAAAAGTAGATATAATTCGCGTGCCATTAATTGTGACGTTACAATTGTAAAAAAAAAAAAAAAAAAAAAAAAAACAACATATAATTTCTTCAGAAAGTTCGTTGTTGTATTACTTTCAGTACCCCAGTAGGCTCTAAGTTGTTACACGAAACTACTTGTGGTTACGTGGCGAGATTTGGTTTATTTCAAACGTTATGTGGCTAAATAGTGGAGATACGACTAGGCCTATGTCAGTGTAAAGGCTGTTCATGATCAAGAGAGTACTTTTGAAATCAACCTTAGTAAAATGTCACTGCCCCTGCCTGCGTATATTTCAACGGGCGCACTGAGTGACATTCGCCCAGTAAAGTTGGCAACGATGGATGGAAAGTAGTTCAATATCTTAAAGACGAATAAAAAGTGTTAGGTAACCCTTTGTGATAACTTAAAATTATTTTTTTCCTCTTCTGGTTTTTTTAATGCATCGAATTGTAAAAATTAGCATATTATTTGTAAAGTATCTACTTTCTTAATAATTTCACAGTTTCATTTGACCGACCCATGAATAAAGTGATGAGGCCCATGGCAATGTTAATTTTACATAAGGCGGAGGAATATACAATATGTATACAAATGTATCTTAAGCAGGGCGTTCAAAAGTGCTCATTTTGCCGTGAACAGCCTATAAAAACATTTAATCGATCATAATGGAAGTATTAGATCTCAACATTTTATTTGGCATGAGACATCTTTTGAAATATGCCTGTGCTGCATAGTTTGGAGAAATTGCATATATTCTCGCTACGAAGGCCAAAAGCCACAAAAAGGATTATGTTACTATGCATCTCACACTTAAAATTGAATTCATGTGCAGGCAGTATAATTATATGTATTGAAGTTTTTTTTTTTTTTTTTTTTTTTTTTTTCCCCATAGCAGTGGGTACAAATAAAAAGAATTTGAAATATTAGTTTCTGTTACTCGCTCACCTATGAATATGAACTGTGAAACGCTTGTTTAAACTTGAAGCTGAAGTAGCCCTTCAGGTAACATTTTCTATCTCTCTCTAGCTCTCGTTTAATCGTTTATCTTGTGTAGAACGTTGAACGTGATGAATTATGATTTTTCATAGCGTTATAGTGACGTTTCTTTGGCATCACATTATTTATGGTATTATTTGAGCAGTTGTAGGTATGATGTGAACACCAGTCGCGAAACGAGCCCTTACGTCCTATCCAATGTAAACGACCATGTTGAAAGGCGTAAAACTGAATCAGTCAGGTGGTGTGGTGTTATCAAGGAACAATACATACTGCAGAAGTAAAGGCTGTTCACGATAAAGTGAACACTTTTGAATTCAGCCTTAGAAAAAATTAACTGACACTGCCTGCATATACTTAACGGGCGCACTGAGTGACATGCGCCCTGTAAAGTTGGTAACGATGGATGCAAAGTAGAAATAAAAAGTTTTAGGTAATTAATTGAGAATAATTTAAATGATTAATATCCCTTTTTGTTTTTTAAATGCATCCAAGTGTAAAAATCAGAA
Source organism: Dryococelus australis (assembly GCA_029891345.1). Classification (NCBI taxonomy): domain Eukaryota; kingdom Metazoa; phylum Arthropoda; class Insecta; order Phasmatodea; family Phasmatidae; genus Dryococelus; species Dryococelus australis. Next base: position 112,965,034 of record CM056996.1, on the reverse strand, counting down.
GATTTGTAAAATATTTAATTTTCTAATAACTTTACACTTTCACTTGACCGACGTATGAATAAAGTGGCGAGACCCGTGGCAATGCTAATTTTAAATAAGACGGAAGATTACGTACGTACATACAAGTAGATCTTAAGCAGGGCTTTCAAAAGTGCTCATTTTACCATTAACATTCTATAGGTGCTGTATTTTCGCTCAACCGGAAATGAAATGTAGGTATGTACACATGAACTCGGTCGGTTGATGGGAATGCCTTCTTCCAACCATCTTCTATTTTCTTCACGATGAGGTGGCACAAATTTCTATGCCAGTAAAATATTAACAAAGTTCAATTCTTCAATATCTTTCTCAAAGACGTTGAAGATCTTTGAGTACTAGCGTTTTACCAAGCAGTTTGCCACTTTTTTGTATGGGGAGTGAGTTAGCTTAAGGGAGCGAGTGCTTTCTGTGTAAAAATACATAATGTTCATAAATAGTCTAACCGCACTGATACGAGTGGTAAAAGTGAAGAAAATTCGAATATTTCATCTATACATAGTAAAATAAATGTCGCCCGGCCGCATGTGTCTGTGTATTCGGCTAAGGCTTCTAAACTACTTGATGGATTTTGATGCAGTTTATATTATCATTTAGAGAATTTCTTGTGGAGGGTTAAGGTTTATAATACATAAATATTTAATGTAAGTATAGTAGGAAAATGTCGACGTTTTATAATAAAGTCGTAAAAAGTCGCTTTTCGGGCGCTTACATGGCATACGCCGACTAAACCATAAGAGATACACCAAGTCAATGTGCCACATAATTGTAGATCTCAAAAAGGTCTACAAAAAAGTTCGCGACAGCATATGTTTATCTTTTAAGGATGACCCCACAGTAGACCCTAACCATTTTTGTCTTTTAAAATTTGATTAAAAATAGGGGTTCGCTTACGAAGACAACACAGTATTAATCATGTGTTAGGTACCTTAACCATTTAGTGTATATATTTGCTGTAAACTTAAAACAACGCCATATTTGTAAATCGCACCTGAGCGATGCTGGAGCTGGTCGCTAGTACATAGTAAATTTGTGCAGTCCCTGTTGTTATAGGCAATCATTAGCATACAAGCGCAGTATTGGTTGCAGTCCTGGCAGGCGGTACAGCAGTAAAGAATACGATGTGGACTTTCTCGTTTTTTATATGGGTGGCAAGCAGGGGAGAGAGGGTACTGTGATCACTGCTTCGGGCCCAAACATTTCAATTTAAATTAGCTAGTAAAAATTACTTTACTCCATTCACCGTTATTTACAACTTTTCTGAAACCCTGCTTGCCTAATCTCTACTTCCACGGATATTCCTCCGCTTCAAGCAAACAAAACTTATAATAATTAACATAGAAACAATTTCTTACTAGATATTACCAACACGCGTATTTTCTCTCGGCGTGAGTTCACATTAATTATGAATGGTGTAACTTATTATATTGTATAGATAGAATATGATTCAAATTTCTGTTCAGCCAAAAATAGATACTTTTATGTTAGTGCATCTATAATACGATCGTGTTACACGACTTATTTGGAAAACAACTAAGCGCTTAATATATGGTGCAATTTTTCAAAGGTTGGTTTCAAACAATGTGAAGAAACCGTTAATAGAGTATAAACGCTTAAATGTCACGCCTGGTCAACGGAAACTCTGAGACGGGCTTTTCCCAAAGCTATTATACGTATCCCCTGGAGAACTATATTTCTCGCAAATTACACGTCTAACAGTATGACGTTATTACACGTGACGTAAGTGAGTGAGTGAGTGAAGAGATTTGGACGGCTTTTAACATCAAGGTCTTGAGAGCCGATGAGGATGATCGAGGTGAGTATGGTGCAGCGCCGGAATGAAGGGGAGGGGGAAACGTGGGATCCCCGAGACAACCTTAGAAAAATGTCACTGCCTCTACCTGCATATATTTTAACCGGTGCCCTGAATGACATGCGCCCAGTAAAGTTAGTAACGCCGGGGGCAGGGGGGCGGCAAGTAGTACCTTGCCTTAACGCTGAATTAAGTGCTAGGTTAAATATTCGTGAGTACTGAAACTATTTGTTTTTCTTTAAGGTTTTTAAATGCATAATAAGTGTAAAAATTAGTAAGTTTCACTTGACCGACACATGAATAAAGTGACCAGACCCATGGCAATGTTAATTTGACATGTGGTAGAATAATACAAAACGCGCACACAAATTGATCTTAAGCATGGCTTTCAAAAGTGCTCAGTTTATCGTGAACAGCCTTTACCGTAGTTGTCCAGTGTTACAGTAGTTGGGTCAAAGGTTCATGTAATCAACAGTGGTTAAGTGTCAGCAACAGTTGACCCTCGCAGTTGTTTTTTACTACGACATTTCATTCTAGTTGATGTCCTCTCAAGCATGAAGAGTCGTTATTAAAAAAAAAAAAAAAATTCTTCAGAGTGAATAAATAAATTGTGGTACTATATGTGTATAAAAATATATAATCAACAAACTGGGGCTCTACTGTTTGTTGCTACAAAAAAAAAGTAATATTTCTGTGTTTCAAGTATAATTCTTACTATCCTCGTTCCACAGTTTGTGATAAAATGTCTGCACTTGACCTTTAAGGAATGCCAGTATTATTCATGTTTTTCGATTCCCCCACGTTTGTTTCGACGAACAACAGAGGAGAGAGCTTACACAAATATCGACGTCAATATGTGCCCTTTTTTTATGTATGTATTGTTTCCTATTTGGATCTTTTCACGCTATCTGTCAGGGTTGTTGGTAAACTCGCATTTTCCCTTATTTACCCTTTGCTAATCCTTCATTCCTAATGTTTCCTCTCTTGTTGTTTCATTTTTGTATTCTTGTAGCACCAGTATATTTTAATTGTTGTCTTTATTACGAGATTAAAATACTGCCTTAAAGAGGACTTGAGAACCAGGTTGAAGGTACATGCATATTAGATGGTGGCGAAGAACCTTGAATGATAATTTTTTGTAATATTTTCGTTCAATATTTAATGGACTCCACAGAAATTTAGCTTATAAATAATAATAAGATGATGTTTTCAGATTTCACTTTATTAATAACAATTCAGATCTATCTTACATAGATAATTCTAGAAGACATGTTGAGTCTGCCACCAAGGAGATACTCGTCCACCGATCCAAAACGTAGGCTGCAATTGAATCCATTCAGACCCAGCGTACACAATTTTGTACATTACTCACATTTATACTGAGAAAAAGTTTTGGTTGAATCAAACAATATTTGTTTGGTGCAACTAAATTATTTGTTTGTATAGGGGCAATGAAATATTTAGTTGCTGAAACCAAATAATTTTGTTGTTCTCATTTGGTTGCGCCAAACTGTAATATTTGGTTGGCGCAACTAACGATTTGTTTGGCTACACGTACATTAAACAGTTTGGGCTGATATAAAAAAATTTACAATTTCCACTACGTTTCAAACTTAGATCACCTGCGTCCGAGAGCTACGCCTTAGTAATCTCAGCTAACATGACAACTGATGACGGGGGAAAGCTTTCTAATTGATATACTGCAAACATTGGGCAACGTGTGCAAACAAATATTTCAAGTTTTACAGCTTTACTTGTCAGTTTATTGTTGCATTGTTTCATTAGTGTGTTTATACGATTGTTAAGCATCAATAGACGCACTAACAAACACGATTACTATTCTAATTGTCACAAAAAATACACACAAACTCTCGAGCTGTATTTTCCAACGAAGGCAGTCAAATGAGTGGCCAAACAAATATATACAGTTGATTCAACAAAATATTTAGTTGACAGTCTATTTTTTGGCTCAACACAAAGATTTTGTTTATTCAAACATATATTTGGTTAGATGAAAAAAACTGATTTTGTTGCTTTGCCAATATTGTTTGTTCAGCAATATATTTTGCTAGTGTAACAAAATATATATTTGGCCCTATACAAATATATATTTTGTTCGATTTTCTTTCAGTGTAGATGGTTTTCGATCTGCACTGCACACTGCAAAGCTCAATGACCAATGATCGTTTGTGGGTAAATTATTCGCAAACCGTCTAATTAGTCTAGGTCATCGTTGATTTGTATAACTGTGGCCGATCATATTGCCTACAGCTCATTGGCTGTGACAACGAAACAAGGCGTCGACTTAAGTACAGCACGCAGCATATATTTTTCTGTTTGCAGCACCTGAAACCTTAAATTGAATTGGGTTCAAAAGAGTTAAGAAGTCGCAGTATTGGATGTTGCCCGCCGGTACACGAACTCGCAATGTATTGTGTTTACCAGGAGACCGAAATTGTAAAAGCGTCCGCTTCTATTCAACTGGAAATGACGTCGTCTGCATGCGAGTCATCCGGAGCGTTGCTTACAGTAAGTAGCTTCGACCGTTTCCACGTGTGCGTCGTAAAGATAGAGAAATGTTCAGTGGTGTAAAATATCGACTGCTCTCTCTGCAAGTATCTTCAACCGTTACCACACGTGCGTCGTAAAGATAGAGAGATTTTAAATGGTGTAAAATATCGACTGCTCTCTCTTTCTCTGCAAGTAGCTTCGACTGTTCCACGTGTGCGTCGTAAAGATAGAGAGGTTTGAGTGGTATAAAATATCGACTGCTCTCTCTACAAGTATCTTCGACCGTTACCACATGTGCGTCGTAAAGATAGAGATATGCTGAGTGGTGTAAAATATCGACTGCTCTCTCTCTCTCGCTCTCTCTCTCTCTCTCTCTCTCTCTCTCTCTCTGCAAGTATCTTTGACCGTTACCACGTGTGCGTCGTAAAGATAGAGAGATGTTGAGTTGTGTAAAATATCGAATGCTCTCTCTGCAAGTATCTTCGACCGTTACCACATGTGCGTCGTAAAGATAGAGAGATGTTGAATGGTGTAAAATATCGACTGCTCTCTCTCACTCTCTCTCTCTCTCTCTCTCTCTCTCTCTCTCTCTCTCTCTGCAAGTAGCTTCGACCGTTCCACGTGTGTGTTGTAAAGATAGAGAGGTGTTGAGTGGTGTAAAATATCGACTGCTCTCTCTGCAGGTATCTTCGACCGTTACAACGTGTGCGTCGTAAAGATAGAGAGATGTTGAGTGGTGTAAATATCGACTGCTCTCTCTGCAACTATCTTCGACTATTACCACACGTGCGTCGTAAAGATAGAGAGATGTTGAGTGGTGTAAAATATCGACTGCTCTCTCTACAAGTATCTTCGACCGTTACCACATGTGCGTCGTAAAGATAGAGAGATGTTGAATGGTGTAAAATATCGACTGCTCTCTCTCACTCTCTCTCTCTCACTCTCTCTCTCTCACTCTCTCACTCTCTCTCTCTCACTCTCTCTCTCACTCTCTCTCTCTCTGCAAGTAGCTTCGACCGTTACCACACGTGCGTCGTAAAGATAGAGAGATTTTAAATGGTGTAAAATATCGACTGCTCTCTCTTTCTCTGCAAGTAGCTTCGACTGTTCCACGTGTGCGTCGTAAAGATAGAGAGGTTTGAGTGGTATAAAATATCGACTGCTCTCTCTGCAAGTATCTTCAACCGTTACCACACGTGCGTCGTAAAGATAGAGAGATTTTAAATGGTGTAAAATATCGACTGCTCTCTCTTTCTCTGCAAGTAGCTTCGACTGTTCCACGTGTGCGTCGTAAAGATAGAGAGGTTTGAGTGGTATAAAATATCGACTGCTCTCTCTACAAGTATCTTCGACCGTTACCACATGTGCGTCGTAAAGATAGAGATATGCTGAGTGGTGTAAAATATCGACTGCTCTCTCTCGCTCTCTCTCTCTCTCTCTCTCTGCAAGTATCTTTGACCGTTACCACGTGTGCGTCGTAAAGATAGAGAGATGTTGAGTTGTGTAAAATATCGAATGCTCTCTCTGCAAGTATCTTCGACCGTTACCACATGTGCGTCGTAAAGATAGAGAGATGTTGAGTGGTGTAAAATATCGACTGCTCTTTCTGCAAGTAGCTTCGACCGTTCCACGTGTGCGTCGTAAAGATAGAGAGATGTTGAGTTGTGTAAAATATCGAATGCTCTCTCTGCAAGTATCTTCGACCGTTACCACATGTGCGTCGTAAAGATAGAGAGATGTTGAATGGTGTAAAATATCGACTGCTCTCTCTCACTCTCTCTCTCTCTCACTCTCTCTCTCTCTCTCTCTCTCTCTCTCTCTCTCTCTCTCTCTCTCTTGCAAGTAGCTTCGACCGTTCCACGCGTGTGTTGTAAAGATAGAGAGGTGTTGAGTGGTGTAAAATATCGACTGCTCTCTCTGCAGGTATCTTCGACCGTTACAACGTGTACGTCGTAAAGATAGAGAGATGTTGAGTGGTGTAAAATATCGACTGCTATCTCTGCAAGTATCTTCGAACGTTACTACTTGTGCGTCGTGAAGATAGACAAATGTCGAGTGGTGTAAAATATCGACTGCTCTTTCTGCAAGTATCTTCGACCGTTACCACGTGTGCGTCGTAAAGATAGATAGATGTTGAGTGGTGTAAATATCGACTGCTCTCTCTGCAGCTATCTTCGACTATTACCACATGTGCGTCGTAAAGATAGAGAGATGTTGAGTGGTGTAAAATATCGACTGCTCTCTCTGACACTCAAGGGGACTCACTATAGTAAAATACTGCTTGTAAAATCATATTTTGCGAGTGCACGTATAAAGGCTGTTCCCGAAAAAGTGAGCACTTCGAAACAAACTTTTGGAAAATGTCTCTGCCCCTATCTGCATATATCTTATCGGGAATACTGGCCGTTATGCATCCAGTTAGGTTGGTAACGACAGGGGGAAAAGTAATTCCATATTTAAACGATGAATTAAATCTGTTTGAAGAGTATTTGTGAATACTGAAACTATTTCTTTTGAGTTTTATTTATTTTTAGCGCGTATAAGTGTAAAAATGAGCGAATTTGTGAAAAAAAATTACTTGTGTAATAATTTCACATTTTCACTCGACCGATGCCTCAATAAAGTTGTGAGGCCCATGACAATCTTAATTTTACCTATAGTGGAAGAATTCACAATGTGCATACAAGTAGATCTTAAGCAGGGCGTTCAGAAGTGCTCGGTTTACCATGAACATCTTATACCTGTGAATAACTATTCTGGGAATGCGACATTTTTCAAGGAAGATAAAATAACCATTATATACAACCACCAAGTTTTTACTTTGATCCTACCTATTATATATATTGAAAGTGAAAATAAAAAAAATTGTGAAAATGGTTAGAAATAGCATTTTATTCTTCTTTCCCGTGCCGTTTCCTTACGTAAACGAAAGAATGAAGTTGCATATTTAGTTTAGTCCATTTGTTTACATTGCGTGTTATAACATCTGACTTTGCGAGAAATTCGTCTTCCCTTAATACATATCACATTCTTGTGAGAGCCCATCGTATTGCTTCATTATGGCCAGGCGTAACGCCTTGGGGCCGTCAAAACTTTTGATTTTAGGGGGACTAACCCTCGCCATTTTAGTTTATAGTCTTTTCGCCGTTTCTTCAGGTTTTTTTTTTAAATCATGGCTTTAAAAAATCACCCCGTGTATTGTCGTGCTTCGTTGTTTCCTAAATATGTCATGTATGACAAACGGTATTTATTCATTTCATGATAAAGATTTTTTTAAAATTGAAATTATACTAATTTATATTTTATCTGTCAATTGTAATATAATTAATGTCAATAAATACAGGGAGAAAATAGGCACCTACGCTGCTAATGCCTAGTAAGAAATAGTTCGTACGCAAAATATTATTACACTGAGTGCGCACGAATGCGGTACTTTATCCCTTTGGTGTAATTTTCTAGACTAAGCTAAGCTTTGTTTGCATGGGGCGGAGAGCTTCAGAAAAATTGGAAGTAGCCATGAATGGATGGACTAGAGCCTGTATCAATTTTTTTTTTTTACTATATGTTCCATTTTTAAACGTTAAGTGAGGTTTTTCGCATTGTACAGCGTAAATAACAGCTTCTTAAGCTTTATAAAATTATTACTCCTGCACTGCCTTCATTGATTTTTGACCAGTGACTGAAATAAGTATATTTTTATTTTTTTACCCGTTACGGTTGGTTATAGAAATTATACTAAAGGCTGTCCACGATAAAGTGAGCACTTTTGAAATCAACCTTAGAAAAATGTCATTGCTCGTACCAGCATATATTTCAACGGGCGCACAGGGTGACATGCGCCCAGTAAAGTTGGTAACGATGGAAGGAAAATAGTTCCATATCTTAACGTCGGATAAAAAGTGTTATGTAACCATTTGTAATAACTTAAATTATTTCTCTCGCTTTCTGTTTTTTTTTTTTATGCATCGAAATGCAAAGATGAGCATATGTATAGACTATTTACTTTCCTAATAATTCCACAGTTTCACTTGACCGACGCGTAAATAAAGTGTTGAGGCCCATTGCAATGCTAATTTTACATGAGGCGAATGAATGCACAAGGTGCATACAAGTAGATCTTAAGCAGGACTTTCTTCAAAAGTGCTCATTTTACCATGGAACAGCCTATAACAACAGTAGATAGGCAATGAAGGCTTTATGAAATGTGCTAAGCAATAGCCTATGTCATGTCAGTGTCTAAAAATAGTGGTTCATGTTGTGGCGGAAATTCAGTAAATCCAAGATGGCCGTTACTGTCCCCCATAATGCTCGTCTAGCCATGGAGAATACAAATTTCTGCGTACCTTCGTCTATTTTAATTTTAATTTTTTTTTTTTTACGCTCCGCAGTTTGTGGAATTCTTACCAACGAAAAGCAGTCAGCACTTCTGGGACTAAAAGTTACTGCAAGTCGCAAGTATACTCAGGTTCTGGCTCTCGTATGTACGGTTTCAAAGTAGCGGGGCTTTGAAGCTCCATCGGTGCAGTCGCGCAGAAAAATACGCCTCCATATTGCACCGCCAGTCGACAGATACGCCGTAACAGCAAAGCCAACGTAAAAAAAAAACTGTCAACCTCTTCCTGTTTTATGTTTTCTTTGGGTTCGAATCTAGCTCCAGATTATTTTTATCTAAGTGGTGCATTGCACTGCGCCCATTTCCTTGCGAAAATGTACAAGTCTCTGCGTTTAGAATATTCGCTTCAGAAAACAGGATGTTGCCAAATTTTACCGATCATAGACTGTTGGGTAAGGATATATAATTCGTTCGGAAATATTCGTCTTCGGGTGTTCATTTTTTCCTTCCGGCTAAAGGCTTGGTTTCCTGAAAGCTGAAAACTGAACTGGACTGACCGTAACTGAAAATCTAACTTAACATTTGTAAGTAAAGTCTCACGTGACCATGAACGGTTTTATATATATATATATATATATATATATATATATATATATATATATATATATATATATATATATATATATATATATATATAAAATACTTATGGCAGTGGTTTCCTCCAACTGAAAACATAACTGAACTAGACTGGACTGAACGTAACTGAAGACTGAATGAATACATTTTCAGTTTGTCACTAACATTTTGAGTTTTCTACTAGAATTCTCGCCGGGGAAAATATCTGTGCGAGTGGAATTCCCCAGAGAAATTCCCAACGGAAAAAAAAAAAAAACTGCCCACTACCATACTCAAGAACGGGGGGAAGGGGGGGATGCATACCTTAGTTATTATTTGAGCTTAAATTTAATATTTGATTTTAACATCGTGTGGGTATGAACAGATTACACCGTGCTCGTATGTGGAGTAATTTCGTGTGTTGGGCTCGAACCATTACCAAGCATACATCCCCTCGGTGACTCTTAATGTATGAACGGCCACACAGTGCCGTAATGACTCATTTCATGACATGGAATATGTTTTCTATAAACATTTGGGAAAGCTACCCTCGCCCCCCCTCCCCACAAGATAAAATAAAATGAAGTCGATATAAACCGGCATTAAACCCTCTGCGAGTGACATGCTTTCCCCGCGACCATTGACTGACCCGCTCTCACAAACTACCCTTGCCACTTAGAAACTTGGTGAATTCATGTGGCGATCATCGTTATTTTGCCTTCATATTATTTCTGCTCGACGTTTCAACTGATTCACTACGGTGACACATATTGTTTGTCCGTCCGTGCAAACAAAAGCATTGTCCTCCCTTTATTTCTTGACACTGTTGATTACTGTACGCCATTGTTTCTTAGATTATTTTGCGTGTCCGGAAGATGGGACGAAAAAGGTTTGAAAGCAAGGCCTCAATAATAAATTAACTGCTTTGAGTTAAACAGCAATATGAAGAAAACATTTATTACACCAGCATTTTTGTAGAAAACACGCTTTCATGACTGCAATCGCCATGTCGATCTGCTAACGGCCACCAACGTAACACAGCGGGACAGAAGTATTATTCACCTACGCCTGTGATTTGGCATCTTTATTCCAAACCTCTTCGGACAATATAGGGCAACGGTACATTTTTCACTGTTTTACTAAGCAACTTTGCTATCAGTATATGTTCTTTTACGACTGTTTCATGTTAATTCACGAACTTTGTATGTGTATTTTTTTTTTTTTTACCGTTTTCACGTTATTGTACTCCATTTTGTAATTAAGTAGTTTAACAGGGTTATAAGAAAAAGTTATATTTATATAATACGCAGTTATATGCAAAAGCCAGCGTTTCAAATCAGTGGGAGTTTAGAATTAGTTTTGAACACACAAATGGAGTTTGAAATACTTCTACTCCCTATCGCTAGATTGGCATGGATTAAACAATTTGAATTCCTAGGAACATTAGTATAACATTACAAATACTGTACTCGTTTTAGCCAATAATACATAAAGATGTAAAAGTTACCACAAATTTGTATGTGTAAATATACGCCTACAAATACTCCTGAATGTAATGCGAGTTTACACACACACAACCATTGTAAAATGACACAAGGGAATATGTACAACTACACTGACATTGAGTGTTTATACAACGATCATGAGCAGTAAATACAGAATTTAAGGTTTTAATACATGGAGTGTGTGTTTTTTGCACATACTTCAAAATGTGTACATTAACACCAACGTTATGTTTACTAAGCCTTACATTAGTGCATTTTCACCAAATACTTTTAGTACTCTCTTGATTATTAAGAATATTTGTGTAAAACTACACGTACTGTAGTTGTTATTACAATTTACATATACGAAATATGAAATTACCAAACATGTGTATGTGGAAATTTACATTAATTTTTTTACAGTGCATCACTAATTGCCTGGAATTGGGATGGAAAATCAGGTGGGGGAAACCAGTTTTCATCTGACAAACTCAGGAAAAACAACCCGATTGCAGCCGGCTGGGATCTAACGCACCAGAGAGCTTAAGAATCGTGATTGCCGTGCATATGAGGTCATAAAAACTGAGCCACGAGACGCCTGGAGGGGACTAATAGAAGTGGCTTCCCCGCCAGGACAAAGATGCTACTCTCGGAGCGCCACAATGCAATAAAACTTGCCAACCAGGAAAATAACACTCTCGCATTTATTGCCAACGTTCTAGGCTGCAATGCGAAATAATGCGCTTCGGGCCAGGACCGGTTTTAGTTGAAGTGGCGCCCTGTGCAAGACTGGCAATGAGCGTATCCCCCCCCCCCCTTACGCATTCATCTTAAAAGTGTAAAAGGTGGGCGAAGGCAACATCAAATATTACTAAGCAAAGGACACTATTCTCGCTATTTTTTAAAATGTTAATTCATGAAATTTTAAGTTCATCGCTTACTCCTGGATATAACTGGTAATATTAATAAGATAAAAAATGTACCAAATTTACTGCTTTTATCTTTTTTTTAAATATTAATGTTCAACTTTCGAATATTGGTTTTGATCTTATTTATTTTTGATAACCTATGCATTTTTTCTCTTATTAAAACCCAAAAAAAATTTTTCCAATGTCACATTCATTTCGTGTAACGAATAAAAAGAGGCATTAAACCCTGTTATCCAACTTTTTTAAACAATTTTTTAAAATGAAGTTGTCACATAAATTCTAGTTACCAAATCAATAATAATAGATGTGTCAAGCCATGAACGGAAGCTCTTGCTGACCACGTGTCTCGCCCAGCTGTTAGCCACTAGCACTGTAGTAGTTGTCTTCTAACTTTAGTCGACCATGGCGATATAGTCTGTTTCACAAGGTTTCTTAGTTTCTGAAAACACCACCTTTAGATTTGCTACACATTTTCCATTCGGTACAACTACGTATGTTATGCTCAATAAAATAATAGTTTTGTAATTTAAACACGCATTTCGGCGCTTCTTTTTATTCGGCGGCCTGTGCAGTGGCACTGTCACATCGCCCTAAATCCGCACCTGCTTCAGCCACTCCAAAAGATAAAACGTTTTCCCTTCCAAAAAAGACACTATGAGTAAGAAAAAAAGGTATTCGACCTTTTGAACAAGTCGCAAAGAACTCAGGTAAAAAACTACAACTTTGTCCATAGAGATTGGATTCCAGCGTACAGCTAAATTGCAACTGCCTGGCAATAACTTAGCGCCGACTACGGCCGTGTGGTTGCTGCTCGCTTCGTAACAATTTTACTGCGACTAACATATTATTGACCTTCCAACATACTGAATATATTGGTGGCCACAAAAGTCATTTTTTATTTGCCACTAAATACTAGAATGACCAAAAATATTTGTTGGTGCTACAAAATCTTTTGCGAGGTCTATAATGACAAAATAATTTTGCGGCCACCAACAAAACTTTTTTGGTCTCTACAACCCTGTTTTTTCAGCGTTTGCTGGTACGTACCACGGGCGAATACAAGCAGGGGGGGGGGGGGGTGTCGCAGGGAACATGCCCCTCCCCCCCAACTGACCCTAACCTTTCCTGTGAATGTTTTAAAAAAGAAATAATTGAATTATTGTTTAAAATACTGATTTCATGTGCTTATTTTAATTTCGTTTCCTTAAAAATAATGATTATTAAATGCCTTCTCCCATTGAAAGTCTATACCGAGACCTGCACAATGGGGAAAAGACTCCCCCAAATTAATCACTTGTTTATGAAAGTGCATAAGCCAACGTTTGTGATGAAATGTGTGTTATAGTTATGAAATGACGCAAATCCTATGCTTTACTTCAGGATGGTCTCTTTTCTTAACCCATTCAGACCCAGTGTGCACAATTGTGTACATTACGCACGTGCAGACAATTTTTGGTCTGTACTGCACAATTTGAAGCTCATTGAGCAATTATATTACATGTGGGTAAACGTCTTACTGATCTATGTCATAATTGGTTCATATAACTGCAGCCAAACATATAGCCTACAGCTCATTGGCTGTGACAGCGAAGGAAGTGTTGTGTCGATTTAAGTACAGCACGCATCATACTTTTTTTGTTTGCAACACCTGAAACCGTGAATTAAATGGGTCCGAAAGGCTTAACTAAAGGACGTATTTACGCACAAAGACCCATATACCATATGTAACGCATTTCATCACAAACGTTGGCTTATGCCTTGTAAAGGCTGTTCACGGTGAAGTGAGCACTTTATAAATATACCTTAGAAAAAAATCACTGCCTCTGCGTGCATATATTTTAATGGGTGCAATCAGTGACATTCATCCAGTAAAGTAGGTACCGATGGATGGAAAGTAGTTCCATATTTTTACGTCGAATGAAAAGTGTTACGTAACCATTTGTAATAACCTAAAATGATTTCTTTCACTTTCTTTTTTTAATGCCTCGAAATGTAAAAATGAGTAGATTTCTAAAATATTTACTTTGTTCATAATTTCACTGTTCATTTGACGGACGCATGAATAAAGTGATGAGGCCCATAAGAATGTTAATTTCACATGAGGCGGAGGAATACACAACATGTATACAAGTAAATATTAAGCAGGGCTTTCAAAAGTGCTCATTTTACCGTGAACAGCCTATACGTACCTTTACCTACTATTTACGTCGGAGCGGCAGACATCGCGCGCACGAAAGAAGCGTCGATCCACCCTAGGGAGAGCGGAGCAATTTTCGTGATGCATGGAGCGTCGTCGGGCCTCGGCCAGCCGCGGAGAGGAGAGGCGCGCGCGCGTGTGTGCGTGTGTGTGTAAGCCTATCCAGAAGCCGGCGGCGGGCCTTCCATTAGCCCACTCGTCGTCCACGGGCTGAGCCCAGGGATTATCGCCAGCTCGTGCTGCAAGGGCGAGCTCCAGGCTGCGACAAAGTGGTCGCCACATGCCGCCTGAACCTCTCTGGTATCGCCGGCAGGCCTCCATCTCGTTGCTGACGCGTTGACGTCACAACGGCCCAGCGGCTTTGATACTGGTCTCGTCACGGGAATGTTCCCTACTGCGGGATTTGACTGCAGGCGCCTGTCTGAGAATAAAAATAGAAATTACTAACGAGGTCTTGAGAGCCGATGAGGGTGGAGGGAGGAGAGTATGGAGCGGCGTCGGATTGCAAGGGTGGGGGAAACAGGGGAACCCCGAAGAAAACCTGCCGACCGTAGTGGCATCGTCCGCCACGATTCCTACATGCGAAAATTCGGGAACTGTCCAGCCGGGAATCGAACCCGGTTCGCGTAGGATGGAGGCGAGTAGTCTAACTACTAAAAAGAAATAGCAGTAGCAAAAATTATGATTAATAATGAAGAACTGGCATTAATTTCAGTATATTTGCCACCACAACGGGAAATAAAATTTATTTTTTAAACATTTGAATAAGATAATAGTAGAACTAGGTAATAATAAACTAATAATTGCAGGTGACTAACGCGAAATCTGGACTATGGTATTCAAAAATACCAGACACAGGAGGAGAAGAGGTAATTGAAATAATAAACAAAAACTATTGGATAATTTGTAACGAAGAAGGTAATTTATATACTATGGAATTCAGTAATAAATGATTACATAGTTTAAAACAATAATGACGATTCAAAATTTGTGGCATTCGTGGATGATTGTATAATTTTGATAGAAGATAATGCAAGAAAGGAAATAGAAGAACGGGCACAAAAAATAATGGATAAAACTTTAATATGGATGAAAGAGGAAAAACTTAAATTATCAGTAGAAAAAACATTTGCCATAATTTTAAAAGGAAAATTAGATAAAAGACCGCCAGTGATAAAGTATGACAAACAAACAATAAAAGTTAAAAAGTAAATAGTATACTTGGGCATTATTTTGGATAAATAGATTAAGTTTTGTCCCACATGTTAAATATATAACCGATAAAGTTAAAAATATATTTTAAAAATTAAAACAAACCGTATTTAATATCAAAATATATTATAATAAAAATAAGAAAATAATATATCAGGCATTATACCGTAATATTATACAATATGCTAGCACTTGTTACAAAAATAAAATTGAAAATACACACATTAAAATAATACTAAGAGCATCACAAACATATGTATTGATAAAAATTATGAATTTAACGCCAACAACATCATATGTATCCACGATAACTGTTAGTAAAGAAATACCAATAGACTATAGTATAATTATAGAAATATGACATATCAAATCAAAAATGAAGTAGACGAAATAGAATACAACGGTAAACATATAATAAGATAGCAGAGCACAATGATATTTGGATTGAAAAAATAGAAATAATCAAGCTATTAGTTAAAAAGAATTAAAGAAAGAAATCTATAAACTAAGTGTTATAAATTGGCAAACATAGTACGATGCAACAGAAACAGGCCTAAACACTAAAAATTGTATTAAAAATATACAACAACGGTACGAAAGTAAAAGCAATATAAATAATATTGTGTTGAACGTAATAACGGGACACTGTCAAATTAAAGAATATTTAGCTAAAATAAATATTATAGAAGACGATAGTTGTCAATGTGAAATGAGAGCTCAGACGGTATACCATATTCTGTACTTGTGTGACATGTTTAAAGAAGAAAGGAAATTATTATAACAGAAATTTAAACCTTTTAATGACAAATAGCCATTACAAAAACGTAACATATATGACAAAGAAATCGTAGAAAATATAAATGAAAGAATTAGTAAAATATATGATTTGGTAAAAACTATGAATGATGATTTAACTGAGTAGTCTAGGGAGCGGATAAGAGTGTGCTGGAACTAAGGGAATTATTGAGTGAGTATTTGTGTTTGTTTAGTGTTTTATCGTTTAAATTAAATTAGTAACTTAAATTACGGGCTCCCAAATAAACAGCCGTCCTCCCACAAAAAAAAAAAAGTTAATCTATATAAGTAATATAATGTTTGTTAAATTGTAGTAGTCATGCTAGAATTTAACATCCTGGATGGCTATACTGCTAAGTAGGGTTAATGAAATAAATTTTAAAAAAAGTCTAACCACTATTCTACCGCTACCCCGACATGACAAGTGTTCCTTCCGGGTGTTTTTATTTTCGGCGTGGCGAATTCATCTTCCGGGGGTGCACTGATTTTACGAAAATTTCGTCCAGCAATGGTTATCTTATTTTAATTATTTAATTATTTAAGGTTTATGAACATAGTATAAAAATATGGATAGCAATGTTGTAAGTCGTTTAGGGCGTTTCCAAGTTCGTGAGGGATGGAGGTCTTAGTAAAAATTAAAATAACTAAATTTAAATTTTAAATAGTGTACAATAAAAATACTCGCATCTATTTTTTACAACATCAAACTACCTGTCTCTACTATTAATACTTATTATTTCTGTCAGTGAACACAATGCCAATCTCAATTATAATAGATGCCCTTATGTCTGCCTTTAAACTCGCTACATTCGCTTAATCCTCTCTTATTAGTTGCACATGTACGATCGAAATGTCTATTACCTCACATGAACATCAATCCAAATGTCTGCCACTCGCACATGAAGTCCCACTTTATCGGTTTTCAAGTCCTCGCTGTTAAGAGCTGCTCACTCAAGTCACACTTTACCACAGTGCGACCAGCTAGTGCCACTCTTACTCTCTCGATGCTCGCAGACTACACTTGCTGGTCACAGCAGGTGTGGTGCCACACGCCTGGTGCTCCAGACTCTACACAGAGCCACGCCACGCCTTATGTAGCTGAGCTGCCCCGGCCCAGATAGTTCTCCGCGTCGCGAGTCGCGCCGGAGGAGGCGGTGACCAGAAACTTCTCGCGACGGCTCTCAACTTGATTCACTCTTCCAGAGACAGTGAGGCGTCCGTCCCGATAGCGGCATCGCGGCCCGTGTTAACACCATCGCAGCTCGCGATGCTCCGTCTTTCCTGCTCTGGCTACCGGTGATGTCGTCCTTGAAAGACTGCGCTACGCGCGTTCCAGGAAATAGGAGAAGGGCACAAAGTGGCAGCATGTGTAGTAAAATAATCTTCGTGCAGATTTGAGGGAGGAAATGTAGGGGAGTCAATGTAGGGGTGGGCTCTCCCGGACTCTCCCTGTTGGAGGGAGGGAAATCATGTAACACTGCTGGTGCTCTACAGACCAAACTGATAACATCACTCTCTGCTACTGCGCTGTTACATACCGCACTGCGCGACAGACACGCGCGGCCGGGCGACTTTGTTTTATACTATGTAAGCTAACAATTTTTTCATACGTTAGATTATGCTCACTATTATGCAAGCTGTGGGATAGTAGAGTGCACAGTTTTAGCAGTACTAGCAGAGATAAGCTCGTGGTCGGGAGTTGCCAGTAGCTGCACACAATGTCTGCACAAAGTGTCACAACTACCAGTATTTCTTATCAGTTAACCCTCAGTCCCGAATTAATTTACGAACTCACGTGTCGCAATTGTTAGATTTTTTGATGGGTGCTGTACCTGCGTGTAGCGTGCTTCTCATTACCAGCATGCGACGTACTGCGTGCTCGATGACGTCGGTATTGACCACTCACAAACGAGAGATGTAGGAACTTCACCAAACCAGATTGCTCACAAGAAAGACGACCAGAACACCAGCCAATACAGTTCTAACCATTAACATCCTTCATCTGCAACATGTCCCCCGATCGTGGACACGGGTACTCAACGGGTTAACTAAAAATTATTCCCGTTTTTGGCGATTCTCTTTTGGAAATGGCAGACTCAGTTCCTTTCCAGTTAACCAAAACTTACGCACGTAACGGGGGGTGTTCTACTTTTATGCTAACTTTAACATCTCCGTACTTGAATCAAAGTATAGCTGATTTTTCTTAACACGAGAAAGAAATCCTATCCTGTAGTTGTTGCAGTGGGAAGCTGTTTTTTTTTTTTTTGTTCTGGATTTGGCTGAATAACACACTACAAATACCCCGACCACATATCCATCGTGGTAAGCGTATTTCCTCAGCTGATTTGTATCTTAGCACTATTTTCACAGCTCCGAAAGTAATTTCATTACGTATGTGTTCTTCCGCCGCAGCTGATGCAAGTAAGCACGCCACAATGGCTTTGTCCTGTGAAGCGTAAAAATAATTTCTGCCTGAAAAATCATTAGAAAAAATAATCCGATAGCGGTGTACCAAAGCTCCGAAGTCGTCATTAGAGCATAAACAACTACGTGCACAATAGGGCTCTTCAGTCTACGTTTTTTGCCGACTCAGCTTTGTCGAAATTGACGCTAGCTACATCCTTGATATTTTTATATTATTATCTTGATTCGAAGGTTTGCATCAACATAACCACGGAAGTATTTCAGCATAGTTTGTCAAATATTAAATTGTATTTTGAAGAGCGGGAACGTAAACCGGCCATGTACAAGATTTACACAGTGGCACAGAGTAAGGGTATAATATAATTGGAGATATTCTCACTCAAATATAATACACGTAGAAATTAAAATTAGCGTTCACGTTGTCGTGGAACACGTTTAACTACAGTAAAAAAAGTAGCCCTGCGTAAAATGTATGAATTTGGTGGTTTCACTTTTATTAATAAATAAATGTTAGCAAATACGTGTATAGGAAATAACGCTTATAAATATGAAGAGTATAATATTATTAACGACTAATAATAAATATTGGCCAATGTGTTCATCGTTCAGTGGTTACGTAGAGAAGACTTAACTAGAATTTATCGGGCATAATCTTAAATTTTATCAATTAATGCATGATTGGTGAAGGTTATATACACGGTAAAGGTGGCAAGACTATGTGTGTGTGTGTGTGTGTGTGTGTGTATGTATATATATATATATATATATATATATATATATATATGTATATATATATATATATATATATATATATATATATATATATATATATATATATATATATATATATACACGCACGTGTGTGCGTGTATGTGTATATATATATATATATATATATATATATATATATATATATATATATATATATATATATATATATATATATATATATATACACACCACACATACACGCACACACACACACACATACTTTCACTTATGCGAGGATATAAATTGTAAAAAAAAAAAAAAAAAAAGCTCCTAGGAGAACGTATTTTAAAGTTACCAATGAGGGGCCTAGAGGGCTGCAGGGTCGCTTCTGGATTTTTGCGTGCGGGAATCGCGCCTGACGGTGCCGCTTGTGGGCGGGTTTCCTCGGAGATCCCCTGTTTCCGTCGCCCTTACATTCCGGCGACGTCCCATATCTCACTTGACCCTCATCGGCTCTCAAAACCCAAATATCTCCACTGCACTCTCTACCCCATTCGAGCACATACGCTAAGGTTTGCCAATGGCCGGGGGGAAGGGGAAAGTGTAGGAGCGACGGTTAACTTGTTACTGTGCTCCTGTTATGGCTTAGTTCCTTCTGTAGCGGTATTTACTGTATATCGAATGGAAGAGTGACTGCGATGTCTCTGACGACGAGCCGCGTCCCTATCTCGCATCACATTGATCGGGCTTTGTTCGGCGAAGACCCACTCGTCTGCGTCACGACTGCGCGAGATAGCGTAGCTGGTACGGACCGTCACGGAATGTTGTTTCGGTTTATCTTCCACGCACGTGAAATACTTTTCTGATAATAACCCTGGACTGTCGGCGATACTTACGTAACGTGACGTGATCGAGTCTCGGAGTAGACTATGCCCAACCTCGGGATAGGTTAGGAATAGCAAAAAACGCACTTTGGACAATAGACAAATAAAATTTCTGCCTGCAGTTATTTTTTATAATACAAATCCCTCTTTATCGGACGGTTGTTTAATCATGTGATATGATAATATTTTCTGTACTTTAAACAAAAAAAAAATTGCGATTTTTAGATTTCGCTTAGGCGAGGATATGCAGTTATTTTTAGAGAGCTACAGTAAATTTTTATAAGCGCGTTTTACCTCTGTTTCATGTAAGAATTACAATAATGTTTGTGAAAAATGCAACACCAAGATGGATAGAAACATGTGTTAGAAATGAATTTTATACCAAAGATTAGGTACATGACTATACAAAATTGATTAGGGTTACAGAACTGTACATGATCTCCGTCCTTAAGAATTCAGTATGGTGTGAAACCCTCACGTGCTGCAATCAGAGCTCCTGAACGTCGTGACATGGAATCACAGAGGACCCGGATATGTTCCCGGGAAATCTCCCTCCGCGTGGTTTGTGTGCGAGTCCACAAAGCATCAACAGTGGTTGTTGGAGGATCGTGACGAACAAGTCACCGACCAACCATATCCCAGACATGTTTGATGGGTGACATGTCAAGAGAACGTGCAGGCCAGGGAAGAAGTAGTACCCGCCGTTCATTGAAGAAGGCTTGCACATTCCTCGCCACATGTGGTCGGGCATTGTCCTGCTGAAATATGGCACTATACCTACGTCTTGATTGGCTGCACGAGGGTCTGGGGGAACGGGTCTTGTGTCTGACTGGTTACTGCTTGCTGTGAAAATATCCCCTATTGGACGGGCTGCCAGCGGGCGGGTACGTTACCATGGGCTGATTGGCGAACGGCGTTATAACATTTTTCTAGCCAATGACGCCTGTTTGATGGCGTGCGCTGCTCGGGCTCTAAAACCTTCCTGATGTAGCAGTTGCTGTTTAGATTGCCCTCAATACGTAAGAGTCGAGATCGCATATTGTTTCCACCGACGCCCCAAACCATCACACTTGGCGTTTGCCCGTTATGCTGTCCCACAATGCAGGCTGCCAGATTGCGGTGACTACGGTTAGCATATAATACTGTAGGACTGGTTGAAGCGGGACTCGTCCGAAAACATTGAATTTTGCCACTCAGCATGCCAGTGACGGCATTCACGTGCCTATTGCAGCCTGAGGCGTTTGTGGTTTGTGGACAATGAAGCCGATGCAAAGGCATGCGTGCCACCAGTCCAGCCCGCAGCAGACGGCGTCGAATCTTCGACACAGCCAGATCCACAACCGTTGTAGTGCTCCAGTGTCGAGCCAACACTGTGGACGAGGCTGCACGGTCCGGTACAGCCATGCGGAAAAGATGGTGGCCATCCCGTGCTGTGGTCACATTGCGTGGTCCAGTACCCGCTCCTCGCTGCGTACGACCCTCCTCTATCCACTGATGCCACACACGCATCACTGTCGTAACATCACGCCCTGTACGAGCCAAGCTGTCACGGTGTGACAAACCCGTTTCCCGGAGACCGAACATTTTGCCCCGTTAGAACTCACTCACATGCTGATATGGCGCCCTTTGACGTAGGCGAGGCATACTGGCACATGCTTTCACTTCGTTTGACGGCTCTTCACTGACTGAGCTTGGCGTAACACTGACCTTTCCGGTCACACAAAAGAGGGCGCTGCTGGTCCTACGTGTACATCTCTCTGCAATCGTAATCACTTATTGCCTGGTATGCTGTTCTACACATCCTACGAGTTTGGATTCATTCGGGCTATTCTTTCCGGGTGTTGTAATTTTCACAAATAATAGTGTATTTAATTCGAAGTTAGTGTGTGCGCGCGTGTGAAGACAATTTAACTAGAAAAATTGGGATAAGTTTTAATGCATCTTTGCGCCAGTTGAATTTTCTGAATTAAGTAGCTGTTTTAAATACGAATGTTCGATTTTACTTCAAAATATCTAAATAATTACACGCACAGAAATTCACCAGTGGCCTATTGAATTTTTGTTCGCAGATGCTTGTAACAGCTATACTCTGAGTGTGCCCTTTCATGTGACATTTTCATGTCGTCTTCCGATCAAGAACTAAAGTGAACAGTTTTAGTTTTCGATATTCACGTAACTTAAGCTCTGAAATTGTAATTCTTGGCAAGTGGCAGAAGAATGTTTCCATATCCCCCCCCCCCCCCTCGTCATTCCATCATCACTTTTCCAGCCGCAGTCTGTGATCGTGTTTGCTGAAGTATTACATCTGGGACAAGCGTTTCTGGACTTGAATCCCATGAAAACTATGTAGGTGAAATGAGACTAATTTAGCACTTAAATTGCCTTCCATTTAGTGTATACCAATTAAAAGGGAGCAGAGATAATAGTGGGATTTAGCTTTGCAATTTTAAAAGACATCTGGTCGCGTGAGATATAGATGGTTTACTATTAACTGAACACATCTTAAGGCACTATCTACTTTCTTGCGTGTTTCATCTGTGTTGACCGAATTTCAAGTATCGATGTGTTCTTCGAGTGACATTACGAAGTCGTTATGAACACTAACGCGGATCCAAAAGAGGCGGATCTAAGCGGGCTTGAGCCCACCCTCCTCCACTTGATTTTGATTTTGTACTGTATGAAATGAAATTATTTTTGAAACCAAGTTGCATTTGGAATAACGCAGTATTAATAGCTATAGACGCTTAACAAGACAACAGGAAAAAAAAAAAGCATTTGCGTAGCCTTCACACTGAGAGCTGACGTTTATATGAAGCATTAAAACGTGATTATTCGTGAACGAGATGACGCAGTGGTAAAGTAATGCAATCGCATTCTGGGGGACCCGGGTTCGATTCCCGGTCCAGCCGTCCTGATTTCTGATTTCCAGGGTTTTCCTAAATCACTCCTGGCGAAAGCTGGGATGGTTCATTGTAGTCTTAGACCCTAGCCGATTCCTTCCCCATTGTCGCTATTCTCTTTGTGTTCTTCTACCAAGGTTTAACCACTTCACAAGGGTGGAAGAAAGAGGGGGAAGCTCCAAATGTGATATAAATAAATAAGTATAAAATAAAAATAAACACGTGGTTTATAGCGTAAGGCACAGTTTCCCCAACCTTCAAGTAGCTCCCTCCATATGGTCTCTAGATCCGCCAATGGGTTCATGGGTAAGATTACGCCAGTTTAGAACTACATTGTATAAAACCAATAAAAATATATCTTGTGGTCATTGATTTTGTCGTTACCCATTAGGCCTAATGAAACTGTATAACGTGGAACTACCGTTTATAATTCTCTGCCTTCATATATGCGAGTATATTAAACTGTGTTTACGTTTTTCCCTTGAAATGCTGATTTTATATGCTATTTCTGTTAACTGCTAACCTGCTGTAGCTATAGAGTGTAACAAAATTTCTTATCAGAACTTTAGGGACACATTGTTCACGTCAAGAAGACGAACGTATGATTTAAAATCCAGGCAACATTTAATTTCCTTGATTTATCTCTCCTTCCAAAACTCGATTTAGGTTGTGAGGTGCGGGCTGGGTCTCCTTTGTGTGGAATGTCATTACAGGTATCAAGTTCTTAGTACATTATACTACACACCAAAATCACAGAGTACTTATGAATACAGAGGCGAAACAGCATTTTACACCCCGAACTCCATCCGCGCACGCCATCAAACAGACGTCATTGGCCAGAAAAATGTGGTAACGCCGTTCGCCAATCAACGCATGGTAACGTACTCGCCCACCGGCAACCCGTCCAATAGGGGATCTTTTCACAGCAAGCAGTGGCCAGTCAGACACAAGTACCCATTCCCCAGACCCTCGTGCAGCCAATCAAAGAATAGGCACGCCTACATCAGGGGAACGGGCATGCCATTTCGTTTCTATGCACTTATCTACTCTGTGCCGAAACACTGAGGACGGCAGCTACGTTGGCATTCCACACAAAAAAAAACCATCCTGCTCGTCTTGTACCGTAAACAGAGTTTTGGAAGGGAAGCCGTTGGAAGGAAATGGAACAATCTGGGTTATGCTCACATAAAATATTTTCATAATGTAGATGAGAAGAATATATAACGCCCTCCCCACAGTATTGGGACACGTTTTTGTTTAAAGCTATATATATTCCGAGCGAAAGATTTTTGAGCCAACATATCTTCTGTAAAAACACTAGTTTACTCCTTCATGATTTGATAAACAAGGTTCTCGTTCAGCTCCATTGTTTGCAGACCGATCACGAATGTTCTGCCTTATAGTATCAGAATCCTCATTGGCCCAGTGAAATGGGGTAGTCAATTCGCACATGCGTGACAGCCAATAAGGAAAGAAAAGTGTCAGACATGTGTACACTACGTTGAATCCTAGCAAACTGTCAACTTTTCCCGTGATAAACCATCATCTCTAGTTATTATCCTTTCCATGTTGTTTTTTTTTAAAACCTTCATAAGCAAAATCTATCAAACCTACACATGGCATAGAGGACAAGTTGACTATATATATATATATATATATATATATATATATATATATATATATATATATATATATATATATATATATATTCAATTTGTACTCTTCCATTCAGTTTTATCCGCATTTTCCCACGTGGGGCTAGAATTATTAAATTAAGTGACAATCTTTGATCACGGTTACAGATGTTACAAATCATGCTAAAATAAGAATTGAATTCCGAAATAACTGTAAAGATGTTCCCCGTTTCTTAATAAGCTTGGTACGAACGTTGTATATTCTTCCGCCTTATCTCAAATTAACATTGCCGTAGGCCTCGTCACTTTATTCATGCTTCGGTCAAGTGAAACTGTTAAATTATTAGGACAGTAAACTTTATGAACCTTATAATTTTTACACATCTGATGCATTAAAATAACAGAAACCGAAATAATTAAATTTAATTATCACAAATGGTTATCTAACACTTTTTATTCGACGTTAAGATATGGAACTACTTTCCATCTATCGTTACCAACCATACAGTGCGCATGTCACTCAGTTCGTCCGTCGAAATATATGCAGGCATGGGCAGTAAATCTTTTCTAAGGTTTATTTCAAAAGTGCTCACTTTATCGTGAACAGCCTTTACCACTTTCAATACTTGGCGAAATTCAGAATCGAAGTCATTGCTCTCGACAGGCTAGACACGAAACATGCGTATTCGCCAGCAGAGAAAATAACGATTTAGTTTCAGTTTGTTGTCGCTATGTATTCACTTCACTTGTCCTCGCTGATATCACTGGTTGTGCGGCAACGTAGCGTCTATCAGTGATCCGCTGTGTTAGAGGTAAGGATAGGAAAATTGCAAAGTCACCTTTGCAATCGGATCGCAGTTTATTAAACCCGCCCTGCACGCCTCTGAGCCAATAGCAGACTTGCACGGAAACACCTCGCGAATCCCATAACTGTCATGTGTGGGGCAACAGCCAATGAGGACATAGCTGAGGCTCCAGTATGCAGAGGGCTGAAGAGTCCTGTCTACAGGTCATTGAACTCGCGAAATTTTCCTATCCCTACTTAGAGGGCGTGACCGTTCACAAATAGCACTAGCGTCTCTAGCGAATAGTCTATACCAGTCCATGATGTTTTGTGTACACTGACAAATAATCGAACAAAATATTTGTTTGGAATATGGTCAAATATATATTTAGTTGCCCTAACAAAATATATTGTTGTGCAAACAAAACTTGAAAAGCAACCAAATTACTTTTCTTCGTCTTACGAAATATATGCGTAAATAAACAAAATCTCTGTGTTCGGCCAAAAAAAAAAATAAGACTGTCAACTAGATATTTTGTTGAATCAACTGTATATATTTGTTTGGCCACTCATGACTGCCTTCGTTCGAAAATACAGCTCGAGAGTTTGTTTGTATTTATTGTGAAAATTAGGATAGTAACCGTGTTTGTTAGTGCATATATTGATTCTTAACAATTGTATAAACACATTAATAAAACAATGCAACAATAAACTGACAAGTAAAGCTGTAAAACTTGAAATATTTGTTTGCACAAGTTGCCCAATATTTGGAGTATATCTATTTTAAAGCTTTCCGGGGTCATCAGTTGTTACATTAGCTGAGATTACTAAGGCGTAGCGCTCGGACGCAGGTGATCTAGTTTTGAAACTAGGTCGAACATATACATTTCTTTATATCGGTCCAAACTGTTTAATGTACGTGTAGCCAAACAAATCGTTAGTTGCACCAACCAAACCTTACAGTTTGGGGCAACCAAAGGAGAACAACAAAATAATTTGGTTTCAGCAACAAAATATTTCATCGCCCCTATACAACAAAATAATTTGGTTGCACCAAACAAATCTTGTTCGATTCAATATAACTTTTTTCTCAGGAGAGGTTTTCTTTCGGCAACACGATGTATTTGGAAGACACGTTTTTCATTATATTATTTGTTATTGGTATAATGAATACAATTAAATATATGGATGTAAGACATTTAATAGGGTAACAAATATGAATGCATCGTTGTCCGTTTGGCATACGGGCACTGCACTGAGAGTGGTATAATCCATTCACGGTTACTTCACACTTTTACAAACCCCTGCTAAAGTTATACTTCCAGGATATTCCTCCGCCTCGTGCAAACTAAGCTTAACTAAGTCTGGAAAATCGCACCAAGGGACATCGCACCGATTTCGCACGCACTCAGTTGTAATAGTATTTTGTGTGAGAACTGTTTCTTAGTGTGAGCTACCAACACACATGTTTCCTCACCGTTTGTATTGATTTTTATTATAAATGATATATTATAATTTGTAAATAAAACATATTTGAACCTTCAAATTAATGAAAAATAAGAAATTTTATGTTAACATAGGTATAAAACGGCTGTGATACATGGCGTTAAAAATGTGTGAAGAAACCCCGAATACACTATAAAACTTACAGTCGCAGTGTCATGTATATGGGACATTATACTGGAAGTGGATTTGATGATCTACACTGTAGTACAAAGTCGAAAAACCACTTTCAATAAACCAAATCCTCATCGTAGTGGGAGAGACAATTCGTTGTTTTATACTGTTATCTGTAGTCTCGTTAACCGATTCTAGCAGTAACATTAGACATAAGCATATTTTAATGTGTTCTGCTATACGGCAAAGCGTTGTGCTTATATCTGCACAATTATAAAAACAAAATATTTACTTTGGAACGCTTAAAATTAAATTCCGTGAATTAAGAATATGGAGGTGAAACAGCCGCTTGTATAGTCTCTTCGGGGTTTCTTTACACTTTTTTTTTTTTAATCAAACCTTTGAAAAATCACCCCATGTATGACGTATTTAGTTATTTCCTAAATATACAATTTATCAGAGGCGTTTTACACCTCTATTAACATAAAAGTATCCTTTCTTTTCCTTAAATTGAAGGTTCGTATGAATTTTATTTATAAATTATAATAATTCAGTTATAGTAAATATGAAGAAACACAGTGAGAAAACGTGTATTGGTAGCGCATAGTAAGAAATAGTTCTAATGCAAAATATCATTACAACTGAGAGCGCACAAATTGCGTGCGTTGTCCTTTGGTGTAATTTTCTAGACTTGGTTAAGCTTAGTTCGTATGAGGGGGAGGAATTTCATGGAAGTAGAACTTTATCAGGGCTTTGGAAAAGTGTGGAGTTACCGTGAATGGATTACGAACTCCAGCCACACACTCCAGCAAAATGGCGTCACTGGACGGTGGCGTTTCGTAACGCCGTCCATCAAAGGAACACTCCTCAGTAATTTCAGCTGCTGGCAAAAAATGAATGTAGCCCTGGTCGCTCATTGGCTGCTTAAGGCTATGGGTTCGGTCCTTATGTATGATTGTCTATGGCATGCTGTGAAAGATAACCTTTTGGTAGAGAACTGAAGAATTCGCGACTTCATTTCGGGACAAGCTAAAATTCTATATCTCGAACGCTTGTATTGCTTATGCTATTGGTTCAACCGTTAGTTTACACCTCCTGGACAACTCTGAGCCAATAATAAACACACAATTAAATGTAGACCCAATCAGCGTCTTCCGCTAATACAACAAGCAACCAATGAAGAGTGATATTTGCATGACTTTACATACGACAAGGGAGTATAGCCTACAGGTAATTGAAATCACGAATTTGACATGTCTCTACCTATTGTATAGGCAACTGCCTGGTCCAGATACTGATTGTCGAGTGCCGTCCTGTCACTTTGCTGGTAAGTTAGCTCACTCCGTTGTGGCAGTTTCTTAAAAATATTCTGTGCTTTTATTTACGGACACGTGATTTTCGTGAGATGTAATTCAAAACACTTAAGCTCATCTACATCTCTTTCGTGATCGAAAAGTCTGAAACGTTACGCGTCTTATTTTTCCGCCCGTTGATCACAAATGTTTAGTATTTAGAAGTAATATAATGCTGATGGGCTCAGTTTAAAAAAAAAATGTATTTATTCAAAGACACTCGGTAAGTAAAAAAAAAACCGCACTTGAGTACTTAGTCTTAGCCTGTGTGTAAATATTTTCGCGAAATTCGGGAATGTGCCAGCGTCCTCGCCGAATGTAGTTCCCAAAATAATTGTCAAAACTACGTTCGAATTTCATATTGAAATTTTTTTTTTAACAGGCACATAATTGATGTGTTTTTTTTATATTTAGGTGCGACCTAGAGTATTATGATGATATGTAATAATTCATTATTTATTTTGAAATTAATATTATTTAAGCCTTCATACTGAAGAAAATATTTTTGCTATACTTAGAAGTAGTTAGATGTAGTATGTCCGAGTGCACATGGGTACTGGGTGTTGAGGTGTGGATCAGCCGCCATCTTGGATCCGCCATCTTGAATGACCTTTCCCTTCATCTGTCATCTTGACTGCCGTCATTGCCGCCATTTTGGGAGTTAGTACGCCACCATGTTAGATGTCACCTCATGCTCTATTATTCACCTCGCCATATTGTTTCTGGAATTTTCCTTTTCCCTGCTCTGATGTTCCATTCCACCCTCTTGTTTCAAGATGTTCCAGTTCATGCTGTCATTCCATGCAGCCACCTTGTTTCTTGCATTTTCAAGTTAATTCTGTGTCATTCCACCTTGATATTTCCTTCTCGCCTGCTCCCTCTCATTACAACCACCATCTTAGATATAATCTGCTGTTGGATGTCTGTAGGCTGCCATCTTGTTTCATATTCCGTTATCTTTGTTCTCATATTGTCTGCTGGGTGGTGGTAGTATCGGTTGCCATCTTGGAAGTTTCTTTCATTGCCCACTAGGGCACCATCTTGGTTCCCCCACTGTCTGCTAGGCTGTTTGGAGCACTAGTTTCGGCTGGAGACTAAGGCCGATGTTACATGCGCTGTATGCAGGTCTGACACTCGTGCTTGCGTTGGTAACTTTGAGATGCATTTGTATGTATATCTACCTTTATTTTCATTACATGCACGGTCGGTTGTCGGTCCCAAACTTCAAAAAATTAAGGAATACTTGGCCCTGCCACTCTGCTCGTTGTCGTGGTTGATGCCTATAATATGAATTTGGTTACTATAGCTTCGGTGGATGAGTAATGGCAGCCAACTATGCTTTTAATAGGGCTTAAAGTATATTTGAGGGGCGATGCCTATGATATGAATTTGGCAGCTATATCTTAAATAGTTTGAAAAGTATGACTAACTATACTTATAAGAGGACTTTAGGCATAATTGAACCTATCGCTCTCATCTATGTCAGGGGTGATGCCTATAATGTGGGTTTGATGGCTGTAACTGTTCGTGAATTATGGCTTTCTATGCTTATATGAGGGCTTTAGGCATAATTGACCCCACCACCCTGATAGACATCAAGGGCGATGCCTATGATATAAATTTTGTAGCTACATCTTAAATGGTTGTTATTTTTATATATACAACATTTAGACCCATACTGACATCCATATCCTAGTAGCTCACTCGACTAGGGCGTCTATACCAATCCAAGGTCCGGCAGTTCGCCTATCCTCACCTCCACAGCTTTTTATACTGTATTAAACCATTTCATGTCGATAGAGACGAGTGTCTTCATACAGCACATGGAACATCGCCCTTAGCCTCCAGCCGGCACCAGTGCTCCTAGCAGCCAATGATGACATCCAGCGACACTACCACTGCCTAGTAGACAGTGGAGGAACCAAGTGGTACCTCTGGTAGGCAATGAAAGAAACTTCCAATATGGCGACCAATACTAGCACCACCTGGCAGACCATATGAGAACCAATATGGTGAAAGACGAACAAGATGGTGGTCTATAGACATCAAAAATGGCAATCAATAGCAGACGATATATGGTTGGAGTGAGAGGGAGCAGGAGAGAAGGAATGGCAGAACAGGAGGTACCAAGGTGGAATTACAAAACATGAACTGGAACATTCTTGAAACAACATGGCGTCATGGAATGACAGAACGTTAAGTACCAAGATGTAATGACAGTGCAGGAAAATGAAAAATTCTAGAAAAAATATGGCTAGGTGGAATGATAGATAGAGCATGAGGTGACCGCCAAGATTTCAGCATACTGGTTCCCAAGATGGCGACCGCGATGGTATTAAAGATATCAGATGGAAGTCAAAGGTCAAGGTCATCCAAGATGGTGGCTGAGTCACACATCGACACCCAGGACCCATGTGCGCTAGGACATACTATTTTTAACTACTCGTACACGAAGGCGTTTTTAATATAATAAAATATTGTTTTTGTTTGGTATATACCCCTTACTGTTAATTAACGCGATGTTTTGAATTTAAACTCTTTATAGATATTTATAAATTATTTTATTTCGTGGACATTCTGCACTGCGAGTTTTTTTCGTATTGTTTTGCGCCCTTTGCTGTAATTGTGATAATTCTCTGCTTATGCTGTAAGAATTTTGACATGCCAGTTCCATATATTTTGCTCAAACCTTTACCATTAATTGTGATTATATAAATATAGTGAACCATAATACCATATCTACCGAGCCATTCGATTATTTTCAACGTAACGTTGGCTGACTGTTCTTATTACGACATTAAGCACTCCAGTTTACTGTCTGTTTTGATGACTGTGTTTAAGACAACGTCACTTTAAATAATATATTTCTTCCATCATATCTCGGGAAACACTCAGTCGATTCCGTTCACGCACAAGTAGTGCTCTGTTAAGCCAGTTTAAACATAGTCGATATAGTTATATCATGCATTTAGAATGCTATAGGCTATCTACTGAACCATGCAGTTGATCTGTTCCGACCAAACTTTGAATGTGGTCAGTGCATAGGTGAGTAGGAGTCTTTAGTCGTAGCTTTTTACTCGCCGTTATTATATAATATAGCGTCAAAGTAAATATAAAGTTCTGTAATATATTTTGTAATCCACCAAAATTAAGCACAGAAAATCAATACACCAATATTACAGCAATTGGCAGCTTGAATTAAGTAACTATGAGTGGTTAAATTATTTATTGTTTAAATGGTTGCCAGCATGTGTAACATGTTATATTCATTGAACAATTAAACCGATCTGAACTCAAGTTAGCATATTGGTAGAATTTACTGTTCGCAATAAATTCGCAAACTGATAACTTCTTTAGAGTCCCATGCTGAAAGATATCTCCGGAAATTTAAACTTAAACATCATATCTCAACCGATTCCCATTACATTTTGAATAAATACAATACCAACGAAACCCGCCTAAAATTTTAATAAAGTTGTTTGTTATTTCAAACGCGGAGGTGTTTAAGTAGCGTCACATGTTCTTCTCTGGATGAAATTTTAAACGGGTGTAAAAGTTTCAACTCAATCTCGTTGTGCTGAAGTACGCAATATTTTCAGTTATTCGTCTTTTCGTATGATACTGCTATCATAAAAAAAAAATTATAGTCGTCCATCACATCTCATGAACTACTCGACCGATTACTATCAAATATGGTGGAAAATTCCTTCTGCGTAGACATTTTTAAAAACACATCGTATTAAATCTTAGTATATCGTCAAAATTACTTGCGTATGTTTGTAGAAAAATGTAAGCTAATTACTTATATCGGTTACTACATGTAAAGTTTTGTTTTTAGTAAACATATGCGCATCGTGTCAAGAATATTTGCAGCGATTTGCTACATATTAGTGCGAAGAATGAGATCTTCGTACGAAGCAGTAAATTCTACTTATGTTCTTGGTGGCTGGGTCGAGCAGATTAAGAGGCAATTCGATTGAGCAGTTCTGAGAGCGAAATTGCCCTCCTTGGTAGTTGCGTAATAATTATTACGCGTACATTTTCTCTCATGCCGCTTATGATTGCCAGCATTGAGCGCGCAGTTTATGTGCGGCATTAGCGTTCTGTTATGATCTTGTAGAAGAGCGCTAACTGGGAATCCACACATGAACCCGCCAGCACAACTTAAGAGTAAAACCAGGAGGCCAGGGATTGCGTCAAAGCAGCGCGACAAGGGCCAGCAGTTATAACTCCCTCCGCCAACCAGGGAAAGAGACCAGCTATGTCTGAACAACGCACCGATATAGGCCGACGCGAGGCGCGCCGCTGCATCTTTCCACGACCGACCAGACTACAGGGAAGGTCGCAACGATGGGTGTGCCATGGAGGTATTAATCTATGGAGTGGAAGCCGAGACACGAAAGCGAAGCCGATAATGAAAGACAAGGACAGGACTAGTAGTGGTAAAAAGGTGCATGCTGTACATTGCTTACTATGTAACTTTTGGCACTCATAATATGGTAGCTGACGTAAACAATCGGTCTGCGCATGCGCAGTTGAAAGAAGTCAGGCAAGGCATCGGCTTCACTTGATAAACGTGGAGAAAATAGCCTGTTGCGACTCCATCATCTATTACCTCCATGGGGTGTGTCCGCCCGCTGTCATCCGTACAACTAGAAACAGCCTCCGGCATCATGTTTCAGGTGGGGACTGTCCGACATAGATATAAAGAAGTAAGGCGTGCGTGCGGTGCTCATAACTTAAAATGTAATAATAGTAACTTAATAGTAATTAGAGTAGCTCCCGTTACAGTAACTGTTATGCTGAATTTACAATGCCACGACGAGGTCTTCCCGATAGTCAGAAACGACGTTACACCCGACCATTTCCGCCAATAAAATTAGTTTCTATGTTTACAATACTCGGACAGTTTCCTTCGGACAAGTGTTGCGTGGCTTTAGGCGAATTACTGGGATGGCCAGTAACTTGCTATGGAGTTTAAAGAAATCGCAGATCATTGTAGACTATTTTGTTTTGATAACTTTGTAAACGAAGTATTTTTGGATTTTGGAGCAGTTATTTTTCCAGGAATATTTATTTTCGTCAATTTATTAGCTTTATATTACAATAAAACCAGGATGTATACGTAAAAAAACATATGTTTACTGTGAAATTTACCACAGTAGTGAAATCCGCACGACATTTTGTTTTGTAAGGTTGTTTCTGTTTTTTTTTTCTACTGCCAAGCAAGGCCGACCGGTTCGACGCCCGACGAAAGTAGAAATAGCATCTACTTTTTTCGGGGCTACGTTTGTCGGGGTGCCCTTACTCCTGATTGGCTGATGAAATATTTTCGTCTGTGTCGGGGCTGTTTTGTCGGTTTGTCGAGTTATTGTAAATCCAGCTTTACAGTGTTGTATTGTCTGTGTCACATATCATGATTAAAACTCTTCATTTACAGATAAGCTCGACCATCTATCATTAGGGACACCCGAATTTCGCGTAAAGATTTCACGACCAGTTGTATTTCCTAACACTTTAGCTCAGATTCACTTTTGTGATTGGGTTTTCTACATGTTACGCGTCCTAAGTGTCTGCCCACGATTAAGAGACGTGCGGTAGCGGGGTAACTTAATTCTGATTGGTCAGACAATTAACAAAATGTCTTTTCACAGACACACACCGCCAATAAGCAAAAGGAAACTGCTGGTACGCTCGTGGGGGTATTGAAATATAGCATGCGCGGAAATATTTTCGCGAAATTCATCTATAGCTACGACCCCCTAAATCCCCTTAGTTTATTAATAAATGGCCGTAAGACAATTTATTTATAACAGTTCGCTGCGCGACGTACAGCGCTGCGGGGGGAGGGGGGCTGTAACGCCGGGCAGTTACGAGCCCAGGTTTGTCGTGGCGAGTCGCCGCGTTAATGCCGGAATCACATAGCCCCGACGAGCACAGCACGTCACGACAAAAACCGCAACCACGGCCATTTTCAATCTGACTGCTCGAACTTACAGCACGGCTGTTTACTAAAGCGACACGACGAGTATAATTTTAATACCAATTTAGAAGGCGTTGATTAACTACGCTAGTTTCAATGGCGGTGGGCAGAAGGGAAATTTGGAATACATGATGATGACAAAGTTTTATAGCTAATGCATAAAAAGGTAAAGTTATTATTTATAAGAGTTAAATACAATAATTTCATAATTTGTTTTCTTTTAAACTGCGTATTTCCCACTGTAGGGAAAGATTGCCATACAATTTTACTTTGTATTGTTGTACACTCTGCGCGCCGTGTCGCACGACACGACGAAGAATATAAATAATTTCTAATCCAAATCTTCTAGTCGGGCAACAGAATTGTCGGGCGTTCGTCAGATCTATCTTGTATTTCATTGGTTGTTTAGTTTTAAGTGACGTGTCGTGCTGGTCGGGGCTATGTGATTCCGACATAAGGAGTGCGTGTCTTGCTCGCGGTCGTGCTTGTCTTGAAAAGAGGAAGCTGGTAATGGCTCTCAGCGCTCGCCGGCTATTGGCGCTAAGTAGTGAGTCACGACCTCACTTCGGCTTCCCGCTGCAAAGCTCGCCTGCTCTGCTTGGTCAAGTGCCACAGGTCTCACCAGCTGCGAGTCGCATGTCTTCACTTCGACAACGGTCAATATAGCATCAATTACAGCATACACGCTGAACATGGAACAGTGAGAATTGAGCAAATCAGTGGAAGTTTAGCGACTGATAATCAGTACCTTATAACTAATTATTACTACGATC
The DNA here is from genome assembly GCA_029891345.1 of Dryococelus australis. NCBI lineage: Eukaryota > Metazoa > Arthropoda > Insecta > Phasmatodea > Phasmatidae > Dryococelus > Dryococelus australis. The sequence goes on along the minus strand of CM056996.1, from coordinate 112,930,047 downwards.
GCTGATTTCCACTGATTTATTTGTGATTCCCGCTGAATGTAGATGATTCCTATGCTATAAGTAGATACCTGAAGAATTCGCGATTTAACTTCGGGACAAGCTAGAATTCAAATTCTCGAACGTTTTTATTGCTTATGCTATTGGTTCAACCGTCTACACCTCCTGGACAACACTGAGCCAATAATAAACACACAATAAAATGCACACCCAATTAGTTTCTTCCGCTAATACAACAAGCAACCTATGAACAGTGATACTTGCATGATTTTACATACGACAATGGAGTATAGCCCACAGGTCATTGAACTCGAGAATTTTTCACGTCTCTAGCTATAAGCCACTTGTTCGCAGTTCATTTGCCTGATTTGCCAATCGTCAGTAGCTTGTCAGCTGACTTTCGGTGAATGTTATTTCACAGATTGATTCGGGCTTCGAGTGTTGACAAATACCAGACAAATTGCATATCTCTATGAAAAAAAATCTGAACATCCGATGGTTGTCTACACAACAGATTGGTTTAAATGTATTCAACGTGGAATGTGTATGACATGATTTACCTGCTTCTTTAGCCTACTTAGCTTGTGAAGACAGGCTCATACGATCGGCATACTGATTTTTTACATATTTTTGTATGTCCCTCCTAATAATGTTTTAAACTACCGAACAGTGACACTGCTAACCATTGGCACTACGCAGCCATTATAAAAATACTTCGGTATTTACAAAACTTACAGAAAAAAACTTATCAATATCTGAGCACGTGAAGTTCGTCCAAAGGTATCAGTCCGCATTGTGAATATATCGTTGCCCATATGGCATACGGAAACTGTGCTGAAATGTTACCCATAGCTCAGTTGGTGACCTGACAGTACAATGCATGGTGATCGCATCTCGTAGATCGTGTTGTACTGTTATGTGTAGGGGTAATGAAATTTCTCAAAAAGATTTCAAGACAAGTTATGTTTCAAAGCACTGTATGGTCGTTTACCTGCTTCGATTGGCTGAATTACTTTTTGACACGTGTTAACTGTCTGCACACGAATCACGTAAGAGCCGTGCCGATGTTGCCGAATACTGAGTGGCCCGGTCAAATATGAAAACGCCTTCCCAAGCAGACAGCAACCAATGGCAATAGACAAACTGTCACTGGGTACTTATAGTATTGGAGTCTACCTTGTACTCACATTTTTTCGCGAAATATCACTAGCTCTAGTTATGTGGATGCACAACATCGCACTACAGAACAGTCAGAGTTGCGTCGTATCGATGGCATGAAATGTAGACGTACGGCCTCGGTAACATTTTGGTGGCCTGACAGTGCACCATGCACAGGCGCGCAAATTGTTCTTGGGTCATAAACTAGCCATAACTTCAGGTAGGCGTCTAAAAGATTCGTGGCTTGTATGAAAATGTGCCTGATGACGCTCACCTCTGCAAACGTGGGTCCTGGTACGACCCAGAGTGAAGTGTGTTTCATGGGGAGAGTCAAGGCAACTCTAGTCCTGCTCCCAGTCGGACGTTCGGTACACCATTGCAGATGTGCAGCACAAAGGAAGTTGAGTCGAAGAAGGCCCAGAGAGCACAGTAACTGTAGTCCACTGTCGTTCGGTCGCCGGCGGTTAGTCCTCTGGTACACTGCACGTGTTAATGTAGACCTCACAGATGCCAGAATCTCAGGGGATTTTGCGATAAGATCTGGCTGCTGCACTCACGTTCTGTAGTTCCAAGTGTCGAGCCAGAACCTTGCTTACGCGACATACGACCTCCGTTGTGTACACAGTACAGTGTCGTACAGTGCTCACGGCATAGCTGTTATTCATCGAAATGCCAAATCGGCCTCGTGCAGTCTCACTATACAACCTCTTTCAACTGCCGCTGTCTTATTTCGACGTCTCGGCAACTGCAAGATTTTATGTACTCGGTACCATAGGCAACTGTGCCCTCGCTGCGTTGCAAAATATTATTACACTGAGTGCGTACGAATGCGGCGCGCTGTCTGTTTGGTGTTATTTCCTAGACTCGGTTAAGCTTTGTTTGCATGAGGCAGAGGATTATCCCAGAAGTAGAACTTGAGCAGGGTTTTAGAAAAGTTGGACGTAATCGTGTCTGAACTATACCCAGCTAGACCTCACGTAGTCAGTGAGCGACGTTTATGTAAAACGAATAACTTTACCGTTTCCCTTACGTTGACTGAAGTGGTGTAAATCTACAATACTGAGGACAGTGTTTCCCTATAGAATGAGATTTTACTGTCACTGTATTCAAATAATGAGAAACTATGCTGATGCAAAGTTTCGGAAAACGGACGGCGCTGATAGATTTCGAATACTGTAAATCCCGTTTATGTATATATACCGCTGCTGACCGTGCACTGAACTACGCAGTATGAAACTCGTTACTGTGCGAAATATCTTGATAGTTTTGTAAACTGGCTATACACAATGCACTAAGCTAAGGGTGGAAGCAGGCTTTCCCCAAAATCTGTAATTTTGTTTGTATTGTACGATAATAGTTGGCACGCCGTTCTCTGTTTTCTTTTGTCTGCTCTATAGTAAGCTCTTGCATATCCTCATAAATAGAGCCACGGATATTTCGCGAATTGTTTCGGAGGCGAACTAAGCTCCAAACACTTGTTCTTTTCTCGTACTGTTGTGATTGGACGACAGTTGTCTAGACACGCTCCGTTCAACTGCGAGCCAGCAGTAAGCAGGAAGCAGTAGTGTGAGTGAGTGTTTAACAGTCCTGTACAGAGGCTTCACTTGATTACAGCAACCAATTAGCAAACGATAATGTCTCGAGTGAATAGAGGGATGTCCAGCTTAGCTTGCTGCCAACTCAATTCGCGAAATACTCGTGGCTCCACTCATAAACTACCAATGCTCTGTGCAACGGCAAATGTGGAACTTAATTTTTCAAAGACAGGTGGGTGCTACTGAAGAAGTGAATTAGCATTTGTAAACATGCTGTATTAAAGAAGGCATACGACAAGACTCAGGTGGGTGGAATGGAGGTCTTGAGAGCCAACGAGACTGAAGCGAGATGAATATGGAGCAGCGCCGGAATGCTTGAGCGGAGTATACTGGAGATCCCCGAGGAAACCCGCCGACCAGCGGCGACATCATCCGGCTAGATTCTCACGTCCGAAAATCCGGGAGTGACCTCTCCGATAATCGAACCCGTCTTGCCTTGGTGGGAGGTGAGCACTCTAGCCGCTGCGCCATTGCGGCCCCACTCGTGTTGTAATACCGAACGGTGTGTTATATATCATTGGTTGACCACTGAACATTCAGACTGCGCCGCGAATTGCAACCCATCTTCCACCGTGTCTTTTGTCACCATGATCTTGTTGGGCAACAACACATCGATGAAACTTAACAAGTTGATAAACCTGAAATTTTTGTCGGCCATTCAACAGAGTGTTGCGTGAAGTCGCTCGGGAATTTTGTTACTACTCATATACGCAAGGCGAAAGAATGCGTGTCTTGGTACAACCTGTATAATTCCGGCTTTTGGGAAAAGTGCGTGAATGCAGGCGCTCATCTCGTCTGTCGCTTACATTGTGATGTGTTAGTTTGCTTTCATTGCGTGGCCTCTTATAACTTGCCAGTTTTAAAACAGGGGTTTGTTTTTTAATCATAGATTCCCTGTTTGAACTTACGACTATGGAAGATCACAGTTCCAGCATCAAACAGACGAATCGCAGGGGACCGAGTGTGCACGAATGTTTCCGAGGAGCAATGAGGTTATCGCTGCCTAGACACCAGTGAAATTAACGCCGCTTTCTTGTTTAACACTCTGACGTAATGACTCTGATACCGATAATATTCACTGCAATCTAACTGAAGTTTGCCTTCGCATATAGCGGCATTCTATCAAAATTGATGGATGTCGTATGTCGCTTCTCCGAAGAAAGTTGTTTCGGTACAATATGAAAAGTTGTCATTAACACGCAAGTAGGCTGAATGCGCTCCGCCACTGGTTGAATCGGACAAGGCACAAATGATTTCTATGGGACATAAGATCATGTTATCAGCGTCATATCCTGGCTCATTTCCTCGCGGACTCTAACATTACGGGCCAATAATTTACACATGTCACTACATTCGCTTTGGTTGGTCTCGCTGGCGTAGTTCGCCAGAACTCCAGTCTACAGTGCGAGTTATTCGGGGTTCGACTCCTGGGATAATTTAAGAAATACTATAGCCCGGAAGTATTTTCTGTGGATCCGTTGTTTGCGCGTTTGCGCATATCTTAGGAAATTAAATAGGCTGGAAATACGACTTTTTAGGACAAAAACCAATTATCTAAGCCCAGACGTTTTTGTCATATTTAATGCACGCAAAGAAAAAATTAATTGTGGAAATCGAAAAGAAAAAAAGAAAAAAAATGAAGCTTGGTAGCGAAGTTTCCTGAAGAGGCGCATGAAAAGTGAGATCCTACAGACGTAGTAACATCTGTGGGTTTTCATCGTGTGTAATAAATTCCCACTCTTGCAGATATAATTCGCTGAAGAAAGCGCGACGTCGGAAACACTGCAAGCCGCTTCAGCTCCCTGCTGGTATGAGTGATGGGACGCCTGGCGCCCATGTTATTGTCGCCCTTATCGCTGTGCCTCGAACGAAAAAAAATTCTCGGACGTATGTATTATTTAATATTTGACTGGTTTTAAGGCGCTGTGCTAGTAGACTTCCGACATAAAAAAATATTAGTCAGTCAAACCGTAAGTTACGAACATAAAAGTAACTTTTGATTCCCAATAGCGTTTTAATGGCAATTTCTTGCACACGTGTTTCGTTGCCAGTTCGATCACATGAAGTATCACGTCATTTAATTATTTTGTACATTTGAAGTTAAAATAAATAAATAAATAATAAACCTTACTATGCGTTTTTAAACTCTGATTAAAAATATAATATGTATAACAGTGTTTTTGTATCGTTTCCTCCTGGAGACTATGAAGTTATTTATTAAAATAAATTTTGTGAATGCCACATATTGTTCGAGAAAAACATCGCTGTATTTTCAGGCGTTTGGATAGCACCACAGACTGCCTCTTTAATGTAGCACAAAAAGCTTTCAGCCAATTACTGGGCCGTACATTCTGAATTAATAATCTGACCTCTAATGTGAGTGTTGGCTTACCCTACTCTGCGTAGTGGCAGTTTAAATTTCGCTGTGGTTTTCCAGCACAGAAATGCTTGTCGTGATTTATTAATGGAGCTGTTAAATTGCCGGATGGTTCCGGAACTGTGCAATGCAATTTTTACTAGTATCCAGGTTGTTATGCATTGCCGAATGTAGAAGCAGTGAGCGTATGAGGTTATTTTCAAATCAAAATGTTGAATAAAAAATGACATCATTTTAAATTTATATCTACTGGGCACGTCTCAACTCTTAGACATTTTAAATATCTTCTCCAGCAAAGGTTTTTTTTAATTCTGTTCTTTATAGTTACAGAGGTAATGTTATTGATTCGCATAACAAGACTGTTAAAACCAACCAATCCACGAATTTAATACTTATCTTTAAAATTCTTCAATACAACAGAGAGTTTCTAGTTTAACTTATAAGTTGACTCAAAAATATTTTTGATTTTTTTAAAAGTGTTTTTGTGTCAAATCTCGACTGTTATTTGATTGATGCAATAAATACCGAACTTTTGTAAAGTAAGGAACCTTATGTTTTTCCATATCGGTGTACGCTGCTGAGAGAAGAACATTATTTTTTTTAAGGGGGAAGAATCGTTCTTAGACAGAGTTGAGCATGGGTGTGTAAAATTTTTTCTCCGGTATAGGATGTTCACGGTAAGATGAGCACTTTTGAGGCCCTAGTTACATTTTATCAGCAATTTTTTATTCTTCCACAACTTCTTTAAATACATATTTCCATGTAAGTAATAAACACAGTGTATATATTTAACGGGACTCGAAATTTGAAGTCTAAGGTTACACTATTATATACATACTACTAGTCCAAATCAGAGGGCTTCAGAAAGTGCTCACTTTACCGTGAATAGTCTATAGTGTATTTGTATATCTCGGTTCTGTGTCGCAGCTGACTCAGTTCTCAGCAAGTGCCACGGATGCCGCCCCGGGTTGGGAAGGTAGGGGATGAGAGTCGATGCCCCGATCCCTTATCGCCAAGTTCCCCTTCCCCTCGAGGCGACGTCCAGACTCGGCGACGCGTCAGATCGATCATCGGCGGAGATCGATTAGTTCCGCGCTCGGGGTGCGCTACGCGGGCGACGCTGGGAGAACTGCCATCCGGCGCGGTCCCTGGTGTTTGAGAAGATTGAGGGGTGAGGGGTAGGGGAAGGGCCTTTTCGCATGTTTACAGGAACCCGCATCCGGTATGTCATCTCGGCCGAGCCGATCGTTCCATTAGCGTCAAAGTCGCCAAGCTGGCCGGTCGATGCGAGTTCGCGTCGTCGGATTCGGTCGCAGGGTGATGGATGGACCACACGTCACGTCTGTCACGCGTTACTTGCCCCTATCACTTGGTCGGCGCTCTGCTCTCCGGGCCGGAGCTGATAAATTGCCTAGTCAGCTTCAATTTTTATGCACACAGGCAATTATAAACTAATTTAGATAGGGTGGCCTTAGTGCATATATGGACACGTGCGCAGTTTTAAAAAAAAAATAGGCATTATGCCGGACTGTGAAGCAACATTTAACAATATGTCAGCTGTCTGGGGTTTTCACTATATCGTTCCTGTATTTTGTAAAAAAACTACTTCGCGGAGAAAATGTGTGAGGGAGTTGAAAACGTACAAAACTCATTAAAATTATTAAGTAAATAATGAGAGTAGAGATTAATACATTCAAATTCTGTTTACAGTAATTTTTCGTTTGTAGTGTGAAAGCGGAAAACATGTAATAAGCTATAAGGAGCTCTTTTTTTTTAGCGTATCATATGTCTGATAATAAACAGGGCTTGAAAGGAATCATTCGATTTGAAATTATTTTAAAGTACGATGGTGAAATGTTTTATGGAATTAGTATGTATTTGAACTGAAACGAGTAGGCACGAATGAAGTAACAAAATATAGTCTGCTCACGCTAAAGCGAGGACTTTTGAAAGCCCTCTCATTTGGAATAATAGTTAATAAATATATTTTATTTCGGCCTTAGACGTTAACTTCCGAGTGTGGTGGAATATACACACTGTGTTTATTACTTACATAGTAATATTTATTTAAAATGGTGTTTAAGGGATAACACATGGCTAAAAGGAAAAAGTTACTAGGGCTTCAAAAGTGCTCACTTTACCGCGAACAGCGTATAGCGATAAGTCATTGTACTACGACACCTGGCAAGCAGAGCGATATACTTATTAATTTGCCTACTTTTAATAAATACATAACAGGCTCCTAAAGGATATTTTTTTTTCAGAAAAAAGTGGAATAGAAATTTATTAATTTTCCTATAGCATTATTATAAAATTATAAAATGATCTCACGCCCTCGCTCTCTCATTTCTTGGCAGGAGCGTGAACAGAGTGCCGGATTCGTAAAAGCAAAAGTGGCGGCGTTTAAGATGCACGACGCACGTAGTAATTAAAACCAAGGCGGGCAGTGCATGTAAATTGATCAAATTTCGGAAAGCATCACCCGCGGTGGTGATTGTCCAATGCGGCGTACTCATCATTTACTACAGTTATAGGCTGTTCACGGTAAAATGAACACTTCTGAAAGCCCTGCTTAAGATCTACTTGTGAACACGTTGTGTGGTCTTCCGCCTTATGTAAAATCAGCATTGCCATGGGCCTCATCACTTCATCCGTGCGTCGGTCAAGTAAAACACTGAAATTATTAGAAAAGTAAATATTGTATAAATCCGCTTATTTTTATACTTCAATGCATTACAGAATACACAAAGCGAGATAAATAATTTAAGTTATCACAAATGCTCACCTAACACTTTTTATTCAACGTTAATACATGGAACTACTTTCCCTTCCGCCGTGACCAACTTTACTGGACTCAAGTCGTTCAGTGCGCCCATTAAAACCTATCCAGGTAGGGGCAGTGACTTTTTTCGAAGGTTGATTTCAAAAGTGCTTACTTTATCGTGAACAGTCTTTAGCTATGGGGAATCCACTTGTCCATCAGTTCCGTTTATTGCAGGTGATTATCAAGTACTAGGCGAGACTCCGGCATTCCTTCGAAATTTGTTATCCAGGCGAGAGGATCGCTCGTGAATTTATTACTGACAGACATTTATACTCCATTCACAGTTACTTCACACTTTTCTCAAGCCCTGCTGAAGTACTACAACCAAGATATTCCTCCGTCTCATATAAAATAAGCTTAACCGAGTATAGAAAATTACACAAAAGGGGCAACGAACCGCATTCATGCGCACTCAATGTACTAACATTTTACATAAGAACTATTTCTTACTAGGCGTTACCAACACACCTATTTTCTCACTGTTTTTGTTCATATTAAATAAAAATGAAATATCGTAATTAATGGGATATATATATACTAATTTTATTTAACATAAAATAAGGTTTTCTTTATGTTAACATATGTATTTATAAAAAAAACTTGTGACACGTGGCTTATTTAAAAAAAGAACCAGCACGTCATACACAGTGTGATTTTTCTAAGGTTTGATTCAAAATGTGTGAAGCTACCGTGAATAGACTATATTAACGTAGCGTGCTTTGTGTCGAGACATGTGTAACGAAGGAGGCTGGTGTGTAAACTAACCTCGCCGTAGCACGACAGACAGTAGTTCCGGCTTGCTCGACTAAGAATGTATCACCAGGGTGAATGTAGTTAAAGGCTGTTCAAGGTAGAATGAGCACATTTTAAAGCCCTGCTTAAGATCTATTTGAATGCAAGTTGCGGATTATTCCGCCTTGTGTAAAATTAACATTGCCATGGGACTCATCACTTTATTCATGCGTTGGTCAAGTGAATCTGTGAAATTATCATGAAAGTAAATATATTACAAATTTGCTCATTTTTACACTTCGATGCTTAAAAAGAAACAGAAAGCAAAAGAAATATTTTAAGTTATCACAAATTGTTACCTAACGCTTTTTATTCGGCGTTAAGCTATGGAACTATTTCCTCCTTCATCGTTACCAACATTAGTGGGTACATGTCACTCAGCGCGCCCATTAAAATATATGCAGGTAGGGGCAGTGACTTATCTAGTGTTGATTTTTATAAGTGCTCACTTTACCGTGAACATCGTTTATAGTTGAGTCATTGCACTTTTTAAAGAAGATCTGCTTAGTTTCTTCTAGCTGCTCAGCGTGAGTCCTTCTGCCGCTGTAGTAAAGATAATATTGGCATAAACTCGGGGCATACATTCACACCTTGACCAAGTGACACGGTGAGCATAAGGGCTATGGGAGGGTCTCGCAGTATGCAGATTCCCGAAACATAAAATCAAGAACATCATTTGAACTTCTTCAAATATGTAGTTTGTTTTATTGATTTTGTATTTGAATTAATAAAACCATCATATTCACTAATTGTTTATATAATGTATATAGCCCAAATAAAAAATTTACTGTTATGAGAGAAATAACATATATAAAAAACTAACTCATTACATGTACAATTTTTTTTTAATTTATAAGAATTAATTATTTAGAAATTTATAACACCGCAATTAAAAAAAATTATAAATTTTAACAAAATTTCGTCTCTTAAAAAAAAAAAAATATCGTCTCTTCAAAGTATATAAATGTCAATATGATACCAGGAAAGATGCAGAAAAATTTGGGATAACAGAAGAATTGTTCAACAACCAGAGAGAACATTAGGAGCGACTGATCGACAGCGCAAAATTTCCGGAGGACCGACCTAAACCAAGACACAAGAGAGTGTGTACAGAAGAACAGAGACGAGCAGTTGGAGAAAAAACGAGGAAGTTCTGGGAAGGAAGAAAGAAGAAGACGAACCAGAAGTCTTGAGTTCATTGCGGTCCATAGATGGCCAAATTCATGTAAAAAAAATTGTCGTTATTGTTGGGCGTGGAGCCCCGTACTGGAAGCGAGCTCCAACACAGTAGGGGGTGACCCACTCCGACCCTCCGCACCACCAGGCAGACCAGCTCACTGTTCCGTCGCCTGGCGGCCGGAGGAATGATTGACAGCCGACCTGACTGGCGTCACAGCCCCTCCTCTGCCTTCCGGATGAGTCGACGACTTTGGAGAATGAACAAGAATACTCTGGCAGGCCTTTGGTCGGCTCAATGTGGCATTTGGTGAAAGGTGCGCTGTCCCTTTGGTGTAATTTTCCAGACTTTTTAAGCCTTCTTTGAATGAGGAGGTGGTATATCCCGGAAGTAGAACTTAAGCTGTGTTTCGGAAAAGTTGTAAGTGACAGTGGCGGGAATACACCCTCCACGCCCGCTCGCAACACGTGCCTTTTTGACCTGAATACGTCTGTAAGTTTGCGACCACAGTGGGAGTCAATCCAGAAAATCCGCTGATAACAAAATCGGGGGATACAGTTTGGCATTGCAACCCCGAATGTATTGTCTACATTTATAATTCAATTACACCATTCGTTTGCCAAAGGATCAAATAACATGTTACGTTGAGTGAGGACTGTGAAGCATCGCGCGCATTGTGGGGGTGGGTGGGCGGGGGGGGGGCAATTTTGAGTTCGTTTCGCCGCGTCTCATAACTTCCGCGTAATATAACTTTTGACTAGGAGAAGCTACGACGCTCGTTTGGATTTCAGTCGACAGTTCTCGTCAAGATCAATCGATTGCGTGTATAAAAACATTTGCGTGGCGTGGTTATGGTGAAATCGTATGAGTTTAATATAAAAAATTAAGAAAACTTAATACAATTTCGGCCTATACTCATCAAAAAGCCAAGTCGAAATACAGAAATCATATACGGTTGGAAAGAGCATCTCGAAAGCAATCCAGTGATACCCATAAAACACCATATTATCGAGTGAAGTGGTGCCGGGAACGTAAAACAAAACATCAAGGCGTCCGAGTGCGTCAATGTAGACGTATTCACGCAAAACAAACGGCCGTGTCCCCAATACAGCCAAACCCAATTTTTTTCATTTGTTATGCGCTGCTGCCCACAAATGCAGTGGTATGGCCGTAGTGACGTGACTCTGCCGTTCATTTATTTATTTTCAGCAAGTCATAGTATACATAGATTAATGTTGGGAAAGATGGATAGCTGAGGAGGTCTTCAGCGTTGATGAGATGGAGCAGTGGCTAGGCCTATAAACAGCGATAGGGTGCAGTGTTGGGGGAAAAAGCAGTACCCCGAAAAAACCCATCGGTCAACGGCAATGCCTGCCATTTTCCCCACGTGTGAGTGAGTGAGGGAAGAGATTTGGGCGGCTCTTAACATCGAGATCCTGAGAGCCGATGAGGGTGAAGCTAGGTGAGTATGGAGCAGTGACGGAATGAAAGTGTGGGGGAAAACGGGAGATCCTCGAGAAAACCCTCTGACCAGCGGCATCGTCCGGCACGATTCCCACTTGCGAAAATCTGGGAGCGGCCGCGCCAGGAATCGAACCCGGTTCGCAGTGGTGAGAGACTAGTTGTCTGACCACTACACCACTGCGGTCCGAAGAGGCGACGGGAGTTAAGGTGGATTCCCGCCCGCTATCTTGGATTTATGAAATTTTTTTCCATATGCTGAAAAGACTGTTTTGTATAATTTTTTTTTTTTTGAACGACAGAGCGCAGAGCTTTGCATAGTCCATTGCCTGAGGTCAGTATTTCTTGATTACTGTTGATATCGTCGCCTTTATGTTCGTTCGCAAGAAATAATCTCGCGTTTCGCCTCGACAATTGCTAGCTAAAAATTAATAAATGTAGCGAAGCTGTGGCAGTCCGACGAAGTTTGGGATGTTGTTATTTAAGATATGTCGTGCAGAAAATTTCAATACACCTTCTGAAATTGAAGCTTTGGCGAATAATCAATAAGTCTAAGATGGTGGGTGGGAATTCGCCTTAATTGTACCGGCTTCTTAGCTTGCCAGACGGTGAGGAGCATTTCATTAAAAAATGTCTTCTGAACATGCATGAGTTGTGTCTGTTGATGTAAAAACAGCATTAGAAAAATTCCAATTCGCGAGATTTGGTTCAATTTTATATTTCCGTTTTTATGTATATTCTTGGAAGAATATTGCTTAAAACGGGCGTTCTCACAATCATCTGCTGTGGTACAAGGTACTTCAAGCATAGCAGAAACTTTAACTGTAGTGTATTACCAGCTCTGGCAAATCTATTCCCCATCATGTATGAATCACATGATGTGTATCAAATTCAACAGGACATCCACAGGCAGCACGTATTACTGTTGTTGCACAAAGTTACAGTTCAATTATCCTGTCAAGCTTCTAGGTAAAGGATGTTCACGATAAAGTGAGCACTTTAGAAATGAACCTTATAAAAATGTCACTGCCGCTGCGTTCATATATTTTAATGGGTGCACTTAGTGGCATTCGCCCAGTAAAGTTGATAACGATGGATGGAAAGTAGTTCCATGTCTTAACGTCGAATAAAAAGTGTTAGGTAACCTTTTGTGATAACTTTAAATTATTTCTTCGCTTCCTGTTTGTTTAATGCATCGAAATGTAAAAATGAGCAGATTCGTAAAGTATTTAATCTCTTAATAATTTCACATTTTTATTTGACCGAAACGTATTAATAAAGTTAATTTTACATAAGGGGGAAGAGTACACAACGTGTATACAAGTAGATCTCAAGCAGGGTTTTCAAAAGTGCTCATTTTACCATGAACAGTCTATGAAGTATTGTTACGCGCTGCAGCTCGCACCAGCTGCGAGCTCCCGTTATGCGTTGTCCGTACCAGGGAGATTGGGGGGGGGGGGGGGCTCACCGGGTCAGCCGAGGGAATGACTGACAGCGGAGACGTAGCCGGCGTCACAGCCCCTCCTCCTTCCCCCTGCTGAAGAAGCCAACAAGTGTATAGGATGTGCAGGAATATTCTAGGAATCCTGACCCTCGACGCAACGCATTTAGAGAAATTTCTGGACAATGGTCTACGACCCTATAAATATTGCAGCGGTCCAACGGCCAGCAATCTTTGGTGTAGGCCATCTGTCTGAGTGCGGGGGCGAAGTTGAGTGTTGTGAGGGACAGACTACGACGGGTGATCGCGAGACGACGGCGGACGAGTTGTTCGTGATGTGAATGGACGAGAGAGCGCGAAACCTGACCAGTGAAGGCTACTGTGCATGATGGCTCTTGGAGAACTCCAGAACATTGTGGACTGTTGAGACCTTAACTAAAATGATGTGCGACTGAATGAACATGTAATACGGATTTTATTGTAAGTATTGTAACTGTTAAATGTGGACATCTAATTTATAAAATAATTCAATAGGTTTTTATACACTGTCTATTGAGACTTATTTTAAATTATTTAATTACATTAATTTCTTTGAGGTAATTGTAAATTGTATTGATTGAATTCATTATTTGAAAACGGCAAATGGTATCAATTTATTGTGAGAATTTGGGTCGCGAGAATATTGTTTGTAGTTATTGCAAATAAAATTAGGAAATTATAATTAGCTCTTTTATTCAATTGAGACCTCCGTCCCTTAACGAACCTAGTTTAGCCCACTGATTTTGAGAGAAAATTGTAACAATATAGAAGGGAGGGGGAGCTGAGCTATAACATGTTTTTTTTCCAGAATAAATTAATTTTCTTGGACCCATTCGTTACCAGCGTTTTATCATATGCGCCGATGTAAACTTCGACGATATCAAGCATAACTGCACAGCAGTTCGCCACCATTATTATTTTAATTACTGTTTATGGTGATCGCGAAACTGTGTGTTACAGAATTACTCTGTATTGTTAACCTTCAACACCCTGCACTGTTTTTTTTTTTTTTTGGGTTTTAATTTCAGCATACGTAAATTATAGGTGTCTACAGAGTGCAGTCGGTGTATCATTTATTCCTGACGAAGTCTTCTTTGTCCCATCGCATGTACTATCACGTCCCGCGATGAAATTTGAGTGGCAATATCTTGTCTCCCCGGTAGGGAGGGGTGAGATTGCGCTGGATTTCGGGAAACTGGGTCAAGGTGTTATTTCCCTCGCCCGGTCCCCCCCCCCCCCCCAGATCCTGTGCAATTCACGGTTTTACTTCTCTCTTGCCTCCAGACTAAACCCCCAGCTTCGCGAACCAGCCACCTCCTCCCTCTTCTAGTTCTTCGCTTCCACCAAATTCTCACTGTCGCTCACGAGCACTCTAGCTATAGGCTGTTCACGGTAAGCTCACAACTTTTGAAAGTCTTGCTTAAGGGCCCCGCCTGCCTGCCTGCCTGCCTGCATAGGTTTTCTTCTTGTTTATCCGAGAAGTGCGAGAGCTAGGGTTACACTGGCCCGCGCCACAAGAGAGCAATCGCCTCTACGCGCATGGCTCTGAACTAGCGTGCGGTGTTCTCGTAGTGCTACGTGTACCCTAAAATTTTATTGATGAACAGTTTGTAGCAAAGTTCATTATAGGTTCCTATCGTAGTTTGTCTCGCGTCTGGCTAGTATGTTTTATGATACGGCAGTCTGAAAAAAAAAACCGTATTTAACTATAGTGGAGAGCTCCAAAATAATATTTGCAGCAAGCGTGTTAACTTTAAAGTGCCGCCCGTCATCGTCTGGGGTATGTCTTTTCGTAGTTAGACGTACTGGTTACACGTTTAATAGTTTCGTTAGGAAAAAAGAACAGGATTTTAAACATTCTGTTACGCAGTTCAAAAGCGCCTGTCAGGCGGAACCCTTAAGATCCACTTGTATGCACATTCTCCATATTGTTGCTATCCCATATGGGGGTCACACAAGCTATGTGAGGAAACGTAACTCTGATCGAGAACGCAATATTCTTTCACTACGTCATGTAATTAAAATCATTAAATGTACACCCTGTTACACTATAAATTATAAAACACTTTACATTTACGTATGTACCTTAAATTACACCGGGGAAGTGTGTTACGTTAAGTTACTCTTTACCTGCAAGTAGTTATACATTATCTAATAAAGCAAGCCACGCATCGAACTAAGAGTTACCTTCCTAACTGCCGGAACGGCTTTACCTTTGTGTTGCCGAAGGCTGATTGCTATCACGGCTACGGCGGAAGGTACCCCATCTGCTGGTCCAAGTTGCCACGCCATCGGCTGGATGTCGTCATACCCGAGCTTAACTCCTTGACTTTCTTATATACTTCGTGGTAAAGGCTGTTTACGATAAAGTGAGCACTTCTGAAATCAACCTTAGAAGAAAGTCACTGCCCCTAGCTGCATATATTTTGACGGGCGCAATGAGTGACATGTGTCCAGTAGAGTTGGTAACGATAGATGGGAAAGTAGTTCCATATATTAACGTTCAGTAAAAAGTGTTAGGTAACTATTTGTAGATACTTAAATTATTTATCTAGCTTTCTGTATTTTTTAATCAACGGAAGTGTAAAAATGAACAGGTTTGTACAATATTTACTTTTCTAATAATTTCACAGTTAAAGTGACGAGCCTCATGGCAATGTCAATTTTACATAAGGCGGAAGAACACACAACATGTATACAAGTATATCTTAAGCAGGGCTTTCATAAGTGCTAATTTTACCGTCAACAGCCTATATACAAATTACTCCGTTTGTTTGCAAACTATTCTTGCAGCTCGTGTCCTGATTGTCGCGGCGACGCTTCGCTTCCGTAACATCGCTCGCCTTGGAGGTGTGCTGGTGCGTTCATACAAGTGCCACAGCAAGGGCTTGACCATAACAATATGTACAGTTAACATTGCCGTGGACGTGATCACCGTATGCACGCGTCGATTGAGTCACTATATGAAATTATCTGAAAAGCCCTAAATATTTTACAATTTTGCTAATTTCTTCGCTGAAATGTATTAAATCTTATAGAAACAGAAGAAATAGTTTCAGTGCTCACACGCTTCTAATTCGACGTAGAGTCGTGTAACTCCTTTTCCCCCATCGTTATAGGCTATTCGCCGTAAAATGAGCATTTTTGCAACACCTGCTTAAGATATACTTGTATACGCACTGTGTATTTCTCCACCTTATGTAAAATTGACATTGCCATGGGCCTAATCACCTTATTAATTCGTCGGTAAAATGAAACTGTGAAATTGTTAAGAAAATAAATATCTTACAAATCTGTTAATTTTTTCACTTCGATGAAAGAAAAAAAAATCGAAAGTGAAATAAATAATTTTAAGTTATCACAAATGGTTACCTGACATTTTTTATTCGACGTTATAATATGGAACTACTTTTCATCCATCGTTACCAAATTTCCTGGGCGAATGTCACACAGTGCGCCCATTAAAATGTATGCATGCAGGGGCAGTGACTTTTTTTAAAAGGTTAATTTCTATAGTGCTCGTTTTTATCGTGAACAGCCATTACCAACTTAAATGGACGGTTGGCCAGTCAGCGTGCACGTTGAAATGTATGTGGGGTGGCGAGGGGGGGGGGGGCGGTTAGGGGGGTAATGGCGTATTTCGGAGGTTTGTTTCAAAGTGCTTAATTAACCATAAGCGTACTATATGTGCTGAGAGAGACGGAAAACGGTGTCTGCAAATTGCGGAGTCGGCATTCCGAAACGTAAAAGCGATGGGGTGGTCGGGTGTCAGTGTAGGTTGGGCGAGGAGGGCGTCATTCCAGAAGCAGTTTTATATGCCGACGCCCACGAGATAGAAGCGGCCTGGCCTATTTTGTGGCGGTGGACGCTATCCTCTCCTCCCATTTTTTGGCAAGTAGGCTGCAGGAATAGCCGCATCTCTCACGCGGCCTGTCCTTGAGGAAAGTGTAGTCAAGGTCACGGCCGTAGCATACAAATGCAAAAACAAGGTGACGTCATCTCAGGGCCGCGGTAAGATTTATCTCCCGTCGGAATTCCCTTCCTCCTGTTCTCCGACTCTACTCCGCTGCAAGAGAAAACTGGACTGTGCTGTCCTAGACATAGACTAAAGATGAGGTATACCGATCTCGCTGGCTGCGCACAACCAATCTCCGTGCCCCGACATTGAACTGTTTTTCTGCCACACGTCTAGCGGAAACGGCATGGTTTCGATTTTAGGTTAAAGACTGTTTACGATAAAGTGAGCACTTTTGAAATCAACCTTACAATAAAGTTACTGCACCTATCTGTATATTTTTTGACGGGCGCACTGAGTAACATGCGTCTAGTAAGGTTGGTAACGATAGATGGGTAGTAGTTCCGTATCTTAACGTCAAATAAAAAGTGTTAGGTGACCATTTTTGACAACTGAAATTATTTATTTCGCTTTCTATTTTTTTTAAATGCAAGTGTAAAAATGAGCAGATTCGAAAAATATTTACTTGTTTTAATAATTCCAGATTTTAATTTGATCGACGCATGAATAATGTGATAAGGCTCACGGCAATGTTAGTCTCACATAAAGCGGAAGAATACACAATTTGCGTACAAGTAGATCTTAAGCAGGGCTTTCAAAAGTGCACATTTTACCGTGAATAGCCTATAGAAAACTGTTTTGTAAACAAATACTTTGAGACGTATGTACACTTCCTCTAACCAATTTGTAATGCAGTTTGATTAAATTAAAACTGGTAAAAGTATTTTATTAATATTATAGCGTTTCTTATTAAAAAATTAAGATATAAATAAACACGTTCATCACTGTTGACCATGTGAGTTTGACAATCGTGTTCCTTTGGGGTAGGTCATTGTTGGGTACATGCACAGAAGACGAATAAGTGGTCTACCTCATCTTTATTCTATGGTCCTATAGTTAACAGAACACAAGTAATTCAAAATGACTACAATAAAGTCAACTCTAAATTAAAATTGTATGATTGCCGTCCGTTAATGTTTTACCCTGTAATCTATTCACAGTACTTCACACTTTTTGATTAACTCTTACAAAAAAAAACACCTCCATTGCGATCTGTTTGGTTGTTTCCTATATAAACTATACGTCGCAACATTAACGTGCGTCCTTCTTTGGTTAAATTCAGGGCTCTTTGTGTCCATGAAAGTCTTTTAATTGTAATGCTTGGTTGCAAGGCCTTGAAAAAGCATTGAATTTTCAGGCTGTGACAGAAAACACAGCATGAAATTATTTGTGTGAATAGTAGGAGTGCAAGACATATTTGTTCTAGAAACTTACATCTGTTCTTCCATCAAGTCTATGTTAGCTGCACCGTTATCTGGCAAAGGGCGCAGAGTGTTAATAAAGAACTACGGTGAGTGAAAAGGCCATCTTGTAACGTTTGGTACGTAAAGTTTATAGCATAGTGAGAACAGTTGTTTTTACTAGGTTGTTGTTACGTAAGATGATTTATGCCTTGAAACTGTACACATTTCAGTTCATGAAAAGTTCTTGGAAAATTTACTGAATTGACATGCAAAATGTATGTAGGAATCCTGTAAGTAAAACTTTCACTTATATTTTGTTTTTAAATTATTATTTTTAATTCTTGGCTTGTGTAAATAAAAATCAGAGGGGGAATAAGTATTTTGGTAATGCAATTAACAAATAGTTCGTATATTAAATATTATTACATTTAGCATATTTTTTTATTATAATTAAAATTAAATTTTTCCCACCAAATTTTAATTTTAATGAATGAAGTGCTGAAAACAGATCTCATTGTAATGTGTAAATATATATATTTTTTATAGTGGGTTCAGCGCATAAATACGGTGCACTGCTTGACCTTTTATTCCAGAATTTTACATTTTATTTACATGTGGTGGAAGGATACGCAGTAAAGTATACGAAAGTAGATCTTGAGCAGGTTCTCACAAAAGTCGGAAGTTACCACGGACAGATTTACAGTATACGTACGGACTTAGTTAATTTCATTTGAATCTGAAATAAAAAACTGACACACCTAGTTTAGTACAAAAATCTTATATACGTGTTCCCAGAAGAAATAACATGTGAATAGCGGCCTTGTTCTATTTTTCTTTGCTCACAACATACCTAAGTGGCGCAACTGCAGCAGACTATTTTTGAGACGACCACTAGAGAAACGCCGCGACTAACGTGCGCCGGATATAGAAGGTTGCTAAGCGAAGACACGAGCATATCAACACAGCAGACTGCACTTTAAATCTGAATCAGTGAGAATTTCGCCGTTTCAAATAGTCAAACGTATCTGACTGATTCAACAGTCACTTCAGTGAATTTAACTGACGAATCAGTGAAACAATGCCAGATTTCCTTCACTTATTTATTCAGTGACATTTTCCGCTGATTCATCAGTCATTTTTTTTCCACTGTTTACTCAATGGTTTATTCTTGACTGATGGATCAGTTAAACAGCGTGTAATGACCGTCAGACAACGTTTTAAAATGGCCGTTAAACAACATAGGCCTATATCAAAGTGAAATAACAACGAATAAACTAATTAAATCCATACAAAATACTTTCTAAAATGTAATTCGTCTTACCAAAAGCCATTTTATGAGGTAACATGAACACACAGCCTATCATTCCGTTTTTACGTCTTTCATTTCGTTTTCATGTAATCTTCATAGCACTCTGTTTGAAGTCAAACCTTATTTACTTCATATATACTATTTGTTTTAACTATCCTAAGGTGCCAATTAAACCTAAAACGAAAAGTAAGAGCATACAATTTATAGGCTGCCCACGGTAAAGTGAGCACTTTTGAGGCCCTAGTTACTTTTTCCTTTCAGCCATGTGTTATCCCTTAGACACCATTTTAAATAAATATTACTATGTAAGTAATAAACACAGTGTGTAGATTGCACCACACTCAGAAGTCAACGCCTAAGGCTAAAATAAAATATATGTATTAACTATTATTCCAAATGAGAGGGCTTTCAAAAGTGCTCACTTTACCCTGAATAGCCTTATTTCCCGTTGATTAGGTAATTTGGCTACGTAGCGCAGATGGCTAGGTGACGGCCTAGTAGTCAAATGAATGAGGTCTGTGAGTTCAGTAACGGCTACCTGCAGAATTTTTTTACTTTTTAAATTAAAGGTAAATTGCACAATGCTAATAGAAAACTAACGTAAATATGTTTATTTCACGTAATTATTTGGCTACATTCAATTAAAGCCATATTTATTTCGCCACTGCAGTCGGCCGTCACTTATTCAATAAGTGAAATTGTTTCACGTCACTAATTCAATCAGTGAAATTGTTTCACTGAAACAATCAGTGATTTTCCACAGATACTAAGTGATTCTAGTAGTCTTCACTGATTCGAGTAGTTGAATTTCACTGCGAATCAGTGGTTTCCTACTGATTCGAATTTAGAGTGTAGCGTGCTACAAAGCTGTCCGCCGTCAGACTCGCAAAAATCATAAACTGAAACCTACATATACCCTTCCAACCTTGCTTACCAATTATAATTTCCCCGCTGTTGAGATATCAACCTCTTGACCATTTAAAAAAAATAAAAGTGAGTGGTTGATTGAAGAGATTTGGCCGGCTCATAACAACGAAGGTCTTGAGAGCCGATGGTGGTGACGTGAAAAAAAAAGGGGGGGGTGGATGAAGCAGCGCTGGGATGTACGGGCATCGATCGTCCGGCACGATTCCCCCGTGCGGAAAGTCCGGGAGCGGCTCCGGCGGGAATCGAACCCGGTTCGCCCAGGTGGGAGGCGAGCGACAGCCGATATACCACGACGGTCCCATCAAGCCGGCGACAATGTTAATTTCACATCCGGTTGAAATATACAACACCATGTGCATTCAAGTTTTCAATTTGTACGGGTCCGATTATATCTGTATTTCGCCATCTGGAATTGACATTATTAAGTGATCACTTAACATTTTATTACTATTACAGATGTAAAACTATTCGTGTTGGAAAAATAAGTTTATATTTCGAACTAACTGTTAAGATGTTCCCTATGTCTGGACTAGCTTGGGTTTTTAGTATCGACTTCGAAAATTAATTTATGGAGGAAAGAAATTACGTTAACCCAAGATGGCTAGTATACTTCCCCCTTAAGTCGGTCTTTCAAAAGTGCTCAGTTTTCCATTCATTAACAACACGTTCTACATCAATAATGTATGTTACTATCTCGGGAAAAAATGATTTGGTTATATGTTTGGCTGCCCCATAGGTCGGGCCGTTAACATCGTCGGTTCTAGTCAACCCCTGGACACTGGATAGTAGTAAACTGAACGCTTAATTTATTTCCGATTCAATTTTGTTTAATTGCCCAGTTCAATATCGGCAATATAAAAACGGAAAACTATATGGTATAATGCAAATAAACTGCTTATCGTTTTGTAAATATTTCTCAACTTTTTTACTAGCTATGAATGCAGCTAATTGCTAGGGTATTTTTTTCAAAGATTGATTTTCGTAAGTCTGTTCCAGTCGTGAATGGACTATAGTAATATTGATTCAATTGTAGAGAATGAGGTACAATGATTGATATAAATCCACATTTCTTTTTACAATGTTGGTGGTGATGTGAGCATTACAATCTCGTAGGGCCGTGCATTCTTGTTGATGTGAGTTAGTTAGTGTTTTAACAACGATGTGGCGTTGTGTACTGATATTTGACAGCTCACAGTGGCCGTTTATTTTTTTATGTAATTCTAAATATTCTAGATATGAATACTGAACACGTTTTTATTAAAAGGAGTGGAATTAGGCGATTGAAAGGTAATGCTGAAAACTGTTCATGTGTTGAAGTAGTGCCAACCCATGAGCACAATTTTTTTTAAATTTTGGCATTGACACATTTGCACTGGGCAAAAAAATTAGCGTTCCACTGCTTTACTTTTAGTGACATCTCCGGTACTTGTATGCTCTTAGGTTCTATATTCTGTTGACGGTAAAATGAGCACTTTCGAAAGCCTTGCTTAAAATCTACTTGTATACACATAGTGTGTTCATCCGTCTTATGTAAAATTAACATTGCCATGGGCCACATCACTTTATTCGTGCGTCAGTCAAGTGAAACTGTGAAATTATTAGAAAAGTAAATATTGTACAAATCTGCTCATTTTTTACACTTCGGTGCGTTAAAAAATACAGAAAGCGAAATAAATTATTTAAGTTGCCACAAATGGTTACCTAACACAGTTTTGTTCGACGTTAATATATGGGAACTGCTTTCCCCTCCATCGTTACCAACTTTACTGGACACATGTCACTCATTGTGCCCACTAAAATATATGCAGCTAGGGGCAGTGACATTTTTCTAAGGCTGATTTAAAAAGTGCTCACTTTATCGTGAACAGCATATAGTAAGCATTTTATCCTTTCCCTGCTCGTCGCTTTCAGCGGCATGGCGCAAGAAGCAAGCGGGTGTGCGCATCAAGGGCGTTGTTGTATTTGTGCGAATTGGGGTCACGGAGGCGTGGTAATATTTCTGGCGGACACTCACGGAAAACCGACCAGAGATACGTCCGAGCCCCGTATCGTCCACATAACAGAAGCACTTTGGCTAGAAGCAGGCTCGCTGACAAACTCACCAGCCTCAAGTAATACGCGCTCGTGGGAAGTTTTGGCACGGGTAAATCCGGATTCTCTGCTTGGAAGATGGTGAGTTTTCTACGTAAGCATACAGAGTTCATACATATTTATATTTTCGTTTTGCATATAAACGTCGCACTATTATTTTTTTACTTCTCAGTGAGCACAATATTTAAAGTTTATTTCAACTCTGACTAACGTCCTTCTCAATGTCAGTTTGGTTATGGTCAGTTAACTCAGACTCATTATTTTCACGTGTTCAGTCTGTCTGCTGTCATCATTTGTAAATGCTGTTCATGATAAAGTGAGCACTTTTGAAATCAGCCTTAGAATAAAGTCACTGCTCTTTCCAGTATGTATTTTAACGGGTGCACTGAGTGGCATGCGCCCCGTAAAGTTGGTAACGAAGGAGAGAAAATAGTTCCATATCTTAACGTCGAATAAAAAGTGTCCAGTAACCGTGTGGGATAACTTAAACTATTTCTTCCGCTTTCTGTTTATTTTAATCCATCGAAGTGTAAAAAATTATGAGATTTGTGAAACATTTACTTTTCTAGTAATTTCACAGTTTCACTTGACCGACGCATGAATAAAGTGATGAGGCCCACGGCAACGTGAAATTTACATAAGGCGGAAGAATACACAACATGCATACAAGTAGATCTTGAACAGGGCTTTTAAAAGTGCTCATTTGACCTTGAACAGCCTATAATGACATTCACTCATGCATCCAGTCCAATAGTCCAGCCTGCCAGCCGCACCCTTCACTGCTCTGATGCTCGCAGTCGCAGATTTTCCTCCAGCTGGTCACTTCGGACACTACTCGTAGTCCTCGCTCGTCGTACAATCACCCAGACTCTCAACGCTCATAAATCTTTCGGCTCGGAGGCTCGACGCACTTTTATAGTCGCTGGCCTTGACCTGGAAGATTCGCCGCACTCCGAGTGACGCTGAGAAAAACTAGGGCAGTAAACGACTAGAAAATTCTTCAGATAAACATGGAAATTCAATCAGCTGAAGGGCAGGAACGCAAGCCGCAAAATATTTATAGCGGGGCCACGCGCGGTGACAAGTCTGTGTATTCTCAGTAAATAAACATAAAATGTTTACAGTGTCCTGCGTATTATTGTGAGACTCGGTATAACATTAACAATTTCACAAAAACTCTTGATAGACGCATGAATGTTATTTATTAAATCAACGGCAATGTCAATGTTTACACACGGCGAAAGAATACAATATTGGTATAGGCTGTTCACAGCAAAGTGAGCACTTTTTAAGGCCCTTATTAATTTTTCATTTTTCCTTTCATCCAATTTCCATCGTCCTACTGCTTTTTAATACAAACATTGCAATGTGACCAATAAACTCAGTGTATACATGTCACCGCCATCAAAAGTTATTGCCTGAGGCTGCAATAAGATGTATTTATTAGTGGTTGATGCATGTTGGGAGGGCCTTAAAAAGTGCTCACTTTACCGTGAACAGCCTATAATAAGAAGAAACTTCGTAGGGCGACTTTCAGAGGTGGTGATTCAGTTTAGCGGAAGCCAACCATGGGCGTCGCGTGGAATCTTTTTTATCGGGTCGAGAGGAAAGCGCTATTTACAGAACAATTTTATTATTATTTCTTTTTTTTTTTTGCTTGGAACGCAGTGGTACGTGTTGTGGAACATAAGAGGGAGCTGATAAAGGCGTGCTGCGAGATACAGCAAAGCTGTGGGCCTGTCTTTACGAGACCAAGTCGCGCGATTCATAAACAAGTCGGGGCGATAGGCGGAACTCTTCGTACGTGGCTGTAACACCGAGTCTCGTGCGGTGGCTGCCTCTAGAGACTGAATATATGCCATAGACGGTTCACGGTTATCTCAGCACTTTTGAAACCTACCTTTGAAAAACTTTACTCCCCCTACCTGCATTTACAGGTTGCGGCAGAAATAATAGCCTACATTTGAAAACCAAATAAGAACAATAATGGCTAGTGATACACGAAGAGTTAACAACTGTAATGAAAAGGGCACACGCGATACAGTTTTGTTCCAGCCGGACATTTAGCATAACGATCATGATCATCCAGGGTGGAGTACAGGCAACTGCGTTGTCAGCGACAATATTGTTGGCGCCCGTGACGTTTTAAGGGAAATGTTCCCTGGTCGTCTGATCTCTTTGCGTGGCGGCATTGTGTGGCCAGCCCGGTCACCCGATCTCACCCTTGCGACTTTTTTCTGTGGGGTTATCTCAAAGCAAGCGTGTACAGAGATCGTCCGCGAATGATTGAAGATTTGAAGGATGCAGTACGACAAGAAATCGCCGCCATTCCACAACAGATCACCAGGAAGATTATGCGACACTTCACAGAACGACTACAACAATTTGTCAACAATGAGGGTCGCCACTTACGTGACATGTTCAAAATCACGTGACCCGAAACTCTATCGTATTGCAGTTGTTACTTTTCGCGTATCATTAGCCATTATATTCTAATTTGGTTTTCAAATGTGGGTGTTATTTCTGCCGCATTCTGTATTTTAACGGAAAACCCACTCGCAAGCGACGGGAGAAATGCATAATATATATATATATATATATATATATATATATATATATATATATATATATATATATATATATATATATATCATAACATTTAATTAAAAGTGTTAGGTAAATATTGAAATTATCACTTTATGCTGTCTGTGAATTTTAATGCACATGAACGTTAGAGTTAGACATTTTTTAAACTTTTTATTTTCCTTATAATTTTACAGTTTCACTTGGCTGACACCTGTTTAAAGCAGCGACGTGTAGTGAACTGTTGCTAGGTAAGCTGTGTTTTGTTCTGTGCTATGCCTAATCGCTTGCTAGTTTACACATTGGCCATAGTGCAATTGACGTCACAGCATGTGTGTAATAGGTGCATCGTCGCTCTCTCGTGAGTGACCGCAATACGTTCTCTTTCTCCCGGCTCAACTCTGGTTACTGGCTCCTACTGCGTGCGCCGAGTGTGTACAGCGCTGAGCAAGCACCAGCTTATCTTGCAACACTTCACTACACGCCACTGGTTTAAAGAGATGAAGCTCACGGCGATGATAGTTTCAGTGTGATGGAAAAATACACAATGTGCGTACAAGTAAATCTTTAGCAGCGCATTCAGAAATGCTCAGATTACCGTTAACTGCCTAGACAATGATTTTTAACTTCCGCACATGCCCCTCCAATACTGACTTGCCCATCACCGCAGTGCAACATAAAGTACCCTACACAATTGACATAAGTATTTCACAAAAACAGTTATAACGATAACAACAAACACATCGCAACACAAGCACAGTGGTCTGGTTACATTTGACACAACACTTGCAACGCTCGTTCGTGCGTTTTTTACAATTTTGCTGCTCGAGAAAGTTTCATCCTTTTAGTCGATAGCGCAATTTCACTGTGACGTTCAATGTTGTCGTCTCGTACCCTCTACAGGGACCATTCTCGTGGATATGGTGCTGCGCTCTGGAGGCATCGGGAACGCAAATATACATCTCAAAGAACTTATGTACCTGCATGTGCCGTTGGCAGGAAAACAGTTCGAATGGCACACCCCACCCTTAATTCCTTCTGCGGTTTCGACGGGAGTGTCCCAGTTCTTCCAGGGACATAGTCGCGAACTCCAGCTTGTGTTATGCTCGTACGCTCTCTCTCTCTCTCTCTCTCTCTCTCTCTCTCTCTCTCGTCCGGAGGAAGGTGGCACTTCTCTCCGGAAGCCATTGCGTCCCGAAGGACTTCCGTTACTCCTGAGATTGTTGGGTACGGTCAGTTGGGGGGGGGGGGGGGCAATCGGTTCAGCGAGGCACATATACTGTCCGCCGCTTCGGTGTAGCATGCTCCTGGAAATGGTGCAACCCCCAATTCGCTGGTGACCCACAAAAAGCTATTGGCCTTCTACTTACATCCAGTAAGAGAAACAGGACATTTCACACAAACGGCTATAGTGTACCCGCGATTAACTTGCTTTTTCTGGAAGTCTTTATTGGTTATTTATTTCGCCCTGTTATACATTCGCGTTATTATTTGGGGACATGTTAAACTTGAAACACACATACCTTTGCAATACCTCTGTCACTGGACCATACTTTATGTGACACGCCCTGATTGACTCTGCACCAATAAAGGATAACTAGGGACACCTGAATTTCGCGAAAAGATTTCCGCCCATGATAGATTTTAATAACCTACGGGCGTGCCAGCAGTTATCCTTTGCTTATTGGCCGCGAGTCTTTGTCAAAAGGCATTTCCTTACTTGACGGGCCAATGAGAATTAAGTTACTCCGATAGTGAACGGATATGATTAGCGCGCAGGTACATAAGTATGTAATACCTAGATCATCCAATCAAGAAAGGAGATCTGAGCTAAAGTGTTAAGAAGTTCAACTAGTCGTGAAATCCTTTCGCGAAATTCGGGTGTACCTAAGGATAACTTCACAATTGTGTGCACCAGTCACGTGTAGTTCAGTCAGAGAGGGAGTGTCTTCACATCTGCGCAGCAGCCAATGGAGAAACGAACCGGCCCTAATGCACACAGTAGTGTAAAGTTCAGCCTGGTCCCAAATAATAACGCGGATTTGTCATGTCCCTATTCATTACGGACGGTGGTGTTGGGGTCAGACTGCTATTTTACGTTCTTTGGCGCGTGGGGAAAGTGTTGGAGGTGGTTTTTCTCCGAGTACTTCCTTTCTTTGCTGTTCCATCTCCACCTAATTCCGCTCTCTTTAGTGTACTCAAACGTGGCCGAGGGGGCCGTGGTGTTGTAGCTGTTATGGCATTTGCCTCCCCACCGAGGTGAACTAGGTTCGATTCCTGGATTTTCACACGTGGAAATCGTGCCAGAAGATGTCGCTGGTTTGCGGATTTTCTCGTGGATCTCCCGTTCCTCCCGCCCTTGCATTCCGGCGCTGCTCCATACTCGCCTAGAGACTTGGTTGTTAATAGCCGCCAAACCTCTCCGCTCTTGAGTGCGATCAAGTGCCGCATCTCTCACTCACCCTCGTTGCACATACTTTCACCCAGTAGCGTGTGGTGAACTGTTGCAATGTAAGCTGGGGTTAGCTCTGTGCTGTACCTTGTTGCTTGCTTGTTTACACTTCCACCAGTGAAACGTAGTTCAGCAGGTGACGTCACAGGACGTGTGTAATGGGTCCCTTGCCTGCTCGCTTGTGAGTGGTCGGAATACATTCAGTTCCCCCAGGTTACACAGATGTTACTGGCTACTGCTGCGTGCACAGAGAATGTACATCAGTGAGCAACCGATAGCTTACCGATAGTTCACCACACGCCACTACTTTCCCGCTATGAATGTATATATTAAAATCTGCCGTAACCGTGATGATGCTGTGAAATTGTGGAAAATACATAATGTATATTCGTTTCGTGACGTTTGTGTGTACGGACTATAAGGATACAGTTTCCTGTAGCATTAAGTTAATCATTAGTCCCTTAATAAAATGTTTGAGGCATATAACTACTATTTATGTTTATCTGACACCGTAACTACAAACGTTTCATTAATTTTTTTCTGCTACATGTGCATATACGAGCAGTTTTTTTTTTTTTTTTTTTTTTTTTTTTTTTTTTTTTTTTTGTAAGCGCTCGATTAAACACGAACCAGACTTGTTAAGCCTACAAAAGTTTAATCAAGCCTGTTGGTTCACAGTGGAGTCAGCATAAAAGCGGCACAAGTATTGTATCACGCGTATGTATGCGGTAAACGATGCTATACCTGATCTGTTTTGGGAGGGGAGTGTAGTGCATCACGTCAAGCTCTTTCTATGCACAACAACAACACACACACACACACACACACACACATATATATATATATATCCGTTTCTATAGAGTGCCTGCCTTTTGTAAGGCACTCCCAGAGGGTGGACACAACATAGGGCGAAACTGAGCCACAATTTTTTTTGGAAGGGGATTGTCTTCAAAAAGCAATATTTTAAAAGTGTATATTTATTAAAAGGAAACTTACTACCGTTGTTGTTTGTTTCGTGCAACAAACATGACAGGAGTATACCATGTATAACCTATTATTTTCAAGTTTTAATTACAAACATGTTACGTTGAATACCATCGTCATAATTCAACGGAAAGGATGGCCAGCTCATGGTATTTTTCAAGTTTATTTAGTAAATTCGCATGCGCTTTTCCTTATGATTTACTATCAAGAATGGGGAACAAACATTACGTATTTTTGTTGTGCAAAAAAGTTGCAGGTCAGTGTATTTCCGTGAATATGCCTCGTTGAAGCAAACTAAATTCGTATTTATCTCTGATTATATTTTGCCTTCTACTAATAAAGAATTCTTTTGTTTTTGTATGTGTGTTTCTCAGGAATTACGTTGTTTTATAAGCACACGGAGAAACTGGTGAAACGTTTGAGCGTTGCTACTGTCCACAAACTCACGTTTAATGCTTGGCACATGTTTAATAATCGCATGGTTGTCTTTGTGTGTTTAAAGAGTACTATGTACTGAAAAGTTTTCTGTGAAATCGTAGTTTGCGCGTAAACGCGGGTCTCGGTAAATAAAAGTTCTGGAAATATGACTTTTTGTAAGAAAAAAACTATCTATTGCCGAAAAAAAATTTTTTTTACTTTTGTCATTTCAAGTGTATCCTCGGAGAAAAAAAATGCGGGAAAATGAATAAGTGTCGCTTTTTTTTTAAAACTTTTTTTTTTTTTTAACATTTCCTTTAGAGTTAAGAGAAAAGTACAAAGATACGGGCGTAGTTTGATCTGTGGGCTTTCATCGCGTGTAATAAAACCCCTGTGTTACAGATCAAATTTGCACAGTACAGCGTTGCGACGGAAATACTGCACGCCATACACGCGTAGGAGCGATGATGCGCTAGGCGTGCGTGTAGCTGTCGCCCGTATCACTCCCTCGCATCTTGACTTTGAACGCGCAGCTTCATAGTCTCCTTAATGCAGACAGCCACGTTAACTGTTAGGAACCGCCTTGAATAGATTTTTTTATACCGATATATATATATATATATATATATATATATATATATATGAAGTTACCCATGCCAGAGATGTGGCGTATGGAATAATCACTTTGATATCCCATCTCATATTAAGTATATTCTTTGGAGGAAGTACTCTGGATGAATAACACAAATAGAACAGGGATCCTTTCTTTCTTTAATAAACGGTGAAGCAGTAAGAGTTATTTTCA
The DNA here is from genome assembly GCA_029891345.1 of Dryococelus australis. Lineage (NCBI taxonomy): Eukaryota > Metazoa > Arthropoda > Insecta > Phasmatodea > Phasmatidae > Dryococelus > Dryococelus australis. Next base: position 112,900,359 of record CM056996.1, on the reverse strand, counting down.
CATTTTATTTTGTATTAAAATGTAGGCACACGTAAATAACTTATATATGGCAAATTTGTTTTCCTAATTTGCGTTCCCATGAACTCTACTCTTCCGTATATATGAAGCGTACCTTGCATGCAGTGCTTTCATTTTTGAATGACAAACTTCATTCCTAAGGAACTATTAAAGCCTCGGTATTTTTATGCGCAGGGGTGAAGCCAACGCTTCTACCAAAAAAAGGGTGCACGGAAAAAAAATGTGTGTACTTAAAACATTTTATGTACGACGCAAAGAACGAGCGTGCATTTGCTTCACCAACAGACCTTTGGCAGTATCCGCTCCGCTGCGATCTTTGCAAGTTAAAATTTTCTCAACCAATGTTCACTGAGTTGGTTTGGATCCCATCATGTTCCATCTCCTTCAATTCACTCGAGGAGACATATCTCCCTCGCTCCCTTTCGCTGTCTTACTCGTTCTTTGGTTTCCTTTCCCTCTATTCTTTTTAGTTTACGATGCACTGTGGTTTCACAGTGGTTACGCTTCGGTGAGGATTCAACGTAGCATAGCTACGATCTTATTATTATGTCTCATTCCCTTTAGTTCCAATGCTTTCTTCCATCGCCGTCGTACCCACGTTTCTTTTATGAGCTCCGCTGGGGAGGGAAATGTACGGCATCTGGCTCTTTTGTTCTTGCCGGTGTGATCTGGATCAGACTTATACAAAGAGAATGTTAACTCTTAATTCTCTACCCACGCCTGAAAGATTCGTGGGCCGCTGAGTATAAATCTCGCCGGGGAATAATCTGTTCGTGTTTCGGTGCCTCGTGTGGAAAATTATCAACATCTTTGTTCTGCTCCCCGAGCCGTAAACAACCGTAATTATGCCCGGCAGAGTTACCACAGCTCCCATCTAGTAAACAAACTTCGGAACGGAGTTTGCTTGGGTAAACGAACGTGGCGTCTGTACGATACTTCGCCGCGGACAAATATTCCTTCGCCAACATGTTGCAAGTGGCTGGTACCAGAGGAGTTTCCTTCTAAAACCCCGTAGGCACGGGCTTCGGTAACAACCTTAAAAAAAACATTGTTTCGTAGAAGCGTCTGCGTGCTTGCTACCGTAGGAAAAGTTGCATTGGTTTCTATTTGTACGTAATGTGTTGCTTGTTGAGTTACGTAATCGCTTAGGCGAATTTTCGGTTCCGCATGGACACTATTCGGTTGACCGTAGTGTCTTATCTGTCCAATTTTTTGTTGTTTATCAACGTCGTGGCTTTATATTTGCTGGTTCATCGATTGCGACGTGCTTTATAAATTAACTTTAATTTACATCGTAAAATTTTACCCGAAATCTCGGTATCCGATCGTGACACAGTTGTTACCTCAGCCATGAAGTTTGCCCTCAGCCGTCGTCGTGTTGACTGAGCCATATTATTAAACATGATACGACACTCGACTCACATTGCTCTGTACTAGTTTCAAAGTTCCATGGTTGTAGAGGATACCACTGATTCTTGTGACCTGCTTTGTTGATAAGTAAACACTCCTTAATGTACTTTGTTATGAGATCGTGCTCGGATACGTAGCCGAATACATTTTCCGTTCATATTCTAAGATATAACACTCCAGTCATGTATATGAATCGACTTTGTGCCAAGGCAAATGGACATGCCTTTGATGTAAGACTATTTCATAGTAGAGAAAGCTTGACCTGAAAACGGACCTCCATAATCCACACCTACGTTCAGGAATGACTTGCTGTAAACTTACAGAATTATTTTACTCTTATTTATTTTCACAACTTTCCGGTAATTGTTTTTCTTTCTTTCATGTGTACGGTTCCGTAAACTGCAACAACGGAAAACCAAGCTAAAAAAGATAAATTGCAGGTACAAGTTTAAAAAACAAGAGGAAAAAAAGATAAGAAAGCAGATGGGTGGAATGCCATTTGACGACCTGTACGTTACTATTCAAGCATGAATATTTCAGAACCACAGTTGTTTGGAGACTTCTGAACCGGACGCGGCAAGGGTGACGGACCCATTACAGTTTCTTGGTGAACTCTTCAGACGCCTGATTTTTGTCATTATTTAGGGTGTAAATGATAATATTTCAGACAGAATGGGGCGGGTTATTATTGACCGGAAAAGTTTTGCGTGAGCAACATAGGCCAGCGTTGTCCTTCTAGCGATTTAGGAAGATTAGGTAACTCCAATGCAGTGGAAAGGAGGGCTTGTGGTGAGACTAATGGAAGTATATTTGTGAAATATCACAGAGTTCGATAAACATTATTACAGAACAACAGTAATATCATGCAATAACTGTGACTCAAATCCATTGCTAGAGACATGCAAAATTCGCGTTATTATTTGGCATCTGGCTGAACTGCACTGTACCGTATAAACAGGAGCCGGCGTCGTTTTTTCCATTGATTGCTGCATAGATGTGAAGCCACGCCCTTTCTAACAGAACTGCACGCGATTGGGACACACAATTGTGAAGTGTTCATTTATTGGCGCAGAGTTACCCATCGCGTGCCAGATGAAGTATGGTCCAATGACAAACGTATTGCAAAGGTGAACACGTTTAAAGTTTAACGTGTACTCAAATAATAACGCGAATTTTGCAGGTCTCTATCCATTGCCGATAAATATGAAACCAAAACTAGCCTTTCAAAATAATTTAGAGTACCACAAAAAATAATTTTTCGAATACTGTATTGTATTTGTTCAAATCCTCGTGCATAATAAATGAACTCACTCCATGGGTTGCTGTTATCCCTGGAATAAATAAGCCCAAATATTTTATATAGAATGATATAAAGAGGCATTTTCAAGAAACAAAGATAAACAGCAATACAGCACTAAATCGCAAAGGCTGCAAACTAAATGATCTTGCCAAAATATATACCCTACCGCCTTCCGTTCTCACATTTATTTTACCAATTAATACTGCACAAGGGGTGATATGAATAACAGTATTGCTTTCATTGGCTTTTACAGCAACGTTGGTGGTTCTATATGCAAGAATATTATTAGATTAAAAACTAATAATATTTTTGGCATCCTTGCGCATTTGATTTAAAATGTGCCTTTCCAATTCATCGCCCGTTAGATTAAGTCGCCGATTCACCCCTGACTACAATAAACAGGAGTTAGAAACGTCTGTGCTGTTGCGTCGAGTGAGGGTACCATGCCTTGAATGGCTACGGGGAACTCCACAGACAACATTCAAGTTGTTCTACTGAGTTTTGGTTGAAGTGCCGAGCGGTAATATTACTGAATTGTGAGTCTCGGTACAAGCTGACTCTTCATAAAGACGAGTGCTGAAGTTTCCGACGTTTACTACGAAAACTGGCTCAAGGTCTCCGTCTATACGTGTTGAAAAGAGATTAACTGTGTACGAACTCATCTTCAGTGTTTATAGCCATCACGTAGTCCTTAATCATCTGGATACTTTTAGTTTGTCTCTGGTGGGTGTTCCAGATAATTGCTGTTACAAGCCCCGTAGTCATTGTTTAATCATAACAAAATACACATTTCCGAACACGGCCTCTACATTTTAGCAGTACTCGATAAGGCTGTATCACATGATAAAGGCTGTTGACGATAAAGTGAGTACTTTAGAAATGAACCTTAGAATAAAAGGTACTGCCCCTGCATGCATATATTTTAATGGGCGCACTGAGTGACATTCGCCCATTAAAGTTGGCAACGACGGATGAGATGTAGTTCCACTTAAAGTCGAATAAAAAGTGTTAGGTAACCATTTGTGATAACTTAAATTATTTTTTTCGCTTTCTGTTTTTTTTAATGCATCAAAGTGTAAAAATGAGCAGATTTGTAATGTATTTATTTCTTAATCATGTCACAGTTTCACTTGACCGACGCATAAAGTGATGATCACCATGACAATGTTAATCTTGCATAAGGCGGAAGAATACACTACGTGCATACAAGTAGATATTAAAAGTGCTCATTTTCCGTGAACAGCCTATACCAATAAGGGTGACTTTATACGAGGGTTTCAACGGACGTGGATACTTTTAAGCGTTTATTCGGAAAGTCTTCTGTCTATTGGTTTGACGGTTTAGGAGTAGGAGTTTACTTTTGCGAAAATACGTGGACATTTGCTAAAATTTTTGAAGGTGGAGTAGAGCGTCTTTGTCTGTTATATTCATCCGAAAATCCATCTGGTCAAAATACGTGCCTGTTTCACTCACTAGTTAAAATTTGTATGCCCGTAAGGTGTGCTATATCACCCTACATTACTGTATACGCTTGCTAATTTTCTATAATCCAAATTATCTTAACTTCAGAGATACTGGAGCAATTTAGGTGACAGGAATTACTTTGATGTAATTATACTATATTGCGTATGAAGTAAATATACAGTTGTTGAGTGTGGTACTGTAGTGTATATACTCAGTTATAGCAGCTTTCTACGGAAAATTTTCATAAAAACATGAGTTGGTTTCTTTGGATTATAGAAACCACAGAAATGGTGTTTATATGGTTTTTAGAAACCGCCAGACGTTTTACACAAATAATTATTTTTAGTCTGTCCGTGGTCCTCGTATGTAAAATAATAATAGCACCGACTCACACATCAGGAGTGATCTAGGCATAGCAGTGACATGATACACAAACCGAGCAGGAAAGGTAAATGTACCAAGAGAACTTCTCTCTAACTCAGGGCCGTATTCAGAAATGTTTTTTCCGGAGGGGGGGGGGGCTGGGTGACTATCCCTCCCACCCCCGTTTATTCAGAAAACAAAGTTTTGCTGTATACAATGTAATCATATGTGTGGTTAATTATATATATATATATATATATATATATATATATATATATATATATAGAGCCATGTTAATATAGGATGTAAAAAAAGTGCGTCGTGTAGGTAATAACTAGAGATATGCAAAATTCGCGTGATTATTTGCAATCTGGTTGAACTGCACTGCACTGTATAAACAGGAGACGGCATCGTTTTTCCATTGGCTGCTGCATAGATGTGAAGGCACGCCCTTTCTAACTGAACTGCACGCAATTGGGGCACACAATTGTGAAGTGTTCATTTATTGGCGCAGAGTTACCCAGCGCGTACCAGATGAAGTATGGTCCAATGTGACAAACGTATTGCAAAGGTGAACATGTTCAAAGTTTAACGTGTACTCAAATAATAACACGAATTTTGCAGGTCTCTAGAAATAACAAATATATAAATACAATTATTGACATTTTGATAACAGGGTTTTAAAAAGGTGTGTTATTTCAAGGGGAGGGAGGCGCAACACCCTCAGTCCCCCCCCCCCCCTCCTGGATACGCCCCATCCACTAATCTGTAAGGTGGTATTCAAGTTCAGCGATGCGGCATGTCAAACCTTGATAAGTAACGACAAACTTCGTTTGTGACCTCAGAGTTAAGCGACAATTTTTTGAAGATGCGCTCCATCTACTTGCAAATACGTTGCTATCATTGAGGAACTCTCATTTCCTTGCTATATCACGGCGTGAAACGGCGTGTATAGAAAAGTGTTTGACATTATCGTCGGCATATCTGTAACGCAACAAAAAAAATCACATACGTTAAATCCCAAATCGTTAAACGTTAGCATTTTACTAATGAATTCTCGATGTAGGCTGTTCACTGTAAAATGAGCACTTTTTAAAGTCCTGCTTAGGATCTAATTGTATGCACGTTGTGTATTATTCCGCCTTATGTAAAATTAACATTGTCCCCGGCCTCATCGCTTTATTCATAGGTCGGCCAAGTAAACTGCGGAATTATTAGAAAAGTAAATATTTTACTAATCTGCTTATTTTTACACTTCGATGCATTTAAAAAAAACGTAAAGTAAAAGAAATAACTTAAGTTGTCTCAAGTGTTTACAACACCTTTTTTCCGATGTTATGATATGGAACAACTTTCCATCCTTTATTACCAACTTTACTGGGCGCGAGTCACTCAGAGCACCCCTTAAAATATACGCATCCAGGGGCAGTGACTTTTTTGTAAGGTTGATTTCAAAAGTGCTCACTTTATCGTGAACAGCCTTTAGCATAATGTATACTTTCGTGAAAAAGAGCAAGTTGTAATTGTTTTTTAGTGTTCATGTATATAGCATAAGTACACATTCAGGTTTTCCCACTTATACTGGAATATAACTTACATTATGCTACGCAGGTGTTTAGCAAATTACAAGTAGGGCCAACATATTTCGGCTTCTTCCGAATAAATAAACGTTCAATATTGTCTCTCCTCCGTCGACGTCTGACCTGCCGATATGATCGTCTCCTACAACATGCAATCGAACATGAAGAAAGCAACGCCATGTTCAAGATATAATAGAATTAGACTTATGTGTGCGCGATTGTGAATGCGTGTTGCAATTTTGAAAAATTTCAGAAACTTTAAACTTGTGTTAATTGTGTTCATGTGCAAATAACTTATGTCTAGTCTTTTCACGGTTTCTTCGAATATTTCGAAACAAACATTTGAAAACTCGCCCTAGGAGTGACATCTCAGACTGGTTTTTAAATAATTTGTTTACCACAAATATATAACACTATGGTTGACTTTAGAGTATCATTTTTTTTTTTTTTAATAAATGAAACTTTAACGTACTGTCGTCAATAACTTGTAGTGTTTATTTCGTATCCAATATTAATTAAATATTGTGAGAACAGCGATGTGTTGGCCACGGCAGGTAAGAAATAATTCACAGTTGAAACATTATTTTAACCTATTTATTTTGTATGCTAATAGTTAATTAAACGTTACTTTTGAAATCTGTAATTCTTTAGGAAGGATTGATGGTAATATATTTCATAGATACTGTTAAAAATATCAGCGTAAAATACGGTGCGCAGGCCCTAGTGACATTTTTTTTTTCCTTCCGAGGAAGAAACTTGAATACACTCAGCGGAGCTTATCGCGCTCTCTCTCTCTCTCTCTCTCTCTCTCTCTCTCTCTCTATATATATATATATATATATATATATATATATATATACATATTCTCTCTCGGAAAGTTTCGTAACGCTATTAGAAGCCAGAAAGTTAACATGTTTTCAATTTCAGCATATTTCATACTTTTTACAGCAAAAATAGTGCTTTTTGAATTTATAATTTAAAAATGTAACGAGAGTTTAATATTTGAATACTTATTATAATATATTTAGTTGTGATGGTGGGACGGTTTACAACTACGAAGTTGGCAGAAGTGACTCTAACGAAGTGGCGACATGACATGGAATGTTGCTTTTACTCAACGTAGTATTAATTTTTCTCCTTGCGAAAAATACTTAAAATTACAAGTTTGTACACGTTGTGTTTTCTAAACCTACGTAGGCAAGTTATGATGTTGTGATAAATCTGTGTTTCCACGGCAGTAATAGATATACTGTAACATGTGTTGTGACCGCAGCGTGTGAAAAAGTTCTGTGTTTGCGTCGTGGTCGTTATACTGGGCCAGCGCGCGCGTGTGTGTGTGTGTGTGCGAGAGAGAGAGAGAGAGAGAGAGAGAGAGAGAGAGTGCAAATATTGGACGTGCGAAATTTATACGTTTTAACCGTAAACTGTTTTTATTACTAAATTATTTGAAAGTCACGCCTGTTTCTTCATCACAACTTTGTAATTTTTCCCTAGGTGTTCGAAACATAATGTAACGTGCTACTTACATTTATGTGATTTAATTGTTTGCCACAATCGCAAACAATTGCTAAGCCCAGCCAGAAAATTTTAAATAAATAATTAAATAACCCTGATAAAACTAAGTAACCATAGAAGGAAATATGGGCGGAATAAAAGTTATGTTAGGCCTATTTGTGTGCATATTCTCCACTGTCTTAAGTTTTCGCTGTAAAAAAAAAAACCTAGTTACACGAGTTGCGTGCTTGAATTCACTGTTTCTTTTCGTTGGACTAGTTGCTCCTTCGTTTGAAAATTTATTCCAATTGAAGCCGTCCTGTGAACGAAATAACCTAACACATATCAACAACAAGAGGTTAAATACTACAGATCTTTCCCCCTAGTTGTAACAGGGTTAAAGACAGTCGCGGCAAAATATTAGCGTGTATTATGTGTAATCTGCTATATCGTGTATAACAAATATGTTAGAAATTAAAAATAGTAACCATAAAAACTATTGCAATTACAGACATTGTTTAAAAGTGATAAAGCTGTCCTAAATATGGTTATAGGCCTAAATTGTGAGCGTTCATACGTAATAGTTTTTGAATTATGGCAGAATTCTTTGAACAGTTGAAAACAGTAAACAAAGCAATTGACAGTTAAAACGTAGACGTCACATGACAGTGTTCATGTTAACGTGTAGCGGAAGGATACGTAAACGGTAACCAAAAGTAGAACTTTAGCAGGGCTTCAGAAAAGTGTGAACTAACCGTGAATGGCCTATATGTAGAGACCTGAAGAATTCGCGATTTCATTTCGGGACAAGCTATAATTCAAAACCTCGAACGCTTGTATTGCTTATTCTATTGGTTCAACCGTTAGTTTACACCTCCTGGACAACTCTGAGCCAATAATACACACAACAAAATACAGACCCAATCAGTATCTTACGCTAATACAACAAGCAACCAATGAACAATGATATTCACGTGACTTTACATACGACAATGATGTATAGCCTACATGTCATTGAAATTGCGAATTTTTAGGTTTCTACCTATAGTCGGTTCACGACTGGAACAGACTTTTGAACAACACCTTAGTCATCAGCTGCATACATCGTTACTACAAACAGAGACTGGCGCTGGTACAGTTAGTTTGGCAGCACGGAGAGAGAATATAGTTTAAATGTTTTAACGTACTTTTTTATGTATTGCTTAAAAATGGGAGTAGGAAAGATTCCGAGAAAGTCTATTCCAGTCGTGAACGGACTATATATGTTAGACCGTGATACCTGGACTAGTTTCGGATTTAGTAAGGGAATTGGGCTGAAGGCAAAGCGAACCCGGCTTACAACCATAGTTCCTATATACACGACATTATTAGAGAACCGGAAATTTCGCGGATTCAAGTAGAGACGTGAAAAATTCGCGAGTTCAATGACCTGTAGGCTATACTCCATTGTCGTCTGTAAAGTCATGAAAATATCAATCTGCATTGGTTGCTTGTTGTATTATCGGAAGACACTGATTGGGTCTGCATCTTATTGTGTGTTTATTATTGGTAGGGTTAGGAACATTTCGCGAGTTCATTTCGGTACAAGATAGACTTCAAATACGTGTACACTGAAGTTGACTTTGTAATTGGATCGCAGTTTATTAGACACACCCTGGAAGACTCTGAGCAGTCTCGTAAGGAAACAAGTAGCGAGTGCCATACTGCCAGGTGTGAAGTAACATTGGTTACTGTATGGGGGCAACAGCCAATGATCAAACATCTGAGGCTCGAGTATACACATGACTGTGGAGTCTAGCCTACAAGTCATTGAACTCACGAATTTTTCCTATCCCTAATTATTGGCTCAGAGTTGTCCAGAAGGTGTAAACTAAAGGTTGAACCAATAGAATGAGCAATACAAACATTCGAGGTTTTTAATTCTAACTTGTCCTGAAATGAAGTCGCGAATTCTTCAGGTCTCTACTGACAAGGTAGCACGGAATTCAGTCCTCGTTTACTTGCAGATTAGTTATTGGTTTGAATTCGTCCAGGGTGTGGCTTACCAACTGTGATCCAATTGACAAAGAAAGTCTGATGTAGATGCGTTTGAAATCTAGCTTGTCCTCAAATGAATCCGTGATCATTCAGCGTCTCTAGACATTATTATAGATGTTTCTGCGGAAATGCTGCTATAGGCTGATTATTAACAATATTCTTGTTCGTGCTCTGTGGTTAACACACAACACATACGTTATAAAAGTGGGTTTATTATTACAAAAAATAATATTGAAAATTAGTTGGCAATTTTTTTTTTGTAAAACTACGAGAATATTATAGCAAATTTTATTACACTTTGTGATGCGAATATATACAGTGTAACGTGTAGTTTAACAAACAATTACTGTATACTTCTAATTTATTAAAAACTAGAATATTTTATGTTTCGTGTATATTTGTGTTGTAAACACGCGATATTTCACTAGAATTGGCACAAAAAATTTCGTTGCAACTAATATGCAAAGGATTGTATGTAAAAAGTGATGATATAATATTGTTTTGAGTAATTTTACAATCCTTTCAAATGGGTTGAGCGTGCACAACATTTAAAACTTACAATGAAATCTACGCTGTATATAAAAATTTGAAACATTTGACACTATGTAATTCCTGGAATACTTTCAATCTTTCTTCTGAGCGATGATTAAGGGTGAACACGATACATACTGATTCATACAGGATTGAACTTTTAGATGTGTAAAATGAAAGATGAGCAGGTAAACCGAACTATCGGCATTAATGCTATACAAATGTGACTTTGCAATAGTAACTTCCATTCAGACCCAGTGTACACAATTGTGTACATTACAAATATGTGGGTGATTGGTGGTCTGTATTGCACACTGCGAAGCTCAATGACCAACGAACTTACCTGCGGGTAAATGACTCGTAAACCATCTTATTGGTCTAGGTCATAATTGGTTCATATAACTGTAGCCAAACATATAGCCTATAGCCTAATGGCTGTGACAACGAAACAAGTGTCGCATCACAAAATTGTTTGTTTGCATCACCTGAAACCGTAAATTAAAGTGGGTCTGAAAATGGTTAATATATTAAACATGTTCAACTTTTGTGTGGGGTCTTGTTACTACTACAGAGCAAAGATCTTCAAAAAAAAATTTTTGACAAACAAACTCGCTCGTTTATTTGTCGGGTATAGCTTCAGCAAACCTTGGATGGGTGAAAGCTCTCGAAATATATACCGACGTAATGTTTTCAACTACTTTCTGATTTTTTTTTGTAATCGCAGGAATATTCTGTCGTGCTAGAGAACTGCAAAATTCGCGTTATCATCTGAGTACACGTTAAACTTTAAACATGTTCACCTTTGCAATACGTTTGTCATGGACCATACTTCATCTGGTACGCGCTGGGTAACTCTGCACCAATAAATGAACACTTCACAATTGTGTGCCCCAATCACGTGCAGTTCTGATAGAAAGAGCGTGGCTTCACATCTGTGCAGCAGCCAACGGAAAAACGACGCCGGCTCCTGTTTATACGGTTCAGTGCAGTTCAGCCAGATGCCAAATAATAACGTTAATTCCGCACATCTCTAGTAATGACCAACACAAAGACTAGCACACTCTTGCAAGTGTATGTTGGGCTTATCGTCTCGTCGGTAGAGAGACGGGGAAACTTGTTCCGACAAGCAGGCACGGGGAAGGAATCGGCTATAGCCTTTTTTTTTAACGAACTGTCTCAGCATCCGCCTGGTGTGATTGGGGGGGGGGGGTAACCACGGAAAAATGAAATCAGACTTTCCGAATCGGGAATCAAACCAGGGTCCTCCCGAATACCAGAACACTGTAGTACCGTTGTACCACTTCGCTGGGCCAAATAACATAAACCTGAACTCGTGAATGTGTGGAAGCCTGTAAATTGTACAACAATACGTCAACTATCAGAACTTTTTTTTACAAGGTTGAAAGCGTATAGTCCACCCGCCGTTACTTCCAACTTTTCTGAAGCCCGGCTAAAGTTCTACTTTCAAGATATTCCTCCGCCACATGCAAACAAAGCTTAACTAACGATAGAATATTACACCAAAAGGCAGCGCACCGCATCCGTGGGCAGACACTTTAATAATATTTTGCATAGGAACTATTTCTTACTAGGCATTAGTAGGGATAGGAAAATTTCGCGAGTTCACTGACCTGTTGATTATACTCCACAGTCCAGTGTACACTCGAGCCTCGGGTGTTTGTTCATTGGCTGCTGCTCGAAAGAGTAGCCAGTGTTACTCCGCACCTGGCAGAATGACATTCACTGCTTGTTTCCTTGCTATTGGCTCAGAGTCATCCAGGGCGTGTCTAATGAACTGTGATCCAATTGCAAAAGTGACGTCACTGTATATGTGTTTGACGTCTATCTAGTCCCGAAATGAATCGCGAAATTTTCCTATCTTTAGGCATTACCAACGCACTTATTTCATTCCTGTTTTTATTTATATTACATATAAAATAAGTATTATAATTCATTGGTAAAATGTAAGTAAATGTTGAATTTAATTGAAAATAAGATGATTTTACGTTATCAGAAGTACTGAACGATTATTAGAGACCCGGAAATCTCGCTGATTCATTCGGCAACAAGCTAGAAACCACAACCCGTTGTGCATTCGAGCATCAGTTATTAGTTCACTGGCTGTTGCTCCAGTTAAACCGCAGACCAGGTAGCATGGAACACGGTGCTTATTTTCCTGGCAGGTTCGTTATTGGTTGAAAGTCGTTCGGGGCGTGTCTAATAAACTGTGGGCCAATGGAAGCACAAACACGTATGTACAAGTAAATGCAGTTTTACTTGTCCTCAGATGAATCCGCGAAATTACCGTGTCTCTAACGATTATGATAAACGACATATTTAGGAAAGAACCAAGCATTCGTACACGGGGTGATATTTCAAAGGTTCGATCCAAAAGTGTGAAGAAACCTCGAATAGAATATAGAAAAGGACGTTTGGCCCCGTGCGTGTGTGGGCGGTGGTGTTGAACCGGCGGGGGGGGGGGGGGGGGGGGTAGTATTTCTGGCGAACGTCCAAGGCTCTCTTGCATCCTCGCCGGTCCATGGCACATCTCGCGACTCTGATATCTCTGCCGTTTGATGTCGGAAAGGGGGGGGGGAAGGGGCTATCTTACTGGGTTGGGCTGTCAAAATCACTCACGATGCAGTTCTCACCCGCCGTCGTTAGAAATAAATCTCTGCTGCTCTGTTCGTTTGATGTGCTTGTTTTTTTTCGTTTTTTTTTCCTTCTTTTTTTTTCGCCGAATGACACTCGCAGGTTTCTATTTGCTCTGTGGAACATTCTGGCGTTGTCGGTTTCGCGGTTAATTTAACAGATTCGGAAACCCTCGTTTGTTCCTACTTTCTGCATGTAACTTGTATCCTTCCGCCACTATGCCGTGGACCTAATGAGCGACATCCTTGCGTCATGTGGCGCTCTGTTTAGCTATTACGTTATAGCAAGATTCCTTTTATAGATCAAGCGTTTTTGCAATAAAGAAAAGCAACATTGCCACATTACAATCACGTATTTAGAGTGGGGAAAAAAATAACAGCAAATTGCAGAAAACCTTTTTCTTTCATCTCCCCTATGAATTAAAGGAATGAGTGAAGAGTGAGTGAAGAAAGTTGTTTGGGCGGCTCTTAAAAGCGAGGTCTTGAGAGCCGATGAGGGTGATTGAGGTGAGTATGGAGTAGCGCCGGAATGAAAGGGCGCGGGAAACAGGAGATCCCCGAGAAAACCCGCCGATCAACGACATCGTCCGGCACGATTACCACATGCGAAAATCCGTGTTCGCCTTGGTGGGAGGCGAGCGAATTAAAGGAAGATTTGGTTGCTGTTAAAAATGCAGCCCTAATAAATGATTTTCTTTGTTATACAAAAACCTTTGCACGTTTTTTATTATTTTTGCGGTGAAGTTTTAACCTATATGTTGTGTTGGGAGCCTAGTTCTCCTGGCGCCTGAATTAAAATTACTTGCCGCGTAAAATGTCGGACAGAATTTTCACTCGTGCCTCAAACACGGAGGAAGAACAGTGGATAATCGCGTGTCGGATCAGTTGGGGCATGTAGTCCATTCTCTGTTAATTCCAACTTTTCTGAAGTCCTGATAAAGTTCTGCCTTCAGGCTATTCCTTCGCCTCGCGCAAACAAAATTTAACTCAAGTCTTTGCAAATTACGCCAAAGGGACAACGCCCTGCATTCGTGGGTACTCGACTTAGTAATACTGTACATAAGAACTATTCTTTGAAGGCTGTTCACGATAAAGTGAGCACTTTTGTAATCAACCTCAGAGAAAAGTCACTGCCCTGCTGCACATATTTTAACGGGCGCCCCCAGTAAAGTTGGTAACGATGTAGGGAAAGTAGTTCTGTGTCTTGACGGTGAATAAAAAGTGTTATGTAACTGTTTATAATGTTTTTAATTATTTCTTTCGCCTTCTGTTTTCTCCTAATTCATCGAAGTGTAAAAATGAGTCGATTTGTGAAATTTTTCTTTTCCAACAATTTTAGTTTTACTTGACCGACGCATGAATAAATAGGTGAGGCCCAGGACAACGCTAATTTTATATAAGGCGGAAGAATACACAACGCGCATACACGTATATCTAAAGCAGTACGCGATAGCAAATAGGCTTAACTGTCACAACTTCGCAGACCATCATTGATCAATCAGAAGGTTGAGACGAACCAGGGGTTCTTATTGCAAGTTTCGTCGATAACTGCCGACATAGTCATGAACCGACTGTCTCGCTGCCGACGAAAGTATTCTTATGCTTAAAGATGGCGTTCATAGTTATTCTTCATTTAGTAAGGGCATCTTCGGTTTACTGACCTTCCCCCAAGAAGACTGTCCCAAAATAAAAGTAGCACAGCGTTGTGTCTCCGCACACGGTCGACAACGTACAAACAAAGTATTACTCGCTTTAGAATTGCACGAATCTGTTAAAGAAGCATTACTAAAATATGTCGATTTCACGACTGTAGGTATTTGTACGTGACAACATCTATGGGTGGTGAGAGGAAACAAAATTATATACTGTGTGGGTTTGTTTAAATCAATTAATTTGTTATCAGCACGCAACGGGAGTGCAGTGGTTGTGTACAAACGATAGAGTATTGGGCGATGGTACGAGAAGTACAATATATATGAAAGGTAGGATCTCAGCGGTGACGTGCCTCAGATCCAGGCAAGTACGTACATCCCTGAGTCGTTGCGGTTAGTGAGTTGGAGGCGCAGTCTAGATTGAAGGCGTCCTACATGAAGCGCACGAATTTGGTTTTGGCGATTATATCACTGTTGAAGTCACTACAGAACACAAGGGCCATGTCGGAGTCTACGCTGAGATATGGCGGTATGTACTGGCCGTTATGTATGCACGGGAAGAGAGCCTGGTACATAAGCATGGCGATATTCTGTGAAGTTGTCACGGGATGCATGTAGATGGATCCGATCACGCTGAATACAACTGCCAACTTCTTCTTCATGTAACTCCGGAATTGTGTGAGTTAGCTCAGTCATCCTTTCACTATTAGATTTGTCTTGTCGAGCACTATTCATGTTAATAACATTGGTGTCCTCGCCTAGCTCGTAATTTTTAACTATTATTTTATCTGCAAAAAAAATGATTATTGGTTATAAAGTCACTATGAGTGTGTATTATTTATTATTCTTGGTTATGTTTTCGGTTATTCTTTTTTTACGCGCTAGCTGACACCATAGTTTCTATGATCGGATGAGCCGTTCGGTCGCTACAGCTGTCCATACTAAACCACTCGAAATCAGAGGTTCGCAGTGCGGCTTCCACCACGACCTGATGACGTCAGAACGATAAGTTTATGTGTGAAGCATGAAGTTTTGAAATAGCGGTCTCGCTACCAACCAATACTTTGCTGAGGATGGCCGGGTTTCGTGGTCATATTAATTAGTTGTGTGTGAGAGAGGCAGCATTTGTTTAGCCTGGCTTGTAATCAAGGTTTCACCTATTAATAGCCACGGTATCAAACCAGTCCATAAAGTAGGATACGTTTTGTGCAATACTTTCCCCGGTAAGTTGTGAAGACGGCGAGCTGTAAGTATCATCAATTAATATCATCGATGTTATAGGCTGTTCACGATAAAGTGGGCACTTTTGAGGCCCTAGTTACTTTTTCATTTCAGCCATTTCTTATCCTTTAACCACATTTTTATATAAATATTTCAATGTAAGTAATAAACATATTGTATATATTCCACCGCTCTCAGAAGTTTACGTCAAAGGCTAAGATAAAATTAATTTATGATTTCAAAAGGGCTCACTTTCCCGTGAACAGCCAATACCCTTATTATTATTATTGTTATTATTATTATTAAAGTAGCTAGAATTCTAATTAAGATTATTGTGCGACTTACAGCGAACTAACTAAGTTTAAATTTAGATTTGGTTGGTAGGAGATCATTTTTATTACACTTTAGATCAAAAGTTTATCAGATGAGTAATCAGGTTTTGAAAGACCCGGTTTTGACGAAAACAGGGTCCATAAAAGTATAGGCTGTTCACAGTAAAATGTGCCCTTTTGAAAACCCTGCTTAAAATCTACTTGTATGCGCGTTGTGTATTCTTCCGACTTATGTAACATTAACATTGCAGTGGGCCTCATCACTTTATTCATGAGTTCGTCAAGTGAAACTGAGAAATTATTAAAAACCAACTATTTTAAGATCTGTTCATTTTTGCACTTGATGCTTTGAAAAAAAAAAAACATAAAGCGAAATAAATAATCTAACTTATCACAAATGTTTACCTAACACTTTTTATTCGATGTTAAGATACGGAACTACTTTCATCGTTAACAACTTTACTGGGCGCGTGTCACTCAGTGCGCCCGTTCAAATATATGCAAGTAGAGGCAGTGATTTTTTTCTAAGGTTGATTTCAAAAGTGCTCACTTTATCGTGAACAACCTTTAATGGTCGAAATCACACCACACACACGCGACGTGTTTAGTTACGCTTGCTTTCGTCTGCAGGGAGCTGCTTCGGAGTTAGGTGATTACCACGGGCAAGCCGTTCAATTAACTTTGAAGACCGCAGCTTTAATTTTCTGGTCAGCGCAGAGGAAATTATCAGCTGCTGTCAGTAACTAACTATTGGTAAGAGGGAGCCAGTTGCGACCTCGTTATGAATTTTGAGGGATGTGCGTGTTTTAAGAGGAGTGTTCACCTGCGCATTCGAGGTCAAACAGCGAGGGAGTGATACGGGCGACACTAACACGCACGCCTAGTGCCTCATCGCTCTTACGCGCAAGGCGTGCAGTGTTTCCGTCGTGGTCCTGCACTCACTGTGCAAATCAGATCTGTAACTGTGCGATTTTATTACATGCAATGAAAGCCCACTGATTAAATTACTTCCATATGTTTGTACTTTTCTCTCGCCACTTAAGGACACTGCATAGGCGAGCTTTAAAAATGCTACATTTGATCATTTTCACGATTTTTTTTTCTCTATGAATATACCTAATGCGTTAAAAGTAAAAACATGGAGGCATAGATTTTTTTTTCCCCCTAGCAAAACTTCGTCGTATTTACAGGACATTTACCGAGATACGCGAATACGCGCAAACAACGATTTTACAAAAAAAAAAAATATTTTAATGCACGCTGCTCTTAAATCGCAGTCTCATACTTTTGAAACTTGTCTGAAGAACGACACTTATACCGCAACTTCGATTTTTCCAACTAGAATTTTCGTGCGAAACTTTCTACGCTCAACTCTTTTAAAGAAGAATTTTTGTTTACACGGGTGCGTTGTGGGACAAACATGACCCGCATGCGAAAGATAAAATTATCGTGCGTTCTGTCTCTTTCCTTCCCAATAATTTTTAGCCTATTATACATAAATTCCAAATACACACAAACACGCTTGTGCATATAGGTTAAATTATTTATGGGTTTTGGTTGAATTTGTAAGGAAACAATGATTTGAATGATTTAGTTATCAAGTGGTGGACAATCTTTCATATATCAAAGGGAATAGTTAATATATGCTGTTCGCAGTTAACTGAGTACTTTTGAAATCAACCTTTGAAAAACAACACTGCATCGAAAGGATTTTGTTTAGTTTGTAGAATTATATAAAATGTCATGAAATACAATAAAATACACTGCCAATTTAAGACCTTAAAATGTGAGCAGATAGTAAACAACATATAACTTATTCGGTAATTTGAACGTATATAGGACACATTATTTTATAACACTATAAATTAATATGAAAGGGGCGTGTTTCATTTTAATGTGGTATTTCCCGTAATTTCATTATTTTTCGCGGAGATGTAATGTTCGCATCCCTAGTTACTAGTGTCTGTGGCAGTTGTAAATGTAACCATATTTTTAACTTTTCCTTCAATTGTCAGCGTCGCGAGTGAGGAAGATGAAGAAAGTCGCAGAAAAATTAATCCTTGTGCTCAATTTTGGCCACTCAATCGCAGGCCACTGTACGCAGATTGTGCGGATTTCGTTGCAGTATGGGAAAGTCCACGTCGAGGAAATAATTGCATTGACTACAAAGCGCAGTGACGTTACTTAAAATTACAAAGACACAAACCACTTTAAAGCCGGCTTTATGAGAGAGAGAGAGTGTGTGTGTGTGTGTGTGTGTGTGTGTGTGTGTTTGAATAGGAAAGGGGGCATACAGAATGCTTAACCCTTTTCAGTCCCGAATCAAATTACGAGCTCGAGTGTCGCAATTGTTAAATTTTTTGATGGGTGCTGTACGTGCGTCTAGTGTGCTTTCCGCTACCAATAAGCAACTTACTGCGTGCTCGCTGACGTAGACATTGACCACTCACAAATGAGAGATGTAGGAACTTTACCAAATGAGATTACTCACATGAAAGACGAACAAAACACCAGCCAATGATTCCATGTTGTGTACAGTTCTAGCCATTAATATCCTTCATCTGCAACATGTCCCATATCGTGGACACGGGGACTCGCCGGGTTAATGTAAACGTAGATGTTTTATCCAAAGTAAATTTCTGTGCGTTTTGTGCAGATTTCATGGGTGGTTTACGAGTAGTGTTATTTCACAACCTTTAGAAAAGGAGGACCATTGCATTGTACCTTGATTACACATTAGTGCCAGAATAAGCATATGTTAATAGAACAGAACGTCAAGCTAATGTCAAAATACCCCCCTTCCCAAGCTACATCATTGTGGTGATTCCGAGGGTGTTTTTGTCTTTCGCCTGCCGACTTTTCACTTACGTTTGCAAATCATTTGAAACAATTTTTTCTTTGTTGTCAGAAGCGCTCCCACAAAACTGAAGGACTGAAAGGAGCAATCGTGAAGAGATAGGGTAAGTCGTAGGAAACACACTTTTGTTCTTCTGGTCGCGTTGTCAGAAGCACATTTCACGAACAGACCCTATAAATACTATACTCTTCTTTCAGTTCGGATAAGCAATGTTAAAGGAGGCAGGTTCCGGTTGGCGTGAAGGCGCGTGCACAGTATGTAACGGACCGAATGGTAAACATACTGCACAAGTGGGTGCAGTGCGCCAGTACAGTTTTTCCATTATGCATTGCGCGTCGCACGTCGCTACAAGCCGTTAAAACCAGATACTTGCGCTGCAGTGTCATTCATTCATCAGTCCTGCCTCTCTGCCTGCAACGCGCTGTGGCGTAATACAGCATTTACCAGTCTACTTCAATTAGCAGAAATGCTGTTGTGGTTTGTTCGTGGTTAAAAAATGTTTTTAAAGCCCTGCTTTATTTCGCATTATTATACTTGTGTCAGGTGTAAAAATGAACGTCGCCAGAAACAGAAAAAATGGGGTATTCTCGCTTCTGTTAAGTGAGCCGTATGTTAAGTCATCCCTTACTCCAATGTGTGCAAAAAAATTTGTGATGCGTTCTCAGAAAAGGTACCTTAGATTAAAAACCATTTTCTGGTTTTGGGCTGTTTGTGTAGACAATTCTATGAGAAATTCAATGGAACAAGTCACACCCTTGTAGCGTTTATACTCTCAGCATGTTCCGCTCATATCTGAAAAACGATCATTTTCGCATTTTTAATATTTTTGTGGGCCTCCTGAAAAACTTACGTTTTCACCCTCAGGTATCTTTTCTGAAAATGCGTCACATTTGCAGAACCTTGGTTGAAGGACATACTATCAAAGAATACAGACGCGAAATGATTACGTGTACCGCTAACTCCACTTCACACACCCTAGAAAAATGGCCTCATTGGCCAGAAATATGGCAGGACGTCGATGGCCAATCAGCGCTTGTGAGATTGACTTTACAGACTGTAACTAGGCCAATAAGAATCCTCCCGCTGGCGGGTGAGTAGGTTACCGGACGCTGATTGGCGAACGGCGTGGGCGTGTGCGTGTGCGACCTGGAGCTGAGTTTCAAGAGGTTGTTTTATCTCTAATCTCAAGAACCCTATGGATTTTGCAGCCATACGCCACTGTTAACCCTTCTTCCCAATCATAACAAGTAGTTAAGGTTCACTTGGTAGTGGTTTTCATTCTATTTTTAATATTTTTATTTTATCGTAACTGTTAAATTTAAAACTTTAAAAATCTGCTCTGGATAGTAGATGGAATAACAATAAATTACAAAGAAAGTTTATTAAACTCAAAATATAAAAAACAAAATTATTAAAAAGCTGTTTTATATGTATGCTTTACCCTGGACACTACAAAAACACTTTATAGAGTAAATATATAACAATTACGCCATTGATATCAATTGCACAATAACAAGATATCGATATCAGGCAAATAATTGTACACAATACTTCAACAACATATAATTAAATAACAATACCAACAAAATAACATAGCATCAATATTAACAACACAATACTGACACCAATACAACACAACAGACACCAATATAACACACCACCAACATAACACACCACCAACACAACATAATACGGACACCTCAAACAAACAACACTAACCCTCTGTCTCCGCTTAGGGAAGACATTAGGGTAGGATGAAGCGGTACCGATTTTAACATTTCACTTTTATTTCATACATCAACGTAGTCTTATCTTTTAGCCTTCTGTAATTTTAAATATCATAGTTATAAATCATACATTTCGACACGTATTAGTTTTAAATTGTTTAATTCTCATAACTGCGACCAGTAATGGTCTTCAAATTTTAATTTTCTTCTGTCCTGTTCTGCACAGAAGCCAGAGTATTGAATCAGGAACAAGGTCCACCGCACAGAAACCATTTGTGAGGACAGTGGAAAAACAACAAAGTGTCAGGGGGGAGAAGGGGATGGACACTGTCCTCTAAATTTATGAAAGTGTGCCATAACGATAGTAAGTTAGCACCCAAACTGTTGTCCACTGTGATGTGTTGGGTGTATTGTATAAAATCTCTCATGCATATTGTTATAATTTATTTCCGACACATACATCTTCGCGGGGCCGCGGTGGCGTAGTGGTTAGACTACTCGCCTCCTACCGGGTAGTTCCGTAATTTTCGTATGTGGGAATCGCGCCGGGCGATGCAGCTGATCGGTGGGGTTTCCTCGGGGATCTCCCGTACCCTCCCGCCCATGCATTCCGGCGCTGCTCCGTACTCACCTCGCTTCACCCTCATCGACTCTCAGGACCTCTATGGTAAGAGCCGCCCAAATATCTTAACTCACTCATACATCTTCGCTCTGTCGTTTATGGAGCGTGTAATTTAGTTTTTGACCAAAAAGAAATGTATAAGAGAAGGCCTGTACTAAGTTGAAAACGTTGTCTCGCCGTTGAGTAAGAAATGGAGTAAGTACCCGCACACCAAGGCCACTGCCACTCCGCTTCTGTGTAGTTGACCACTCTTGTGTTCAGAACTGTGGCGTGTAGTGAACTGTCTTAACTTGCAAGGTAAGCTTGCATTACCTCTGTGCTGTAGCCTGTTACTTGCTAGTTTACACTTCCACCAGTGAAACGTAATCCAGCAGGTGACGCTACAGGACGTGTGTAATAGGTACTTAGCATGCTCGCTTGTGAATGGTCGAAATATATTCAGTTTCGTTAGTCTCCACAATAGTTATTGGTTCTTGCTGCGTGCACAGAGAATGTACAGCAGTAATCAAGCTGCAGCTTACCTAGCAACAGTTCCGCTGATCGCCTGGGGATGCCGCCGAACGGTGTACAGAGCTCTAGCATAAAACATTTTATTAAAAAACCATCCAACGTGTCTCTGAGTGAGGTCTGCTTACGAGTAGCATTTAAGAAACGTTACGCGTCTGTATACGTTTTTCAGTTCCTCCATTTCTCTCTAACCCATTCAGACCCAGTGTACACAATTGTGAACATTACGCACGTGTAGGTAATTTTTGATATGTACTGCACACTGCGAAGCTCAGTGACCAATGATCTCACCTGTGGGTAAGTGATTCGCAAACCGTCTTACAGGTATAGGTCATAATTGGTTCGTATCGCTGTAGCCGAACATATAGTCTACAGTTAATTGGCTGTGACAACGAAACAAGTGTCGTGTGTCGACTGAAGTACAATACGCATCATAAAAAATTTCTGTTTGCAACACTTGAAACCTTAAACGGTACCAAAAGGGTGTTTTCCTGGTCATGTGTAGGTACATGGACACCGCTAAAAACCATTAAAAAAGGAATCGGAATGTGCATAAAGCCTTTACTTTTTATTATTACGTCATAAAATGGTAAGGTCCCCGCTGAAAGTCTCGTAGAGCCGCGTTATCGACGGCAGACTGCACGCCAGTTCAGTGCTTTGGGCGTAGATGCGTGTAGAGAGTTGATGTCCGTGTTTAGGTCGCCCTATCGCTCCCACGCTGTTAGGCCTGAGACGTGCAAGTGTCCCTCGACCAGGCGGCCACCTTGACCACACGCCGCTGGTCCAGAATGTCTGACAAACGCGGCGTGAGGCGTGGCTGGCCGCCAGCTACGACCGCGCGCAGACTAAAGAGTGGCGAGTGGCTCTTGTTGACTCGTCGTCCCCGGGGGTGCTGTCTTGTCCGCGCCGCTGCTCCTGCTGTCGGCCAGTCATCTGTCACTCGCCTTCGGCACGTCTTTGCCCCTCATTCTAACCTGCAGCGCTTAACACACACCCCCCCCCCCCCTTCATCTTGTTCCTCCTGTACTACACGACGTGTTTGAAACGTCGCGTCGCTTCTCGGAGAGCGCGCGCCTGGATTTAATGGCGAAGCGCATCTGCTGGAGTTGGCCCAACGATCAAGGCGGGGAGGCGGATCTCAAGGTGCTGAAAAATGCGAAGTGTAGCGATCCTCACTGCTGGATTCTGCGGGATGCCGACTGTGGGTGCGTGATGAATGCATTGGAATGCATCAGACCTTGGAAGCACCCCGATATCAGCCTTCACTCCTGGACCAGCGGATTCACTACCACCATTGGTAGGCCCCGGATGTCTCGCGTTTCCCAGACCGTTGAGCTATTTATCGGAAGGGGAGGGGGTTAGCTCCCCGAAAGAACTCTCCCCACCTTCACCCATGGAGTGGAGACCCCAGGCATCGGAGCGGAAAGGCGAAGATCGAGTCGGTGTCATGACTGAGCTATCCGGTTTTCCGAAGCACTCGACGAGAAGCAAGGGGGGGGGGGGGGGCTACATCCTCAGTTGCTGTCAGTACTGGAGTGCTAGTTCGCCTACACTGCAGTATTGACAGTAGCTGAACTTCAAGGGCGCCTGCGCCCACACAATGACTGGCATCGGCGCGGGGGCTGTTCTGTCACCCGGAATACTCTCCAGCTGCGATCTCATTTCATTTCACTGCACATCAAACCAACAGAAGTCTTTATTCCCGAACTAACAAATGCCGTACTTTATCCAGCTCTAATCCGGTTAAAAGGAATAATTTTATCCTCCGCAACTGTCGCATTGATTTTCCACGGCACTCTCCGCATTGCCTGGTTTGCTATGCTCTTCCATTTAGACCCGTCTTCTTTCGGGGCGTGCACATGGCTACAATTGCGGCCATGGGACTATAACCCTGCTTAGCCGCTATGCATGCGCCCATTGTAATAATTAACCCTGACCTAAGGCGTAAAGGGCTTGCTCTGAGACGCATCCCACTCTCCAACCATTTTAGCTACTAACAATTATGCCGGAGGGCACACAGAACTGTGAAGGTGCTCACGCTGGCGTAGCGGAATTTGGGGGCTCGCTAGATATATAAAAATAATTGGCTTTAGTACACAAGGTTTGTTCGGGCGACCTGAGGTTTTTACTCTCGAGAGCAAGTTGAGAATTTCTGGGATAAGGAAAAGAGCAGAAATAGTAGAAAGCTCAGGTCGCCCGAACAATCCTACAGTAGAAACCATGCTACTTTCAAGATCCGCGCTTCCGCCTCTAGCGGACGGGAATTTTATTTATTAATTAAATGTTTTTATAGGCTGTTCGCGGTAAAGTGAGCACTTTTGAATTGAACCTTTGGAAAATGTGACTGCTCTTACCTGCATATATCATAAAGGGCTGACTGACACGCGCCCAGTTAAGTTGGTAACGACCGAAGAAACTAGTTCCGTGTTTTAACGTTGATCAAATGTGTTACGTGAATATCTGGGGATACTGAAATAATTTATTTTGCTTTTTCTTTATTTAATCCATATATAGGCTGTTCACGATAACGTGAGCACTTTTGAAAGCTGTGCTTAAGATGTACTCGTATACACGTTCTGCACTCCTCCGCCTTATGTAAAGTTATCATTGCAGTGGGCCTCATCACTTTATTCATGCGTCGGTAAAATGAAACTGGAAAATTATTAATAAAGTAGATACTTGACTTGATACTTGACTTCGGTGAAGTAAAAAAATGAGAAAGCGAAAGAAATAAGTTTAAGTTATCACAAATGGTTAACCCTTTTTATTCGACTTTAAGATATGGTACTATCCATCGTTACTAACTTTATTGTGCGAAAGTCATTCAGTGCGCCCATTAAAATACTAGGGGCTCAGCCCGTGACCTTTTTTTTTTTTTCCATGTGCCTAAAACAGTTACGATGTTACAATTTTTTGTTATCATACAAAGACTGAAAAAAATGATATGAAATTAACTCAACAATGGATATATTTCCATCCACTAAGCCACTGTGGCTCCACTTGGAATCGCTCTATACACTGAGCCACTAAGACCCCACTCGGAATCGCTCTAGCCTCTTGGCCACTGCGGCCTCATTTGATATATCTATCCACTGGGCCACTGCGGCCCCATTTGATATACATATATCCACTGGGCCACTGCGACACCCACTTGATATAGTTCTATCCATTAAGCCACTGCGGCTGCACTTGGAATCGCTCTATTCAATGAGCCACTAAAACCCCACTTGGAATCGCTCTATCCACTGAGCCACTAAGGCCCACTTGATATAGTTCTATCCACTGAGCCATTGCGGCCCTACTAGGAAATTAACTCAACATTGAAGCGAGACATTCAGAGTAAAAAAAATAATATTCAATTACCTCCATATCTCTATGCATTAATACAAAACTTTCATATAAGGGAAAAGTAATTTAAAAATGAGTTTTTAGGGTAAAAGGAAATGATTGCTTAATCCGATCTTGCTGGAATTTAGAACTTGACCTGTATTTGACCCTGAGGATTCGCTCTGCAAAATTTGAAGACAGAGATAGTCTACTTATTATATAGTATGCATGCAGGGACAGTAACTTTTCTCTAAGGCTCATCTCTAAAGTGCTCACTTTATCTGTTCAGGGCTTAGTAGGGGATCACTAGACACGTAGAAGTGGGGAGGAATGAGTCAAAATCTGTGTAAAGGAGCCACCATAGCATCGCCTGGAGTGATTTAGAAAAACCTTGGAAAATAGAAATTAGGATGCCGTGACGCACCGGCCTAGGAGTAAAAATGTCGGCCCAATAAAGTTAATTTTCTTTTAAATTTCTTAAAATTCGTTAAATAATGTATATTTAATAAAATTCCATTTATATCATTATTTTTTATTTTAATAAATTGATTCATTTTGCTTTTAATTATTAGCCACTGACGAGATGTTTTGCATTCTTCATTAAAGCTTGAACTTATTTGTTACGTTTTAAATTTATTATTAATGCAAATATTATTTTCGCAAATACTTTTTTTTTTATTATGTTTGTCTTATTACTTTCTTTGTTATATTTTTTTGTTGGGTTAGGGTCGCCAAGTAGGAGAGAGGGGTAACAGATACAATTCACCGGAATTGCCACAGTCCTATCGTACACATGTCCCTGTTGAACAGTTAGTTTAGTTATTAAATGAGTAGGCACGGCATTGTTTGTGGCGTAAATTATTGCACACTGCCAGTATTTTTCTTGATATCGACCATACGTAAGGATAGGAAAATTTCACGAGTTAATTTCGGGACAAGATATACGTCAAACACATATATGGTGAAGTCACCTTTGCAATTGGATCACAGTTTATTAAACCCGCCCTGCACGTCTCTGAGCAAATAGCAGACTTGCAACGAAACACCTTTGCGAATCCCATAACTGCCAGGTGTGGGGCAACAGCCAATGAACACACAGCTGAGGCTCCATTATGCAGGGGTCTGAGGAGTCTAGTCTACAGCTCATTGAACTCGCAAAATTTTCGTATCCCCAACCATACGATATATGTATTTTATACGATATAAATTAAGGAATAATCTAACTAATTTTATTGCATTTTCTATAGCAAAGGGTTTTAACTCTAGATATCCTTCGCCTCATGTCGTTTGTACCACGATGTAGTACGGCTGGTATAGTCTATTCGTGGTATGTTCACACTTTTTGAATCAAACCTTTGAAAAATTCACCCATATATGACTTACTTGGTAGTTTCCTTGTCATATATCACAGGCGTTTTATACTTCTATTAGAATATAAGTATCGTATTTTTGAGTACATTGAAATAAGACATTTTAGTTATAAATTATAATATTTTATTCATAATTAAAAATGAAACGGAGAGAGAGAGAGTTAGTAGAACATTACCAGAGATACAGAAAAGTTGGATGTACCCAGAAGTGTTTATAATCTGTGTAGCAAGACATGCAAGCCATGCACTGAAGACGAGTATGGCCGATTCTGCCCCACATAACACTGGCTCTATAGGAGAACTGTCAAAGTCGCATGGGCAGTGATGCCAGTGTTCGTGGGCCACTGGACTCGCACGTGATCCGGCTATCCTGAACTCCGTTTTCCATCGACTTCCGAAATCACTCCAGATTGGGATGGTTCCTACCGAAATACAGGCCATGGGTAGAGATGATGGTTTATTGCGGGTGAAGTTGACTGTTTGCTAGGATTCAGTGGGCGGTACACATGTCCAACAGTTTTCGTTCCTTATTGACAGTATATATCCATCATCTCTTGCCATGGCCGATTCCTTCGTCGTTCCTACTTTATGAGTCTCTGGTTTCGGTAGCAGTAACACTGCAGTCTCCGAGACGTTGAAGCCAAACAAAACAACCAGTGGCGTTTGGTGAACTGTTGCAAGGTAAGCTGGTGCTTGCTCACTGCTGTACATTCTCGGTGCACGCAGCAGGAACCAATAACTAGATGTTAGGAACATTTCGCGAGTTCGTTTCAGGACAAGACAGACGTCAAACACGTGTACACTGAAGTTGACTTTGCAATCGGATCGCAATGTATTAGACACGCCCTGGACGACTCTGAGCCAGTAGCAGACTTGTAATAAAACAAGTAGCGAGTGCCATACTGCCAGGTGTGGGGTAACACTGG
This sequence comes from Dryococelus australis, assembly GCA_029891345.1. Lineage (NCBI taxonomy): Eukaryota > Metazoa > Arthropoda > Insecta > Phasmatodea > Phasmatidae > Dryococelus > Dryococelus australis. The sequence goes on along the minus strand of CM056996.1, from coordinate 112,872,970 downwards.
CTGCTCTGTGGGGCAGCAGCCACTGAACAAGCATGTGAGGTTCGAGTGTACACATGACTGTGGAGCCTAGGAAAACTGAATGTGTTTCGACCACTCACAACGAGCAGGCAAGGGAACCATTACACACATCCTGTGTCGTCACTTGCCCAACTACGTTCTCGAGGTGGGAGTGTAAACTATAGGATATTCACGTTAAAATGAGCTCTTTTGAAGGCCCTGTTTTGGGCGTACTTACATGTACGTTGTATATGCTTCCGCCTTATGTAATATTAACGTTGTAATGTGCCTCATAACTTTATTCATGCGTTGGTCAAGTGAAACCATGAAATTATTAGAAAAGTAGATATTTTACAAATCTGCTGATTTTCTCTCTTCGATTCATTAGAAAAAACATAAAGGGAAAGAAACAATTTTAATTATCAGAAATGATTACCTAACACTTTTTATTCGACGTTAATATACTGAACTACTCCCCATCCATCGTCACCAAATTTTCTGGGCGCATGTCACTCAGTGCGCCAGTTAAAATATATGCATGTAGGGACAGTGACTTTTTTTTTAAGTTGATTTCAAAAGTGCTCACTTTATCGTGAACGGCGTTTAGCAAGCAACAGGGTACAGCTCACAGCTGATGCCAGCTTACCTTTGCAACAGTTCTCCACACGCCACTGATACACACAATTTTTTTGTATAGTAAAGTTACCCTTCAGATGAGCCCTACCAACATTCTGTTTAAAAATGTAATAATTTTTTTTATATAAAAGTTGCCGAACGGTGGGACCCGGACTTCGCGAATCTTAGGTCAGTATTCGTTTTCCCTATTTGAGTTTGCAAGTATAGTCCTTTCAAGGTCATTTCCAACTTTTTGAAAGTCCTGATAATGTTCTACTTCCAGACTATTCCTTCGCCTCGTACAAGCAAAGATGAACAAGAGTCTAGAAAATTACACCAAAGCGACAATCCACCGCATTCATGCTCACTCAGTGTAAAAATTTGCTACATTGCATAAGAACTATTTCTTTATAGGCATTGCCATCACCTATTTTCTCCCTGCTTTGTATTCATATTGATTATAAATTAAATATTATAATTTTTAGATAAAATATAAGTAAAGGTTCAATTTATCCTAAAATAATGAATGAAGATATTTGTACGGCTCTTAATATCGAGGTGAAGTCTGAGAATGAATCCTAAAAGAAGGTAATTTTATGCTGACAGAAGTATAACGTGAGGTTGTGAACGGTAAAAATTAGTCTTTTTGAAGCCCTGCTTAAGATCTACTTGTACGTACTTGGTCTATTCTTTGTCAAATTAACACTGCCGCAGTTCTGATAACTTTATTCATGCGTCGGTCAAGTGAAACTGTGAAATTATTACAAAAGCAAATATTTTGCAGATTTGCTTAATATTACACTTGCATGCATTAAAAGAAAGCGGAAAGCAAATCAAATCTATGTAGTATTCATAAACGTTCAACCATCCGTCGCATCTTTCAGTTGCCCGTCCGTCAGGCGGTCACGTGATCTTCAACCAATCGCAGTGCAAATTTTTTTACATCCGTCGATCCGTCAAATAGTTATCGAACTTTAACTTTCGACGGACCGACGGATGCGTCACCGCCTTCTGACGACATCCCGTTGATGCGAATACGCACTTTGAAATAAAATGTAAGGCGGTGGATTTGTGTATAATGTCTTGGGTGGTAGATCCAGGAATTTAAAATGTAAACAATAATTCAGTATAAATTCTTATTGCGTAAAAAAATATTATTTTCCCAAAAATGTTTCTCTCTTGATAATGCATTTCCAACCAAAATATACCTACAACTAAAGATAGATCACGATATTATGTTGTCACACTCAAATTTAGCCATACAGAAGGATTCCCATAGATTTAAGATGAGGTAGACCGCTTATTCGTCTTCTGCGTATGTACCCAACATTGACCTACCCCAAAGGAACACATCTGTCAAAGTTCACATGGTCAACAGTGATGAAAGTGTGTGTGTTTGTCTCAATTTTAAAATGACAAGCACTATTATATGAAGAAAATACTTTTACCAATTTTAATTGAATCAAACTGGATTACAAATGGGTTAGAGGAAGTATACATTCATCTCAAAGCATTTGCTTACAAATCAGTTTTATAACCTAAAATCCAAACCGCGCCATTTTCGCTAGATATGTTGGCAGAAAAAGCAGTTCAATGTTGGGACACGGAGATTGGTTGTGCGCAGCCAGCGAGATCGGCCTACCTGATCTTTAGTCTAAGGGATTGACGAACGACAGGTTGTTGGGAGTTTCTTTCAACTGACGGATGAAAATCAGACGGATGACTGACGGCTGCGACGGTTGGTTGTGGGCATAGCTTTAAAAGTTTTAATTCAATGTTAAATCGCGGAAGTACTTCCCCTCCGTTGTTGCCAACTCTACTGGGCCCACGCCACTCATTGTGCACGTTAAAATACACGGCAGATAGGAGTAGTGACATTTTTCAAAGTTTGATTTCCAAAGCGCTCACTTTATCGTGAATAGGCTTTAAAAGTCTTGTGACACACGACATAATCAGGAACCAAACCAATCACGTCATTCACGGGGTGATTTCTGAAAGGTTTGATTCGAAAAGTGTGGAGGAACCGCGATTGGAGAATGGTGTGTGTACGAGCGAGGGGCGGTCGCGCGGCAAGGCGACGCGGGCGGTGGCGTTGCCTGGCGGCGGACGGCAGAAGCAGGCGGCGCCGCGCGCCGCTCTCGGCCTGCAGTCGGCCGCCGGACGCCAGCGAGTGCGGATGTAGACTGCGTGCGCGTGTAGTTCGTGCGAGTGACGGTGGTGGCGATGTGATAGCTAGTAGCGGTGCGCGTGTTGTTGCGGTGTCGCCTACGCACCAGCAGCGGGGGAGGGATCATGCACACAGCCGCACCGGCGCCGCCAGCATGGAGACGATAGCGGAGGACGCCGAGGGCGAGTGCGAACTAGGTATAGGCTGTTCACGGTAAATCGAGCACTTTTGAAACCCATGCTTAAGATCTACTTGTAAACCCGTTGTGTATTCCTCCGCCCTATGTAAAATTAACATTGCCGTGGGCCACATCACTTTATTCATGCGTCGGTCAAATGAAAATGTCAAATTATTAAGAAAGTGAATACTTTACAAATCTACTAATTTTTACACTTCAGTGTATAAAAAAAATAGATAGCGACAGGAATAATTTAAAGTTATCGCAAATGGTTACCTAACACTTTTTATTCGACGTTAAAATACGGAACTACTTTATATCCTTCGATACCAAATTTAATGGGCGAATGTCACCCAGTGACTTTTTTCTAAGGTTCATTTCTAAAGTGCTCACTTTATCGTGAACAGCCTTTACCTAAGAAAACCGTATTTGTTTCTTCGTCGGGTGTACACGCTGTCCCCTCACTTCTCTTCATACGTTTGTGCAGGCTGTTCGCAGTAAACGGAACAATTTTGAAAGCAGCCCTGCTTAACATCTACTTACATGCACATGGTAAAATTAAGGGCCCGTCCGAATTGGTAGGGTTTGTTGACAAAATGATCATGTGACCCGATTTTATATACAAAAGTGAGGACGTATTTGTTAATTTGGTATTTCGTATTTTATATCTAGCGAATGTTAGCAAAAAATACAAAATTACGAAATCAGCGCCGTGTATTTTTTTTTTTTACATTCGTAAATGGGTAAATAAAACGACTTTTAAAGCAAATAACTGTAGGCCCTACATAAAATACACTACTTATGTTTTAAAAAACAAGTAAGTGATGTGTGTTTTATATATATATATATATATATATATATATATATATATATATTCCACAAATAAAAAAAATTAATACGTTAATGCATAATTCGTTATTTTCTTATCTATTAACGTATTCGCAACATTCCAGTGATTATTGCATACATATTACGTCTGTTTTAAGCATTAAATTTAGATTTAAAAAATCTCACTGTCAATGTAATAATGTGCCGCTGCGAGTGCTAAACTAGCGATGTAGACAACATTCGAATTGATACGTACCAAATCACGAATTTACAAAATAACGAAATAACAAAATTTGTCAATTCCGACACGGCCTAACATTGCCATGAGCTCGATCACTTTATTCTTGCGCCGGTCAAGTAAAACTGGGACATTATTAGAAAGTGAAAAATGTTACAAATTTTCTTATCCGTAACATTGATATGCATTAAATCACCAGAAAACCAATATAATTCAGTTTGCATAAATGTTTATCTAACACGTTTAATTTAGCGATAAGTTATTGAACTACTTTCCGTTTGTCGTTACCAACTTGAAATTCTGCTTGCCCGTTAAAATACAGGGGGTTAGGGGCGGTGATATTTTTCAAAGGTCGTTTTAAAAAGTGTTCACATTACCGAGAACAACCTATACTAACGGTGGGATTTTCATCGCGGGAGTACGCAGGATTACGTTATGACGTACTCATACTTTTACTGCATTTACAACAAAAATTTTACCTATATTAAAGAAATTATTATCTGGGAGGAACTCATCTTGAAAATTGAAAACGGATTAATCATCGCAAGAAGTAACCTTGTGTCTCAGATTGATTTTAGTTTTGTGTACTGGGGCTGTCTGACTTGTTTGTTTATCAAGGCATGGCGGCAGGAAAAAATATTGTTTCTTTTGGCAACAGCTTTTGGCAGCTTTCCTAAGTATCGCGCATGCTCCAGTGCAGAAACTGCAACTGAAACGGGACCTGTTTTCCCGGAGTGTTAAATCATCGCCGCTATCATATAAAGCCCAGGCTACAATCACCGTAAGAATAACAGTAAAAAATTGAACTACACTTGTATATGGGACAAGCTACAACACAACTTGACGGCGTAAGATGGTGCGGTTACGGCGTAGAGAGGATTGAATATTTTCAATTATCTTACGTTGAGTTATGCCCCGGCCAATCACGAGACAACATTTCCAACCACGAGAGTCAGTGCAGTGCAAGCGTATAACAAGAACATAGTTATAAAATGAACTTTGCGATACAGTTCCGATTTCCGTTTATTTAAATAGTCAACGTAATTATTAACATATGTACCACAATTTAAATATCCCGAAACACGATTCCCGTGAAAAGTTTTTCATCACATGTAGATAAAAAGTAAATATCCGCGATAAATATACAGCTTGTTTTTTTTTTTTTTTTGTGCTCGTTTCTCATTGGCCGCGTAACAGTTATCTTACTGCGGATGTAGCCAGTACATTTTCATACTTCCACGGTAACGCTACTGTTATTTGGTTACGGGAACGCTACGGTGATCGTAGCCGGGGCTTAAGCTCCCCATACACGTGGACTTAGCTCTAAGTTCATGTGATTAAATGTGTAGATAATCGGGGATAGTGTGTGTGTGCGCGCGCGCGCGCGTGCGCGCCGGGCTTTATGCGTACTAACCGTGCAGAGAAGTACTCAGCAAGGAATGTGAGAAACTTGGTGGGAGTGCGCAGTTTGTTCCACTGCGAGTGTGCTCAAGCTTAGACTCTACATAAATGTTTACAGTTCACCTGGAAACTCCTTTCACACATGAAAGGTCATCCCGCTAGACACCCGTGTTTTTCTTCTCGGACTTAGTAATTGCTGTGTAAGTCATTGAATTGGGACATTTTATTCGTGACTATAAAGAAACCCTGTTATCCTCCCCTTACCCGGGCCTGTTTCAAAGCTAATGACATACGATATCAAAAGAGTTGTTGATTATTCGTCCCCACTGGAAATACACCGTATTTTCCTCTTTTGTAGTGTGACGGTTGCCTGTTTTGGAAATATGCGAGTAACGATACAAAATACTTGCAGTCTCTATTCTGTACCTCAAGACCATTGAGCTATTTGTAAATATATTTCCCTGGGAACATGCCTAAAATATGTTCAGTCTATATACACGTTTCTGTAATTAGTTTAAATAATAAATATTTGGGGATGTTTAAAATTTTGTACTTGCGTTCTGGCACGACCCATTTGACAGCAGTAGATACGTGAGCGCTTGTCCATGTCTGCTCGTCAGAAAATGTTACTGGTTGTCCACTGGTTCGTTCAGCAACACGAAAACGCGAGCATTTCACATATTATCCTTCGCCTGACTGTTTTTTTTTTCGAGCCTTTGTTGAATTTAGTCAATAAAAAATTCGTAGTAAAACGTTTGTAGTGGGGACTGAATAATGTTCCCTCCATTTTATATATTTCAGGCACGGGTATTACCACAAAAAAAAAGTCCCGTGATTGATTGTATTGTTCTCGTTTCTCCCCCGCTCTGCAGCCCGGTGCGGCAGCTATGAATGCGAGCCATTTAGTAACGTCTCGAGTGACTTACATACCGTACTTAATGGCCCCCGGCTACGTAGAGGTTTGTTGCATCTACGAGAGAAAGGTCGACACTTGTGGACGGAAAAGCAGGCCTTAGTTTCATTGTAGCAGAAACGTAGGAGATATTTTGTGGTTGCATAATTTACTACTCCTTTTTTGGGAAACTGAATAAGAAAATGGTTTTCTTTTGGCGTTTTAGTTAGTCATTAATCATATCCCTTTGACCGAATATGGCAGAAAATAGTAGTTGACGTCTATGTAGCTACTGCGTTAAGACTGTTATTAGAGTAGGTACTTTAGAAGTATTAAATATGTATCTTCACTAATCCAGCCACATGTGTGTGGTATAATCAGTAATATTGCGAAAAGTTTATTTATTAATAAGCCATAGTTAGAGACCTGAAAAATTCGCGAGTTCCATGAACTGTAGGGTACACTCCATTGTTGTATGTAAGGTCATGCAAATATCACTGTTGTATTGTATAGGGCTTTTAAACGTCTCCCGGTTTTATGCTTTGAAAGCTTAGCAGGGGACGGTTTACAGACTAACTTATAACCTAACATAAATTAAATTAACACCTATGCCTTGCCCGGGATTCGAACCTCCCGCACTCCAGGTCGATGGCGCACCAACCAACTGAGCCACGGGAGATCGGCAAAATATCACTGTCCATAGGTTGAGTGTTGTATTCGCGGAAGACACTGATTGGGTCTGCATTTTATCGTGTGTTTGTTATTGGCTCAGAGTTGTCCAGGAGGTGTAAACTACCGGTTGAACCAATAACATAAGCAATACAAACGTTCCAGGATTTGAATTCTAGCTTGTCCCGAAATGAAATCGCGAATTATTCAGGTCTCTAGCCATAGCTCATAGTCGCTTAAGTGTTGAAATCCGTGTCTCAATTTTGGCGGCACAGTGCTCGTATTTTGCTGCAAACGTACCTAAATTTCTTCAAAAATAATGAAGACGAAATATTATAATACGTATTTAGGGTAGAGAAATTTCGTGAAAAAATTTTAAGACAAGTTATTTTTCAAAGCGCTGTAGGGTACTTTACATGTCTTGATTGACTGAATTACTTTTTGACACGTGATAACTGTCTGCACACAAAACACGTACACTCTAAAAAAAATTTTTGTTCTTTTACAAGAAAAATCCTTGGAAACCCAGTTTCCAAAGAAATCCTTTTTTAAAATTACAAAGAGTTTTCTTGTAAAATCCACAAAATATTTCCTTGTAATATTACAAATTATAGCCTTGTATAAAAACTGACATTATCGAGAAGTGTTGATAAAATTCCTTTTTTTTCTTCTAAAAAACAAATGTGATGAATTAGTAACAGTGAACAACTAAAAAAAAAATAATGATTCTAAATATAATTTACAAAAAAAATTCCACCTCGCCTAATCTATACTCTCACCCCTTGTAATACTAGTCCGCACCTCTAACCACAAGACCAACTTGACCTACGACACTAACGCTTATTTTTACTGTAAATATAGGGGCAAGTACTTACAAAATAATATTGTAGTTATACGGTTAAGAAGAATAGGTACATTTATTTATTTTTAAGAGTTTAGTTATTGAGTTAGGAGATTTGTATGGCTCTTTTCAACGAGGCATTGAGAGCCGAATTAAGAGTTCTGAGTAACTAGGAAACATTAACCGTTACTGAATAACACGGTCACGTTTCACTGTGATTATTTGAGTTGTTTTAAGTGTTTTACGTTATTCAGACTTGCAATACATTTCTTTTTGCACGCAGCTACTCTTTACATCACCCATAGTTTTTGCACAAACAGCTTTATATGGTTTTACGTTGTTGAGTGTCCGCCATTTTGCTGAAACTCGTGGAGACGTACAGCCACACACTGCAATACCGTTTACCATTACAGATACGGGGTCTGGCGCTGCGCTGCCACTAGGCAGTGGTCCCGTCAGGATGTGTCACGGCGCGTGTTACTTGCTTACAGGTGCACTGTTAAGAATTTCCGTATATTAACGGAATGTTTTACGGAAGTGTACTATGTATATACGGAAAGGCAATCCGTTATGACCAAAAAACGGGGTTAAGTCCGTAAATACAAAATACGGAAAGTCTCCGTATTCCCTTTGGCTCCGACTTACGAGGACGAACAGTGCCGATTCTACACGAAGCTTTCTTCGCCACTGCAACAATAAAATTATCGTTTCTGAGGCAGTTAGGGTTATCCACGCTACAGTGACCTATTCTTTCAAACGTTACAAAATTGCATCAGGCGTCTGCAACATTTGGCAACACTAAAAATACTCTAAATTTAATAGAAACTGAATTTTTGCTTTTGTCTTTTGAATACAAATATAAAGTTATACCATAATTTTCAAGTGAGAGTTGTAGGCGAATGGTTAGAGTCGTGAACTGGTAATTTTTTGACTCGCTTTATTTTAATATCATTTTTTATACACGGTAGAACACCCACGTAACGAAAATTAAAGACGTGTTCATTATCTATTTTTATTTGAAACGGAAAGTACAGAAAACTAACTTGGAAATTAACGGAAAGGTTCCGTGAGATTTACGGAAAGTCCGTTTCTGAAAATCTATGTGTCCGTAATTTTACGGAGAGTTTGCGGACACTTCTGGATAAATTTTTACGAGCACTTTTCCGTGAAATGAAGTAAATTTTTTTAAACAGTGTGTGAGTACAGGTTCCCTGCCCCATGCTACCGACCCACCTAACTTAATCGTATTTGCACATTATATATTCGAGTTTCAGTGTTACTTTACGGCCCTTAGATGCGTACCAGTAACCTACAGACTCTCAGTAGCGGAGTGACCCAGTCCTGATCGGCCCAGTCAGGTGTCAAGTTTATGGAATAAAAATGCAGCGGAGCATAATATTTACTAATGATTTACAATTTATTGCCAACTAAATTTACATAATTACCTGACTACTAAATAATTCGACGTTCTGTTTCATTGCTGGAGGTGTTATTTTCAAGAATTCCATGTTTATGTTCGCTTAGTGTCTGAGAGTTTGTTGTCAAGGGTAAAATTTACATACCAACCCAGTATAGCCTACATTAGTGCTCTAAGTTGGACTTGAACCTATTATCTTCCTGTTGGCAGGTATGTGGGTATTTTGGTTCTCAGCAATATTTGTGAATTTCAGCTACCGTAACATACTATAAATTATCACGGGGAAAATGTTGTCTCGTGATTTTGTAACATGTTCATCAACTGTAGAAACGAAAACTGATGATTGAAATGCGGATGCTGAGCGTGAATGAAAATAAACTAATTAGCGCCACAAGACTTTGTAAGGTTCGGAAGTAAACAAACCAACTTATATTTGAAAAATACAAATAATATCACGTCAGTTAGTGGTGTAATAACAGTCGTAAGTTCCGAAAACTAAAATCATTTTTTGATATATGCAGGGTAAAATTCAACAGAGGAAGAAATACGCGTATTTGTTTCTTCTCGCTACTAATCATATTGCAACATACAATGAGCGTCGGGATTATTAAATAATATCTGTTTCAAAAGCCTCCCATCGCATCGGTTCGTCTCGTTGTTCATTGTCGCTTGAGATGCATCGGCGATAACTTCCCGTATCTTATCATTTATTTGTAATCCATGTCGGGCGTTATGAGACTTAGAAGTAGTTCATTTTTTTCTAAGGTCGCGGAGGAGACAAACGCCTCACTTTCGAAGTCAGCAAAGGAATACATTGTTATAAGTTTGCAAAGTAATATAATGCTATGACACATTGGTGATAACGTATACTGCCTAGTGTTAATGAAATATACTAATATTTAATTACTGTAATTTTTCTGACCGATAATGAATAATCGAGAATCTTATCTGATATTTTGGTTAATGATTTGTAAGATTTTTAAAAGCATAGGACTCAACATAATCGATTTCACTAAAGAATACGCAGGTATACACAATTGCAGATTACGTTTCGGTTCTTCTGACAGTACCCTATCGGTGATTGGCTTCGCCAAGTTCCCGGAAGTGGAACCATGTATTTGGCTGGCTATTGCGTGTTGCATAAGATTTCTTTTAGGTTGGTCTACCACTTAGCTACTCGGGTTAGAAACAATGAGATTTATTAACCCCTGTCAAACTGTTCCATTTTTGCCTTCAACTAAATTTGACAATAAAATTTGAAAACAAAATACGGCCATCAAATTTCTCCTTCCAACAAATTTTATCAAATAAACTTAAATGTGTTTGAAAACGTATCACACTGTCAAATTTTGTTACTGGGAGAAACTAAGTTGAATTATTATTAGAAAATTATTTTCATAGTCAGATAGTGAGTTTGGTTTTCCGATGCAGTCCATTACAGTAAAGTAATGTAAGTAATGTTGTAATTTATCTTCGCTTCTTTACTAAATTCAAATTCTATTTATCAGAGATGTTTCTATCACGATGAAATTTAATACCTCTGAGTTCTTAGTATTTTTTCAAGATTCACTTAAAAAAGCATACATGCACAGGCAGCTTCTACATAAATTAATTTATTATCTTCATCCCCAACTTGTTTCCAGCAATTGTTCTTTATTTTTAAGTTTCTTAACGTCCGTTTTTGTCCTGCATGATTCTGATTAGCTGAGACCGTCAAACATCAAAGAAATTCTAAAACCGGACCAATATTCAAATGTTTGATGGAAACTGAATACATCCAACTTTCTCAGACAAAAATGGCGGCGTTTATGAAGTTTCGATGACGTCATAACTGCCCAACTTTATTTGACCAAACTTATTGGAAGAACTTTGACAAAAATATTTGACAGTGTAACAGGTGCTTTATGGGAGAATTTGACCTAAGGAAAAGTTCCGCCACCAGGTACGCAATGTTCCAAATATGTCACTTTTAAATAACATTAGAATTTACGTGAATAATAAAAGAGAAATATTTTACTTACTTACAAGGTTTTTTAAATCTGATTATGTTTTTACAATTATGCTGTTTTTTAACGTAGAAAATAAAGAAAACATTTATTACGCCCGCGCAGTAGGCTCTACTCGTCGTTTTCACACCCTCTCGTCCATTCAAGTCACGAACACCTCACTCGCCGTCGTCCCGCAATCTCCAGTCGTCGTGCAGAATTTCTTCGCTCGCGTACACTCGGCCAGACGGCCTCCGTCAAAGACTAACGGCCGCTGGGTTGCGGCAGTATATAAAGTGTCTTAGGCCGCCACGTAGAATCTTCCCCAACTCGCGTGATGCGTCGCGGAGAGCTGAGGCGCCAGCCTGTCTCACCATAACATTCTTGCGTCGTCCCTAAACTTATCGGAAACTAAACGTATCGGAAACTCTAGCAGGCGAGAGGAGGTCTGTGACGCCAGCAAGTCTCGCCGCTGTCGGCATTCATGGGATTCCCAGAAGGGGGAAATCAAGAGGCCGCGAGCGCATCGTTCCAGGAAGAGGGGAGGGTGAAGTGGGTCTCCGATTACGGCGCGGGGCAACTGAGTCGGGGCCAGCTGCAGCACGTAACAATACAACGGATGTACAAGTAGATCTTGGGCAGGGCTTTCAAAAGTGTTCATTTTACCGTGAACAGCCTACACACTCATTCACGGCAGAAGGGTGCTTGTGCGGATTTGATTCAGTGTTGGTCCGCGCCGCGCGGGTTGGATGTTCCCGACCACGTGACTTCGTAACTGACGGTCTGTCAAAGTCGAACAGGTTCGGCGCCCGCAGCTCGCTGCTGTGTTTGCCTCTAGATCGCGCGTGGTTAGCGCGCAGCCGTCTAAGGGTCGGTTCACTACAGTTTTCAGTGTGCGTAAGAGACGTCTGCATAGAACGTTCACGTAAATGTGGTACGTAGTGAATGTACACACACGTAGTGAATGTTCAGCCAGGCACACACGACTAGAAAATAAATTCTTTTCAGTCGAGTAGCAATTGACATGAAATAGAATATCGCAATTTTCCACACGTGTACACGTCGGTGTTCCTACGCGATACGAAACGCCAATATTGTGAACTATTTTGAAAGAATATCTATAGGCTGTTCACGGTAAAGTGGGCACTTTTGAGGCCCTAGTTACTTTTCCTTTCAGCCATATTTGATATTTTAACCTCCTTTTAAAAATAAATATTGCCATTAAGTAATAAACACTATATAAATATATATATATATATATATATATATATATATATATATATATATATATATATATGCATCGCACTCGGAAGTTAACATCTAAAGCTAAAACAAGATATACTTATTGAATATTACTCTAAGTATGATTGTAAGTATTATGCTATTGTTCTCACTTTATCGTGAATAGCCTATACTTTCATTTCTATACGTACACTTCCCTCATCATAAACAGGGGCCACGGTGCCTGAGTGGTTAGACTGCTCGCCTCCCACCAAGGCGAACCGGGGTCAATCCCCGGCCGGTTCACTCCGGATATTTGCAAGCGGGGGTCGTACCGGACGATGCCGCTGGTCGGCGGATTTTCTCGGGAACCTCCCGTTTCCTCCCGCCCGTTCATACCGGCGCTACCCAATACTCACCTCACTTCACCATCATCGGCTGTGAAGACCTCGCTGTTAAGATCCCGCCCAGATCTTTTCACTCACTAATCGTAAACCGATCTTAACACCGTCGTAAGGTAACCGTGGCACGCTCGCTGCTGCCTACGTACCGTAATTGTTCACGTGCGATGATTATCGTGCGCACGTGTGGTAGCTGGGGTGATACCACGTATTAGGCAGCTACAGATCGGCGAAATGTCTTGCCTGCTTGAGGCTCTGAGAGCAGGTATTCCTGATTGGCTACAGCTTGCTGCGAAAGATCCCCTATTGTCAGGGCTGTCGGCTGACCAGTGGATTCCCAGGTACTGATTGGCGAGTGCTGGCCAGTGACGCCATTTAGCCGGCGTGTGCTGCTAGACTTGGCAGAAGTATAGACTGTTCACGGTAAACTGAGCACTTTTGAAAGTCCTGCGCAAGTTCTCCTTGCACGCACGTTGTGTATTCTTCCGCCTTATGTAAAATTAACATTGCCGTCTGCCTCATCACTTTATCCATGCGTCGTTCAAGTGAAATTGTGATATTATTATAAAAGTAAATATTTTACAAATCTGCTCATTTTTAGTCTTCGATGCATTAAATAAAACAGAAAACGAAGGAAATAATTTAATTGATCGAAAATGGTTACCCAACACTTTGTCACACAGTGCCTCCGTTAAAATCTATAAATACATGTAGGAGCAGTGACATTTTTCTAAGGTTGATTTTAAAAGTGCTCACTTTATAGTGAACAACCTTTACCCTGTGGTGATATGTTGATTACCTCTGCCCTTTCGGAAGACCGATAAAAAAAAAAACACGCCTCGTATGAATCGGTTGTCTGGACGGAAAAGGAGGGGGGGGGGGGGGGGGGTTATGTCATGGGCAGGCGAGTTGCACACAGCCACTGTCCGTGTTCCGGCGTTGAAATGCTTTCCTGCCAATATCACTGTCAAAACCAACGTGGGCGGGAGTTGAGAGTACAATAATGTTTATGTAAGTGAGTGGTTTGAAATGTTCGTACACTTACTCTGACCGAGTTTTAACCCGTTCAGACCCCGGGTCCACGATCGGGGGACATGTTGCAGATGAAGGATGTTAATGGTTAGAACTGTAAACAACAAGGAATCAGTGGCCGGTGCTTTGTTCGTATTTCCTGTGAGCAATCTGGTTTGGTGACGTTTCTACATATTTCGTCTGTGAGTGGTCATTGTCGACGTCAGCGAGCACCCAGTACGTTGCATACTGGTATAGGTCGTTCACGGTAAATTAGCACTTTTTGAAGCTATTTCATCAGGCATAATAACCAATAAATACATTTCATTGTGGCCTCGGACTTTTGGTTTTGGGTATGGTGAATGTATACACTGTGTTTATTACTCATATGGCAGGGTTTACATTAACAAGTAGTGGAAGGATATAAATTGGTTGAAAGAAAAAAGTAACTAGGACTTCAAAAGTGCTCACTTTACCGTGAACGGCCTATAGCGAGAAGCACACTAGACGCGGGTACTGCACCCATCAAAGAATTTAACAATTGCGACACTTGAGCTCGTAAATTAATTTGGGACTGAAAGGATTAAAGCAGCTAGTGTATATTCACGGTGGTCAAAGTGTTTCATTCGGATCTGTTGGAAATTCAGATTTGAACAAACACTTTGGTCACTGTTGACCACGTGACTTTGACAGTTGTAGTGGCAACGGGTGAATCAGATTTTTTGGGGGGGAGAGGGGGGGTCCATGCGCAGAATACGAAAATATGTCGCACTTCGTCTTTAATCTGAGAATTCGTGAGGGGCTGGAAGCTAAGGGTTGCCAAGTTGTTTGAAAGATCCTTGCAATGGGGGTGACTGATTATTAGAGACATGAGAATTTCGCGGGTTCATTTCTAGACAGTCGGAATTCACACACATGTACGTTCATGTAACATTTGTAATTGGTCGACGTGTTTTTTTTTTACACCTCCTGGAGATATATAAGCTACTAACAAACATGCAAGAATTTGTGCGGTCAACCACCGCATTTTACTACCACAACAATAAACCAATAGACAGTTGATGTCTGTAAGACTGTGAAGTGCAGCCTACAGGTCATTGAACTCACGAATTTCTTGGGTCTCTACTGATTATGTGAAACGCAATTGCTTCACTATGTATGTCGTCACAGAAGAGACAGCGAAAATAAAACACCGTTTACAGAATTCACTGTAATGCTAGTAGCGAAGTAAGGAAAGAAATTCGACGTGTAACAGCTCATTATAAGCGTTTTGTCAAATTAATAGCAGTGTAAATATTTTCGTTTTTTGATCTGCCCACTTAGAGTTCTACTTGATAAAATTGTAACGTATTTATGTTTAACAATTTCACTGTTACGCGACCAACGCATGGGTACCCACTCATTTGGCTGATGGCAACGTAAACGTTAACGTGTGGTGGAAAGATACACACTGGGTTGAAAGAAGCAACTTAGCGGGGCTTTCAAAAGTTGTTTAGTAAATCGCCGAACACATCTACAGACTCCTTAGCGTACTTGTGGTGATGAGCTGGCGCGGTGTAAATATATTACCAGTTAAACGCATTGCGATGCTATGTTTACCTTCAAAATAGCTTCGCTACTCTCAGATTCCAAGTATACGCACATCGTGGCTAGAATTGGGTTTACGATCCCGACAGTGGAACGTGGTGAACTGTCGCGAGGTGAGCTGGTGGTTGCTCACTTCTGTACATTCTTGTTGCACGCGAGGGACCCTTTACTAGGGATAGGAAAATTTCGCGAGTTCAATGACTTGTAGACTAGACGCCTCAGCCCTCTGCATACTGGAGCCTCAACTGTGTGTTCATTGGCTGTTGCCCCACACCTGGCAGTTATGGGATTCGCAAGGTGTTTCGTTGCAAGTCTGCTATTGGCTCAGAGGCGTGCAGGGCGGGTCAAATAAACTGTGATCCAATTGCGAAGGTGAATTCACTGTACATGTGTTTGACGTCTATCTTGTCCCGTAATGAATTCGCGAAATTTTCCTATCCCTATATATTAGGCATTTCTCAAATTTCCACCGAAACATGAATATTTAAAGTTAATTATATTAATAATCTTATTATAAATTTATGACGACGCCAAGTTTTACGTTAATTTTGTGAAAAAATTATTATAGGCTGTTCACCGTAAATTGAGCACATTTGAAAGCCCCGCTTAAGATGTACTTGCATGCACGTTGCGTATTCCTCCGCCATATGTAAAATTAGCATTGACATGGGACTGATCACTTTATTCGTGCGTCCGTCAAGTAAAACTTTGAAATTATTAGAAAACTAAATACTTCACAAGTTCGTTATTTAAGATACCGTAACATAAAACTCAGAAAACAAAATAAATAGATTATTCACAAATGTTTAATTAACACATTTAATTCAACGTTTAGATATATAACTATTTCCTCTGTGTCGTTACCAACTTTACTGGGCGAATTCCAGCCAGAGTACCCGTCTAAATATATGCAGTTAGGGGCAGTGATATTTTTCAAAGGTTGATTTCAAATGTGTTTACTTTACTGTGAATAGCCTTTGCAATACAAAACTATGAAATTCTACGCGTATGAGCGTAGTCATCGTCACGTGAAACTGAAACGGGAATGACAATCGATTTGTGGTTCCCGCCTGAGGCAGGGTTACGTATAGGTTTGAGAGGAAGCTGCAGCTATTCGCAACCGGTGCCCTAATCGACCTGTCGCTCCAACCAGACCGAAGAATGAATGAGGTGAGACTATATGGGGTTGGTACTCTCTAAATCGAATCAGTGAGAATTTCAATACGTTTAAATCAGTTAACAGCACCTGACTTATTCAAGTCACTTCGGTCAATTTAAGTGGTTAATTAGCGAAACACACCAGTTTTCCTTTACATATTAATTCAGTGACATTTACACTGATACAGCAACCATTCCATTCAATGTTCTTCGGTGATTCGTTTTCCGACTGATGGATCAGTTAAACAACGTGTATCAAATGAAATAATCCATAAGCTATAACACCCATATTAAAAATGTTTTGTCAGTTATGTTTTTTATACCATTTTGCGAGACAACATGAACATCCAGTCATTCATTTCGTTTATACATAGTTCATTTAGTTTTTACGTAGGCGTAATCATTGTAGCACTCGATTTTAACTGCATTAAATGGGGCGACGTGTGTGCATTCATACGTACAATTTGTTTTAACAATCCCTATGTCAGCAATTAAACTAAAAACGAGAAAAAACGACTTACAATTTAACGCTACATATTTTCGATAGTGAATATATAGAGCCGTTCACAGTCAACTTTGTCTTTGTACCGCGATTGAATAAATAACGGTCTAGTAGCGGGAGCTGTGGGTACACATCATGGACGCCGTGAAAGTGTTTTTAAAACTGCTTTAAATAGCACAATATAAACGGCGACTGTCAGAAGTGTGTTTATTTCTCATATATATGTTGCTAAATTCAATAAAAACTATATTTTCATCACCGCACGCAGTTGGACATCACTTGTTCAAACAGTGAAATTGTTTCTCCGAAACAACACGTAGTTTTTCACCGATTCCAAGTGGAGCCATTTTCACTTATTCGAGTAGTTGAATTTATCTGTCACTGAAAACCACTGATTTGAATTTAGAGTGTGGAAACGGGAAATCCCCAAGAAAGCCCCCACAACAAGGCAGTGTTGCGCCATTCTTCTCATGTGAGAGACCCCCACCCGGGATTAAAAACTTCCGCCCGCTGGGGCCGAAGCTATTATATTGCTTACCATGTGACAAAACTGACTACTAGCCACTGGGGGGATCAATCCAAGGACCTCGGACGTGGCATATCAGTGACTATTAGGCTATTCACGATAAAGTGAGCATTTTTGAAAGCCCTCTCGTATAGAATAATAGTCAAAAGTATATTTTGTTAGTAGTAGGATTATGGCGACTTGGAGTCAAGGGCAATCGGTCATCGGAGCTGGAGCCGGTGACCGCCATCTTGTTACGTCACCGTCACCCATCTTGGATGTCATTGACCTTCGACCCGTGGCCTTGACCTTGGTGATCTCTGACCCCAAAAACAAAAAAATGCGAAAACATTCTAAAAATCTTATTCGGCTTTCACCGATCGATGTCCGCCTCGGTGACCCAGGAATTGTAACGGGCAGGGGAACCCCACCACTTGATGTAGGCCCTTTCATTACGCCATTTGAGCACCTTTTCCATCAAATACATGTCTGGAAGCTTCGTCGGCCGGATCTCCTCGGTGTAGAAACCAACATGGATGGGTACGTTGTTCAGATCATCGAGATAGTATGTCCTCGGAGCATAGTTAGGTATACGTCGCACACGAAACAGTTCGGGGCTCCAATTCGCTGTGAACCCTTTCTCGAAGACACCTTTCTGTTTGGAGATGCGCACCAGGTCACCGATCTTGGCTTTAAGCTTGCATTGGCCCTTCCTCTTCGGAATACCATAAACAGTCCGAACCAGGGAGTCGTCCTTGACATCTTCGGCCTTCGTGCAAGTGGTCGAGTGCACTGTAGAAGTATACTGGCACACAAGTTTCGGCAGTAGCTCAAGCCACTTGTAGCTACCATTTGCTGCGAAATGCTTCCACATCTTGGCCTTCAGAGTCCTGTTGAACCTCTCGACAATTGAAGCTTTGAGATTACTATATGTAGAATAATAATTTATGTTAGTCTTCTTCATCAGGGCCTTGAACTTTGCATTGTATAATTCCTTGCTTTGGTCGGTTTGCGAATTGGCCGGGATGTTTCCTTCGCTCAACACATTTGTGATGGCCTTGGTGACATCACATGCATTCTTCGACTTGACTGGCCTGACACCAATGAATTTGCTATAGGCGTCGATGACTGTCAACAAGTATTTGTTGGCTTTGTTGACTTGAGCATACAGTATCATCTCGACGAGGTCGGCTTGAAACAGATCGTTCATCCCACAAATCATGACCTTGTGACGGCAGTAGTTGTGCCTGGCAGCCGCATGCAGTTCATTGGCGATACCCAATCAATTCATCGTATGTAGATCGCCTCCTTGAGTTCGTCTATGATTGAAACTATCTCATTGCTGTGAGAGTTATTTCCAACACTTTGCGAAGCAAGCAGTAGCTGCAACCTATCGACCAGTTCGTTTGGATCGTCCCAGAATACGTAATCAATGTTCTTGCAGTCGTCTATCTTCTTCAGACCTTCACCACTTTTCAGTGGTTGGCTGCTGAAGAGGTCTGGGAGAATGTCGATTTTTTCGTGATCTTCATCCTTATATACACCGGTCTCAGTATCATTGTCTTGGTAAAGTGTGTGCGTGAGTTCGAGCAAAGTCTTGTATTCCAGCAGGTCGGATTCTGTACACTCCCTAGACTCCTTTCGAAATAAACGTTCGTATAGGCGGGGATCCATGTACCATGTAATTGCCAACTCGGACGCTCCCACCTGGTAAAAACTCTATTCCATCAGCACCAAGGAACCATTTATCATTATGCCTGTATATGCCATATGTCGTATCATTATTACGAGATGTGTACGATTGTAGGTACCATCGAGCCAAAGTATTAGATTTCAGGGGTCTCTTCCGTACTTTCTTCTTCTTTGGCAAATTCGCATCTGATCCATCATCCTGATACGACTGTACTTCATTATGCTTCTGCTTCTACAAAGGCTTGGTGGTATTTTCGCTTTCGGACTTTTAGAACTACGGGAGCTCCATAGCTCTCCCAGAGTATGGTCCCGTGAAATTTTTGCTCTCTTGACGAGTAAATACTTTGAGTGGCCAGACTGAATCACCCGATGTAATTCGCCAGCAATGTCCGCCAACATACTGAATAAAAATTCTCACTGTCGCTCTCTTTTATAGATTTATTCGTGATTCTCCACCAACATACTTTTAATCTTGCTCAGATGTTCGCTGTAATTTTGAATATCTGTTTTTGTGGCGAGGTGAGAAATCGAGTTATCGAACGTATGTGTCATATGCCCTTCCAGGTTTTTCATATTCTCTTCATTTAGTGCAGGTGCTACATTCAATCTGTCGATAATTTGCCTTTGAACACTCGTCACGTGCTCGTCCATGGCCACCATATTATGGACGATTTCTATTTTCACATGCCCCATCTTCGCTCCGATCTCGGACACATAGTATCGTAAGAATGCGTTTTGTTCAGCCAACATTCTTT
Organism: Dryococelus australis; assembly: GCA_029891345.1. Taxonomy (NCBI): domain Eukaryota; kingdom Metazoa; phylum Arthropoda; class Insecta; order Phasmatodea; family Phasmatidae; genus Dryococelus; species Dryococelus australis. The sequence goes on along the minus strand of CM056996.1, from coordinate 112,852,910 downwards.
GCAGTTCCAAGATGTTGTCATTATCTGTTTCAAGGACGAATTTTTTAGTAGCAGCATCCCCAGGTCGTTCGGGTTCATCAACGTTTCGAATTATTCTTCTGCCAGCATCACAAGTTCCATCATCCCCTGGTATGAGACAACCACAATCATTGTCTTTATGATGGTGTATCTTGAGGCTACTCTGCCCAAATTTTGATATTCTGTAACTCATTCTCGACAGCTGGCGATGAACTGATCGACCCGCACCTGTACCTCCCATTATATAGGGGCCAGTCCTTTACTATCGTCAAAAATCTGTATTTGTCTTTCCAGAACAAAGCACACATACATTTGAAATCTGATAGTGCCATGTCCGTATTTACATGATCGTCATAAACATATCGTAAATTAGTGTCGCCCATGCGAAACAACACCGACATATTAACATTATCGCGAAGCATCTGTTTGGGTATGCGTGAATAAGTCTGGCCGAGGTACATGCAGTCTACGCATGCATGCCGCCCCATGCTAAAGTATTCGTGAATGCGCAAGTTTGTTTCTCGCAGGCAATGTCGTCGAAGAAAAATATCGAGTTTCGCAGTGCTTCATTCGGAGGTACAACGACTTCGTTATCGCTGCATGGGAAATAACCCATGCCTTCTGCGGCCTGTAGTACTCATGCCAATTGCCGGTGTTTTGGTTGCTGGAGTGATTTGGAGTTTCGGTAAACGTTCTCTAACCAGAGACTGTTCTCTTTTTCCAGGAGCCTCAGTAGGACGCACGTCTTGCCACAACCCGATGGTCCTGCGATGATGCACCTCAATGTATTCGGAAATAGGCTTCCATGCCATGGTTCGTGGGCGATAGCTTCATCTTCAGCATGAATGTGTATGGGTAGAGTAACATCTTGTTTAATGATCTGTATACTGTTTTTGTTAGCTTGTTTTAAATCATACATTGGGGGAGGAGGATGAGGTAGCATATACAAGCCTTTTGATGACATAAAGCACATTTTAGAATGTATCTTCAAGTTATCATGTCGAGTAAACTGTCTGTGGCAGAAATCGCACTCAAATGTCGTATTGCAATATGTGATACATCTGTACTGTTCCAAGTCTAGAAAGATACTGAAACAAAATGTTTAAAAAGGCCGTTTTTATACTTTTCTCGCTCAGTTCACTACAATGTCTCGAAGAGGTAAGACCATAGCTGGAACTGGGGTCGTCGATATGCTGATCAACAATCTACCATTCGAACTGCACATTCCCGGATACAGGTTCTATGGGCCAAGAACCAAGCTAGCTAAAAGGTTGTCACGCAATGGGACAGGTATAAACGCCCTGGACAGTCCTGCAAGCAGCATGACATTGCGCACAAGGATCTGCAAGCCATACACCAGGCAGGCAAGTTACTTGCACAGAAGGTGGACGAAATAAGAAAATCATCAGATACCGAGCTCGTAGAATAAAATAGCAGTGTGGGGTGTTTCCAACTTGATGAATGCCAAAGTGAAGATGGGCATGGGTGATAAGAACAAAAGAAAGGCACAAGTGAAAAGAAAAGCAGTTACAGAAACAATAAAAGCTGCCAAGTCTAAGAAAATATCTACTGGTGGATTTTTTCCATTGCTTTTGCCCGCACTCACAACCCTTGGGGGCCTAATCGGAGCCACGACTGGTATTGCCCGAGCTGTCAACACTGCATCAAACGAGCAGAAGCAGTTGACCGAGGCCTAAATACACAATGCAAGTATGGAAGCTATCACAATCGGTAAGAAAAATGGGCAATTCCTCTACCTAGACCATACCCAGTAGAAGGTGGAAGTGTGCAAAAGCGACGCAGCAGGAAGAAACAATAATGAAATTTACCGAAACGAGCACTCACGAATGTGGAATTGGAACTGTTTGCACGCAAATCGAAAATACATCATTTTCGGAGAGTGTATATGACAAACGGTTTGCCCGCTAAACCCAAGAGAGAATAATGAAGCGTAATTAATCTGGATACGAAAGCAGGGCCCAGCACGAACTGGGTAGCCTACATAAAAAAGGGTAAACACGCAGACTATTATGATAGTTGTGGGAATTTGTGTCCTCCGCCCAAATTAAGTGAGTACTTGAAAAATTGTAATCTGACTTATAATTACGAAACAGAGCAGTTGACTAACACATGGAACTGCGGACATTTGTGCCTTCACTTCCTGGTTCGCTCGTACAAGTGTTTCTATAAAAAGGCTATACACCGCAAGGAAACCATCAATCATGTCTATAATGCTTACCTTGATGGGTCGTAGCTCCAAGCTGCGTACGGTACATTTTTCTCCACTCAACCTGGAGGGGGAATGAAACATAGGCCTTGTCGATATTCAAACTTACAATGCGATATCGAACATTGATGAAAAAACTGCAAGCTGTACCCCGTGAAAAGTGGTAATTTTTTGCTGCCCATTGGCTTCTATAAAATATATGATATTGCAAGGTACATTTAAGATTTGCTGCCCCCTGACACTGAATTCGAACTACATGGGAATCCCAATACTCTGAAGATTATCAGATGCAATGAAGATATCAACTTTACGAAACCGGATACCATCAGACCAATGCTGGGGTTCAAGCCGCACATCTACGAAGCTGGTAAAACACACATGTCGTCGAAGCCTATAAATATTTTGCCAGTCAATGTGATACGAATAACCTGCAATTTGGCGATCGGCACATACATCAACAGCAGGCCGAGCAATATGCTGCACGGATTTTCGCCTATGGTCCCTCCAGGTTATAAACTGATTGTGGTTCCGCAAAGCATCATTTATGTTCTGGTCGTCGTGAAGAGAGCACACGAGCTGGTCGTAGCAGTCGTCGACCAGCGTGGAGAGTTAGTGGACTTTCGAAACGAAGAAATCACCCTATGCCAGCTTTTGAGAAGATGGGTATAAGATTTACGCCGACCAGAAGTATATACGAATGTGTCGTGCAAAACCTACCACCACCTTGTCACAGTTCTCCAAGGAGTTAACACGTGTAAAACTTACCATCAGGACAGCACAGGTTTCCAAGGTGTTAACATGTGCAAAACCTACCATCAGTACATCACAGGTCTCCAAGGAGTTAACATGTACAAAACTTACCATCAGTACATCACAGGTCTCCAAGGAGTTAACATGCGCTAGCGAGATTATCCTCTGCAGTCTCGGCTACGAGGTTGATCGCCATGGAAGATTTCCTAAACTACAAAGTGCCAATTATTTTCGAAGATAGCATAACGAAGGTGGAACTTCATGCGTATCAGCAGTTTCTGATAGGGCCATACACACTACCATCGGAGGTTCGGATAGCAGTCCAACACAAAGATATCTGCACTCTTCCTTGCCAGTCTTCCCTGCGAATCGGGGGGACTCTGGTGAAAGAAGATGGGACCAATCCAGCATCGACGAAAATAATTAGCAATGGAATTCTTCACGTGATCGATCGCATCGCCTATGTTCTCAATGGTGCCGAGGTGGACCAGTCACGAGATGTGGGCATAACCTCAACGATAAAAAATTACCCTGCACTCACACCGAATGAGCTGCCTGCAGCCAAGATGGCAGGCTGGGGAATCGAAGATGACTACAGTGTTCCCATTTATGCCGAAGGAAGGTTCGAAGTATGTGTTCTGCTCTCCATGCTATTGGGATTTGCTACAGACTACATACGAATTATCTTCAATTCGAATCAGGAGCTGGTGATAATGCTCACGAATACACATTTGGATACTATAGTGGATACTGGAGAAAACCTGGAGGCAGTGGACCTGAACCTACAGTCTATCGAATGGATGCTGCCTCATGTGCAGTTGAGCACTGCAGATCGCCTACACATGCTGCAGAATGTGGAAGATAGTAAAAACATCGATGTGGCTTTCAGGTTGTGGAGTCTGGATGCATACCCCAGATTGCCAGCAAGCCAAAGCATTAACGGGATGGTAAAGACCAGCTTTGCTTCTAAGAAACTAAGGTAGATCATTGTTGGGTTATAGACCGGAAGACAGCACAATGTAAGAGTGAGCCAATCGCAGTTCGACACATGCCAAATAGAAATTGTCAAAATATTTTTGAATAGAGAAAGCTACCCGTACATAGACATGGACACAAACTTTGTAAATGCCCAGTACCTGCTGGCATATCAGATGTACACTAAATTCCAAACTACATATTATGGACGCACCCAATCCCCGATATTGAGCCCTGATATGTTCAAGAGTTAGGCCCCACTCTTGGTATTCGATTTGAGTAAACAAGACGATCGTATTACCCCCAACGTGTACGACTTCAGGATCGAATTCACTACACATGGAAATATTCCTGCCAACATGTACAAATTTTGCCTGATACTTCACGACCGGCTTGTATTTTACAATTGCTGAGACAGAACCGTCAAGATACTGTGGCTGTTCGCACACCGTAACAGTTTACTCGTCTTCAAGCATCGCCAGCTTCAAGTGGTGGAGTTTCCGTGCCCGCTACGATTCCTGGGTCGCCGAGGCGGACATCGATTGGTGAAAGTCGAAGAAGATTAATAAACCTTTATAATTTATTATGTGTACAATAGATTTTATGTAAAAAAAATATAGACTGTGATTTATTTCAAACAAAAAACCTTTCCTGCGTTATACATAAGAATAAAAATAGTAAATGAATTTAAGTACTTTGCAGGAATGTTCAATGTCACCATTCGGTACAGGCATCAGGTGGCATAATCGGGTTGTCACACAAAGGTGAGACACAAACTATAAAACAAATGACAATAAAAATATGGAGGACTGCACCTAGCATGATGGCTGCCTCGCAACATGGAAGCCTCCAGTAACAATTATCAACAAATGATGTACGAAAAAAATAAATATGGCCACCTCCAGTAACATATACACAAATATGGTGGTCTCCAGTAACATATAAACAAATATGGCTACCTCCAGTATCATCTAAACTAAGATGACTGCCTCCATTAGTGTGTAAACAAATGAATGAAAAATCAAGATGGCGGAATGAGTATGTGTGAGGGGAGTGGAGGCGAGGGAGTCAGTCGTCTGCTGGATTCGAACAGAGGTGAGATATTTTGTGGTTTGGAAAGGGGGGGGGGAGACCTCCAGAAATGTAAGTTTTTTAACTAAATATTTTAAAAAGATTTTTAAATAAAATTTCTTGAAGGAAATTTTTAGGGAAAATGGGAAAATGGCCGCCAGGTTAAAGATTTTTTAATTTCAATATTTTAAAAGTAAAATGTTACAAAAATATATTTTTTTTAATTTTTATAAATTTTTAAAGGATTTTTTAACCAAATTCTTTATGAATCTTTTTAGAATTTTTTCGCAAATTTTTTATTTTTCGGTTCATAGGTCGCTGGGGTCAAGGCCAAGATCATGGGTCAAAGGTCAAGGTCAATGCCATTCAAGATGGCGAACGGTGATGTAACAAGGTTGCGGCGGCTGACTCTGACTCTGATGCCCGATGCCCTTGGCCCCAAGTCGCCAATATCCTACTGCTTTCGTTTTATCTTTAGAGGTTAACTTCCGAGTGTGGTGCAATATACATACTGTGTTTATTAATTACATGGCAATATTTATCTTAAAAGGCGATAAAAAGATAACATATGGCTGAAGGGAAAAAGTAACTAGGGCCTCAAAAGTGCTCAATTTACTGTGAACTCAGCCATCCGTGGGTCCAATCAAACTCAAACATCGGTACAAACATATTTATAAATAAAATATATAAAATTATTTCCACACCTGAATATGTTCTTTCTAAGTAATAGGCACCAACTCATGCACTGCATAAAGTCGCTCTTCAGTAAGTATTCTTAATCACACGTGTGACCGGCATGCCTATGAATGTTTGTCTTTGCAAATCGTCCGAAGACTTAGAATTTCTATGATAAAAAATAACAGTTTTCTAGATACCCGAATATTTGTTTACAGCCTAAAGGATTGTTTTGAAATGTTTGTATATGCTGTTCACGGTAAAGTGAGCACTTTTGAGGCACTAGTTACTTTTTCTTGTCAGCCACTTTTTATCCTCCCACCACTTTATAAAATAAATATTTCCACGTAAGTAATAAACATAGTGTATATATTTCACCGGACTCGAAAGTTAACATCCAAAGCTACAATAAAATATAGTTATTGAATATTATTCCAAATAAAATGGCTTCAAAAAGTGCTCACTATACCTCGAATAGCCTATAATTGCATTGGCTTGGGTGAAAACGAGCAAAAGGGATGGACGAGATTAGAGGAGACAAATTATTCGTTGCTCAACGAACTTGCAGTTAGCAACATCAGAAGGCGACGCTGCGAGACATCAGGGACTCACAAGATTCTTAACCTTTGAACTGAAATCACCAGTGAATGTAGCTCGGCATTTTTTTTTTGCTGCCACGGTTTCAGCGACACGCTTTGCTTTTGTTCACGTGTTCAGTTTTTGTTAAGGTTTGCGCGATCGCGCGTGGTGACAGCGTGATGAAGCCTTTATATAATGGGCTGAAATGCTACTCACTGAAACTTAAGTTAATTTGTTGCTTTCCACGACCATAGGACACGTTCAGTATGGTTGCATTTTCTTTTAGAACAGAAAGCTGAACTTTTCTTCTTCCTGTTAATTTATTTTACGAAACAGCTGTGCGCTACTTTGTTTAATGGTAGGAATGCATTTTAGTTACCATGTAAATTAAACAATCTCATTTTTAAGCCCCTGAGCAAAGACAAAACATTTATTAATACGTGTGTAACAATTCCCTTTGTGCCAAACAGTGTGGTTAATTTTTCAGCACTGGGTTAAGCTGAAAGTGTTTGCTTACATTTTTAAAAAGTGATTCTATCTAATTTGTAGATATTTTAACAGTAAAATAGCATATCAAACAAAAGGCATAAAGTTAGTGGTTCAGTATAAGTAGGCTTGAGAGTTTTGTGGTTGTGTTACCACCATTGCCACTAGAGTTGAGTTTGAAAATACAGATGAAAACGTAAACACAGTTACAGGATGCACTCAAGCTACTTTTCTTGGTAAATTCCAGTCGATACAGGGGGCTGGCGGATTATGCTAGTTCCCTGGATTGATTTGTTGGTAACTGGATAATCAATGGAATGAGCAGGGAATCTCTGACTGGGGTGTGGTATCCATCACAGATTAATTTTAAATCAGTTAAATTCCGGACCTTTCAGGACAGAAATGTAAGTTCTTTGCAGTAATTTTTATTGTTTACCTGTAAGTGGGCCACCAATTGACCACCATTTGTGACTGATTAATATGTAGAAGTGGTCCGGTAGCATGATCACCACACTCCCCATCGTGACGCACCCTCTAATGTAATGGTTGTTTGGCAAATAATTCTAAAGACCCAAAACCAAAAAACATTAGTGAAATAGATTTTCGAGTTATAATTTGTTGGAAAGCATTCCCAGTTAATGAAGGTGTTCTAAGTAGTACTGCTGTTATAAGTTCATTTGGAAATCCTTTTATGTATTCACAAAAGAAAATGAAATTTGATGCTGGTGATCAAATTTATATGTTTAGAAAGTTAACGGGTAATTGTGGTAATATGAGAATATTAGGTTCTGTAGAATTGTTTTATAATCCTTGATATGTATTTAATATGTTATTATACATATGTGATCATATGATATTTAGTGTATAATTAAGAGGTTTACCATATACAGGAAGTTTCATTATAGATTCAATTCCCGAAGCCTCGTGGCAGCGGCTCTTAATTTACGGGCCGCTGCCGGGATAAGAATTCAATTCGGCGATTTCAGCCATATATTACATGTAGTTCTCAAACACTTAGACTTTGTTGCGTATGAACTGTGATAACCTCATGAAATAATGTGTGTTGACTGCTTATCTCTTGAACTCTGTACTCTGCAAGTTGCAACTCTGATAAGAGAATATATACATACATGTGTTCATAACCACTGGCCAGTGTTATATCAGACTTGAAGGATATCAGATTACAGTGTGTAATACAATAGGTGGTGCTAACTTTCTCAAGTTACATTTGGATTCTGAGTTTTTATCTTTCTACCATTTTCAATATTTACCAGCTGGAGAGGGTTGCAGCTAGCGGAGTGAGCTGCGACCGAACGCCACTCTGCTGTAAACCAAGGTATAGTGAGTCCCAGCGTAGCCATGTGGCGCACGCAAAAACACTTATTGCTTACTATACTGATACATTCAAAAATACTTACTGCATACTGTGTCAGCGATGATGCCATTCAATAAAATACTGTAATATTCAAATAAACTCGTGAGAGCGATGCGAACGCCGATACAGTTTGCGAAATGACGAGGTTGGTCAACAGCTATTGCATGAGTCGACCAATGTCTTTATACATGCTGAAGCCTATCAATTGGAGCCTATAGTTAGTTCATCCACTGACACCATGATGTGCAGCTCAAACTTTTGCATGTGCATATGATTGGTCAATTGTTTGGAAATGCCAGTTATTAGGCCTAAATTTAGTGTATTTTAAAGGAATTTTCTGCTTACATGCTTTTCACTGTAAATAAGTACTGTTGAAAGCCCTCTCATCTGGAATCATTGTCAATATATATATATATATATATATATATATATAATATATATATATATCCTTGTGCGTTAACTACCGAGTGTGGTGAACTATACACACTGTATTTATTACTCACAAGGCAATATTTATTTTGAAAAGGCGGTTAAAGAATAAAAAATGACTGAGCGGAAAAAGTAACTAGGACTTCAGCACTGCTCATTTTACCGTGGACAGCCTATACGTACTGTTGTTCTCATACATACGTTAATACTATACATCGAATTCTAGCCAGATGTTGGCAGCTGTACGTTATTGATGTGACAGGTATATAGGTATAAAAATGCCATGATCATATTGGATGCCAGTTCGGAATTTCATCTGTGGGTCGATTCAGAAAGTGACCATTGAGCAAATGTCGATTGTACTTAGCTCACTGATCTAGATACTTTTTTATATTATTTATGTTGCAAGACTTTGCGTATATAGTTAGAACAAATTTAGAACATGCATATGCAGTTATTTAAAAAAATTAAAAATAAATTACACACGTGTGTTTATGAAATTTTTTTAAGGCTTCTATGGCTAAGAAGTAATAAGGTTAGGCGATGTTAAATAGAAGATTGCATAATTCTTTTTAATTTTGCCTTGCTTATTTTGTAGCTAGTTTGTTGTGCAAATTAGATATATAAACTATGCGATGTGTAAAAACCGGTGTATGCAGAGAAAACTTGCCTCGTAAAACAATTTTGGTTTTTACTTATTATATCAGTATTTAAATTCATCTTAAATATTAATGCATTGAAGAGCAGGGTCTCGATGATCACAAGGACTGCACACGGGCCCATAGTCAAGACGATTTTGGCTTGATTCCGTTTCAAGGTCACTCCAGATTTTCTAACCTGAGAAACGTGCACGTTGCCGCGTTGGCCTGCAAGTTTTCTCGAGTTATTCACCCTCCCCCCCCCCCCCCCCTTTTTACGTTCTCGCTTCACGATGTTGCTCCATCTCAATTTCACTTCATGTACATGGATGCTGACGATCTAGTCTCAGCTCACTACGATTCCATTGTCCGAAGTATATTGTCGATGTTAATTTATAATTTTATATGGTGAGTTATAAAATTAGGGGGTCGCTACGGTTTTTTTTTTTTTTTTTTTGCGGGGGCTGAATAACGTGAGTATCGCTAGCCAGGCTTAGTGAGGTCAGCGATACTCTACTCTGACACGCACGTGACAATTTCTTTCCACCGCGCTGGGGGGGGGGGGGTGGTGTAAGGGTTGGACTACTCACTTCCCACCAAGGCGAACCGGGTTAGAATCCCAGTGGGGTCGCCCACGGATTTTCTTATGTGAGAATCGTGCCGGACGATGGCGCTGGTCGACTGGTTTTTTTTTGCGGGAATCTCCCGTTTCCCCCGTCCTTGCATTCCGACGTTGCTTCATACTTACCTCGCTCCATCCTCAACGCCTCTAAAGACCTCGATGTTAAGAGCCGCTCAAATCTCGTCACTTATTCACTCACTTCCACCGTACTTATTGTCTCCACGACATAAATAGGCTCCCGACACGCAAAAGAACGAGCGAGTGTTGTTTTTACACATTTGCTGGTATGCAGCTACTGCCATGAAATACCAGCGATTACTAGGAAACATAGCATCGCCTCTAGTGAGTTGAACCGCTCACTTTCCTACCAATCCCAGCGTTGAAAGAGAACGTTTACATCTGAGCACAACGTAAATAGGAACATCCTTTAGTGCTGAAAGGTAGTATGCGTGCAATATCACAGCCGTCCTGTTTGAACATCAACAGTTGAACTGCGAGAATTTGCTGCAGACTCTGATGAGCTCAGCTTTTCCGAGACAATGGGCGAACAGTTGATCGAGTTGATTGGCGTTGGTGGGTTATAATGTTCCTCCAGTTTCCAGTAAAACCCAACTCCTTTGCAGATACAGACGCATCCTTCACCAATAAGACAACACACTTACAAAGTAAAAAAATTTTTTTGCTAGTCCTGAAGTGACTTTTAACGATTAACGGTTATAATTCAAAACTTCTAAATCCGGTGATAACTTTTGGATACTGTTCCATGCCCGTCGAAATATGTATTTCCCCAGCATCAGTCGGTCTCTAAAACAGTGCAGTCATGTTAGTTACTAGCCAATCACTGTAACAGAACTTCCAAGTAATAACATACGCAAAGCCAGCCAGCTTGACCATACCGTATGCGTTTAATAATGCACTTTATTTCAGCTCGCTACAGTTAGGCTACATAATGGATTACGTTATAAATACAGACCCGACATCATAGTGTATTCTCTGCTTTTTCAGTTTGGGCGTCATATGTTTGTAGAAGGCAATAAATAAATGCCTGTTTATTTTTGTCACATGATCATTAAAAAAAGTTATAAAATGAAAGGAGGGAAAAAATTATACCTAAATACGGATATAAAATAGTCTAATCTCCGTTAATATCTCCTCCCCCCCCCCCCCTCGGATTTTCCACTCCACGCGCACATATTTTCAGGATAGTAGTACAGTCATTCTAAACATTTGCCTTTGCTCTGTGTATCTTTCGTAGATTGTGGTCCCACGTATCGTGTTGCATGTAAACAGTGACTCGTTAGAACTATGATTGTCTTGCCATATTTACTTTGAGGCATACGGCAGTGCGAAAGTTCTTCGGAGCTCACGGGTATACAGCCTTGCGCTAACGGGTGCTTCTTGCAGGCATGTATGCACGCCTTTATCCCGTATAACCGTCGTGCTTAATTTTTGACACGGCCGCTTTGATCCTTCGCTGGCACTTCCCTTCTCTCTTCCTCTTTCCTGTAAGGAAGTTACGTGTGTGCCCGTTACTACGACTCTGAATAATTAAGATCGAAGTCTGTAGGGACAAGCCCTAGGGACGCGTACATCGTGTCGTCCATTGGCGTGCCTTATAACTTTTCCTCTTTGTCCGACACGCACAGCTGAAAGGTAGCGTGACCAAAGCGCTCATGTCAGGTTGATATTCCTCGAACCACGAAAGGGGCCGCGGTGGTGTAGTGGGTAGACTACTCGCCTCGTACCAAGGTGAACCTGGTTCGGATCCCGGCGGGGCCGCCTCCGGATTTTCGCACGTGGACGATGCTCCTGATCAGCGGGTTTTCTCGGGGATCTCCCCTTTTCCCCCGTCCTATTCCGGCGTTGCTCCATACTCACATCGCCTCTCCCTCATCGGCTCTCGAGACCTTGATGTTAACAGCCGCCCATATCTTTTCACTCACTCAGAGCCGTGAAGGAGGTAGTAGTGAAATTTATGTTTTGAAACGCTGGAAAGAAATGTTGCCGCTAGTAACTGGCTGACCTTGATATGCTGTGCAATTGCATACGACCATCCGTGGCAGTGATCATTAACACGACACGCTCACGTGACGAAGGAGCTGGATTGCTTCTAGAACCATCCACAGCAGTACTCAGCTTTTGAGCCCATTTTCCTATAAACTGTAGCTTTCCTCATTCCGTTTTCATGACTTGCGGAACAGAGTTCTTTTTTTTTTTTAGCTGTTGTAATATAACTTACGAAGATTCAAGTTTTTACTATAATAAATGTTTCTAGTATATGTTAGGAAAATATGTGCACGTGTATGTATGTGTGTATATTTGTGTGTGTGTATATATATATATATATATATATATATATATATATATATATATAATCACTTGACCGGTAAGTTACCTTCAAGGGAGCTTCAAAATGCATATCTGTTTTTCTCGTTAGACTCATTTTTCTTGAAAACACTAAAGATATCAGATGTTCTCATATGTTATTAAATGCAACTACCGAAGAATCTGGAGGATATAGATTTCTCTGTTTTTTGTTGAAGTGAATTTGTTTTCCGGACGTACGAGTGTTATCGATGTATGAAATTCCCAGCCAGCGGTATGTTGAGATAGGCCTAGGTCATATCGCTCTGGTAATCAATCACGGAAATAAGAACAGAAGTTCTAATTACTATTTTTTAAAGATACTATCATATAGTATTTTTAATATTTCGTTTTATTTATTACTACATAAGTTTTTTTAGTATGCGCAATTAAGAATACAGTGTATTTATTTTATTCTTGAAAATCTTTGGAATGTGATGTACATTTTGATGCTCATTGTTCACGTGTGTGTGTGTTTTTTTTTATATATGTACAGGCCCGTGCCGGTAGTCAATTTTTGCAGCCATTTGCGGTTGTCTCACACAGAACATGGAAGAATAAAAATTGAGTTTTGAAATTTTGGCGAAGTCGACTGTCGAGTTAACTGCCAGCATAATTTTTTGTCAGCGTTGCGGCTTGTTTTGTTTCTCCGGGTTTATCCACAAGAAACAAAATAGGCGTGCGTTTATTTCAGCGTATGCATTCCAACTTGAGAGACCGTTTGGTACTTTTTCACGCTAATGTTTTAGTCTCTCACTGATGTTATATCGCACACGACCTGTAGTGCTAATGATTATAGGCCGTTCACGGTAACATGAGCACTTTTGTAAGTCCTGCTTAGGATCTACTTGTATGCACGTTGTGTATTCGTCCGCCTTACGTAAAATTAACATTGCCATGGGCCTCGTCACTTTATTCGTGCATTGGTCAAGTGAAAGTGTGAAATTATCAGAAAAGAAAATATTTTAAAAATCTGGAAATTTTTAAACTTCGATGCATAAAAAAAACAGAAAATGAAAGAAATAATTTAATTTATCTCAGATGTTTACCTGACGCACTTTATTCGACGTTAAGATATTGAACTACTTTCCACCCATCGTTACCAACTTTACTGGACACATGTTTCTCATTAAGTCCGTTAAAAAATATGAAGTTAGGAGCAGTGAGTTTTTTCTAAGGTTGATTTCAAAAGTGCTCACTTTATCGTGAACAGCCCTTAGTTATGACGGCACACCTACGACGGCCATGGAAAACTCGGCGATCGCTACATCTCAGCGTACGGGTCAACGTCCAATGCAATGTCCGTCCTGGCCAAAGTCCGTGGGACTTGCGTCCTGACAGCTTGCAACCTTTTTCTCTGGTGTTGAGCCATTGTTTTCCCTTCACATTTGTTTATTATCGCCTTTGGTGTCTGAGAATGTCAGTTCTATTGCTTCCAATGTGAAGTAACCTATTAGCCACAGGAATATCATAGATTTCAGGCGAATGCTTCTGTCCCATTTCACTGTAACAATAGAAAATAACCCACAAATTATTTCATGTTATTTATAAAGGCTTCAATCTGACCTTGGAGTGAAAAGGCTTACAGGGATGTACCTTGAAAAATTTTCCCTTGTTGGGGAAAATATTGAACATTCTACTGAGAGTTTCTGACTACGAATAATATTTTAAATTTTTTTACGTATGTTCGGGCATCAGTTTGTTTAATTTGCCAAAGTTTGCATTTTCAGGACGGAAAGTGAGTAGAACTGTGATTTCGAAAAATAATCTTAGGTATTAAGATTCTTGTAGGAATATTTTGAAGTAATTTGTGTGTAGAGAATAAATCTACTTTGATTATGGCATGAAACGATACTGTCGCTGGTGGAAGCCCTTTTGTTGCCTATCTACATAACCGCCATTTTTAGGCGTTCAGATGACGAGGTATTAGTTAAGCATAATTTGTTTCACCCTTAGCGTAATTTTACTGCAGTATCTCAGATGCGCGGGATATCTCCAGATGGAACGGGTCCATGATTCACTAATTTGGAATCGCGTAGATGACTGAAGGTACAGGTTACAGCCTTACGTTGTCTGATTCCAGATATGCGAGTTGAAGAGACCAGGTCTGTCTAAATCCTGTCTTACTCATGTCCTGGGGCGGCACGATCGCCGTGGTTCCATCTTTCTAAAGTTTCGTCCCGGGAGACGAGCGCTGTGCTGGGCAGTTTGATAGCGCATGGGGTATTTCAATACTGCGTACAGTGATCAGTTCAGCGCCTTTGGGAGTTCAATACCTTACACAGTGATCAGTTCAGCGCCTTTGAGAGTTCAATACCGCATACAGTTATGAGTTCGGCGCCTGAGGGAGTTCAATACTGCATACAGTGATGAGTTCGGCGCCTGGGGGAGTTCAATACTGCATACAGTGATGAGTTCGGCGCCCGAGAGAGTTCAATACCGCATACAGTAATGAGTTCGGTGTCTTGGGGAGTTCAATACGGTATACAGTGATGAGTTCGGTTCCTGAGGGAGTTCAAACCGCATACAGTGATGAGTTCGGCGCCTGGGGGAGTTCAATACTGCGTACAGTGATGATTTTGGCGCCTGGAGGAGTTCAATACCGCATACAGTAATGAGTTCGGTGTCTTGGGGAGTTCAATACGGTATACAGTGATGAGTTCGGTTCCTGAGGGAGTTCAAACCGCATACAGTGATGAGTTCGGCGCCTGGGGGAGTTCAATACTGCGTACAGTGATGATTTTGGCGCCTGGAGGAGTTCAATATCGCATAGTCATGAGTTCGTGGTTCATACACTGATAAGCAAAATTTCCTTAATTTTGCGGAAATGTGCTGGCAAAAACTTATCCAGAAGTGTCCGTAACTTCACCGTAAAATAACGGACACATTGATTTTCAAAACCAAACTTTCCGTAAGTTTTCCTAAACTTTCTGTAAATTTGCGGAACCTCAGTTAATTTCCAAGTTAGTTTTCTGTACTTCCACATTAAAAAAGAGAGATAATGAAAAAAATATATTTATTTTCGTTTTGTGGATACTTGAACAATATTTGAACCCGAGTCAAAATCTATACGTCTGTAACCACTCGCCTGCAACTATAACATAATTGGCATTTCTAATTCAGCCACATTAGCAACTTTTTCAGTTTCTATGAAAGTTAGTGAGTGAGTGAAGAGATTTGGGCGGCTATTAACAGTGAGGTCCTTAGAGCCGAATAAAAGTTAGTGTATGTTAAGTTTTGCTAAATGGCACAGATGCCTGATGCTGCTTTTCATTGATTAAAAGAATAGGTCTAATTGGCGTGTGTAACCTATCCGCCACAGAAATGACGATTTTCTGGTTACAGTTACGAAGAAAGTTTCGTGTAAGCTCGACAGTGTTCGTTACTGACACCCGAAGCTGTAGGAAATACAGAGACTTTCCGTATTTTGTATTTACGGAGCCCAACTACTTTTGTCGTCATCACGGAATGCGTTTCGATATATTTGCTCTACACGTCCTTAAAATTTTTCTCATATGTACAGAAAATTTTAAGTGTGTGTCCGTGATATGCACGTACGTTACCGAAACGTCGTTGAGGATCAGCTGGAGTGGTCTGCGATTTGTTATTCAAGTCTTATCATTGTACAGTGATGCACGAAGGTTGGTCTAACGTTTATTTGCCACGGGGCGTTCTTTTGACCTGATAAAAGTAATCAAATATAAAAAAAATTACATATTTGTTCTTATACAAAGGACTACGGAAATGTAATTTGCTTTTTTCCACGGTTGCAACATTATTACAAGCATTTAGGTTTATTTTAGAACTACCGGAGTATATTCTGTACAGTGTTGTTCTCTCAGGCACATCTTTCTGTAACGTGTTGATCCTTCCATGTTCCAGTATGGTCTTATTTCAGGACGTAGACATATATCCACAGGAGGCAGATGTTGTAATGAAAAATGCTGAAATTAAACATAACCATCAGCTGCATTTAGACGGGTTTCCCCATACAACATAATGTATACGTATGCATGAATATGTGTGTGTACTAGCACAGTCAATAAGTTCATGAACTGGCTGGACCCCCGATTGTAGGCAGCCCTGAATCACGACGTCCACAAACTTATTGATTATCCTATGTATGAATGAGTGTGTGTCACATATACATACGAGGTGTTTTTAGACTACTTGCCGAAATACAAACCACGTTATCTTTGGGCTAATATAAACAAGAAATCCTAGCGGTAAAATGCTCGGAAAATTCATCTAATATTTTTTTAATTGCCATTGAATTTCGAAAACAGCGCCGGGAGTCCACAACTTCACAGACCTGCGTGCACAACAAGTTGCATATGACAAAGGCGAACTGAACTGTCACGTCTTGCGGAAGTCGTCTGTACGTAGGCCACCATGAGAATATGTGCAGAGCATACTTCAACAGTACTGCTGTTTGTGCGTTGGAAATAAAATGCAATCACTTCTGGCTGCCTTTACCACTCGATCGCTAATCGCTCACCGTTGATGTCGTTTGACCAACGTGTACTAACAAGCACCCACTGGAAGCGCCCACGTACCTCGAGTTGATGGTGTCCTATAGGCTGTTCACGGTGAAGTGAGCACTTTTGAGGCTCTAGTTACTTTCTTCTTTCAGCCATATTTAATATTTTAACCACCTTTTAAAATAAAAATTTATATGTAAGTAATAAACAAAGTGTGTGTTTCCCACAGCTATCCTAAGTTAACATCTAAAGCTAAAATAAAATATATTTACTGACTATTATTCCGAATTTGAACAGCCTATACGTGCAGGCGCTCTCTGCATGTGGAGCCAGCTCCGTTCCCCTTCATGATATGCAACTTACAGTGCACACAGTTACGTGAAGTTGCTGACTCCCGGCGCTGTTTTGCTTAATTCCGTTTCAATTGAAAATCATCGGATTAATTTTCGGAACTTTCGCTACTAGGATCTATTGTTTATACTAGCCGATAGAAGACGTGGTTTGAATTTCGGCATGTAGTTTAAAAACACATTTTATACACACGCACTCTGACTTATGACGCCAAAATCCGAAACACAAAGACAAATTAAAATATAGCTAGCTCAGTACGTTGTCATTTCTAAGTAGTAATCCCCCTTTAAAGAACAGTGGTTATTATAAGATAGCGTTCTTGCAGCAGTGAACGCCGGAAACATATAATTTCCAGAATGCTGGAAATGGAAACACTTTAGGTTGATTTGTTTAATCAACGTCCCAGTTAAAGGCGTTTCGTCTGACGGAAAGGTGGCGTGATTGCTAAACTGAAATGAATCACCACTGCAATAGCACTCATAGATACTCGCGCTCAGAACTTACGGCCGTTTAGCACAAAGACAGTGTCTTACCGACAGTTCGTTATATTTTATTCTTAATTTCCATAAAAGAGTATCCCTCTGTATTCGAACCCAGAAACTCTCAACATAATCCAGCGTGGCCCCAAGGACATTTGCGGAGTGCGGAAATCGTGCTGCATCCACTGCTGGAAGAAAACATCTGTGGACGACTGGAAACGTCGCTTGTGATATGTTGCCAAATAAACAAGTTTACTCAAACCCTACGTAGATGAATGCACGAAGTATATACCGTCGTGCTAAAGGATTTACTGACATGCTTAAGTATCTGTATCCCATGAAGATCCCAGTTTTATAACTGCAGTAGTGATTGCACCCGCAGTGCATCAGCTTCGGGTTGGATTCTACACGTGGTAGAACTGCTTTACGAGTTTCAGGTCGTTCCCGATGGCAATTAGGAAAGCTTTTACGACATCAGTAAATTAATTGCAAATAATAAAACCAGGGGCGTCGCTGAACTTAGTGCAGAGGTGTGCTTATTTTAATCGTGCCTGCGTTAACTTCGCTGTAAAGTACTTTTTGTACTTTTACTAAAAAGCTTTTTGAAAATATGTTGCCAATTTTTGTCTAAGCTATACTTATATGTATAATATTACAATAATTTAAAGGTTTGTATTTCAACATAACATTGTTGCAAAGTGGATATAATATTATTTTTATTATGCCACTAAAACTCTAATGATAAAGTAAGACAGGAATTGAAATACTTTCGAATTATAGTGAAAAGACTATTTTTTCCTGCATGAAGACTTGAAAGCATCCTTCGTCTTACAACCGCAAGCACTAACATGCTACAACTTCGTCGTTCAACTTTTGGTCATTTTTTGGTAGACAAGAAAATAATATCACCTCTTGGAAAAGTTTAAGGTTTAAGATGAGTAATTTACAGAATCATTGCACTTTATAAAGACATAGACCCTACGGGCGAATTCGACAGTTACTCAGCTGGAAACTTTAAACGACAGATTATATTGTTTTATGAAGTTCTCGCCAGGGTAACAGTTCTAAGCTGTTCACGGTACACTAAGCACTCCTGCAAGTTCTGCTTAACCCGTGTCCATGGTAGGGGACGTATATTTGGTTTGGTGAAGTTTCTAGACATCTCGTTTGTGACTGGTCAATGCCGACGTTTGCGAGCACTCAGCACATTGCTTACTTGTAGCGAGAAGCGCACACACTAGACGCAGGTACAGCATCCATCAGAAAATTTGACAATTGCGACACTTGAGCTCGTAATTTAATTCGGGACTGAAAGGGTTCAGTTCTACCCGTGTGCACGTAGTGTATTCTTCCGCCGTGTAGTTTGTAAAATGAATTTTGTCATGGGCCTAATTACTTTATTTATGCGTCGGTCAAGTGAAACTGTGAAATTATTACAAAAGTAAATACTAAAAATAACTTGCTAATTCTTAAACTTAATATGCACTAAAAAACAGACAGCGAAATAAATTATTTCACCTTTCTCATGTTTAACTAACATTTTCAATTCAACGTTAAGAAATGGAGCTATTTTCCCTATGTCGTTGCCAACTTAACTGGGCGCACGCTAGTCAACGATTCCCTTTAAATTTATGTAGGTAGTGCAGTGGCTTTCTTCGAAGGTTGGTATAGAATTGATTAATTAATCATGAACAGCCTTTAATAGCATTGTAAACGTACAAGTTATCATTACAGTCGGTTAGGTTGGTTACAGAAATTATTGTGCAGGGGAAATACATAGGCTATTCACGTTAAAGTGAGCACTTTTTGAAGCCCTTTCATTTATCGTGGGAATAAATAAATATAATTTAATGTAGTGTTAGACATTAAATTTGAGTCCAATTAAATATATATAATATAATATATAAGATGACAATATTTATTTTAAAAAGTGGCCTCAAAAGTGCTCACTTTATCATGAACAGTCTATACAATGCAGGGTGATAGCATGAGCTCGTATTTGCTAGGAAAGTAAATTAAAAGGCAATAAGATTTTTAAACTCGAAGGAAAATCCCCCCCTTTTTTTTCTCTCCCCCCTCCTCTCTCTCTCCCCCCTCAAAAGAAATTATAATAGTAATAATTATTATTATTTAAAATAATGTGATTAGTAAACCACTCACTTATTTCAAATAAAATAACGTCGCACTTTGACTTTGCGACTTAAAGTGATTCCTTGTTATTACGAAGACTGGGTTTCTCGTTGATTGGAATTGCTAAGGTCCAACTAGAGATTATTCCGTACCCACCTATCACATGACTAAAATAATTTGAGCATTAATTCATCATCCAGTGTTTCAAAGTCTATTGAACTATTTCTCGTAATGGGCTGTCGACATTATACTTTGTGTGTATTCCACCCAGTATTAGCGTTAGAATGCGGGTAGTTGCGGCTAAACACTTACTCCGGAACTGTTGTGCAACAACAATGATGAATATACGTGTCACGCTTTGTTGTTTAGTTCCGAAGTGTTCAGTGGGCTGTCAAGCTCCGTGGCAAATAGACTTGTGTTTGGAGAACCCGGTATAGTTTTCACATGGCGTCACTGTATCTTAATCTACCGTTTCGTGCCTTTCCGTACGCAACCCCCCCCCCCCTCCACCAAGTGACACCAGTACGTCTCAGTACGAGCTTCAGGGTCGACGATGTTTTTCCTCCACAAATAATATTCCTGCACTGTTAACTAATTATTCCTTCATTTTACGGAAAAGTGCTGGTAAAAATTCATCCATAGGTATCCGTAAACTCTCCGTACAGTTACGGACTCGTTGATTTTCAAAAACGGACTTTCCATAAAATTCTCGGAACCTCTGCGTTAATTCCCTGCTCAGTTTTTTGTACTTCTAGTTTAAATCATTTCTAGTATGTATTTTATTTTTATTTTCGGTATGTGGGTGTTCTACTGTGTATTAAAAAAGATATTAAAAGAAGTTAAAATATTTTATACTTAAGTAAGATTTGAACCCGAGACAAAAAGTGGCAAGTTCACGATGGAAAACCCTTACCTAGAACGCTCACGTGGTGAATGTTGTATAAATGTTGAATTTCTATTGGTCACATAAGCAAATTTTTTTGTTTCTTTTAAAGTTAGTGTATTTTAACTGTTGCTAAGTGTATACGCCTGTTGTTAATTTTTAATGTTTTAAAGAACAGGCCTGAGTGGCATGGATAACCTTAACTGCAGCCAGAAACGATAATTTTCTGGTTACAGTGGCGAAGAAAGCTTCGTGTAGAATCGGCATTGATCGTCCCCGTAACTCGAAGCCAAAGGGAATACGGAGACTTTCCGTATTTTGTACTTACGCTCTTAACTCCGTTTTTCGTCATTACGGATTGCTTTTCCGTATATACACTGTACATTTCCGTAAAACATTCCGTAAATATACGGAAATTTTTTACAATATATGTTAATATTTAATTGAATTGCAGTAAATTTTTTTATGTTAAGTAGTAGAAGAAAGTTATAAGGAATTAATGAGTAATTATATATATATATATATATATATATATATATATATATATACATTCAAACATTTTGCAGCAAATTACATCCAGTGTGTGTATATATATATATATATATATATGTAATTTGCTGCAAAATGTTTGAATGTGCTTGTCGAATGTTGATAAGAAGACTAAGGGAAGATTAAAATTGGACACAAATATTTCTGTCTATTTTACCTGATTGCTTCATGTGTAATTCTGTTGAAATGTAAGAAACTATTGTCCGTAAATCGCTGCCAACTCAACAGGCAGCCCCAATGCCAGTGCGTACTTATGGCACTTACGGAAAAAACTTTTTTCTGAAATTTTCGGTTAGTACATTGATAATCCTAGAACATGTCTAGTCATAAGTGGCACGTTAGAAATACCTTCTTAAAAAAAAATTGTGAGAATGGCATAGTTGAATTCTATTCAAAGTTCGTTTGGAATTTTTTATTTTCTGGCTTTTTATTGTTTTTTTTTTTATTTTGGTTTTCTGTGTAACTACTCATAGAGCCTACCATTATGATCTGTCTGAATAAAGGATATTTTTGTTCTATACATGTGTTCTACAGTTATCGATAGTTCTTTTTTTAGTTGAAGGAAATTTTTTCCTTTTCTTGTGCTTTTCCCCACAATTTTATCTTAGTCTATAGACTGTTCACCCAAAATGGAGCACTTTTGAAAGCCCTGCTTAACATCTTCTTGTATGCACGTTTCGTATTCTTCCGCCATATGTAACATTTACACGGCCCCAGGCCTCTTCACTTTATGCATACGTCGCGTCGGTCAAATTAAACTGAGATTATTAGAAAAGTAAATAGTTTACTTACCTGCTAATTTTTTACAACTAGATGCATTAAAAAAAATATAAAGCGAAATGAATAATTTAAAGTTTTCACAAATTGTTACCTAACACTTTTAATTGGATGTCAAGACATGGAATTATTTTCCCTTCATAGTTACCCACTTTACTAGGTGCGTGTCACTCAGTGCGCCCATTAGAATATACGCAGATATATGCTATTCGCGGTAAAGTGAGTACTTTTGAAAGCCGTGTCATTTGGAATGACAGCCAGTAAATGTTATTTATTTTAGCCTTAGACGTTAACTTTCGAGTACGGTGGAACCCACACGCTTTATTATTTACATGGCAACATTTATTAGAAAGGTGGTTAAGGATTGAAAATGGCTGTAATAAAAAAGTAACCAGGCCCTCAAAAGAGCTCACTTTACCGTGAACAGCCGTCAGGAGCAGAGTCTCTTTTCAAAGGTAGATTTCCAAAGTGCTCACTATATCGTGAGCAGCTTTACCAAATCGGACTGAGTCAACCTTCGCTCTTTCCCCCTGACAGCTGCGGTAATTTCTGGCTCGTGTGAGTGGGCGTATGAAGATATGAACGAGCGTTTGGCGCTGGTTTTGCGTGTTTGGGAGGCCGGGCGGAGGAAGTAGAGAATGTTCCAAAATGGGAAAAGGGAGAGAGTGAGATCAGCAACCAAAACACTGCGCGTGGTAGGGAGTCGTCCTTGAACGCTCGGTCCGGGGCCGTTCAAAATATTTACCTTCCTGAGAATAACGTCGCTGGCGGTTTGTTTTCGCAAGTCGCATTGGGGTCGGGGCTTCGCCCCCCCCCCCCCATCAACGTCTTTGTAATTACGACGCCTCACCCTTTTCAGGCAGATCATGGTCGGGGAAGCCGCATTGTTTAGCGGGTTGGCTGTGCGGTAACTAGCAGCCTGCACAAATATTTGTCTTTAGAGCTGGTTTCTACTTACTGAGCTTTGTTACAGCGTCGAGATTGATAACGCCATGTGTTTTAAACAATCAACTACTGCTGTAAGCGGTATTTTAGGATTTTACGACCTTATAGTAATTAATCATTGCATTTAAGAAGCGTTATCACTACAGACCTGAAAAATTCGCGAGTTAAATGACCTGCAGGCTAGACTCTACAGTCTTGCCGATATTAACTGCACATTGGTTGTCTGCTGTCACAGTGTAAGACGACGATAGGGCCAGCGATCTCCAGGAGGTGTCAAACACCGTATCGACCAATGGCTAAAGCTGTATGAAAACACGCGTTTTGATTTGTAGCTGTCTCAAAAGGAATCCGTGAATACTTCGGGTCTCTAGTTATCACAAATACTTGCATTTGTACCTTCGAGGCGTGTATTTAGTTTACAAGAAAATAATTCTAATGTTTATAAATATGAGAATTAAATTTTATGCTTACTAATTAGGGATTCACTTTAATATAATTTAACTGGCTGATTGGTGGCTAAGGGACATGTACATTGAACTAACCTCAACAATTTCTTTAAAAAAATATATATAAAAAAAATAAAAAATCCACCACCTGTTGCCATGACTTGGTCGGGATTCGAACCCATTACCTTTCTAACTGCCTGTTGTTCCGTTTACAACTACGCTTCGGGAGTCGACGTAAACAGGAAAATGTACCATGACGTCACTTATTTGTGTTTTTGTAAATTTTTTTGCATAGACTTGTGTTTAATGCAAGTGATTATTGTGTAGAAAATAAAGTAGTGATAGTTTCTTTGATTGGGGCGTTCCGGTTGCGTACTTCATATGTTTATATAATGTATATATACACTTATATACATATGCATATATATGTTTGTTGTTATACACATATATACATATGTTATATATACATGCACATACGCGCTTGAAAAGAACTTTTTGGATATTCTTTCTTGTACGTTTGTGCAATTTTGTCACAGTTTGTCCTGTTGTGTTAAAAATATATTAAAATACCACTTTTGAAAATCTATTGAAAATTTACTGTTTTCAAATAACGTTAAGCAAGATGTGAAAATACGCTATTTATTATCGTATATTACGTAGGATATCCGCGAAAAATATTTAGTTGGTCAAGGGGAGTCATGGGTACAGAAAAGTTGAAAACCATTGCGTTGTAGGTTTCGGAGAGCCAAGCTACCGATTTCATCGCCGCCTTAGTAGGTGTACGGCAGTGCTCGGAGCCAAGCCTAAAACTTTCTCGAGTTCAAATACCTAAATCCGAAGTGCCGGGCGGGAGCCGTGAAGTACGGGATTCGCCTACAAGTTAACTAACTCTCCACGGAGACGAGGATCCAAGTTTCTGATGGTTACTGCGATGACGAGCGCCAACTCCCCTTCCGCATACAGATGCAGCGGTAGCCAGTTCTGGTCGTGAATCATCCCCCAGGTACCACGCCACCGTCCCGCCGCTGATTACTGCGACAGTTACACAACTCTGAATATAGGTACAGGCTGCTCACGGTGAAGTGAGCACTTTTCAACTCCCTCTCATTGGGAATAATACTCAATAAATATATTTTATTTTAGCCTTAGGCGTTGACTTCCGAGTGCGGTGTAATATACACACTTACATTGCAATATTTATTTTAAAAGGTGATTAAAGGATTAAAAATGGCATGAAATTAAAAAGTAACTAGGGCGTCCAAAGTGCTCACTTTACCGTGAACAGCCTATAGTCCATCCACGGTTACGTCCAACTTTTCTGTAGCCCTGCTAAAGTTCTACTTCCAGAATATTCCTTCGCCTCACGCCAACAAATTTGACCAACTATAGCAAATGACACCAAAGAGACAACGTACCGCATTCGTGCGCGCTCAGTGTAATAATATTTTCCATAAGAGCTATTCCTTACTAGTCATTACCAACACAACTACTTTTTCCCTGATTTTATTAATAGTACGTATAAATTAAATGTTATTATTTATAAATAAAATATAAGTAATATTTTAATTTGAACAAAACTAAGACACATTCATGTTAACAGAAGAATAAAAACTCTTGTGATATGTGGTGTATTTACGAATCAACCGAGTCAGTTATACTTGGAGTGATTTTTGAAAGGTTTTATTTAAAAAAAAAAGTGAAGAAACCGCTTCTATAGTCTATTCGCGATTCTTCATACTTTTTGTGTCAAACCTTCGAAATATCACCCCATGTAGGTATGCCATATTTAGTTACTTTCTAAATATGCCATGTATCACAAGCTTTTTATACCTCTGTTTACTTAAAATTATCTTATTTTCCGTTAAATTGAAGTTTGACCAATATCTTATTTAAAAATTATAATGTTTCATTTTTAATAAATATGTTTAAACACAGTGAGAAAACATGTGTGTTGGTAACGCCTTACTTAGTAATATTTATCAAGCAAAATGCTATTAAAACTATGTGTGCACGAATTCGCTGCGTTGTCGACTTATTTAAGCTTAGTTTGTACGAGGCGGAGGAAGTAGAACTTTAGCAGGGCTTCAGAAAAGTGTGAAGTAATCGTGAATGGATTATAAGCTATACCTTTGCAGACTTCGGTATTGCTGTTCGAGAACTACACGAATCCGCGTTACTGGCTCCATTAGTTTGTTAAGACAAATTTAACTGGCAATAACGGTATCAGAAGACGCCCGAGCAACATTGTGTAGTTGCTCTTAAGTATAAGCAAGATTTTTCACTTCGATACGAACTAGGGGATAAAATCACTACGTCACCATTGTCGTATTTTTATGCTACAAATAAGTTGCTTATTATTGAATGCGTGTTCGTACGCATCTAACTTACACGAGAATGCAGACCCTATTTTCGGAACAGTTCAGTTTTCGATGAACCTAGGTTCATATCCGTTTTGTTCAAAATATTACTAAGGGAGTAGCATAACCGCATCTATATTTATACACGCAAGAGAATTTAGCTAGGTGTAACTTTGGTAATCATTCGTTTAGGAAGCGCTCGCAAATTTGTGTGTTTTTTATAGTACTGTTAGGAGACTCGTCTTTGACTGTTTTCGTGGAATTTATTTCGTCGCGCACGGTTTATATAGCAGAAATGAAATATTGTTATTGAAATCATAATACCCACGAGTGTCATTGGCTTACCAAAGCTATTTTATTGCTAGCCCGTAATGATTACAATTTGAGTTCTGGATGGTTGCGTGCATGTGTATGTGAAACTGATTGTTTTCTATTTGGGATTTTTAGATGCGCACAGTAACTATCAGTTGAATATTTTTAAAATACGTGTTACTTTTTCCCGTTTTGCATCCTCGCGATGGCAGTAAAGGAATTTCAAATTGGAGAAAACATGGATTTCGTTTCGTTAGCTCTGTGTTGTCGTTATGTTCAAGAATATATCGTGTGTCGGTGTGTTCACGTTTAATTCAGAGCGACGCAAACGTAACATTTTCCACTCGAGAATTTGGCCCAACGTCAACATAACGTGAGGACAACGTAGTTTTGGCCCATAAGATTCAAGGGACTATTCTTATGTTTGTTTTCTGCATTATTATGCCACTGTCGCAACAGATGTTGAAATAAACAATTTCGTTTGTGTATTTGTATGATAAACAAATAATTGATTTTAGTGTAACTCATGAATTAAAGAAAATATTCCTGTGAAAATGGGCGTCAATTTATGTGAGAGGTGATATTATTGGCACTCAGGGAAAAATGATTTAAATTGTATAAAAATTGCTCATAAGTATGTTTAATTGGAAAATGTACACGTGTTCAAGTTAGCATTTATTCAGAAGGAGATACGGAATGTTCGGTATTACTGAACTACAGCTTTCTTATATCCAATGCGAACACATACTACTTTATAAATACATGTTTGTATACAGTTAACGCAAAATTAAATGAATGAGCTCGTGTTAACTTTAGTGTGAACCGACCTTAAAATATATTGTGTGCAGCTTTCCTGTTTGCGAACTGGATAGGAGGAGGTTTCAGTGTGGCCAGTCCTTGTATGGGTTGAAGGGAACAACCTGCGGAAGGGCGCGAGATTCGATTATCCCTAGAAAGCCCGAGGGAATGCGGTTATGTCGGCAGCAGTGTTTTCTCACGCGTAGAATGCCGAAAGCCCGAAATAACCTAGATCTAATCTCGTTTAATACCTCTAAATTTGGAACGTGCGTATAATAATTTAATTATTTTCCGGTGCTATCTGGGAGATGATCTATGTTGTACACTCTTCAAATGGTTAACTCCTGAATAATAGCCATGCCTCCGCAAAATTTTCCTGTTAGAATGTCTCAAATAAAGACAGTTATGTTATATATACACTATTGTGTATATAAATACACTATTGTGTATTTCCATCGCGGCACTAAGAATATAATGAGAGAGCACTTTTATCCTTATGAAAAAAAAGTCTGCACTTCATGTTCTCATGATAAATGCTTTTCCTAGACGTTCTGGGCTCCTAATATACTACTAATGTAGCAGGCCTATCTGTCATTCGTGAGCAAAAGTTTATCCTTACCACTATCCAACAGTCATACACACATTTTTTTTCTGTAAACGATTTGTTATGCGTTTCCTAGTAGTCAATGTGACTTGTTTTTGTTCTGTTGCTTTCGTTGCGTTGTTTTCAATTCTTTCATGAGCTGGTTTTTGTTAGTTATCTGATACAAGAAAGAAAGATATGATTTTTATTTGTAACTGGGCAAAAACATACTGATCGTTATGAGAGTAAATCCATGGGTTTTCACAGGAGGTCTGTGCTACCTTGAATTATATATATATATTTTTTTTTTTTCAAATTACACACTAACATTATGGATCGTATAGCAAGTTGTGTGTATAGAAGTGGCCGTTATCGTACCCTACACAGCTACAAGAATTCAGGAATGGGGCAAATATGTCTACTTCATTCAAAATAGCCTACGTCTGTAGGGACACATCGATCACAAATCAAAAGACTGACGAATTGAAACTCTCTGACGATATACTAATCACCTCAGGTTCGTCAAACTTCTCACACTTTATAGCTGGCCTTTTTTCGCACTCCCAAAAAGGTCGTGTACCCTCAACTACAACGACACGATTCATAAACCAATCTCTGGTAGGTGGAGGATCGTTGGAAACAAACCATGTAGGTTTTTTCCACGCTGTCACTTTACCCAATCTACCTTTCACTGGCAGTCTCACAGACTATGCCGCTGGTCGGCGGGTTTTCTCGGGATCTCCCGTTTCCACCGTTCTTACATTCCGGCGCTGCTCCACACTCACTTTGTTTCACCCTCATCGACTCTTTAAGACCTTGGTGTTAAAAGCCGCCCAAATCTCTGCACTCCACTTTATTATGCTTCTTTTGGACACTAGGGTAGTTTTAATGCAACTAGATTATATTCAAGTTGGTCAAAGTATTTCGTTCATATTGTTGGATCTGTTGAACATCAACAAACAAGTACATCGCTGCGGACAGAGTAAATTTTATGGTTTTACTGACTGTAAGCAAATCAAATTTTGGGCTCACGCCCAGAAGACAAAAGTCGTCATGTATGCCTCGTCTTAGTCTATGGTACGTATAGGCTGTTCACGGTAAAGCGAGCACTTATGAGGCCCTAGTTACATTTCCCTGTGAGCAATTTTTATATCCTTTAAAAAGCCATCTTAAATTAATATTGCCATGTAAGTAATAAACATAGTTTGTATGTTCCACCAGACTCAAAAGTTAACGTGTAAGGCTACAATAAAATATACTTATTGACTATTATTCCAAATGAGAGTGCTTTCAAAAGTGCTCAATTTACCGTGAATAGCCTGTACGTACGTGTGTTCCTCGCGCGCTATGGGTAGAGACCTGTAAAATTTGCGTTATCTAATTGAGATAAGTTATACTTTGAACACGCATACGTCTGCACAGCGTTCGTCATTGGGTCATGTTTGCGCGACACACCCTGACAAGCTCTAAGCCAAACAATAAACACTCTTTATCTGAGTGAGCCAATCACGCGCAGTTTAGTCACAAGGGAAAAGGCTTCCCAAGTAGGCAACAGCCATTCAACAAACGATATCGGCTGAAATGAGTACAGGATTGTGAAATCTACCAGGGCACTCGTTAAAGACTGTTCATGATAAAGTGGGTACTTTTTAAATCAACCTCAGAAGAAATTCACTATACCTATCTGCATACATTTTAACGGGGAAACGGAGAGGAATGCGCCCAGTAATGTTGGTAACGATGAATGGAAAGTAGTTCCATATCTTAACGTCGAATAAAAAGTGTCAGGTAACCATTTGTGATAATTTAGTTTCACTTTCTGTGTGTTTTTTTTAATGCATCGAAGTGTAAAAATGGGCAGTTTTCCAAAACATTTTATTTTGTAATAATTTCACAGTTGCACTAGACCGACGCATGAATAAAGTGACGAGGCCCATGGCAGTGTTATAATTTGCATGGGGCGGAAGAATACACAACGTGCATACAAGTAGATCTAAAACAGGGCTTTCAAAAGTGCTCGTTTTACCGCGAAGAGCCTATAATAACACGAACTTTGCAGGTCTGTAGCGATGGGAGAATGCACGTTCGGGCGCTGGGCCCGGAGAGAGAGCTAGGATTCGCTGAGAGACGCGCAGTCTGGTCGTGGGCGCTGCAGGAGTCTTTCGCGTCTCTGGGCGCTGAGACAAAGGCTCATTCATGTACTCGCGGCTCTCTTGGAACGGCCGGGGGTTTTGGGGGGAGGGGCAGCTTATTTGCGGGCACAAGGCGCAGTGTTCTTTCCCAGCGGGGTCTCAAACAACTGCGCCTCGTGTTTGTTGGCACAGCGAAGGTTTATGCTACCCAGGTTGGGGGAACAGAACGAGATCCCTTATTGCATAGGGAAAATTCCAGCCGCAAGGTGCGCTGCCGTTCCAAAGGAGGTCGCTTTTAAAGAAAAGGCGCGGGACGTAAATTAAGTTCATACACCAGAACAGACGTTAGCTTTTTTTTTTGGAAGCAGTAATATAAATGCGAAAAGAAAGTGTGATCCTAGATATAGGCTGTTCACGGTAAAGGGAGCACTTTTGGAGTCCTAGTTACTTTTTTCGTTCAGTCATTTTGTAATTTTCAAATAGATTTAAAATGCGACAACGACGAATAATATTGGCGATGACAACTCTTAATTGCTGTTTAAAACCGATATAAATACTTAGAAATATTACCCAGTCTATAAAAAAATTAATTCAAACTGTTGATGTATCTGCAGTATATGAACATATACACCGTGTGTAACTACTGGCAGTGCAGAGGTAAAGTCGCAGTGCCTGTCAAAATAACATGCTTTTGTACGTGAGTTCGAAACTCCATCGGGCCCGATTGATTTTATCATTAAATCTTACATGCAGATAATAATTTGTTTTGTAAAGAAAACAACTGTATTTTGTAAATGGTTAGTAATTTTCGTCAATATTAAAAATAACACACTCATTCTCTAGTGACTTAACATAATTTGTAAGAGAATGAATGTAACTATACTAGTAAGCAATATATTTATGTAAAAGGCGAACAAATATATAGCAAGATTAAAAAGTTTTTTTTTTTTTTTTTTTTTTGTCTACGTTAGTTGCTGGCTGTTAGCAGTTCTACGAATGGGGTTCATATTTACTACAAACCACACGCTGCGCACCCACCGAGTGTGTCAATTACTAGTACGCGAACTTCTGTCGTGTAATAAGAATTTCCTATGGCGGCTCATATAGAGGCTGGTATACCGGCTCGTGCGCCAGGTCTGGTACAAGCTTTCAGAGTGTTGCAAATAGGCCTACTCGTTTTTTTCCTCCGCGAAACTATTGAACGTGCGTCCAATGTGTTGGTCGAAAATGAACACACACATCAGGCGACGGTTGTCGAGTGCTTTTGAGACGTCACGCATATTGGAAACACCATTTCACAGCTCTCCGAAATGGCTTAAAACGGTCGTTTCAAAGCACTATGTCTCTAAATATACTCGTCGGATACATACAAAACTACTTCAGAGCCCTGCATTGGACCTTCCTAGAGACTTTCCACCAGTAAAATGATAAGGTTGCCGCTGAAAGTCTCATTTGTAAATGCTGTTCACGATAAAGTGAGTACTTTTGGAGTCAGCCTTTGAAAAAAGTCACTGAACCTACCTTCATATTTTATAACGGGTGCACTGAGTAACATGCGCCAAGTAAAGTTGGTAACGATGGAGAGAAAGGAGTTCCGTGTCTTAACGTCGAATAAAAAGTGTTAGGTGACCATTTGTGGTAACTTAAATTATTTCTTTCGCTTTCTGTTTTCTAAATGCATCCATGTGTAAAAGTGAGAAGCTTTGTAGAATATTTAATATTCTAATAATCTAACCTTTTTTTGACCAACGCGACGCACGAATAAAGTGATGAAGCCCACGGCAATGTTAATTTTACATAAGCCGAAGAATACACAATGTGCATACAAGTAGATCTTAAGCAGTGCTTTCAAAAGTGCTCCGTTTACTGTGAACAGCTTATACACGTAGAGCGACGAGAACTCTGCATTTGATGCGCGTAGCAAAGCCGATCTTATGGTTTCCGCTCTTCTCTGCTTCCAACACCATCAGCATCACGGCGACCGATGTACACTGTAAACATTTTTTTTGCTGTACTTTTGCAAATAATTTATTGGGAACAAGTTGTCAAGATTATTGATGTAACACTACAAGAGTATTAGGGCAAAATTTGACGAAACTTTAATGTAGAATGTGTAAAACTAATTTTGAATTTTAACAAGCAAGTAGACCTACTGTAGATTTCAAGTATATATTAAACATGGAGCCGCATTGCCAAGTGTAAGTTACAGAAATTTGTTTTCGCAGTGTAGTTACCTTAAGAGGGATTAAATTAGTCCCTGCCTTATCGGATTTTTAGAATTTTCACAGAAAAATTGTATTATATATTTTGTATTGAATTTTACGGAACGACGGGACACAGAACAATCCTTTGTACATTTTATAAAGTTGGCATGACTTAACTACATTGGCTATTTTAACTGCTGTAGTCGCACGTAAAGAAAAATCATTTATTTCTTCCCAGCTGTCACTAGTCAGAAATTAATAAAGACAGTGGAAAAATAATAACTTGATGAAACGTGCGAAGGTATTATTTATGATGTGTCGTGCGAAAAATCTCGTTAAACCCAGTTAATTGTAAGTTATGACGAAAAATGGATAAATCCAAGATGGCGGAGACAGATTCCCCTTAATCGTGCCCGATCCTCCTCCTAACTCCCCCCCCTCCCCCCAATTCATCCAACCCACTGGCCGTCGCAGCCGGTAAATGTTTATGGCGCGATAAATTCCAAAGGGATTTCGTTTGTTGGCGTAACGCCTCATCTAAATTCGCTAGACGCTCCGAATTGATGGGCCATATATTCTCTTCTTTCTTTTCTCCGCTGTGGCTAAGTACTACTCTAGCTCACCGTATCGCCTACAAATAAATTGGAATGACGATTTTCCTAAATAATAACTATCAGATTTGCTGGGCAAGTGATTCTCTTTAAGGTGGGTTCCCACCCACCTCGCCAAAGCTTAAATTTCAGAAGCCTAAATAACAGCTTCCCAAACTTTGTCGAACTGCCACAACTTCGCTACATTTATTAATTTTTAGCGGCGAAACGCGATATTATTTCTTGCGAACTATTACAAAGGTGACGATATCAAAAGTAATCAATAAATAATGACATCATACAATGCAACAGGCAATGCTCTGTGCTATGTCGTGCCAAAAAACATGATAAAAACTGTATTTCTAGAGTATGGCAAAAAATTCCATATAGCTAAGATGGCGGGTGGGAATCTGCCTTAAGGCCACGGCCTACCTGCTGGCAGCTGCGAAATTGCAATAGGAAATCCCATGTTTAGGAAATTTCCCCTAAGTGCGTTAATTTCAAAGATAGGCGTTTCAAACAAAATGCATTCTTCATGAATTTTTTTATAAGATCGCCACGAGCATATATTTCAATATAAATAGCAAGTATGCAAATTTTTTGTATAACATACATTTTTAAAATTCATTGCAAACAGGTTATACGTGTTGTGGAACATCTCCGCTGCAAGGAACTTTTCCTATATTTATAAATATTACAATTAATTTTATATTCTCATATAAACATATTCATAGTTATGTATCAGATAAATTGAAATAATTTTATATTTATATATCCTACCTATGCATATAAATTAAATAAAAATAATAATTTTATATTTACGTAATTATACATCTATTGCTATACATACCAAATGTATAAAATAAATTGAAAATAATTTTATATTCCCATATTGTTTGAAAGGTTGATCTTTGAAATTAACGTACTAAGGCAAAATTCCCGTAACACGGAATTTCCTATTTAAATTTCGCAGCTGCCAGCCGGTAGACAATGCTCTTAACAGAATGTGGTGGCCATTAAAGTACATGTTTCCGTCTTTTAAAGTCCTCCCCATCGTCACTGGTACAAGAGACCCGCCTACACCGGCGCTATATTTTTATACAGTGGGCGCTGTTCCAGTGAGTCGCCCTAGCAGCAGGTTCGCGGTGAAGACGGACGCGATGCTAGCAGTCGTCTATAGGATGTTCACGGTAAAATGGGCACTCTTGAAAGCCCTGCTTAAGATCTACTGTGTACGCACGTTGTGTATTCCTCCGCCTTATGTAAAATTAACATTTCCATGGGCCTCGTCATTTTATTCATGCGTCGGTCAGGCGAAACTGTAGAATGATTAGAGAAGTAAATATGTTACATATCTGTTAATTTTTACCCTTCGATACGAAAAAAAAAAACACCAGGAAGCTAAAGAAATAATTTAAGTTATCATAAATGGTTACTCTAACACTTTTTATTCCACGTTAAGATATGGAACTGCTTTCCCCTCCGTCGTTACCAACTATACTGGGTGCATGTCACTCAATGCGTCCGTAAAATATATGCAGGTAGGGGCAGTGACTTTTTTCTAAGGTTGATTTCAAAAGTGCTCACTTTACCGTGAATAGCCTGTACTTACAAGTTCTTCTGTAGCCGCCGTCGATGTTGGACGTGGGCGCAAGCCGTAGGCCATTATAACTCCTAAAAAAAAAGTGTATCGTTGGAGAGTAAAAAAAGGGGGGGGGGGAGGTTTATCGCTGTGGGCGCTGTGCCAGCGGGAGCCTTACCCATCTACGAGGGGAGGGAACCAGTCGCGTGCAAGCGTTTCGCAACCGCTGAAGTAATTGTGTCTGCCTCCCCTTCCCCACCCCCCGGGTCTCTATCAATAGTTGTTGTATGGGTCACTATGTAAGCTCTCTGTACTAATAAACAAAACTATAGGCTGTTCACGGTAAAATGAGTACTTTTGAAAAACCCTGCTTACGATCTACATGTATGCCAATTGCACATTCTTCCGCCTTATGCAAAATTACCATTGCAATGAACCTCGTCACTTTATTCATGCTTCGGTCAAGTGCAACATTAAAATTATTACAAAATAAAATGTTTTTACGAATATGCTCGTTTTTTACACTTCGATTCATTAAAAAAAAGGAAGTGAAAGAAATAATTTAAGTCATCACAAATGGTTACCTGACACTTTTTATTCGACGTTGAGATATGTAACTCCTTTCCATTCATCGTTACCAACTATACTGGGCGTATGTCACTCAGTTCTCCCGTTAAAATATATGCAGGTAGGAATAGTGATGTTTTTCTAACGTTAATTTCTTAAGTGCTCACTTTATCGTGAACAGCCTTTATGGAATATTTCAATGCAAATCTTCTTTCAGGACAGAAATGAAAGTTAATGTTTTGTTGCCAGTTCAGAAATTTGGTTGTTGTAACACAAATTCGGCTCAAAGTCGACACACATCGCTGTAAGTGGCCGTCTGTTTACTATAGCACCAATGTTGTAAGTGGCCGTCTGTTTACCACAGCACCAATGCTGTATCGTGTATTATGAGGAAACAGAACACTCCCGAAGATTATTTTTGCTTCTTTTCAATCACCGCCGCAATGCGTAAAGGTTGTTCACGATAAAGTGAGTACTTTTGAAATCAACCTCAGAGAAATGTCACTAAAGACTGTTCACGATAAAGTAAGCACTCTTGAAATCAACCTTTGAAAAAAGTCACTGCCCCTGCCTCCATATATTTTTATGGGCGCGCTGAGTGACATGCGTCCAGTAAAGTTGGTAATGATGGATGCAAAGTAGTTCCATATCTTAACGTTGAATAAAGAAAAGTTTGGTAACCATTTGTGATGATTTAAGTGATTTCTTTCGCTTTGTGTTTTATTTAATGCGTCGAAGTGTAAAAATTTGCAGATTTGTAAAACATTTACTATTTTAATAATTTCACAGTTTCACTTGACCGACGTTTGAATAGAGTTATCAGGTCAATGCGAATGATAATTTTTCAAAGGCGGGAGAACACACAACGTGCATATAAATAGATCTTAAGCAGGCCTTTCAAAAGTGCTCATTTTACCGTGAACAGCCTCTACCCATGGCTGGATATGACCTCGGGGCTTCTAGTATTTTTTGTTAGGGATTTTCCTTAAAGCTGCTTAAGAGCCAACATTTATTTCATGGACTTTATGAATAGTTCACTGTTTCCTGACTACATATCGTAGATAACGACATAACAATTCCCAGTCATTTCAAAAATAACACTTCGCGTTTTTTTTTAAAACCGCGAACAAAAGATTTTTTACTTAAAATAGTTATTCGTGCAAATTTTAAAAACGTCATTTTAACGCAAAGTATGCTTTCAGTTTACGTGTTTGCTGAACTAACAGGAGTGTCACGATTCGATTTCTTTGAAGTTCGGCACGTGATTCACCTGCAGTAACGGTTTAACTTCCGGCTATGACTTTAAATGTTATCTTAGAAGTTAAAATTGGAATATAGGTGAACCGCAAAACAATTTTCCTACAAATACTCCTAATGACAGTCTGATAATATCAGCAACTATTTAGAACTGTAACTTATCGTATTAAATTTGTACCGTTTCGATTGAGATCTGTGCGAAAAAATTATATATAAATTTGTAATTCGTATAACCTGTTTAATTTTTTTAAAACTGATTTTCTTCTATTGTCATTACTATTTACAGAATATAATTTTAGTACCCCGATGAAAAGGGATGTAATATGATAAAGATTTAGAAAATAATTTTAACCTCTTAAACGCTCTTTAGTTCTTCTGAAAGCCACGAGTAGTTCCTTTTTCCTGTCTTACAGCCATTATTTCATTGGCCTCACGCCAAAGTTAACATTTCCGTTTTGGAGTGACTCCCCATGATTGCGTGTGTGGAAACGGCCTGCTACTCGCCTATCATAGGATTGTTTAAACTGCAAAAACAGTTATCAAACAAGCATTATTGATTTGCGTAAACCTTAAAAACGCGTAGAAGATTGCAGTTTTTCGCGGCCTTTGCCTAAATGCCGGTCTTGGCTTCCGGGCTAGAGCTGTGTCTTCACCGTTGTAGTAACAGACGTTTCGTCGTACATTCCTGTAGGCATCTTCAAGGTTTCTCGGCAGCAGCACTTCACGACTGGATTAAAACTATCTTCATTCCACAAATTGAGACTCGGATGCTACTGTAAACTAATTTACAAATTTACGTATGATGACGTTAAAAATTGCACCTGTTCTTTCTACAATCTACTCGGCAGTTTTGCACATTTCTTGTACCCTCTTTGTGCAACCTTTTTTTGCGTGTTTGTTCGCTTAAAATAAAGTACATTCTTAAAGCCTTGACCGTAAGACGTGCAATATTATATGTACTAAGCACAAGATAATTAACGCGTTCACGTATCGTCCGTCAGGATAAACATTCGAATGTGTACAGTAGCCGTGTGCCATTGTTTATTTAGTTAAATAGATTCAAAACGATTTGTCGTGAAAGTTTCTATCGGGAACGGGATGATGAAATTGTAATAGAAATAGTAAACACGGTGATATTGTCTCGACAGTGTGAGTTGTGGCCTCGAAAACAAGAATGTCCACTTCATAATTATTCGACGTGACGTAAAAAAACCAAACAGTCCCGTTACTTTTATCAATATAAAAATCCGTATAAATTATGTCATTGACCTTTCGCGCGGAAATAAATACTCGTGAGATTATTTTACTGCACACGCTAGTTTGGAAGCGCTTTCTTCCAATAATTGGGTTGCTGCTGTAGTGATTTACATCGAGCGACTAAAAAGTGAAGCTTTCAGAAGGAATGATCCCAATCGGACGTAATTTGGTATACGTGTATGCAATCGCCGATTGTAAACGATTAGTCACAGTGATCTGCAATGTCAAGAGCGGTCACCAGATTGCATTAGTGGTTACACCACAATAATAGCGATGGTATAAGTAGAGACCTGCAAAATTCGCGTTATTATTTGGGGACGTGTTAAACGTGAACGTGAACGTCCTTTGCAATGCGTTTTTCATTGGGCCATACTTTATGTGACATACCCTAATTGACTCTACACCAATAAAGGATAACCTCATAATTGTGTGCACTAATCACGTGTAGTTCAGTCAGAGAGGGAGTGTCTTCACATCTATGCTGCAGCCAATGGAGAAACGACGCCGGCTGTAGTGCAGACAGTACTGTGAAGTTCAGCGGGATTCCAAATAATAACGCGAATTTGGCATGTCCCTAGTCATAAGGCGTGTGCGGAGCGTCAAACAGTCGAAACAGTGAAGGAAGTTGACCGAGCACGAAGTATGCATCGCAAACGCATTAGACAGCGTTACCAGTACCTGACAGAGTTTTACAGGATTGAGGGTCAACATGAGACCGGGCGGACGTATCATGCAGTTTTCAGACATGTGGGGCATTGCGATGTCACATTGGCCTGGTGTTGGGAAAACAGTGGACACGTGAGGTTGCACACACACACACACACATACACGCGCACACAAGTCGTGGCATTTACAATCGACCAAGATAGTCACTGTATTGTGCATCGAGCATTACGCAACCCCATGACATTGGCTCCCACCATCTGGACATGGCTACTGGACACTCTGCAACATCCTGTGACATCCTGCACATGTCTAGACGGCTGGCATCAACGGACTACGAGTTCACTGTCTCATACGCAGGCAGCTGTTAGCAATTTATCAGAGGTGAGGGCAACTTTTGGAGTGGTGCCATAACCGTTAGACATTGAGCGATGACGTGCGTCGTTTCATGTTCAGCTTTGAATTCTGCATTAACATGGATGACCATCATTTAAGAATATGCCGACGTAGAGGAGATAACACGCTTCCTGCCAATGTTGTGGAGAGATGTGCCTGGTTTAATCTTGGCATCATCGCGTGGGGAGCCAAGGGGTATGACTTAGGCCACCTATGGTAGAGATTGGGAGGACCCTGACGTCACAGCGGTGTTTAAATGACATCCTGTGTCATATCAACCCGTCATGGTACATCACCGTGCTGCAGTCCTTCAACAAGGAACCGCTTGTCTAAACACGACACGTGTCCATGGACTCTGTGCGTCATGTTGAGGTACCCTCGTACCTGCTAAGGTCCTCCAATTTGTTACCGATAGAACATGTGTTTGATAACCTCGGGCATCAACTCCGACACGATGGTGATCTGCAGAATGTAGAGGGTTGGTTACAACAGCTGTTGCCTCGGAATAGGATAGAAAGGCCGAACGACTCACTTCCAAACCAAGTTGGCTCTTGCATCAAGACCCGAAGGAGCGCTGCATCAACACTATGTCCGTACTACCGACTCTGCTGTCCATTTGATTTCATATTGTAATAATTTATATTGTCACAAGACCTTTCAACACGCCCAGTTTCATTTCACTCCGACCGCTTCTTCTAGATGCTTATTTCTATGTCCGTGAGTGTAGGTGATAGGTCACATTGAGTCGGTTGTGAAACGCTAGCTGATAACTTAGACCCTAAATGACATAACCGACAATAACTCCGAAACTGCACACGAAATAAAAAGAATGTAGGACAAATTCGTTCTGTATGATTTGATAAAATATTTATTCCTGCGGATTAATGGGGGTAGTTCGTCGTTGAACTAGTTTTCTGTAATTGAGTTGAAACGTGTTTGTTACCACCACGTTTAGCACTGCAATTTTAATGAGACTTTAAGACGTGGGACTGGAGTTCATGATTCCCTGACAATGTTACTGTAGATATGCCAGTCGGCGCATTTGTGGTAACACATGCATCTGGATGAAACCAATGATCGTTATTCAAAAGTTGGTTTCCATAATGCTCACTTTGCCGTGAACTCCCATAAATGGGATACAAATACTAGTCATATCAGCAACTGAACATATCACGCCGTGGTCTTTGGTCACGTAGGGATACCAAATATTCAATACGTGAAGGAGGACACTTGTCATAATAAATGTGATTCATAATAAAAGGAATGTGGTCTTAACTTCAAAGCATGACAGTATTTTATACAAGTTAATGTGTTTGGAAAATTGAAAGAGTACACCCAATAAATGCCTGGATGTAAAGCAAATCCATGTTTTACAAATTAATTGTAAGTTTACAAACAATAGAAGAACTGTTTAACATTTACTGTTTCTTTTAGATAAATTTTTCATTCGAACTAATGGCACGCAAAAGTGTTATTTTGCAAAATCAGTTCAAAAAATGCATTGTGTGTACATAATATAATTTTCAGTTGTTGTTTATTTGTAGAAATCAGGACATTCCGCAGGACATTTGCGTAAAGGAGGGCATTTCATGACTTTATTTGGTCTTTCAAATCCCGCAGGACAATGCTTTTAAAAAGAAAGTATTCCCTGCGAAAAACAGGACTTCTGGCCACCCTACTTTGACGACAAATATGTAACCGCCAGTACGTCCAGCCACTTACATCAGTGAATATTTTATTACAAATATTAAATTGAATGTAGAAATTTACGTTAAATTTGAAGCTATATTTACAGTTCGAGCAGTGATGCTAACATAATAATTTTATTGGAAAGTAAACATGTATTAGTTTGATGTATACGGGGCTAATCATATACATTATCTGATTGATTACGTATTGGAAAGACGTATATTTTATAACCGCGTTGGCGTTTTCTTGAATTGGGGAAAAAAGTTTTCTTGTGTAAGATTGTAACATTTTTTTTTCACGTAAGGCTTAATTTTTTTTTCTTATCCCATTGCTATATATGTTCTACCGTTTGTGCAGTTGTTACAAATCATGGCGGCAAATGTTTCAACATTATTCGAATAGCCTACCCGTGCTCGTTCCCTCCTTGCATTTCGACTGTGCGGTCGTTCTTGAATTTTAAACAAGTCACGAACAGCTCTACAGAAGTAGCTGCAGCATCGTCTGTTTTCTTTAACAACTCCGTATGTTATGTGTTCAAAAGGAAGGCGGGATGTTAATGTAGGATGACCGTGACAAATCCCCTTGCGAGCGGCCGGCGTGTCTTTGTCCGCCGAGGCTTGTCGCAAGAATTGTGTTGCGGTCGGCGTGGAAGTTCTGAGCGTGTCAACGATATTCGAGTAGGCGGCTACAACCCCACACTCTGCACTCTGTAGTGTAGATATTGTAAATACAAAAAAAAAATCATAAGATTACAAATTTGCAATGTGTCAGTTGTTCAGATCAAATGCAACAATATCATATGCATTACAAATTATACTACATCAATATACATAGTACCAGGGGCGTATCCAGGGAGGGGGTTTGGAGTGCTGTATCCACCCTCTCCCCCCTTCCAAATTACATTGTTAAAATATTTTCATGATACCATCACTATAATCACAATGTTTAAGCACGAATAATTCTTAAAAAGCACCATTTTGCGCCATACAAACACGCATTTTTCCGGGGGAGGGCTCCGGCCCCCCTCCCTTTATTTGAGTTATCAGATGTTTCTTCAACAGCAAAACCAGCAGCTCCCGAAAAAATTTCTGGATACGCCCCTGCGTATTACCATATATAATTATTTTAATGCACGTCACATTTTGTCTTTGTATATCATAGTCAAGATTTGTTTACGATCCCTCTTTACAACACTAGTACTGTTTGGGCCGAATAAGTAATACTTAATGAAATATTACTCCGCTAAGACTTCCTTTCTGAATTCTTTGCTCAATTAAGATTTGTTTTAAGAATACGTGAAGCTCCGTATTAATGCCTTTACCATAAAATCCAACGTCTACGAATTCCAGTCTAACGTCAGGAACCATGCATTCCAAGAACAGGCCAAGTTCAACATAATTACTGGAGTCGTCCTGAGTTAATATACGAGCAGCCACTTGCCGAACATACATATGTTATAAGGGCTGAAAAGATATAAATATTCGTAACCTTTCTGCTAGTTCTGTGCATCAACTTATGAATACTCAACACTCATTCACTTACCTATTTCGTTACGTTCTTTTTCTGGTAGTTCTGAAAAGTTTGGACAAAACACCTTTTTCACATTCACCCACGCTATTTTCTTCTTTATCTTATCGTGGTACAGGTTGTCAGATGTGTCACATATAGCAGGAAACTTTTTCACTTCTTCAATAAATTGTTCGGTATCAGTGTCATCCATCATGTACGTTGCGCACAAGCAGACTGGCGATAAAATGTCACTCGTGTGCACTGTTCCATTTGCTAGTAGGGAGGGACTGCGAGTCGCCCGAGCGGCGTATTGCAGTGAGGACACCGCGGCGGGTGGGTGGGGTGTGTCGCGGCATCATGCTAGCGACACCGCAACGGCAGCGACACTCGTGTGCAGGCAACCATTCCAGTCTGTGTTTAGCTAAATCGCTCGGCGATGCCGCCACTGCACCGCTGCGACAATTGTCGTTCGTGCGCATTTGGCCTTATACCTGCCTTCCAAAAAGTACCGTATCTTCGGTTAAACTGAAATTTTGTTTACATATTATCTGTAAATTATAATATTTCTTTTACAATTAAAATGAATAAAACATTGAGTTGGCAATGCATAGTAAGAAATAGTACCTGAGTGCGCACGAATACGGTGCGTTGTCTCTTTTTGTGTAATTTCCCAGACATAGTTACGCTTTGTTTGCACGAGGCGTAGGGATATCCAGGAAGTATAACTTTAGCAGAGCCTTATAAAAGTGTGAAGTAACCGTGAATGGACTTTAGAATTGGATTTTAACTGTGTATATGCACACTTTAGACGACATCCCATAAGGAAAGTGTCACGTGATGAGAGACATATTCGTTTTTTAAAGAAGATTTCATCCGATTTATAAAGGCTATATCTTTTTAACTAAGTGATAGAGAACGAGGCCACAAAGAGTGAACTACGTGTCTGTCAGTAAAGTTCTGCTTACAAACATCACAAATGCTCATTATGCCCTTCTTGCAGACGCACGGCATACATCTACACGATGGTAAAACTCGACCCACGCATTAGCTAGCATGTCTGGTGTTATTGCAGCTACTGCTGTTGGTATGCGGTCCCGAAGTTCGTCTATCTTTTTAGGAAGGGGCGGCACATAAACTGAATCCTTCACAAACCCTTTCAGGAAAAAGTCACAGACAGTGAGATCGGGCTACCTTGGTAGTCAGTGGCGTAATGCCAAATCAGCAGGTCCCTACGGCCGATCCATCGGTGCGGAATCTCGTTGTTGAGGAATGTTCGAACTTGCAAGTGCCGGTGCTGCGGTGCTCCGCCCTGCTGGAAAATGAAGTCATCGTGGAATCCGACTAACTTCGGGAAAAGCCAGTCCTGCAACATTTGAAGATATTCGGTTCCTATGACAGTGATGTCAAGGGGGGAAAACAACGAACCATTACCCTTTTCTCGGAAACTGTGCAGAACACATTCATTTCTAATACTTGACTGCGATTTGAGGCTGCCGTGATCTCCATACCACTGAGATGAAACGTGGCCTCGTCGTTGATCACTTAAGTGTGAAAGAAAAGTGTCGTCTTCCATTTACTTTTCGAGAATGAATGCTCAAAACGTTACACGTCGTTGTTTGTCGCCTTGGCGTAGGGCGTGTACTAGTTCCACCGTTGCAAAACACGCCAAACATTCGTACGTGGAACGACTAGTTCTCGGCTGGCGCGACGAGTAGACTTTTGTGGACTTGTTGCAAAGTCTTGGTCGGAAATTCATTGAGCGAATATTTAATAAAATATTTGTTTGCATGTAGCCGACCTCCCGTGGCGCAGTCGGTTGTTGCACCACCGATCTGGAGTGCGGAAGGCTCTGGGTTTGAATCCCGGGTAAGGCATGGGTGTTAATTTAAGTTAGGTTATAAGTTAGTCTGTAAGCCGTCCCCTGCTGAGCTTTCAAAGCATAAAACCGGGGGACGTTAAAAAGCCCTATACAATGCAATGCGATTTTTTGTATTGGGCCAAATATATATTTAGTTAACGTAACAAAATATATTGTTGACCAAACAAAATTTGAAAAGTAACAAAATTGCTTTTATTCGTCTAACAAAATATATGTTTCAATAAACAAAATCTCTGTGTTGGGCCAAAAAATAATTAGACTGTCAACTAAATGTGTTGTTGAATCAACTGTATATATTTGTTTGGCCATTCATTTGACTGCCGTCGTTCGAAAATACAGCTCGAGAGTTTGTTTGTATTTTTTGTTAGTCTATGCAACAAGAAACTGACAACTATAGCTGCAAAACATTAAATATGTGTTTGCACACGTTGCAAAATAACTGCAGTATATATATATATATATATATATATATATATATATATATATATATATATATATAAATGCTATTCACGATAAAGTGAGCACTTTTGGAATCAACCTTAGAAAAGTGTAACTGTCAATATCTGCATATATTTTAATGGGCGCACTGAGTGGCATTCGCCCAGTAAAGTTGGTAATGATGGATGGGAAATAGTTCCATATCTTACCGTCGAATAAAAAAGTGTTAGGTTACCATTTGAGATAGCTTAAAATTATTTATTTCGCTCTCTGTTTTTTTTTTTTTTTTTTTTTTTTTTTTTTTTTTTTTTTTAAATTCATCGAAGTGTAAAAATGAGCAGATT
This sequence comes from Dryococelus australis, assembly GCA_029891345.1. Taxonomy (NCBI): domain Eukaryota; kingdom Metazoa; phylum Arthropoda; class Insecta; order Phasmatodea; family Phasmatidae; genus Dryococelus; species Dryococelus australis. Next base: position 112,809,103 of record CM056996.1, on the reverse strand, counting down.
TGTAAAGTGTTTACTTTCCTAATCATTTCACATTTTCACTTGATCGACGCATAAATAAAGTGATGTGACTCAAGGCAATGATAATTTTACATAAGGCGGAGGAATACACAACGTGTATACAAATAGATCTTAAGCAGGGCTTTCAAAAGTGCTCATTTTACCGTGAACAGCCTATAAAAGCTTTCCAGTGTCATCATTTGTCACATTATCTGAGATTACTAAGGCGAAGCGCTCGGACGCAGGTGATCTAGGTTCGGAACTCTGGCGAATTTGTAAATTCTTTTGTATCGGCCCAAACTGTTTAATGTACGTGTAGCCAAACAAATATTTAGTTGCGCCAACCAAATCTTACAGTTGGGGGCTACCAAATGAGAACAATTTGGTTTCAGCAACAAAATATTTCATTGCCCTTGTACACAGAAATAATCTGGTTGCACCAAACAAACCTTGCTTGATTCAACAAAACCTGTTGATTTCCCACGACACGAACAACCTGTCTGTGTAAACTGCTCGATTCAAGGTCGAGTGCTCTGAGCAGTGGGGATTGCAGTGCCGTACTCTCGCTGTAGGTCACGCTGCACAGCCGTCACCGACTTGCAGTTGTTGAACTGCAGGAGAACGCAAGAAGCACTGCGTTGTGGGGACGTCGTCCTAATGCGTGCTGAAGGAGCTCACCTGCTGGCTACTCGTCAGCCACGCATCAAGTGAAACATTTCAATCATCTCGTGACAGCGAACCGACTTGCTCTCTGACGTGTGGGAGCCCAGATAAATGACTTTTCATTTGGGCGTGACGGGGCATAGCGATAACCCCCCCCCCCCCCCCCCCTCCCGGACGTAAATCGGGTGACAGGCCTAAAACGACACACATCCTAGATTATTACAGGATTTCAACTCCAAGCTTCATTTTTCGAAAACAGCTGTTCCCACGAAAATTGCCAGTATGGTAGCTTAATTTTTTTTGTGACGCTGGTAGCTTCTGTTTTCGATTTGTAATTACGTTGTTGTAGGTTTTACTCGTTTATTTGATAAACAAAACCTCATAACTGTTACTAACTTTGCAACACCAACACCTTATTACAAAAACGGGTAGGAATTGGCCTCGAGGGAAATGGGGTTGGGAAATATTTCCTAATAAACACGGTTATGCTCCTTATGTAATTTTAAACGAAATAACAAGGAACTCTTTCACTATTTCTCCCTCCCCCTCTCTCTGTCTCTCTCTCTCTCTCTCGAGAAAGGGAAGATACGCATTGCGGACGTGTATAGAAACGTAAACGATATTGGCTGCACAGTCGAAGAGTATAATCCCTGGTCTCTTCGTGTTATACAGATTTGGTTTCCTTTGTAGCGGGGTGGCACCTTCAAGTCGTTGGCAGCGGGGGGAAATATGATGTGCAAATTCTCCACATATCTTCCTTTATAGCGTTCCCTAGCTGGCAGTATTCCCGCTGCGTGGGAGAGGCATGTTTGGCCGCGGAGCAGATCGTATTTCCCCTCCCCCCTCCATAACTTTTTCCCTCAGTTTCACGTTGTCCGGTACACGTCGAAGCTCTGGATCGTGATGGGGTCAAGGTGATGTAGGTAGAGCTAGTAATATTTCGCGAAAAAAATTTGAGCACTGCGTAGACTCCAATACTATAAGTACCCAGTAGCAGTTTGTCTATTGCCATTGGTTGCTGTCTGTTTGGGAAGGCATTTTCATATTTGACCGGGCCACTCAGAATTCAGCAACATCGGCACGGCTCCTACGTGATTCGTATCCAGACGGTAAACACGTGTCAAAAAGTAATTCACCCAATCAAGACAGGTAACGACCCCACAGTGCTTCGAAACATAACTTGTCTCAAAATCTTTTCGCGAAATTTCGCTACCCCTATATATAGGCTATTAACAGTAAAGTGAGCACTTTTGATAGCCCCCTCATTTGGAACAATATTGAATAAATAAGTTTCATTTTAGCCTTAGACAACTTCAGAGTGCGGTAGAATATACAACAGTGTTTATTACTCACGCGGCAATATTTATTTAAAAAGGTGGCGAAAGGATAAAAAAATAGGTGAAAGTAAAAAGTAACTAGGGTTTCAAAAGTGCTCGCGTTACCGTGGACAGCCTATAGAAAAATAATCGTTCGCAGACGCGAAGAAAAAATGAACGTGTTTTACCATTGAAATATTGTTACCGAAGGTAGTTATTAGTTGCTGCTAGCCTAAAATACGACTTCAAAACTGTTCTGTTGTAACTTGCGTTCATTTGCTCAATGCAGTTTCTACAGTTATAGGCTGTTCACAGTAAAGTGAGCACTTTTTAAGGCCCCTCTAAATTTTTCCTTTCATCCTATTTCCATATTCCTGATGCTTTTTAATATAAACATTGCTTTGCAACGAATAACAGTGTATACATTTCACCACCTTCAAAATTTAATGCCTGATGTTGCAATAAGATATATTTATTAGTGGTTAAAGCTTATTAGAAGGGCCTTAAAAAGTGCTCTCTTTACCGTGAACGGCCTATAGTACTCGGTATGCATAACACGACTATTATAGGCTGTTCACGATAAAGTAAACACTTTTTAAGGCCGTCTGAATATGCATTAACCAATAATAAATATATATTATTACATCCTCAGGCATTAAATTGTGAAGATGGGGAAATGTATACACTGTGTTTATTCGTTGCAAAGCAATGTTTATACTAAAAAGCATCATGAATATGGAAATAGGATGAGAAGAAAAATTCAGAAGGGCCTTAAAAATTGCTCGCTCACTTTACCGTGAACAGCCTATAAAAAATATTACTCCCTAGACAAAATGTAATTTATAATTACGCTTTTAAATTCGGCGTTTATATTTTGTAAGCATGCTACTAATATGACTTCAAACAGTGGAGTTTCCAGCAATAATTTTTTTGCAACGGTTACCTCATAAATTATCAATAAATACCAATCAAATATTCGGAATATAATCGCAAGCACGAATATTTTCGTTTCATTTATAAATTTCATGACTGTTCATTTATTTATTTTTAAGCTAGTGGTCACAATAATTGTTTTTCGTTTGTATTAACTGGTTACCAGGTGTAGAACGCTTTCTGGATCAAAACGATAAAAGACAGAACTTTTAAGCTTGCAGAAAGAAAAATAAGACTAGCAGGTTCACTGTACAAGTTCAGGCTGTCGGGGTCCATTAGCATCTTGTTACCTGGCCAACAGCTAGTTGGGGTTCGAGAAACTTATCGCCGCCCGACCCTTTAGATGCAGTCGCCTCGGTGGAGGTCATTTTATATTGTTACAAATGCAATGGTTGTAAAGTAATCAATTGCTTGGTCGTGTTAAAGGCATTCGCTTTTGTTCCCTCACTTGACGAGCGGTCATGGACGCTTTAATACCACGCAAGAATAGCTTACCAACTGAGAGTGCAGGCTCCTCGAAACGCATATTCACTGACAGATTACAGAGCATTTAACAAGACGGCGTTTTTAAGAACTCGTGTTTACATCGCTTCTCTGATAAATATTTAAACCCGTTACTTTGGTTACGTACCATTCTATTCTTTTGACCGGTGCGTTTGACTTTGGGAAGTCATTTAAAACGTACGGTTAAAATATTTATTTGCCATTTGGTTTGTATTGATACAAAATAAAATTAAATGCTTAAACGTTTATCACGTTTGTATGACAATTTATTGTATTCGTAGTCCAGCAATTTTAAAGTGATCGTATTTGTTATTCATTTCACATGAATACGGCTTTCAGTTTTACTGCAGGACCATACAAGTAGCTAAAGTGCTATAAATTTCCCATTGCTTTCTTCTCATAGAATGAAAGAGGCAAAGATAGGCCTTCCAGTTTTTCTTCTAAAGGTATTATTAAATATCGTTCCATCGTGTTTAAAAACAATTTAAGTGATTCTTATAATGCACTAACATAAGTGATTTTAATTTTTTTTTCAAATAATGTTTACGCTTAGCTTCAAATTTATTCAAGGATTTATGGAAAACTTGAAACATTATATACATTTTAAATTAGAACTGAAATTATTGAATAGAATTATGATATAATTAGTATTTTTTAACACATTTACCAACTAGGCTGTAGCTTAAATACGAAAGAGTTTTTGTCGGTCACAATATTTAAGACTTCAGAAATTAAAGAATTTATTATACTGCAATATAAAATATGTTTTAATTTTATGGGTGTTTTATCAAAGAAGTGTTAAGGACTCTGTTATTATAGAATAAATCATAATGAAACGTTCATGGATATGCAATTTAAACAAATTATATTATGTTCTGTAGCATTAGTTTTACATAATTAAGCAGAATTGCACTTATGTTCTTTTTGTGACTTACATGCAAAAAAATTACGCAAGTGTTTAAAAAATACTAGGAGATTTCTTAAGTTGATTTTCTGTTGTATTCGAGTCATTTAATTTTGTACGTATTTTACGTGATTATCTGTAAGTCATGCATGTTTATCATTAAGATTTTTATTATTTTTTTTAAATACCAGATTGTTTGATTTTCGTTATTGATGCCATACTTAAATTAAATTTACAGGGGCAGGGAAATGAGATTTATATTTTGGCCTACGTGAATGATTGCTAACAGAAGATAATTTCGTAAATTCCCGGGGGAAAATGTATATTTGAAATTTTTGTTAATTTAACAAGTGTTACTTAATCAGCCTTTTGCGTTTGCGTATTATATTGTTTTAATACAGAGTATAAAAGTCTGAAATATAGGTGTGCCCATTGGCATTGGGATAATTTAAATTTGCTTTACGAAGTATGCGAAGCTGAAATAGACATCATTATTCATTTTCGTGACGGTACAATAGTTTTTCTTTCGCATCTGTTCACAGAAATGTCAAAGACGACAACTTGACCCTCTGTTTTTATTCGTTTCCGAATTACTTTACTTCGTGGCTAACGCCGAGAGTACGACGCGAACCTCTGCGCCACGAAAGAACGACGCCTTGACGCTCATGACCATCGAGGGTTTGTTTGCGCTTGAAATCGTTTGATCGATAAACTTGAAGGTTTCTGCAGCGTCGTGGTTTGGATGGTGAACCGAAAAAAAAAAACCCGGCTCATCGTCAGGCTCAAAAAATAATAAAAGGAGGAGGAGCAGGATGAGGAGGAGCAGGATGAGGAGGAGGAGGAGGAGGAGCAGGATGAGGAGGAGCAGGATGAGGATGAGGAGGAGCAGGATGAGGAGGAGCAGGAGGAGGAGCAGGAGGAGGAGCAGGATGAGGAGGAGCAGGATGAGGAGGAGGAGGGTAAAGTCTCGATGGGTTACGTTCTGGAACGTAATGTTCAGTCTCCGTGATGGGGCAGTGCTCAGGGACATTTCGACCCCCCCCCCCCCTCCACACCAAACGTTAAGGCTCGCCTTCACGTCTTTTGTAGAAATCGTTCGTTTTCGCGTCATAATTTTCGGTTTACTGACAATGTATGATTAGAGAAAATTTACATTATTTTACGAGCTGTTAAATTTTTTTTTTACTAAATTTCAATTGTGGGTTATATGGCAATTGTAAAAAGTCGAAAACAGTCATATTTGATCTAAATGTTCTCGACATTTGCAATTAGCAGATAGTACACAATCAAAATTACGCACAAAAAGATTAAACAACTCTTACAGTGTGAATTTTCTACAATCGTAAATTGTCAGTGATCACTATGAATCTGAAAATTATGGCGCGAAAACGAAGAATTTCTGAAAACGAGGTGAGGCCGAGCCTTAAGGTTGAAGTAAAGCAATTACCAGTAGACCACTGCACCCGACTATACAACGTGAAAAACTCATTAAAAAAGTGGTACAGGCACCATACAATTTGTCATAAAAGTGCGATTTATACTGTATATGAAAGAGGAATGTATATATTTTGCAACATTGTAAAGTATTTTACTAAAATATAAATAATTGATTAAAATAGTGTGTATTTCTAACAAAATTTAATCATATTTTCATTCTGGATGCTTCAAAAAGCAGAATTTACAAGAAAATCTTCGTCATGGAATATCGTCATAATGTTTACTATGATTGTAAGAAAATTGTAATAATAATGTAGGAAATAATTTTTATAATTGATTTATTTGCGTCCATTTTTCACAAACATTTATGACTGAAACTGACGTAAATAAAGTTAATTATAAAATTGAATGATACATTTTTACTATGATTTTATTACACATGACGATCTTTCTTGAAGACGATTTTTTTTGTAAAGTCTGCTTTCCGAAGCATCCAAAACGGAAATGCTCTTAAGTTTTGTTAAAAATACGGACTCTATCAATCGATTATTTTTTTACATTTAAAAGGTATATTTTAGTAAAATATTTTATAATGTTGCAAAATATATACATTCTTATTTCGTTTACAGCATAAATCGCACTTTTCCGACAATTTTGGTGGTGTATGTACTGCTTTTTTCATGAGTTCTTCACGTTGTACAGTCGGGTGCAGTGCTCCATACGCGGTTTGCTCTACTTCAGCCTTAAGGCTCGGCCTCGTCCGCCAAGTTGAATTTTTCATTTATATGTCATAACTTTCTTTTCAGTGAAATAACCAAATATTTGTTACTATAGCATTATCACAATTGACAATCCCCTTCAAATTTAGTCGTCAAACTTCATCCACATGTGATTTGGTGATTGTAAAATTGCATTAATCTGTTCATAATTCTCGAAAGAAATACGGCATAACTACTTAACGAATTTTCAGAATTTTTTTTGTACTTCAGCGTAACGTATATTGTCATGATTGTGTAGGAGCAGTTTTCTTAATAAGTGTCGGTATACAACTGAAATAAGCTAGGACCAATAATTCAGCATGGCGTGTGTGGCCGAGTCTTAAGGTTGAAGAAGGTGGTGCCTCGTCGTGCCTCGCCAGCGGCTTGAGACGTTCTTCCCGGTTACTTTTTAATGCCTCGTTCACACCCGCCCTCGCCATTATTAAAACAGGCTCTTGCGGTTGTGTTTTTGGGGGGGGGGGGGGGTAAGGAAGGAGGGTCGAGGGAGTTCCGCGGGAGTGAAACAAAAATGAGGAGGGTTGGCTTGCATTTCCAGCGGGATTACCGAGAGAAATGGCGCTCGCGATAAACCCACAACTGATAGTGTTAACGCCAGCCACCCTCTGTGCCAAAAAAAAAAAATTATCGCCGTGGCCTTTTTGCTGTGCGTGAAAGAATAATTGTGTTTCTGACGTGCGCTAACACACTCAAGTGGAAGGACCGTTAAACTTTAGCGGCACGTTTGCTTTGTCGTTTTTTTTTTTTTTCGGAAATAAATTCGCTTTAAAAAATTCGTGCTAAACCGCAAACTGTAACGATCATCTTCTTTAGAACATGTGTACGCATGTAGCCACTAAAGACTGACTTAAAACGTGTTTACATGAAATTCTCGTTACTGGATTAGAAACATGTTCCATCTCTTATCTCCCGACCCTCGGCATTCCCAGGAGAAAACGAGAACGACTAAACTATTCGGCTGCATTCGAATGTGCGGGTTATCTACTATAGGCTGTTCACGATAAAGTGAGCACATTTTTAAAGTCCTTCCCAATAGTCATTAACCACTAATATATATGTTTTATTGCAGCGTCAGACGTTAACTTTTGAGAGTGCTGAATGTGTACACCGTATTTATTAGCCACGTGACATTGCTGATACTAAAAAGTGGCTTAAATATAAAAACTGGCCTAAAAGCAAAATTTTCGCAAGGTCTTAAAAAGTGCTGACTTTACCGTGAACGGCCTATAACAGAATGAACTACGAAACAAAGCAATGTATTACATAACGTATTTCGAAGTAGAAGATTATATTTAGTGATCATAAAAGTTTTAAATTTCGTCTAACTGTAATATTTTGCTTATATTAATAGCATTTGTTACAAATTTTTAAACTGAAATAATAATCTAATATTATAGCATTCGGGCTATTCCGAAGAATACATTTTAGACAAAACTGTACGTGATTTTTGAGATTGGCCTTCCTTAAATTTATGTTTATTGTTTTTTTATTGTAGCCCTACCAGGGGTTGTTACAAGTGCTGTACCACGTAATAATTGAAAGAAACTATATCACTGATAATTTGTAAACGTGTTAGCCATTACAAAGTGGGAATTTGTATGCAAAAATATTTGATTGGATTCCAGCCAAATTACCTTCTGCGTATTTCAGAACTTGGTATTTGATTTAGTTTAAATAAGCCTTTGTTTGTAAAACTTGATTCCCGTAAAAGGGAGAAGTAATTGTTGAGTTTAGCGCAGTGTTATATAAAATCAAATCAGTTAGATACTATTTGAATAAAGCTGGTAATGTTTTAATTATATAGTCAAAACAATGCATGAGATTTTCAAATGGGAAGTTCTCATTGCTCAATCTATCAATGAAACAAATTTTAATAATATTAAATAATATGAAATAATTGATAATGGACTGTAATTGTTTTGGTTACCCAAGATTATATAATATACAGGCCTGTAAAGTTTGCATTTCAAGACGCATAATTAGCGCAAATGATTATTAGTGACTCCTGCCTAAGTACTTCAGTATACTTAGAAAAAGAAAACTTGATTCAATGTTTTGTCTGAGCCATGTGGCTCCATAATGTTTATATATAGATATATATAATATATAGTTTGGTGATTAAGATAGTTTTTAGACTTTATTGGTAAAGTAATTAACGTTAGTTTTGGCGATCCATTCCAGTTTGGATAAAATGGTACTTGTTTACATCTTCCTTTTCGGCGATTAAATTAAGTTATAGTTTTTTTATGTTTTTATTCATTATACCATATATCAGTAACCGTAATGAAATATTGCCTCATTATTTAATAATTTCAGTCGCACATGGGAAAATTCGATATAACTGAAACCATACAAACTTGAAATTTTCTTTTTCTGTAGTCCTCTATGTCATGTTATGCTTTGATTTTCAAATATTTGGTTATACATTTTGATTATAAAGATTTTTTTAAATTTAAGATTAAAGGGAAACTAGCCCATTTGACAAGTGTTGTTTCAGTGAACATTCCTCGCAACTAGAAACAACGGTAGAGAACATACAGGATCTTTTATATAGTCTATTCAAGGTTTCCTCGCATTTTTTAATGAGATCTTTGGTTGTTTCCTAAATGTGTCATGTCTCACAGTCTCTTTAGTGTTTTATATTTCCGTTAACATAAAGCACATTATTTTTGTTCGAATTGAACTTTTACTTATATTTGTCCATAAATTGTGATATTACATTTATAACTAATATGAACAAAAACAGGGAGAAGATGGGTGCGTTGATAATAAGTTACCTAGTAAGAAATAGTTCTTATGCAAAATATTATAAATTTGAGTGCGCACGAATGCGGTGCCCTGTCGCTCTGGTGTAATTATTTGGTCTCTATAAAACTTTGTAAGCACGGGGCGGAGGAATATCATGTAAGTAGAACTTTAGCAGGGCTTCAGAAAAATTGGAAATCACCTTGAATGAACTATGTAGTTTTTCCTGTGCTTCTAGTCCTCCATTCTCCATGTTCATTCATAATTATAGGCTGTGCACGGTAAAATGAGCACTTTTGAAAGCCCTGCTTAAAATACACGTGTATATACGTTGTGTGTTCTTCCGCTTTATGTAAAATAAACGTGGGCCTCGTCCATTTATTCATGCGTCAGTGAAGTGAAACTGTGAAATTATTAGAAAAGTAAATATTGTACAAATCTGCTTATTTTTACACTTCGATGCATTTAAAAAAAAAAAAAAAAAAAAAAAAATTGAAAGCGAGAGTAATCATTTTATCACAAATCTTTACATAACACTTAATTTCGACGTTAATATCTGGAACTATTTTCCCCTCCATCATTACCAACAATACTGGGCACGTGTCACTCATTACGCCCGTTAAAATATATGCAGGTATTGGTAGTGACTTTTTGTTAAGGTTGAATTCATAAGTGCTCACTTTATCGTGAACAGTCTTTATAAGACATAAAATAATTAAAATGACGGCAATATAAACAGCCTTCATCTACTGAACGTTTCACTGAACCAAGGGAAATATCAGCTCGTCATATCGTTGGTGCTCGATTATGCTCGTGGCTGACTCCAGAAAGCTCTGCCTGGGGTTGAAGAGAGCGGAATACAAACTTTGTAACGAACCCGGGCGTAATTAGCTTTTATCCACTCTTCTCCTTCCCCACTCGACCAGTTGAGTTTGCCAGCTTATATCTATCTCGCTTGGTCAGTTGAGGGGCGATGTGTTTGTACGACCGTTGTTTTGCGCAATCGTGGCTTAATTAATGTTCGCCATGATCGGCCTTTCCATCGCATCGCATACAAGCGAAACTCCAGTAAGGACGTGCTTGCTGTGTAGATGTTAGTAGAACATCATGTACATGGAATTCTCTTATACATTAAATAATGCGACTTTATACTTTTTACATAACAGACAGAGTTTTTAAAAACTTTATAATCATTCCAAGATACGTTGATATATATACCATCTACTTGCGGCATTTTTTGGTACCCATATACCAAATACGGACAAAAATTTAACACGTTATTTTCCACATGACAAAGGCAGGGAGCATTAATACCTATAGGCTGTTCACGGTAAAGTGAGCACTTTTTAAGGCCCTCGTTATAAATATATTTTATTGCAGTCTCAGAATTTGACTTTTGACAGTGATGAATTGTATGCACTGTGTTTAATAGTCATATTGCAATGTTTACATTAAAATGTTGAGGAGAGGTAGAAATTAATTGAAAGGAAAAATTTAGCAGGGCCTTAAAAAGTGTGCACTTTACCGTGAATAGGTTATACATACTTAGGCGTTAACTTTTAAGAGTGGTGAAATGTATATAGCAGCAGGAAGATAATAATTGGGTGAAAGGTAAAATTTCATAAGGGCCTTAAATTGTTCTCACTTTACAGTGAACAGTCTATAAAAAACTTTAAAACGCCCCAACGTCACGTCCGACCATAAAGAGCTGAGTAGAGAGATTTAGGCTGCTCTTTAACAACGAGGTCTCGAAAGCAGAAGTGGGTGAACTGACGTGAGAATGGAGCAGCACCGGAATGCAAGGGCGGGAGAAACGGGAGTTCCCCCCCCCCCCCCCCAGGAAACACACCAAGCAGCAGCATCATCCGGGCACGATTCCCACTTGCGTAAAATCCGGTGGGTGTGCCGGCCGGGAATTGAACTCGGTCCGCCTTAGTGGAATCGGTCGTAAAGTATCCTCGCGACGGGAAAGGAAAAAAAACAACAAATAAGCCTCGCGCGTTTTGTGTTTCTTCAAAGTTTTAAGCGCTGACTGTAGGGGTTTGATAGAGCAAATCTGTTCGGAAAAGGCACAGCTTTGTCGCTATATTTTTTAACTTTATTTTGTAGAATAATAAATATCGTAAACAGAGAGCTACTTACCACGATTTTTGGTAACTTTAACACTTTTCAACGACAACATAGGCAAGAAAATATCGTCTTTCATATCTATCCTGAAAAAAAAATTGCATTGAATTATTAAAAATTTTTTTAAACATTAGAATAGACACAACTGTTTACGAGACACATTTGACAACAAGGGAGCCCCCTTAAACCTGGAATTCGCGTAAATGGACAGGAAATGGGGAGGGGGGGACATATAGTAAGCTTCGCTACCTTCCAGTCATAGCCCAACGATGTTAGTGTACGTGCCCAGCTATGTTTCATCTTCTAGCTAAATTAACCTCTGCTCGGCTATTTTTCACCTATTAGCTAAATTGACCTTGTATAGTAAGGTTCATAAAAGGGAAATATTATTCCGGGGGTGTAATTACGTTCGTCGTTGCAAGAACAGTTAGAATCATGCATTCCTCCCGTGTGTCTACTGTGTGTGCAGTTGTGTTCGCGCGTCTGCAATTTCAGATAGCAGCCGAGTTTTGTGGTTTCGCCGGTTATATGCAGTGCAGAAAGGATTTCAATTACTCCACCCACCCCCTCCCGTCCTCACATCCATTCGCCGGTCACTCGAAATCCATTACAGCAGAATTTTTTGTTTTTAAAAATGAAAGTCTATTGAAGGTAGTCGACGTTGATTAATTGAAACTTTAAAAAGTGGTGCCTTATACTCAAATTCGCCATTGATCAGTGCACAGCGATTTTGTGATAAATTAAAAAGATCCTGAGGTTGCTTTCAATTTTTTAAATGTTTATTTCATTTTTAGCGAATATCATTAGGTGAAGTGTATTTTTTCTGAGTTATTTCCAAAGCATTGTTAACGAAAGCACTTCATGTGATAAAAGTTTATTATCTGTTTTACTTCCAAGCTGTTGTTTACAAGAATCCTCCATAATTATAACGATGAAAATTGCTTCACGATTTCTTCAATAGACTGGACTTTTTTTTTTACTTCAAGTCAGATTGACACTGAATCGGAAAATTTCTTTTACAGCTTATCGTGGACTCAATGCTAATATAGTTTCCCAAGTTCATAGGGAGCCGCGGTGGTGTACTGGTTAGACTACTCGCTTCCCACCAAGACGAATCGGGCTCGATTCCCGACGGGTTCGACCCCGGGCTTTCTCTTATGCCGGACGATGCCTCTGGTAGGTGGGTTTCCTCGGGGATATCCTGTTTCCCCCGCCCTTGCATTCCGGCACTGCTCCACACTCACCTCGCTTCAAGCTCATCGACTTTCAAGACCTCGTTGTTAAGAGTCACCCAAATATTCCTACGCACTAATCCGGCTAGGTATGAAATGTGTCTGCTGTATATCATAATTTTAATCAGTAGACCAACATTTTGAAAATATGCTAAGGACTAGTTCCTTCGTAAGCAAAACCAAAAGATGTATTGTGGCCGCCACAAACCAGTGATGGATTTACACAAGTACTGATGTGTGCATTGATGATGTAAACATGTCATCGCTACCTTTTACAGTAAGTGATGATGTAAGGCGCTACCATCGGTAAGTGAGGATGTGCATATGGAAGGGAAAGCTGTCATGCACGTAGGCTTGAGAAGAGTGGCAAATGCACGAAGAAGACAGGATGGACTTACTTGACTTTTGCCTGTCACAAGTGTGGTCGTCAGTTCACGTGTTATGAAGTAAAAGGCGTTCAAGACAACGTGCGACGTGAAATACATAACCATAAGGAAAAACTATGAGTCGTGTGGCAACCATGTCAAACAGTGTACACATCATGCTCGAAAACCTGTCAGTGTTCTATGTGAACCTAATACCAGTGGATTTTTTTCTATATCAATCCGCATTCAGGGGCCTTCTGAATGATTATGTTGCTCCGAATCTGACAGCTTCGTCGAAAGATGTTTGCTCGTTCCTGTCAAGTAAGAAACAAAATTTAATAAACCAACTTACAGAAGAGATTGTAAAACAAGGGCCTCTAAAATATAATATATGGCTGGAATATATCTACACGAAACCAGAACCTAACGAGGACAAGCATGGCAGAAGGGCATTCAATACCCAGAGTGTACCACTCTGTATTGTATATGACATCGAAAATAGTAATGCGGAGAATATATAAAAGGTATGTTTCGAGGAAGAAGAAATGATGATGAAGGACTCGGGCTGAACACTTGATTCGGTGGATCATCTGCAGCTGAGAACGAGTGCATACCAACCTCTCACGAAATAATATGATGCCCTCTTGTTGCCTTCGAACAAACTATTGCAAATAAATATTTGTATGTAAAATTTTGTAATTAAAAATATATGTTAAATTTTCTGTGTTTTATTTATTTTATAAAACAACCCTCCGCTTTAAATAAAAATCATTTTAAATAAAAATACTTGCAGAAGTACTGTCTCCACTCGGTGCAAGTCGATAGCAGGCAACATAATCGAGACTACCCATGTGTGTGGAAAATAGATTCTAACATGGAGAGGGATGGAGCGAATGCAACTAATTACCACAACATATACTTTAAAAAACATAAACAAATATGACTGCCCCTTGTGGTAGTCTAAAGTGAGTAATTAGTGCCACCTAGGTGGCACTAAAATACCAATATGATAGAATGAGTATAGGCGATGGGAGTTCGAACGATTATGAGTAATTGGTGGAGGCCTTCCAACGAATTAACCAATGTGAAACATTGGCGGTGGGGGTAGCCCCTGGAAATTTAAGTTTTTTAAAATAATTTTTTATAAATTTTTAGTTTTTTAGTGTTGTTTAATAGTTTTTAACAATTTTTTAAAATTTTAAATCCTATTTATAAATTTTTGAGATTTTAAAGCTTTTTTAAGCTTTTTTTAATTTTATGATTTTTTAATTTTTGGGGTCAAAGGTCAATGGTCTTGAGTCCTAACGGGTCTGCTTGCCTGACAATAAAGTCGCTTGGGTCACTGATCCCTGTTAGAGAAAACGACTGAAAATGGATTTTTCTCGGGGTCTTTTTTATGAAGCTGGGAAAAATTGAAAATTTTTAGTGAAGGAAGATAAATTTTTAGGCTTTTTTTTGGGATAACACATGCGATTTTCAGGTTAAAAAAAAGGGTTAATTTTGGGTAAAATAATCGATTTTTGAAGTGATTTTTGGGTAAAAACTAGCGATTTTGAGAGAAAAATTACCGACTCCCCAGAGTCGGAGAGCCGGATCCTGGAATCCTTGTCTAGAACTCTCTATACCCGACTACTTGTGACTAAAGATTTGTTTTAGTCAATGTACATAAAACAGTGTCGGTTAATATTAAAAAATTGAATCCCGACCGATATTTGAGCCTATAAGTTTTGTAGGTGAGAGCTTCTCCCCAACAACTTCGGCTAAACTGACTGCTGACGAAAGAGGAATGTTGTATAGTAAAATACGATTAGGATACTGAACAACGTGCACAAATAAATACTTCAAGTTTTACAGCTTCACTTTATGGTTCCTGTTGAACTTGTTAGGGTGTCTATAGCATTATTAGGCATCAATAAATGCAGTAACAAACACTGTTACCATCCTAATTGTCAGAAAAATTTTTTTAAATCTCTTGAAATATTTTAGAACGAAGGCAAGCGAATAAGTGGCCAAACAAATATATATTTAGTTTATTCAACAAAATATTTTGGTGACTGTTTAATATATGTTGGCCCAGCACTGAGATTTTGTTAATTCAAGCTGGTATCTTGTTATGTGAACAAAATTAATTTGGTTGTTTTTCGAGTTTTCTTTAATCAAGTAAATATGTTGTCTCAACTAAATATTGTTACATGCTGACTCCTGAGGGGCGTATCCGAGTTCATGAGGGATGGGGTTTTAATAAAAAAATATAAGAAACTAAATTATATTCCTAATTTAGTCACTCCACTATTATTTACATAATTAAATTATCTGTCTGTACTTTTACTCTTCTTATTTTATATCGAGCGAAATATTTAATGTATATTTCAACTCTAATTAACACCCTTCTTAATTGCCTCTGTTGGTTACTGTCATTTAACTCACACTCATTATATACATGTGTACAGTCTATCTGTTGCCATCATTTATAATGTATTTCACTCAGGCATCTAGTCCAATAGTGCAGCCTGCCAGCTGCGTCCTTCACTGCTCAGACTTCTCTTCCGCCGTACACTTCTCTTGACGCTCGTTCTTCTATCGCTCGGAACACAACCACTCATTCATTCATCAACTCCAACTCCACTTCCGGCCTGGAGGCCTGAAGCAATACTTATAGTGTTGGGCGTGACCATCTGGAAGGTTCAACGCACCCCGAGTCGCGCTGAGAGAACGAGGCCAGTAACCCAGAGCATTATTCAGATAAACTAATAAATCAATACAACCAGGGTCAGCAGAATGCGCCGTTAAATATATAAAAGTTCCTACTCGCTCTCTGTGACTGATACGCTGGCACCCATCTCTCGCGCTGCCGCCGCTATCATATAACTACTTTCCATCATCTTCATTCGCGCGGGATGCGAAGCCAACGTCAGCGACGCGGAGCAGCAACACGTAACAATATATCCTTGGCCCTATACAAACACGTGTTTTGTGGCTGCAACAAACTTTTTTCCACAGTGCGTGTTCTAACAACCAGGGTTGAAAATACGAAGGAACGAGACCTAACTATAAAGGATGTTGTGAGCGACATATCACGGGCTTTGCGCTGACGTTCCTATTCACTTCCTTGGCGAGTGAGTCCCTAAAAACAGCCAGTTACTTTCGTCAAAAGCGTTTGGCGCGTTAAGGTGGCAGTATTCCTTCTTATCTTGGATTATTTACATTATTTATAATCAAACTTCCTTAAAAATCAAAGCTATATATTGCATTCAGGACTCATTTACAGAATTTCTTGTTTTTGCTGTTTCAGTTATATCTGTATTTTCAAATGCTAGACGGAAATTATAGTAAATTCGCCATTTCCTCACACTTTTTGAATCGGACTTTTGAAAAACCACCCTATTTATGACGTGTTTGGTTGTTTCCTAAATACCTATGCCTTGCATCGCAAGCGTTTTATACTTGTGTTTACATAAGAGTACAGTCTACCTTATTTTTAGTTAATTTGAACCTTAACTTATATTTTATGTATACGTGAATTCAGTTACAATTAATATGAATAAAAGCAGAGAGAAATTAGGTGTGTTGGCAATGCCTAACAAGAAATAGTTCTTACGCAAAAATTATTACACTGAGTGCGCACGAATGCGGTTAGTTTTCTATATGGCATAATTTTCTCGTCTCGGTTAAGTTTTGTTTACATGACGCGGAGGAATATTTTAGAATTAGGAAATTAGCAGGGCTTCAGAAAAGTTGGAAGTAACCGCGAATGGACTGATTACGGTTGCGGATGTTAAAGGAATCACGTGAGAAAAAGTTGTATTTTGAAATAATTGTTAGTTTTTTTTCCCCCCTGGGCATTGGCAGGCTTCGTATTTAAATATTGATTTAAGTGCGAATTAAGTTGTGAAGGGATATAAATCTAAGGTGATGCTGTTGAGGATCTGCTACCCAGGCCACGTGGCATGGGTAACTGAAGTTTGTGTAATGTTTTCTGTTGTGTTGTTGTTTAGTGTGTTTTTTTTTCCCCCCCCCCCCCATACATTTTTACTTCCTCAGAAAGCGCGATTAAACAGCGCGATATTTGCACACAGGTGCAGAAACCTGTAAGCGTTAGTAGTATGGTGAGTCTCCCCATAAAATGTGACAGTGTCTACAACTTTACACGTGGAAACATCGCTCTCGTCTCACCATCCTGTGTAGTTAATCAATCTAAGACGTCAGCGCGCAGATAAAATATACCCCCTTTTTTCTCTCAGTATTGCCAGCGAAAAAGTTGCCTTAAATTAGCGCGATGCGGGCCATAAATCCGAAGAAGGTCGCATATTTCATTGGGGAGTGGAAGAATTCCTCGCCATTAATGTACTGATAAGATAACGCCATCTCTGCAGTTAGTTTTTGTAATGTCTTCAACAACTTTCACACCACTTACACGAAAACTTCACTTCCCCTCATTTCGGTCACTGCTACTTTGGGGGCGGCTGCAAAGTTTGATATGAAAATAAAACAGCTGTAATCTGTTTTCAGTGGAAATATACCCTTTTGTTGAAGTCGGTTGTGGAATAATATTGTGCTTTACAATATACCTGATAACCTGTTCTGCAGCCTTGTAACTGTTACAGGATAGGCTTGCTGGCAGACTTACAGCAAAACGCTAGTTATTGTTACTATTCCGTGATTGCATTTGGTACTAAAAATATGCTGTAGCCTAATTACAGAACAGTCCGTTACTCCTACAGAGAAAATACTATATTACGCTGACCAGCGATCAGCTGTAATTAGTACTGGGATAGTTCTCAGAACATTCTTTACAATAGACTGTTCGCGGTAAAGTGAACAGTTTTGAGGGCCTAGTTGCTTTTTCCTTTCAGCCATTTTTTTACCCTTTAACCACTTTTTAAAATAACTTTTGCCGTGTAAGTAATAAACACAGTGTGTACATTCCACCGCTCTCAGAAGTGAAAGTCTAACTCTAAAATAAAATAGATTTATTTAATGGCCTATAGTAGTGAAATTTTATTGTTGTTGTCACTAAAATATTTTTAATAACTCATCTGCGCATTTTCTCTGTAGTTATTTATTAATGCGTTTTCTTTTGTTTAAATTATTTTTAACTGTATTTTTAGACTTCGTATGTTGGACAATTTTTATCCTGCTGTAACATAGGGCTCTGTACTTGGGAACTAAAGATTTATAGAAAAAAAACTTCGTATAAGTTAAATTTTCATATTGGAGCAATGTCAAATTCAGCGATTAAGTTCCCTGTCGTGCAAAGCATCAGTAATTTTTATATCTCATTATTATTGTACCAAATGGACGAATTCAAAGACGTTGTAGTAATAGAGGTAGGCCAGTACTACTTCACTTTTGATTGATTGAAACGGTTAAATTGATATCAAAGTGTTAATTGAATGGATGAAAGGGTTAGTAAAAAAAAGTTAATTTTTATTCGGATTAAATTTGTTTTATTTTTACTTATTATTACTATTTTTCTTTCTCTTTGGGTGACAGGAGCTCTGCACAATGTTGACGATGTGGTGTTCTGGAGGCGAATGACCATAGTGCCGCCGCCGCCGACCCTCATATGCTACCGGAATGACACGTGTGTCGTGAGACCAGGAGCCGCAACTCCCATAACTCACTGGGTGTTTGTAAAAACAATTGCTACCCGACACTTGGACTAATCATAGGGTCCGCGAGCAGGGGACGTGTCAGTGTAAGTCTAGGGCACCGGGCCCACATTTAGGCTGTTTTTGTTTTAGTGCCTATTATTATGTGATTTTACATGTTAATGTTGTCGGCAGGGGAGTGAAGCTCCCCCTCCAGGCCTCCTGACTGGAGTGAGTGTAAGTGTCGTGATGTCTGTCTAACATGTTGTTATGTTGTATACAAGTGTGCTATTTAATCTTGCGTGTAGTGTGTCGGTGAGTCCCTAACCGCCCGGGAGCAACCCTCGGGATAGGTTTTATCGTTTCAGAGTGTTGTGACATGGAATGAAATCCAGTATTAGTAACAGAAACAATATGAGGGGCCCTTGGGACCAGAGTCTGCCAGGCTTTGCCAGAGTCTGCCAGGACCTAGTCAAAGCAGAGCCTCCCCCTCCCCCCAACTCGACCATTCTTCAATGAGGATCGTCTTCTTCCCGACCTGAAACAGACTATCAGGTCGGTGCGTTATTTCAAGTAAATAATAGTGTTTGTAACATATAAAACACTATATGTATTAATTAATTAATTTTTAAAAAGTGTTTTTGTATTTTGAATTTTTTTGTAATTAATTTTACTATAATTATTTTCAATTCAATTAATTTTAATATATTGTGATAGTAGAAGCTTAAGCTAGATTAAATTGTTTAAGCTAGACAAAATAGCTATAACATAGTGATGGGTTGCAATGTTTTATATAGGTGTAGAGTTTAGTTCAAGAGTGGGCTAAAGCTCATTGTTTTCAAATTTTTCAAATTTTGAGGTGTTGGTAGGGATGTTGGTGGTAAATAGACGATTTTTATGAATATATTTTACACACGATAGAAATTCAGAGTGTTTAAACGATTTCTAAGAGTGACCTAAGTGTAAATTTTATGTCTTTTTGGGGGGGGGGGGGGGGTTGGGATATTGCTCGTAGATGGTGGTGGGAGATAGGCGACTTTGAATTATGCGATTTACATGTTAGTAGTGAAAAACGATCTGTTTTTCGAATGCAATTAAATGTTAGAGAAATTCAGAGTGTTCTACATATGAATAAATTACACTCATCGAATCGCAAATTTCAATTGACTACATGAATAATAAGTGCAATTACACGAGACTTACACATAATGTGAGTCTCGAGCTTAGAAATATAACTTACATGAGACAGAATTTTGACATTTGGTGTCGACAAGTGCAAACTCACTAAACGAAATCCAGCTAGCCAGTATGAAACTACACAAAGCATAGTCTTTAAATGAGTTCTATGTATGAATGAATAACACGAGAGACAAGTATAATTAACAACTACTGTCTTTAAACAAAATCCAGCTGGTCACTATGAATAAATAACATGTAAAAATCACACGATTCAGTCTGGAGAATATCTTATTGCAAAAAAACTCTGAATACGAATTAAACCAGACACAATACCGTGTGTCTATTCTGATAAGTAAAACATATTATACGATAGGAAATCTTACTCCAAATGATTTGTTTAAAAATAACCAACTTGTGTAGAGCATAATCCCACATCACTATATATATATGTGTGTGTGTGTGTGTGTGTGTGTGTGTGTGTGTGTGTGTGTGTACTGGAAAAAATACGCAAACATCCTCGAAGAGAAAATTATTTTTTATAATAACGAACATACTACAAATTTCCGTAAATAGAGGACAATTGTTAACGCAAATGTTATTTTCGGAATTTTCATCTAGCGAACACATAAATTGGAAATGGTATTGCAATAGTGACTTAACACACGAAAATTAATATCTTACCGATAAAATACTTTTATATTATAATGCGTACATTATAAAATGTTAATCGCAAATATCACTAGAGATGGTTACTGGTCTGTAGTTGAGGTAAGCCCCGATCGTAGCCTCGTCGTCTGCCAACTGTCTACCCGCCTGATGAACATGAGAGAGAGAGAGAGCTCCACACACTTGTCTTGCACAAGCTCCTACCACTAACTGAAGATGGCGGCGACTGTGTAAGTGAGGCCACTTCACTCCAGAGCTCCCTACAACCCCTTCCTCAGCTACCCACCCTGCCCTCGCCTGACTACTACCCCAGGCTACTTGCGATTGTCATTTTTTTCGGCACCAAGGCAAGATGGTGTCAACTTCCTAGTTGTGTACACATCGGGAGGACACTGCCTGCCACCCCTTACCAACCAACCCTACCTTGCACACCATGCCCTCAGAGCCAGTCCTACCCCACAATACCAGTCACATTGCACCCCCTCCCCCCAATCACTGTCTGCGTGGTCCTTGGGTTAATTCACCTGGGCTGACTGCAATTTTCATTTTTCCAACTGAGTCAAGAGGGTAGTGACTGGATACAGGTGTGAAGATGGCTCCCGAGGTCCCTGCACCTCCACCCCACCTTCCACCTTTACCACTCACCAGAGCGCATATCTTTTCCCGAGATGAAGACTGTCTGCCTGCCTAAATGACTCCCTTCCCTCGTGAAGCGAAGTTTGGACTCATCCGAATGCGTTAACCTGTCTTATTTGCAGCGAAATAAAATTTCCACACTCCTGCCAATCAGAAATTTATATCCCTGAAGCTAAATATTACCGGAAATATTTTCCAGATAACAATCCAACAAATTTTATATCTTGATGCAAGACATTAATTTTAAACCAATAAACTTTATGCCATTTTCAAAATCTTATTAAGGTATTTCCAGGAAACAAAGTATATTTTTCGCACAAGAGATATTTTCACTCGCTAAATTTTGTTTTAAAACATTGAAATATCACCATTTTTCAAACATGTATTATTCCATTTATCTAGGTTTCAAATATTATGATGGAAGACACGACACATGCATAAATATTCAAACTTTCAATCTGTTTTTTTAAATATGTGTATAGCAGACAAAAATATATATTTGACATGTAGACTTGTGTATGTCATTAAAATTTACTTATAACCAAAGTCTCAATTCAAAACCTTCCCAATCGATATTTTTGGATACACTATCTCCCATAAATATGTATTCACTCGAACTTATCGTCACTGAGACTGGTATTTGCAGCTGGTTGCGGTAGGTTATGTCGAAAATCATCACGTTCACGTGTTATTGTATATTTCATACAATCCGATTCTGTGTAATTTCTTGTGATTAAATTATTTCCCTCTCGTTCTGTGATATCATGTAGTTTAGACAGTACATTTACTTTCTCAGGAGGAAGATTATTACTTTTTACATATCTTGACATGACCTAAGTTATTCGTTCGTGCAAATTGGCGAAAACAGTTTTTTTTTTTGCAATTAAGAATCGTACAAGATGAATTCTTCTAACATTTGCACTTCTCATGTCTGTGAACATTGTAGGCGAAAGTGTGAATTTTCCTACAGTATTTGCAGAATAGTGTATTCGGTGGTATCTCCATTTTCTTCAATGTAGATTAAATTAATGAACTTCAGTGTGAGGAGAAAGTTTACTCCCGAATAGATGTTCACCCTACAGTGTCAGAATGACAACTTACTTGTTTCTGTATCAATGTACTGTTTTAAACAGCTTGAGGTTTCTTTAATGACAATAAAATGTATTGTGTTCTATAATATTTGTATCTTAATTGCAGGGGTATGCATACTAACTCACCATGTGATTAAATCTAACTATGTTGGATGGAATACGTCTTTACTTGGCATTCAATTAACATGACTAATTAATAATTTAATTTCAGGAATGTAGAAGGGAGAGATGGGTTTAAAAGTATTTGTAGGGAATTTTGAAAGACTTTGTTTACTAAATGATTGTGTTGGTAGGAGGTTAGTCTGCTGAGTAAACCATTTTGAGCTGTGGTTGTCGATGGTTTTCTGTTTTAAACGTGCTTATGTAAGAGGAATTTAGTTTTTCACACTAACCTTTGCTTGATTATTTGTTATGTAGATTCCTAAGTTGTATGGAATAAAGTTATTCGTCTCAGATATATCTTTTCGATATAAATAATTAGTTATTAGTTGGAATGTATTATCCTAAAAGATGTGTGATATGATTGCAAAATGGCCGCCATTTCCCTTTAAATTTTGCTGAACTGTATTGCAATATCGTGAAAATTGATATATTCTTGCTTCAATAGAAGGCATTTCTAGCTGGATACGTGTTATTTCAGTAAATTTACATCCAAATTTGTTTTCTAAGGAAATCGATATGGAAATAATTTCGAGTGAGTACATATTTTACGGTAGCTAGTGTATCTATAAATATCGATTGGGAAGCTTTTGAATTGAAACTTTGGTCATAGGTAAATTTTAATGACATACACAAGTGTACACATAAAATATGTATTTTTGTCTGCTATACGCATATATTTAAAAACATATTGAAAGTTAGAATATGCATGCATGTGTAGTGTCTTCCATCATAATATTTGAAACTTAGATAAATGGAATAATACATGTTTGAAAAATGGTAATATTTCAATGTTAAAAAAATGTAGTGAGTGAAAATATCTCTTGTGCGAAAACTATACTTTGTTTCCTGGAACTACTTTAATAAGGTTGCTGAAAATGGGATAAAGTTTATAAGATTAATATGCATTTCTTGTATTAAGATATAAAATTTGTTGGAATTTTATCTTTGGATTAAAATTTCCTGTAATATTTAGCTTCAGGGATATAAATTTCTGATCGGCAAGAGTTGCAAGATTTTATTTTGCTGCAAATAAGACAGGTTAATGCATTCGGAAGAGTCCAAACTCCGCTTCATGAGGGAGGGAGTCAGTCAGGCAGGCAGGCAGACAGTATTCATCTCGGGAAAAGATATGCGCTCTGGTGAGGGGTAAAGTTGGGATGTGGGGTGGAGGTGCAGGGACCTCGGGAGCCATCTTCACCTCTGTATCCAGTCGCCACTATCTTGACTCAGTTGCAAAAAATGACAATCACTGTCAGCCCAGGTGAATTACCCTCAGGACCTCGCAGACACTGCTTGGGGGGGGGGGATGTGCAGGGTGGCTGGCATCGTGGGATCTGACCTGCTCTGAGGGCATTGCTTGCAAGGTAGGGTTGGGGGGAAAGGGGTAGCAGGCAGGGTCCTCCCGATGTGAACACAACTAGGCAGTTGATGCCATCTTGCCTTAGTGCCGAAAAAATTGATTATCACGAGCAGCCTGGGGTAGCAGTCAGGCATTGGGTTGGTGGGTAGGAGCAGGAGGGGGTGTAGGAAGCTCTAGAGGGAAGTGACCTCACCTACCCAGCCGCCACCATCTTCAGTTGGTGACAGAAGCTTGGGCTAGAGAGAGATATGTGCAGCTCTCTCTCTTTTGTCTTCATCGTGCAGGTAGACAGTTGGCAGACGACGAAGCTACAATTGGAGCTTACCTCACCTACGGACCGGCGACCATCTCTAGTGAATGCCATAATTAACATTTCATGGTGTACACATTTTAATATAAAAGTATTTTATCTGGAAAATATAAATTTTTGCGTGTTAATTCAATATTGCAATAACATTTTCAATTTCTGTGTTCGCTAGACGAAAATTCCTAAAATACCATTTGTGTTAACCAGTGTGCTCTATTTAAAGAAATGTTTGTGTATTTTCCGTTAATATATAAAGTGATGTATTACACTCTACGCAAGTGGGTTGTTTCGAAACAAATCATTTGGGGTAATATTTTCTATCATTATATATTTTTATTATAAAAATATATGCTCGTTATTGTGACTGATTTAAATCGTATTCAGATTTTTTTTTAGCCGTAAGATATCATTTTCCAGGCAGAATACTGTAATTTGTACATGTTATTTATTCATACTAACTAGCTAGATTTTGTTTAAAGACAGTAGTTGTTCGTTATACTTGTCTTTCGTGTTATTCATTCATATATAGAACTCGTTTAAAGACTATGCTTTGTGAAAATTCATCCTGGCTAGCTGGATTTCGTTTAGTGAGTTTGTACTTGTCGACACCAGATGTTAAAATTCTGTCTCATGTAAGTTATATTTCTAAGCTCGAGACTCACATAATTGCACTTATTATTCACGTAGTCATTTGAAATTTACGAGTCGATGCATATAATTTATTCATATGTAGAACACTCTGAATTTCTCTAACGTTTAATTGCATCTGGAAAACAGATCGTTTTTCATTACTAACATGTAAATCGCATCATTCAAAGTCGCCTATCTGCCACCACCGTCTATGAGCAATATCCCCCCCCCCCAAAAAAACATAAAATTTACACTTAGTGACTCTTAGAAATCGTTTAAACACTCTGAATTTCTCTCGTGTGTAAAATATATTCATAAACATCGTCTATCTACCACCAACATCCCTACAAACACCTCAAAATTTTAACAATTATAAAACAATGATCCCTAGCCTACTCTTGCACTAAACTCTGCACTTATATAAGACATTGCAACCCACCACTCTGGTCAGTCGCCTTCAGGACATCACACCGTCAACATCGTACAGAGCTTCTACTAACCCCTACCAAAAAGAAAATCAAGAAAAAAATTAAATAAAGATATTTAATCCGATTTAAAATGACCCCTTCCTTGATTCCCCTTTAAATAAATTTACCCCCTTTTTGATTAACCCTTTAAATCATTTTAATTAATCCTTTGTTATCAATTTAACCCTTTAATTCAATCAAAAGTGTAGTAGGACCGGCCCGCCCCTTCTACTCATGTTGGGGACAGTTGGAGACATGAGCAAGAAAGTATAAATACACCTGTTTATTTATTTAAGTAAATATCCTGTGGTAAAATTACTTTTTAGAATTCATGCATGATAACATTTACAGGTAGTCTTGTTGTACACTAGGTACAAAGTGTTTCAATGGAAACCATAAAAACACCATGGTGATCACACACTGGTGACTTTGCTGAAAAAACATAGTCACAAATTACTGACTTGTTGGCGGTTAATTGAACATGACGAACACCCAGCATGCAATGTGGCGCGGTGGTAAATCATTGGATTTGCGTTTGGGAGGGCACTGGCTCTATTCACGGTCCCGCCCACAAAGTAAAATTAAGAGACGCAACTTAGTGCTAATTTGGTGATTGCTATTTTGGTGAGCCCTTATTTGCCTCTATGTTTGAGATATTAAGTAGAATTTGCTGCCAACGTTACAACTCTTAAACATATTTATTTCAATTTTCAAACAAACGTTTTAGTTACTGCTAATCTAATAACACATTGGTACAAATGTTATAATTAAATGCTGTCTTTAATAACTCTAACATGTAACTAAATGTGTGTTTAACAATTAATGTTAGAGAATTCATAGGTTGGCAACTCTGTTAACTGTGCAATCGTTTATTTTAATGTTAATAATTGTACACATTTCTTTCTTTCAAAAAATCATTGTCGGTGATATAAATGACTCTTGTACCATTTATTCTTAGGCAATCTGCATTTGTAAATTCAATAAAGTTCAAATCCAATTCCTGCAATTGATTGCAAACATCAACTCCACATTTTTTAGCAACGAAAATAAGAGCAGAAACAAAACAACTTAACGCTCGGGCTCTGACACTGCATGCCTACATCAAAATTGTATAATTTATGAATGATGATAAAAATAATTAAACTTTAATTTACTTGTGACTTAAGTATGTTCAAAAATTATATTGTTTATAAAATATACATCTTTCTTTTTTAATGATCATTATTTTAATTTTGTAAACCAGCTGGCGAAGTCATTCTAGCCACTACACCACCGCGGCCTCGGGTGTGCTTGTGATGCGTAGTAAGAAATAGCCATGCAAAATATTATTATACGCTGTTTACGGTAAAATGAAAACTTTTGAAAGTCCTGCTTAAGATCTATTTGTATGCAGGTTGTGTATTCTTCCGTGTTATAAACAAGTAGTATTGTCATCGGCCTGATCACTTTATTCATACGTCGGTCAAGTGAAACTATAAAATTATTAGAAAAGTAAATATTCTGCAAATCTGCTCACTTTTACATTTTGACGCATTAAAAATCAGAAAGAAAAAATATTGAAGGTATTATGAATGGTTACCTGAGACGTTTTATTCGACGCATATATATGGAACTACTTTCCCTCCAACGCTGCCAACTTTACTGGGCACATGTCACTCAGTGAGCCCGTTAAAATATATGCCACGTAGGAGCAGTGACATTTTTCTAAGGTTACATTTCAAAAGTACTCACTTTATCGTGAACAGCCTTTAAGGGACCTATGTACCTGCGCGTTCAAGGTCAAGAAGCGAGGAAGCGATACGGGCGACACTAACACGCACGCCTAGCGCCTCATCGCTCGTACGCGCAAGGCGTGTAGTGTTTCCGTCCTAACGCTTTACTGCGTAAACTGGATGTGTAACTGTGGGGTTTCATTACACGAGATGAAAGTACCACCCTGATACTACCTGTGTATAATCTTACTTTTGTCTTACCGCTTAAAGAAACCTCATAGGTAAGCGTTAAAAATACGATATTTGACCACTTTCACGATTTTTTTCTCCATTAATACGCTTAATATGATAAAAGTAAAAAAAGTTAGCGATATAGACAATAGTTTTTGTATCCTTTCTGGCAAAACTTCGTATTTCCAGAACATTTATTTACCGAGACACGCGGTTAGGCGCAAACAACGATTTCACAGTAAACGTTTCAGTACATAGGACCCTTCAACAGGTTGCGCACGAATGCGCTGCGTGGACCGTTTTGGCGTAAGTTTCTAGACTTAGCTAAGCTTTGTTTGCATAAGTAGGGAGGGGAGAATAGTCTGAACGTACATCTCAAACAGGATGTCAGGGTCACAGAGCAAGTAAGGAGACAAGAGCGGACACTTCCATGTTGTAACGATATTCTTATTTTGAAGTCTTTTCAGGGGGTGGTGGGTGGGTGGTAGGCGCCTGGATTAATACCAACAGCAGACACGCAATACGAAAAATAGTCACGTAGTTTAATAAAACAAAAATAATAGTTGTTAATGATTATTTTGTGATAAACACGCTTCATTTAAGTAGTTAATAATCACGCTGTGTCCAATGTTTAGTAAAAATGCTTATTTATAAAAAAGAAGATTGTATTGTTTTTTTTTTTTTTTTTTTTTTTTAGACTTGTCGGGTAACATTTACAATATGTTTGCAGCTTGCACTATTCTTGATAGGTTCTAGAATGGCGTTTTAAAATTGCTTAATTAGAACTTACTTGACTAACACCATTTATTTGCCGAATGCTGTTTTCGGCAACAATTAAATATATACCTGTGCTGTTTGCGTTAGTTCTGTCTTTGAAATGTTTACGTTACCTCCAATTGTGACCAACACAAATAGAATAAATCTTGCATAAGCAGTGCAGAAAACGGATTAAATATTTCTAATCGTTTTAGTAAATAACTAAATGAGCACCTGAAATATATGTAGGTTAAATCAGTATGTTTGAGATACAAAACACTCATAGTTTTGACTTAAAACCGGTCTGTTCCATAAAATCGTTAATTATAATGGTAAAATGTCTATGTTGGTGTTTCCACAGGCACTTACTTCAAATAACGCGATTGTAAGCCCTATCTAGTGTCTCCCCCCTGGTCAGAGTAGTATAGGCTATTCACGGTAAGGTGAGCACTTTTAAAAGTCCTCTAATTTGGAATATTAGCCAATAAATATATTTTATTTTAGCATTATACGTTAACTCTAAGTGATGTATGATATACACACTGTGTTTATTGCTTAGACAGCAATATTTATTTAAAAATATGGTTAAAGGATAAAAGATGGCTGGAAGTAAAAAGTAACTAGGGTCTCAAAAGTGCTCACTTTACTGTGAACAGCCTGTAACATACTATAGTTGTTGGGTTCAGAATGAAGGTCCTCCCGTGGAGCCAGCTAGTGCTGTGAAGGACAGAAAGGTCTGCTCTCTCCACCCCTGCAGCCCCTGGTAATTTACTCACTGAGTGGATAATTCCGGGCACTGCCTTGCTGGTTGTCCTACTCTCCAGGGGCTCGGCTTTATCTCCCGCGCCGGATAAGTATCAGCGATTACGGCCTGTAAACAGAAGATCGTGCGGTGGCTTTACGGCTGCCTCCAGGCGACGTGGGGCCGCGGAGGCTTACTCCCGTCTCCCACCTAGGCGAACAAGGTTCGATCCCCGGGTAGGTCTCTCCCGCGGATATTCGCACGTGGGAATCGTGCCGGTCGATGTCTCTTGTCGGCGGGTTTTCTCGGGGCTCTACTGTTTCCTCCCTCCCGATTTTGTATTCCGGCGCTGCTCCATACTCACCTCGCTTCACCTTCATCGGCTCCACTCGTCAACTCACTCCAGGAGACGTGGGCTAACTGCTGCCGTACACAGACACCTCTATTACCTGACCGCACGAGGCAGGAATCCGGCCAAACGCTCCTGGCTCAGCCTTCGTGAGGAGCCATCTTTGGCAGTAAAAAAATTGTGCACTGAGCACTTTCTCATCTTTCAGTAGTTGTGTGATATTTTATAAAAAAAAAATAACTGGCTTATCCCGGCGAACGTTGTTCCGCCTCTTTCACGTCCTCTCTACTACGTCTGGTACGTCGACCAATGTTTGACCATGGTATTACTGGCATTTTTCTCTTTTATATCAACAAACATTTCCTGCAAGTATGAGCATAATCGGCCCGTAAATATAGACGTTAGACTCCAGCGCCACCTATCGGAATGAAATATAATTAAAAATCGTACTCACCATCTCAATAACATATGGTGTGAATATGGTCTCAATTAGTCCAGTGGTTTGTCAGTGATGATGCGGTTTAGTCACGCGCAAAGGATTTTATGTATAATGATAACCGTTTCTATATAATCTATTCATGGGTAATGCCAACTTTTCTAAAGCCTCGCTAAAGGGTTATTTGAGGCTATTCCTTCGCCTCATGCAAACTATGCTTATCTGAGTATAAAAAACTACACCAAAGGTGCTAAGCATCACATTCGCGCGTACTTAGTTTAATAACGTTTAGCATGAGAACTACTTTCCTTCTAAGCATTAACAACACACCTATTTTCTCTCTGGTTTTATTAATATTAATTATAAATGAAATATCATAGTTTATACATAAAATATAAGTAATAATTAGATTTAACCAAAAATAAGCTAATTTTGTTCTGACTGTATATAAAACGCTTGTGATATATTACATATTTACGGAGCATCCAAACACGTCATACATAGGGTGACTTTTCAAAGGTTTGTTTACTCTAAACGTGTGAAGATACTGTGACTAGATTATAGCTATAAATTAGTGGGAAATATATATTTTTACGATTTCACTGAATAAAAACACGTAATTCTTCCAAACTGAAATAATTTTTTGTGGTATGTAAAAAATTTTTTTTCTGTTTTTGAAAGTTTCGTTGAACTCGCAGTTAAATTTTCTCGCATTTTTACCCTATTTTCGTAGCACAGATTTTTATAAAATAAAACTTGTTACAGAAAAACCCTATGGCCCAAAGTGTGACACGTAAAGAGCCCAATACGAGCCAGAAAATATGGGAAAGTAGACGAAACGATACCTTGTCTACTGTCGTGCTGGCGTATACAGGCTATTCACGGTAAAGTGAGCACTTTTTAAGGCACTGCTCAATTTTTCCTTTGAACTAATTTTCATATTTCCGCCACTTTTTAATCTAAACATTTCAATGTGACTAACAAACAAAAGTAAACGTCTGAGGCTGTAATAAAACATATTTTTCAGGGCTTTAAAAAGTGCTCACTTTACCGTGAACAGCTTATATAAACGTTACAACTATTAATGAAGCCAAACTATTCGCAACCTTTCGTCGATGCAGTTTAATATATTTGGTGCGGTTTTTCGTAATACCTGACGCAGATCGTGGGAACGTAGAAAAAAGACGGAGTTTAATGGTTTCTTACACGTAAGCATGGGCGAAGGAATGGAATGTGGTCGAATGAGAAATTTTGCCTTCAGGTAAAATTGGCTTGCTACAGCCGGAACGGACAAGGCAATGCGGAAAGTTGAGAAACAAATAAGTTTCGCCAAAATAGGTATTTCCAAAATTATGATATAGTAAAATTGTTTATGCGTTTTACAAACAATACTTTGGATTCTAGTTGGGAGGTTTATTTGTGACAAAACAATATTTTTACGGCAGAATGTCGTACGAAAATTACAAAATTAACTGTGTATCCCCCGTGTTTACAATAAACGTGTTGTGTACTGTGTTTGCTTGTTTAAAGTACATTAGCCTTATATGTTCGTCATCAACTCTAGTTAAATAGCAGTGAGTTTACTACTTCACAGTATGTTTAAACCGTTCCCGAATCACTGATTCTCGACTCATCTCATAGACTAAAGATGAGGTAGACCGATCTCGCTGGCTGCGCACAACCAAGATCCGTGTCCCAACATTGAACCGCTTTTCTGCCAACACGACTAGCGAAATCAGTGTGGTTTGGATTGTAGGTTAGAAAACTGATTTGTAAACAAATGATTTGAGATGTATGTATATTTCGTCTAACGAATTTGTAATGCAGTTTGATTAAATTCAAACTGGTAAAAGTATTTTATTAATATAATAGTGCTTATCAATTCACAATTACGATATAAAGAAACACGTTCATCACTGTTGACCATGTGACTTTGACTGTTGTATGTTTGGGGTAGGACAGTGTTGTGTACATGCGCAGAAGAATAAGCGGTCTGCCTCATCTTTAGACTATGGCGCAACCCTCTTACCGCCACTGGGAATAGTTTATTTACAGAATGTTTAGATAACAACGTTATAGAGATAATTGGAACGAACGTGGATGTTTTTAAGAACATGTATGTCCACTGTTCCACTATACATTTGAAATTACAAGTACGTCACCATCAGTCAAACGACTCAATTACTTCGGCCTTGTTAACGTTTATTCTTCTAAGATTGGGAAGCTCAATGTTTTCAGTTTGGCAACTCAAATTTTTCGCCAAGGTAAGCGCTAGTGTCGCATTGTAACCGGATTTTTTTTCTATTTTATACGTTAAAAAAATAATTGTAATAATCATAAATCAAATATAAAATAATTTCTTAACTAAGTGAAACATTACTCTTTTATTATTCATGTAGATTAAATTTTTAAATAAAATTGACCTCTTTGGAATACTAGCGCTTACCTAGAGGCGGAAATATCCCCTATGCCGAAGTCTCCCACAAGAAAAGTCGTTTGTTCCTAACCTGAGTACAATTAAGAGTGGGATGGATCCCCTCTCCCCCCTTTTTTTTTCTCAGTCCCAAGGCCAAGAAGCGAGGGAGCGATACGGGCGACACTAAAACGCACTTCTAGTGCCTCATCGCTCCTACGCACAAGACGTGCAGTGTTTCCTTCGTAACGCTGTACTGTGCAAATCAGATCTGTAACATAGGTGTTTTTATTACACGCGATAAAAGCCTACAGATTAAACTACGTACTTATCTTTGTACTTTTCTCCTGTCGCTTAAGGAAACTGCATAGGCAAGCTTTAAAAATTCGATATTTGACCATTTTCTACAATTTTTTTTCTCCAAGAATACGCTTAATATGACGAAAGTAAAAAAAAAACAGGGGCATAAATAATTGTTTATCTTTTCTGAAAAAAGAATGTCGTATTTGCAGAATATTTATTTCCCGAGATACGCGTATTCGCGCAAACAACTGTTTCACAAAAAACGCACGGGCCCATCCCATTCATAACCTTAGCCTTGTTGTCCGCCGGATAAGTGGCATTGATTGCAGATCAGACAGACGGTCGGATACACAGGTAGGCGTGTTCGAGGGAGGGGATAGTGCATGAGTCACCGTGAAGACGGTAACATGTTAAAAATAACCTCGCGTCCTACCGCAGACGTGACTGCGGTGAATAATGGTCTGGCTCGGCCAGCATCGCGAGACAAAATGCGAGTTGGCGGAGGCCACAACCACGCCCACCACACAACTTGATGATGATGCCTTGGCGATATTACGCTCCTCCCCCATTTACACCCTGCAAACGGGTCTTAGTGGGAAGTTATTGTTTTTTTTTTTTGTGTTGGCCAAGGCGACACGCGCATACACGTGCCATGTATGTTGGAGGAGGATTGGTCAAACTACGAAGAAAAGATGTGATGCGTGTACGTGTAGCCTAACGTATATATGTGTGTGTTTACTATGTCCAGTGTATAAACTTTGTATACTGTAATTTGACTTGTCCAATATCCTTGTACAGCTATGTATTGAAAAAAGATCTTACGGATGAAATAAAACAAAACAAAAACGTATGAATGTGTGTCGCCATGGTCAACAAAAAAAAAACATATGTAAACATACACACGTTCTCTAGTTATGTGGTGATAAAATTTATGTGAAGTGGCCACTTATAATTATAATAACCATAACAATAATAATTGTAAATAGATGTTTTGGCCACTTACAAATAATTTTGCCGCCGCTGGTTTTGCTGTCAAACATCTTTAAAAAAATTAAAAAAAAAAAAAATCTGTTTCCGTAGAAACGTTTATTTTAAGGGATCCACAGACTCCCACGCTTCCGTAAAATTGGCAGCGATGCATGGACAGTAGTTCCTTGTACTTACGTCTTAATGAAAGTGACACGTTTATGCGTGAATACCGAATTTATTTATTTATTTCGGTTTATTATGTCCATAAAGGTAATAATCAGCGTATTAATGACATATAGCTATGCATTCCTAACAATTTAAGTGATACACTTGATCAACGTATGAATAAAGCGGTAGGGTACGTGGAAATGTGTGTTTTAATTATAGCGGAAGAATACTAAAGCACCTTTCTCACATTGTGGCTACATAGCCCATAGTTGACACATTTATGTGTATTAGTTCACTTGTTTTCACATACCATATTTAACTTGCAGTTCAGAGCAAGGGGAATGTGAATTGTGAACTCCTTGAACTATAGTCCATTCACG
The DNA here is from genome assembly GCA_029891345.1 of Dryococelus australis. NCBI lineage: Eukaryota > Metazoa > Arthropoda > Insecta > Phasmatodea > Phasmatidae > Dryococelus > Dryococelus australis. The sequence goes on along the minus strand of CM056996.1, from coordinate 112,775,556 downwards.
GTTCTATAAACTGTCACTAGATAGCACTGGCATGTCCATGCGCTTCCTTCAGAAGAGTTATAAGGCATAGAGTTCGGTTAGCATTTAGCTGCCGCCATTACTGTGAGAGTAAGTATTTTGATTTTTAAACAGTGTGTGGTGTTGTTATGGTCAGAAAGGAGTGTACATTTGCCCGAAGTCTTCGAAGCATTCAGCGGTAAATACACAAGTGTTAAAAGTAATTGTCTACGCATCTAGTGTTATCAGACAGCGTACAGAAAAAATAATTTTTAATTCAAAATAATGAGAATGTAAATATTTAAATAAAATACGTTTATTTTCAATGGGGTGCCAAAGCTCAATTTAAAACAATTTAACGTGTACATTTTTCCTCACTAGCCGATGTCAGCACAGCACAACTGCCACTGTTTTAATTAATTTTGATTGCCAAATATACGTTCTATTTACAAACAGTTTATTAGTAGAAGTTTTATCTAAATAAAATAGCATACTTTAATGTCAACAACATTATCAAACGTCTATTGTATATTATTTATCAAAATACTTACTCTCACTGTAATGGCGGCAGCTAAATTCTAAGCGAACTCTATGAGTTATAACTCTTCTGAAGGAAGCACATGGACATGCCAGTGCTATCTAGTGACAATTAATAGAACTACAACGAATAATGACGCTTGCCCCGTGAGGACTCTTACCCCAAAATAACTAATTAAAAACGCAGGGAAATTAAAAACAATATACTTAAACTCCATCACGGATACAGTCCGAAACAACGCCCAAACAGGACGGCTAAACAACTGGGAGTTTATTATTAGGTATAGCGTTACACTGCCGATAATAATCGTGCACAGAACGAAACTGGCTCAAAGCTCCTGTAAAAACAATTTGTATCTGCAATAAATTTTCCCTTGCGCCGTGTTAGTTTGCCACGAATAAATACTACCCAACTCCAAGAACTGAATACTACATGTACGCAACTGAACACTACAATAATTAAACGTTTTCTAGTGCCATGCCATTTTTCAAGCACATTTAAGGGTCATGCATTTTTTTTAAAACATTTCAAGGACAATTTATCATAACATTTAAGGCGCGAGGGTCGACTTCGCCAGGGCTGCCAGATTATTTTTTGTGGAAGTCGCCTAAATGGCCAATCTTTTGTCGCCAAAATGTCACTCAATTTGGTTACACTTTATATTAAATGCATTTTTTAATTTATTGTGGATTTTTCATGTAATATTGTATATATATCAAACACGAATTGTTTTAAAATTTAAAAAGTACACAGCTTACACAAAATTAAAAAATTTGTCAAACACATAAAGAATCGCGTGATATTCGATTCGCCTATTCATACACACCTGACAAATTTGCGAGTTCAATGACCTGCAGGCTAGATTCTACAGACTTGTGTACAAATTTGTCGATGTCAACTGCATATTGGGTGCCTGCTGTCACAGTGGAAGGCGACGATTGGACCTGCATTCTCTAGGAGGTGCCAACCACAGTGTGTACCAATGACATATTTTGAATTCCAAATTGTCCCAAACTGAATCCGCGAATTCTTCATGTCTCTTCAGCGAGTAACAAGAGCCTGCACAAGAGATCCTCTTCGATTGTATCAGCAGTGGTTTCCGTTAAAAAATAATAATAATAATAATAAATAAATAAAAACTGATCTTACTTATGAGTATTAATTATCTTGTTTACAATCAGAAATATACCAATACTAAGTGAATAATTCCAAGTAGTACAAATATCGCAAATTCGTTAACAAAAATCGCCTAAATTGCAATAGTCGCATTTTCGTAATTTTTGGTCGCAAATTTTGTTTTGATGTAGCCCAAACGGCTATAAATCACCCAATATGGCAACCCTGGCGGGATAGCTTGTTGGTTGCGAGAGGTCGCGTCTGTGGTACCTACATTTGGCAACCCTGCGCCGCTGATCGGGGGCTAGCAGCGCACTATATCACTGTGCGTACGCGGGCCTTTTGTTTGTCCCGAATGCGCGGTCGTAAACACTCACTCGGGAACCTTCCAGAGCGACTTTGGCTGGCGGCCGGAGGTGTGATCTTTGTTTCTAGGGGGGGGGGGGGAGGGAGGTTCGGCTCACCGATAACCGGTGTGGGGACAGGTATTTTACGATTATCGCTCCTGCCGCCACGTGCAAGGAGTATGGTGGCAGTATTGCTTCATCCGCACCGCCACCCATTCACGCCGCGCCGACTTTCAGAGCTCGCCATAGCAGCGCGCCTTCTTGGCAGTCACGGCAATATCGAAGCATTAAAAAAATCAATTAAACATGTAAAATATAGTCTATTTATTCATTCTTACATTAGGACAGTGGCGTTTATTCCGTAGACGCAATGTAAGCAATGCTTTCCCTATACTTATTGGAAATCTTTGACACTTTATAGTTTTCGCCTTAACTTTAAACTCATTTAATTCTGAGTTTCCCGTTTCTGGTTCGAGAAACAGAGGTTTTGTGACTCCCGTACTGTACACGCATAGTGCTGCTATCTGGTATTTATTTCTACAAACGCGAGCGGATAGTGACAAATCGATGAATCGAACTCGCAAGCAACACCACGCCACCGTGTTACTTCGATATGGTAAGCAATCGTTCTGTTTGCGTCCTCCAGTCCTATATTTTTCCTTGGAAAGTGGATGAAAGTGTTAGGGAGAACGGGAGTTTTCTTATAATTTGTGATGTGCTCTGTAAATAATATCCAGTTTAATTATTATTACATTAATTTCGTTTCCGTTTTCATAACTAATGTTGAGTATTATAAAACGGTAAATACACGTGGAGGGTTAGCAAAGTTGGAAGTTGCGTTTGTTAGTTTGTTAGTAGAAATTGCTTAGCGTGTAAAAAAAAACTCACTACACGCCACTGCTTTAGGATGACCACTCGACCTGGAAAACCTGGAAAAGTAGTTTCGAGTTGAGTTGAGGGATTCGGGCGGCTCTTAACAACGGAGTCTTGAGAGCTGATGAGGGTGAAGTGAAGTGAGGATGGAGCAGCGTCGGAATGCAAAAATGGGGGAAACGGGAGATCCCGAGGAAACCCTCCGACCAGCGGCATCGTCTGGAACGATCACCATTTGTGATAATCGGGGAGTAACCCGGCCGGGAATCGAACCCGGTTCGCTTTGGTGGGAGGCGAGCAGTCTAACCGCTCAGTTACCTCGGCCGCTCTGGAAAAGTCAGCCGATTTTGTAGTTACAGGGAAAAGTCAAGTGAAGTCAGGGAATTTTAAGAATAACCTGGAAATATTTAGTAAACATACAGTAAATATTAAATTTTCTAATATTAAGCAACACGTTAAAGAACAAGAAATATTTTGAACAAAACAACCGAAAACGGTTGAAGGAATATAACGTAAAATATCCAAGGAATCATCTTTTTGGAGTGGTGTTTAGTTTTACAGTAAATAATTTTATCACTACATATGATTTAGAGTTGGCAACAGAAAAGTTGTGACGTAATGTTGAATGGAAAATGTATTTGTAATACGCTAAACAAATATATTGGAACCACGTATGTTATAAATAAATTTATATATGTTATTTGAACAACTGAAAATCAATGTGTAGAAAAGAAAAATTGCAAATGAATAACAGTATCAAAACTCATGTGTGTTTATGTGAGTTAGCAGTCTTTTTCCTGCCATTATTTTTTTTTTTTTTGTTTTGTTTTGAACATCACTTTATCTAAGCGAGGATTTTCTTCACTTAGGTGTGAGGTATTGCTGGAAATTTTTGCAAGGCCACTTTCCCGCGTCCTTGGGAGAAAGGGCCTAGCAATGCAATTTTCAGAAAAAGATTTCCTATCATTACCGGGTGAACAGCTTAGAGGAATAAAAAAGTAGAATTTTTCATTAAGCTTCACATTATTCGGAAACTTGGCTGTTAATTGTGTTGTAATGTTTTTTCTTATCCTTGGCATGAGAAAATTTTGAATGTATGCCTGTATACATACTTTTAGAGTCACTTCTGATGGTAGTTTTTAGGAAAATAATTTGATATAATTTTTCCTACCAAAAATCGAATTACTGTACTTAAAAGAACCTGGAAAATTCACGGAATTTTTTTCAGCTTGAAGTAGTGGCCACCCTGTTTTTCCAACTTATTTGAAGCCCTAAAGCCTCTGCCACACTGTCGAATTTTCGCCTTCAACTATATTTGACATTCAAATTTGTCGACAAAATATGGCTCAAATTTTTCCTTCCAACAAATTTTATTAAATAATCTTGAATGTGTTTAACAATCAAAGTTTTTTTTACTGGGAGGGAATGTAATTAGAATAATTATTTAAAAATTATTTTCATAGTGAAATATTGCTTATGTTTTTTCATATGGTCCATTACAGAAATAAATGTTAGGAATGTTGTAGTATATTTTATACTATCGCTTCTTTACGAAATGAAAATTTTATTTATAAAGCTCCTGTGACACTGTCAAATTTTTCCGTCATTCTACTTCCAATAAGTTTGGTCAAATAATGTCAGACAGTTATGACGTCATAAACGCCGCCATATTTGTCTGAGAAAGTTGGATGGCTACAATTTACATCAAACATTTGAATATTTCTAATAGTTCTAATAATCCTTTGATGTTTTATGGTATCAGCCAATCAGATTCGTGCACGACAAAAATTGATGTCAAGAAACTTTAAAATAACGAACATTTGCTGGAAACAAAGTATGTTACGAAGATAATAAATTTATATAGAAGCTGTCGGGGCATAAATGCTATTTGAAGTGAATTTGCACATAATATTACGAACTTGGATGCATTAAATTTAATTGTGCAGGAAACATCTCTTATAAAAACAATTTTAATTTAGTAAAGAAGCGAAAATAAATTACAACTTTCCTTACATTTCTTCCTGTAATGGACTGAATGGAAAAACAAAAGCAATATCTTACTATGAAAATAATTTTTAAGTAATTACTCAAATTGAATCTCCCAGCAAAAATATTTGACACTGTGAGACATGTTCAAAAACATTCAAGATTATTTGTTAACATTTGTTGGAAGGAAACATTTGATGACCGTATTTTGTCTACAAATTTTACTGTCAAATATATTTGATAGCGAAAATTTGACAGTGTGACAGGAGCTTAATAGAGTTCTACTTTGAGGCTGTGCTCCCGCTTCATGTAAACAAAGCGTAATGAAGTTAAGAAAATTACACCAAAAAGGACAACGCATGGCACTTGTGCTCTCACAAAGAAATAATATTTTGCATGAGAATTATTTCTAACTAGGCATTGCCAAACACCTATTTCCACCTGTTTTTATCCATATTAGTATTATAAATGATTATTATAATCTATAGGTATATTTTAAGTAAAAGTTAAATTTAACAAAAAAAAAACTTTTATATTACAGGAGTGTATAAAGCTTGTAATACGTTACTTATTTAGGAAACAACGAAGAACGTCATACAAGGAGTGATTTTTCAAAGATTTCATTCAAAATGTGCGAAGTTACAGTGAACAGACATTATATATACGCACTTTCGTTCATAGACGCTCCTACGGGAAGCCAAACTCTGCACCCGCCCAGAAAAGAAATTCTTTCTTATTTTTCAGTGCCTTTTAATTTGAATTAATTTGCAAATAGCTTTAACTTGACTGTAAATTATATTTTTTTTGCGCAGGTGTATTAAGACTAAAATTATTACTCTGGCCACAAATTAATTTTCCTATCAGATACACAATAAGATAAGTAGGCATATTCTTGGCTTGGCTACACTAATTCGCTAAATATCGTATTAATTCAAATGGCAGAGTTCTTGATGTCGCGTTAAAAAAAAAAAACCACTGTGTGCAGCTTTGCCCGGCCCACATTGCTACATAACGTTTTTTTTTTCTTTTGTAAAAATGTTAGGAACCTGAAAAATGCTGGCATATTAACCCTTTCAGTCGCGAATTAATTTACGAGCTCGAGTGTCGCAATTGATAAATTTTTTGATGGGAGCTGTACCTTAGTCTAGTGTGCTTCTCATTGCCAGCATGCGAAGTACTGCGTGCTCGCTGACGTCGGTATTGACCACTCACAAACGAGAGATGTAGGAACTTCACTCACAAGAAAGTCGTACAAAACATTGGCCACTGATTCCTTGTTGTGTACAGTTCTAACCGTTAATATCCTTCATCTGCAACATGTCCCCTATCGTTAGGGGCACCCGAATTTCTCGAAAAGATTTCACGACTAGTAATTCATAACGCTTTAGCTCAGATCCACTATCGTGACTGGATGGTTTCCGTGTTATACTTGTTAGGTGTATGCGCGCGAATCACAGATGTACAGAATTGAAGTTACGTAATTTTGATTGGGTAGTCAACTCGGGAAATTACTTCCTAAAAAAACACGCTGCCAATAGGAAAAGAAACCCACTGGATCGTCCGCATGGTATTTAAATCTATCATGTGCGGAAATCTTTTCTCGAAATCTCGTCGAAAACATCAAAACTACTAACGCTTAACAATTTAATTCTACATTCTTGCTTGTAACCTGGTTCTTTTGTTACCAGGGCACAAAGTTATTTTGGTTTTTGTTTGTAATTGGTATCGTTAAATGTGGACAAGCAAGTGAAACACAATTAAAATTACGCACAAAAAATTAAACAACTCGTAAAATGGAACATTTTCATTAATCGTGCATTGTCATTAATTACTATGAATCTGAAATTACGACGCGTAAAAAATGTCTTGAGAAGAGGTTGAAGGCCAAGCGTTAACTAAATAGTCAATTAAAATGTTTCATTTTGATGTTACCCGAGACACAAAAGTGTTTTCCGGCGTATTGTAGGACATAAGTCGTCATAGATGTGAGACATGCTAGTAGTGAAGTGGAGAAAAATATAGTGCTGCTCTTGACATCGAGGTCTTGAGAGCCGATGCGGGTGAAGCTTGTCGAGTACGGAGCCGCTCCGGAATGCAAGGGCCTGGAGGAACGGGAGATACCCGAGAAAACCAGCCGACCGGCGGCACGACTCCAGCGTGAGAAAATCCGCACTGTTAAGGTTCTCCGTATATTTAAGGAAATGTTTGCGAAAATACACAGCAAATATACGGAAACGCAATCCGCAATGACGAAAAACGGGGTTAAGTGAATAAATACAAAATTCGGAAAATCTCCGTATTTCCTATAACTTCGGATTTCGGGGACGAACAATGGCGAGTCTACACGAAGCTTTTTTCGCCACTGTAACCAGAAAATTACCATTTCTGCGGCAGTTAAGGCTGTCCATGTCACTAAGACGTGTTCTTTCAGACATTAAGAAGTAGCAACAGGCGTATGTAACACTTAGCAACACTTAAAATACACTAACTTTAACAGAAACAAAAAAAAATTGCTTATGTGACTAATATAAATTTTAAAGTTATACCAGATTCATCACGTGAGCATAAGTGGTTAGGATCATGAACCTGCAACTTTTTAACTCGAGTTCTAATTTTGACTACGTAAAAAAATTATTAACTTTTTAAATATCTTTTTATACACAGTAGAGCACCCACATATTTAAACTAAAGTACAGAAAATCAACCAGCGAATTAACGGAGAGGTTCCGTCAATTTTACGAAAAATCCGTTTGTGTCAATCAGTGTGTCCGTAATTTTACGGAGAGTTTACGGACACCTCTGAATAAATTTTTTCCAGCACTTTTCCGTAAAATGAAGGAATTTATTTTTAACAGTGAGGGAGCGGCCATACCGGGAATCGAAACCGGTTCGCCTAGGCGGGAGGGTAGTAGTCTGGCTAACTACACCACCGCGGGCCCGAGACAAACTCGACAATTAACTTTTTAAAGGAAGCGCAAATTAAATTTTTAAGTTGCAGATGGTTTATTTTTGTTGTCGCCGGCCAGTAGGGTTGTCGGACTGGGCGGCGTGCCGCCGCTGTCTCTCATAAGCCAGTAGGGAGAATTCAGAGGACGGACACTCGGCGAGCAAGTTAGTCGCTCTTATTTCAGCAGTGACTCATACGTAGCAACTTATTTCCTCGACGTTCAACTTAAGCTGTTTTTTTTTTTTGCGTGAATGTCTTTAAATTTGCGACCACAGTGAGAGGCAATCCAGAAAATCCGATGATAACAAAATCGGGGGGGGGGGGGGGGGGGGGGGGGGAATGGACAGTTTGGCATTGCAGCTCCGAATCTATCGTCTACATTCACAATTCAATTACACCACTCGATTGCCAAAGTATCAGAGATGTTATGTTGAGTGAGGACTGCGAAGCATCGCGTGTTCCCCTCCTTCGGGGTAGGGAGGAGGAGCGCAATTTTGAGTTCGTTTTTCGCCGCGTCTCATAACTTCCGGTTAGTATAACTTTTGGCTATGGGAGAAGCTACGATGCTCGTTAAGATCAATCGATTGCGGTGTATAAAAACATTTGTGTGGCGGGGGTTATGGTGAAATATTATATGATCGAGTGAAGCGGTGCCGGGAACGTAAAATAAACATCAAGGCGTCCAAGCGCGTCAACGTGGACATATTCACGCAAAACAAACGGCCGTGTTGCCAACACAGCCAAACCCAATTTTTTTTTCTCCTGTAGACGGGTGTCAGTGCGAGTAATAAACTCATTGAGGTAGCAAACAGTTATTTTACTTATCGACGGCAAGGTATAGTCATGATCTTAATGTAATGGATGAGTTGTTGAGTTAAGTTGGGGGATTTGGGCGGCACTTAATAACGAGGTCTCGAGAGCCGATGAGAGCGAAATGAGGCGAGAATGGAGCAGCGATGGAATCCAAAGGTGGAGGAAACGTGAGATCCTCGAGAAAACCCGCCGGACAGCGGCATCGTCCGGCACGATTCCCACTTACGAGAATTCGGGAGTGACCCGACCGGGAATTGAACCCGGTTCGCCTTGGTGGGAGGCGAGCTGTCTAAAGTGAAAAGGGAGCTCAGACGGTATACCATATTCTGTACTTGTGTGACATGTTTAAAGAAGAAAGGAAATAATTAGAACAGAAATTAAAACCTTTTAATGACTAATGGCAATTACAAAAACATAATATATATGACAAGGAAACTGTAGAAATAATAAACGAAAGTATTAGTAAAATGTATGATTTGGTAAAAACTATGAATGATGTTTTAACTGAGTAGTCTAGGGAGCGGATAAGAGTGTGCTTGAACTAACGGAATTATTGAGTGATCGTTAGTGTTTTTCTAGTGTGTTATCGTTTAAATTAAATAAAAATTATAAATAACTCTCTCTTTTAGATATAAAACATAATTTTCAGTAAATATTGAAATTTTCCAGAGTAACAGTGGAGAAGAAAAATCGAAAAACTCCAAACACGAAAAAGTTATGAAGAAGAACACAAAATCTGAGATGAATGCAAGAAGAATTGTAGGAAATATGGAGGAAAATAGAAGAACAAGAAGAAGGAAGAGAAGAAAAAGAAGAGAAATATGACGAAAGAAAAGGGGGAGAGCAGAGAAGGAAATCAGAAGAATAACAAAAGAGAGAAAAGGAGGAGTAGCAGCAAGAAAGAGAATAAGACAGACAAAATCTGAAACGGATTAAAGAAGAACGGAAGGAACTGCGGAGAAGAAAATCTAAATGAGGGAAAGATGCGATTTGTGATAATATGTTGGTTGATATCCGCGTAAAAAAAAAAAAGGTGGGGGTGCCCGTAGGAGCGGAGTTCCATTCCCTCGTCCGCCGGGAAAAGAAGATCTGGATGTCCAGAAGGAGTACTTCTTTGTCCTGGACGATGCTTAGATTGGAGCAGAACTGTGGGCGAGGGGAAAAATAACAAAATAGAATATTATAGATAGGGAGGGGGCTGGGGGCCTTCGGGTTCGTAGGCGGGACCATTCGACCGTTGGGTGCCATGACGGACCGGCCGAAAGGCTAGTTAGCTGTGTGCGGGTCTGGCGGTATCTGGTCGCGCGGGCGGATTCATGGGAATCCCGGTCCCTGGTCTGTTCCGTCGGGGGCGGCGAAACGGTGGGTGGCCGAAAGGATACCCGTCGGGGAGTTGTCTCGGTCGGGGCAGAATAGCTCACCACCTTCCTAGGAAGTGTGAATGTTGCTTTCGAATAGAAATAGAAATTGTAGCTTGAATTACAGGCGCCCAGACGAACAGCCGCCCTAGAAAAAAAGTAGGGTTAGTGAAATAAATTAAATAAAAGTCTACCCGCTCAGCCACCGTAGGAATGTAGATTGTAAATAGCTATTCATAGTATATTCCTGTGCCGCAGGTCGGAATCAGTTTGAACTCGTGGCTTTTCTAAATGCGAGTTTCGATAGGCCTACTGAGTGCATCGGATAACTGAACATTGGCCGCAAAAAAATTAGTGATAGTGAGAATTTGTTGGAGCTTGCGTGTGGCGTGTGTATCCATCCCACGCTGGATGAATAGTTGTCCTGATGGCGCAGGATTCCGCGACGATCACGTGTGTCATAATGCCCGGTACGGACAGTGTCAAGGTCTTATAAACAAATGATGTGAAGGTGTTCTGGTCAGCCGTCAGCTTACATGTAACTCGCTGACATTGGTGTGAGGCAACGTGGAATTTTAGTAGGTCCGCAGTTGACCGACGGCCAGGCCGTAAATGGCGCAACCCACTCCGCTTAAGTGCTGATAGTGGACGTTTCGAGAGTACCTATCGTGACAGTTAAGGTTGCCAGAGAGCTAGGTCCGCTATCACGATAATTTCGGCGCATGAAAAACCTCGCCTACTTGCAGTTATTTTGTGTTTCCGAGGTTTAAAAGAAGTGTGCATTGAAACATTTTTGTAAAATCGTTTTGTGCGCGTATTCGCGTATCTGGGTAAATATATGTTCTGTAAATACGACTTTTTCCTAGAAAAGTAAAAAAAAAACTATAATCTATGCCACTATGTTTTTACTTGTAACATAATAAGTATATTCATGGAGAAAAAAATTCGTGAAAATGGTCAAATATAGCTTTTCTAAAGCTCGCCTATGCAATTTCCTTAAGCGGCTAGAGAAAATTACAAACATATGGGCTTAGTTTAATTGCATTGCATGTAATTCATTGCATGTAAAACCCCACTGTTATAGATCTGATTTGCACAGTACAGGACCACGACGTAAACACTGCACGCCTTGCGCGTAGGAGCGACAAGGCAGTAGGCGTGCGTGTTCGTGTCGCCCGTATCGCTCCCTCGCTTCTTGACCTTGCATACCCAGGAAAGGAACTGGCACGCAAGTAAAATGCGTTACGGAATCTAAACTGGTGTGCAGTGTCCTCTTCGTGCAGCTTGCATTCACGTGATAATTGTAAGTGGTGGTCCTATATCTTATTGCACAGCAAAACTGAAGGTATGCTATGCGTTTCTGTAAATACTTTAGTAGATATATACTGTCGTTCTTATACCTGAATATCACCTTCAAAACGTCCATATCAGACTTTCACACGCTTAAAAATGCTTATAGTAGTAGAGAAATTGAACGCCAGTATGCTCCATCTTGCAAGATTGGTGACGAACAAAGTTCCTTTTTTTTCCTCTATTTTCTATTTGAATTGACTATGAAGTATTTGTTACAATTTGTGATGAAATATAAGTGAAAGTTACATTTAACCAAAAATTAAGTTTCTTTATTGTTAACGAAGAACAAAGTGATTTAATTCGGTAACAACCAAGCATGTCTTACATGTGGTGATGTTTCAAAGGTCTTGATAAAACGTGTGGTGTTACCGTTACTATTCTATAAACCACTGAGCCGCTACGCCGTAAAATGTTCCAGTGGCGTAGCGCAATTTTAACTTCGGCACAACCAACGGTCAATGACGAGTGTCCTTGCCAAATCCAAGTCCCCTCCCCCGAAAAAGGCATGTGTGTATTTGCGGCATCGACTTTTAAATTTCCCCTCACGCTAGCATCTTACGCATCTAAAGAATAATGCTAGTTTGCGCAGATTGTTCCCTACCCTGCTTTCCGCAACATACCCAGCAGTTACTCCAACTGAACTCCAGCGTGGCCGGGCGTCTTGTTTGGGATTGGGAGAGGCGCGAAGAATATACCGAGGACGGGATGGAATACTCGTCTGCTGACATTGCGCGCTGCAACTGAACGCGGCGAAATTTAACACATGAGCCCACGCCTAGAACTGTAGATTATTATTTCTTTGTAAGGAAACTCCCGTACGTCTGGGCGTCTATTGGCGTCACACCGCTGCTACGTACTGTTTCCTATTGGTTCGCCTGGCACCTTGTGCTTTGTCCCTGGCTGCTGATTGGTGTATGGCACCGCGGTATGTTGGCAGGGTGCGGGGCCATTGGCGCTCAAGACAGAAAGAACTGGGATAAAGTACACGCCCAAGGTGCGCAGTAGCCCCTCCGTGTTCCAACATTATTCATGTTAAATGGCGTGGATAGGATTTGACGTTACAACACTGCTTATGTACACAAGGTAAAGGCTGTTCAAGATAAAATTAGTTTTTTTTTTTTATTGCATCGAAGTGTAAAAATGCTGTTTCACTTAACCGACACATGAATAAAGTGATGAGGCCCATGACAATGTTAATCTTACATAAGGCAGAAGAATACACAACGTGCATACAAATAAATCTAAAGATCTTAAGTAGAGTTTTAAAAATCCCATGCCGTGAATAGCCTGTACTTGTTTGTATATTTCCGCTAAATAATTTTAAGGGCTGTTAGATTAAAATGAGACTGGGAAAAGTATTTGATTCATTTAAAAGTGCTTGTCTTTTTGAAAATTAAGATATGAACAAAAACACGTTCAACAGTGTTGAACACATGACAGTTGTATTGATGTGGGATAGGTCAGTTTAGTGTACATGCGCACAAGATGATAATCGTTCAACCTGAGCTTTATATTCCATTCGCGATTTCTTCACATTTTAACAATAAAACCTTCCAAAAAACGCCCCATGCATGTCATGTTTGGCTCTCTCCTCAATATGCCATGTCTCACAAGTGTTCTATACTTGTGTTAACAAAAGAGGGCCTTATTTTTTTGGTCAAATTCAGTTTTTACTTATAATCTATTAATAAATTATAAAGTTTATCTATAGTTAATATAAATAAAAACAGTAAGAAAATGGGTGTTTTGGCGATGACTAGTAAGAAATAGTTCTTATACCAAATATTATTTAACTGTTTGCGCACGAATGCGGTGCGTTGTCTTGAGGTGTTATTTTCTGGACTCGGTTAAGCTTGAGGTGGACGAATATTCTGGAAGTAGAAGTTAGCAGGAGTCAGAAAAGTGTAGCTCATTGGCTGTTGCCCCACACCTGGCAGTTATGGGATTCGCAAGGTGTTTCGTTACAAGTCTGCTATTGGCTCAGAGGCGTGCAGGGCGGGTCTAATAAACTGTGATTGAATTGCAAAGGTGACTTCACTATATATGCGACTTCTACCTTGTCTCGAAATTAACTCGCGAAATTTTCCTATCCCTACCAATAATAAACACAATAAAATGCAGTCCCAGTCAGTCTCTCCCGCTAATGAAACAAGAAACCTATGAACAGTGATACTTGCATGATTTTACACACGACAATGGAGTAAAGTCAACAGGTCATTGAACTCGCGAATTTTCCACGTCTCTAACTATAGACTATGGTTTGTTCAGTGGCAGTACTGGACACGTGCAGGAACGCGGCTTGTGTACAGGCCCTGGGCATTCCTTATTGGAGTGGAATGTGTTCTGAACTCTCGTTGGCGAATGAACGTCGCTGAGGTGACTTTTCTGTCTGTCTGGTAAGCGTGTGGGTACTTCAAACCATAGACTAAAGATGGGGTGGATAGCTTATTCGTCTACTGCGCACGTGCCCAACATTGGCCTAACCCCAATCCTACACAACTGTCAAAGTCATATGGTCAACAGTGATGAACGTGTTGGTTTACATCTTAATTTTTAAATGAGAAGCACTATTATATTATTAAAATACTTTTACCAGTTTGAATGTAACCAAAAAGTATTACAAATTGGTTAAAGGAAATATATAAACCTCAAACCCAATCTACGCCATTTTCGCTAGACGTGTAGGCAGAAAAGCAGTTCAATGCTGGGACACGGAGATTGGTTTTGCGCAGCCAGCGAGATCGGTCTACCTCATCTTTAGTCTATGCTTCAAACGCGGTCGTTCCGACGCAGTCCGCCAGGGAGCGCTTAAAGGACGGACGGCAGACGAGCGAAGCCAGTACGCCCTGCCGGAGAGCACATTCACTTGTTTTCCGCGTGGCTCGTAACGGCCTCGGCCTTCTCAGTGGCGGGCGAAAGGCAGATGATGGACGATAAAGCTTGTACGAGCACTAAATTAACAAAGCCCGGTCTTAGCGACGCGGTCTGGCAGCGCAGTGTTTGGCGGAGCAGTTACGGCGGCCAAGCGCCCATAAAGCTTCTTCTTTGCCTGTGGGTTATGACGCTCATAAGCGCTTTATCACGCAAAGAAAAATAGCATGCTGTGTTCCTTTGCTGCCTTATCCGAGTGGGTGTAGTGACTGTACCTTAACTTCCTCTGAAACAGGAACAGTGGGCACTACGTTTTGGTATCGACAAACGTATATATCTTAAGGCAAGTCATTCATCTCTTTTCTGTACTAAAAATTCACAAGATGGTCATACTTGTTTTCAAATTTAATTACATTTTACTATCTAGAGCCACAGTATTTCGTGGGTTGAGAGGGCAGCAAGCTAGGCTGGTCAGCTTTCTATACATTCCAGACAATATATTTTGCTTTTTGGTTGCTGTGATCAAGTGAGCCTCTGTACAGGACTGTTAAACACTCACACTACAGCTTCCTGCTTATTATTGGCTCACAGTTAAACGGGGCGTGTCTAAAGAAGTGTCGTCCAATCACAACAATAGGAGGAAAGAATAAGTGTTTGGAGTCTACTTCGCCTCCGAATGAATTCGCGAAATACTTGTGGCTCTATTACTATACTTTGAAAGTCGTTGAGAAATAATAGGGAATAAACACACGTTAAAACCCAGAGTTACAGATAACTAGGGATAGGAAAATTTCGCTAGTTCAATGACCTGTAGACTAGACTCCTCAGCCATCTGCATACTGGAGCCTCAGCTGTGTGTTCATTGGCTATTGCCCCACACCTGGCAGTTATGGGATTCGCAAGATGTTTCGTTGCAAGTCTGTTATTGGCTCAGAGGCATGCAGGGCGGGTTTAATAAACTGTGGTCCAATTGCAAAGGTGACTCACTATATATGTATATGACGTCTATCTTGTCCCGAAATTAACTCACGAAATTTTCCTGTCCCTACACATAACCTATAACATTCTGAAATATCTTACGTATATTTAAATTAATTCATCTCCTAAAATTAGTGAAGTTTACAACAAGTTTACAACGTTTACAAACATATGTAAATTAGTACACAACATACTTCCCTTATTTTTACTACAATAAGTGATTGCCCCGTTTTTTACATTTGTCCCACCGGTGTTTCTCATTGGCCACGTTGACGAAAGTGTTTATGGCTTAAAACTGTGCTAATTGTTTTTATTTCTATACCTTCTCTTGAAAAGGATAACAATCTTTATTATAATTTACGTCATTCATATTATTTCTGCCCGTTACTCGTGTCAGTTTCTTTAGCTGTGTTATGCGTGTTTAAATCGTGTCGTAATATTTTTACGCATGAGCCATTGGATTTTTAGACCACATGTTGGTTAACCCATTCAGACCCAGTGTACACAATTGTGTACCTACATTACGCACATGTAGGAGATTTTTGTTCTCTTTTGCACACTGCGAAGCTAAATGACCAATGATATTATCTTTGGGTAAATAATTTGCAAACCGTCTTACTGGTATATTGAATAATTAGTTCATATAACTACTGTATCTGAACGTATAGCCAACAGCTTATTGGCTGTGACAACGAAACAAGTGTTTTTCCGACTGAAGTACAGCACGCATCACAACATTTTTTGTCTGCATCACTTGAACGTGCAATTGTTATTTTTGTTGCACATAACATATTTTTTAAACTAATTCTTGGTATTTCATATGCGCGTATCGAGTATCCATAGATACTTACCTCGTCGTGCTTGAGTCTAATTCACTGAGTCAACCGTGGTAGAAAAGAAACAAAAATATGTACATGGATGGTTAGAACACATACGAAATATGCCATAAGATAGCCTACCAACGCAGGCTTTCGAATATCATCCACAATAAAGCCAGTTCGGTAAGCCAATTAAGATGTGGACAGGACTGGAAATACAGCTCTGCCTGATAGTGGGTTTCTAATCAAAAAAATTATAGGCACAGAGTGCAGGATACATTAGTATAAAATTACGCACAACCAGAAAACTTTGGTAGAAATTTATTCACAATTGTGTTAGTACGTACGTACAGTTTAAATATGAAACAGTGACAGTCGAGCCAAATCAGTGGACAATTTGAGAATTAAGCTACTCATTATCAGTGTCAGATAACTAATTATAACTATCGTTTAATTTCATTGAATTTTTTTGTGAATGCCACTGAATGTCGAGAATTCCTCTGTCATAAAGCCACGTATGTTCCCGATTAATTTGCTTGATTTGCTAGTCGGGAGTAGCTTATCAAACTAACTTTCAGTGGATGTTATTTCATTGGTTGAAATTGGCTATTCACGGAAAAATTAACCCATTTGAAAGTCCTGCTTAGTGTCTACTGTAGTCTCGTGTATTCTTCCTTCTTATGTAAAATTAACTTTGCCATGGACCTCATCACTTTATTCATGCGTCGGTCAAGTGAAACTGTGAAATAATTATAAAAGTCAATACTTTACAAATCTACTCATTTTTACACTTCGCTACATTAGTAAAAATAGAAAGCGAAATAAATAATTTAAGTTATCACAAATGGTTACCTAACACTTTTTATTCGACGTTAAGATATGGAACTACTTTCCCTCTATCGTTAACAACTTTACCGGGCGCATGTCACTCAGTGCGCCCGTTAAAATATATGCGGGTAGGAGCAGTCACTTTTTTCTAAGGTTGATTTTCAAAAGTGCTCAGTTTATCGTGAACAGTCTTTATCACTGATTCTGACTTATATTGTGTGTTATTTTTAGTCAGTGAGTTTTTGCGACGAGTCTGAAGTCAGTTGGCAGTGTTTGGTAACAACGTTTTAATATTTCGGCTGTCTTGACACGCATAAAATGGATTAATATGAGTTAACAGGTTTAGTGTGATATTATTGGACAACTCTTTAAATAGTTACCAAGTTTGCTTGACTTTAAAATATTTACTCTTGCGACCGTAACGCTTTGGGTAACTTTTGAAAAATAAACTTCGTAGAAAGTTTTCTATTCTGCTGTGACTGGCTGGTTTCCCATAGGTCTGCATAAGAAATTGAATACAACCATTATCTTCATTCACCATGGTAGGAAAAAAAATCTCATGCACGCGACATGTTTGGCGCATTTACGAAGTGACAGGTCCGAAATCATAACGGTCAATTATTTTGCACACGACATACGTTATATGGTTGCTGTAATGTTTTCAGTTATAAACTCAGTCTGTGTAGTTTGAAGAGTATGAAGGAGATTCTGAAAAGTTGCGGTAGCTGCACGCCAGAAAAATGGGGCGTCGCTGACCAGCAAAATGCTGGAGCTGTGTTCGCCAATCATCGCGTAGTAACCGACTCGCCAGCCGGCAGCTCCACCAATAGGGGGCGTTGCGCAGAACGTAGCAGCCAATCTGACGGACGGTCTGTTTCCAGATACTCGCGAAGCCAACCGCTCCAAAGGAACCGCCATGTAGTTTCGTCTATGTGCACTTACATAAATTATTTCATTAACAAATAATACAAATAAACACAGAGAGAAAAGAGGTGTATAGGTAATGGTTAGTAAGATATAGTTCTCATACAAAACATTACTAAAATGAGTGCGCATAAACGCGGTATGTTGTCCCTTTAGTGTAATATTATATACTTAGTTGAAGCAATGCTCGCATGAGGTAGATGAATATCGTGAAAGTAGAACTTGAAGCAGGGCTTCAGAAAGTCTGGTAGTTGCATTAAAGGTGTACATAATCCATTCTGGTTACTTCCAAATTTCCTGAAGCCCTGCTAAAGTTCTACTTTCAGAATATTCCTCCGCCTCATGTAAACACTGTTTAGCTAAGTCTAGAAAATAACACCAAAGGGATAACTCGGCAGACCTGTTTTCTCCATATTTTATGTAGTCTAATAAATTGATAGATAAAATGTAACAGATACTTATTTCCATAGAATCAATAATAAATATAATTTTATTTTAACAGAAGTATAAAAAGCTTGTGATACACGGGATATTTAGAAAACAAGCGAACACGTTTGATTAAGAAAGTGTGAAGAAACCGTGAATTGTCTACTACTCTGTAGTGTATTGTGGTACAGAGAGTGTCGCCTGCAGACATAGTCCACCGGCATGACACGCATGTCGCGTTGGTGACTGTTACGGCGCACGCAGGGTCCGGCGATGAGTTACGAGGAGGTACTCGGTACCGCGACCGCCTTTGGGCCAGTTTACGACCTCGCGAGTGAGACGTTGCGCGCTGCCGCCCGAGTCCAGCTGGTGAGACCTCCCCTTACCCCCCCGAGTCACGACGGGGGGATGTTATTAATAGCACGGGGTCTGCGACGGGGTAACTGTCAACGTGGCATCCGCCGCGCCGACGTCGCTAGGGCATGTTTCATCGGCCGAGGCAAGTCATCCGCGCGTGTTCACCCCCGCCGAATTTCTCTCTTCCTTGAACGCTATTTCTGTATTTCTTCTTGGGGGGGGGGCGCGTGGTTTCCTTAAGGGGACTATGTAGCTGCGCGCCGAAGGTCAAGAAGCGATACGGGCGACAGTTTCACGCCCACTTAGCGCCTCATCGTTCTTACGCACAAGGCGCGCAGTGTTTCAGTCGGGACACTGTACTGTACAAATTAGACCTGTAACATAGGGGTTTTTATTACACGCCACGAAAGCCCACAGATTGAACTACGCCCGTACCTTTGTGTTTTTCTCTTGCCACTTAAGGAAACTGCATTAGCAAGCTTTAAAAATCCGATATTTGACCATTTTCAGGATTTTTTTTTCAAAGAAAGAATACACTTAATATGGCAAAAGTAAAAAAACGAGGGTCATAGATAATTTCTTATCTTTTCTGGCAAAAGATCATATTTACAGAACTTTTAGATGCGCGTTCACGCGCAAACAATGATTTTACAGAAAACGTTTCAGTACATAGGATCCTTAAGGCGATATTACACGATACCAGATTCCGTAAAAGCTTGTGCAAGGTCAAGGTCCGCCATAGCGGCCGGTATACGGGCTAGTGTGGCACCCGTCATGGCATTTCCCGTCTTGTACATTCAGATTTCGTACCGGGTTTGGTAATTGGACACGTCCTATTTTTTGTGGCAGCTCCCATACCAGGTTTCGTACCTGGCCAATCGCATTGCAGTTTCAGAACTTACGGCGCTCCCCGTAGCTACAACTTGAAACGCGTTGATGAATAAATCGAAAAGGACGCCTCCGTCTTGATTATACATCCGTGAGATTGAAACTCTTTCAAATAGATTTAAAATACAACTACGAATAATATTGGTGATGTCAACTTTTAATCACTGTTTTAAACCGTTCTAAGTGCTTAAAACACTATCTGATGTATGAAAAAAATCATTCAAACTGTTTAACATATATACAGTATATAAACTCAACAAATAGTAAGTGAACTGGTAGTATAGTGGTATAAAACTATATTTAGCAATAGTTCAGTAATTTTCGTCAAAATTAAAAATAAGGCACTCGCACTGTAGTGCCTTCACGTTATTTTAAAGAAACTGAATGAAACTATACTAGTAAGCAATCAATTTATGTAAAAGGCGAGCAGTAATATAGCAATATTAAGATGTGCTAGGTAGTTTTTTCATAGGCCTACGCAAGTTACCAACTGGTAGTTGTTTTGCGAATGGGGTTCATATTTACTACAAACCACACACTGCGCACCCACCGGGGATGCCAAATGCTAGTACGCGAACTGCTGGTATACCGGCTCGTGCAACAGGCCTTGTAGAAGCTTGTACAGGAACCAAGTACGGCTGCAGGTATCGTGTAACATCGGCTTTACAAATTGAGGCGCGATGGTGCGTGAGTGAGTGAAGAGATTTGGACGGCTCTTAACACCGAGGTCTTGAGAGCCGATGAGGACGAGGCGAGGTGAGAATGGAGCAGCGCCGGAATGAAATTTCGAGGGGAATGGCGGCGGTAAAGTATTTAGACTACTCGTCTACCACCTAGGCGTACCGGGTTTTCTCGGGGCTCTCCCATTCCCCTCGAACCCCGTGGGGTTCTCTTCCGGATTTCCGGACCTGGAAATCTGACACCTCGTGCTGAAAACTACTAAAGCTAAAATGACCGACAGGCCGTGCTTTCGCAGTCCCTGCACGTACTGAGTGTCGGGATCAAGCCAGCTTTTGCCTTTTTTTTTGCTTCACGTGATGCGTCTGTCCTCGCTGAGCTGGCCGGTGGGTTTTCTCGGGGATCTCCTGTTTCCCCCTCTCCTATTATTGCGTCCCGGCGCTGCTTTATGCTCTCCTCGCTTCACCCACGTCGGCTTTCAAGATTACGATGTTAAGAGCCGCTGCCCCTCCCCACTCCTTACAATTGTATTACGTTCACGCTAGATCTGAATCAGTGAGAATTTCACCGTTTCAATCAGTCAACAATACCTGACTGATTCAATAGTCATTTCAGTGAATTTATCTGATGAATCAGTGGGAAAATGCCAAATTTCCTTCACTCTTTGAATCAATGACATTTCCCACCGCTACGTCAATTATTTTTCCCACTGTTTTTAAGTGGTTTGTTTTTTTACTGATGGATCAGTTAAAGAGCGTGTAAAAACGGTCGTCTGGCAACGTTTAAAAATGGCCTTAAACAGCGTGTATCAAGTGAAATAACAACGAATAATATAATAAAACCAATACAAAATACTTTCTAATCTGTGTTTCGTCTTTCAAAACACCATTTTACTAGGTAATGTGAACATTCAGTTTTTCATTCTGCTTTTACGTCTTTCATTTCGTTTTAATGTAATCATCGCAGCGCGATGTTTGAAGGTATAAACTTCATATAACGACGCGAAGAGAGTTCACTCAGATAACTATTCGTTATAACAATCCTAACGGTACCAAACAAACCAAAACGAAAAATGTGAGCATATGATTTAAATTTTCACGATTTCAGTAATGTTGTAAAGTTGGTAGCATAGATGGTAAGGTAACGGACTAGTCCGCGGAGGAGAAAGGGTGGGAGTTCAATCCCGGCATATTCCGAAATTTTGTTTTACTTTTAAAAAATATGTAAATTGTGCAGTATAAATAGTAAACTATCGTAAATTCAGTAAGTTTATTTCACGCAATGATTTGGCTAAATAAAATAAAAGCAATATTTAATTCGCCACTGCGGTCGGCCATCACTTATTCAATCAGCGAGATTGTTTCACGTCACAAATTCAATCAGTGAGAATCTTTCACTGAAACAATTAGTGGTTTTCCGCTTATTCTAAGTGGAGCAAATTTTCACTGATTCGAGTAGTCAAATTTCACTGCGTATCAGTGGTTTCCCACTGATTAAAGTTTAGTGCGTGGCCTGATAAAAGTATTTGATTACAAAATTTCCTTTTCAAACAAGTGATAAAATGCATAATTACAAAAGTCTTTTTTTTTTTTAACAAGTGAATCCACTGACAGCAAAACTAACGAAAATGACATACAGTTGGTCTGTGCGCAGAAAGCGACGCACATGAATGGCCATTTAAAAGACCCAACTCTAATGGCGTCTGGGTTCAAAAAATGTGAAGAAAACGCGAATAGACTCTGAGTTGCTTTGGTTGTACGACTTGACTCCCGGATAAGGTTTACTTAGCTTTAGTTAAACAAGTAATCCACCCCAGTTAAACGAAAACCACTTTAAAACTGGACTGCTAGAGTTTCACAGTGGCAAATAAACTTCGTTTGTCGAACGTGGTGTGTTTTTTTTCTTCAGACGGGGTGCATATTAAATAAAGGCGTGTCCCAATGATAATACTTATCGTGTTAATTTGCATCGCCATCTGAGTCGGAGCATTACTTAGCGTCAGTTTTTATTACGCGGGCTCCAAACTCGTAAATGTTGCGTCGGCGAGATCTCGAAAAGTGGATGTGCAAGGGCGGGGCGGGGAGCCAACAGAGTTCGATACCATCGTTTTGGTTTCTTTTCATTCGCTCGGGCACGCCTTTCTATCGGAACCCTTCGTATCCCCCCCCCCCCCTTCATCTTCATCCTACACCAATTCAGGTCTACTCGCTTCGGTCGGGCCTTGGAGATGTGAATCTTGACCATGATGGAAGTCCTTCGAGTTGACGCCACCCCCCTTTTCGAGTTGACGCCACCCCCCTTCAACTACCTCTCGTTCCCATACAATCGATTCTCTCTCGCGCCCTCGAATGAGGCTGTCGAGAATTCAATCGAGGCGGTCGTTAGTCACTGGAGGCTTGAAGGCGCGATCGGAATGCAGATGCCGTGCCGAAACGTCCGAAACGTCGGTTGGGCAGTTATTACAGTGGGAACTATCCGCCCCGGCGCGGCGTTCTCGTACGCGACTTTCGCCACTCGTGATATGGGCCACTTATATCTATAGTACTTACACGGTTACTTCCAAGTTTTATGAAGCCCTGCTTAAGTTCTACTTTCAGAATATTCCTCCGCATCATGCATACAAACCAAGCTTGATTAATACTAGAAAATTACTCCAAAGGGCACACGCACCTCATTCGTGCGCACTCAGTTTAATAATATTTTGCATAAGAACTATTTCCTACTAGACGTTACCAACATACCTATTTTCTCCCTATTTTATTCATATTAATTATAAATGAAGTACTACAATTAAAAAAAATGCAAGTAAGAGTTCAATGTAACCAAAATGAAGGTACTTACGTTAACACAAGTATAAAGCGCTTAAGACATATTACATATTTAAGAAACAGTCACGCATGTCATATACAGGATGATTTTTCGAAGGTATGATTCATGAAAGTGTGAAGATATCGCGAATAGACTATGCATATACATCTGTACGCTAAGTATTTCTCGAGACTTTTTTATTTTAATATACCTGACACTAAAGTCGAGGGCTGAACAGGGAGTGCGCCAATAGCGGCTATAAAAATATCTCGGTCAACTTTTTTTTTTTTTAATTGAACGTGTGTCAGAACATGTACGTAATGAAGAGACTGTTTGATTGTACGTATTTTACATACAGATAATTCCATTATCTTGGAAACGATATTTTGGATTTGCAACTGTAGCTAGACGATTATCATATTTACTCTCTTGCGCAAGTAGTTATTCGCCGCGAAAATAATTGATCTGCGAGATCCTAATCCCTAAAAGCTGAGCCATTTTAGCGTGTCAAAGTGAATGGTTCGCAGATTTACTAGTAACTTTAACAACTACATTGCGGTCAATCACACTTCTCCAATGCAATGAGTAGGGATAGGAAAATTTCGCGAGTTCAATGACCTGTTGGCTATACTCCATAGTCCTGTGTACGCTAGAGCCTCAGGTGTTTGTTCATTGGCTGCTGCTCCAGATAGTAGCCAGTGTTACTCCACACGTGGCAGAATGATATCCACTGCTTGTTTCCTTGTAATCCTGCCATTGGCTCAGAGTCATCCAGGGCGTGTCTAATGAACTGTGATCCAATTGCAAAAGTGACGTCACTGTACATGTGTTTGACGTCTGTCTAGTCCCGAAATGAATCGCATAAATTTTCCTATCTTTAGCAATGAGTCTCACTAAATGTCCGTTAAGTAAATCCAAGTACCAAACTTCTCAGTGACTCTGTCACAGATTTAAACTGAGTATGTATGAGGTTTGTTTGTAGTGCTTGGGGTCCTTGATACTACTGTCTTCGAAGGTATTTACTGATATTTAGTAAAGAGAAATAGTTTTTCAGTTTAAGTAGATAGTCGAGAATAAGAAACTCCTGCCTAGCGAAGGCATCTGTGGAAACGTTGAAAATGTTCACCTCTCGAGGCGGTAGCTACGAGACACAAGAAACAGAGCTCTTAAGAAGCAAAGAGTGGAAGACTTTCTCGCGGAGAAGGTACACATAAATTGTGCGTTGGATTCCCACCCCAACCGTGAAGTTGAAGAACGCGCATCTTCTTCCTACGCCAGGAGGAAGGAAGCGGTAGTATTTCACCCTCGGTTACCTCCCCTGCGCTGCGAGGCCGATTTTTTTTTATTTTCCCTTATTTTTCATTTTTTTCGTGGCGTCGTTTCGCTGCCGGCAGCTTGGCCTTTCGTCGGCGGTCATTTGCTCGATGATTCTCCCTCCTCACGACTTGTGATGCCCTCGAGTCTGATTTCTCGAGGGGTGAGTGGTAAGGGGTGGACGGCGGAAAGGGTTAAGAAGAGGCGGGGGAAGGATCCAGTAGCAGCATTGGTCCTGGCTGAACGCGCTTCCTCTCAAAATGACGTCCCGTCTCGCGTCGAGATATTAGATTGCCCGGTTAAGGTTGCGGATCGAAGGTTTCATCTGCCAGGATTCGGAACCCATCCGGTTTCCCTAATATGTTAAGCAAAAAAAAAAAATACTCCCCTCCCCACTCCTCCCTCCACCAGATGATGAACTGGGGACTCGTGAAGACATATTTCCTCCGGCGTCCAACAGATTTCGTTCGCAATAAATCGATGTGAAGTTCATGACGAGCATTTGTTATACGCTTGATGGTACTTGCCATCTGCGGAGCGACATAAGTCCAGCGAATCTTCTCAGATTTTTTTTTCTTTCGAGCGGGTTCGAAGGGATTCGAAGCACACAAATTTCACTTTTATTCCTTATTTTCGGTTGCGCCAAAAAATTTGCTGGACTGCAAGAAACATGGAGCTTCACTGCTGAAGAAGAAATCATTTGCCTTCGAAGTGTCTGCTACTACATTGTAAACACAATAAGGACCGTGATAGAATCGAGGACTTGTTTCAACACTAGGGAAAAATTTCGTCTTTAACTTCCACCGACTACAGTATAAACAATGTTAATATTCACTACATTTCTCCGTTTAGTGCAATTATAACATAATCAACAAGAACATCTACAATATTGTTTTTATAATAATAATACAAGGAATTTTGTTAGATTTATCTACCAAAAATTACACAGTAAGTATCTAATGATCTACAATAAATGGCGACAAGAAAATTGTACTACTTGAACGCCTGTACTCAATTGTCCTATGTATTTTCGAGTCCTGGCTTCATGTTTATCAGTAGTTGTCCTAGTGGGCCGCCGGTTTTACATCAGATCAGGCGAACATTGGATTCGAGTCGTGTTTCCTTGAGGGTATGTTATTGGCAAACAGTTCACTTGGGCGTATCTGATAACTATGACCTAATGGTAAACCTAAAAAAAAATATACTAGTGTATTGAAAGACTAGCCTCTACTAAAACGAATTGCGAAATTTTCCTGCTCCCAGCAATAAATAATATTGGCATTTATTAGTCTCTTGCCAATTGCTTCCCACCTACTTTCTGCCCCTCGCGTGTATCGTGATCCCCAAAGTTCGCGTGTGAGCACCACGGGAACATCACAGCATCGTGATGCACTCACACGCCGCGATAATATTTCAGCCGTTTGCAGACACAGCATGTCTGCGTGCGCACTCTGATCATAGATTAAAAATTAGGTAAACCGATCTCGCTGGCTGCGCACAACCATTCTCCGTGTTCCAACGTTGAACTGCTGTTCTGCCAACACATCTAGCAAAAATGGCGTGGATTGGGTTTGAGGTTAGAACACTGTTTGGTAACCAAGTGCTTTTGAGATGTTTTTTAAAATCCTGTGTTCAATTTGGAATGTTTTTTCTTACACTCAATCTGGTAAAAGTATTTTATTAATATAATAGTGCTTTTCATTTAAAAATTAAGACGTAAACAAACACGTTCGTCACTGTTGACCATGTGACTTTGACGGTTGTGTAGGATTGGGGTAGGTCAATGTTGGGTACATGCGCAGAAGACGAATAAACAGTCTACTTCCTTGTTAGTTTATGACTCCGATCGTTGCAGCGTTTCCCGGAACTCGGCACCGCCTTGCAAAGTCGCCGGTGTCGAACTTCGCTGCTCTCGGAGCACTCGGTTACCAACTTACGTGGTCCACTCGCTAAGTGGTCGCAACTCCCAAAACTCAATCGACGCACGAGGTACGAAGGCCTGCATTCAGTGGCGCGTGGTGAGGTGTTGCGAGGTAAGCTGGTGCTTGCTCGGTGCTGCGCACACTCGGCACGAACCAGTGGCCAGAAACAGAACGTACTCCGGCCACTCAACGAGAGAGCCGCGAGGCACCCGTTACACACGTGGTGTGACGTCAACTGCACTACTACGTTTAACTGGCCGATGTGTAAACGGCACAAGATTGTGTACAACACCGAGAAAAACCGCAGCTTGCCTTGCAACAGTTCGCCACGCGCCGCTGCCTCCAGGACTCCGCTGCCTCCACGTTGTTTTCGGGGTCGCGGACTTGCTTTGACATTCTCTTGAGGCGTTGCGCAGTATCTCCGATCCACTCGGCAGGTATATACACTGGGTCAAGTCTCTTCGGCGCGTTCTACAATGATACAGATGCGGGCACAATCTACAATGACGCGCATGTGGACGCGGTTAACGTACGGATACACGTAAGAAAGCCGGGCATCTTCCGACTCTTCCGCGTCCGTGAATCCGTGTAGCCAATATGAATCGAGTACTTGGTTTGTTGACATTCGTTTTCGTGCCCATTGTGAACACTGTTCGGCAGTAGTGTTTACGCATTTTGAACACTGTAAACATATACAAAATGGGATGTGTATATTATGAAACTCGCATCGCTAATTTGCAACAGCTGAGTATTTTTGATTTCGTAAGTTGCAAGACTGTACGTTTTTTTTCGTATTGTACAGTGGTTGAAATTCATCCCGAGTCGTCGGTTTGTTCCGTTTGCTTTTCCGAGTTCGTTTTCTTAAGTATTCTTGCATTGTAGAACGGACGTTCTTAAAGATAACACGGTAGCGTCAGTGTTTTTTCTCACGAGAAAACACGTCCAACATACATCCTCAACCATCTACCGCCAAGTCGCAACTCGCTCGTGTGTTGTCTCTGTTCGCCTCCTCCTCCTCCTCCACCACCTTCTGCTACCAACTCCTCCTGCACCGAGAGAAAAAGACATGGTTGTAGGAAATATCTAGACTGTTAAAATAGAATGACTATTCGATACGTTGTAGGTACCATCTAAATATTGTTAATATTTTTTTCTTATGCGAAATTGACGTCGAGGTTTTTATTCTGCCATGGTCTTCAGCAAAGCACACCCACCAGATACTTTGGTATAAGCTGTTCACGATAAAGTGAGCACTTTTTAAGGCCCTTCCAACATGCACTAACAGCTAATAAATATACATTATTGAAGTCTCAGGCATTATATTTTGATGGTGGTGAAATGTATGCACTGTGTTTATTGGTCACATTTGCAATGTTTATATTAAATAGTAGAAGAAGGATGGAAATTGGATGAAAGGAAACATTTATAAGGACCTTAAAAAGTGCTCACTTTACCTTGAACAGCCTATATCTTAAAGGCACGAATCGGCATCTGCACTTAGCCAAATTGTTTTTCAGTGTGGATTTGTTTTAAAAATTTGGTATGCAGGAGGCATGGCGAAACAGTAATTGCTATTTACAAATCATAAATGTTTGTCAATTTCCATTAGGGTTTCCAACTCTTTTAAGATTTACCATAAGGGACACTTCCAGCAACTCGTCACACGACATTTGGCATCACCTACTGAAATGATTAAGAAAAACTATTATTTACAACAAAACCGTTTTAATATCACTTGAACTGCGAAAATTCAGTATTATGCATAATTCAAATCATTTCTGAAGATATATGTCAACAAAATAATATTAGCATATATAAATATTTATCTTGTTTCTTTCACTTGCGTTCACCTGCTGAATCATGTTTCTATGTAACGATGTTGATGCGTGCTATGTTTCACATCACTTTCACCGCCGATCTAGCCACTGATAATTTTGTTCCCATCTATCTAAATATACACAAAGCCGTTTCGTTTTTTGCGAAGGTGAATCACACATTTTCCTTTTTAATTTCAAAACTCAACGCATTGGCAACACAACTCTGCGTCAACAAACGTTAGCAACATAAACTGAAAGATAACTGTACGCATCTCGGCAAGCACTACTGTCACGAACGCTCTTGTTGACAAATGCCATCTGTCGGCATCAATTACAACCATCTATTGGCCATAGAGCTACATCAGTAATCGCGGAAATGGTAAATTACTGACACTGTGTTTAGTTTCTAAAAATTCTGAAATACGGGAAATATAACGTCCCGTCTAATGCCCATACTGGATAATTATTTTAGCCCCAAGATACGGGAAATCCCGTACAAAACGGGACGGTTGGCAACCCTAGTTTTCAGTAAGACATTTCTAATAGGTTGGTGTAAATCACTGTTAGGCATATATTAAATTGATGAATTTTTCAGCGTTGTCCGACAGCAAAAAGTGTGTGTGTGTGTGTATATATATATATATATATATATTTATTTATTTATTTAAATCTAACTTGCTCTGTACATTTCACACCGTTGTTGCTAACTGTGATCTTTGTATTCGCTCTCTCACAAATCAAACACTTAACTACCCCCCCCACCCCCCGGTCTAGCTCGCCCAGCTGTTGCAGAGTAAAAAATAATAAATCCGGCGAATTTGTAATAATTTCAGTAATTTTGGAAATTTCTTTATTACGATATGCGGTACCCAAATAATTTATCCATCTTGTGGTTAAAAATGTATTATTATAGAGTGTCGGAGATGAGACCGCTTTAGGGAACGGATGTAGCTGCGAAAAACTGGTTCTCCATAATGAGTGCAGGCGTGTCATTGATGTTTCAACGCTAGGGACGCCTGATTCTCGCGAAAAGATTTCGCGACCAATTGAATTTCATAACACTTTATGTCTGATCCACTTTCGTGATTGGACGGTTTCCGTGTAGCGCGTGTTAGGCGTGCGCGCGAATCATAAACGTGCAGTATCGAAGTTACCTAATTCCGATTGGCCAGCCGAGTAGGAAAATGTCTTCTCGTCAACACACTCCGCCAGTAAGCACAAGGTACGACTATATTGTATTGAAATCTAACACGTGCATAGATCTTTTTCGCGAAGTTCGGGTGTCGTTCATAGAGCTAGTGATTTTTCGCGAAAAAAAGATGAGCACACGGTAGAATTCAATACTATAAGCATCCAACAGCAGGTTTTCTAATGCCATTGGTTGCTGTCTGCTCGGGAAGTCTCGTTTTCACGTTTGACCGGGCCACTCAGAATTCAGCTCCTGCGTGATTCGCGTACAGACAGTTAAACAACACGTGTCGAAAAGTAACTCAGCCATTCAAGATAGGTAAACGACCCCCTAGAGTGTTTTAAAGTATAACTTGTCATGAAATCTTTTCGCGAAATTTCACTACCCCTAGTCATTCATCACTTTCACCACGTACGTGATTCGGATGACGAGGTTCATTGCGATACAGTGCTGTGTATATATATTCTGAAGCCTCGCAGCTGGCTGTGCAGGTTGAGTGATGCCTCAGTCGAAGGCAATTAACACTGGCCATTTCTAGCGGCTGGTGTTTTGTTTCCCTGCGAACCGATTGTGGAGTTAATTAAAACTACTCGCGTAGCGCCCTGACCGCGGGTAGGATGGCCGTGGCCTGGGTTTATGCGGGGGAGGGGAGGGGGCTGCATGCGGATACATCTGTCAGGTGGTAATGAAACCGCCGGATCAAATAAATTGCGGTCGGGTCTCCTCATTGTGCCAGCTGGACCAGGGAATACTGCTGCCGAAAAAAAACCGCCTGGCATACACTTGTCACCGACTTCATCTGGCGTCCATTGTACGGTGAATCCGGAAATATCCCCGCCATACTGCGTCCGGTTATGTCGTACCACCAGCCTAGCGGGGGTTCGCCATGTCTGAACTACTCATACCCCGATCTGGAGTTACGTTTGAATCGTGTCACAGAACGCTTCGGGATGGCGCGTGGTCGGAAAATACTTTTGGCATTACGCCTGGAAAGGTTTTGTCAAATCGTGCTGGTTGGAAGTTTATGATGTCCTGTATGAGGTTCTAGCTCGTGCACACTTGATTCAGCACTTTTGTAATAAATAAACCTTTTAAACATGTCACTGACCTTGTCTGAGTGTGTTTTTATGTGCACACAATGTGGCATGCTCCCAGTAAAGTTGGTAGCAACGGAACGGGAAAGATGTTCAATGTATTCACGTACGTGTTTGATAACATTTGCAAATTCAGAAATTATTTCTTTTGTTATTTTGTTTTTTATTTAACTAATACATTTAACTGTAATAATGAGCAAATGTGTAAAAAAAATGTTTTCTAATGATTTCGGAGTTATATTTGCCCGACGCATTAATAAAGCAACCAGGCTCATGAAAATGTTAATTTTACAAATGTGGAACAATGCCCAAAGTGCATGCAGGAATATCTCACGCGAGGCTTTCAAAAGTGCTCAGTTTACCGTGTAAAGCGTATCGGAAGTATTTTGAAAATCAGCCTTTGCAAATCCCCGCCGGTGGCTTTATTTTATTTCAACGGAAGCAAAGTAACTCGAGTAACCTTTGATATGGATGGAGATTTTCCCCCTAAAAAGCCATAAGTCTGAGAAAAACAATTTTTTCAGTACACGAAATATATTTGTTTTGCGTGGCGTTTGTTCCAGATAAACAATATTTCGTTGGTACAGCAAAGCCTCCGTTCCACCAATTGAATGAAACTTGTTCGCAAAGCTCAATAATTTATTAAAAATAATTTTGTTTGTGCTAAACTAATATTTTGTTGTTCCAGTATGTTAAACAAATATTTAGTGTGGGTAATCATACCGCCATACCACCTTCTCACACGGACTGCAGCCAATTAAGGGAATTACCCAGTAAAGTATTATTAGTAAAATCACTGCGCGTAGGCGCGTATTCTGGTAAATAAATTGTCTTGGAATACGATTTTGTCCAGGAAATGTTAAAAAGAACAATTATCTACAGCCTCCAGTTCTTAATTTAATGCCATTATAGATATTTAAAAAATAGGGGAAGTGGTTTTTTATGGCTCTTCTGCGTAGTTCCCTTAAGACCGCCGCATACCTGGCTGTTAAACTGAGTTGTAGAGTGTTTGAGGGAGTTAGTGAAGAGATTTGGGCGGCTATTAACAGCGAGGTCTTGAGAGCCGATGAGGGTGAGGTGCGGTGAGTATGTAACAGCGCCAGAATGAAAGGTCGGGGGAAACGGGAGATCCCGAGGAAACACGCCCACCAGAGGCATCGTCCACCACGATTCCCACTTGTGAAAATCCGGGAGCAGCCCAGCCGGGGATTGCACCCGGTTAGCCGTGGTGGAAGGCGAGCAGGCTAATCGCTCGGACACCGTAACTCCCAGTGGAACCTTAAGGGAGAGAAAAGATTAATGAAGTGACATGCGTGTAGTACAACCCACTGGCTCTCATCGCGTGTATTAGCTAATATCCTAATGTAACAGATGTAATTCTCGAAAAATTCAGATACGCCTTGGCCATTCGTGACCTTGAGATATTTAAAAAAATTACTAGGAATTCCCCTTAACGAGAGACAGGTTGCATATACGTGTGTGGTGATGTGAAAGCTAAGAAGTACTCTGGAATTTTCGCAGGAAGCAACTGTGCCTTTGTATTGCTAAAGATGTGCACTTCTTGTGCCAGGTTGTGTTGGCGGACTTGTCGAGGGCTCGTTGCCGGCCAGGCTGGGCATCTGACCTCATCGCCTCTCTAAAGGAAGAACGACGCTGAATTCCAAAGACGTTAGCTTCTTGCCTTAAACTTATGCAAGAGATGCTGAGCGAACAATTGTTTCGCTGCGTATATCCAAATTCTGCACTATCATGGTTAATTTTTTTAAAATCTTTTATATCCACATCGTTTGCTGCGAGTTCGCTCTGTGGCCTGCCTTAGGAGTTAGATCTCTAAAGAATATACGGTGTACGATATACAGTATAATGTGGCATTATTACGATGAGTTCCTTACACCCCACGATTAGCACGCTCGCCTGCCACCAAGGCGAACTGGGTTCAATTCCCGGCCGGGTCACCGGATTTTCACAAGTGGGAATCGTGCCGGACGATGCCGTCGGTTGTGGGTTTTCTCGGAGATCTCCAGTTTCCCCCGCCCCTTCATTCCGGCGTCGCTCCATATTCACTTTAATCACCCTCATCGGCTCTCAAGACCTCGCTGTTAAGAGCCGCCCAATCTCTTCACTCACTCACTCTTACAATCCATTAAACTTGTATAGGGATATAAGCTATCATCTTCTTTATTTATGCAGAGCATGTGCATTAACTTAACTACCTGCAGACTTTCACGCTTTGAGCAGAATTGTAATGCATTATATCTATTACTTTGGGAATTTAATTGTACTATGCCCATCTCCAAACATACACCAACAACACGGAGAGAAAAAGTCACAAATATCATGGAACACAACCTCCGTTGTGTTTTTTTAGTTATGCATTCTCGTGTCCTGTGAGTTTGAATTTTGACCGTACCAGTATTTAAATGTCTTTTTACTATATTAGTTTGTTTTAAACTGCATATCCCATGTATTGTTGTCTGCACTGGTGTTTTCTGATCCAAAATTTGATATTACTGTCGTCGTTTGATTGTCATGAAAATGGAGCTGCGGGGTGCAGTAGTCAGACTGCTCGCCTCCCACCAAGGCGAGCAAGGTTCGATTCCCGGCGGGGTCACCACAGTTCTCCACATGTGAGAAACAGGTAGGATGTTACCATTAGTCGGAGGGTTTTTTCGGTGGACTCACGCATCCTCCGTTCTTGCATTCCGCTGCTGCTCCATATTCACCTCATTTCACCCTTACCGGCGCCCAAAACTTGGCTGTCAAGCTGAGACCGAAATCTCTGTACTCAACTCATTATTACACTTTTCTTTAAATCTGAAAATCCTTATTTCACTTACTATGAAATAACTTTTTTGTCTGTATTCACTGTGGTTATTCTTTAAATTTTGTTCTATTCGGATTTTTCTTTTTCCCCATTTCGTTCGTAAAACATTTAACTTTTTCTCGTTGCTTTGGATGTATAAATGAGTACTATGTTTTTCGTCGATTCCTATTTATTGCGGTTTTTTTATAAATCCTTTTCCCTCATTTTGTGCATGTAAATTCCCATTGTAGTTATTACAAACGAATACATGTTTTCAGTTAACATTAAGAATAAAATTTTGTTATATATATATATATATATATATATATATATATATATATATATATATATATATATATATATATATATATAAAGTTTGGTGTGCATTACTTTGCTCTGCGTTCAGACCTTCATCCCAACTCCATTCCTGCGTCAGTAGTTGTAGATATCTCTGGCTTTCGCATCAGTTACTCTAGAGTAATTTCGTTTCGGCCTGACTTGGTATGCCAATTCGGCATTAGTTTTTTTACCTTGCTTCCTCTCCGACGGTGCCTAAACTAACCCGAGGCCACTCGAAGAACACGCGGACCGAATGTGTATAGTCGGTAGTGTGAGTGGCCTCGTAGACCGTGGTGCTTGGGAATGGGCATTGCGTCTTGGAAAATATGGTTGGAAAAGGGGAGGAGGGGTATCTTGAGAAGGCGTGCAAGGCCTGTGGGAGGCCACACGATCGTTGTCTCCGCAATTGCCAGTTGGTACCTTCTTCCTGTCCCAGCCACCCACCCACTTCTCCCTTACCCGCAGCCACCCACTCTTGTTCAACCTTCCTTGTCTCCAGATAAGCAACTCGCCTGCTCTTCACAGCGCCTCCCCCCTTCAATCTCAACATCACCGGGTCATATACTCTGGACCGCCGGCCAATTTTCCACAGTATTTGGAGAGCGGCAGTCGAGTTATTTCCCAGCCGCACGAGTAGGGCCTTATTAGATCTCGGGTATGCATCCCTCCCTCCCTCCTCCTCTACCTATTCCAACCCTCCTCTGGAGCGGTAAGCCACTGGACTCATATTCGGGAGGACCTGGGATCGAATCCCGACCCGGCCATATGCATCTCGGTTTCCTATGGTTTTCCGAAGTCACCCCAGGTGAATGGGGAGGTGGTCGCTTACAACAATAACGCCGAGTCCTTTCTCGTTTCTCTTTCCCTGGGCAACTTGCTCCATCTCTGATGACCCCTGTTATAAAGTTGACTTTTGGTTAATTCCACACGTGAAAGGGTTTAAGGGCGTAGCTGAATCGTGAGTCATGATTGGGTAGAGCACAACAGTAAATGATGGGGTTTATTGATCATCACGTTATAATGCTAAGTACATCATATAGGGTTATTTACCGCACGCCAGTAGTAATACACTCTAATTGAAAAGTCTCCACCTTATTCATGTTGCCGAAGGCTGTTTCTGGAAGGCGGTTAACGACGGCCGAACATACCCATCTCTGTGATTGTAATTTTAAAGGGCTTTTCAACGTTCCCCGGTTTTATGCTAGAAAGCTTAGTAGAGGACGTCTTACATACTAACTTATAACCAAACTTAAATCAACACCCATGCCTTGCCCGGTATTCGAACCCAGAGTATTCCGCACCCCAGATCGGTGGCGCACCAACCGACGGGAGGTCGGCCCCCATCTCTGTGTTTTCTCCTTCTAATACCCCGACAACAAAAGACGCCACGCCCAGTGTTACGGTGGCCTTTATCGGGCGCATTAACATATTCGGCCCCGATTACTGGCTGATGGAGGGGATTTCTGCAACTGCCGTCGCAAGGTGATTACTGCAATCATGCTTGTGCCCTGGTTCAATGTCTAAAGGCGTGATCAGGCAGGCCGTCCACCTGCTAGAGGGTTTTGATTGCCGTCCGGCACATATTCCGCGACCATCGTCGAGGAGTTTGGTTCGTGAACTTCGCACTCCCCAACAAGTGCACCCCTTGGTGCCTATGTGTTCGTTCAACTGCCGCAGCGGCGCTTTCGTGACCGAGGTCAGCGATTCCAATGTTCCGGGCTCGAATCCCGTGGTGGCTCGCTGAGTGAGTTATTTGTGCGGCTCTTAACAGTGAGGTCTTGAGAGCCGATGATGGTGAATTGAGGTGTTTGTGGAGCAACGCTGGAATGAAAGGTAGTTCCTATAAATGTGTAAATTTAGCGTTGGTTTAGTTTGTAAGCCGCGCTGCGTTTAGACCTTGGGCGTAAACGTAGGGTCGTTAATAAGCTCAACGCTGTTCACTTAATTGCCGTAAGAACTTCGTGGCGGTGTGTTTTGCCATTTGTTGTCTGATTGTGTATTGGCGCAGTTGTACCACACTAGATTCGAATTGTGGAGGAACTGATTCAGCAGTTGTGATCAAGATATTTAGTGGTTTCGCGAAATGAGACACAGCTAATGTTGGGATTTTCGCTTTATATCCAGCCATGACCAATTTTCCGCTTATGATATTTTGACCAGAATATTCCGCCTCTAATAACTTCTCCGTCGACGAGATGGCAACGTCAAAATCTCTGGGCGTGTCACAGGTTAGTACTGATTCGAGGTTTCCTCCTTCATTAACTGCAAGGAGCTTCATATAATTTCATGATTCATTTACGCTCATAAACACGTACACAGTCTTTTACGCTGCACAAATAAACAGCTACGTGTTGCATAAAGCGAATTGTCGTTTCATTGAGTTGGCAATTTCACTCCTCTTCAGCTTCGTTCAGTACGTCGCCTGATAGCAGTTAGATTATCCACTTTGGTTTGAGGCACCGTTTGATACTCTCCCACAGCCGTACCACACTCGTGTTTCGTCGACCTTTCGTTTCAAGACCAGCACATCATTGAATGTTATCCAGCTATTATCTATCAGAAACGGACGTTCTTGGATTTGGACTCGCGAGACATATCGTCTTCGTTACGTTAATATTAAGCCGTGTCCCAATTCGCCGAGAGAGTACTCTCTCGCCCACTCTTGACGTCACAAAGAGCCCTCTGTGCTGTCCCAACTCCGAGGAGAGAGTGCGAGAGGGAGAGTGAAGGACGATGTACATTCGGTGCTCACTCTCGCACCCTTTCTGGCAGCCATGTTGTTTTCAAGTCTAACCTCAATTATCCAGAAATATATTTTGTTGTTTCTAAAGCTATGTTAGAAATATTTTACCGACTTAACGTAATCATTGTGATTGTGAAATGTGTAATAACAATATTCCGTTTGATATGGAACATAAATTATGAAGTTATTATGTCCAAGTTTCATCTAGGTTAATTGTGTGCATATTACTAAATACTTTGATTTGCATGTAACAATTATGTTTTTAATCATGCCAAAATGTAAAAAATTAAAATTAATTACTATTTCATAAAATACTGCTCATTTATTCGAGGAAAATGAAAGACCAGCAATACTTTATTTTTCATATCTATTACATTTTCTGCCAGAGAAATAATGCCGAAGGCTTACAGAGGCACAAGTCTCAATTCGCTGAAATCAGCCAGAGTGTACCGAAGTGAGAGTGGCGAGTTAGAGTGAACACATTTTCGAGTTGAGACACTACCTTAAAAGGACCTAGTGGGTACTTGCCTCGTAACAGCAGAGAGCTGGGTAGGTAGGACAGTGCTGAGTAATCAGAAACGAAAAAATTATGTTCGGAAAGGAAAGAACGACGACGGAATCGTCCGTTGTTCGTATTACGGGACCGTCTGAGCATTCGCCTGAAGTTACTTTAGACAATCACGAATAAAACGAAATCCGGATGGCCTTACCGAGAATGGAACCCATTTCCTTCCGATTGACGCTACAGTGGTTTAAGGCACGTCCCGCCCCATCCCAAACTGCTGAGCAAGGAAAGAATTAAACATCGAAATTCAGTTAATTTAATGTGAGGAGAGACATTTTCCCCGCGGTTTATGCTCTTTCCAAAGACTATAAATTGAGTTCGTTTTCTGAAATAAATTCAGTGAATTAACTTCGTTCCACAATTCAGCTCACGTGCGTTGAGCAATTACTAACGAATGCTACTAATACTAGTGTTTTTGTGTGTTGGGAATTCTTTTGAAAAAAGATATATGATTTTTCATAAACTCCATTCAAGCGTATTGTTGTTTCACTAGAGTGCACATTTAATAACTTTTGAGTACATTACCGAAGAATAAACGTTACTAGGTCTGTTGATGAAGTTCGCAATCCTGTTGCATTACTTCGTTCTTTTGTCATTTTATATGTGACAATACTTCGAACATGAAACAATTTTACTTCAGAAAAATTTGCCCATGTGGATCCCAAGAACGTGAATATAATTAAGACATGTTTGTAGATACTGTCTGGTATTTCATGCTTCAATATCCACCATTGTGACAAGCATTCCCCCCGTCCTATAGCATTGTATGGTTTAGCAATATAAAGAAAGCAAAAGTTTGTATCTGCCACTAACATTTTCCGCCCCGAAAAACCAAGAAACGTTGTAAGGACAAGGTTCGTAACAAAACGTGTTCCGACGTCCTCGTATGTATGTATGTATGTATGTATTCAGAAGAATATGCGTTCTACGTCATTTCGAGGTTTCGGACGTGCTTCTCTCAGAAACACAGACCCTTTGTTATGCATGTAAAGCTACATATGTTAGTGCTTCAGTTTGACGGGGTTCGATTGTGGCGGATATATTTCTGAAGTTTAATGGCGCTTCTCGTTATTGTACGGAGGGTGATGGGTAATGATTTTCGTGGTTAGCCAAACGCTTTCGAAATCAACATTTGAAAAATATTCTTCTTCCCTAACGGCGCATAGTTTTAAGGACATGACTGACTGGAATGCTTCCAGTAAATTTGGCAGCAATGTAAGAGAAATAGGTTCAAGTAATAACGTCTTATTAAAAGTGTTTTTTTTATATATATTTGTAACATTGGATATTTTGGTTGCTGTTTCTTTTATGATGATAATAATAATTATTGGTATAATAGTTGCAGATTTTTGTTGCGAACAGATCAATTTGAATTAATCGACGCGTATCTTCAATTAATTCAATTAATTGTCTTTAGAAATGTATGTTAGTTTCTTTGTTGAAACAGGACGATCTTATACTTCATATTACAAAATAGTAATATTCTGTGCAGCTGATAAAGTTATAATCATTGCCGAAAACAATTTAACAATTTTGTGTATAATTCTGTGATCTTAACCACATGATGTCATGATGTGTTTAATATTTGTGTATGCCACTAGTATCATACACAAATTCAGATAAGATATTCGTTGGCATCTGGAAAAGTAACAAGGAAATATTATACAACAGATTGCAAAAAGCAAACATTTTGATAGTTATTTTTAGGGATAGGAAAAATTCGCGAGTTCAATGACATGTAGGCTAGACTCCACAGTCATGTGTGTATACTCGAGCCTCAGAAGCTTGTTCATTGGCTGCTCTCCTATTGAGTAGCCAGTGCTACTTTACACCTGGCAGTATGGCACTCGCCACTTGTTTTAATGAAAGTCTGCTATTGGCTCAGAGTCGTCCAGGGCGTGTATAATAAACTGCGATCCAATTGTAAAGTCAACTTCAGTGTACACGTGTTTGACGTCTATCTTGTCCTGAAATGAACTCGCGAAATGTTCCGAAACCTAGTTATTGTTCATGTTATGCTTTTCAATTTATTTTCAGGCGCCCTTTAAATACCTACTAGTTTAACATGATATATGCCGTTCACGATAAAGTGAGCACTTTCGAAATTAACCTTAGAAATGGCCGCACTAGCGACATACGCCCAGTAAAGTTGGTAACGATGGATGGAAATTAGTTCCATATCTTAACGTCGAAAAAATTATTAGGTAACCTTTTGTGATGACTTAAAATGATTTGTTTTGCGTTTTTTTTTTTTTTAAAGGCATCGAAGGGTAAAAATGAGCAAGTCTTTGTTAATAATTTCACAGTTTCATTTGACCGACGCGCTAATAAAGTGATGAGACATGGCAATGTTAATTTTACATAAGACGGAAGAATACACAACGTGTATACAAGTAGATCTTATGCAGGGCTCTCAAAAGTTCTCATTTTACCCCGTGAACAACCTATACCTTGTGAAATACAAACATTCTATCAGACACTGTAGTTTTCTTGATTTGTTAATCTTTCGTAGATTATACATTGTGGATATGGTGGAAGAATAAAAATTTTGATAAAGTAGGTCCTAAGAGGATGGTTTATAAAAGTGCTTAGTTGGCCACAAACAGCCAATGGCAGCTCTAAGGAGGGTTGTTACCAAATTTATTTCTATACCCGTTTCTGGAAAATGTCGGTGCAGTTCCTGAATATGAACCTTCTTAATTTATCGCCCATTAAACTAAGATCCTGGTTACCCTCTGCGCGTAAAGGGAAATAAAGGTAAAATACTAAGAGTAAAGCGAAGATAAAAATACCACATATTTTTTGTATGTTTTAGGTTGCTATTAAAAGGTGGTTAAAGTCTCTACAATAGAGAAGCAAATTATTTGTATTTTTTCAACGTGAAATATGGCCTATGAACCAGCCTACGTTAAATATTTAACTGGGAAAACTTTCATGATTCAGATGTATTATTCCTTCTGTATAAAACAAATTATTAGAACTAAAATATCAGTTAGGAAAAAAACAGTAACTTAAAAATCATACTGATATAATACCTACGGATAGGAATGTGTACAATTTAGGACAATATTTTCCATATCTTAACTGAAACGATTTTCTTTTTAAAACAACGTATACCAGCGTAAAGCACTGTAAACTGAATTTCCGTGTCTGTCTTTGCCACATTTCTACCTTGGTTCGCACAGTTCCATGCGGGAAGTTTTTTTTTTTTTTTTTTTACCTCTAAGGAATTCTAATTTGATTTACAATTTTTTTACCGTTGGAAACTTTCTGAAATGAGAAACTTGTTTGCCTTGCGTTAGCTTCAGAACTCTCGACTTTGAAAGATCGTGCCTGCGAGAGGATATTATTCTCTGTGCTTAATTAACATTTCACCTGTTGGAAAATATACTTCCTCTCTACTTTTTAGCTCAAGTTACTCTCGTAATACTTTCCA
Organism: Dryococelus australis; assembly: GCA_029891345.1. Classification (NCBI taxonomy): domain Eukaryota; kingdom Metazoa; phylum Arthropoda; class Insecta; order Phasmatodea; family Phasmatidae; genus Dryococelus; species Dryococelus australis. The sequence goes on along the minus strand of CM056996.1, from coordinate 112,735,430 downwards.
ACCTTGAAGATTAATTCAGTGCTAAATATTTTGTGCTGCAGAAGGTGCTTTGCGCTCGGTGTCGTGTTGAACCATGTTATAATATTAATAAGTAATATATTATTAGGCATTTTTGAATGGTATAGCACAATAAATCAGATACTTTCCAAATGTGATTGTCGCGGATAGAATCTCGCACTTAGAAGAGGAAGGAAGTCCTCTGATATAAGTCACGATGAAACAGTCATACCAACTGCACCAACAGTTTTAGCATAAAATTCCTAGTTATATTGTGGTAGCTGAAATAGTGTTCTACTAGTTCGTTCACCATCAATTGCTAGAGACGTGAAAAATTCGCGAGTTCAATGACCTGTAGGCTATACTGTATCGTCGCGTGTAAAATCATGTAAGTATCACTGTTCATAGGTTGGTTGTTGTATTAGCGGAAGACACTGATTGGGTGTGCATTTTATTGTGTGTTTATTATTGGCTAAGAGTTGTCTAGGTGATGTAAACTAACCGTTGAACCAATAACATAAGCAATACAAACGTTCGAGGTTTTGAATTCTAGCTTGTCCCAAAATGAAATCGCGAATTCTTCGGTGTGTCTATCAATTGCACACTTTGGAAGACCTGTTTAGCTTACTTTTTTTTTATTCACGCGATAGTAACACCATATGGCTGCATGCAGGATTTAAATATAACACGCGATGCTTGTTGATTGGAATAAGCGTCCCCGCAGCCGAAATCGTGAAGGTTTTACTTTTGGTAGCAGAACCACGAGCTTTATGTCTTCTTTCTGAATGCACCTTTCAATGAGGGCTTTTTTCAAACTGGCGCGACGCGCCGACAAGGAGATGTAAGTATTGTCCTCACGCGAGACTTGGCGAATAAGCAGGGCACCTCTGTGATCGCAGTCTACATGACTCGGTTAAGCTTTGTTTGCACAAGGCGGAGGAATATCCTGGAAGTAGAACATAAGCACGGCCTCAGAAAAGTTGGAAGTAGCTGTGAATGGACTGTGACGGTGAGGCAGGGTTGCTATATTGGGCGATTTGTCACCATTTGGGCTACTTCAAGGCATACCCTAATTTGCGAACAAAAATTATAAAAATGCGACTATCGCAGTTTGGGCGATTTTTTTAAAAATGAATTTCCTATATTTGGGCTACTTGGAGTTATTTAGCATTGGTATATTTTTTGATTGTGAACAAAATAATTAATTCTCATAAGTAAGATCAGTTTTTTAAATGGCAACCACTGTGGATACAATTGAAGAGGGTCTCTTATTGAGAGTCTTGTTACCCGCTGCGGGCAATGTTTAGGTAGAGACCTGAAGATCTCACGGATTCATTTTGGGACAAGTTAGAATTCAAAACATGTGTGTTAATATAACATTAGACATTGGTCCACACGGTGTTTGACACCTCCTGAAGACTGCAGGTCCATTTGTCGCCTTCCACTGTGACAGCAGACGACCAATGCACAGTTGACATCGGCAGATTTGTTCATAAGATTGTAGAATCTAGTCTGCAGGTAATTGTACTCGCGAATTTTTCAGGTCTCTATGAATAGACGAATTGAATATCACGCGATTGTTTATGCGCTTGACTTTTTTTTTTAATTTTGTGTCGGCCTATATCATTTTTAAATTTTGAAACAGTTCGTGTTTCATACATTCAAAATATTACATGGAAAATCTACAATACCTTTAAGAAATGCAATTGATATAAAGTGTAATCATATTGGGCGACAATTTGGCAACCCTGTGGCGAGGCAGCAGTTGTCGCATAGGCTTAAGTTGATGTAAACCGATCTCGCTGGCAGCGCACAACAATCACTGAGAAAAACTGTAGGTCTATGGTTGTATTTTAACAGTTCAAATGGTTCCTACAACCAGACGTTTTCCTCAGTGATGCATTCTCCGTGTTCCGCCATTGAACTGATATTATTCCAACACTAGCACAAAGGGCAAGGGTTGATTTGAGGTTAGCACACTGTTTAGTAAACAAATGCTATGAGACTTTATTATACCGACTGTAGAAATTTGTAATTCAGTATTTTATGACTATAAAAGTGCTTGTCATTTAAAAATTAAGGTTTAAACAAACACGTTGATCACTGCTGACCAAGGTACTTTGACAGTTGTTGGTTTGGGGTAGGTCAACGTTGGGTACATGCGCAGAAGACGAATAATCGGTCTAAAGTCTGTTAACGATAAAGTGAGCACTTTTGAAATCAACCTAAGAAAAAAGCCACTATCTTAACGGGTGCACTGAGTGGCATGCGCCCAGTAAAGTTGGTAACGATTGATGGAAAGTAGTTGCTTATCTAACGTCGTATAAAATGTGTTAGGTAACCCATTTGTGACAACTTAACTTATTTCTTTCTCTTTTTATTTTTTTAATGCATCGAAGTAAGCAAATAACCAGTCTTTTAAAATATTTTATTTTCCAATAATATCACAGTTTCACCTGACCGACGCATGAATAAAGTGATGAGGCCCATGGCAATGTTAATTTTACGTAAGGCGGAAAAATACACAATGAGTACACAAGTAGATCTTAAGCAGGTCTTTCAAAAGTGCTCATTTTACCGTGAACAGCCTATACCTCATATTTAGCTGTATGATTTGTCGCCTTCAGCAGTACAGACCGCGCCGGGAGCCGCTCTTAGGGCCGGTTGCACCATCGTGGTTCGAAACTCGATCTGAGATCGTATCTAAGATCGACACAGAAAACTGTTGCACCATTCGAGTTCAGAGCTGTACTGGAGATCGAGATCAGCAGCCATCGTCGACAAACGTAGTTTGAAAATACGTCAACAGATAGAACTACGTTCGATTGTTTTCTTGGGAGATTAAAACAACATTATATGCACTTGAATAATATTCAGTAAAATTCGTACAACAGTAATTCACTTAAAACAGATAAAACATCGCACATCTAATTCTATCTATAATGAAAATAAGCCTACTTCCATGACGTCATATTTTACGAACCAATAGCAAAATTTGTCTAATACTTAATATCGATAACTCACTTTGGAACCAAGATCGACAAATCGGAGATCCAAAGTCAAGAAATTTCGTTGGTGCAACACTTTTACATAGGAACCAAGATCAAACTGGATCCTGTTTCAGAACTAGTATCATTCGACCTCGGACCGGGGAAGATGTTGGTGCAACCGGGCATTAGCTATCGTCGGGGCCTATTTGTCACGCAGTTTTCTGATGTACCGCGCCGAGCGCCACCAGATTTACTACTGTAGTCACGCACCTTTCACCTCTTCCTACCCCCCTATTCTCTTTCTTCTCACCGCCTGATTTAGTGCTCTCCAATTGCGCGGGCTGGTGTTTTTTCGCCGCAACTTTTAAAAATAAAGCTCGTCTGTCTCCCGAAACCTGCTATTAAGAGCTGGCTTGTGTGCGTGTAAGCGAGCATGACTCAGATTTAATAAGGTGGGAAATATTCCCCATAGTCCATTCACGGTAACACCCAACTTTTCTGAAGCCTGGCTGTGGCTTCGATACCGCAGCGTCGCTTAGGCGAAAGCCTTTCGTAACAAGGAACACGACGACACTTTCATAACAGATCGATATTTCCTCGCGCCTCCATATTTCGAGCCATACGAAAGTTTTGAAATATCCCGTTTTGCGCCCTTCTATGTTCCTACCTTCGTTCGGATGGTGGTAATGAGATGTGCGTGTTCGCTCTACGACACGTTATGAGGTTATTGCGACACAGCCAGCTGGCGTATTGTATACAGAGAACGACACGTACCCTAACGTGACATTCGGACTGCGGGGCAGATTCCAGGCCTGTTTACATCCACCTCGTAACCTGGTTATTGTTGGTGGCACAGCAGGGGGGCCGCGCTTCCGGCCGTAACTTGGTTGCCACTCCCGTTTGTGTTCGCAGGCGCCGCACGGTCCACGGATGGTGTGTTTCGTCGCCTCCGCCTATGACGTGGAAAAAGGAATAAGTAAAACACTAGCGCTAAAACTCCCGTGAAAACGTGTATCGCAACCACCAGCAGCTATACTGAAAACTGCTGGCAGTTTTCTGTCAGGTGCAGGTCAAACTGGATGGAATGGAACTCTACCGACAGACTTCGGCAGGTTATTCCTCATGACAAGATACGTAGAAGCTATACACTTACATACAACACAAAGCCAAAGTGTTTTCCGGAAGGGTGTAAGAATACTTGAAGGTGTAGCCGAGGCAGACGTTTATTGCTAGAAAAATAACCAGAATGAAAAATAAATCTCTGGTTTTCTCGATAACCCATTATTGAACGACAAAGGGCAAACCATAAACAAAGTGGGTGCCGATATCAACGCCCTTACTTCATGAAGGATGGGTTGGCATAACATTTGTTCATTTAAATATGCAACTCTCTGACCATTTTCTGAGGTAGGGGGCACGGTGACCGAGCGGTTAGACTGCTCGCCTCCCACCAAGGCGAACAGGGTTCGACCGGGCCACTCCGTGATTTTCGCAAGCGGGAATCGTCCCGGACAATACCGCTGTCCGGCGGGTTTTCTCGTGGATCTCCCGTTTCCCCCGCCCATTCATCCCGTAGCTGCTTCATTCTCATCTCGTGTCACCTTCATCGGCTCTCAAGACCTCGTTGTCAAGAGCCGCCCAAATCTCTCCACCCTCTCCACTTTTATGAGTTGTTGCCTGGCCTGGCGACTAGTAATTTACCATGCCTATATGTTAAACAAAAAGTTTGCCTTGTGTTTTACCCTACACGCCGTCGTTTTCAATATTTAATGCATAATATTCTAACGCTGGTCCCAGAAACTCAAGAGATTTATCTTTCAATCTGGCGGTGTTGCTATCACTACACGTCTGGCGTTAGTTACGCCTTCAAGGTTGGTTGCACACCTCCAAAAGAGACTTAGGATATATATATATATATATATATATATATATATATATATATATATATATATATATATATACACATATACACACACATACACATACTGATTATTTAGGATATATATATATACACACACACACATACATACATACACATACTGATTATTTATTAACTAGGAATCAGTTGCCGAAATTTGTCGACAGAGTTCAGTTCCCTGGTGTAGAATGCCACGAATTGTATTTTTCTACTGTCCTTGGAATTACGTCCTTAAACTTTGGATATATATATATTTATATATCAGATAGTTGGAAATTGTTCTGTGCAGATGAGTGAAATACTAATAATTAGAGACCTTCAAAACTCGTTTTATCATTTGAGTACACGTTAAACTTTAAACATGTTCACCTTTGCAATACGTATGACATTGGACCACGCTTCATCTGGCACGCGCTGGGTAACTCTGCGCCAATAAATGAACACTTCACAATTGTGTGCCCCAATCGCGTGCAGTTCAGTTAGAAAGGGCGTTGCTTCACATCTGTGCAGCAGCCAATGGAAAAACGACGCCGGTTCCTGTTTTTACGGTACAGTGCAGTTTAGCCTGATGGCAAATAATAACGTGAATTTTGCATGTCTCCAGTAATTAACTAGGGTTCCTAATGCTGTTTGCGAGTTTCACTCAGTTCCAGATAGTCGCGCTGTTCCAAACACTGACTCCCAGAGAATTATATCAATAACACAAACTTCTGCTGTGAAAACTGGTACCGAAGGTTTGATCCTAGCTACTAGATTAGTATTGGTTTCTTCCATTTTGCTGTGTAATCTTCTTCCGAGAAAACTCCGTCACAACATTTAACTTAAACTACGTCAAATGCACGCCCATTTTAAGTTCTCTATCAGCCTGTGTGCGTAAAAGGGAAAGCTGAGTAGAATGGGAACCAATGATTTTTTACTAATTTAAATTTTTGTTTCCCTTCGGTGAATTACGCTTACCTTGGGGAAGTACCTTTTTAAATTATTTTACTCAACGCCGAGTACTCTTCAGGGGAGGGCATTCCCAGAAATATATCCCTACTATAAACCAACGTGACATAAATCAGTTGTGGGCAGCAGTTTGGACATTCCGTCTCAAGTGGGACACAGACACTAATGAAAAATAACGTATGGCTGTAAGAGCTGAATTACAAGTACAGAAATATTGTCAAACGTTTGTTGTAATAACACGAGATCTTAACGTTGCAATGCTGTTTGTGATTGTATCTGTAACTTTAAATAAAATTCCTACAGCAGGCCAGTCTGTACTTAAGATAAAACTGACCTTCAGTAGAAAGTCAGCAAAATTTGGATTGTTTCTGTAATAACAAGAAATGCCGTAAGCTTACACAAAACTCTGACGGTAGTACACAAGCGTACGTGGGGGCCACGGTGTCTTAATGGTTAGCCTATGTGGGAATGGTGCCGGACGATGCCATTGGTCGGCGGGTTTTCTCGGGGATCTCCCGTTTCTCCGCCCTTTCATTCCGGTGCTGCTTCACACTCATATCAATCACCTTCATCGGCTCTCAAGACCTCGACGTTAAGAGCCGTCCAAATATCTTCACTCACTCACAAGCGTACGTAGTTGCTGCTACCCGGAAAATGAAGTATGAAACCACGCTGTTTTCATTTCTCAGTTGATTGTTCTTAATACACGCAGTCCTGGTAGCCATCAAGCACAGATTCTACAACCGTGTAGCTTTGTGAGCATTTTACAACCGTGTAGCTTTGTGAGCATTTTACAACCATCGTGTACAAACTGAAAGCACCTGATCCCCCAACACATACAACATTTAGTTCATTAGTAGACGATACAGCCCTTTCTTCAAACCATGTCATTATTTTGTAAAAAAAAATCTTCCAACTCTTGTTAGGTCAATGTTTTTAAAAAGTCTTAAGAAGGAAAATTAAGTGTTTTACTTTCTACATGCGTATGGAAATTTACTGCACCCCCCCCCCCTTGACCCCCCCCCCCCCGGGATCGAACCAGTGCTACATTAGCAAAAGGCAACCACTTTACCACCGAAATCGTTACATACAGTTATTTATAAAAGCCCTTGAAGAACCTACTGCAGTTCAAATTTATTGCCCGTTAGACGAATTTATTTTTTATCAAACTCATTATTTATATTGTTGTAGATTGATTTTCATGCGGTCAGAAGTGCAATATACTCTTTGCAGTAAAGTTTTGGAAATTCTCATTGACCTCTCTATGGTTATCTCTGAGTTTTTTCTCAGCCCCAGTTAGCTCGATATTGGGTGCGAGTTAATACATTATTTGTCTAAAGACATGTTCGTAAAATTAACAAAGCAGGTTTCTCCAGCAGTAATTACCGTTGCACCAACGGATGGAATAAAAATTAAATTTAGGAACACCAGCCAAAGGCGGTATGCACAGACTATTACAACGAAGTGTAACTTCGTTATATGTTTTCAAAATGGGCGAAGTGTATTTCCTCACAAATTGTCCCCATTACTAACACAATTTTCTGACCCAAAAGATAATTTCTGTTAATGGCTTTTCCGTGTTAAATGCACCTTCAGATTCAAATTAACGCGGAGCTCGTCGCGTCATCGTTGCTTGTTCGTTATATTCAAGTATAGATCGCGCTGCAGTTTATTCACATTGACTTAAGAGTGGCGAAAGATAATGTTTCCATGCGAGATGTTGACTCAACGTCAACGTAACGTAAAAGTATCGAAGTGATAACTAATCCAACTAAACTAACTATTTTTTTCTGCATTTAATTTTATTCCTACCAACTGCCCAGTAGTTTATATTGCGTGTTAAAGGCATGCAGTCACAACGGAAGTTTTCATTTCGTATGAGAGTTTGAATGATAAACAAACTAACTATCTCAAAACACCAAATTCAAAGAAAGTTTATGAACGCAAAGAGTCGAGTTAGGCTAGAGTTAAGATATCATTGGCACATAAATGCAAATATTTGAAACATTATTATAAAAACTTTTAATATGTAAAGTCACTATATATATATATATATATATATATATATATATATATATATATATATATATATATATATATATATATATATACACGAGCGTTTTCCAGATCCGCGATATAGCAACACCATATTTAGTAGCACTACATTGATTCTATTAAAAATGGTTGACCTATTGTCTGTTTGCGGCTTCTTCTCACTTTTTGTCTCGAACCTTTGGACAATAATCCCATGTGTGAAGTGTTTGGTTGTTTCCTATATATACCCTGTAAGACAAGCATTGTATACTGCGTGAAAGAAGAAGTACCTTATTTTTGGTTAAATCGAACTTTTACTATATTTATCTATAAATTGTAACATGTCATTGATAATTAATACGAAATTAGATTGTCCCTTTGGTGTAATATTCTAGAATTAGTTAAGTTTTGTTTGCATGAAGCGGAGGAATATCCTGGAAATAGAACTTAAGCAGGGCTTCAGAAAAGTCATCACAAGGCGGTGGTTCATCCGTCTGTCGAAAGTTAAAGTTCGGCAAATATTTGACGGGTTGACGGATAGAAAAGAAGTTGCCTTGCGATTGGGTGGAGATGACGTGACCGCCTGACGGACGGGCGACTGACGGATGCGACACACTTTTGCAGAACATGAGTACAGAGCAAACCAAAAAATTACGTGTTTGCAACACGCGAACTCGGGTTAGCCCTTTCAGTTACAAATAAATATATCGTTTTAGACTTAGCATCGAACAAATTATTTTGTTTGGAACTGCAATAGTGACAGTAGAACGCTCCCGGACCAATGAAAATGTGTCGAGTTCATTAACCCTTTCAGCCCCAAATTAAAGTACGAGATCAAGTGTCGCAATTGTTAAATTTTTTTATGGGTTCTGTACGTGCGTCTAGTGTGCGTTTCGCTGTCAATAAGCAACTTACTGTGTGCTCTCTGACATCGGCAGTGACTACCCACAAATGAGAGATGTAGGAACTTCACCAAATGAGATTACTCACAAGAAAGACGAACAAAACACCAGCCAATGATTCCATGTTGTGTACAGTTCTAACCTTTAATGTCCTTCATCTGCAACATTTCCCCTATCGTGGACACGGGGACCCAACGGGTTAAAAAAAAAGATTTATTAGGTTTAAAAAAAAGTGACGGATTGTAAATTCTGTGATTGGGACTCACTCAACTCAGCACTCCGCTGGTTGGTGACAAGCCAATAACTAGGTAGAGGAAAACTTCGTGAGTTCAATGACCTGTAGACTAGACTCCTCAGCCCTCTGCATACTGGAGCCTCAGCTGTATGTTCATTGGCTGTTGCCCCACACCTGGCAGTTATGGGATTCGCAAGATGTTTCGTTGCAAGTCTGTTATTGGCTGAGAGGCGTGCAGGACGTGTTTAATAAACTGTGATCAAATTGCAAAGGTGACTTCACTATACACTATATATATGTGTTTGACGTCTATCTTGTCCCGAAATTAACTCGCGAAATTTTCCTATCCCTACCAGTAATGAAAGTTTCAATAGCAAATTATAGACACACATGTTCAGTGGACCAATAAAACGGACGTAATTAATATAGAGACAGACCAGCATAACTGCAATGGCAGATACAGTCAACTTGTTTATATCCTATCTTGGATGCTAGAAAATATGTACCGTGTCTTCTTGCGCAACGCCCCAGATATAGGGGAGACACTGTCACTGAACGGGTTTAAGTGCACGAACGCAATGCGCTGCACTGGATGCGTTGAACTGCATGTATATCCACCGTCTGCACCACCCGTTTACTGAGGCCCTATTGGCTTATCTGCTCCGACCAGTGTTCACAACTCACAATCGGATTCAGTCCTTATATTGATGTAACATGTTGCTAGTTTGTTGTTAAACGAAGAATTATTATAAGTTGCTGGTTTCGTCGCTATATATATATATATATATATATATATATATATATATATATATATATATATATATATACTAATGATATTAGTAACTAAAAATAATTAATTGAGCTTTCTTATCCGGTGTCAGTAAATAAGTTCAGTAAATAAGTTGTTGTGGTGTCAACTCTAATTCTGTATTCGTTGAAGCCAGGAGTACGGAAAGAGGAAGTTGGCACTTGCTGGTTAGACTGAGTCGTATTTGCTGGCCGGATTTGGGGCCATATACGATTGTTTATTGCCAACCACACAGCATAATCTCCATTTCTTCATAATTTAACAAATTTTTTGTTATTTATAACGTGTGGAGTTAAAAAAGTTTGTTAGAAAACGTTACGGACTTTTTCCAGTGTATTACAATACATTTCTAAGAGTTTTTATTTCAGAAATTACAAAATGAAGGTGTTTTTTGTACCTGCAGCATATCTTCGTTAGCTACATACCAACTTACGTTAGGGTGATAAAAAACTTAAATCTATGATGTGTTGTAAACAATCGGAAAGAACTGGAATGTTTGTGAAAAAAATGTAAACAATATGTTATGAAACCAGGAGTTTGTTAGAGTGGGGACGGTAAGAATGCTCGCTGTTAGTTTGGGATTAAAATTTTCGTAATGCAGTGCACACCGCCACATTTACTTTTTTTTAACTTAAATTTAACTATTAGTTTCAGCAATATCAGCTATAGTGCAATATTTTAGAATATTACAGGATGCAAAGGGTTTTCTTATGATTAATATGTTAGAATTTAAATTTTAAATTATTTTTGTTTGTATTTCAATTGAATGTTATATACATATATCTGTGAAAACTATGTTAAATTAGATCATCCTTCCATTCAGTTTAACATTTGCTATTCAAAAATTCTCTTTGGAATTATGTTAATTTTGTCTTAGTTACCTACGGAAACATCGAAAAAAATCTGAAAGTCAAAAATAATAATCAAGCAAAAGAAATTTTGAATGTCTGGGATAATTATCGCTGCATACAGATAAAATGTTTTGCAGTATTTCACGCTGAATGTTAATAGCGTTTTTCCAGTATTTTAAAGAAATTATTTTACATTACAAGAAGAGTGTGGTAAAATGATGTGTCGAGGTGAACTGTTGAAGTGATTCTAACTGTGGAATTCGATCCGGAGCTATTTACTGGAGTTTCGAGTCCATGGTGAGATGGCCAATATGCAGGATGGACTTCGTTTGGCATATTCTTTTCCTGCTCTCTTCGATGCAGACTTATAGTGTGAACTCCATCCATTTACATTTCTTCAGTGGAACTGTAAGAAAGCTTATATCCTACTCGCGTTCCTGTGTCCCAGAAGTCCCATTTTGAGAGTTCGTGAAATTATGGACTAGTTGGAGAATTTTTAGTATTTCCTTAACAGTGAACAATCAATATCAAAGACTAACACAAAATATTTATAAAATATTTTCTCCACTTGAAATAATTTAAATACCTATATATTCTTCTAATCACCTATTGTAAGGGGAAGGATGCAGAGAGTATTTAATATTCATCTTTCAAATTCTGATACGAATCCAAAGTGAGCCGCATCTTAATTTATCTTTTCCTCGTTAATACGTATGTTCTACCTCCTTCTTAAATTTTCATTAAATTAACATAATTACTTTGTTATTTTCTTTAGTAGTCGTAAAATATTTATTAAGGTCTATTAAAATTAAGGGTTGGTGTTTTTTTTGGAATAATCTGATTTGAAAGTGTTGATTTTAGTACATTCAGAGTTGTATGTCTTCTTTCGATATTTGCTCTTTGCGCCCATGTGTCCTGTAGATGTAATTTTTTCGTTATATTTTTTGTGATAATTCCTAAAAATAGCAACCATATATAATTAATAAAACCTAAAAATAGTTTGATACTGCTGACGAGTACTAATGTGACAATGATCTCGATGTTTTCGAGTGAGTGAAGAAATTTGAGCGGCTCTTAACAGCGAGGTCTTGTGCACCCATGCGGATGATTGATGTGATTATGGAGCAGCGCCGAAATGAAGAGGCGGGGGAAACGGAAGATCCCCGAGAAAACCCGGCCTACCAGCGGCATTCCCACATGCGAAAATCCGGGTTCGATGTTCGTGAGCAAGGTAAGACTTCGCGCCATGTATTATGCTGCAAATAATAAGTACAAAAAAAAAAAGGAGCCATTGTTAGTCGCTAGTGTTGTCGTCAAATATTACTTTTCCAGAAAAAAATCGCCAGATTTATCGCTAGGCTCTAAAATTTATATTTTGTCGCCACAAATACACAAAAGTCGCTATAGTCCATTAACGGTTTCTTCGGCCTTTTTTAATCAAACCTTTGAAAAACCTCTCCATGTATACGTGTTTAGTTGTTTCCTAAATACACCTTGTATCATAAGTGTTTTATACTTGTGTTCATAAAAGTAACTTTTTTTCCTTTTAAATTGGAATGTTTTTCATATATTTTCTATAAATTATAATGCTTCATTTACAAATAATTTGAATAAAAACCGGGAAAAAATAGATATGTTGGTAACGCCTGGTGAGAAATAGTTCTTATACAAAATACTGTTACACTGATTGCGCACGAATGCGTTGCGTCGTCCTCTGGTGTGATTTTTCAGACTTAGTTAAGCTTAGTACGAGGCGGAGGAATATCCTGGAAGTAGAACTTTAGCAGGGCTTCAGAAAAGGCTGAAGTAACCGAGAATGGATTATAACTGTAGCGACAGAATCGCGAAATTGACAATCCGACTCCTTCCACACGAAGGCGCTGCCACGTGGACGATGGGCATTCCCGTGCCAACGACACAACCTCGTCGGCCCCAAATCGTCGTGCGAAGTGATATCGGAACGTGCCCGAGGGTGGAAGATTTAGCCGGCCCAACTGCCCTCCCCCATTCCTCCCCCTCCTCAACCCTTAGAGCTACATCGATATTTCACAGCGGGATTCACTTCGGAGTTCTGCACGTGCAACTACGATCGCTTCGCCATCGCAGGATCTTGCTGCAGAACTACCGCTGTTTGCGACAAACTCAAGTAGGTTACTCCTCGCGAAAATATAAGTCGGAAATGTACGAATACTTTTCCAGCCTCAAGTGTTTTTCGAGGTAGCTGTCCGTTCCCGCAAAATCCTAATGTAAAAAGCCTTCTTGTGTTCCGTGCGTTGGCTGCCTGTCAGGCAAAAGACGTTTTCAGAGTTAGGCACGGAACTTTATCACCTGGGAGTGGTCTTTTAAGATGAACTTTTCTGTTAATTTACACGTGCTGATTCATATAATGTCTTTAAAAAATCGCGTACACCTTATGATTACAAAGTTTCATTAAAAAATTAGACTCCAACACTTATTTTCACCATGAATGGGGGTGATATTGCCAATCCCGTATTCAGGATGTAAGATCACCGTTGTACAAAACACCATTTACCGATTTCTTGCTATATCGCTAGTAGTTTAGAGTATTGCATAGGGAAAAAAATATTCTATTTTGGGTTAGCATAGTTCCCTAAATAAAAAATTACGGAGGGAAATGAGTGAGTGGCTGAAGATATTTGGCCGGCTCTTAACATCGAGGTCTTGAGAGTGAAGTAAGGTCAGTACGGAGCAGCGCCGGAATTAAAGGGCGGAGGAAACGGGAGACCACCGAGAAAACCCGCCGACCAGCGGCATCATCTGGCAACGATTCCCCACGTGGGAAAATTCGGGAGCGACCCAGCCGGGAATCGAACCCGGTTCGCCTTGGCGGAAGAAAAACGCATTAGCCGCTGCCCCTGATTGCCGTAAGACGGGACTTTGATCCAAATGTTGGAAAGTAGTATTTACTTTTGTAATTATTAAAAATTAATATTTTGTTGTCTTGCTGCTTTCTGATAATAAAAGCACAAAAGAGAATAAAGCACGTTTGTTTGTAACAGTTAAGACAGTAAACAGGCTTACGTAAAAATTGGCTCAGTCACTCCGTCAGGGTTTTACAAAAGTGTTGAGTTTACGTGAACAGTCTATGCTTATCCTGCAGCCACTGATTAGCGGTAGCGTGTAACAAGGTTAAAGAACTCCCTGCTTGTGAATGCCGCGGAAGATGAGAGACGAATGTTGAGGGGGGAGAGGTGCAGGCGGATGGCAGAGCACTCGGAAGCTGCGGAGCGGGATCAGATAGTGTGTGTGTGCTCTCGCCTTTGCTCCGAGACCTACCTCCTCATTGCTCGTTCTTCCGGTTCTTCTACTCCGCACCGCACCAGCGGCCAACCGCGCACTTCGGTTCTCTCCTTTTTACAATCCTCTCTTCTTCCGGCCGACACAATTATGTCGGCAACAGTTAACATTCATTCGCCGCGTCAAAGACAAATGGAGTAATCCATTTTTCTTTTTAAAGCGATCATCCTCGCGTGGGGTGCAGAGAAGTAACCCCAGTTGAAACTTGGCTAGTTAAGGTAGAGGTACAGTGCTTTCCAATGGAGCGCAGCTTTCGACTGCACAATACTCGGAACTCATTTACAAGTTGTACACTCACTACCAAAATTGTCAGAAAAGTACGATTAATGTGGCATATGAAAAAGTCTTTTTTTTTTTTTACTCAACTAAAAACACGTTCCCTTGTTGGATGCTCCAAAAAGCACATTTTGCAAGTAAACCTTCGTCAAGTAGGGCAGTTATAATATCGGCTAGGGTTGTGTTTCAGAAAATATTGCAATAGATCTGAATATTTTAAATAATTTATTTAGCGTGCATTTATTTCACTGTTAAAAGTGACAATTTTTGGGGCTGAAATAAATGTGCTTAGAATAGATTACACAATAAGATTATTTATTATGATGTTCTTTATTGATGAAGTTATATTCGCAAAATGTGATTCTGAAGCATCCACAACTGAAATATGCTTAAACATTTATTAATATAGTTGTCTTAGTGAATTTTTAACATTTAAATAAGTAAATGTTAGAAAAATACTTTAATGTTACAAAACATATGCATAAGATGAAAGTTGAAATATCACAAGAAAAATTTATGTTTCTCACTTGTGGATTGTGTTTGTATCTATATTTAACCATGGCGGTTTAGCACACTGTAAAAAAAAAAGTAATTTTTACTGAGAAATTGTTTGTAATTTTACATATGGTTGTAACAGTGTAAATGTATCTCTTGTAAAACTGCAAGGGCCGTGTTTGTAATAGACCTCAAGAAATGTTTGTACTATACTGACCCAGATTTACGAGCTTCAGGAAAATGGCAGTCACTCAACAACGTAAAATCGTATATAGATATTTGCGCGCAAACTATGTGTGATGTAAAGTGTAGTTGCGTGTAAAAACAAATGTATTGCAAGTTTCAATAACGCACAACACTTAAAATAACTCAAATATTCGTACTAAAACGGCTATTTCAATAAAACGTGGCCGTATGACTCATTAACTGTTTCCTAGCTACACAGAACTCTTAAATCGTCTCTCAAGACTTCGTTGTTAAGACGCCCGTCTACATAGAGCTTTCTTCCGCGTTTAAAGCCGAGAGGCGAGGGAGCATTAAAGGCGACAATGTCACGCGCATCAAGTCCCCCATCGCCGCTAAGCGCAAGGCTCTGAACTGGCGTGCAGTGTTCTCGTCGTGCTGCGTATACCTATGGGACTTTCAGCGGCGACCCTATTATTTTATTGGTGGGAAGTGTGTAGGAAGGTTCAATGCATGCCCATTGACTAGTTTTGTATGGATCTGACACGTACATTTTGAGATACATCACTTTGAAAAAAGCCCTTTTTAGCCATTTTGGCGTGCTCTGAAATGGTGTTTCTAATTAACGTGAGGTCTTGAAAATACTCAACAACCCTCGCCTGAAATGTGTGTTCTTTTCGTAGGTCAGTACCCTGGACGCACGTTTAATAGTTTCGTAGAAAAACGCGTATTTCGAACACACTGCAATGCACTTCAAGCGCCAGGTAGACGGGGGAGTCATCCAAATCTCTCCACTCAACAACAGAACTCTTAAAATAAAATAAAATCAATTTTTTTCTTAATTCAATATCCTAAAATTATGTTGCAGGTATTTTCAGCTATATTTATTATAAAAATAAGTATTAAGTTTGTAAGTCAAGCCGATCTTGCCGTTAAGGGGCGTTGGTTATAGTTCCCATGCTGACAAAGCGTAACTCTTTTTTCGTAAATTATATTTTGAAATTTCTTTTCATTTGCTCTCTATTATTAATCCATCACATTTGTTTGCTAGAGAAAAAATTATGTACACTTATTAATAATGTAAGTTAAAATACAAGTTTATCATTCGCAATATTTCTAATTTATGTTTTGCAGATTTTACAAGAAAACTGTTTGTAGTTTAACAAAGGATATTTTTTTGGTAACTGGGTTTCAAAGGATTTTTCTTGAAAAAGTACAAAAAAAATTAGAGTGCAGGGACCGGCTTTAAACATCAGACAGTTTCATTCGAACTGGTTGCATGCTGCTTACATGAATTTCTGCAGCAGTACTAAAGTGCAAGCTGCAAAAATAATTTGCCAGCTCAGTATAGTCGACACCGTGATGTTCATCGTTGGCCAGAGTTACAGAAGAGTAGAGGTCGATTCAAGGCGACGAAAAACAGTTGAGCAATGTGTTTAGTGTTTTCATTCTTTTTTGTAAAACAAATATATATTTCGTGCTAGCTAAGCAGTAGTTGGTATAGAAGCCAATTGTATCGCCCGAAGCATCTTTTGTCAAGTCCTTGATGAGCCTGATCGCCGAAGTCAGATCTGACTACTGTGCGGATCCAATGTTCTTCAAGATTTAGTTTACAGGCATGGAGTTTTTTTATCGATATGGTCGGAGCCTCTTATGATTGGTGGAGGTCCCACGGGTTTGAGCATTATACTGTGCTAACACCTATGCAACGTACAACCCTAACTGCAACTTCGTAGTACAATGTGCAAATTTCCCCCTATCTGTACAGACATTTTAACGAAAGTGTATAGTTAATATACTCACGGGATCGAATTCCGTAACGACGAAAAACTGAACTGAACACCGTACGTAATAGAAGTATTTTCTTCGTATTCCCAACAGCGTCAAGTCTCGAGCAGAACACTATCGAGCCGACACGAGACCTCCCTCGCTGAGTTACAGTTTGTTATATTTTATATTTTTATTGCAATATTTAATATTAATCATTAAGGTTATTCAGATCTGGATATTCTTTTTATTACTGTAAATGTTTGTGCCAGCAAACGCGGTTATACAATAAATATTAATTAATATTATTGTTTATTAAAGTTTCTTGGTTATTTTGAGTTTAATTTGATAATTCTAAGGTAAAATTTAAATTTTTATTAATATTATCTGCAGATTACTTGAAATATAGAATATAAACTAGGATTAAATAACCTATTATTTTATACGTTAATTTTTGGCCAGGGTAGTAATAGTTATGTTCTTTAAACCTAAAGAATTTTGCGGTGTTTTAGTCTTCTCAGAGGAATCTGCTCCGTAATCTATAGTCCCCGATTTAATCTTTTTAATCGTCCCTGCGGGAGTTGCCACCTGCAATATCTAGAAACACTACCAACACTTGAACATTATTAAAAAACTGGAATAATTCCGTACTTCAACTTTCCGCTTATAAGACGCCAACAGTCCTTTCACGTCCCGAGTTACGCTAACAGTCGCGGACTACTAACGTTTTCGACTCGTGTTCAGATTCCTCTCCGAAACGAAATATTTTGAATTTTGTAAAATATTTAAGAGTCTTTTTTTGTACACAAGTTAAGTTGCGCATAAATAAAATTTAATATATTTTTCGCTATCTCTCTTTGTAAGCTATAAATACTCGAAAACCCAGTAGAAAATTCACGGAGAAGTTCCATGACTTCACGGAAAGTTTTTTACAAATTAGAAAAAGTTCGTTATTGGGAAAAAAATTCACTGTCTGTAATTTTACGAAGATTTCTTGTACTTTTCTGCAATTTCGCAGGATTTTTTTTCTAAATAAGTATTTCTAGGGACAAGGTGATTTTCGCGAAAATATTTATGGCCATACTATACTTCAAATATCCTACGTCCACAACCACGACTTCCTTTGGTTATTGGCCACGTGTCTACGTGAGAAGACAGGTTCTTATTTGACTGGGCCAATTGTAATAAAGTATCACCTATACTGAGCGCACATGATTCGCGGGGAGACACTTGAGGCACGGGACATTTAAAGTCATCCAACCACGAAAGTGCGTATGAACAAAAGTGTTTTGGAGTACAAGTGGTATTGAATTCTTTTCGCGAAAAACGCCTGTCCCCAAGTATTTGTAAGTAACCTACCGCTAGGGATAGGAAAATTCCGCGAGTTAATTTCGGGACAAGATAGACGTCAAACACATATATAGTGGAGCCACCTTTGCAATTGGATCACAGTTTATTAAACCCGCCATGCATGCCTCTGAGCCAATAGCATACTTGCAACAAAACACCTTGTGTCGGGCAACAGCCAATGAGCACATAGCTGAGGCTCAGTATGCAGAGGGCTGAGGAGTCTAGTCTACAGGTCATTGAACTCGCGAAATTTTCCTATCCCTTCCTAACGCCAACGAAATCTCTTCTCGGAAATGCAGACACGAATGTCTCCCCATGAGGATGCGCGTGGTCCGGATGTTGTTAGAGCCTGTACGACCTTCTGATACGCTGTCGGATGTTTGCTTGCGTGTTGTCAAACTAGCACATCCTGTGTTTGCTTTTTTGTCTCGTGGGCGGGTTCGTTGTTTTGTTTTAATACTGGGTGATAGTAAAGCAACGTATAAAAATCAATGGGAGTGATGTTCAAAACGAGAGGCTAGATTCGTACACTATTAAAAAAACTTCCGTAACATGTGATACAAAATTCTAACCTTCACATACAGTGTGGAAATTTATCATTAGAGATTATGGAAAATCGCGAAAAATTTATCAGCCAACATATATTCTGTAACACTCTTACTAGTTTATTCTTGATGATTGGATGAACATGATTTTCACTCGGCTAAGTTGTTTGCAGACCAATCACGAACGTTCTGCCACATAGTACTAGAATCCTTATTGGCACATTGAAATGGGGTAGTTGCTTCATATATGCATGACAACCAGTAAGGAAAGAAAATTGTTGGACATGTGTACAGTACGTTGAATCCTAGCAAACAGTCTACTTTTGCCGCGATAAACCATAATCTCTGGTTATCATACATTTGTATGAATTTTGTAAGTTTAGAAATTTTCATCATAAAAAAGTGTAAGAGTGCTACCATGGACGCATGTGAATCAATTTCGCAATTCGTTCGTTCTTACCACAACTGTACACCGGTGTTACAAAGTTAGGAACAACTTCTTATTGTATACATACCGTTAAAAATTGCCAGTAAACAAATCCTACGTAAAATTGCTGGCATGTTATTTTTTTTTAATAACAGTCTTTCCGTAAATTTCCGTAACTTCACGGAATTTCTAAGTAATTTTGCCAGTTACTTTTTTTTGTACTTCAGGTTTAGAAAGATATTACGAAAAAGTGTGAAATTTCTGCTATGCATGGGTGTTACTGTGTGTACATAAATATATAGGCTACATTTAAGTATTTTACTCATGAGCTACATTTGAACAGGAGTCAAAACTTCTGAGTTCGTAGCTGTTCCCACTCTCCTACGACCTTACCATGAGACAGTGCAGTATAAATGCACTAAATTTATAAAATCGTTTCATACGTTAACATTTTACTCTTACTAGTGATATGTTGAGTGTTTTAGTGTTGATGTTACATGTGCCAGCCTGCCTGATTCTACTTTTTGATGTTTGGAGGAATTGATTGTTGATATCGTAACTTCCGCAGAAATGACCATTCTCTTGTTTCAGTGGCGAACGATACTTCCTGTAGACTCGGCGCTGCTCCGTCTCAAAACCCGAAGTTACCTGTAGAAATACGGAGACGATCCGCATCTTGTATTGACCGAAATCGGATCACTTTTTGTCTTTACGTCCCGTTTTCGCAAAATTCACGTAAGGATTAGTGATATAGATGTAGTGATTTACTTGCACTTTTCTGTAAACTGATATTCATTTCATTCCCCTGATTGATCAGTTAGTTGTAACTAAGCTGCTTGTTCAGTGAGTAGCCTGTGACTGGTAAAAATTGTTCGATAATCTCCATAGTGTGGCGCATGGAATTTTCACAAGGTTCCGTTGGCATCTTCGAAGGAAGGATTCGCCAAGGGAAAGTTGTTTGCGAGCATGTGTTGTTCCCTTCTAACTACCGACCGGTATCTAACGTTTTGCCAATCTGTATGAAGTATTCAAGACTAAAGTTTTATCTTCAGTACAGAAAATTTCGTAACTAGTTAGCAATTTTTTTTTTTTCCGTGGAGGTAGAAAATTGCAGGGGTATTCTGTAGTATCGAGCTGTCCGTGAAAATATGATTAGATATAAGAGTAGCCTGATTAGTATCTTTTTTTAAAAATAATTTATTATTTACTTTTATGCATCATGGCCAAGAGATTTGATGGAAATAAAAAATAATAATAAAAAAAAAAAGGAATCGGGGGAAATAATAATAAAGCCCTACTCTTACGTGATGGAGGAAACCCGTTAGTAAATAACTTATTATAACAGAGCCTGTCCAGAATAGCCATAATTTTTAAAACGCGGTGGTAAAAATAACTGGTTAGCATTTCTTCCCCGAAAGTTTACTCATTTATTTTCTTAAAAATAACTAAAACATGCACAACAAAATATGTCTATTTTAGAATTAATCATTTTAACAGATTTTGTTGCAGTTGTCATATAGAACGGCGCAACCGTACTTTTCCCTCCTTTTGTTTAATTAATTATGATAGGAAATTCTGTATCATGCAAACATTTAACTGTTTTACTGGAGAAAAGCATATATATATATATATATATATATATATATATATATATATATAATATATATACACACACACACACACACACACACATGTGTCTGTGTGTATGTATATGTACTGTGCATGACAGAAACAAGCAACCCTGGCGATGGGAGAGGTGAGGCTGGGCTGGGGCTGGAGAATTCTTGGGAAACCCCGTCTTAGTAGCAGCCATTTACCTGTCGCCAGACAGTAGTAAAGCCGTGCGCGCAAACATCGGTCCCGTGTTCTAACATTTGCGAGGTTTTGTTGAAACGTGAGATCTGTCAGTGACTCATCAGAACATTAGCAAATCGTACTTGCATAGTTGTATATGTGTTTTTCTTTAGGAAACTAAACGAATTATATGGGTTAATGTATTATTCCGGCCATGGCTTCAAGTAAAAAGAAGAAGGTAATTGACAGTGAGGGACGCGAAATGATAAGTCCTGTAATAGAAAAGTGCGATGACGAAGTAAACAACGGGTTCTATCATTGCCAGTAAATCGAGCAACTGGTCGCGCGGCTTTTTACGCTTGTGTTGGTGTAACCACCATAAAACAGATACCAAAATAAAATAAAATTAGAATTGAAACTGACCCCAACAGATTATTATCTGCGACTGGAAAAACAAAACACTCCACTGTAAAAAGACACACTTCTTTGAAAGTGGATGAGTTAGATAATCTTGTTATTAGAAACACTATCCACGATTTCTATGTGCGCGAAAAGAATGTTCCAACTATTCCAAAACTGTTGCCAATAATCAAAAATTAGATAGATTTTCTATGGGCATGTGGAGCAAGAACACTTACACTGAGATTTAAGTGGAGAAAGTGTAGGCCAAAGAGGAAAATACTTATTGAAAGAACCAACATCGTGACATGGCGTAACGACTACATCCATAAGATAAGACACTACCGCGAAGTTGGCAGAGATATAGTTTACCTTGATGAAAGTTGGGTTGATAGTAATTTGACGTTTTCCAGGTGTTGGCAGCACAGTGAAGAATTTGGAGTACAAGAAAAAGCAGGCAGAAGACTAATATTGTTGCACGTAGGTAGTCGGGAATGGATTCCTTCCTAATACACTACATCTGTATAGCGCCGGAACTATCACTGGAAACTACCATGGCCAGATGAACATTGTCTACTTCCAAAAATGGATTAATGATAAATTACTACCTAACCTTCCGCCATATTCTGTTGTTGTAATGGATAATGCACCTTACCACACTGTTAAGCTCAATAAACCCCCGTCAAAATATTCAGTAAAAACGACATGTTATTGTGGCTTAAAAACAATGGGGTAGAGTGCAATGAGAGCATGCGCAAAGTTGATCTGTACAAGCTCGTAGAGATGAATAAGCCGAAGGAAAAAAACATTTAGAGTATATCAGAAACTGTTTCGTTTTGGACACACAGTTCTCAGAGTTCCGTCTTATATATGTGATTTAAATGCAATTGAACAAGCATGGAGTAAAATTAAAAGGCTAGTTAGGAATGGAAAGGTACCGGAGAAAATGAAGGAATTACTGAAACTTCAATCATCAGTTGCAATAGAAGACTGGTCAGGATATTATAGTCATGTTCAAAACGTCAAAGACTGATACTGGCGAAAGGATGGAATTATTCCTGATGTGATAGATAGCATAATAATTAACTTGGGCGACGACGACAGTGAAAGTGACTCAGAAAGTGAAGTGTCATCAGATTGTGCAGCATCAATTAACAACACTGATTCTGACTCTGAACTTGCGCTGCCATTATGGAGGTTTTCAGACAGATAGTTGGATGATTTCATTCAGTGAATGTTTAGTATGGTTCATTTTATTAATTCTCAGATTAAACTTATTGCCTGAAGATAAAACTATAGGCCTTCGACACCATGGTTGTTCGTGTTCCTGTTTACGGTCCATCAGTCTAAAGGACTTGGTGAGTAGATACTTAATATATATTTAATACGCATGTTTATCCTGGAAACTTTAAATTTTTGTGGCATGGTCTAGTGAGAACTGTATACACCTTGGACAACTAACGATTAGGTAAATGTTGGGGGCGATGAAAAATTGCTCAGTATATTAAGGTGAAAAAATTTACAATGAAGGTGCAAATCTGTCCCAGAACTCTCCGTCAGTAAATTTTTAACAAAGCTATTTTTTTTTATGGAAACGTAAATGTCTTGTTCTGCAATTCACAGTTGGGCCATTTTGGTTTCTATGTGGTTTCCTTGCCCACTCCACATGGTTTTATGTAGGTTTCATCAGTTACTCTCTTCCGTCCGGCATCGTAGTTACAGCAAGCGTCCGGCACATTTGTTAATTTAGCTGTGTTCGTGGCTCTATTGCGAAGCTCTATCCCACCATTCAGCCGAGCAGTCATAACCTCTTACAATTCGAGTGTTTGTGATGGTGGATGAAGGGGGGGGGGGGGGGGGGGGGGCTCCAAGTACCCTTCGCGTCTCGTGCAAGTGTTGTTAAAGCCTCCTGGCTGTGTCCTTGACGGCCTTCCACGGACAAGCAGCCGTGCATGCTGACCGACACAAACTACTAGCCATTATACACTTGTCGCAGTCACCATTACATTGTAGAGCTGCGACGTGCCCGCGCACACTGTATCCTTCCTGACGGTGCGGGCTGTGCCGCCGAGGCCAAGTCGCCCCGCCAAACACTTGGCTTTTCTTCTGTTTGGGCTGTCAATGTTGCTCAAGAGACAAATTTAATTTTCTAGGTTTTGAGGATAATTTATCGTTTCGTGAGATAACATCAGCGATAACGTGTCAAAAATTCCAAATTATTTGCAAAAATAAGGAAGGTAAATTTTTAGCGTCAAGATGAAAATTTCTACTGTATAAAAATTTAAAGACAATATAGGTAGAACTCTGCTTTCCTAACTTACTGACATAATTAGTAGGACGAAACTATCAAAGTATATGAAATTAGGTAAAATATGAAAAATAACGTGCCACAACATTTTGGAAAAGTTTTACAACAGAACAAGTGTCGTGTCTACGTAAGTGCAGCACGCATCAGAAAGTGTATTGTTTGCATAACATTAATACGTAGGTTGTATTGTATTGGGCTTTCTAACGTCCCCCGGTTTTATGCTTCAAAGCTTAGCAGGGGACGGCTTACAGACTAACTTATAAACTAACTTAAATTAACACCCATGCTTCGAACCCAGAGCCTCCCGCACCCCAGATCGGCGGCGCACCAACCGACTGCGCCACGGGAGATCAGCATAAATACGTAGATTAAAGTAAGTTTTACATAGTGAAAGTGTCTTTCTGTTAGTCTAGAGTTATAACAGTAACGGTAAATAATGATAACTTTTCTTGTGATGATGATCGTGACTCTATTATGCCTTATCGTGACTGTATTAAGTTTCGTAAGCAGTTTGGGGAGGCAGTCCTAAAGATGGGATAGACCGATTCTCGCTGGCTGCGCACAACCAATCTCCGTGTCCCAACATTGAACTGCTTATCTGCCAACACGTCTAGCAAAAATGGCGTCGATTGGATTTTAGGTTAGAAAACTGATTTGTATACAAATGCTTTGAGATGAATGTATACTTCTTCTAACCAGTTTGTAATGCAGTTTGATTATATCGAAACTGGTAAAAGTATTTTATTGATATAATAGCGATTGTCATTTAAAAATTAAGATATAAACAAACACGTACACCACTGTTGACCATGTGAGTTTGACAGTTGTGTAGTATTGGGGTAGGTCAATGTTGGGTACATGCGCAGAAGACGAATACGCGGTCTACCTCATCTTCAGTGTATGAGTCATCCACAGTTACGCAAGGTAAGGGCGAAGCATCACCGGGGATGCGACTCCGCTGTTATCGCAACGGGTATCGACCCAGGTCCCCGACGACCTGCCATCGCCAGTTACAGAATCGCCGGCCGCCGCTCACGGTTACGCCAGGAGCCATACTTCAGCGAGCCCCAGGCCTCCCGTATATAACCTACCCCTTGTGAACGTTCCTCTAGTCTCCTTCATCATCTGCCGGATCTCCCGCGTAATTATTTCACAGCCTCCTACCTCTCGGCCAAATTACGTGATATGTCTGCCAGTAGATGAGCCGGGCCGAGCTTCCAGCCTGCCAAGGGCTTGGTAATCCATTTGTCACGTCGAGACACCCTCCACCGCAAATCCCGTACAGACTGTTCGCAGTTAAATGAGCACTTTTGAAAGCCCCGCTTAAGATCTACTTCTATACATGTTGCGTATTCCTCCGTCTTACATAAATTTAACGTTGTCATGGGCCTCGTAACTTTACTCACGTGTCAGTCAAATGAAACTGTGAAATTATTAAGAAAGGAAATACTTAACGAATCTGCTCATTTTTTTACACTTAAAGGCATTAAAAAAATACAAAGCGAAAGAAATAATTTTAGAGTATCACAAATGGTTACATAACCCTTTTTATTCGACGACAAGATATGGAATTACTGTCCATCTAGCGTTACCAACTTTACTGGGCGAATGGCGCTCAGTGCGCCCATCTAAATAAATGCATGCTGTGGCAGTGACTTTTTTCTAAGGTTCATTCCTAAAGTGCCCACTTTATTGTGAACAGCCTTTACACACCTGTTCATTATCCACCATCTAATTTCGTAATTATAATTGCGCAGCTAACTCGACGACCGTGTGGACAGCAACTACGATCGTGGCAGCGGAAATTTCATACTTAACGAGTCCTATGTACTGAAACGTAAACGTGTATATCGGTAAAGAAAAGTTCTGGGAAGAAGACTTTTTGTCAGAAACGCGTGTAATAAAACCCCAATGTTACACGTCTAATTTGCACAGTACAGCGTCACGACGGAAACACTGCACGTCTTGCGCGTAGGAGCGATGAGGCGCTAGGCGTGCGTGTAACTGTCGCCCGTATCGCTCCCTAACTTCTTGATCCCCTACCCACAGCTTTTGTCGCGTTTGAAACTCAGAAATGCGGGAGCAACAAGGCCGACATTGCCACGCTCGTCAAGTGCGCCATCGCCCCTACACGCAAGGCTCTCAACTAGCGCGCAGTGTTCTCGTGAGTGAGTGAAGAGATTTTGCGGCTCTCAACATCGAGGTCTTGAGAGCCAACGTGGGTGAAGCGAGGTGAGTAGGGATGGGAAACGGGAGCTCACCGAGAAAACCCGCTCAGCAGCGGCATCGTCCGGCATGATTCCCCGCTTCACCTAGGTGGAAGGAGGATAGTCTAACGACATCACCGCGGCCCTAGTGTTCCCATCATGCTGCATGTACTTATACGTCTTTCAGTGGTGACCTTATCATTTCGTTGTTGGGAAGTATGTAGCGAGATTCAATGCAGGCTCCAATTGTAGTTTTGCCCGTGTAAGGGTAGTTTGTTTTAAAATAAAACATCCTGAAAAATTTTATTTTAACGGTGTTGGAGGGCTCGAAAGTAATATTTATAGCATGCGTGATAACTTGAATGTACCATTCAACCCTCGCTTGGAGTATATTTTATTTTCGTACGTAAACATATTGCGGACACTTTTAATATTTTTGTCTAAAAACTTTTTTTTCTCTAATAAACTGCAACCTAGTTCAAGCGCTGGGTAGGCGACTGCTGCAACTATATTCATCCCTTCCTACGTTTTTTGACCTGAATACGTAATTAAAAACAAACCTACGCATGAGGATGAATTCTGAAAGTTATGGTACGCCCGTGCTATAATTGTGGTGCGTGACAAATGGGTCAATGTACTTGCCATAATTATGTTATATTCAAACCCAAGTTTTATGGTAAACATGTACCTTAATTGTCGGGCACTAAAACCCCTCCTCTCCGAAGTTTAGAGGGGAGGAGGGTCGGCAACCATAACGCACCCCTTTCCCCGTTGGGCATTTTCGATGGGGATCGGGATAGGAACGTGTCAGGGGGGGGGGGTCGATAATGCCCCAAGGGGAAAGGGGCGACTTATGGTTGTCATCCCCCCTCCCCCATTCCCGCAACTTCCGGAGCCGTGGGGTTTTTGTGCCCGACAATTAAGGTTCGTGTTTACCATAAAAGTTGGGTTTGGAAACGGCGATGTAACGTTTTCGGGATGATCCATTCCGACACTCCAACTTCTTGTATAGTAAGACGACGAAAATAAACGTGGTGTTATTCGATGGGGTGTACGACTAAGGGCCGGTTTTACCACCGCTTGTTAGTATTTCAGTCAGAAATTTGCTGCTGGCTGTGAATTTCGTTTTACCTCTTCCAATCAACGCCTAGCATCGACTTTAGCCCCGGTTGCTGGTTACCGATGGTAAACAAGTGGCTAGCTGTTACGGGGCAGAAATAAAATAGCGTTATATTTGGAATGCACGGCAGAAATACGACGATAACGCGGATTTATGTAATAATAAGTACAATGGAGCGAATTGAAATACTCCCCAGAGATTTAATTATGCTTTTTTTTTGTGTTCATATTAGTATAAATACTACCACTTATTAACTTATATTAAGTATAGCCCATTGTCAAATATTTGCGTTGCTCATGTATATTTAATTGACAACTGGTATTTTATTAAATGAACTTAAAAACTCCAGTTTTTAGTGATTATATTTTTGCACATTGTACGTGGATGTGCTATCTTTTGTGTGCGTAAATACAACATGCAAGGGAGATTGAAATTGAAAATATCACTGAATATATGTTTATTGGAAATTATGATTAATAGGAATATAATACACGAAACAAAATGTTATCTTCGGCACAAATCATTTAGTATTTAATTTTACTTTTCGTTTATTGGAAGCTTAAAAGACTAACCACACAGTTCCAGTATTATTAAATAAATATAACGTTCTTATAAATCTTTACTTACAAAACAATATATTTACCATATTAAAATCAATAACATTAACTTATTAAATTTGGTAAAACGTCGTTCTTGAAACCGCAAGTACTCGAAAAGTCACTGACTTTTAGTAAGTTTTGTTAACATCTACAGAATCAGCCCCGAACATTCATATTACAAACAGGAAGCTACACAATAGTGGTAAAACGCTAGTTTCTATTTAGTCAGCAGTCAAGCCCAACTCCCAACTAGCCAACGTCGTGTTTTAGATAGGAAGTGGTAATACCGTAGAATAAAGATGAGGTAGACAGCTTATTCGTCTTCTGCGCATATACCCAACATTGTCCTACCCCAAACATACACAACAGTCAAAGTCACATGGTCAACAGTGACGAAAGTGTTAGTTTATGTCTTAATTTTTAAATAACAAGCACTGCTATATTAATAAAATACTTTGACTAATATAAATTTAATCGAACTGCATTATAAATAGGTTAGAGTATACATACATCTCAATGCATTTGTTTACAAATAAATTTTCTAACCTACAATCCAAACCATGCTGTTTTCGCTAGACTTGTTGACAGAAAAACAGTTCAATGTTGGGACACGGAGATTGGTTGTGCGCAGCCAGCGAGATCGGTCTACCTAATCTTTAGTCTACGGGTAAAACTCGCCCTAAGATGCGAGCATGAGCCGAGTTGGTGCGCGTATGAGCAAACCTAAGCAAGGCTTACAATTATGCTTACTTATGCGGAACAACTACAAACATACGATAGTTATGACAGTACAATAATAAAGCGTATGTTTTAATGCTACATTTAAATAAATAATTTAATTAATCTCATATTTTGTTAACTGAAATACTAAAGGTGGTTTAATTTTAATAAAACCACAGCAATTACAAAATTGCTTTGTTGTAATTTCATAAGACAGGTACAGTCATAAACAAATTTACTAACTATTAAAAATCTAAATACGGCGGATGAAAGTATTCACAATATTATGTTACGCTTTTTTTAGGGAACAACAGACAGAGAAAGTAATTAACCTTTTTGCTCGGCGTCGACGGCTGAAATAGTCTTCGCATCGGCGAACGGAACGCCCAGCTTTGCAGACGTCTTGTCGGCGGGTCTCACTGGTAAGATCAGGCCATTTCCTCGACGTTACTTAACGCTTTGTAGCCTCTTCCTACGGTTGCAAGGTTGTCCTGGTTTCAACGCCACGTAAAGGGCAGATTAGCACCAATGTTAGTTTGCTGTTTTGGAAATTATTAACTTTCTTGGCCACATGCGTTTTACAGTTATTTTGCTAGCCTGGATGCTAACTTCGTAACTACCTACGGTACTTCAACATGATCCACGTTTCGAAGGCTCGCGCACGTAGTCCTGCATGTTTGTCACGACGTTCCATTTATATCTCCGAAGCGGTTAGGGCCGAGCTAATATTATAAATAATGACATAAACATCTCAATAACAAACCAATTATTACTAATAAAATATATTATATGCCTATTAACAAAAGAATAATATTATTAGTAATATATCACTTATATACCATAATTACAGTATTCAACAGTACAGACTCCTTATAAAAGACCAATACTAATAGCATATAATTAATTAATATACCTTTGCTTAAACACCAGCTATTGATAGAGAATGTTAACGACTCACTAATTGGTTTACCAACACCACTCAATATTTCAACTTGATGAAACTTAGGTTCCCTATTTAGGTTTATGTTTAATAATTCAAATCTTAACTGGAGTAATCCTCTGGATATTCTGGATATTCGCAAGTGGGAAACATATCGGACGATACCGCTGGTCGGTGGGATTTCTCCGGGATCTCCCGTTTCCTCGCCCCTACTTTCCGGCGGTACCCCATTCTCGCCTCATTTGATCTACAGGCTACGCAAAAGAGTTTTAATATGGTTATGTTAAAATTTACTCCTCATTCGTGAATTCGGTTGGTTATGAAGCGAGGCATTTCGGACATTTCTCGGTAACTTTTTACGCCTCGCTATGAGCTATGACACTTACCTCCAAATTTCATTTTTGTTCCCAGAAGATTTTGAGCCTCATTCTGGCTATTATTTATGTATCGACAGGGCGAAGATCGGCATTGGGTACACTTTTTAATGACGCCATTTTTCAATTCTATTACTCTGAGTGCACACGAAGTCGGTGCGCTGTCCCTTTGGTATACTTTCCTATACTGAATTCACAGTTAATGCTAAAGTTCTACTTCCACGATATTCCTCCTCCTCGTATAAGCTAAGCTTAACTTAGTCTGAAAAATCACCCCAGAGGACAACGCGCCGCTTTCCTGCGCACTCATTTGTAATATTATTTTGCTTGAGAACTATTTATTACCAGGCGCTACCGACACAGATTTTTTCTCGGTGTTTTTATTCGTATTTATTATAAAAGAAATATTAAAATGTAAGTATAAATAAAATATAGGTAAAACTTCAATTTAACGAAAGATAAGATACGTCTGTGTTTGCAGATGTACAAAACGCTTGATATGTGGCATATTTCGGAAATAACTAAGTACGTAATACATGGAGTGATTTTTCAAAGGTTTTTGTTAAGGCCACGATCCTTCATTTCTACAGCTTTTGCGAGAATAAATTATTTGTACCCAAACGGGAGCCGATATTAAAATATCCTCTTACAATTCTGTTACAAATCATTTTTATTACTTAGTATATTTTTTCAACACAAAAAAATGTATAATTTTAACTAATTATTAAATAAACAACATTTTCGTTAATTCATTAATTGGGTAAAAGTATGCACTTTTTGTGTCGGAAAAATTAGACTGCATAATAAAAACAATTTTTATCATAATTGTAAAAGGATTTTACAATACCGGCTCCCGTTTGGGCACAAAAAATAATAATTCTCGCAAAAGCTGTAGAAATGAAGGATCGTGGCCTTAAAACGTCCGAAGGAACAATGAATGGACTATCGACTCGGTTCGCATGAGGCGGAGAGGAATATCTTGGAAGTAGCACCTGAGCAAGGTTTCAGAAAAGTGTGGAAGTATCCGTGAATGGGCCACACTTCATGAATTCGTGCTTTTTGGAAGGCTGGAGCTGAGAACTGTAGGTGTCCTCGCTGCAAGAGAAAATTCATATTTTCTTGTGGAAGCGGTAGATTGGTTAACGAAGGGAAAGAGAGTGATGGGTGGAAGTGTGAAGGGTGGGTCAGGAAGGGTTGTAAAATTGAACGCGAGCGCAGGTAATTTGTGAAGGTCGTGTGGCGATGGGTCACTTACCCCTCCCCTGCTATCGTCGTCATGAGATGCGGCGCCGTCGTCTCCCATGGCAACCCCGGGGAAGGGTTGGGTCGACGCCGGGGTCTCGTAATTTGTGGTCGGGGGGTGGCGATACACCCCTCGTATCTCCTGGCTTTGCGGGGCGGGGGGAGGTGCCAGCGTGGCGATAATGACCTCGTGGCGGCCGAGGTCAGCAGGTCGGGGGTGCCCTGTGACGCCGCCCTTCGCCTTCTCGTCCTGTAATTCGCCACCTCGTCAAGATTGGGAAGCTCAATGATTTTAGTTAGAAACCGAACATTTTTCGTCGCCAGTTGGCACTGGTGTCGCATGTGTGCCGAATTTTCCCGTTTTGTGTGTAACTAATTGGGATATAGGCTTTTCACGGTCAAATGAGCACTTTTGAAATCCTTGCTTAAGACCTACGTGTACGAACGTTGTGTATTCTTCCGCCTTATATAAAATTAACATTTCCATGGGCCTCGTCACTTTATTAATTTACACATCTGATGCATTAAAAGAACACAAGCCGAAATAAATAATTTAAATTATCACAAATGGTTACTAAACACTTTTTATTCGGCGTTAAGATATGGTTACCAACTTTATCGGGTGCATGCCACACAGTGCGCCCGTCGAAGTATATGCAGGCATGAGCAGTAACTTTTTTCTAAGGTTGATTACAAAAGTGCTCACTTTATCGTGAACAGCCTTTCATTGAAATTTTCACAATATAAATGTAACTGTGTAAAAACGTCTGAATTGTACTGTGTATAACAATGCCAAGAGTACATTTCGTTCTTCGCACTAGTGTGGAAATATAACGAAATCTATTCACATATTGTTAAATGTTCTGTCGTAGATTTGATTTAGCAAAATGTAGCCTTACACAATTACTTTTTTTTTAAATCACAACTGAATTGAAAAATGTAATGGTGAAATGGTTAAAAATGTCATTTTTACGGCTTTCCTGTACAGCTTCCTTAAGCATAAGGAGAAAAATACAATGTACCTTTTGATGACAGAAATAAATTTTCCGAATTTCAACTCGTAACGTTTTCCCGTTGAATTAGGATTACTTATGAACACCCAATGTCAAACACAGTTGTATTGTTACTGTTTGCTCTTGATAACGGCATAGGAGAGCGTGAGTAAGAGTCACGAAATAAAGTTAATACTTACGATTTTGGCTGGATGAATTATTTATCACATTTTGAGCCGAACACAATCCACTATCTTTAACACTAAAATATATAGAAGTTCCCCATCTACCGCTAGCTCAAAAGCGATCCCTTTGGAACACTAGCGCTTACCTATTGGCGGAAATTTCCCTATGCAAAACTCTCCCATAAGAAATATCGTTTAGTTACTAACCTGATTAGAACTAATCGTACTCTCGGTAAGGTTAGTTCTAGTAAAGTTAGGAACAAAACGAGTTTTCTTATGGGCAAGTTTGACATAAGGAGAATTTCCACCCCCAGGTGCGCAGTGTTCAAAAAAGGTCACTTTTAATTGAAATTTTAAGCTACGTGAATATAAAAAAAGAAAGATTTTACTTTGTTACGAAATTATTTTACATGTGATTTATGATTATTGCAACTATCATATTTTTAAACGTAGAAAATAGAGAAAATGTGGTACATATGCGACACTAGCGCTCACCTAGTGACGAAATTTTTTGAACCTGAGTAGAAGCAACCTTACTCTCGGTAAGGACAACTCCAATTGCGGCGATTGTTGCCAACTTAGTAGAGTTTCCACCATATTGTTTGTCTGATTAACTCCTACCTAGTGGACTAAATTATTATCTAGTGGTAAGTAGAAAACGTAGTAGATTTTTTAAAATCGTTAATGCCTGCAAAGAAAAAAATGTACACCGTGGTAAAAAAATTACCTATTGTAACACTAGGGATGCGGAAAGAAGTGAAAGCGGGGACGAAATATACGGCTAATTTTTTATTATGGCCAACCGTTTGGTCTCGGTCGCCCCATGAATCTAGCGTATGATGGTTTGTGGGGCTTCGTGCCAGCTACACGGTAATACAACTTTGAATACAGTAAATTATGCACTGTAAATAAAGTTCCACAACATGAGATATATGGCGTAACGGCAGTACAAGCTGGCTGCTCACAGTAGAAGTAAGCACTTCCAACCGTTGAAAAAATATATTACTGCCAGTTACTGCTTATGTACTGCCGTACAAGCTGGCACGTGGGTTTTCCAGTTGCAGCGAATCACGTTAAAATAGTTCCGATTCGAAATTGGTATACGAGAAACGCATTAACTTTCATAATAATTTCTCGTCACTTGTCTGTCGCGTAAATAAAATCACTGGTCCCATGGCGGTGTGAATTTTACGGGTGGCGGAAGGATACAAAAGATATGTAAAGTAGATCCTAAGCATGACTTTAAGCGGTGGCCCGTTAACAATGACTAGCCCAGATTAATACACATCACTCTACAGCACAAGCGGTTTTGGACAAGAGGATGTTAGTGAAGAGATTTGGATGGCTCTTAACATCGAGGTCTTGAGAGCCGATGAGGGTGATCGAGGTGAGTATGGAGCAGCGCCAGAATGAAAGGGCGGGGGAAACGGGAGATCCCCGAGAAAACCCGCCTACCAACGGCATCGTCCGGCACGATTCCCACTTGCGAAAATCCGGAGTGACCCGGCTGGGGATTGATAAATTATTTAAGTTGTCACAAACGGTTACCTAATACTTTTTATTCAACGTTAGGATATGGAACTACTTACCATCCTTCGTTACCAACTTTATTGGGAAAATGTCTCTCAGTGCGCCTATTAAAATTTATGCAGGCATTGGAGGTGACTTTTTTCTAAGGTTCATTTTAAAAAATGCTCACTTTATCGTGAACAGCTTTTAGCAATAGTACAGCATGAATGGTATATTTTCTTCACTGTGTTCCTTTCTCTGCGCACTTACTGTAATGCCTGAATTCTTAATTCAATCGTTGATATGGCAAGGTAAATATTTCTACCCTACTTTTCTAATTGCTATTCGCGAATCGGTTGGGATATACCTATTTGATACTCTCCCAGAAGGTTCTGCACAAAGTTGACAACGTGAAAAGTTAATAGATATCTTACTGATGCAGAATCACTCTGTTCTAATGCGCTCAAGTTTTAAGATGATACCAATGTGATTGATATGGAATGATTCTTTGGACATGTCTTAATAATTGCACTTAAATCCTAATTATTTACTTTTATTTCAAAATTGAAAAATTAATTAATTGCATTCGTTATTTGCATTTATTTGCGAAGATTAAAACATATTGCATCTAGTAAATAACGGAAAAAATGCCTGAATTGTGGGGAAACAATGTACAATTTCTAGAAGAGCAGTTAGTTGCATGACATGTGCATTTTGTTTTAGAAAATCGAAAACTGTTTTTTAAAGCAAAATTTGTTAAAAGATATGTTAAAATATTACTTTAAGTCGAGTGAAAAGTTTGGGTATTATCGTTATTCAAAGGGCAAATAAATTCGAATTTCCGCTGTTAATAGCAAATTCATTTTCTTGTCTTCTTTGGTAGCCTGAAACGCCTTACTACTATACACAGTGGCGTCACTAGGATTGTAAGTTTGTGGGGGGGGGGGGGGCTTAAAATGGCCAGATCGGGAGTCAAACCTGAGTCCTCCCGATCCGGGGTTTTACCGCTACGCCACTTGTTCGGCAAAGACATAGACATTCCCAAATGAAAATAACAAGACAAGACTACAATTCAAGGACGAATCCAGGAATTAATTTTGCCTTAGAGGTAATGATTTTATTTTTATTTGTTTTGTGGTGCTTAAAGAATCGTTAACAGCGACAGCTCTACTACCAAAGTTGTGCTGTATTTTTCCATCATTGTATGTACAGCTAGACTAAACATTTGCCTTGACTTACATTACACACATTTTACATTTTTAAAAAACACATTGAGTGAAGCATAAAATTTCTGAGAGTTTTATGAATGAATGTCTTTTTTCTCATTTACCCGTCCTTTCATATCAACTCTTATTCAGCTGAAAGCAATTTCTATTTACACAAACAATTTAAACTGATACACTAGCAGAGGATAAGATGAGCAACCGATAGAAGCTACACAAATTTTCATAAAATTCACATCTTACATATTAGAATCCACAGGCACATCTACTTATTTATCCCTTGCTAGCATTATTTACACATTATTCCCACAGAGTCGGAAAGTTTTTTGCATATTTTATGTACCATTGCGAGTTTTGCATATTTTATGTACCATTGCGAGGTACTCAACTAGCTTTCATGCCTATCTAATGTGTAAATATTTTTGTATCAAAATTTTAAAACTGCAAGTTTCAGTAGACATTTATTACGTTAATTTTATAGGTTTGGAGAGGGGTCCAAGGCCCCCTGCCACCCTCCGCCTCTTTGGGTTCGCCCTTGGCACAAATGTTACGCACATTGTATTGTTTAAACAATAAAATGCACCAAAATATACTCACTCAGAGGAGATGCTGAAAACCAGGATGGGTGCGTTCCAATCTTCTGTTGGAATTGAATGCGAATTCATCGATAATGCAGTCCCGACACACTTTCTTGCTGTCTTCTTTTTGTATTGCCAGCAGAGCTTGAGATGCGAGACGTTCCTGTCCCATGTTATTTCTGAGGTATGTTTTAAGTCTTTTTAGTAAATCGAAGGACCTTACACTTAATGCCAATGAAACGGGAATGGTAAGTGCGATCTGGAGAATTTTTTTGAGCTTCGGGAATAGACTTGAAGGCAAGTAGGTGTACAGATCAAGTAATGAGATATCACTTTTTTGCTTTGTATTTTTCAGGTAGTTTTTAGCGACAACTATTTCAGCTTCAGAAACTTCAACTTTATAGTGCTTACAAAAACCTTGCAAATGATCAAGAGATAAAAACTTTGTGGGACTATTGACGCCTAGTTTCGGAGACATCACTTCAAGGGCTTTCATAATTTCTTTGTTCGGCTCATCAGTAAATCGCCTTTTTATCTTAGAGTTCATCTAGTATGTTATAGGATGAAACTTTTTTTTTTTTTAACCTGAGGACTTAGAGGCACATTCAACTCGAGGCCTGTAGTTCCCATGTCCGACAGTTTAAAAAATAATACAATCATCCATGATAGAGGATGTTTTCAAATTTCGTCTGGTACGATTGTTCTCAGCAACAGACTTACAAAAAATTCCCAGGCCTTCTCCAAATTCCCTAGCTCTGTCGTACACTGATATGAAGTGTTCTTCGTTTCGAAGCTGTTGCAGTGTGTCACTCACAGAAGAAACAGCAAGGAGAGCTTCACTGAGGTCATAACTAGTAGACTGCAAACTCTTGCTAATTATATCAGTAATTCCTAAAACTTCAATAAAAATTTAAAGTTCGAATATTGTCGATTGTTTTTTGAGGAAAAGACAGACCCTTAGCAGTGAATGGGTCAGCAGCACCATCATCGTAATTTTCAACGTATTTTAACAAAGAAGGGTAGGTATTTTTCACTGCTTTCAGAGATCTTAACCGAGAGGACCATATGACAGAACTGGAAGCTGCTAGTTCAGTCTTTTTGAGATTTAGGTCTTTCTGCACATCAAGAAATCTATTGTGAGCTATTGTCGATCTAGAAAGATAATTATGTAAGCACTTAGATCCCTAACATTACAGAATGTCAAAAACTTTTCCTGTACTTTATCATCGAGGATATAACGCACACAAATGCTGAACTGTTTCGTCTTGCTTACATCTCTGGTTTCTTCTGTAATAACAGAGAAATAAAAAGAACTCTTCGTGTCAGTTAATATTTTATTTCTTACAACTGTTGCACAAGATTCTAAAATTTCATTCTGTGACAAAGCTGATATATAAGTCGCATTTCGTGGCATAAAATCCAATAATGAGGCTTGAAAGCTTGATTGAAAGTCAGTGTCAAATTTTGAAATCAATTCAAGAATTTATAAAAAAATCTGCACGATTTTGACAATCTGCATTTTCGCAGTGACCTCTTTGAGTTATACCCTGGCGAGCAATGAGTAACAGCACGTCAACTAACCTTACCAAGTATGCTCTGCGTCTTTTTATGTCCTCTAAGTTTGCACATACCTGCTGTTGAGCTACTGTGTCGGAAGTCTGGGTGGTACAGAAATTTAACCATTCGTTCTGCTGATTTAAGATGGCAGTCTGTAATTTCATGATCCCTAAGCTTTTGTAATGCATGTTTTCAGTTGGAGAACCCATTGCGAACAAAATCACTATCCATGTAGCCCCCCAATGCGAAATGTCTGCAAGGAAAACAAAACGCGGCATTACGTGATACACTGTATTCTATCCACGAGAATAGATTATACCAGGTTTTAGAAAAAGATCGTTTCTGCTTACCAAATACAATCAGTGGAAAATAATTTATAGAAGCTTGTTTTGGTTTTTCTGTCTTACCCGATACATTATAAGGATCGTCCTTTTGATTAACGCCATGGATAACTGCTTCACAATTTATCGGTACAAACGTTTCTGCTTGTTTATTGACATCGCCAACACTGTTATTATTTTGAGAATTACATTCACTCGAGTCGTTCATAGTTCCTACATCTGTTAAAGTTTGAGAAGACTCAGATTTATTCAGCTTGACGACAAAACGATCCATATTCACACTATTGAAATCCAACAATAACCGCAAGACAATCGTACACAGAACTCTAATGCGCACATTACATTTTTAAAGTGCTGTTTTCTCGACAATGCAGCAGAGACGATGTAAACCGAAACAGACCAACACGTGTACTGAACTCTCAGAACATTCAATGGGAAGGTTTATTATTATTATTATTATCATCATAGATATAGTCGATTATTATTTTGTATAACGTATTATTAAATTACCTTTGTAAGAAGAACTGCAATGGCAATATTATCTTGTTTCGTTGGCATTGCATTATCTCTGCATGGCCGTGAGCGTGAGTAAATTCAGAGTTATCAACTTCTCAGCAATCAATCTGCCTCCGCGCGGGCTTTACCAGCAGCATGTAGAAATACAACTACTGATAAAGCGTAAAACCTGAGAGTCTTTGGTGCTGCGCCGGCACCCATCAACAGCTACGGAAATGAATTCGCAGCGAATACATTAGTTCAGAACATTATCTGCAGCACATGTTAACAATTTACAACATTGACTTTCCAATATCACATTCTTATTCTTATATTTGATTTTTATGTTAACTATTTTCACTATGTGGTTTTTTTTTGGGGGGGGGGGGGGCTTTAAGAAAATTTGGGAGGGACTTAAGCCCTCCCAAATAAGACCTAGTGGCGTCACTGTTCTAAAACAAACATCTGCACTTCAAGTTTGCATATAAACAAATACACGCCGTAGATATAAGTGAAATAAGTTTAATTTGGCGACCTTCGTTTTCGAGTTCGCTAAGGCTTTACACTCCAAAATAAGGTTATAGATTTGAATACTGGTTAACTCATAGGCCTATATGTTTGTGACGGTTTTAGTGACAGGGTCAGGTTAGCGATTAACCACGCAACGAAAATTGGGAATTAAATTTTTTAGTGTAATATGTATCACACGAGTTGAATATCAACCACGTTTTATGTTATTTTTGTCATATACTAGAAATGCTTCAGTATTAAATAAAGGTCGATAATTATAAACATCGCACGAAAACAAACGGTTGTGTATTGAACAGCATAAAAGCGAGTTTTTTTCAAGTACAAGTCTTTAAAACAAATTAGCCAGTGTAATTAGTTATTGTACACGTATTAAAATAAGCACTTCAGATAAGTTCGACGTGCCAGTCGGAGATATCTGTCGTATACACAATGTCTCGTCGGAATCATGAACGCAAAAGTACACGCCAGCTCAGCATCTTGCTTGTAAAACCGCATCGGATGCTTGAATGGTGTGCTGTTTTGTCTGTTAACGCATCCTTCCCTTCCCTCCCCGTCCCTCACGAACGAAAAATTATTTCATTTGGTAAATACCTGAATAGATGAAGTAACTTCAAGTGCCGAAGAAACCTTTCATTTGTCTACTTTCAAAATGAGCTGTCTGTGACTTAGATCAAGTATCAGTTCTGTGATAGAAGCGTGTGTGTTGGACGGTAAACTTATAGTGTTTGTAACTTCTTGGAAGTGCATACCTCCTTCCTCGACAAGTATGCAAAGTGGCTGAGCTGTTTACCTTGCTACTCTGCATCACCTCGAGCAACGATAGTTAAAACCACCTCAATTCACAGCATTATAGATAGAAGTATAACAACCGACTGCAAGTTGTGGGCTGGGCACTAATTGGCGAACAAGCCAACCTCCGCCGTCTTTCTAACTCTCACTTCGGCTTGGAAGGTAGTCCAGGCAACAAACCAGATAAAACATTTTAGAACTTTTTGTAGCATATTCACCCGCTGCCTCACACGAATTCTGCACACAAAAAACTCACTACGTTACAGATTATTAGCAAATGTTTTTTGAAATTTAATTGGGGTGGCGTAATTGAATTACGGTCAGAACTTAATTGAACTTTTATTTTGGCCGTGGAGAAAAAAAAAGGGGGGGGGGGGGGTTGTGTTGGATTTCTGTTCTACCCCAAACACCAGGGTAGTTTAATTTTGCTTTAGCGGTGTTAAATTTACAATTATTTAATTTTTTTCTATTCCTGTTTTACTCTCGTTAACTAGGATACCCATTCCCAGCTATCTATTCTTGATGTGTCTGTAATTGGAAGAGTTGGTTTTGTGAATTTGTCGCCTGTTTGGGTTTCAGTTTAAATTGTTTTGTCTTTGGGTGTGTGAATTCTCCGGAGTCTGTTTGATATCCCACAAAAGGCAACGGAGGAAGTGAAAATTAAATTCTCAATATAATAATTGTTATGTAAAGTTCCATGCGACATGGCTGTAAAAGTTCTGCCCATACAGGGAATGCCGCTGTCGTGAAGTAATCTTTAAAATACCTTCAAAAACTGCATCTAATTATTATTTCGAAGCTCATATGTAAAAAACTAGAAAATGTTTTTTCTGTAAAATTGTAATGTACACTATTCTTCCAGTATTAAAACTTTCAAGAATTTAATATCTTATTTCATCTGTACATCTTCTACTTTTCTTCATCTTCATTTCCTTTCTTATCGGCCTCGTGCTCTTCACCACATTATTCCCATTCTCCTCCTCATTCTCGTCTCCCTATCTTCCTTATTTTTCTCCTCGCGTTGTTCATCATCGTCTTCCTTATTCTTCTCATCTTACTCCTTGTATATCTTATCCCCCTCCTTGTACTTATCTCCCTTATCTTCCTCCTCATCCTATAGCGACATGTGTTACCACATTTTCGGCCCAGCCCCAAGTCTCGTGTAACTCATAATTAGTTCGATATCGATTTTACGTGGCCGTGCTCACTAATGCGCAATGCATTATGTGGTGTCGTAGTCATAGGTAATGGTTTGGGCTCAATTCTTAGGATGACCTATTTCACAAAGTCGGTTTACAAGCTTTTATAGCACACTGCGATCATAGCGATACCTCCTTCTTTTTCTTGCTGTGTAACCGTCTAATTTAAATCCAGACTTTCACAATGCACAACTCTCAGCGAATCAAGCTGGTCGGCAGAGTCAACTTTGATGTATGAAACTAGATGAGGCTATGCTCTGCTGTGGAGTCGGCCTGTGGTGACGTACAGGAGAGGCAGAATAAATACTGGCAAGGAATGTGGAAAAAATACCCCGAGGAAAACAACGTTCCGTGGGAATTGCCGTTATAAAATAATCCGCGCTGGGGATCGAATCTGTTTTTCCAAGAGGAATGGAGAGTGATTACATTTGCTATTTAGCGAACCATGAGTTTGGATTTAAAATATATAAATTAATATGTAACTTCGCCGAATTCTTTATCGCGTTTTTAAATTACTTGTCCTCTTAAAAGTCAACACGAGATACCAAATTCATTCCTCGTGTAAACCGTTACGAATTGATTAGTTGACATTATTACGTCTTTTTAGGCACGTATTTAATTTATTAGCTTATTTCCGATCGCTATAATTTTCATAAATCATTATATTTATATCCATTAAAAAATTTTTTGAAGGAAGCCCATGTTCACTTTCAAACTTCAGTTGTACGAGGGAAGATTATCATTGCCATAAACATTGCGAAATAATGAGGTCTCAATGATAGTGGAGTGGAGAGATTTGGGTGGCTCTTAACATCGAGGTCTTGAGAGCCGATGAGGGTGAAGTGAGGTGAGCATGGAGCAGCGCCGGAATGCGAGGAACGGAGAAACGGGAGATCCCGAGAAAACCAACCGACCAGTGGCATCGACTGCCACGATCTCCACATGCAACCCCGCCGGGTATTGAGCCCGGTTCGCCTAGGTGGGAGGCGAGTAGTCTGACCACTACACTATCGCGGCCCCTAGTGAAAGGGCGGCAGCTGCTGAGAATTGGTGAACTCAGATGGATCCAACAGCTACAGGCTATTGTCCCCTGTCACATCTTCGTTTCGTTTTGACCATCGTTCTCTCCTGCGCATCTACGTCCAGGTTAAATTCGCCGTGTCCCTGCGGTTTGTTGAAGAGATTAGTGCTTACAGCTGAACTCGAGGCGCATTCAGAATTTTGAGACACCTCCGTCGCAGAATTATAACAGTGTGGAAAAAGGAAGGGGCACGTAGAGAAGTGTTATCCGATTTTTACGATCTCGTAAGAAGAGATTCTATGAACTGTTTTCAGGTTCATTGACTGCTAGTGTGTATTACTAAAACAACAAGCTAAAACTTCTTCATGGCTAATCTGCATATAAAATTAGTACAATAAATTAATAGATTCAAGAAGGGGAAAATTTTTTAACTAATTCGTACTTGAACAATAATCGTTCTGAATAGTTGTTCACCTGACAGCATGGTAGTTCACCAATTCATCAATCAATAAGGACTTTAGAAGAAGGCCGCTGTGGAACACTTTATATGAACAAAAACTAAAATTCTTGGGATTTTGCTTAGTCACTTAACTTCGCACGGAAGAAATATCGTTATTACCGTAAAATTTCATATATTTCAGTATACTTTCCGTTACAAGTTTCTTACGTAGCGGTATTTGAATTTGCGGGTTGGTAGTGGTTACGTTGTTTTCCAAAAACTGCGGTGTGTTTCACTAAGCCTGTGTTTTAGAATCTATAGTCCTACGTTGCAGTAATAGGTATAGCTTTAAAAATTGGAAGTACCACATCTTCATATGTAATTTGTGGCATTTTATGATGTGTCATGTTTTTAAGTGTCTCGGTCACGTACCAAAGCGAAGTGGTTATACCGACTGTGATTTACACAAAATCTTAAATTTGAAAATTTTTTAAGTAGGTGCTCGTTTCAGTGACAGCACTTTTCCGTCAAGTCAGTGTTATATTGTGAATCAAAGAATGAGCTTTTATGTAATTGGTTCGAATGCTTAATATTGGTAGTTACTTTCGTTGGATGTCGCCATAATCAGATTTGCTGTGGAGTAGGATTACAAATTGTGAATGTTTTATTTCCAATTAAGTTGTATTTTTGGCTGAAATAAAGGTTTATTAACCATATTATACTTTTAAATTTTGTATCTCTTTCTCCTATACTCTTCTTAATAACTCAGTTATGGCTAACCGATTTTTAAGAAAATTTCATTGTTTGGTAGTTGCTTAACAAAGTTTTCCCCGTAAATAGATTTTCATTAAGTGCATTAATTTATTAAGTTTCTCATTTTACAGCCAGGCTGTTGTTATTTTGCCATTACTTTGTTTGGTTGACAAAGAAAGTAAGTAGCTTACAGCCACAACATGGAATTTTTTTTATGTCGTCTACGCAATGTTTTGAAGACGCCGTTAAAATAACGGCTTGTAAACGAACGTAGCCTAAAGCAGTTAAATCGTCGAGATTGGGTTCTAACCCGCCGCTGCCAGAATTATAGCGCAGTTAAACGCTCTGTTCCTCGCCACCAGGGAACGACGTGATTATGTAAAATTACTGCTTCTGATATTATCGAGTAAGCCATTTGGTGACGTAATATCCTTTTCCCCTCAGACCTAAAAAAATTTCTGATAAAAAGCGGTGATTGGTTTTATCAGGACGTGAGATGTTTCCAAGATGGACCTCGCACATTATACTACGCTGGTGAAAATTGCAAAATGAACACCACTAAAGAGGTTAGCCTGTTCGCCTCTCACCAAGACGAACCTTGTTCAATCTCCGGACGGGTCACTCCTGGATTTTCGCATGTTGGAATAGTGCAGGTCGATGCCGCTGGAGGGCGGGTTTTCTCGGTAATCTCCCGTTTCCCCCGCCATTTCATTTCGGCGCTGCTCCATACTCACCTCACTCATCCTCATCGGTTCTCAATACCTCACTGTTAAGAACCGCCCAAATCTCTTCACTCACTCACCACTAAAGCGGTGACGTAGAAACACAATATGCACATGGGGCACTGATAAAGCACAGTACATTAAATGATTAACAGTGCTGTGCTGTTGACAGAGTATGAACCGCGTACTAGGCATAACAGCTCTGAGCCCAATACAACTGTAGTTGACTCGGTGAAAGAGTATTGTGTTGTTTCAAGCATTGGCCTGTATGTAGTAAGCATTGTAGACATGCCACGACGGCATAGACGACCACACTTCGTGCAATTAACGGACTTTGAACGAGGTCGTATTGTGAGCCTGAGGGAGGCTGGATGGTCCTTCCGAAGAATTGCCCAACGCGTAGGTCGTGAAGTGTCTGCTGCTGTAGCCGGTGGCCCACATGTTCGTCAACCTGGTTCCGGACGGCAGCGGCATACGGATTACCGCTTGAACCACCGCATCAGACGAGCAGTCATTGCTGATCTCATGTCAACCGCCGCACAGATTAAGGGTCACTGTTGCACCCAGGGTGTATGTTAGCCTAGGACCACCACAAATCATTTGCTGGACGCTGGGCTACGATCAAGGCTTCCTCTCACACCTCATCACCGCGCAGCCCGCCTCGGATGGTGTCGCGAACGACGCAACTGGAGGGATGAATGGCGCGGAGTTGTGTTCATTGATGAGATCTGATTCTACCTTGGCGCCAGTGACTGACGTTTGCGAGTGCGGCGTCGACCAGGAGAGCGGCAACAACTGGCGAGTACACGGCAGCGACATACAGGACCAACTCCTGGCATCATGGTCTGGAGGGCAATAGCCTACGATGACCGTGCGCCTTTGGTGTTTGTTGAGGGAGCACTGATCAGTGAACGCTACATCCAGAACATCATCCAGCACATTTTGTTGCACACACATCTCGTGTTACCCAACGCTATCTCGAAGGTGTTCGTCAGCTCCCCTGGCAAGCACGATCACCTGAACTGTCCCCCATTGAACATGCGTGGGACATGATTAGACGGTGTTTGGTGCGGTCTGAAATACTGGTAACAAAACTCCATCAGTTGCAACAACGGTGGAATTGGCGTGCAACACTATTCCCCAAGATGACATCCGACACCTCTATGATTGTCTCTAAGCACACTGCAGGACTGCATCGTCGCTAAAGGAGGCTACACAAGATACTGACGTTGCTGTTCAAGACACTCTGTAACCTCTGGCCATAGGTGTACGACGCTGTGATCATTATCATATACAGTGTACAACCTGTATAATTATACAATAAACCCTTCATTCATGTGGGATCATTGCGTCCCTGGTGTTCAATTTCCATTTTCTACCAGAGTATTACTTCCTACCAAAGGCAACACTTGAGTGATATTAAAGTTTTTCTGTCGTACT
Source organism: Dryococelus australis (assembly GCA_029891345.1). Taxonomy (NCBI): domain Eukaryota; kingdom Metazoa; phylum Arthropoda; class Insecta; order Phasmatodea; family Phasmatidae; genus Dryococelus; species Dryococelus australis. Next base: position 112,690,909 of record CM056996.1, on the reverse strand, counting down.
TTGTAGTTTTCAGCATGTAACTGTTGTCCCGACCCAAACATTCATGTACCAATAAGTATGTTCTGCAGTTTGGATTCGGAAACTGCAGCTAAGCAGATGCACAATCCTTCTGGAGGCGTTTAATGTAATTCTGAAGTGCGGTGATTCTTGAAATTAGTAACCTCAGTTATTCCCAATCGGTGACGATCTCAGCCCTTGTTACTACCTAACATAACCTACCTATAGGGTGTTCGCAGTAAAATGAGCACTTTTGAAAGCCCTGCTTAAGATCTACTTGTATACACGTTGTGTCTTCTTACACCTTATGTAAAATTAACATTGCCGTGAGCCTCATCACTTTATTCATGCGTCGGTCAAGTGAAACTGTGAAATTATTAGAAAAGAAAACATTTAATAAATCTGCTAATTCTTACACACTGGGGCGTTAGAAAAAAACGGAAAGCGTAATAAATAATTTAAATTATCACAAATAATTACCTAACACTTTTTATTTGACGTTAAGATACGGAACTACTTTCCATCCATCGTTGCCAACTTTACCGGGCGCATGTCACTCAGTGCGCCCGTTAAAATATATGCAGGCAGGGGCAGTGACATTTTTCTAAGGTTGATTTCAAAAGTGCTCACTTTGTCGTGAACAGTCTTTAGTTGTGGGCATGATTCTCCCCTTCCGCCACCTTCTCCCGAGGTTGATGTCGGAAGTGCTTATTTTACCGTGAACAGATTTCATCATGCAGAGCTAGTGATATTTCGCGAAAAAAAATGTTAGTACAGGGTAGACTCCAATACTATAAATACCCAGTAGCAGTTTGTCTATTGCCATTGGTTGCTGTCTGCTTGGGAAGGCGTTTTAATATTTGACAGAGCCACTCCTAAGTGATTCGTGTGCAGACAGTTAACACGTGTCAAAAAGTGATTCGGCCAATCAAGACAGGTAAACGACCCTACTGTGCTTTGAAACATAACTTGTCTTGAAATATTTCCTCGAAATTTCACTACCCCAAGTCTTATGGTATTACTGTGAAATTGTTGGGCACCTTAATATTTTATTATAACGCCGATCATTATCTAACTTAAATGATATAACACTAATAAGGTCCATAAGTCAATTGAGTGAAATTTCTAATAAAAATAGAATCTCCTTGTTGGTTTTTTATTATATGTATATACATATTTATTTATTTTTGAAACATTACTGAAGTACTGGATCCATTGTTCACTTTAAAAGAGCAGATACCAGCCGCCGCACAGTAGCCAACTCCACGGTCATACAATGGACTGCTTTATCGTCTATAGAAATGTGAAAACCAAGTGTGTCACAGGTTTTACATAAATACGTGCTTTGTATTGCTATTACACCTCCTCTAACCAAGTCTAGATGCCACCGAGCTGGATATATTAAATCTACGTTGAACATTTTTTTTAGGGCGAGTCGATTACTAAACGAAACTTAAACATAATCCACGTAACTTTAACAGTTCTGTGGTCAGTTCCCAAGCCAGTATTGAGAACACATTCGTAAGGAGAAGATCAATCTACTTCGTCGAAACTCCATGAAGATATTTTAAAGGGTCGATTTAATACGTGATCAGTTAGCCGTAATCCAGATACCTACAGACGAAATAGCTATTTTAATTTATTTTCAGTGAGTTAAATTTCTCTGAGTGAAATTGCTGATTTAGCTTCGCGGTGTTTTAATGTCAGTGTTGTGACATACACTGAGAAAAAGGTTTTATTGAATCAAAAAAGATTTGTTTGGTGCAACCAAATTATTTGTTTGTTAGGGGCAGTGAAATATTTTGTTACTGAAACCAAATTATTTTGTTGTTCTAATTTGGTTGCTCCAAACTGTAAGATTTGGTTTTTGCAGCTAAAGATTTGTTTGGCTACACGTACTACATTAAACAGTTTGGGCCGACATAAAAAAAAAAAAAAAAGTTCGATCAAATTTCGAACCTAGTTCACCTGCGTCCGTTCGCTACGCCTTAGTAACCCCAGCTAATGTGACAACTGATGACGTACTGTAAATATTGGGCAACGTTTGTAAACAAATATTTCAAGCTTTACAGCGTTACTTGTAATTTTCTTGTTGTATTGTTTTATTAATGTGTTTATACGAACGTTAACCATCAATATATGCACTAACAAACGGTTACTATTCTTATTGTCAAAAAAAAATAAAACATACTGTCGAGCTGTATTTTCGAATGAAGGCAGCCAAATGAGTGGCCAAACAAATAGGGCCTATACAGTTGATTCAACAAAAGATTTAGTTGACAGTCTATTTTTTTTTTTTTTTTTTTTGCTCAACACAAAGATTTTGTTTATTTAAATATATATTTTGTTAGACGAACAAAAGTAATTTTGTTGCTTTTCAAATTTTTTTTGCTCAACAATATATTTTGCTAGGACAACTAACTATATATTTGGCCCTATACAAAATATTTTGTTCGATTTTCTCTCAGTGTAGGATGTGTAATCGACGAACGGACTTCGAACTTGATCCTTGAACATTATGGTGTTCTAATCTGCCTTAGATTTTTAAGAAATTTAGAACAATGAGCTTTCTCCATGGAAAGCCTATTATAATCAGGTGAATAATACTGCACTTCACGTCGTGTGTACTGGAGGAAGTATAATTTGACAATGTATAATTTGACAATCATAAAAATGTTGTATAAGATTAACTTCTTGAACTGCAAGAGATTCTCACTATCACACACATGTTACGCGTTTTCCACGCTCCCAAGATTGTTGGTCGTTGACGTTCTGCACGTTTTTCCACCGCGAAATGCTTATCCAGGTCACGTTTTCTACAGTTCAAGTTGAAAGTATTTTGATTCTAGCTCGAGACCTCTTCTCAAGGGCGAATCAACAGCCGGGGCTCTTCGAGATACACGACGAGATGTATACGATGTGCGAAGTGTTAAAAATAGACTCCTCCAGAATGCGCTTTGGTAGAGAACGCCCTAGTTCGCGTGGGGCGTGAATTATTACACCGTCACTTCTGTTTTGCTACGAGTATAGGAGCGATGTTTGGGTGTTCATGGTGGTACATTGTTAAAAATTTTCTAGTTATCTTCCTAAACTGTAAAAGTTTTTAACCTATACATTGTATGGAAATACTACCGTATATAAGGCTGCAAATATAGGAATGTTTAGTACCGCTACAATACATAATCGGTAACATCCCTATGCATTTGACTGTTTCCCAAGCAAATGTAGGGTCTCTATCACGGATATATGGGGTAAAACTTTACCACTCCCCCTTTCTCACTTTACGTGTACACTGGTGTGGTATATTTGCGAACTATTTCTTTGTGTGTACAGTAATGAGCTAAATGTGCACAGACTATAATGAAGATGTACCTAAATGTTTAACAGTAAGGTATACCTAGATGTGTACAGTCTTTGGCCAGTGGTATCCGGAGTGCGACGTTTGATAACAAACGCTGTGAGCATGCTTATTTCTGAACGTGTTTGTACAAGTAAAAAGTCGTGTGATCGCAGTGTGTGTTGGGTAATCATCCTGGGTGCCTACATGACATTACACACTGCCATCTCCAATAGTTTCCAGATGACGCCTCGTTAGACAATTGGTACGTAATTTAAAAAAATATTTATAATGCATCCCTATGCCTTACTTTGGTGTTTATTGTCTACTTCCAAACATTCTGCTTAATTGGATAAGCAAACCGTCCGACTTGCAGATTTCAAAGCAGTGAGTGATTAACTTCACTGGTATGAAGGCTATATATAATAAGATAGAGGTTCGGATTTATGTACCAGCTCGCCTACCAAAATGTTATCGGTTTTCGACAAACCTTTAGTCTTTTCATGCCGGGGGGTGAATAAATTTCTGATACTTTCATTTTATATACATTAGCGTGAATGTACAATTGTGGAAGCACAGTTTTGACTACCGAATGTGGGAAGTGCTATTTAATAGATTCTTTCGTGTCAGATCTGCTTAATTCATAACGTTGAAATATAACAGTTTATGGTGTAGATTTTAACTTTTTTGATCGAGTATGAGTGGTCTGATGTTGGCAGAGTCGAACTCAAGCGTAAAACCCTTTTTCTGTAGGTAATGGTTACCGGGTTATTATTTAGGGTGGGAAATAATACCTCGCATGTCGCTTCTTCTTAACGTCTTCCAAAACATGTTTTATTTCCATACGTGTAAATAAGCGTATACGGATTGGTAGGTCGAAAGGTTATTTTTTTCTTACATTCCCGATTCAATCCCAATATCAATTGGTGGCTTTCATATTAAGCAAATCAAACCATGTGCCTACATACGACACACACATTCACATTGGTTACTCGGTATTCTAACTCGGAACCTCGTTATCCAAAAGTAACGCGTTTGCGACCTCAGTCGCGTAGATCTCGTATTGCCAACTTTACTGTGTAGTTTTTCTTGAGTAGTTCAAGTCAAATGAATTGCTCTTTTCGTCCACAATTTTTTTTCCCCCTGCAGTGCACGCATTTCTTTGTGTGGCCACACGTTTTTGTTTCTGTAGACGCGATACGTGAAGCTGTACTTTTGTAGTTCTCTTGTTCTGGCCGTGGAATGGCCAACACATTGAATTGTGAAATCCATTTATGGGGAAGTGGTTATTTCAGCCAACTGATTGACGCTTGTAAATGCAGGCAACGGGAGACAACCTACAAAAATAAGTTATTTACTACACTTATAGCATTCCCTTGAATGGAAATCTATGTGTTTAGAATTACATTCGAAAGTATCCATTCGGTGAGAATTTCCTGGTATATATCCATTACAGAAATTTCTTCGTGCCAATAGAACAGCTTCCACATTTGCAAACATGGGAAAAGTACACGAAGACACGGTAGAAACTAGGTCGCATTTTAGATAAGGTGAGCAGCTAAGACAATCATTAAATGGAATACGGGGGGGATTGCAATCTTCAATATCTCGGTAAGGGTTAATTACAGAGATCAACTTAAACGAGGGTTTCTGGGCACAGAGCTACTTAAGGGATCTGAGGAAACAATTTCAACGCACGTGCGTTGGGAATGTGTATAAAATAAAATTTTACGCACGTCTGTATGCATTTTTCACCACGTTTCTCTTCAGCTCGAATGTTACTAGTGCGATGATTACATTTTAGAACCATTTCGATACCTCAGTACAATATGTTGCAACTCGAGATATGCCATTTTTCAGGAGGAACAATTTCTTGTACTAACAAAATGAACGCATTGTCGTGTTACATTAACTCACACAAAAGTGTTACTGTCAGTATTTAAGTATTTTATAGTCCATTCACGGTTACTTCAGACTTTCCTGAAGCCCTGCTAAAGTTCTACTCCCGGGATAGTCCTCCGCCTCTTTCAAACAAAAGCTTAACCCAAGCTGGAAAATTACACCAACGGGACCATGAGCCATATCAGTGCGCACTCCCGTGTAATTATATTTTACATAAGAACTATTCCGTATTAGTTAGGCGTTACCAAAACAACTATTTTCGCTGTTTATATTCATATTAATTATAAATAAAATATAATTAATTTATAAGTAAATGTTTAATGTTTACGCAAATATCAAACACCTGTGAAACATGACATTTTAAGGAAATAAACACACACGCCATAGATTTAATGCGAAAAGTGTGAATAAACCGCTAATAGACTTTCCATGTAACAGAAACTAACATAAGGTAAATAACTTATTTTGAGTTGTAACAGTGTTGTACTGTCGAATCGATTTGTCAGTCAGTCATTAATTTGACCCTAATGTTATACGAAACGTTCCGTGTGACTGTGGTGAATTCTGATCTAGTTTCACCTCGGATAAGGTTAATTGCACTCAGATTAGGAATGAAACGAGTTTTCTTATGGGAGAGTTTTGTATAGGGAAAATTCCCGCTGCTAGGTGCGCTGTATTCCAAAAAGAAACTTTCGACTAAAATAGTAAGCTACGTGGTTAATAAAAGATAAATATTTTACGTTCTTACGTAGCTATGTAGGCTGTTCACGGTAAAATGAACACTTTTGAAAGCCCTGCTTAAGCGCTACTTGTTTGCACGTTATGTATTATTCCGCCTTATGTAAAATTAACATTGCCATGAGCCTCATCACTCTATTCATGCGTCGGTCAAGTAAAATTCTACAATTTTAATAAATTACATATTATACAAATCTGATTATTTTCACACTTCGATGCATTAAAAGAAAAACAGAAAGCGAAAGAAATAAGTTATCGCACATGGTTACCTAACACTTTTTATTCGACGTTACGATATCGGAACTATTTTCCATCCATCGTTACCATCTTTACTGGGCAAATGTCACTCATTGCGCTCAATGAAATACATGCGTTCAGGGGCAGTGACTTTTTTCTAGGGTTAATTTCAAAAGTACTCACTTTATCGTGAACAGTCTTTATTATAGTTGATTTATGATTATTGCAATTATTTGGTTTTCCAGCATTAAAAAATAGAGAAAATCCGGTACACATGCGACACTAGCGCTTACCTAGTGGTGAAAAATTTCAGTTTCGAAACTGAAAGCGTTGAGCTTCCCAACCTAAGTATGAATAAACCTTATAGGCTGTTCACGGTAAAGTGAGAACTTTTTAAGGCCCTTATGAAATTTTCCTTTAATCCAATTTCCATCTTCCTGCTGCTTTTTAATATAAACATTGTTATGTGAACAATAAACATATTGCGTACATTTCACCTCTATCAAAATTTAGTGCCTGATGCTGCGATAAAATATATTTATTAGTGGTTAATGCATGTTGGGAGGACCTTAAAAAGTGCTCACTTTACCGTGAACAGCCTATACCTGGGTCGTTCCCCTTCCTGTGACATTCCCGGACCTGCCACGTGGGTTAGACGTCCTATTACGCAACCCGAGTGAATCTCCAAGCCGCTTGTCCCTTGACGCAGTTGCAGGAAGATGTCGTAACGACGCGTTGCGACGCGTTGGAGAGCCACGGACTTGATAGGATGACGCAATATCGCTGCGGAAGGAAGGGGTGGGACGGATGGGGTCTATTGGTTGGCGAATAGAAGGGGGGGGGGGGATACCTATCCTCACCCCCCTCTGCTACACCCGGCGGGATCTATCATCGCAGTGCCTCGACTCCCCCATCCCCCCTTGTCGTTCAACTCGTGTTGCAAGCTCCACGACATGGCCATCCTCCTACGCTCCATTACCGTAATGCGTTTCGCGTTACGTCAGAAGACAGGCCCGGGCGCCGCCAAGCCGTAGTCGGGAACTTGTGCTCTATAGCACGTTTCTCTCTGACTGCAGTGGCTAGCTCATCCAACACTTCCATTAACACCTCACAACAAGTTTGGAATATACGTACAGAATGCAAAAAAAAAAGTAGGGAATAAATATAAAACAAAGTATAGCAATTACTAGAGACGTAAAAAATTCGCGATTTCAATGACCTGTAGGCTATATTCCACTGTCGTATGTAAAATCATGCAAGTATCACTGTTGTATTAGCGGAAGACACTGATTGGGTCTGCATTTTATTGTGTTTTTATTATTGGCTCAGAGTTGCCCAGTTGTCTGGTTGAACCAATAATGTAAGCAATACAAACGTTCGAGGTTTTGAATTCTAGCTTGTCCCGAAATGAAATCGCGAATTCTTCAGGCCTCTCGCAATTACAAGTTACCAACGGTGCCGATACAAATCGTTTAATTCAATGTGGTTCTAACACGAAACATATTTCCAATATCACAGACAAACAGACACAAAAATAATATTAAATTTAACTTAAGATGGCCCCCTGTGTAGGCCGTCGAACGGTGTGAAAAGCTCCAACAGAAAACGTTGTACGAAAAACCCGTCAAACGAGTCTGAGTGGCGATGCGTGTGGCAGTCTGGCCCTAATTGCTCCAGCGTTTCTCAGCCTCAAACACGGGAAAAATCTCCAGGTAGACGGGAACCTTAATATTCCAAATAAAACTACAAAATCACTTGACAAATCGTTGTTATCTGCTAGTATAGCAGCCGGAAAACTTCAAACACTGAACAATGTGAAAGTTGCCAATGAGCTCTTGGTCTCAAGGTTCACACCTATTCTATGTTTCCTACTTGCGCATATATTTTCACCCAATCTCCTAAAAAAAAGTACTAATTAGATATATTAGTGTATTTATTAATTTATGGTGGGCTTGATTCCGTGACCTGTCTAATATGTTTTAGTAGTATTATTGTAAATAAGTGATTTATCAAAAATTGAATGAAGACTGTTCGGGAGTGTACTTCCTTGAACATATCTTCTTTACCACTAATCCTTTAAAACTGTTCTTTTTTTACCAGTTATGGTTTGTTTTTGCCTTGTGGTTCATCATTTTTTATTTTGACTGACAGTTTTTCTGGGTTCATTATTTGTAAGCAATTATTTCAATTTTTTTTCTGATTTCATTTGTGTTTTAGTCTATACTGCAGTTATTTAGTTCCTTCCTAATTTAAACATTTATTATGTTATTAGTTGTCTGGTGTCTCCAGTACTCGCTATCAAGTAGTTAACGTGTCCGGTTACAAAACTATGTTTTGATCAGTTGCCATATTTACCAAATGTTAGCAAGGTCTTCATTGAGGAAATGGACCCCCAAAAAATATGCTAATAACTCTATTGAAAATATTATTCTTAAACTGTTGTGTGATACGTGGTGGAAAGCGAATGGCGCAACGTAATGGACCACACCAGTATTAGCCAAGAAAGGGAGTGGAATTTTTTTAGGGAAGAACTTTTCTTCCTACCCGTCATAATCAGGTCTGTTATCGATCCCACCAACCCTTGCGTGGGAGAGTCACTTGCAAACCTCATGACCAGACACACTATAGTATAGACTTGAGTGCGCCCTAGCTTAGCAACGACCTTGCTGGAGCCTGGCTCCTCACTAGCACTGCTTGCTAAGGCATCGCGCTCTTGGGGGGAACAGGTATAATCGTTGACCGCACTCTGCTTTGTTTCATCTTTTTTTTTATTTCCACTCCCCCTTATGGTGTTAGCATAAATCCGGCTTTAAAATCAGATCGGCACGATGCAAATGGTGGCGTATCGTATAAAGTTTGTTTGTTTGTTATATTGCTCACGTAAGATCTTTTTTTAATACATAATGGTACAAAGATATTGGACAAGTGAAATTACAGTAACTATACAAAGTTTATACACTGTATATAGTAAACATACACACATATTATATATATGTCAGATTCCACGTACACACGTCATGTCTTTTTCTTTATAATGCGAGTAATTTTCTTCCAACATGTTATAGTGTAATCCATTACGGCACTAACTTTATGAGTATTAACATGGTTGAAATAAATCAGGTCTAATTCGATCGGGTACTCAATTACAATGCGAGCAGGCATTGCTCAGGCACGTGGTTGGGAGAGGGGGGAGGGGGTTGCAACTGGCCACAATTTTGGACTATGGGCGAACTTCTCGCGACTCCGGCGTGCTAGCGCGATGATTTCGGTACCAAACGAAAGGTCTCGCCTAGATATGTCGTGTAGAGCCATAAAAGCAACGCATAAATTTATTTCCTTTCATTTTATTCCTATAACTTAAAGAAAATTTTACCCGTTAACGCAGAAGTATGCACGTGAATCTCAAGGACTTATCTCCGACACAACCACAGCCTGATTTTTTTTGCTGTTATCGTTCCATTCGTTTTTCTTGTCAAACTGTGGCAACGGAGAAGGCGCAGCGCGTATAGGCTATTCACGGTAAAGTGAACACTTTTTAAGGCCCTTCAAAATTTTTCTTTTTATCCAATTTCCATCTTCCTGCTGCTTTTTTTAATATAAACATTGCAATGTGACCAATAAACACAGTGTATACAATTCACCACCCTCAAAATTTAATGCCTGATCCTGCAAATAAAACATATTTATTAGTGGTTAATGATTGTTGGGTGGGCCTTAAAAAGTGCTCACTTTACCGTGAACAGCCTATACGTGAGTGATTAGGGAAGCATGAATTAATTGGTAATTGACGTGGAGTGCGTTAAAAGACAAGTTAAAGTTTGGCATTTTCGGTTTTTGTGTTATCGGTAGAGACCTGAAGGATTTGCGATTTCATTTCGAGACAAGATAGAATTCAAAACCTCGAACGTTTGTATTACTTATGCTATTGGTTCAACTCTGAGCCAATAATAACCACACAATAAAATGGAGACCCAACCAGTGTCTTCCGCTAATACAACAAACAACCTATGAACAGTGATATTTGCATGATTTTAAATACGAGAATGGGGTATAGCCTACAGGTAACTGAAATCGTGAATTTTCCAGGTCTCTGTCAGTTATTATTAATTCTTAAAGGAATCTGGTGGCTGAAGTGGGATGTGTGTAATATAATACTGCAAATGTTATTGAATTAGAATGTGGCTGGCATGACTCAATAAAGAAATGAATGTGCTACAGTTGCCTGACCGTAAGGGACCTGCCTGTCAGTCCCAATTGCGTGATATGCGAATTTTGATCAGCTGACGTGTCGGGCAGACAAGTGTATGTTGGTCAGCTGACCTGTCGAATATCAGCTGCAGTCAGTGTCGAAAAACATAACTGTTAGGTGGCTTGTCGGCAGCTAACGAGGGTAGATTTGGTAGTTGTCGAGCAGATGATCATCTATCAGCTTTTGGGTCCCCTTACAAACCAGGTCTTTATCGTCATTGGGGATGAAGCGAGATTGAAATGAGCAAGCGACAGAATTCAAGGTGAAAACGGGACTATCCCGAGTAAACTCGAGAACGGAATGTAAATCTTAAGCGATATTTAGCAATATGTAGCCTATAATTTACTATTTAGGCCACTGAAATCTATTTTGGCACAACTGTGACGTAAAGATGAACGAAACATTTTCGGTTTGTTTTGAGTGATCTATAATTTCGGACATGTTAGATGTCATGCATAATATTGGCATTCTTGTATTTGCCTTTTAAAGACTAATTGGTAGACGCCAAGTTTTACTCTGTGTTTGCGTAACTCTGGCTCAAAGTGTTGACTATGAACCAAATAGTGTGTATTAGTGTAATTAATTAAATATTTGGCATTTATACCAGAAAATGTGCGCTGAACATCGAGAAGGTGATTTCTTTTTAAATATAAGTTTTGAATTATTTATGATTGCAGCTTGACACTTAATCTGGCTTTAAAAGTGGCCTAGTTTCTTTAGGAAAACTTTTGTAACAATACGCGCGTAACAGTCACATCGGACTGAGCTTGATGTTCTGTTTTTTTCTGCACATGTTCAACGAGCAGGCACCTTTGTAACATGTCCAGGGGCGTCAGAACCTTGCTCACGTAAGAGTTTGGCGACCCTATGTTGTACCTATTAAGCTTCCCTCCCCAAATTGTGACATTTATAACAAACATGCCAGTGTTTACACTTACATGTTACTTGCCGTCCATACAGCTTGTACAAAAAATGTGTCAGTATAAAAATACCGTATGAAATTATCTATTGACCCCTGCTTTATTGAATATAGTACGCAAAGTATGAAATACTACAGTTATAACAATGGGAAGTCTTCGGCGCTCGTTTTCAATGCCCGTGAACGTGTCTGAAGTTCTAAAGTTATAGAAGTTATAAAGCACGCTCGTTGCAACGTGGTTTTTACTAACTTACTGTATTTTCTAAATCCAACCACAGGTGAATTCTCTGAGAAGAGACTAGAGGCAGCACTATTTTCTGTAAATTTTTCCTCTACAAAATAATCACGACGCACGGAACGAATTTTAACAGAATATTTAACAGTTCATACACGTAGGTTTCTTTCTTTGACTACAATAAAAAGTTAGTTTCCTTATATATGGAATTTTAGTTTTACGGTATTCACGTATTTAAATAATATATAGATATTAAATTAATAATTTTACCAAAAGACATAATTGTCCATAACATTAGTGTTTGCTTACACTGCAGAAAATCACCATACGCGAGATATTATAAACTTTAACTGCCAGTGAAATGAAATTGAAAAGGAATTGGGTAGGGGTAGGGGAAAAATATCCCGACACGAAGTTTACACCCTCGTGGATACTCGAGTGGCGCAGCATAATTATGGCGGAGCATGAGTAGAACACTCAAGTACGCACGTGTTACGTATTGGGTTTCAGAGGGCGCGTTGTAGACACGTGTTTCAAATCCTCGTTACCCCTTCACACATGTTGTTGAAATGGCGTGCAGTCTTTTCCCTTTCATATGTGACTAGTGACGAGAATATAGTTTAGTGATATATTAATACTTATGTCTAGACATGTGATACTAACTTGTTAACAAGTTAGAAATTATGTAGAAAAGTTGTTCTTACTAGAAATATTTTTAACTAACTCTTTATTTTCCCAACCAAGTAATTAGTACATAATTTAAACTACTTTGTTATTTTTTGGAGAAAATTAACTTATTTTCTAGTTAAGCGAAAAGTTTATTTTATGCTCTTTTTTTTTTTTCATTTAATATATAAGCACTATTTTATGACTGAAAGTTTAGCTTATTCTGTTATCTGCAGGTTTTATTCGTACGATATCATTTATACTGTTTCCTTTGATGCTAGAAGAAGAGTGAAATCAACACAATGCATGTTGGTTAGCGGTTTTTCTATCTTTATTAAAGTATTAAAGAGCATAAATACTTTTTTTTTGCTGAAATAATTGTGTTTTTCTTTTTGTTTAGATAATAAAAGTTTCTTCCAACAGAGAGTGGTCCGCGTACTTTACTCCGTTACCTTATCCAGGCACCAACCTTCAGCTTAACTTGGTTACATTTTGGCACACTGACTTAACATCTTAACACACTTTTGGCCATTGCAATACTTAGTGCTGCTCAACATGCCGTTTCTTTCGCTGTTGCAATCGTGTAACTATTTTTGCCGACAAAGAGCGACAAGAGCAGGAACCAGTAACCAGAGTGGAGCCGGGAGGAACTGGATGTATTGCGACCACTCACGAGAGAGCGGCGAGGCACCCGTTACACACTTGTCGTGAAGTCAAATTGACTGCTGCGTTTACGTGCCGATGTGTAAACTTACAAACGATTAGGTATAGCACACAATACACATCTTAACCTTGTAACAGTTCACCACACGCCGCTGGGGACTACTTTATAGTTAGAGACCTGGATAATGCGCAAGTTCAATGACCTGTAGGCTATACTCCATTGTCGTATGTAAAGTCATGCAAATATCACTATTCACTGGTTGCTTGTTGTATTAACGGAAGACACTGATTGGGTCTGCATTTTATTGTGTGTTTATTGTTGGCTCAGAGTTGTCCAGGAGGTGTAAACTAACGGTTGAACCAATAGCATAAGGAAAAAAAAAAAAACGTTCGAGGTTTTGATTTCTAGCGTGTCCCGAAAAGAAATTGCGAATTCTTCCGCTCTCAATTTATAGCACACTCATTTTTCGGGCAATTATTTCTCGTTGAAGCTTGAGTTCAGAAGTGTGAAATTAAACGTAAGCCAGCAATGCATGAAACGGTGGCGATCCAAACGCTAGGCCCGTGGTAGAGCAGTATAAAAAGGAAGAAAAAATCGCGCTTGAGGCACCGTGCTGCGCTGCTACAGTGGATCCAGTAGGCGGCACTCCCGCGGCCGATTTATGGGATTCGGTCCTACGACTGCTCGCACCACACCTACGCCGGCTGGAGGAATGGAAAATAATTTCCGACTGGCGTTCGCAATCGCTTCGCCCTCGTCGTGGAGTGACGACTGTAATAACGCCCGTTGGTAATTAATTCCATTCCGCGTGCTTTGCTCCCGTTTGTTCGCCCACTCTCCAGCTCCGCGGTGGAGTGAGTCTACACCTCATCAAATGGGAGGGAACAATAAAGGTGCGGTCGTACTCCCTCTCTCCCCCTTCTCCACGACTACCCCTTTACTATCATCATCTTGGTGCCCGCTGGCTGCGGCGGCGTTTTCAGTCCAAAGCGTCTGTAGCTCATCGGAGGAAGTGATCTTTGTGAAGTCAGAGGTGCTACATACACTCCATCTCCCTTCCATCCGCCTAAGAGGAATGGTGCATGAAAGCATTATATTTACTCGATTTTATATTTAAGTAGTTTTCCAAAGAGTTTATTGACATTTTTGGCTCGATAAGTCGTGAATAAAATTTTCAAAACCTTTTTACGTTGTTAGATTTTCACTGCCTTCTTTATTCTCGTAGCACTCATGGAAGACATGAAAGTTTTCATTTCTTACCTACAATCAGAGCTCCGAGAATAACGAACGCAGGGAATTTTTAACCATCTAATAAGATGTTCAAAACTGTTATTTACATCTTGTCGAACCAAAAATTTCGAAAATTCCTCTGTAAATCAAATTGTGACAAAAATGGTATGAATATACGATTTTCGTGCATCATTATCCTTAAGAGTGAAATGGACCCTCGCGTTTTTTTGTGAAATAGTTGTTTGCGCGAATACGCGTATCTCGGTAAATAAATGTTCTGAGAGTAAAATTTTTCTCAGAAAAAAAAAACTATCTATGCCCTTAGCTCAGAGTGATTGGCTATGTTATTTCAATGCTACTAAATATATTTCTTGGAATTTTGTTAAGCGATTTTCAGATAAAATTTTAAGTCTAAATATTTACAAGTTTAGCCAGGTTATCGAACTATCTGTAAGATGCAATTCCCGTGACTTCAATTATCACTTTAGCCTAAAACCAAATTAACCCCCCCCCCCCCCACCTAGTTCTACATATCGAGATTTTTACGTTAAAAACAGTATAAATATAGTTGTAAAACAATAATTGATTTTTTTTTTCAAGTTAACATCATTATGTCATGTAACTATAAAATCGTCAAAATCTATCAAACAAATTGCTTTTTGAACAGTTAACATTGATGTCATGACTAACGTGAATGCTATGAAGCTGATTTTCTGTGCACCAGGCTGTCCTACCCTAGAGTCACAGACATGGAGTGGAGAGAATTGGGCGGCTCTTTAACACCGAGGTCTTTGTGAGCCGATGAGGGTGAAGCGAGGTGAGTATGGCACAGTACCGGAATGAAAGGGCGAGTGAAACGGGAGATCCCCGCCACGCTTACTAAATGTAAAAATCCGGGAAAATCGAACCCGGTTCGTCAAGGTAGGAGGCGAGTAGTCTAACCACTACACCGTCACGGCCCCGTCACATACAGACTTCTCGTTTCCGCAGGTGAATAGATCTTGACTTTTTTTAATCTAGACTTTCTAATCGAGGCCTAGGAGGGAGCCACTTTATCTTAATTTTAGGAAACAATATTAAGAGTTAGTTGGAGCTACGCGTCCAAGGTCAAGAATTGAGAATGCAATACGGGCGACACTAACACACACGCCTAGTATCTCATCGCTCCTACGCGCAAGACGTGCAGTGTTTCCGTCGTGACGCTGTACTGTGCAAAATAGACGTGTAACAGTAGGGTTTTATTACACGCGATGAAAGCCCACAGATTAAACTACGTCTGTATCTTTGTACTTTTCTCTTGCCGCTTAAGGAAACTTCATAGGCAAGCTTTAAAAATACGATATTTGACCATCTTCGCGAATTTTTTTCTCCAAGAATATGCCTACTAAATATGACAAAAGTAAAATAATTGGGACATAGTTGTTTTTTTTTTCTTTTCTGACAAAAAGTCATATTTGCAGAACATTTATTTACCGAGATACGCGTATTCGCGCACACAACTATTTCACAAAAAAACGTGCAGGTCCATATAACTCTTAAATCAATCAAATAAAAATCTGTATTTTAAAAACCCCGAGTCTCCATTCCAGTTTAAAAATGTTACAGGACAGATTTACATCAATTTTATGTTCTTTTTTGGGTGGGAGCCATGTTATATCCTCTGTAACCTCTTCCTCCCCCTTCTCAGGATCTACCACTGTATTCCCTACAAGCCTGGAGAATGACCTACGTATAACGGAATGTGTTTGTTTGGGTAAAGGGGAAGGGGGCGTGGGATCACTACGAAAGCACTGCTGTCATCAACAACGCCCGCTAAGTTTGTTACATATGAAGTATCTCCAATGGAATCCGTCGGGGATCGAACCTGGAACTCGCTTAGCTATCGAGGTCCCTATCTCGTGGTACATACACGGAAACGGACGGTTCGTTTACAAGATTATTTGGAAACGGGTTTAACTGCGCCTCCTGAGGTTATTGCGAAGTCTGCCTCGTGGCATCGCTTTTCGCCGGCGGCGGCTGAGAATCTCCCGCCGAACGTCGATGGCGACGTCCTACCCACTATCGTGAAGTAATTACCAAGGAACTCGCATCTTGCTGCGTGGGTGCGATGCCAAGTTCGTATTTACCGCGGCACGCTATTGTTCCCTACGACATCCTACGAGTGGTATTGAGTCGGCCGAATTTTGGTTTTGTGTGTGCGTGTGTGTGGGGGGGGGGGTGGAGGAAACGCGACTCAGCTGCAGATGTTATTTCAATCCCTCTATGTCCCAAACCCATCCCTGCCCATCATTGCTTCATTATCGCGGCTTGTTGGCTAGCCCGCCGTGACGTCGTCGCCCTGCTTTTCGATGTCGTCCCCCCCCCCCCCGGGGGGCGCCGGCTGATTACGCCATTATTCGAACTGCACTGTGGGAGAATAAAACTGATTCGCGTACTATTATCGCGTGGTACTCATTCTGCGCAGCTCCCCTAGCCGGTAGAATGGGCCCCGCCGATTAAACCCGAAGCACGCATGTGAACTTTTTATCGCCGCACCCATCTGTTTCATTGTTGGCGGCGTTGGCGTTTTCGAGTTCGGAATTTATCAAAATCCATTCGTCGAGAGCTTGATGACGAAGCGGAGTCCTCGTTTTACTATCTGCCCTGCGCCTATGCTTCTTTCTTTTCTCCGTCCCCACCATACCTCCACCAACTCCCGTGATCAAAAATTGGGGTGGAAGCCTCACTTATTCCTGTGATGGTCTGGTGGTGCGAGGGGATGTATCAGAAATCGATTGGAGTTACAAAACCGAACTTTGCCGTGAAGGTTGAATATTTTAACTTTCTGGTTGTAGAAGCTTACGTTTGAATGAAATGTGAAACCGACTTTTACGAAGATCAGCATAACTTGACTGACCCAATCTCGCCGGCCATGAATGCCAAAGACTGAAAACTACCTATCCACCGCGAATCCATCAATCTCTCTGGGTGTATTCGGAAACACCATACTGGGCATCACTATACATGTGTTTCTTATTAAAGATGTTCGGTAACTTTCAACTGATTGTTTTGTGTCAATTGAGAGAGTGGTTAAGGGTCCCGCCTGCCTGCTTCGTTATTTCCTTTTTTTTGGCTGAGAAGTGCGGGAGTTATAACGGTCACACTGGCACGCGCTACAAGAGCGGCCACGCCGCTACACGCAGGGCTCTGAACTGGCGAGCATTGTTCTCGTACTATTACGTGTATCTATGAGACTTTCAGCGGTGACCCTGTCATTTTATTGATGAAAAGTCTGTAGCAAAGTTCAATGCCAGCTCCTATCATAGTTTGGCTCGCGTTCGGCTAGTATGTTTTAAGATACGGCAGTCTTAATAAGCAGTTTTGAACTATATTGGAGGGCTCCAAAATAATATTTACAACATGCGTGGTAACTTTAAAGTTCCACTCTTTCCTTTTCTGGGGCATGATGTATTTTCGTAGGTAAACATACTGGTGGCGCGTTGAATAGTTTCGTCAAAAAACAAGGATTTCAAACAGTCTGCAACTCAGTTAAAGTGCCAGGAAGGCGGAAACCTTAATTTTTAAAACCTATGCCATATTTTTAAAACCTGTGCCACATTTTCACACGGTGAAACGTTTTCTGCCGCATAGTTTTTGCATAATCAGCTGCAGAATATCATTTTTTAAATTGTCTTGATTTAACAATAAGGAATGGGCCTACATTTATGTATGGTAGTTGTAAATTCTACGGCATTGGCTACGCCAAGAAATGCTTTATGTTCTTTTTTCTGTGTGAGGAAATTCACGTAAAATTAAATACAACTCTTGTATACGTATACCTTAGTATGTATAAATATTGAAAATTTCAAATGGTGTATTAAAATTGTGCGATATTATATTTAGCAGTTGTTTCACTTCATTACGAGCTTTAATTGTTAATCTACCACTTACATCACAAAAGAATTAAAGTTGTGTGATTTTAACTACCAATACGCAAAAAAGGATGTAAAATAAAATTTCTTTCAAATAAAAATTTTGTCTCTCAGGGCGGCTTTCCAAAAATTACTCGGAGAGTAGAGTAAAGTAACAGAGTAACATCTGAGGAAAGCAAAAGTAAACGTGGTTTTGGAACGAGAATGGTGTAAATAGCATTCTATGTTTAGAAATATGTGCTGATTAAGCAACCAATGTAAATTCAAAATTATATTTGTCCCTTTCCCAAAATTATTTATGTTTCAAAATATTAATTATATACAGATAAACTGCTTTACTTACGATAACCATAGACATTAAGTATAAAAATATGACTTCTATAAACGTCAATTTTTAAATAAAAATCCACGTTTTATCACTCGTTATATGTAGTTTTTCCACGTGTGTTTGTAAATACAATGTCCACATTTTATTTCAGTTTTCTTTTAATTCTACTAAACTTTCCGCCATTTCCAGTTTACCCCTCGTTACTCGCTGAAATAGTGAGTGTAAAAGATTTACTCTGGCAATATGCTTAGAGTAACTACTCTGCAGTTTTGGGACACTGCGCGAGCGAGTAAAACAATTACTCAAACAGAAACGTTTACTCTTAGAGTAACGTTTAGGAAACCGCTCATAGTGTTAACGTATTAATCATTGCTAAGTATAAAATAATGCGCTTGACTTACGCCCATAAATACTCATATGTAGGGATAGGACAATTTCGCGATTTCAGTGACCTGTAGACTAGACTCCTCAGCCCTTCTGCATATTGGAGCCTCAGCTGTGTGTTCATTGGCTGTTGCCCCACACCTGACAGTTATGGGATTCGCAAGGTGTTTCGTTGCAAGTCTGCTATTGGCTCAGAGGTGTGAGGGGCAGGGTTTAATAAACTGTGATCAAATTGCAAAGGTGACTTTAACTATATATGTGTTTGACGTCTATCTTGTCCCAAAATTAACTCGCGAAATTTTCCTATCCCTAACTATTATGTGGCCAGTAGCAGTTTGTCTATTGCCATTGGTTGCTGTCTACTTGGGAAGGCGTTTTCATATTTGACCGGGCCACTCAGAATTCAGCAACATCGGCACGGCTCGTAGGTGATTCGTGTGCAGACAGTTGACACGTGTCAAAAAGTAATTCAGCCAATCAAGACAGGTAAACGACACTACAGTGATTTGAAACATAACTTGTTGTGAAATATTTTCGCGAAATTGAAGAATTGAAACCTGAAGAATTTCCGGATACTTTTTGGGACAAGCTGGAATCCAAATATACGTGTGTTTATGTAACTTAAGCCATTAGTCGACACGGTGTTTTGACAGCTCCTGGAGAACGCTGGCCCAATCGTTGCCTTCCACTGTGACAGCATATAACCAATGTATGCACAGTCACTGTCGGCATATTTGCACATGGGATTGTATAGTCTAACTTCCGTGTCATTGAACATGCGTATTTTTCAGGTCTGTACTCATAGGACATTGAAGTCTAGCCTCCACATGGCCCTAGTTATAAGGTCGTTTACAGTATGCCTACTACCCTTTCTGTTGGATGCAAGTATACCAAATGTTCTGGAACGAATTTAATGGAAGGGATACGGGAAGTCTTCACTTGACCGCGGACCTAAAGCTGCACTTTGCGACTGTTGCACGTTGAAACGCTTTCAGCGACTACTTGAAGCGAGCCCACCAACATTAACGGCGCACTAGACAGCCCCGAGTGAGAATTTGTGTTTTCAAACTGAATTATTCGCGCCAACGCCCTTAAGTGTAGCTGTGGGGAGAGAAGGTGGTAGAACTGCCGTTAACTTACCCAGAATCCTCTCGGTCCTTTTTCTTCGCCCCATGGCGTTAAGTTTCTCTTCCACCATTCCCTTCCTGTCAACTCCTCATTTTCCTCGGTCTTGCGAGATTCGCGGCCGCGGCTTCTAAGTCGGTTCGAGTTGAAAAGCTCGTAATGCTTGGAGCTGATACAGGATCGTTAAATCCACGAGCAGAAGGGTGGTAAAAGCGTCGCTCAGTCTGCGATCGGGTAGCATCACTTGGTGACTTGGTACGGGCTGGGAGAACTTTTCTTGGGCTTCTACTGTTTTCCGCCCTATCACAGAGTAGATAAGTACACAGAGTCGAAATAGCGTGGCGGTGCCTTTCATCTGGGTGTGCCCATACTCTGATTGGCTGCACGGGGCACTGGGAACGGAACTTGCGTCTGATTGGATACTACGTTCTATGGAATGTCCCCATATGGCTGGACTGCTGGCTGGCAAATAACTTACCAGGCGCTGATTGGTTGACGTCTTGCTGGCCAGCGACGCCATCTTCTGGGCGTGTGCTGCTGGATTTCGCGACGTAAGATCCTCTTTCGCATCTGTATTCATAATTATTTTATGTCCCTGTCCTGGGCATAGAGAGAATATGATGTATGCGCTCGCCAGTTAGGCAGTAAATGTCGTCTATTCGCGGTTTCTTCGCACTTTTTGTATAGGTAGGTAGGCAGGTAGTTGTACTTTAAGTCTCGTCGACGGCTAGAACATTGGAGACGGCACTTTTAGAATAAAACTTCTAAAAATTTACTTCATGCATAACGTGTTTGCTTCTTTCCTAAATATGTCGTGTATCTCAAGCGTTTTATACTTCTGTTCAAATAAAACTATCTGTTCAAATTAAACGACCGTATTTTTGGTTTAATTGAAATTTTATTGATATCTTATCTATAAATTATAACATTTAATTTATCATTGATGAACTAAACATCGAGAAAATAGGTATGTTAGTAACCGTTGGCGAGTGGCGAACTGTTGCAAGGTAAGCTGGTGCTTGCTCACTGCTGTACATTGTCGGTGCACGCAGCAGGATCCAATAACTAGAGACTTGAATAATTCGCAATTTCATTTCGGGGCAAGCTAGAATTCAAAACATCGAACGTTTTTATTGCTTATCCTATTGGTTCAACCGTTAGTTTACACCTCCTGGAGAAATCTGAGCAAATAGTAAACACACAATCAAATGCAGACCCAATCAGAGTCTTCCGCTAATACAACAAGCAACCTATGAATATTGTTATTTGCATGACTTTACATACGACAATGGGGTATAGCCTACAGGTCATAACTCGCGAATTTTTCAGGTCTTTACCAATAACCACTGTGTAGCCCAGGGAAACTGAATATTTTTTGACCATTCGGAACGAGCAGGCAAGGGACCCGCCCTGCACGCCTCTGAGCCAATAGCAGACTTGCAACGAAACACCTTGCAAACCCCATAACTGCCAGGTGTGGGGCAACAGCCAATGAACACACAGCTGAGGCTTCAGTATGCAGAGGGCTGAGGAGTCTTGTCTACAGGTCATCGAACTCGCGAAATTTTCCTATCCCTAACTATAGTCCATTCATGGTTAATACCAACTTTTCTGAAGCCTTTATAAAGCTCTACTTACTGGGTAAACCTCCGCCTCATGCAAACAAAGCTTAACCAAGTCTAGACAATTACACCACAGACACCGAATTCGTGCGCACTCAGTGTAATAATATTTCGCATAACAACTATTTCTTACGGGCATTGTCAAAACACACATATATTCTATCTGTTCTAATCCATATTAACTATAAACTAAATAGATGGAATACAAGTAAAAGT
Source organism: Dryococelus australis (assembly GCA_029891345.1). Lineage (NCBI taxonomy): Eukaryota > Metazoa > Arthropoda > Insecta > Phasmatodea > Phasmatidae > Dryococelus > Dryococelus australis. Next base: position 112,669,149 of record CM056996.1, on the reverse strand, counting down.
TCTATTTAACCAAAAAGGATGTAATTTTATGTTAACCCTTTCAGATTCACTTTAATTTTCTGTTTCAAGTGTTGCAAACAGACATTTTTATGATACGTACTGTAAGTCAGTCGACACAACAGTTGTTTCGTTGTCACAGCCAATGAGCTGTAGGCTGTAATTTCGACTATAGTTATATGAACCAATAGTGACCTAGACCAGTGAGACGGTTTGCGAATAATGTAATCACAGGTAAGATCATTGGTCACTGATCTTCTCAGTGTTGTGCTGTACAAACAGAAATTACCTACACGTGCGTAATGTACACAATTGTGTACATTTTGTCGGAATGGGGTAACACAAGTAAAAAACGCTTGTGATAAATTACATATCTAGGAAACAACGAAGCGCGTTTTACATAGGATGATTTTTCAAATGTTTGATTTGAAAAGTGTGAAGAAACCCCGAACAGACTATATATTTGTCCTGCTGTAGTTTTATTTTTTTTTTCAATATTGCAAATACGACTTGCTAAAAAAAAAAAAAAAAACATTTTTATGGCGATGTAGAGAATGTTACGGAATCCCCGCCTACAGGAGTACACTTCGTGATTGCCAGATAAAAATTTTGGAGAAAATTTTAGTGACAGTATTAAATCATGACATGTTACTAGGACTTTTTAGCGGTGTAGTGATAGGAGTGGATTCGTGAAGATATTTGGGTGTCTCTTAACAGCAAGGTCTTGACAGCCGACAGTGGATAGGAGGTTCGTTAAATAGCTATTAGTCTTTCAGTTTTTTATCTATCGTCCTGTCGTACATCATGTTGCTTAAGCATTGCATTTTACATGAGCGTTCCATATGTGTGTCGCTCAACTGTTTTTGTGACTTTTTTTTTTAATTTCATTTTTTCCATTAACGCCAGTGTAACAAAAGGAGCACGTTAGCTATCAACAGTAAGATGTGAGGAAGTCGAATATATCCGTTGTACTGCCATGCCAGAGTGTGTTGGTAAAAATATCGCAGGGCGTAATTTCGTCATTACCATTACTATCTGAATCTACGTACGGGATTAATGAGGTGTTGGCCTTTCGATGCGAATTTTGTGGTTTGTTGTAGGCCTAGTATAGTGAGATGTATGGGCTTTATTGTGATGTGGAAAAACCATTATGATCAGCATTTTTTACTGTTGCCGAGATATTTACTGCGTTAAGGTTCTCGCGTGTCTGAAATTTACTGAATGTTGCATGCTTTAAAAAAAAGCGAGACAATAAGATACTCCGGTAGAAACCGAGAAATTAGATGGTGATTGCGCGAGGTAAGGTCAAATGACACGGGATTCAAATCCTTAGTGTTGGTACGAACCGTGGTGGTGTAGTGGTCAGACTACTCGAATCCCACCCATGCGAAGTGGGTTAGATTCCCGGCGGAGTCGCCCCAGGATATTTGTTGGGAATCGTGTTGCACAACGCCGCTTGTCGGAGGGTTTTCTCGGGGATCTCCCGTTTCCCCCACCCTTGCATTCCGGTACTATTTCATTATCATCTCAACTTCACCCTCTTCTGCTCCCAATACCTCGATGTTAAGAGCCGCTTTAATCTGTTTCCATCTCTCTCCACCTCCATTACGAAATAAGCATCAAAATATATCGGGAGAGTGTTCGGAGAAATGGTTTCTCAAAGGCTTGCCGAGAAAAAATATAGTTTTTAGTATAGGCCATTCACGGTAAAGTGAGCACTTTTGAAGCCCTATTTACTTTTTTATTTCAACCTACTTATGTCCTTCCACCACTACTTCATATAAACCCTGCAATGTGAGTAACAAACACAGCGTATACATTTACCATAGCCAAAACCAAAGTCCGAGGCCACAATGAAATATAATTATTGGTAGGGATGGAAGAATTTCGCGAGTTAACTTCGGGACGAGATAGACGTTAAACACATATATAGTGAAGTCACCTTTGCAATTGGATCAGAGTTTTATTAAACCCGCCCTGCGCGTCTCTGAGCCAATAGCAGACTTGCAACGAAACAGCTTGCGAATCCCATAACTACCAGGTGTGGGGCAACAGCCAATGAACACACTGCTGACGCTCCAGTATGCAGATGGCTGAGGAGTCTAGTCTACAGGTAATTGAACTCGCGAAATTTTCCTATCTCTACTTATTGGTTATTATTAGAGACATGCAAAATTCGCGTTATTATTTGGCATCTGGCTGAACTGCACTGTACCGTATAAACAGGTGCCGGTGTCGTTTTTCCATTGGCTGTTGCATAGATGTGAAGCCACGCCCTTTCTAGCAGAACTGCACGCGATTGGGGCACACAATTGTGAAGTGTTCATTTATTGGCGCAGAGTTACCCAGCGCGTGCCAAAGTGTGGTCCAATGACAAACGTATTGCAAAGGTGAACACGTTTAAAGTTTAACGTGTACTCAAATGATAACGCGAATGTTGCAGGTCTCTAGTTATTACTTCTGATGAAACAGGTTAAAAAAAAGTGCTCACTTTAACGTAAACGACCTACCTATAAGCGAAATTCCGTTAGAAAATTTGCAAGAGCTTCCATGAGGTCCTTAGATTTGCAAGCCGAAACGTAGTAAGCGACTGCGAGCTGGAACGAAAGAGAAGTCGGAAGTCGCAATTCTCGGGCAGCGTTTCTCGAAGATGCATGAGCGCACAGTCACAATTACATGACAATAGTTGCAACTCCGGAACTTCCGGAAACTAGAGAGCGTTACGTGAGCGGAGTAGAGCTCGCTTTTCGCTACGCGCTGTTCGTCTGTAAGCAGAGAGAAACAAATAAGCGAGCTCGTAGAGGATGTCGCCAGGAAATGAAAACAGCAAGGATGTTACCCGCACACAAGACAAAAGAACCCTTGTTGCTTATAAGAAAAGAAAATGGTGCTACAGAATCTAGTTCGTGTACTTGAAGGAAGCCGCAGTACAATTTGAAATAAATAAAATGTGCTTTTGTCCCTCCATCTGCCTTTGAAAATGTCTAAAATAAAACTACTAGGTAAAGGCTGTTCACGATAAAGTGAGCACTTTTAAAATAAACATTAGAAAAAAATCACTGCCCTTGTCTGTATATATTTTAATGGGCGCACCTAGTGGCATTCGCCCAGTAAAGTTGGTAACGATGGATGGAAAGTAGCTCCATAATTAACGTCGAATAAAAAGTGTTAGTTAACCATTTGTTATAACTTCAATAATTTCTTTCGCTTTCTGTAAGTATCGAAGTGTAAAAATTAGCAGACTTGTAAAATATTTTATTTCCTAATAAAATGCTCGTGTTTTTTACTTGACCGATGTATGGATAAACTGATGAGGCCCATAGCAATGTTAATTTTGCATAAGTGTAAGAATACAGAACATGTACACAAGTAGATCGTAAGCAGGACTTTCGAAAGTGCTCATTTTACCGTGAACAGCCTTTATAATATAGTATTTCTATTTTGTCGTCGTCGTCGTCTGCGTGATTGTGTTAAAAAAGGAAATGTAGGTTCTTGTATTTAATATGCTTTAGAATGTGCTATTTAATTAGTCAAAAATCATTAATCGGCGCGAAAATGTTATGCTGTGAGAATTGTAAAGAAAATATAGTTTACATGATTTCACACACTCTTATGAATTAGGCCAAAACATCGTGACATTATCCATCGGTCCGATTCCATGTTGTAAAAATGTGTCCTAAAAATAGATCAGTTTAATTTATCTCATGTTAGTATGCGCGAATTTATTTTTAGTCGTTAATGTATTGAATGGTACGAAGTAATGAAGAGTAAAATAAATACTCATGACGAAGTGAAATATTTCGATTCCACATATATTCCGAAATATTAATTGGGTATTTTATATTTATACAGTATATTATTGATGATTTGCATGTGAATTATGGTTTTTTTTGGACAGTAAAAACTAACTTCTAAATTTGTGCGAAATTTGGGAATGACTTGTGATGCAAAGTATGCAGTCTTTGTTTCTTATTTGTCTCCATTCTTATGCATAGTGAAGGATAGTACGAATTGCCTCATGGCGTGCTATCGTGCTTTGCCTGCAATTGCACGTTCGTGGTGCACCCACAGTGAATCACTTGTAAAGCATATGGCTACAAGTATTGTGGCTATCGACGAACAAATATGAGTGCGCCCACTTCACATGTTCATTGACGCCGACGAGATGTACCTTTCAGAAACAGAAATGCAATCCTGAAAGCCGTGCGCTGGTTTCAAATGATGAATTGGGGATTGACGGGTGATTATCGTAGTGACAAAATCGTTTGCACAATTTGAACGTAAGATGTTCATCGTGGCGATACATTCTCGAGTTGGTATGGAGGCATAAGTATATTAATAATGTAACTACCCAACCACCCAGTGAGAGTCTTTAGATGATACGGTATCATATGATAAAGTTTAGGGGTGTAGCGAAATTTCGCGAAAGGATTTCAAAACATGTAATGTTTCCAAGCACTGTAAGGTCGTTTACCTGTCTTGATTGGCTGAATTACTTTTTTTTTTTACACGTATTAACTGTCTGCACACGGATCACGTAGGAGCCGTGCAGATGTTGCCGAAGTCTGAGTGGCCCGATCAAATATGAAAACGCCTTCCCAAGCAGACAGCCACCAATAACAATAGACAAGCTTCTACTGGGTACGTATAGTATTGGAGTCTACCCTGTACTCACATTTTTTTTCGCGAAATATCAGTAGCTCCAGGTATATAGTATGGCAGACGGAACGAGTGCTATGCTCTAGGCCTACACGAAGGTAATTTATGTACGGTTCATAAATACGTATTATTATTATTATTATTATTATTGAATACGGGCTGTGAATTTAGTAACCGTGGGTCACAGAATTGGTACCTCGTGAAAATTGCTGAAAATTAATATTTTACATTTCTTAGCGCGAAATAAGCACTGCAAAGCATATAGCTCTACATCCTAGATACTTTTAGTAGGCGGAGGTTATACGCTGGTTTGTATTAAAATTAATAAATCACAAATTAAATGAGACCAGTGAAAAAAAAAAAAGTAGAGAAGCGCTCGGAAAATAATGATTGTGCGAAATTTACCGACGAGAAAATTGAACATCTCGTTACACGTCGGAAACGAATAACTTATTTTACATAATGCTGCTTCCGGGAAGCGCCTGGTATAACACACCAACAATGGAACACTTCTGTTTCAATTTCAAATAAAAATAAAACAGATATTCGTTTTGCTTATCCACTGAGGTAGGAAAAACTCACATGTGCCATGAGTAATTATATGCCGGGGGGGGGGGGGGGAAACTCAAATACAGAAAAGAGAATGGAAAATAATAAGTAAATAAAAAATGAAACTAATGAATATAATAATTTCTTTTTTTCCTTTTACCCTTCAAACGTGAGTTATTTTATGTCTTGGACAAGTGAAAGCTATAAACAAAGCAGAAAGACTTTTAAAACCGTAACTACGTCGAGTCTATTATGCGGGAGTCACATGGCGCCGACAAACACAGCACGACACGACAAATACCACAACCATGACACAGCATTTATATTTTCAATGTGTCTGCTCGAATTTACAGCCCGACAGTTTACTGACGCGACACAAAGAACAGAATTTTTCGGGACCATTTAGAAGGCGCTGATTAACTACGCTAGTTTCAAAGGCGGTGGGCAGACGGTAAATTTGGAATACATGTTGGTAACAAAGTATTATCGATAATGTATACAAAGGTTAAAACTATTATTTTAAGAGTTAAATACAGTAATTTTCAAAATGTTTGTTCTTTTAAGCTGCGCATTTGCCATTGTTGGGAAAGCTCGCCATACAATTTTATTTTGCAAGGTTGTACACACTGTGTGACGTGCCGCACGACACGACGAATTAAAAAATTGTTTGTCGGGGTTATGTGATTCCGGCATTAGAACGTTGCCTCTTTTCATTCCTTGAATGAACTTGATTAATCATTACTAGGGACACATGTTTTTCGCAAAAATATTTATGACCATGTAAGACTTCAATGTTCTACGTCCACAACCATTACTTCCTTTGGTTATTGGCAGCGTGCCTACGTGAGAAGGCATGTTCTTATTTAACTAGGCCAATCATAATAAAGTACTCCGATACTGAACGTCCATTATTCGGGGACAGACACTTGAGCCACGTGATACGCTCTAAGAAATTATTCAGAAATTTACCATACCAGTGTACATGTTTTCCCCTGTAGATTCATTGTAGCATACCTACATATGCTCAGGAAACAGTCAAATGCATAGGGAAGTTCCAACTTTGTATATTAGCGCTGCTAAACATTCCTATATCTGCAGCTTGGTGTGTGGCATTATGGCCATACAGTGTGTAGGTTAAAAACTTCCATTACAGTTTAGGAAGTTTACCAGGAAATTATTTACAGTGCATTAAAAATAATCTAACCACAAAAGTACATATGAACTACCGTGTTTTGGAGTACAAGTGGTCTTGAAATCTTTTCGCGAAAAACACTTTTCCCTAATGATCACCCCCAGCGATCGTTAATCAGCGCAAACAAATCTCATTGTATTCGAGCTCTTAAAATTCTCTGATCATATTCACTGGGATTGCTAAAGTTTGCGGTCTTTCGCGACCGTCGTCTTCAGATCCTTGGCTTCTTTGGTGTAGCTGCGTCGCAGTCTTCTCCCGACAGCCTACTACTACTGCTGAATATGGAGACCAAAGTACAATCCAAAACGTCGTGACAACCCAGACGCTAATAATCTGTACACTGCCGTTGATTTTGAGCGGTGTGAGGTGGAGTGGCGAAGTTTAGGTGGCCGCCTGGTTGAAGAAATTTCGCGCGTCTCAGGCCTAAAAGCGTGGGAGCGCTAGGGGCGACCGAGGCATGCGCATCAACCCTCTCATCGCCTCTACGCGCAAAGTACTGGAACTGGCGTGCAGTCTTGCCGTCGATAACGCGCCTCTGTGAGACCTTCAGCGGCGACCCTACCGTTCTGTGACTAGAGACCTGAAGAATTCGCGATTTCATTTCGAGGCAAGCTAGAATCCAAAACCTCGAGCGGTTGTATTACTTATGTTATTGGTTCAACCGTTAGTTTAGACCTCATGGGCAACTCTGAACCAATAATAAACACACAATAAAATGCACACCCAATCAGTGTCTTCCGCTAATACAACAAACAACCTATGAACAGTGATACTTGCATGATTTTGCATACGACAATTGAAATAGTGAATTTTTCAGGTTTCTGTCTATGGTGTCGTAATAAAAATAAAGGTTTAACGCAAATCCATGTTCCTTTTTTTTTTTTTTTTTTGTACCGGAATGTTCATATCTAAAATGACCGTGAAAACCCCCGTTTGAGACATTTTCATTATCACAAAAAAATAAAACATGCTTTGGAGAGAACTGGAGGAACTGAAAAACGTGTACAGACACGTAACGTTTTTTTGAAGCTTTTCGTAAGCAGACGTCACTCAGACACGCTGGAAAGTTTTTCTAATAAGAGGTTTGCTGCCGGAGCTCTGCACATCGTTCGGCGGCATACCCAGGCGGCCACCTTAATAGCGAGGTCTTGAGGACAGACGAGGCTGATGCGATGTGGAAACGGAGCAACGCAGGAATGCAGGAGCGGGTGAAACGGGAGATCTCCGAGAAAACTTACCTACCAGCGGCATCGTTTGGCGCGATTCCCACGTGCGAAAATCTAGGAACGACCCCGCCGGGTATCGGACCCGGTTCACCTGGATGGGAGGCGATCGCTTAGGCCGCCACACCACCGCGGCCCCTATAGTTTTGAGATTGTGGAATGCGAACACCGGAGGGAACTCACAGACTACACACGCGGGCATATGCGCCGATTTTTATAGTAAAGAGTATGTTCGTAAATATAAATGACTATAGAGGAGCGTTCCCGAGAATACTTCATCCTTTTGAAATTAATTTGTAGGATAAATGAAAATAATTGGGGAAAATTACCTGCATATAATCTATCATTAGGGCCACCTGTTTTTCGCGAAAAGATTCACGCGAAGTCTAGACTCCAATGTCCTGTGGCATACGTGCAGTTTTCATTTGGTTATTGGCCACGTGTCTTTGTTGGGAGACAGTTCCTTACCTGTCTAGGCCAATCAGAACTAGGAAACTCCAGCACCGAGTGTCTGTGATTCGCTGGCAGGCACCTGCTAAGTGTGACAGTTAAACTCAACCAATTATAAAAGTATATCTGAGCTCTAATGTTTTGGATTACATGTTGTATTGAAATCTTTTCGCGAAAAACAGGCGGCTTTATCTATCAAACATTTGGAGGAGGGGAGAGGAGGGGTTTTAAGTAGGAATCTTTGTTAAACCGTATAAAAAATGACACTATGGAGGAAACTAAATTTATTTAGGGAAGCATTTTACATCGAATATATCCTTTATTTGGTAAGTGTATACAAATAAAGGGGATGGGTTCCCTAGAATAGTTATTTTTCCCCATATGATATATTATTAGGATTTCGTTGTAACTTAAACATATAGAGGTTTCAGAATTCTTGTTTTCTAACCAGATTTCATCAGCACAAACAATTGTAAAAACAGTCTAAGGTCCGTACGCACTACACATAATTATATGATTAATTTCCTACTTAACTTGTAGGGTCGTGCGAAAGGAAACTACTCTTTTAGCATATACAATTGCATATACGACGTTTTTTTACTACATATTTTGTTCTTATGGGTAAGCGCAGTTAGCTGAGAGATCTGCCAGGAAATCTAGATTTAAGCTGTTCACGATAAAGTGAGCACTTTTTAAGGCCCTACCTAATTTTTCCTTTCATCCAATTTCCATCTTCCTGCTGCTTTTTAATATAAACATGCAATGTGACGAATAAACACAGTGTTTGCATTTCACCACCCTCAAAATTTAATACCTGATACTACAATAAGATATGTTTATTAGTGGTTAAAACCTGTTGGGTGGGCCTTAAAAAGTGCTCACTTTACCGTGAACAGCCTGTATGAAGTAAGGAAATTCTCGCTTACCACAATATCTTGTCGCACAAAAGTTGACGTCTGCAGCTGCAGTAAAATAGATTTATTAGTGGTTAATACCTGTTTGAAGGGTCTTAAAAAGTGCTTACTTTGCCGTGAATAACCTATATCATCAGGAGGAATTGTTCTATTTTGTTGTTACATTTGAAAATAATTATGAGATATAATGCTCTGCAAAATATAGTTTTATGACAGAAGATTAAACAATATGTTTTACATATTTCGTTACATTCCTACCCGTAATGCAAAGATCAAAGTATATTCTCTACGTAGTTTCTAACGCAATACAAATATGGTACACAATTATATTTATTTGATGAAAATTGCAATTGTCCCATTTGTTTACATGAACAACAGATCGGCATACCTGCGACACCAGTAATACATGTGGCGGGGGAAATATGTAGTTGCCAGACTAATAGCAGTGAGCTTCCCTGCCTGAGTATTAGAAACCTTAGCAGAGTCGAGCCTCTCGTCGACAGCAAGGTCCTTACGCTGGAGTCACAATAGTCCGACGAACACGACACGACAGACAGATACGGCCTCACATACAGACGGAATTTCATATTCAATTATATTTATTCACAATACCACTAGTTTTTTGGTTGGCTGTTGGAAAATTCTAAAACCACAAGTTATCCCTATAAAATCCAATATTTACTTTTCCAAACTCGATAAAGTAAATGATGATTTTGTTTTCGGCAATATTTGAAGTTATACGAAAAATAGAAAGTATTTAGTCACAAACGGAACGTTATTTTGGCGGCACAAAACTTTGTTTTCTAATGTTGTATTTACTTCTTTTTTTTTTTTTTTTTGGCGCGCCCCCCCCCCCCCCCCTCCTCTTTCGACAAGTCTGGTACGATGGAACGCAGAAATAGAATAAACTTTGTTGAGCTGTCGGGGCTGCGATTTTGCCGGACTGACGTCACAGGGACTTTGCTTTTCGCTGGCTGCTACTCAGATTTCGTCGTGCAGAAGTTGTCGTGTCGGGGTTGTTGTGTCGGGTTCGTCGGGTTACTGTGACTCCAGCTTTAGACAAAGGGGAATGAATCAGCCACTTGGCCTGTAGTCACATGGTCGAAGACCGTGGCACACAACGCTGCAACGACACGGAGCAACGTAAATTTTTTCTCCATTGTTCTCCGACTTATTATTTTAACAGTCTTCGGGAATTTCCTCAGAATTTTTCACCCCTCAACGAGGCAGCTATCCCATACAAATAAGTTTTCTCGTTTCTGCAAGAAAATTTGTAGGAAAATATTGATGATGTGCCTCCGCTATCAGAGAGTTCAGTGGCTGCAATTCCGTATTAACTTAAGTACGCAACAGAGCGCGGAAGTAATCTGGTGATAATGGGTATTGTTCAGCAGCCGTACAGGGCGTTCTCGTGTTCCCTTTGTAAGAATCTCCTTCTCTTCTACAGTACATGAATGAAGCTTGTTTCCGTACACACGCAGAGGAATATTCGATTCCTCACCCATGCCCTCAACTTGCTTTTCCACTGTGTTGGAGAAGGGAAAATGTGTAAAAGGGCCTTAGAGGGGTAAAGGGGTAATGGGAGAAGGTTGGAGGTACATCATTTAGAATTTATAAAGTGTAGATTGGACTGGGTGCTTAACAGCACTCGAATGGAACGGGAGACATTTCTAGAGAGAAAGACAGGAAGGCAGCTTACGCGCGTGGGAAAGAGAGGAAGGAAGAGAAGAAGGTCCGTGCGAGCGAGAACGAATAATAGGATGAAAGACGCGCCAAAACTTACACCAGTGGGCAATTTGAGTGTGTGTGTGCGTGTGTGTTTGACGGAGCAGCTGTGAAAACTTGCTTACCTTGAAAGTTTCCAAGCGAATGGTAGAATTATTAGCTGAGTGCATAGTAGGTACCTCGGTCGGTTGAAATTTATATTCATGTTATCCTCCCATATTCGTACATTTGTGAGATGTGACGACGTAGCAAAATAACGTAACAAATTATTTGTTCACTGCACGACTTACGTGTCACTCATGTATAGGCCGTTCACGGTAAAGTGAGCACTTTTGGAATCTGTTTCATCTGACGTAATAACCAATAAATACATTTCATTGTGGCCTCGGACTTCTGGTTTTGGGTATGGCGAATGTATACACTGTGTTTATTATCCATATTGCAGAGTTTACATTAACACGTGGTGGACGGATATAAATTGATTGAAAGAAGAAAGTAACTAGGGCTTCAAAAGTTCTCACTTTACCGTGAACGGTCTATACCTAATTCACTGTGATAGTTCTGAAACCGTACCGGTGGTATTTGCAATTAGGCTTCCTCTTTTCCCGCACTTGCATACTGCGTTAGGGCTTTTTTTTTAAATATGCCTTATATTAATTGACTTGATATATTTAATTAGACGTATTATTTGAAAACGTTTGCTTTACGAAACATCGCCTTTATTGGTTCCAATTTTTCTAAGCTTTCTATCGTAACCGAAAACGGCCTTAGCACATGCTAACACCCGAAATTAAGATAGACGACTGCGTGAAATTTTGCCGCAGACTGTCAGCCAATCAAATGCTAGGTCATTGCTTGAAATCTTGGAATTCGCGTCCAGCATGACGGAAAGACCTGCATGCCATGCGAGTGTGTCAACTCGTAGAGGTGATAAAACGTTTGATGCGCAGACTCCCGTCACCTTTAGCACCTCGTCGGTTCTGTGGCGTGAAGTGCATTGCAGAGGTTTGGTGAAATACTCGTCGATCGAAAATGGTTGGAGATGATGTAGTGGTGTCTGCACACGAAAAGCAATTAAGAAACTTTTCATTTCGAGCCCAAGACTTTTTTTTGGGGGCATGAAAACGGCTAAAACTAAACGGGAAGTTCAGAGTTGTCTTTGTATGTACATTCATTATACTTCTTATCTTTATTAATACCGTCACGACTTAAAGCGACGTTCAGGCGAGTCGCTGGGGGAAAGACTACACGCTAGTTGAGTGCCTTGTGGGTAGAGACAATGAGGCATGTGGTATGTGATCAAGATTCGCCCTTGCAGCTCATGAATTTCGAGGCCTCAAACACGTAAACTATCTGCATGAAGGCGGAACTCTTAGCACTAAAGGTTGTTCACGAAAAAGTGAACACTTTTGAGATCAACCTTAGAAAAAAGCCATTGTCCGTACCTGCATATATTTTAACGGGCGCACTGAGTGACTTGCGCCCAGTAAAGTTGGTGACGATGGATGGGAAGTAGTTCCGTATCTTAACGTCGAATAAAAAGTACAGTATTAGGTAACCATTTGTGCTAACTTGAATTATTTATGTCGCTTTGTGTTTTTTTTTCTAATGCATCGAAGCGTAAAAATGAGCAGATTTGTAAAATATTTACTTTTCCAATAATTTCACAATTTCACTTGACCGACGCATGAATAAAGTGATGAGGTCCATGACAATGTTAATCTTACATACGGCGGAAGAATACACAGCTTGCATACAAGTAGATTTTAAGCAGGGCTTTTTACCGTTAATAACCTATAGATATGGCCATCTGGTTTTCGCGAAAATATTTCAGTACAACATGTACTCCAAAACACTAGAGCTCAGATCCACTTTTGTAATTGGTTGAGTTTAACTGTCACACGTTGTAGGTGCCTGCCAGCGAATCACATACACTCAGTGTTGGAGTTTCTTAGTTCTGGTTGGCCCAGTCAGGTAACGAACTGTGCCGATAAAGACACGTGGCCAATAACCAAATGAAAACTGCACGTATGCCACAGGACATTGGAGTCTAGCCTTCACGCGAATCATTTCGCGTTAAACAAGTGACCCTGTCCATAGAAGAAAATATATGGATATAATAAATTGTTTTAAAAAGTTTGCTTACCTGGTGTACTTATTAAACGGTCGAGAGCCCATTTATGTTCTGAATAATAGCTTGGACCTAACGTAAACATTTTGGACGTCCTTGGTGTATGTTTTATTATTAGTGCTCGAGCACATATTACGAGCGGCATAAATAATGACGTTAAGGTAGCCGAAGGAAAATACGCATCTGCTTGTGGCGTTATCTTTGCCGCGGAGAGGCTTAAAATAAACAGCGCGTGTTTACAAGGCACCGCGCTATCTGAGTCTGGGCGTTTCGCGAACCCCAAGTTATGATCGCACACGTACAGGGCCCCGCAGCCTGATGCGAAGTTTCGTAAGGGAGATTCGAACCCAGGCGTAGGGAATTTTCATCGTGTCCTGAAGGGAACTGATTATTTTTCAGTGCATGTAGAAGTCATCTCCAGTAATAATAAAAATACCTGTTGGGTGGGTTGTATAAACCACCTTCCACATTCTATAGTCCACGTATGACATGTTTTGTTATTTCCTAAATACGCCCTTTATCACATGCATTTTATAGTACTTGTGTTTATAAAAGTTACTTTTTTTCCCTGTTAAATTGAAATGTTATTAATATCTTATCTATAAATTATAATGCTTCATTGATAAATAATTTGAGTAAACAACATGGAGAAAATATGTATGTCGGTAACGTCTAGTGAGAAACAGTTCTTTTATAAAATATCACACAGCTGAGTGCGCACGAATGTGGTGCGTTGTCCGTCTGGTGTGATTCCCCAGAATTATTAAGCTTAGTTTGCACAATGTGGAGGAATATCCTGGAAGTAGAACATTAGCTGGGCTTCATAAAAGGCTGAATAAAAGTAACCGTGAATGGATTATATAAACCACCTTCCACAAACAGGAAAGGTTACGATGGAATGAATTGGCCTGCAATTCATCACGAAGCTTTATATAACACTTTCTTTAAAAGCACGACGACAAATACCAATGAAATAAAGTCCACGATCTGCGAATCCAGCACCCTAGCCTCGTAGAAGAAGGATACAACTCCATTTGTCAACAGTTTTCCGTTAATTTTCTTACGGTGTTAATGACAGAATAGGTGAGTATACAAAGCCTCACTGATTGGCTGTTCGAGGCTCTGGAGACGGGTCTTGCGTGCTGCGAGAGCTTTGCTATCGGCTGGTATGCCAGTTGGCTAGAGCTGATTGGCGAGCGGAGTTGTGGAACGTCGCAGGCCATTTTTCTGGCGAGTGCTGTCTGAGTTCGCGTAATGTCCGGCCGTTCCACCTCTGTATTCTTATTTGCTCTGTGGTAAAATTACAACTAATATTCATATTTTGCTTATTCACATCGTGTAAATGTATAAACTTGCATTGCACTGATAGATACTTTTGCCATGATTTTATGAAGAATTTTTCTTTCCGTTCAAAATTATTTCTTGTATAACATTCAAAATTCATTCCAATCATTGATAACTAGGGATAGAAAAAATTTGGGAGTTCAGTGACCTGTAGGCTAGACTCCACAGTCATGTGTATACTCGAGCCTGAGATGTTTGTTTATTAGCTGCTGTCCCATAGAGTAGCCAGTGTTACCTTATACCTGGAAGTATGGCACTCGCTACTTGTTTCCTTACAAGTCTGCTATTGGTTCAGAGTCTTCCTATAAACTGCGATCCAAATGCAAAGTCAACTTCAGTGTACACGTGTTTGACGTCTATCTTGTCCTGAAATGAACTCGCGAAATGTTCCTATCCCTATTGATAACTGACCCACAAATGGTATATCCTATATTATCTTCCAATGTTTTCTTATAGTCTCCTTATTGTCAGCAAAATTGCTGATACGAATACAGTTTGGTTAAAAAAGGATAACGCTATTATCCGGAAATTTTGAATAGCTGAGAAAAATAAATTCTTTCAATTCTTGTTATTTTGCATAACGTTACGTGGTTTAGTGTAGTGCGCCAGTTCCAATTACATAATCGACACGCGCGTTTTGTCATTCGGGATGATAACTGTCAATAATTTATTTTAGGCGACTGATTTTAACGAACATTTGCGTGACACGAATGTTTCACGTAGTCATACAATTTAGCGATGGTTTTGTCGTTCTGCGTGGGGCACCCGTAAATTGTACGACAGCGTTTACACGTTAAGATTTTTACGGCCGTATTTTGCTGCAGTTGTAGCACGCATTAACTAAATTTTTCCTGCACCCGGCATGTGTAAACGGAGCACATCTGTGTTACTGTAGAACGCGCCTAGGCGTACAACTAACTGTCCACATCATATTGTAACTTTGCTCGTACGCATGGCTTTTTAAACCATGAACTTGATTCTTTTGTTAATTCACATATGGCCTTTGCCTTACGTGAGTCATTTTACACTCACATAGGTTTATGATTATGCTTTTCATCGTTTGCTGCTATATCAAATAAACGTACCGTAAATAAGTGACATACTCGTGGCTAGGGCCACCTGTTTTTCGCGAAAATATTCACGCGAAGGTTAGACTCCAATGTCCTGTGGCATACGTGCAGTTTTCATTTGGTTATTGGCCACGTGTCTTTGTCGGGAGACATTTCCTTACCTGACTGGGCCAATCAGAACTAGGAAACTCCAACAATGAGTGTCTGTGATTCGCTGGCAGGCACCTACAACGTGAGACAGTTAAACTCAGCCAATTAAAAAATTGTATCTGAGCTCTAGTGTTTTGGAGTACATATTGTACTGAAATCCTTTCGCGAATAACAGGTTGCCCTACTCATGGCCCAAAACTGCATTTTTAATACAGGCTGCAACTGAAAACAAAACATAGTGCGTATTATTTAGCTTACGTGGTACATTTCTCTAAGCCAATCATATTTATTTACTTAAAACGGGGCAAGTCTAGGCCTTAGCTGTGTATATTTTTGCAACATTTTTCAAACGTTTAGAGGCGACAAATGCTCAGACAGATAATAACACGCTGCTTTGTTCGATATCATAATTAATACGCTTTAAAAGTAATACCTAAGCTTCAAAAATGTTGCTTGAAGAAGTTTTTTATTAGTGTTAGTGTAAGTTGCTACAATTGTATTCAGGACACGGAGCAGGTATTATTTTTTCCGAAGAACATTTTTATCCTGTCTTATGACAGTTCTGCAACTGAAAGGGTTTGTCTTAAGTAATCAGCGCTTGATGCAAAACCATTCCCAGGTTTAATTCATGACCAGCGTGTAATTCATGAAAGCCGCACAGCAGCCGGAGGCGCAAATCAATTCGCCGTATCACATCAGCCCATTCACGCAGCGCGCGATGCACGCTATAAATACTAGAGTACGTGGAACAGTACAAAAAGCTGTTCCAGGGAAAAGAGCGCCGGAACTTTCTGCACGAAAAGCAAAGGAAATATGTTAGAAGATGCTCAAAAAGAAAGTTCTATGTTTGACTCGCATATTAAAGTTCTGGTTTTTTTTTAAAGAATATTTTAAAGAATTAACCTTTGGTTTTTTTTTTACGTACGCA
Organism: Dryococelus australis; assembly: GCA_029891345.1. Taxonomy (NCBI): domain Eukaryota; kingdom Metazoa; phylum Arthropoda; class Insecta; order Phasmatodea; family Phasmatidae; genus Dryococelus; species Dryococelus australis. The sequence goes on along the minus strand of CM056996.1, from coordinate 112,652,817 downwards.
TTTAAGAATGGAATAATGTAAAGGTAAATTTTATTCCAGTGTTCTTGCCTCAGAGCATTAAATTTAATAGTTGAATCGTGCACTCCAAACCCGAAATAGTGAAACTGGAATCACGTCAATTAAAACCAGTGGATTTTGCTACATTTGCCATGAGTTGTGACTTACTGATTATTACTCTGGATGAATTTTGTAGATTTACAAGTTCACTTCGTAGCGTTGGTGTTGTCAATTGGGAATACCTACGATCAACGATAACCCAACCCATAAATTATTTTTTGCTAAATTTTCTGAATACTTTTAAATATCTTGTGCTTAAACAAGCTGCGTAATCTTAACATCAGCACGACCAAATAATAGCCTTGATATTACGAACACTGTTATGCTCCAACTCCTATACTGGGATGTCCTGATGTCTTCTGAACCCACATTTTCTGTTTTTCTCTGCATTTTATTATTTATGTTTAGAGATTCCATTCCGGTTCGCTGTTATGGCTATTCAGTTTCATAAATTAACAGGTTACATCCCAAATTGAGATAGACGACTGCGTGAAATTTTGCCACAGACTATCCACCAGTTGAATGTTAGGCCATTGCATGAAATAGCGAATTTGCATCCATTTAACTCGCAAAAACATTTCTGTTCGCTTGTTCATTTACTGCTGAAGAAAATGGTATTAGACCTCATAGGCCCTAATTGTTTCTGATTGTTTTGTATACGGTATTCTAAATGTTATATGGAGAGGATCTGACCCAGGGTACATTTCTTAAGTTTCTGTGTTTTACGATCAAGCTGTTTTTAATCATATATTTCAAATAACTTCGGTATAAAAATTTTCTATGTCTGTTGGTGCAGTGGTGAAAGAAACTGCATTATTTTGTAACTTCCTTCACTTAACATCGTTTGGCCGAGGCCTATTTTGCCTTTTTCGGAATTTGAATGTTTGAATCGTTATATATGAATTTGAACTTAACGATGGATACAAACTGCCAGCCCCTTTTATAACAACGGTATGTGTTTTTATAACTTTTTGTATATCATGTTAATGGAAAGTTAGTAAGCCACTTGCATTAATTTTATTCTTTCCTTCTTAGTACAAGATATTCTGGCGGGCTTAATCCTTTGCTCACATATTTTAAGCTTGCGTTGTAATATCTCTTCTTACAGCTCAGGTAAGTGTAACAAATGTGTTGTAGCAAAATCTTTCACTGTATTATGTGCGACGTACATACCACAAATCATAACTTATACAGGTAATGTAAATTCTTGCAATCCAACCGAAAAAGAAAAATCCTAAACAGCAAATATGAAATGCGATTTATGGCATGCTACTGTATCGCTATTTCTTCGCGTTTGAAGATGCAGTGTTGGAAAAACCCTCCTTCGGAAATAGCTTCTCGAGGCAAGGCCTTGTACGGCAGATGTAAAGGCGTGGGTCGCATCGATACTCGTTGGAACATCGTTCGTATTGTAACGTCTCACTCGTACAACCGAAAAACATATTCGCGCATAGTTTGCTCGTCTGTTGTTGCTAATAGAATTGGGAATAGAAATAGAATTATGGCCAACTGTGAACACAGTTATAGAACTCTGCAGTGTTGGAGTGAAGAGATTTGGGCGGCTCTTAACAGCGAAGTCTCGAGAGCCGATGAAGGTAATTGAAATGGATATGGAGCAATGCCGGAATGAAAGGGCGGGGGAAACTGGAGTTTCCCGAGAAAACCCGCCGACCAACGGCATCGTCCGGCACGATTCCCACTTGCGAAAATTCGGTGAACCGGCCGGGGATTGGACCCGGTTCGCCTTGATTGGAGGCGAGCAGGCTCCCGGGACTTAGCAATTGCCTTCCAGTAGCTCATAGTTGTGTAACAGTTAAGTATCACTTCTTAAAATTCTATTTGGAAAAATATTTACCAACAAAATAGTAGGCCTATTATTTTGTAACGCAGTAGAACACTATTAATTTCTTTCATTTGCAACATCGCTACCAAAGTACCAATTAAACAATTTAATTCTCGAAATAGTTTTGAGTACTTCACGCTAAGAAATTATTTGCAAATCTACTATATGAGTATATACGTAGATTGAGAAAGCGTGAGTTTTACAGTTATTTCCCATACATTCATGCTGGTGGTCACATTTGCTCAGGAAAAAATCAAATGCGTATGATACATCCTGATTTTGTATAGTAGCGACGCTAAACATTCCATATTTGTAGCCAGATGTGTGGTATTATTTCCATATGAGAAATGGGTTTAAAACGTCAAATTTAGTTTATGAAGTTTACCAGAAATATTTTTTGAGTATTCTCAGTGAACTTGTGATTGTTCTCTTACCGTCCACGGCATGAGCACGCGATATCTTCTTAGAGTTTCGAACTATTGTATATTTGGAATCATTTAACTTCTACCTATGTATAATTATTTGATGTCCCTATACACTGATGTGTAGGGTTACGAACATTTCGCGAGTTCATTTCAGGACAAGATAGACTTCAAACACGTGTACACTGAAGTTGACTATGTAATTGGATCGCAGTTTATTAGACACACCCTGGAAGACTCTGAGCAGACTTGCAAGTAAACAAGTAGCGAGTGCCATGCTGCCAGGTGTGAAGTAACACTGGCTACTCTATGGGGCAGCAGCCAATGATCAAAAATCTGAGGCTCGAATATACACATGACTGTGGAGTCTAGCCTACAAGTCATTGAACTCGCGAATTTTTCCTATCCCTACTGATGTCCCACAAAAAACTAGGATAGAGCAAGAGCAGACATATGTGGAAGTTCCCATAGAGTTCCATTCTCCGTGAAGATATCAGGTTATCAGGGTTGGTTTTCTAGGCGTATCATAGTAGGAGGTCGTGAAATGGGTCGAAGGATTTCGGAAATACAGGCAAAATTTACATTCACACGTTAGACTATATTAAAGGTGTCTCTCTAACTACAAAAATTATTTTAAAAAAACATCGAATGTATGGCAGAGTATGATAAACGCAACTGGCGTCGGCTTTCAAGATACATTACAGACGATAGGCGCCCGACGCTGTAGCAAATAACATCGGAAATAAACATTGGGGGTCCTCGACAAACATGCTCAACCAGTTGTATTACTTATTGCACGGCACAAAACTATGTCTTTCTTCGAGGCTCGGAAACACCGCTATTGGATTATTTACGGTTACAAGTGCGTTCCACACTGATACATGTAGGTGGAAGTGCATATGCAAAGATAACCCAGTGAATCCATTGATATCGAATGGCTACAGTGAATTGTACCAGAGGGCAGTGCCTCTGTAGTGATATTGGATGTGTCAACTGGCACATATTGTGCTCCCTCGTACTTGCAGAGTTTGGCTTCTTTCAACGGGATAGTGCACCACCACACTGTCAAAAAAAAAATTTCCTTCATTTTACGGAAAAGTGCTGCTGGTAAAAATTTATCCAGAAGTGTCCGTGAACTCTCCGTAAAATTACGGACACATCAATTTTCAGAAACGGACTTTCCGTAAATTTCACGGAACATCTCTTAATTTCCAAGTTAGTTTTATGTACTTTCCGTTTAAAATAAAAAGCGATATTGAAAATGTCTTTAATTTTCATTATGTGGACGTTCTACCGTGTATAAAAAATGATATTAAAAAAGTTAAAATATTTTGTACTTAAGCGAGGTTTGAACCCTAGTCAAACATCGACAACTCTCACTTGATTACTGTCGTATGATTTTTACATTTGTAGTGGAAAAACAAAAGTAAAAATTCAGTTTCTATTAAATTTAGTGTATTTTTAGTGTTGCCAAATGTTACAGACGCCTGATGCTATTTTTAATTTTTGAAAGAATTGGTCATAGTCGTGTGGATAACCTTAATTGCCGCAGAAACGATAACTTTCTTCTTACGGTAGCGAAGAACGCTTCGTGTAGAATCGGCATTGTTCGCCCCCGTAACTCGAAACCAAAGGGAATGCTGAAACTTTCCGTATTTTGTATTTGCGGACTTTACTCCCATTTTCGTCATTACGGATTGCCTTTCCGTATATACACTGTACATATCCGTAAAACATCCCGTTATTATACGGAAATTTTTAACAATGCACAATTAACATGAGACTGCAAATTTTTCGTCACATGATAAGTAATCAGAATTAGGAAACATACACCAACATATTAGTCCAGCTGATTTGAATTTTTTAAATATATTTGTGAAACCCTCAAACGTGCCTTTTAAAGTATATTGCACCACCGGGGCAATGTAGACAGTTCTTTCGAATGTATATTATTTATTGTCTTGAGAACCTTTCAGAACGCTCGTGGTATTCATGCTTCGTTTTATTTATGCAGTTCTACGCCCCAGGCGTAGACCATGCGGCTTTAAAAAGAAAATACCATTTTCATCTGATTCCTCAGTATACAATGTCGAGAACTTGAACTTTTAATACACCGTACTGAGACTTAAAAAATTCGCGAAGTCAGTGTTTGCTGTATATTCGTCTGTCATTTGTTCACTAGTTGTGTGTAGTTATACGCTATTCACTGTAAAGTGAGCACTTTTGAAAGCTCTCACGTTTGGTGTAATAGTCAATAAATATATTTTATTTTAGCTTTAGACGTTAACTTCCGAGTGGTGTGGGATATACACACTGTGATTATTATTTTCATGGCAATATGTACTTTAAAAGGTGGTTGAAGGGTTAAATATTTCTGAAAGGAAAAAAGTAACTAGGGCCTCAAAAGTGCTCACTTTACCATGAACAACCTATAGTTGATTTTTAACTGTCTTGTTTGTGATCGAATCTACCGTTTCTGTCTGTGTTTTTTTTAATCGTCTTGGAGCTCAGGAGGGCATGATTGCAGGTGTACTACAGGCGTACAAGCAGAGCTTTTGAAGTCCAGCCTGTCGCCAGAGCACTCGGGATCTTGACTTCCGTGATGCTAAAGCGTCGGTCCCAATTTTGGTGCATGTTAGAGCCAAGCGGATCCGGCATTATGCCCGGGGTGCCCATTTATCTCCCTTTGAACACCGACCTTGTTTCTATTATGCTCCAGCATGCATAATTCGTGGTTTAGGTCCTCGTGATTTATATCCTGGCCGCCAGTATTGGAAAGGTGTTGGGGGGGGGGGGGAGTATTACACTCCGTCACTTCGGCGGAAACAGCCGATGCATTTGTTTTATTGAGTTGTCCCACTTTTCTTTCATTTAAGATCAGTTATGCTACTAGCCTAGGTTAAATATATATTATTGTAGATGTTTGCTACGATGGAAGTTTGCTCATTTCATTGGATGTTTATAACAAACGCTGCTAAGTCGACCATACCGCGCAGTGATTGGAAAGTGCGGTCTCTTTCAACGCCGAATGAACGACCGCAGTGCCGAAATATATCAACGCTGTATCATCCCGTTTTTTTTTAACTCGTTCAAACCCAGTGTACACAGTTTTGTGCATGTCGCACACAAAGGTTATATTTGGCCGATATTGTACAGAGCGAAGCTCAACATCCAATGGCCTTCCCTGTGGAAACCGATTTGTAACCCTTGCTACCATTCTACTAACTGGTTCATATCATTATCGACGAACGTAAAGCCCACATCTCATGACGATGAAACAAACACTGTGTCAGCTTAAGTATAGGATGCATCAAAAACTATATTTCCGACATGTGAAACCATAAATTAATTCGATTCTGAAATGGTCAAGAATGAACTAGCAGAAAAGTTCATATAGAGTTCGCGATAGAGTTGGGCCCTTTCACTGCTTTTTAAGATGTAGTTATAGCCATTTGCATATTCGGTTTTTTTTTTTATATTTGTCCCTGTAGAGTTTTAGCAGTACAGTGTCGTTGAATTCAGCAAAGACAAGCCTAAATTTTTCAGTTATTTAAAAAAAAAAAGTTTTCAGCGAAATGTGTTACTGTTATAATCGTTAGAGATTGTCGGCATCTCGACACTGTCGGCCATTCGACACTGTCGACAACTCAGCCCAGTTTTATCCAGCACTTTCCAGGCGTTTAAGGCGTAGTGGTGATAAGTGTAAAGAATTTGGTTTTTTTATTGTATCAACATAGATTTCTCAGTTCTTGATATGCTCGGGCCACAACTATTTGTTCACTGGATGCTACCATGACGAGATTTTTCTTTTTCTTTTTTATTCATTACGGTTTTGTCATACGGTAAGAAAATTTTTCCCTGTTTATTACCGGTTTAAGAGTCGTGTAGGGTGTGTGAAGAGATTTGGGCGGCTCTTAACAGCGAGGTCTCGAGAACCAAGAGGGTGATTGAAGTGAATATGAAGCGGCGCCGGAATGAAGGGGCGGGGGAAACGGGAGACCCCCGAGAAGGCCCGTCGACCAACGGCATCGTCCGGCATAATTCCCACTTGCGAAAGTCCGGTGACCCGGCCGGGCATTGAACTCGGTTCGCTTTGGCGGGAGGCGAGCGTGCTAATCGCTCAGCCACCGTGGCCCCTCGTCTAGGGCGAGTTCAAACAGCGTGGCCAAATCATTAAGTTTAAGCTGCCACCAAAAGTACCTGAGAAATTTGCAGACAACTCACCATCTTGCCCGTGATGCAGGCAGGCAGTAGTGGGTAAAGTCAACACCGAATAGTCGGCGTTGGTATGGCCGCTTCCAAGTATCTTCACTAACGTTTAAAAAATCCTCCCGTGCATGACGTGATTGACTGTTTCCTCAATATGTCATATATCACATCATTGCATAATTATGTTAACACAAAAAAATTATGTTGGTTGAACTACACGTTTACTTGTATGTTATGCGTAAATTATGCTATTGAATTTATTTATATGAATAAAAACAGAGATAAAATAGGTTGCATGATGGTAATGCTTAATAAGAAATAGTTATCGTGAAAAATATTATTGTGCACATAAATGAGGTGCATTGTTCCTTTAGCGTTGTATAATCAGTTGAGCTTTGCTAAAGGCTGTTAACGATAAAGTGAGCACTTTTGAAACTAACCTTAGAAAAATAATCACGTCTCCTGCCTCCATATATTTTAATGGGCGGTTTACCGAGTGACATTCTCCCAGCAAAGTTGGTAACGATGGATGAAAAGCAGTTCCATTTATTAAAGTAGCATTAAAAGTTTTAAGTAATCATTTGTGATAACTTTAATTATTTCTTTCGCATTCTGTGTTTATAAATACATCTAAATGTAAAAGAGAACAGATTTATGCTATATTTACTTTCTTAATAATTTCGCAGTTTCACTTGACCGACGTGCGAATAAAGTGATGAGGCCCACGGTTGTGTTAATTTTACATGTGACGAAAGAATACACAAAGATCATACAAGTAGATCTTTAGCAGGCCTTTCAAGAGTGCTCATTTTACCGTGAACAGCCTATAGCTAGGGATAGGAAAATTTCGCGAGTTCAATGACCTGTTGGCTCTACTCCACAGTGCCGTGTACGCTCGAGCCTCAGGTGTTTGTTCATTGGCTGCTGCTCCAGAGAGTAGCCAATGTTACTACACACCTGGCAGAATGACATCCACTGCTTGTTTCCGTGCAATTCTGATATTGGCTCAGAGTCATCCAGGGCGTGTCTAATGAACTGTGATCCAATTGCAAAAGTGACGTCACTGTATATGTGTTTGACGTCTATCTAGTCCCGAAATGATTTCGCGAAATTTTCTAAGCTAAAGGTAGTGAAATTTTGCGAAAATATTTCGAGACAAGTTATGTTTCTAAGCACTGTAGGGTCTTGACTGAATTTCTCTTTGACACGTGTTAACTGTCTTCACACGAATCACGTAGGAGCCGTGCCGATGTTGCCGAATTCTGAGTGGCCCGGTCAAATAATGAAAACGCCTTCCCAACCAGAGAGCAAACAATGGCAGTAGATAAACTGCTCTGGGTACTTATAGTATTGGAGTCTACCCTGTACACAAATATATTTTTTTTTGCGAAATATCAGTAGATCTACCTATTGCATGAGGTAGAGAAGTGAACTGTAGAGACGGCGACTGAGTGGACGGGTGGTGGTGTTGTTGTTGCAGACAAGGTGAAGAAGAAGTATGGGGCGCAGGGACAGAAGGTGGTGGCGGTGCAGCTGGAGAAAGGCCACCAAGGGCTGGGCATCAGCCTGGCCGGCCACAAGGACCGCAACCGCATGGCGGTGTTCGTGTGCGGCCTGAACCCGGCTGGCACCGCATACCGCAACGGCGCCCTCCAGGTCGGCGACGAGATCCTCGAGGTAAGTCCCGTGCTCCTCTACAGCCCTATGGGAATACGCCACTTACTTAGCACAGTGTGGCATGATTAAAAACAGAAAAAAAGGAACACTAAATCATGATTGCCCAGTAGGAAATCCCATTGACCTAAGAACCATCATATCTGGTGAACAAATCAACAGATTTTAAAGATAGACCAGGGCTGCCACGAGCCCTGAAGCTGAACTCCTGGTTCGTGTACATGAAAATCCTGAAATCATTGGGTCAAATCCTGTAAAATCCTTGGAATTAAAAAAATTGTTAATTATTGAAAAAATGTGGATGTGAAAGATGTTTACATATATATATTGTAGTTGTGTTGGTTTGGAATTCACACACCATGTTAATTCTTTCCTCCACTCACACTTATACTTTTTTTTTATACACAACGACTGTATCAGCGATTATGTTCGTTTCCTCGCCATTGTAACCATGTCAAACCCCAAAACGCAGTCACCAAATTCGGATCGCATGCGTGAACATGGAAATTCGTGGCAAAGTTTGTTTTCAATAATGATCTTGGTCTTTGCATGTGATCATACAGCCAGAAACACAAATATGTAAGTAACTGTATACCCGCGCCAGTGAATATTGTGCTTAATTATCCACCTCCATTATAAGGATATTTCAAACAAATGCATCAGTGTAACTGACACACATCGCTGGGGGCGCTAGTGTCGCCACTTTGAGCAAATCGCAAAAAAAAAAAAAAAAAAAAAATTAATAAATAAAAATAAAAAAAATTTCAAAAAATTTGTTTTCATTTGGATTCTTCTAGAGTGTTAAAAATCCGTGAAAAATGATAAAATCCGTTAAAACGGCAGGTCTGATGATAGAAATATCGTTGGTTTCCTCTTCAAATTCCCTACAAAATGAGATTTAAATAAATAACACTTGTTTATAAAAAATGTAATATAAATCGAAATATGTCAGTAGCCGAAATAAACATACGTGCTTCTGAAACGGCAAACCCCGTACTTACCACTTGCCAGGTGAGTCGATCGCTCTGTTTCTTACTGCACGCCGTCCGCACACACTTCGGAAACCACTGCCTGTTAACCCTTCCAGTCCCGAATTAAATTACCAGCTCAAGTGTCGCAATTTTTAAATTTTGTTATGGTTGCTGTACCTGCGTCTAGTGTGTGTGTTTCTCGCTACAAGTATGCAACGTACTGCGTGCTCGTTAGGGACGTGTTCTTCGTGAAAAGATTTCAAGGCACTTTAGTTCATATGCACTTTCGTGGCTGGATGATTTCAAATGTCACGTGCCTCAAGTGTCTGCCCACGAATCATGGACGTTCAGTACCGGAATACTTAATTACGATTGGCCTGGCAAATGACAACATGTCTTCTTACGTAGACGCGCGGTCGGTAACCAACGGAAGTTATGGTTGTGGACGTGGGATATTAAAATATAGCTTGAGCGTAAATCTTTTCGCGAAATACGCCTACCCGTAGCGCTCGCTGATGCCGGCATTGACCACCATCTTCACCAAGCCAGATTATTCGGCAAGAAAGACGAACACAACACCTGCCACTGATTCCTTGTTGTGTACACGTATTTCTGTTACCTTGCAGCTGTTACAGGCTGAACCTCCCGTGTCTGATCACACTACGGGAGACAACTTCCAGAGCATTCAGTGTGCACAAGTCCATCCTCCAGATATCCTGATACCGCAACACCGCCAGTCACATATTGCCACTTCAGCCTTTTATATATGTCCGGACTGTGCATATCTACGTGGACATAAAAGCCAACACAACAACGTTATAGCTAGAGACATGCAGAATTCGTGTTATTATTTGGCATATGGCTGAACTGCACAGTACCGTATAAACAGGAGCAGGCGTCGTTTTTCCATTGGCTGCTGCATAGAAGTGAAGTCACGCCCTTTCTAACAGAACTGCACGCGATTGGGGCACACAATTGTGAAGCAAAGGTGAGCACGTTCAAAGTTTAACGTGTACTCAAATAATAACACGACTTTAGCAGTTTAATGCAGCCAATAGAAGGAGATACGCTCCTTCCTTGCTTGTTGTGTACAGCACATGCCATTAATATCCTTCATCTGCAACATTGACACGTGTTAAGAAGGATCAGGCCTCGCCATCTTGGATTTTCACTATCTTTTTCCATAGCTTCCTTTTAAGAATGGTTAACAAAATTTTTCGCATGGCATGACATAAATAATAGTAGCTAAAGCTTTATCAAACTATCACAACTTTACTGCTTTTGTTAATATTTTCGACTAGTGACTTGCCTGAATGAAATAAGTGATTTTTCTTGCGGGCGCCTAAAGAAATGATCCTGGCAACATTAGACCAGCAATGCGTGCTTTAGGACATATGCAAAGCAATGCCCTACGTCTTGTCGACGCCCGAAATAAAATATAAAATCTGTAATTCAAGTTGCGATGAAAATTCCGTAAATCCAAGATGGCGGGGACTTGTAGGCTTCCAGTTGAGTTAACAGTGGACTAATGAAGATAGTTATCGAGGATCCTTCCCCTAGTTGCCATACAGCTCTCGATGTAAACGGTTGTGTTTGCGTATATCCTAATTAAAAACTATGAAATATTTCATTGTAAATTTTTTTTCTTCAGAATATAGATAAAAGTCGGTAATTAGTTCAGTGGCGTGTGGTGAACTGTTGCAAGGTAAGCTGACGTTAGCTCTGTGTTGAAGCCTGTTACTCGCTAGTTCACACTTCCACCAGAGAAACGTAGATCAGCAGGTGACGTCACGGGACGTGTGTAATGGGTCCCTGGCCTGCTCGCTTGTGAGTGGTCGGCATACATTCAGTTTCCCTACGCTCTATATGGGTCATTGAATCCTGCTGCGTGCACCGAGAATGTACAGCTGTGAGCAAGCACCAGCTTACCTTGCAACAGTTCACCACTCGCTACTGATATTGTTGCCAATTTATACATTTGATTAGTGAAACATAAATGTGGTTGTTGAAAATTGTCTAAGTGTGCAAAAAGCCGCTACAAGTAGTCCTCTGTTTAAATACTTATTCCGTTGGATAGCACTGTTTTAAACTATAGCGACAATGCTGTATTTCTTCGGAATAGATTTGTGTTAAAACTCTATAGTCATCGCTTGAAATTCTGACGAAACAGAACACACGCGGAGCTTGTTATCTGCGCTATCTTACTTCGCCGTTGTAATGTTTCGCCACGACCGAACGTGACCTTGAAGTGTTTAAAACATGTTACTAGGAAAGCCCTGCCGGCGATAGTAATGTTTAGAGACAGGCGTGTTTCGCGAAAAGATTGCAAGACCAGTTGCATTCCAAAACACTTTTGTTGATATGCATTATCGTGGTTGGATGATTCTAAATATCGCGTGCCGGAATTGCCTATCTGCGAGTCATGGATGTTCAGTATCAGAGTACTTTATTCTGATTCGCCCAGCCAAATAACAACACGCCTTCTCACGTGCACACGCAGCCAATAACCAAAGGAAGTTGTGTTTGTGGACGTAGAATATTGAAGTCTTGCATAGCCATAAATAATTTCGCGAAAAACACCTGTCTCTAGTAATGTTTAAACATGTGGCCACTTAAGTTAGTATGTTAGTACGTCAGCCAAATATAAGCGATTTCCCTGTCTTTCAATGGCTGCAGCCTGTAATTCCGTTGACATCTTAGTCGAGAGTTCTCGTCACGTGATGTACGCGCACTATGTTCAGTCTACAACAGGAGCCATGTAGGGCAATTGTGTGTTTATTAAAATTAAACAATTATAATTATGGCTACTATTTATTATATATATGATGTAATTATTAAAGCAACACCAACAATTTATTATTAATTATCAGTGATAGCAAATTATACATTTACAATCGTGGTACAGTAGCAAATATATTTTTAGAAAGTGACTATTATCATTTTTGAGATTTAATGTATATTTCAGAATAAAACCAATCATATGAACCTTACTACCTATTTTGTCAAGTCACATGTAACATGATTGTTTTCTGTGACGAAAACGAAAAACTGTGAATTCAATACATACACATTTATAAAATATAATACTGAATTTGCTCATGTTGTATTTACCACACTATATAAAGTATACTATTATTATAAAAATTACGTCTATTTACTATTTTATACCAACTTTCACATACAAATTTTGTAAATTATAGTTCTGAATTTCCGCGTGTGGTCCACTGAAGACATATTTACTATTTTATACAAACTAATTTAAACATAACTTGTTGTAGTAATTGCCTGACATTTTTTCCATTCATTTATTACAAACTCGTGAAAATTGTATACCACTTGGTACCATAGACTGCAAAAACACGGATGCTTGGTAAAAAAAAAAAAAAAAAAAAAAAAAAGCTTTGTCAGGTGGAACGGTTGCTGCCATCTATGCCGTGCCTGGCCAGCTAATACCTCTCCTCAAGCAAAGTCTCCGTGTATTTACGTTTGAACAATGCGCTTTTATCTACAGCATATAATATGGTTTTTATCTGTCCCCAAATGATGACACATTGCATGAGAGGGTTAAGTCTTTTTTCATCAACGAAGGGGTTTTTTTTTGCTGTAACATTCAAAACGTGTTAATTTGGCTTGAGATACTATGCGTTACAGTTTGGCATACATTTTTGTGGTTCTTTCTTTACTTACCGAGTACTGCTACTGTGTCATTCCAGTATAAATATACTTCAAAATAGAAACTTGAAACAATGTTACTGTCTAAAGCATACCGATTTTTTCAAAAATACACACACACACACACACACACACACAGATATATATATATATATATATATAACAGGTGGATGGTACATATATATATATATATATATATATATATATATATATATATATATATAACAGGTGGATGGTACTGGCTGTGTTTAGCGATTTAGCAACTACCGTGCTATGCATAATCGATAAATAATTCTTGGGCCCTAGTACTTATTTTTTTGAAACCTTTTTGATAAGTAATCCCTTTCGTGAATAATTTTATTGTTAAATATTACATAGTTTAGTTAAAAGACGCAGGGCAGCATCACTAACGTTTTGTCACCCCGACGATGATAATTATATTTATGTGTTTATTTGTTATGTTGGATTTGCTACTGTATCTATTCCACGTACAATTAAATTGGTTTGTAAACTTTTCTGCACATTAAACAAATTACTTTACGACGTCACAGTAGCGAAAGGATAATTAATCATTCCCAAATCTGAAAGTTATTTATTTTATTAAATTGGTAATGTTATTATTTCACTCTTTAAGCTGCCATATCAATACTGCACAGGAACTTATACTAGTGTATTCTATTCATATGATTGAACCATAATTATTTGGTCTACTCGTCAGTCAGTGATAAAACAGGTATAAATGATGTTATATCACGTACAACCAAGTCAAATACAAATAAGGGTATCTCCATGACGGTACACAAGGAATAAACACTCGTGGTCTAAGCATGTGAAAACTGCTGCCCGATGAATTAGCGAAATGCACATGTGTATCTACTAATTGTTATGCGAATATATCTAAACATTCTCGCATTACAACCTGATGTCTGAACCACTGTAAATCTTATGCTAGTATTTATTGTCTCTTGGTCGTACACGAACAGCTTTGAAATATAACTTACCTACCTGAAGTACTGTAGTCTTATTTAGTAAATTTTTCTTGGGGTGTCACGAAATAATCCATCGCGGCATGACAAAAAAAAAGTACATTCCGTTCAGCTTACCAAGTGCATGGTAATCGGAGGAAGTATTTTGATAACTTAACTATTTGCGAGGAACTGCCAATTGGCATACTCTGGAACACAGTGACGCGTTCATATCCACAAGCTTCGTGAACTTCCAGAGAGGAGCAACTAAAACGATACATGGTGTAGCTCGATACGAACACACTTCTCAGGACGCGTACAGCCGCTTTGGAAATGACATTATTTGTTGTATTCTCGTGGTGATACCAACATTTTCGTGGATTGTTTACCAAAGTTTTTCTCTGCGTCTGTGTCTTAAAAATAATTGTTGAATATAATTAAGGTGTGCATGAAATTAATACAGCTGTACAAACTTTACGTGCGTCCTTAATTTTATTTATAATAATATGTTTATCGCAGAAATATACCGAGCTGCTGACTAGCAGAACCACAGTTTTAGTTCCGAGCTTAAAGTATATGATGTGGTTCAACAACTAATATATCCCGAGGGCTATCTAGTTATCTAACGTCACTTCAGACATGTCAGCAGAATATATATATATATATACTTACAATTGGCATTTTCATAGTTAGGTATCAGACATTCTATATAACCCCACAATGACACACACACACACCATGCAACTGTTAAGTGTCACACTGTCACAAATTGGTGGGGTTATATAGAATGTCTGCTACCTAAATATGAAAATGCCAATTGTAAGTAAAGTGGTTCGGAAGTGGTTAATAGAGGAGAAATCGTTCGAAATTATGTAGACGTAGCAGTGAGTGTACAGGACATAGTAGCGACGAGTAGTAGCAGATCACAGTTTTATCAGTCTTTTTTTATGTAGATGAGCTGCTCGTGTCAAACAAGCTGATAACGATGCACAGTGAATCCTGCTCAGACGGTACTGCAGAAATTGCTTGTGCTGGTCTGTGATCATGCTTTGCTTTAAAATGACCCGTGGTTTACTATACTGTCGTTTTTATGATTTTCGAATAGTCTTGTGTTTAAAGGCTGTTCTTGAAATCAACCTTAGAAAAAAGTCAGTGCCCCTACCTGCGCCCAGTAAAGTTGGTAACGATGGATAGGAAGTAGTTCCGCATCTTAACGCCGAATAAAAAGTGTCAGGCAACCATTACTGATAACTTAAATTATATCTTTCGCTTTCTGTGTTTTTTAATGTCTCGAGGTGTAAAAATGAGCAGTTTTATTAAATATTTACTTTCCTAATAACTTCACAATTTCACTTGGTGACACATGAATAAAGTGATGGGGGCCCATGACAATATTAATCTTCAATAAGGCGGAAGAATACATAACGTGTATACAAGCAGATCTTAAGCAGGGCTTTCAAAAGTGCTCATTATACCGTGAATATCCTATAGTTTAGTTCATCACGTTGACAAAAAGGTGCCATAAAAATTTATCACGGAAATGTTTTATTATTTTTTCGTAAATGAAGAACCTCGAACTAAAATTAGTCATGAAATATTTCTAGCGTGTTTCTTCATTTAATAACGTATGCCCTCGGTATTGGTCCTGTATGGTACATAGTTTTTTATATATAGTCTAACACTATATTGGTATTTATGTACACGGGGGAACCTGGTTACAGGTTTCAAAAACATCGGTCCAGGGAAAAATGTAGCGTCTTCAAAGTATTTGGGGCCACGGTGTCGCAGCGGCTAGAACACACGCCTTTCACCGATGAGAATCGGGCTCGATTCGCGGCAGGGTCGTTCCCGCATTTTTCGTACGTAGGAATCGCGCCGTACGATGCCGTTGGCCGGCGGATTTTCTCGAGGATCTCCCGTTCCCACGCCCTTGCATTCCGGCGATGCTTCATATCACCCTCATCGGCCTTCAAGACTCCGATGTTAAGAGCCGTTAAACACCTCTCCATTCCACATATAACAACGTTATAGCCTGTTCACGGCAAAGTGAGCACTTTTAAAAGCCGTGCTAAAGATCTATTTGTACGCACGTTGCGTATTCTTCCGTCATATGTAAAATTAATATTGCCATGGGCGTCATTACTTTATTCATCCGTCCGTCAAGTGAAACTGTAAAATTGTTACGAAAGTAAATATTTTATAAATCTGCTCATTTTTACATTTCGGCGTATTAAAAAAAACGGAAATTGAAATTAATAATTTAAGTTATCACAAATGCTTACCGGACACATTTTATTCGACGTTAAGATACGGAACTACTTTCCATCCATCGTTACCAACTTTGCTGAGCGAATGTCACTCGGTGACATTACATATATATATATATATATATATATATATATAATATATGCAGGCATAGGTAGTGACTTTTTTCTAAGGTTGATTTTAAAAGTGCTCACTTTATCGTGAACAGCCTTTGCACGAAGGCATCTTCAAACACAACAGTCCTCGAAACGGCTGTGAAGGGCTGCCGCAGGCAGTATTTTTCCTCTCGGCAGTTGAATTTGACCCCTAGGCGGGGGATGCGCTGTCGATCGATAAAGTTGCAGGGGAGCAGGGGGCGTTAAACAACGCAGAGCAGACATTGGTGAATTCTTTGTGGGGGATAAAAAGCTACATGGAGGATGTAATGAGCTCTTTTCTGCGTGCTCCATTTTTTCCTCCATTCAGGAAATGATTCGCCGCATAGATCTCTTTTCTTTTGTGTGTGAATACTGTGGGTTTAAATCCTGGGTAAGGCAATTTTTTTTTCTACTTTTAAAAATTCCGTGAAATTGCGCACATCAACAGTGACTGTAGAAAATATTCTTATTTCTCGTATTGATTTGGCCAAATTCAGTAAAAATAACAATATTTAATTCGCCGCATGCAGCTGGGACACTTACTCAGTCAGTGAAGTAATATCACCGAAGAATAAGTGGTTTTCTGCCGACGCTAAGTGGAGCCGTTTTCACTTATTCGAATAGTTTAATTTAACTACGAATCAGTGATTTTACACTAATTCGAATTTAGGGTGCAAGTACAGAAATTACAAAGCTCATTGTAAATACATTTAGAACTTACAAACACGCAGTAGCCTGCTGTTGTGGTTTTATTTCACTTACACTCAGTACTGAGGAATGAAAGAAATCCATGCATTTGTGACTACCAGATAACTGTACACAAATACCAAGCAGCAAAAACCAGCCACGTTACCACAGGGCAAACAGTTTATCTTTATTTACGTCTGTGCACAAATAACATAATGTCGTTAACGAAAGTTACTGCTGTCACAAAAAAAAAAGTCATAAGAAATGTTTTACAACATTACTCTCTTTTAAAATTTATTCTATAATAATTGCTAGTCAGCATCCCCACTTTATTCCTGTACAATGGATTCTTAGCTGGAATCCAGCGCAAAGTCGTATAGGTATGTGGGCAGTTTTTAAAGGCTAGTTTAGGTTAGCTTAAAACGTAAATCGTCCCTCGATCGGCCTCTTGGCACGAAGCGAGAATGCTAAGAAGTAGTAACATTAAAAAAAAAAATTAAAATCTGTTCGTTTCCTTCATTCCAATTCTCCGTATTATATCACGAATTTGTGGGGCAGGGGGCGAGACAGAGCTACAGAAACTAAATAGCCTGGCAGTTCCTTTGATGCGGACCTACCCATCCTCTGATTGGCTACGCGAGTCTCTGGTAACAGGTCGTGTGGCTGATTGGATACTGCTTGCTGCTGGAGATCCCCTATTGTCTAGTCTCCCGGCTGGCAAATGGATTGCAGGTCGTTGATTGGCGAACGGAGTTCTAACACGCTGCTGCTCAGTGACGCCATTTTGTTGTCGCGTGCGGTTTGAGTTCCCAGAATATGCAGTTGTTTCACCTCCGCATTCTTAATCATTCTGCGTGGGCCCGCGGTGGTATAGGGGCTATATACTACTCGCCTTCCGCCTAGGCGAACCGGGTTCGATTCCCGACGGGGTCGCCACTGGAATTTTACATGTGTGAGTCGTGCCGACGATGCCGCTGGTCGGCGAATTTTCTCGAGGATCTTCCGTTTCCTCCCGCGCTAGCATTCTGGCTCTTCTCCGTAACTCACCTCACTTTAACATCATCGATAGAGAACATGGTGTATATCGCGGGAAAAGTGGACTGTTTGCTAGGATCCAACGTACTGTACACACGTCCGACAGTTTACGTATTGGCTGTCATGCATGTATGAAGATACTATTACATTTCACTGGGCCAATGAGGATTATGATACTTTAAAGCAGCACATTCGTGATTGGCCTGTAAACAACTTAACCGAGTCAAGACGTTGTTCATTCAGTCATGAAATAACAAACTTGTTGAGAGTGTTATAAAAGATATGTTGGCTCAAAACATTCTCGCTATTTTCCTTCATCTCTGCTCATCTACTATGAAAGCCTCAATGTTAAAGCCGCCCAAATCTCTCCACTCCACTTATGCATTCTGTGGTCTCGCGCAGCTGGTGAGCGACCTCCTGCGCTCACTTCAGAGCAGCTGTCAAAGACATTACTCTTCTGCGTACGTAGCTATTCTGTGACCGAAACATTCACGAACTGGCCGCATCCACGGCCGTTGCTGCACGCAGCCGCTGCAGATCTAAATTTAAGTGGAAGTTGAAAGTTGGGGCTGCTAGTTTCCATGGTTATGCACGGAGAGGAGGGATGGCGATGGGGCCCTCCAGCAGAATTGCAGTTGGCCACGGGCCAGCTAGGGACCGACTCGGTGATCGTAAATTGAGTCGTGCCGCAGGTTGGCCGTGAAACGGTTGCCATTCCGCCACACGACGATCGTGATGGCTTTAGCGTGCGCGACCGCCCTCGAGTTTACTGGCAGAGTCGTACGCTGGGAGGTGGCTCGGCACAGCTCTCGGTTAACAAACTCGTAATACGACCACCTTTTCTTCAATTGGTTGTTTCCACCCTAAACCTGTGATGCACTGTCGCCGAAAGAATTTTCTAAACTCACGGGCCGCTACTAATCACTTCGTTAACAACTGTATGCATATAGGGAAGATAAAGTGCAGTTTCAGATACCGTACTCTCTAAACCTTGAATAGTGAAATAGCTGTGGTTGGTTAAGGTGAGACGCTTTCTTGAAATTGGGATTTTAAATTATTTAGTTATGCAATATCAGGAATAACACCAGGTAAAACAATACCTATCTGAATAGTTCAAGCCTAATTTGACATCTGCTGTTTGGAGAAGCAGAGTTACAAACGGATCGCGGATCACTGACTCGTGCCGCGATGTGGCTATCGGAACTGATGCGCCACTTGTGTCCTTTGAACGTTGAATGTCTTGGGTTGTCATTGCGCTAATTTTCTGTTCATTACTTTTTCCCCCTCCCCTAACATCTTTCTCAAGGTGCTACTCACAAGTGCGAAGAACCTCCTCGGCCAGGCCAGCTGAGCTATATCAGCCGCAGCATGCCTGTCTAGATTTGAAAACTTTGCACGTTCATTTGCAGCAGGTATGTGGTAATATCCGAACGACTGAACGTCGTTCACGATAAAGTGAGCACTTTTGAAATCAACTTTCTAAAAATGTCGCTGCCCTTGCCTGCATGTATTTTAACGGGCACACTGACTGATATTCGCCCTATAAAGTTGGTAACGACGAAGAGACAGTAGATCCATGTTTTAACTCCGAATTAAAAGTGTTAGGAAAATATCGGAGAATAATAATGAAATTATTTGTTTTCTTTTCTGCTTTTTTAATGCATTTTAGTATACGGATTAGCAAAATGGTAAAATATTTACTTTTATAATAATTTCACAGACCGACGCATGAATAAAGTGACCAGGCCCATGGAAATGTTAATTTTACTTATGACGAAAATATACGGAATGTACGTACAAGTAGATCTTTAGAAGGGCTTTTAAAAGTGTTCACTTTACCGTGAACAGCCCTTAGTACGACGACCAGCGAGAGTAGCACGTAAGCATCGGGAATGTAGAGCTAGAGAATGACAAGCTGGACTGCTGTAAAGTGGGAGTGGATGTGTGTCAGACATTTCGAACGATGCTAATGTATGGCAACAGACGTTTCGATCGTATACGTGTAATTAATAAGTGAGTATTAAGTGACTAGTTAGTAGTTGAAGAGACGTTGGTAAGGGCCCAGGTTGTAATAGGAGACTGGCGCTTAACATTGGACTCACTGTTAGGAATATTATGTTTAGATTGTTCCTATATATAGGTAGCTTAATGTTTTAATTAATGGCTGTGGGTATTTTACAACAGTGTAAATAAATAAATAAATTTGTTATATTTTTATTAACACTTCCATCCCTCACGAACACAGATATGCCCCAAGAGATTTGTAACATTATAATACTAAATATTGCCAGATCAAAATCGCATTGGAGTGACAACTTTCATCACCTGACCTAGTTCAATCCCCGGATTTTCGCAAGTGGGAATCGTGCCTGACGATGCCGCTGGTCGGTGGGTTTTCTCGGGATCTCCCGTTTACCCCGCCTGTGCATTCCGTCGCTGCTACATTCTCACCTTATTTATCCCCTCATCGGCTCGCATGACCTCGTTGCTAAAAGCCGCCCAAATCTCTCAACTCATCATTCACCTGACCCAGTTTACATTCTCTCAGAGCCACCGGCACATGCCGGAATGTTTATAGTTGATTCACGGTATCTTCGTCCTTTTCTAAAGCCCTGCTAAAGTTCTACTTCCAGGATATTCCTCCGCCTCGTGCAAACTAAGCTTAACTAAGCATGGATGATTACATCAGAGGGGCAACGGACCGGATTCGTGCGCACTCTGTTGTAACAGTATTTTGTATAAGAATAATTTATCACTAGGCGCTACCAACACACATATTTTCTCCCTGTTTTTATTAAAATAATTTATAAATGAAGCAATATAATTTATAGATACAATATTAATAACATTTCAATTTAACAGGAAAAAAGGTGTCTTTTATTATAACACAAATACAAAACGCATGTGATATGTGGCGTATGTTAGAAACATCCAAGGGCGTCATACATCATGGGGTGATTTTTCAAACGTTTGATTCAAAAAGGCCGAAGAAACCGTGAATAGACTATATGCACGTCATGGGTGCTGGAATTATTGCCTAACTAGTAGACGTGAACACGCACACCCTGCTTCGTGTGTAATATTCTCTTGTAAAACAACGTGAGGGTATCTTCCAACAAGTTGACTTCTTTTATTTTATTACTTGCGCCATGTAGTTTAATAATTAGTTATAGAAATGTCAACACTTGATTCAGCATATTTATTGCAAAAACACCGGCTTGCAATGATTTGGGCCTGGGTGGAGGGTAAATAAATCTCGGTAAAGAATCCTCTCATACTTGCCCAGCTTCCTTCATCTGCACCAAACTCAGGAAAGAGACGGAGCTTCTTACGTGTTGTTTGACATTCTGTAAGAAACGAATTTTACAGCTCTCCACTTTCAGGGGGGATTCGAATAAGTCTACACGTCATATATGCCCGCGTATCTATTCACTGTTTTATTTTATTTTATTTTAAGGAACTACTGTTTCTCCTAAATTTTCGAAACTTTTGTACGACTGGCGACAGAGTTTACGAGAATACTTCAACAGCTTAAGGGATATGGAAAAGGGCTCGCATCCCGCGAATTCCTGAAGCAATGAATCGAGGAAAGAATTTGAACTACTTAATATATTGTGATGTGGTTTGATTTATTAGTAATACTGAAAATACTCATGTACAACAATAGTTGGTACAGTATTTAGTACAGCTTTCTATTTGAAAATTTCGATCCTTTTGTGAAAGATTAGGGCTATGAATTACAAGTTCAATAAATATACCAGAGTAATTATCTTAAAGTTATCAGGATAACGATTGTATAATATCGTGACGAAAAACTACTTATTTTAAACAAAGGCTTCAAACTGAAGTTTTGGAGAATGTTAAATCCGTTAAAATTAAGAATGGTGTTAGTTTTTTTTAAGTTGTTTTCCGTTGTGAAGTTTTACGCAGTAAAAAAAGTTCCTAATTTTAAAACATTTATTTCTGTATATTTGATGATTTTGTGATTTCTACACATTATTATTGAAAGGATTCAAAAAATTTTACTCTAAAAATATAAATATAATCACAAATCGCTGTATGTAATGCTTTTGGTAAAATACAAAATGAAGTGCCCGGCAGACTTACTGACACATTCATTAACGCACAGCCTAAACCGCTAGATGCAAAGATATGACAATTTAGAGATGGTTTCACCTTGGAGTGCAGGCACCCACTTACTAATTTTTTTCTTCGAAATTCGGCCCTGGAAAGGGTGAAAAAGGACTAAATGTGTTTTTGAGGACTCCACAGTAGCTCATAAACCTGATGACATACACATCGTTACGCTCTTAGCTTCTAAAGGTTGCCTAAATAAATATCTAAAGAATTATTTTAGAATTTTTGGAAATTCGGCCCCTAAGAAGGTGAAACATGCAAAGGAAATTAATAGCTGTTTGGTGTAGTTCACGCGGTTGAAGCCGTGAACATAAAGATAGTTCAAATTATAGTCACTAAAATAAACTAGTAGTTCAAATACAGTTAATTTTTGGGAAATTCACGTGCTTCAGACTTTTCCACAGCCCTTAAAACCATGACGCTCAGCATCTCAAGTTGGCACGCACAGTAGTTGCTCCAGTCAGTGGCGGAGGCAGAATTTTTTTTGGGTCTGGTGCTGGGAAAGAGGGTCTCTTCATTGATAAAGAAGCGCCTAAAAATCTTTTTGGAGCTGTAGACCAACACGGGATGTAGAAACCTGTATTTTTGTCTTTTACTTATCTTTGTCTGGTAATATTACTAATAACTGAATGTATTTTGTTTAATGTGTCCTTCATATTTCTGGGTGTGGGCAGGGGTTCGAACCCAGAACCCCATCCCCTCTGGGGCTACGGTGGATGAGCGATTCGCCTGCTCGCCTCCCACCAAGGCGATCCGTGTTCAATCCCCGGCCGGGGTAACTCCCGGATTTTCGCATGTGGGAATCGTGCCGGACGACACCGCTGGTCTGCGGGTTTTCTCGGGGATCTTCCGTTTCCCTCCGCCCTCTCATTCCGGCGCTGTTCCATACGTCAGTCACTCTCTCTCTTCGCTCACTACAGTAGTAAAAATAGGTCGGGCGCAGCTGGGCGTGAAGTGGTCGCCGACAGATTACGGTAGCCGCGCGACCGGATGCTATCGTCAGGCGGCCCTCGTTTACATACCACGGTATTTGACCTTCGCGACCTCCGGCGTGTCTGCCCCATGGAGGTATTAGTCTATGGAGTGGAAGCCGAGACACGAAAGTGAAGCCGAAAATGAAAGACAAGGGCAGGGCTAGTAGTGGCAAAAAGGTGCATGTTTTACGTTGTTTACTATGTAACTTTTGCCACTCATAATATGGCGGCTGACGTAAACAATCGGTCTGCGCATGCACAGTTGAAAAAAGTCAGGCAAGGCATTGTCTTCACTTGATAAACGTAGAGAAGATAGACTGTTGCCACTCCATCATCTATTACCTCCATGGTCTGCCCCAGTCTACCGGCTGGCTGGGATTGCCGTCTAGCTGCGCCCAGACCTGCCTGCCGCTTTTTCGGAATATCACCGCTAGATTCACCAGTGGTGAACCATAGACAAAATATGAGGCAGATCGCTTATTCGTCTTCTGCGCATGTACCTAACATTCTGATCTGAAAATTTAATGATATTTTTATTTTTATTTTTGTTGTAATTGTTATGAACCACTGTGCGTCGATTAAGTGCGTGTGTGTATTGTGTGCCGTTTCAATTTTTCACCCATTGTAATATACTGCTCAAAATAGAGAATGAATAGAAGCACATATTACAGAAGGTCAAACGCATTGTCAACTGTCGTGAATATAGCATTTATTCTTGTAGTTAGTGTGAGATTAACAAAATCCTACAACTGAAGTTTAATAAGCACCAAAAGTTTTACAGTGAAGTGTTTTGGGGAAAAAAAAGGGGGGGGGGGATAACGGTCTACTTTTTTCGGGCTCCCCTTGGAAATCACAGCTCTTCATTGTCTAAATTTTGCGTGATATGCTATAGTAAAATGTGACTCTGTACCTCGTGGTCTTGCGGTAATCATAGTATATGGACGAAGTTGTGTTATCTTTGCATACATGGCTCTTTTCTTCCAGAGTGGAGGTCGAAAGGATAACCAGAGTTAGGCTAGATCGTACAAAAATTACTGGAATCTATAATTTAATGATGCTTTTTTTAATTATTTTGGTTTTACTATAGCTGAACCGCACAAGCATATCTTAATATGACTATAGGGCGGAGAGAAAAACAGGTCCTGAGTGGTTGATAACTCGCAGCCTGCAAATAAAAGGACTTCATAGGATTATTTTATTTGTAAACTCGGAAATATTTTGAGAGTTAATGCGTAGCTGGAATTTATGAAAAATAACTGATAGATATTTCTTAAACGCTTGCAAGTAAGGAGTAATGTTTATCATTATATTTCCAGGCTTAGTTACTCTATGAAATACAATTTAATTTTCACTATACTTCCCAAATAAAGAGCTAATGACCACACACCCAGTTTCAACCGAGACACGGGATACGAGGTGATTTTATTTCTGTATGTCCATAAAGTAAGCAATTTTCTCCTTTCGATTAATTACCAAACGGACATATACACAAATGAAATACAGACCACCGGTTTGCCAGGAAAATATAGTATTCTCAACGGTGATTCATCTTAATTTCCCTCGCCTTAATTAATTAGTTCGTAACAGTGAGTATCGTTCATGCGCGGTAATACAAAAATAAACTTGTCATCGTGCCGGACTCTTCGTTTCGATGTGATAACAGACGAACGCTAGGCAAATATGGCAACACGAATAGCAGCAAATTTATTTGTGTACTTATTTATTTATTATAAAATACTCCAGAAACCTCTTACATGTTCAAGGAACAATGGGGTATGGAGGGATGTCATTATAACAGACACAACACAGCCCAAAAATACATATACAAATAAATAAGTAATTATAACACATAAATTACACAAGTAAAATTTGTAGCACCTGTGAATAGTGATTGCAATTACAATACCATCTTAAAAAATAAAACGGTACATACAAAAAACAAAATTTTAATTACTTATGACGTATAAGTTCAATAAATATTTCATACAAATTTATATAGTTGTCATGCCTATCCAATTGATTTAAATGTGTTACAACAGGAAATATATTCATCTAAATTATAAAAAGGATTGTTACACAAAAAATTTTTACATTTGTTTGAAATAAATTTTTATTTGAATAACATAAGCTCTTGTACTCCTTAGGTAAAACATTAAAATTTTTCGTAACTGATAAATATGCAAGCTTTTGATATAAGGTTAATAATGTAATAGATAAAGGTATATTTTGCTATAGTGTATTTCATAATTATGCACATCACAATTTATTTTAAATTTATGAAAATTTTCTGAGAAATGTAAAAATGCTCTGTTTATGTACAGTCCTGTTAATGTAAAAATTGTTTCATCTTTGAATAAATGTATAGAAAATGCGCTCATTTTTTTATTAGACATAATACTTATAGGTTTCTTTTGAAGGATAAAAACCTTTCTGGCATCTACTAATTCGCCTCAGAAAATTATCCCATACGACATTACAGATTGAAAATAGGCATAATAAACTGTTTGAGGTTATTTTATAAAGAGACCTAAGAGAATAGCATGCTGCACTGAGTTTATCTGCGATACACATGATTTTTTCCACTTTAAATTTTGATCAATAAATAACCCTAAAAATTTAGTAGAATTCACATTTTTTATATCATTATCTCTGCATGTAACTTTGACATTAATATTTACAATATTTTTAGTGAAAAATTTTACTACATTTGTTTATCAAAATTTAAGGCCAACTTATTCACTGGAAAATAACAGTTGGCTAATTTATAACACATTTCATAAACTTTAATTTCAAGTACCAAATGTGATTCAGTAGTAATTAATAAACTAGTGTAATCTGCAAATGAAACCGTTTTTACATTATGGCCTAGATAAGCTGGTAATTCACTAACATATACCTTCTAAAAATGTAGTGGTCCAAGAATTGATCCCTGGGATACTCCATATTTTATTACGTCTGAACTTGGTGTTATTTCCCGATTTAACTCGTGTTTTGTCATTACAACTTTTTGACTTCTATTCATCGAATATGATTGAATTAATAAGTTAAAGTTTTCTCTAACACCATAAAAATATTTTTTTTATTAAAAATCTTATGGTGTACACAATTAAAGTCTTTGTATAAATCACAGAATACTCCTTCTGCAAGCTGCTTATTATCTAATATATTTAATATATTAGTTGTAAGGTCAAAAGCGGCATAAATATTTCACAGTTCCTTCCTAAACCCAAATTGAGATGAAGATATTATATTGAAAGATTCCAAATGCTTCACTTATCTTAAATAAATTACTTCTTCTAAAATCTTGAAGGAAAAAAAACTGAGAGTAATGATATAGGTCTATAGTTATTCGCATTTTCTTTGCTACCCTTTTTATGTATCGAATTTACAATCGCCACTTTTCAGCCTTTCTGGAAATACACCAGTAGCTATCATAGAATTACAGATATAACTTAAAGGTTCACTTATCAGTAAAGCACAAGTTCTCTTGATAGTTCGGTATTCCGTCCGAAATTAACGAGACAAGTACTTTTTGAGACGTTAATAAATTACAGAAGTCGCTGCGTAATTAAAAGTTTCAGAGTTCCCTGTAATTTAAAACACGTCTTGTGAATAAAGCTATATTAAACTGCTGAAGTCCTTTGTTCGTATTCTCTACAGTTTGAAGTAAATTCAGTGTTGAAGGCGCTTCAGTCACTTATACAGGATGCTGTGGTTTCTCGTAGGAGGACCTCACAGTATTTTTTCTCTCGCGGTCTTTGTCGCGTGCCTGTGAAGACGACAACGTTAATCTCTGCTCATTCCACCGTTAACTCGACTGTCTTACAAAACGTCCACTGTCGACCGACTCGGTGCGTGGTTTTTCCTACCACGATCATGTTCTTTGTCGGTTCATGGGGCTTTCCTCTCCGGAGAGAAGCGGTTTTGCAGCTCTAGCAGGAGCCTTATTAAACATATGTGTGGCCTGCAAGTGCGGAGGCACTAAGGATGACACAGGCATGCACAATATATGCATCATCGTCTTTACACGATACCACACTGGCGCGCAGCCTTCTCTCTGAACCTCGTATATGTGGGGTTTTCAGGGATGCAGGAATTAAGGTAGAGTTGGGTTTCACATCGCCATGCTTCTTAAAAAATCCTGTTCAGGGATTTTACGCATTAAATTGGTTGTGAAGACGCCCAGTTTCACTTTTAGAACAAACACATTTGTCTCGGAAAATGAAAACTGAAACTATCGTTCAAATGTGATAAGTCCTTTGAGTGTGTTTTAAAAACGTGTATCTTTCAGAAATGTTTGGCAGAAAGCGACAAAAATGTTTTTTTTTTTTTTCTAACTGTCCTCACAGTTTTATAGCCTTGGTGGAATGCCTAGACCGCCCAATAGGGTGTCGAACTCACGTGAAGGTTTTTTATTTAAAAAGGGCACAGCATTTTTCTAGTGACGGCTGCACTCGTGTAGCATTTGATAAGCATTTAATAATGACTGTATTCATGTGTTAGTTTATATTTTTCCCTTATGTGAACTTCCTAGTTTGAATGCTCCCGAAAAAAAAAAAACAGGCGATTTTAGCTGTGATATTTAGGCACAGAAATCCCGGCATTGGAAAGTTAAATTAATACGGACATAAATCACGCTAGTTCACGCTGGTATCTATGCTACTTACGGGTTTGAGTGAAAGAGTTGTCACAAGAATCCAGGAAGCTCCATAATATAGAATTACAATTGTAAACTGCACTGTACAGTGTAGTGGTGTTGGATGAAACGTTGTTTTTGTGTATACTGTGGAAACCTTGATAATCTGCGAAGTCGTACAGCATTCAAGTTAATCTACACGTGTATTATTTACCGGCCATGCCACACTTTTGTGACTTAATTTTACAACTCTTAATATTGTCTGACCTACCTGGCGTACTTACCGGATTAAACTACTTAAAAGTGTCTATTCGGTGGTTGAAAATATTTCGTAGGCTGCACAGTCAATATATATGTTGAATTACAAATAAAATTGCTTGGCAATACGCAAGTTAAAAAGTATATTTTCTCTTGTAAACATTTTGAAGTTCTGGTACATACTTGACGCAAAATTTTGAAACACATGCACCTGTTACTAATACACACTTACAATGCTGATTGTAAAGATTTTATGTCCCCGCTCCCTTCTCCTACCAAAAATAAATTCTTTCTAAACTTACGTTTCAAGAATTTTGGAGTACAATTGTACATTTGCGCATGTTGGGGCAGACATTTATTGTATTTGGTGTAATTTCAATAATATTTGAAAAGGAAACATTTAGTTATAAAATAAATATACACTCTTTAACCAGGTAGTTTAAATGCAAGGGACGTTCTTTAAAATATCTGTATGAACTGCGGCGTATTGACTCTCTAGAGACTTCGAGGAGGCTAGTGCAGAGAAGAGTGGAAGCACTTAAACGTGTACAAAGAAGGAAATGAAAAGAATCTGTAGATGTATATGCGTGCAATGATGTGCCTGGTAGAGTTGAGAAAAGGACAGTGTCGAATATGCCGAGGAAAAGGCAGAGATATGGACTCGTTTCTGCATTGTTGCCTTTGATGGAACGGTCACAGAAAACGTTGGTAGAGAGAGAAGGCGAATTTTAGTCGACTGTTTAGAAGCCGAGAAAAGATTACGCTGGAACAAACACAACGGTGAATGTTTTTGAGCAGTTAAAAAAGTCGGTTGCAAAATCATCTTATGTAGGCAGAACATAGATGGTGGTCGTGTGCAAGTTTTATTCCAGAGTGAGTTTTCAAATATTTAAGTCACTTTCTTAATGTTAAGAAGAATTTCTGATTTCGTCTTATTTTAGCATAATTTAATTTAAAAATTATTACTTACATTTCCTTCTCGCTTCTCTTTAACTTTCACAGGGTTATCTTGATATAGAATTCAGGTTTAAGGGGAGTTGTGTATGAAAGTAGTATATTTACCCGATTTTCGATATAAGTCGTTTTCCGAAGGGTTTATCGAAATTTTTGGCTCGACAAGACGTAAATAATAATTTTCAGCGCCTTTTTACGTTGCTATAAATTCACTGCCTTCATTATTTCTGGAGCACTGATGGAAGAAACTAACTTTTTTTCTTCTTACCTTCAACCAGTATGCCTAAAATAACGAACGCAGTGAATTCGTAACAATGTAAGGTGTTCAGAAAAATTTCCAAAAATCCTTTGTGAAACAAGTTGTGACAAATATGTAAATATACGGTTTCCGTACACCATTCCACTTAAAGGCAAACAGCTCAACCCTACGGTACTCAAATTTGTCTTCAGCGGAGTTGATATGTATTGAATGAAAACGTGTTCATTAGATTTGATACATTCGGTAAAGTTACATTTAGTGAGCGCTTATCATGTAAACCCATTTTGCATCCCCCCCCCCCCCTCCAAATGTTACAGCGTGAAGAGAAGCAGTAAGGATATAGCCGTGTACTCTTTCAACCCGTTGCTATAGTTTTGTCTTGTAAAATACTCTAAATCACATGCATATAACTATTTATGGCTAAAATGGTTATTGTGGTGTTATCCTTTGACGTTGAAACGCCAATTTATCGCAAATAACAACATGGAAATATCTACTGTCTAGATAACGTATTACTGAAAGAAGATCGGCAAATCTTCAACGTTGTGACTCGGTGGAATGATAGGTTTTTCAACGCCAGGGTTGATTAGCAAGTCAAATGAATGAAAATCCTCCGTGTGATACGTCTCTAAAACCCGCCGTTTATTGACGAACTCTTGCATAAATTTATTAATGACGCAGCGGGCTGTCTGCGTTTGTGAACAAATGCTGTTGCACTTGGGAATCCTCTGAAGAATTGTGTTGCATACGTGCCTGTCTGTTTTACGACAGATCAGTGTTGTAGACGTAGTCAGCGTTTTTGATATCCCGTCTCTCTTTCGAAGTTAATCCTATTATTCGTTTTTCATAACCGGGTGTGTCTTGTCTTCCTGTAACATGTCTAACTCGTATCCAGGTGTTGGTCGTGTATTAGATCCCAATTGCTGCTTTGGGGGCCGTTTTTTTTTCTCGCCTTATCACACCAGGGGTAACGATGTTCTTAAATAAGTACCTTTCACAGTTCCTCCCTAATTACGAGTAGATTAAAATGCTGGTTAGCCCACACACATAAAATAAGGTAATAGTAACTGTCAATATTATTATATTGATATCTGAATTTCATCATTTATGTTATTTTTCCTTTATCTATTAACCACAAACTACCAGTTTTTATTTTTTTAATTCTTTAACTTCTGTATTTTCGCTGTGAAAACAAATGAAAATCGCTCCAGTGGTAATCAGTGCCTGATATCTGATTGTTATGATGACTAGATATCACTGATTCATATATGCGATTCCCACTGAATGTAGAGAATTCCACTATCGTTAGTCACTTGTTCACTGTTAATTTGCTTGATTCGCCGGTTGGTTGTAGCTTATCATCTGACTTTCAGTGAGTGGCATATGGCATATCGCTTACTGATATCACTGACCAAGACTTAGTGTGTATTCATGTTGAGAATTAGTTTCTTTTATTGTCGTAGGTGTCACAAAACTGATATTTTCCAGGCTGTGAAATTCGTTTCAATAAGATAACGCATTTCAGAATCTTCCGGTGGTGGAATGGGTTTGTTGTTTTACGTTGGAACTAATGACGGTTGAGTTCCTTCGGTGCCTTGCAAGTGGTGATTTTAAAAATCTCTTTGTAATGATACGGCTGGCCATCTCGTTTTGTTATTAAAAAAAAAAAAAAAAGGCAGAAATTAAAACTGATAGAGCTTCAAATAAGGCTCGTCCTGTCCTTGACTCAGAGTGATACATGTTCCCTTGGCAGGTGGCATGAAAATAAGTCTCGTCCTGTCCTTGACTCAGAGTGATACATGTTCCCTTGGCAGGTGGCATGAAAATTAGACTCGTCCTGTCCTTGACTCAGAGTGATACATGTTCCCTTGGCAGGTGGCATGAAAATAAGTCTCGTCCTGTCCTTGACTCAGAGTGATACATGTTCCCTTGGCAGGTGGCATGAAAATTAGACTCGTCCTGTCCTTGACTCAGAGTGATACATGTTCCCTTGGCAGGTGGCATGAAAATCATTTTTGCACCATTTCCACCAATGTGCTCTCAATGTTGCTCATAAATGTGTTTCTGCTATCGTGGTGCACCTAAGTTTGAGAGCAGGGGTAAAACGTCTGAAACGGTCAGATTTGTGAAAATTGCCAGCTGTCTTAGGCCGTGTCCGAATTGACAAATTTCGTTATTTCGTTATTTTGTAAATTCGTGATTTTGTAGGTTTTAAATTCCGACGTTGTCGACAGTCACTAGTTTAGCACTCGCGGCAACACATTATTACATTAACAGTGCAAAATATTTTATCTAAACTTAATGCTTAAAACAGACGTAATATTTCTATAGTCATCACTGAAATACTACGAATACGTTAATAAAAAAATAATAAATCATGCAATAACGACTTTTAAAAATGGTTTTTGCGATTATATATACACATATATATGTGTATATATATCACAACACTTTATTGCTTTTTAAAACATGCCTAGTGTATTTTATGTATAGTTGAAGCCGTGAACATAAAGATAGTTCAAATTATAGTCACTAAAATAAACTAGTAGTTCAAATACAGTTAATTTTTGGGAAATTCACGTGCTTCAGACTTTTCCACAGCCCTTAAAACCATGACGCTCAGCATCTCAAGTTGGCACGCACAGTAGTTGCTCCAGTCAGTGGCGGAGGCAGAATTTTTTTTGGGTCTGGTGCTGGGAAAGAGGGTCTCTTCATTGATAAAGAAGCGCCTAAAAATCTTTTTGGAGCTGTAGACCAACACGGGATGTAGAAACCTGTATTTTTGTCTTTTACTTATCTTTGTCTGGTAATATTACTAATAACTGAATGTATTTTGTTTAATGTGTCCTTCATATTTCTGGGTGTGGGCAGGGGTTCGAACCCAGAACCCCATCCCCTCTGGGGCTACGGTGGATGAGCGATTCGCCTGCTCGCCTCCCACCAAGGCGATCCGTGTTCAATCCCCGGCCGGGGTAACTCCCGGATTTTCGCATGTGGGAATCGTGCCGGACGACACCGCTGGTCTGCGGGTTTTCTCGGGGATCTTCCGTTTCCCTCCGCCCTCTCATTCCGGCGCTGTTCCATACGTCAGTCACTCTCTCTCTTCGCTCACTACAGTAGTAAAAATAGGTCGGGCGCAGCTGGGCGTGAAGTGGTCGCCGACAGATTACGGTAGCCGCGCGACCGGATGCTATCGTCAGGCGGCCCTCGTTTACATACCACGGTATTTGACCTTCGCGACCTCCGGCGTGTCTGCCCCATGGAGGTATTAGTCTATGGAGTGGAAGCCGAGACACGAAAGTGAAGCCGAAAATGAAAGACAAGGGCAGGGCTAGTAGTGGCAAAAAGGTGCATGTTTTACGTTGTTTACTATGTAACTTTTGCCACTCATAATATGGCGGCTGACGTAAACAATCGGTCTGCGCATGCACAGTTGAAAAAAGTCAGGCAAGGCATTGTCTTCACTTGATAAACGTAGAGAAGATAGACTGTTGCCACTCCATCATCTATTACCTCCATGGTCTGCCCCAGTCTACCGGCTGGCTGGGATTGCCGTCTAGCTGCGCCCAGACCTGCCTGCCGCTTTTTCGGAATATCACCGCTAGATTCACCAGTGGTGAACCATAGACAAAATATGAGGCAGATCGCTTATTCGTCTTCTGCGCATGTACCTAACATTCTGATCTGAAAATTTAATGATATTTTTATTTTTATTTTTGTTGTAATTGTTATGAACCACTGTGCGTCGATTAAGTGCGTGTGTGTATTGTGTGCCGTTTCAATTTTTCACCCATTGTAATATACTGCTCAAAATAGAGAATGAATAGAAGCACATATTACAGAAGGTCAAACGCATTGTCAACTGTCGTGAATATAGCATTTATTCTTGTAGTTAGTGTGAGATTAACAAAATCCTACAACTGAAGTTTAATAAGCACCAAAAGTTTTACAGTGAAGTGTTTTGGGGAAAAAAAAGGGGGGGGGGATAACGGTCTACTTTTTTCGGGCTCCCCTTGGAAATCACAGCTCTTCATTGTCTAAATTTTGCGTGATATGCTATAGTAAAATGTGACTCTGTACCTCGTGGTCTTGCGGTAATCATAGTATATGGACGAAGTTGTGTTATCTTTGCATACATGGCTCTTTTCTTCCAGAGTGGAGGTCGAAAGGATAACCAGAGTTAGGCTAGATCGTACAAAAATTACTGGAATCTATAATTTAATGATGCTTTTTTTAATTATTTTGGTTTTACTATAGCTGAACCGCACAAGCATATCTTAATATGACTATAGGGCGGAGAGAAAAACAGGTCCTGAGTGGTTGATAACTCGCAGCCTGCAAATAAAAGGACTTCATAGGATTATTTTATTTGTAAACTCGGAAATATTTTGAGAGTTAATGCGTAGCTGGAATTTATGAAAAATAACTGATAGATATTTCTTAAACGCTTGCAAGTAAGGAGTAATGTTTATCATTATATTTCCAGGCTTAGTTACTCTATGAAATACAATTTAATTTTCACTATACTTCCCAAATAAAGAGCTAATGACCACACACCCAGTTTCAACCGAGACACGGGATACGAGGTGATTTTATTTCTGTATGTCCATAAAGTAAGCAATTTTCTCCTTTCGATTAATTACCAAACGGACATATACACAAATGAAATACAGACCACCGGTTTGCCAGGAAAATATAGTATTCTCAACGGTGATTCATCTTAATTTCCCTCGCCTTAATTAATTAGTTCGTAACAGTGAGTATCGTTCATGCGCGGTAATACAAAAATAAACTTGTCATCGTGCCGGACTCTTCGTTTCGATGTGATAACAGACGAACGCTAGGCAAATATGGCAACACGAATAGCAGCAAATTTATTTGTGTACTTATTTATTTATTATAAAATACTCCAGAAACCTCTTACATGTTCAAGGAACAATGGGGTATGGAGGGATGTCATTATAACAGACACAACACAGCCCAAAAATACATATACAAATAAATAAGTAATTATAACACATAAATTACACAAGTAAAATTTGTAGCACCTGTGAATAGTGATTGCAATTACAATACCATCTTAAAAAATAAAACGGTACATACAAAAAACAAAATTTTAATTACTTATGACGTATAAGTTCAATAAATATTTCATACAAATTTATATAGTTGTCATGCCTATCCAATTGATTTAAATGTGTTACAACAGGAAATATATTCATCTAAATTATAAAAAGGATTGTTACACAAAAAATTTTTACATTTGTTTGAAATAAATTTTTATTTGAATAACATAAGCTCTTGTACTCCTTAGGTAAAACATTAAAATTTTTCGTAACTGATAAATATGCAAGCTTTTGATATAAGGTTAATAATGTAATAGATAAAGGTATATTTTGCTATAGTGTATTTCATAATTATGCACATCACAATTTATTTTAAATTTATGAAAATTTTCTGAGAAATGTAAAAATGCTCTGTTTATGTACAGTCCTGTTAATGTAAAAATTGTTTCATCTTTGAATAAATGTATAGAAAATGCGCTCATTTTTTTATTAGACATAATACTTATAGGTTTCTTTTGAAGGATAAAAACCTTTCTGGCATCTACTAATTCGCCTCAGAAAATTATCCCATACGACATTACAGATTGAAAATAGGCATAATAAACTGTTTGAGGTTATTTTATAAAGAGACCTAAGAGAATAGCATGCTGCACTGAGTTTATCTGCGATACACATGATTTTTCCACTTTAAATTTTGATCAATAAATAACCCTAAAAATTTAGTAGAATTCACATTTTTTATATCATTATCTCTGCATGTAACTTTGACATTAATATTTACAATATTTTTAGTGAAAAATTTTACTACATTTGTTTATCAAAATTTAAGGCCAACTTATTCACTGGAAAATAACAGTTGGCTAATTTATAACACATTTCATAAACTTTAATTTCAAGTACCAAATGTGATTCAGTAGTAATTAATAAACTAGTGTAATCTGCAAATGAAACCGTTTTTACATTATGGCCTAGATAAGCTGGTAATTCACTAACATATACCTTCTAAAAATGTAGTGGTCCAAGAATTGATCCCTGGGATACTCCATATTTTATTACTTCTGAACTTGGTGTTATTTCCCGATTTAACTCGTGTTTTGTCATTACAACTTTTTGACTTCTATTCATCGAATATGATTGAATTAATAAGTTAAAGTTTTCTCTAACACCATAAAAATATTTTTTTTATTAAAAATCTTATGGTGTACACAATTAAAGTCTTTGTATAAATCACAGAATACTCCTTCTGCAAGCTGCTTATTATCTAATATATTTAATATATTAGTTGTAAGGTCAAAAGCGGCATAAATATTTCACAGTTCCTTCCTAAACCCAAATTGAGATGAAGATATTATATTGAAAGATTCCAAATGCTTCACTTATCTTAAATAAATTACTTCTTCTAAAATCTTGAAGGAAAAAAAACTGAGAGTAATGATATAGGTCTATAGTTATTCGCATTTTCTTTGCTACCCTTTTTATGTATCGAATTTACAATCGCCACTTTTCAGCCTTTCTGGAAATACACCAGTAGCTATCATAGAATTACAGATATAACTTAAAGGTTCACTTATCAGTAAAGCACAAGTTCTCTTGATAGTTCGGTATTCCGTCCGAAATTAACGAGACAAGTACTTTTTGAGACGTTAATAAATTACAGAAGTCGCTGCGTAATTAAAAGTTTCAGAGTTCCCTGTAATTTAAAACACGTCTTGTGAATAAAGCTATATTAAACTGCTGAAGTCCTTTGTTCGTATTCTCTACAGTTTGAAGTAAATTCAGTGTTGAAGGCGCTTCAGTCACTTATACAGGATGCTGTGGTTTCTCGTAGGAGGACCTCACAGTATTTTTTCTCTCGCGGTCTTTGTCGCGTGCCTGTGAAGACGACAACGTTAATCTCTGCTCATTCCACCGTTAACTCGACTGTCTTACAAAACGTCCACTGTCGACCGACTCGGTGCGTGGTTTTTCCTACCACGATCATGTTCTTTGTCGGTTCATGGGGCTTTCCTCTCCGGAGAGAAGCGGTTTTGCAGCTCTAGCAGGAGCCTTATTAAACATATGTGTGGCCTGCAAGTGCGGAGGCACTAAGGATGACACAGGCATGCACAATATATGCATCATCGTCTTTACACGATACCACACTGGCGCGCAGCCTTCTCTCTGAACCTCGTATATGTGGGGTTTTCAGGGATGCAGGAATTAAGGTAGAGTTGGGTTTCACATCGCCATGCTTCTTAAAAAATCCTGTTCAGGGATTTTACGCATTAAATTGGTTGTGAAGACGCCCAGTTTCACTTTTAGAACAAACACATTTGTCTCGGAAAATGAAAACTGAAACTATCGTTCAAATGTGATAAGTCCTTTGAGTGTGTTTTAAAAACGTGTATCTTTCAGAAATGTTTGGCAGAAAGCGACAAAAATGTTTTTTTTTTTTTTTCTAACTGTCCTCACAGTTTTATAGCCTTGGTGGAATGCCTAGACCGCCCAATAGGGTGTCGAACTCACGTGAAGGTTTTTTATTTAAAAAGGGCACAGCATTTTTCTAGTGACGGCTGCACTCGTGTAGCATTTGATAAGCATTTAATAATGACTGTATTCATGTGTTAGTTTAT
Source organism: Dryococelus australis (assembly GCA_029891345.1). NCBI lineage: Eukaryota > Metazoa > Arthropoda > Insecta > Phasmatodea > Phasmatidae > Dryococelus > Dryococelus australis. The sequence goes on along the minus strand of CM056996.1, from coordinate 112,615,984 downwards.
ATTTTTCCCTTATGTGAACTTCCTAGTTTGAATGCTCCCGAAAAAAAAAAAACAGGCGATTTTAGCTGTGATATTTAGGCACAGAAATCCCGGCATTGGAAAGTTAAATTAATACGGACATAAATCACGCTAGTTCACGCTGGTATCTATGCTACTTACGGGTTTGAGTGAAAGAGTTGTCACAAGAATCCAGGAAGCTCCATAATATAGAATTACAATTGTAAACTGCACTGTACAGTGTAGTGGTGTTGGATGAAACGTTGTTTTTGTGTATACTGTGGAAACCTTGATAATCTGCGAAGTCGTACAGCATTCAAGTTAATCTACACGTGTATTATTTACCGGCCATGCCACACTTTTGTGACTTAATTTTACAACTCTTAATATTGTCTGACCTACCTGGCGTACTTACCGGATTAAACTACTTAAAAGTGTCTATTCGGTGGTTGAAAATATTTCGTAGGCTGCACAGTCAATATATATGTTGAATTACAAATAAAATTGCTTGGCAATACGCAAGTTAAAAAGTATATTTTCTCTTGTAAACATTTTGAAGTTCTGGTACATACTTGACGCAAAATTTTGAAACACATGCACCTGTTACTAATACACACTTACAATGCTGATTGTAAAGATTTTATGTCCCCGCTCCCTTCTCCTACCAAAAATAAATTCTTTCTAAACTTACGTTTCAAGAATTTTGGAGTACAATTGTACATTTGCGCATGTTGGGGCAGACATTTATTGTATTTGGTGTAATTTCAATAATATTTGAAAAGGAAACATTTAGTTATAAAATAAATATACACTCTTTAACCAGGTAGTTTAAATGCAAGGGACGTTCTTTAAAATATCTGTATGAACTGCGGCGTATTGACTCTCTAGAGACTTCGAGGAGGCTAGTGCAGAGAAGAGTGGAAGCACTTAAACGTGTACAAAGAAGGAAATGAAAAGAATCTGTAGATGTATATGCGTGCAATGATGTGCCTGGTAGAGTTGAGAAAAGGACAGTGTCGAATATGCCGAGGAAAAGGCAGAGATATGGACTCGTTTCTGCATTGTTGCCTTTGATGGAACGGTCACAGAAAACGTTGGTAGAGAGAGAAGGCGAATTTTAGTCGACTGTTTAGAAGCCGAGAAAAGATTACGCTGGAACAAACACAACGGTGAATGTTTTTGAGCAGTTAAAAAAGTCGGTTGCAAAATCATCTTATGTAGGCAGAACATAGATGGTGGTCGTGTGCAAGTTTTATTCCAGAGTGAGTTTTCAAATATTTAAGTCACTTTCTTAATGTTAAGAAGAATTTCTGATTTCGTCTTATTTTAGCATAATTTAATTTAAAAATTATTACTTACATTTCCTTCTCGCTTCTCTTTAACTTTCACAGGGTTATCTTGATATAGAATTCAGGTTTAAGGGGAGTTGTGTATGAAAGTAGTATATTTACCCGATTTTCGATATAAGTCGTTTTCCGAAGGGTTTATCGAAATTTTTGGCTCGACAAGACGTAAATAATAATTTTCAGCGCCTTTTTACGTTGCTATAAATTCACTGCCTTCATTATTTCTGGAGCACTGATGGAAGAAACTAACTTTTTTTCTTCTTACCTTCAACCAGTATGCCTAAAATAACGAACGCAGTGAATTCGTAACAATGTAAGGTGTTCAGAAAAATTTCCAAAAATCCTTTGTGAAACAAGTTGTGACAAATATGTAAATATACGGTTTCCGTACACCATTCCACTTAAAGGCAAACAGCTCAACCCTACGGTACTCAAATTTGTCTTCAGCGGAGTTGATATGTATTGAATGAAAACGTGTTCATTAGATTTGATACATTCGGTAAAGTTACATTTAGTGAGCGCTTATCATGTAAACCCATTTTGCATCCCCCCCCCCCCCCCCTCCAAATGTTACAGCGTGAAGAGAAGCAGTAAGGATATAGCCGTGTACTCTTTCAACCCGTTGCTATAGTTTTGTCTTGTAAAATACTCTAAATCACATGCATATAACTATTTATGGCTAAAATGGTTATTGTGGTGTTATCCTTTGACGTTGAAACGCCAATTTATCGCAAATAACAACATGGAAATATCTACTGTCTAGATAACGTATTACTGAAAGAAGATCGGCAAATCTTCAACGTTGTGACTCGGTGGAATGATAGGTTTTTCAACGCCAGGGTTGATTAGCAAGTCAAATGAATGAAAATCCTCCGTGTGATACGTCTCTAAAACCCGCCGTTTATTGACGAACTCTTGCATAAATTTATTAATGACGCAGCGGGCTGTCTGCGTTTGTGAACAAATGCTGTTGCACTTGGGAATCCTCTGAAGAATTGTGTTGCATACGTGCCTGTCTGTTTTACGACAGATCAGTGTTGTAGACGTAGTCAGCGTTTTTGATATCCCGTCTCTCTTTCGAAGTTAATCCTATTATTCGTTTTTCATAACCGGGTGTGTCTTGTCTTCCTGTAACATGTCTAACTCGTATCCAGGTGTTGGTCGTGTATTAGATCCCAATTGCTGCTTTGGGGGCCGTTTTTTTTTCTCGCCTTATCACACCAGGGGTAACGATGTTCTTAAATAAGTACCTTTCACAGTTCCTCCCTAATTACGAGTAGATTAAAATGCTGGTTAGCCCACACACATAAAATAAGGTAATAGTAACTGTCAATATTATTATATTGATATCTGAATTTCATCATTTATGTTATTTTTCCTTTATCTATTAACCACAAACTACCAGTTTTTATTTTTTTAATTCTTTAACTTCTGTATTTTCGCTGTGAAAACAAATGAAAATCGCTCCAGTGGTAATCAGTGCCTGATATCTGATTGTTATGATGACTAGATATCACTGATTCATATATGCGATTCCCACTGAATGTAGAGAATTCCACTATCGTTAGTCACTTGTTCACTGTTAATTTGCTTGATTCGCCGGTTGGTTGTAGCTTATCATCTGACTTTCAGTGAGTGGCATATGGCATATCGCTTACTGATATCACTGACCAAGACTTAGTGTGTATTCATGTTGAGAATTAGTTTCTTTTATTGTCGTAGGTGTCACAAAACTGATATTTTCCAGGCTGTGAAATTCGTTTCAATAAGATAACGCATTTCAGAATCTTCCGGTGGTGGAATGGGTTTGTTGTTTTACGTTGGAACTAATGACGGTTGAGTTCCTTCGGTGCCTTGCAAGTGGTGATTTTAAAAATCTCTTTGTAATGATACGGCTGGCCATCTCGTTTTGTTATTAAAAAAAAAAAAAAAAAGGCAGAAATTAAAACTGATAGAGCTTCAAATAAGGCTCGTCCTGTCCTTGACTCAGAGTGATACATGTTCCCTTGGCAGGTGGCATGAAAATAAGTCTCGTCCTGTCCTTGACTCAGAGTGATACATGTTCCCTTGGCAGGTGGCATGAAAATTAGACTCGTCCTGTCCTTGACTCAGAGTGATACATGTTCCCTTGGCAGGTGGCATGAAAATAAGTCTCGTCCTGTCCTTGACTCAGAGTGATACATGTTCCCTTGGCAGGTGGCATGAAAATTAGACTCGTCCTGTCCTTGACTCAGAGTGATACATGTTCCCTTGGCAGGTGGCATGAAAATAAGTCTCGTCCTGTCCTTGACTCAGAGTGATACATGTTCCCTTGGCAGGTGGCATGAAAATTAGACTCGTCCTGTCCTTGACTCAGAGTGATACATGTTCCCTTGGCAGGTGGCATGAAAATCATTTTTGCACCATTTCCACCAATGTGCTCTCAATGTTGCTCATAAATGTGTTTCTGCTATCGTGGTGCACCTAAGTTTGAGAGCAGGGGTAAAACGTCTGAAACGGTCAGATTTGTGAAAATTGCCAGCTGTCTTAGGCCGTGTCCGAATTGACAAATTTCGTTATTTCGTTATTTTGTAAATTCGTGATTTTGTAGGTTTTAAATTCCGACGTTGTCGACAGTCACTAGTTTAGCACTCGCGGCAACACATTATTACATTAACAGTGCAAAATATTTTATCTAAACTTAATGCTTAAAACAGACGTAATATTTCTATAGTCATCACTGAAATACTACGAATACGTTAATAAAAAAATAATAAATCATGCAATAACGACTTTTAAAAATGGTTTTTGCGATTATATATACACATATATATGTGTATATATATCACAACACTTTATTGCTTTTTAAAACATGCCTAGTGTATTTTATGTATAGTTATTTGTTTTAAAAGTCATTTTATTTTCGCATTCGCGCATGTGTTATTAAGGTAAAAACACACATGGCGCTGATTTTGTCATTTTGTACTTTTGCTAACATCCACTAGATACAAAATACGAAATACCAAATTACCAAATACATCACCATTTTTGTATACAAAATCGGGTCGCGTGATTATTTTGTCAACAAAATCTGCCAATTCGGACGCGGCCTTAATTTGGTCGGCGGTATTTTTGCCTGTGCCTCTCAGGGGTCTTGCGTTCGGCGTCCATTTGACGGAAGTGCAGGCTTTTTGGCCACAGACGGTAATAACTTTATAAAAAATGTTAGCAGTTTGTCACATTTCATGCGTGGAATACACAGACTTCGACGTTGATCGACGAAACGATAGCTCCCCGTTTAAGAAAAGCAATCAACTATCAGGAAAGAGCTTCCGCAGTGCTTCGGTCGACAGTCCATATTTTTTTTTTTGGATGGGAGTGTACATGCTAATCTTTCGCGGCGTGTAAAGGCAGAGGTGTCTCCTTACGTTTTGTTCAACCTTGAGATTTCGCAAGGTCTTTCTTCGAACCTATTTCTACTGTTTCGTGTATTTTGTCATATGCTGTTCACGGTAGAATGAGCACTTTTGAAAGCCCTGCTTGATATCTACTTGTATGCTCTTTGTGTATTTTTCCGCTTTATGTAAAATTAACATTGTCATAGGTCTTATCACTTTATTCATGCGTCGATCAGATGGAACTGCGGAATTATCAGCAAAGTAAATATGTTACAAATTTGGTCAATTTTACACTTCAATGCATAAAAAATTAAACAGAAAGCGAAAGAAATTATTTAAGTTATCACAAATGATTACCTCGCACTTTTTATCCGATGTTAAGCTGTGGTATTACTTTCCATCCATCATTACCAACTTTACTAGACGCATGTCATTCAATGCGCCCGTTGAGATATATGCAAGCAAGGGTAGTGGCTTTTTTCTAAGGTTGATTTCAAGAGTGCTCCAGTTTATCTTTCTAAGGGGAATGGTGCACGAAAACCGTATACTTACATAATATTTGTCACAACTTGTTTCACAGAGGATTTATATTCGATTTTAATATGTGGAACTACTTTCCATCCATTTTTACCAACTTTACCGGGGCATGTCACTCGGTACGTCCGTTAAAATATATGCAAGCAGGGGCAGTGCCTTTTTTTCTAGGGTTGACTTCAAAAGTGCTCACTTTATCGTGAACAGCCTTTTAGTACGACAGCCATCTGGCAACCCTGCCAAGGGACGAGAGCCGGGCCTACAAATGCTGCTCGAACGTTCGGCGGAAGAGCAGGCGGCCTGGCCGGTCCCTTGTTTATTCATGACCGAGGCTGGGAAGCCTCTCGCGACCTTGACCTTATCCTCAACCTAACTCCATTTTCCCCCGCGACACGCATGTGGGCATAGCATAAGCGGCGAGCCGGGGTCCCCATCTCCGGACGTCCGGTATTCGCCAGGCGACGTTGTCGGCTCGAGCGTGCATATGCGCCACATGCTTTGTTCCAAGTAGCCAGCACTCGACACTCGCACTTACACTCCCTCATAGACGTGGGCGATACGAGCCATTTTATTGATTCAAAAAATTTGGATCAACTCTACTAGACGAGTCGACTCACTGGTTCGACTCTCAAGATTCGAGACTTCTCGAGGACTCTGAGCTGTATTGATCAACAACACACACAACACACACACACACATCACACAGTAGGTTCGGCCCACCACGGCTCACAGAGAATCGTTGATCGTTGCCGAAAAGCTGTGTTGCAGTGACATGTGATAGGCGAGAGGCAAACAATACGAATATAGTGGGAAATTAAGATATTAGAATGTAATAATACAAGTTTTTACGAGATTCCAAACGCTTATTTTGTCACATATACACTCGTTTTAAAATAATGGCTGCCGTATGCATGAACATTTTATTTATTTATTTTAAATTGTAACAGAAATTAAAAAAAATATATAGGTATATAATATGAGGATGTACTTAGAAAATGGTGATTTCATTCAAAGTTTTGTATTTAACAATGGACAATGTATTAAAAAATACTCTAGAATAAACTCTTACATAACAAAACATCAATAACTCTAACAAAAATAAAAAAAGTAAAAGTGTTTTCAAAACAATGCTCGTACTATAAAAATGAACTAATACTACACATGAGAGTTAAAAACTATTCACGACTCAGTGTCTGGCACATCATAGCAACTCGCAACTCGGAGTCTTGGCGAAAATATCGAGTCACCGGCAGACGAATGTTTCGAATCACTCTTTCGTATTTGTGAGTCGACTCAGTGTTTCGAATCACTCACCCAGTGCCAGCACGTTTACTCCCTACTTATGGAACTATCGTCACTCGCACTTTTCAAAACAATCGATACCGTCTGCAATCGATTGTTATTCTGCATAAACAAAATGATATTTACTTAAAAATCAATTTATTCATTAATATTTACATTTCAATTAGCAATTGATTGATTAGTAGAGATGATGATGGAAATGATAGTAGGCTAATGTATGAAGAGAGTCAGATATAAATTTTTTCTGAAATCAACAGTTTGAGCTTGGAATTTTAGCAACGTTTATTTTAAAATTATGAATTAATAATTTCTGAAATTATACATATATCAAATATTCACTGGAAATACTTTACAATGAAAGAATACTTGTTCCTGTTCCATTCCACTGTTTTCTATGATGTAGTATTGCTTTATAAATTCGTAAATTATAATGCGTAACCCAAAATATGCTGATACATGTGTGTTTAATAAAGTCACACGGAGAAGAATGAAATTAAGGCGGTTTATTTATTTTTCCTGATGTTAGAAAACAAACAAAAATATGATGGTTGTAGCGAGCACGGATAGAGAATGCATGAACACACACTCGTAAACAAACACTCGCACTTGTACTTACACTCGCTCTCGAAGAACATTTGGAACAGCACTCTCTGACGTCACTGCCTCGTGAGAGTGCGTGAGAGTGCACATTCTTGCTATTTGGAACACGGCCAAATACTAAGTATGAGTAAGGTTGATTCTACTCAAGTGGGAAAAAAAACGAGTTTTCGTATGGGACAGTTCGGCATAGAGATTATTTTCACCGCTATGTGCGCAGTGTTCCAAAGATGTAACCTATAACTAGAATTTTAAGCTACGTGAATAATAAAAGCGAATGATCTTACTTTGTTATGTAGTTAGTTTATATTTTATTTATGATAATTGCTGTTATGTTGTTTGTTTTTTTACGTAGAAAATATTGAAACTCTGGTACACTTGCGACACTAACGCTTACCTAGTGGCAAAAAATTTTGGTTGTCAAACTAAAATAGTTGAGCTTCCCAACCTGTGTAGAATAAACCTTAGTATGAGGTAGACCGCTTATTCGTCTTTTGCGCATGTACCCAACACTGACCTACACCAAACCAACACACCTTAGGAAGTCACGTGGTCAACAATGACGAACGTGTTTGTTTGTGTACTAATTTTCAAAAGACAAGCAGTATTATATGAATAAAATACTTTTGCCAATTTAAATTGAATCGATCAGAATTACAAATTTGTTACAGGAAGTATAAAAACAACTCAAAGTACATATTTACTAAAGAGTGTTCTAACCTCCAATCCAATCCACGCCGTTTTTGCTAGTCGTAGGCCTATAGGTAGAAAAGCAGTTCAATGTTGGGACACGTAGACTGGTTGTGCGCAGCCAGCGAGTTCGGTCTGCCTCGTATTTAGTATAATCATGTACGTCAGGCCTTTTGTATTAGCGTCTGCGAGCGTCCGTTAATTTTTGTCCCCCCCTCCCCCCAACCACTTCGATTCAAAACTTTCTCGAAAACCAGCGGGTTCCGGCCCAGTAGCTGCTTCGCGATGTGTTGTTAATGAATGATTGCTTCGTTAATTCACGATGGCAAAATTTGGACTAAAAAAAAATAATTAAGTTATTTTGTAGGCTGTTCACGGTTAGCTGAGCACTTTTCAAATCCGCTGAAGATCTACTTGTATGCATGTTATGTATTCTTCCGCCTTATGTAAAATTAACATTACCATGAGTCTCATCACTTTATTCATGCGTCGGTCAAGTGCAACTGTGAAATTATTAGAAAATTAAACGTTTTATAAGTCTGCAATGTTTTACACTGAGACGTAATAAAAAAAAATCAGAAAGTGAAAGATGTAATTTAAATTATCACAGATAGTTACCTATTACTTCTTATTTGATTTTAAAATATGGAACTATTTTCTATCCATCGTTACCAACTTCACCGGGCGCATAACTCAGTACGCCCGTTAAAATATGTAGAGGCAGGGGCAGTGATATTTTTCTAAGGTTGATTTCAAAAGTGCTCACTTTACCGTGAACATCCTATACCTGAACGTTTATCAATACCTAAATTTTCTGTTTTGTTATCCGTGTTCCATTCATGTAAGTGTTAGAATTAGTATATTTGTAAACATTTTATTTTCTAATAATTACACAGTCTCACTTGACTGACGCATGAATAAAACTAGTCGGTACATGGAAATGTTAATTTTACGTCTGGCGAAAGACTACACGGCGTCCATACAAGTAGATATCAAGCAGATATTCCAAAAGTACTCAGTTTACCGTGAACAGCCATTACGTATAAGTAAGGTCCACAAAAGTAGGAAATAAAGTTTGTTTACTTCACTACGTAATTGTACCAAATTTGCGTATGGTATAATTTCACATTTTAAATCTATAAATGAGTATGAGACTAATTAATAACTTGTTTTGCAGACTTTGTACCCGTAAGGGACCTATGGTTGGCCACGTAAAAAACCCGTTACAGATCCTGAATTCCGCTGTGGAAACCGCATGCCATCTGTCTATCCGTATTTCCATGATATTTTACCAGTTAATTAAATCGCCCAATATTTTGTTGACCTACTGGTACATGGCCATTTCGCGCGGTCAAGATTTTTAATGTCGCGTGTAGCAGTTTAAATTGATTATTGAAAATTTTAGGTAATCAGTTAGAAGCGTTTAGTAATTCGCACGTGCACATCCATTTACGCGTGTGTTCGAGCTGGGGGATTGGCTGAGAGTTACACGTGGCGCCAGTTTCGGCCAGTTGGGTCACTTCTGGGCGTGACTGTACGTTCAGGTTTGCTCATGGCTCGGGTTAGAATTTGAAATGTAAATGATTCCCCCTTGCATAAGACACAGATGGCGGGGGAATTTTCTTGGGCTTGCCTCTATTCACCCAGTTCTTTATCAGATGAAATTTACTTTTATCTTCCATTGTTCTCGGGCGTGGAAGGCGAGTCCTAGAAAATCAGGGTGTCGTAGTGCCAGGTGCGTTCGATGGCGTATTTCATCACATGTTCAAACGCGTCACCTGCTAGAATCACGAATTAAATAGCAATATCGCCTCCCACCAAGCCGATCCGGGTTCAATCCCGGCCGGGTCACTCCGGATTTTCGCATGTGGGAACCGTGCCGGACGATACCTTTGGTCGGCGTGTTTTCTCGGGGATCTCCTGTTTGCCCCCGCCCTTTCATTCCGGCACTGCTCCATTCTAATATCAATCGCCCTCATCGGCTCTCAAGACCTCGATGTTAAGAGCCGTCCAAATCTCTTCACTCGCTCACTCACTAAATAGCAATATTGCATTACGAGAAAAGCACGTAAGAATGCATTTTATTTTAAAGACATTTCTGTGCCAACTGGCTTTCTGTCTGCGGCTTTGTCAGCGTTTACTACACCAAGCAGCTACTCGTTCTTTTCACGTAAGGAACTCTTTGTACATCACATTCGTGGTTCTTCCCTAAATGCTTAGAATTACCAATTGTCACGTGATCTTACGTTGGAGAAGGCTACGTAAATATGACCACATGGAAAGCAGTCCTTCCACACAAATCTCTCACTGCCACATTTAGCGACTGTCCCTGGACCTCACTAACAGTCATAGCGGCACAGACTTTGAGGGGTAGTTGAAGTCTCGTAAGGCCATTGGTGCATGAAAGCAGTATATTTATATCATTTTTGTCATAACTTGTTTCACAGCGGATTTTTCAAAATTTTTGTCCCTTTTAGCACCTTCTTACATTGTTTCAAATGCACTATGTTCGTTATTCTCGGAGCACTGATTGCAGATAAGAAAACAAAAAGTTCTTTCTTTTCTTTCCATCAGTTCTCCGAGAAAAATGACAGCAATCAATATCTAACAACCTAAGAAGGTGCTAACAGTTGGGTTTTTTTTTCCGTGCCAAAAATTCCGACAAAACCTTTGGAAAACAAGTTATGACAAAAATCATATAAATATACTCCTTTCATGCACCAATAGCCTTAAATTCGAAACGTTATTTGGATAGAGTGAGGTATATGCGTATTATGAAACATTATTCTCCCCGTGCATATCAAGTGTAGATTGTGGCCTTGATTACTTCTCTTCGTCAGGCCTCCTCTTGGATCCTGGTACCATTGCAGCACATTGGCGGTAACATTAATGGGGCCCCAACCTTGAGTAAAATCTTGTGTGGTGATAGGCCAGGAGGATGGATGGCGTTTATGATATCCCAGGGTAATGGACTGCATCATCCATTTTTACATCTGTGTCCGTAGATTTGTACTCCATTTCTACCTCTTCTAACAACATAAGCATACTATTATTAACTGTACTCAAATCGATTAAAATATTCTTTTATGGCAGTATTTTTAACTATTTGTCGATTCATTTTAAAACTACAGAATACAGATAGTTTAAACTTATATTTGCCTTCTGAGCTTTTCTAGTTGTAATGCTACTGGAATAATTATAAGTAAAATTAAATATTATGATTATGAATTAAAACTAAGGCTTGTTGGAAAACAGGGTATAAAAAAGGCCTCGCCATTTTTATAATATGTTATTTTCACAGTACTCTACGTGATTTGCAAGATTATACTTCCGACAGTTCTGTTTCAAGACATGGTTACTGTGCAGTTGGAATGGGCACTATGCCCCGATTCACTCTTCATCGAGAATGACGTATTAAATTGTTAACCGCGGTATAAAATTTTTATCTAAATACGTACATAGAACCTCGTCAGAAAAATAACATAGCGCGATGTATTTCATTGACTATTTAATTATCGATCCTGCTCAGTTCTGACAACTTTTCTCTGCGACTGTTGGGGTTTGTTAGTGCATATAACGAGGTTCAATAATGGCATAGAAATCCTAATAAAACAAGTTCCACAGGAAACCGAAACGTAAAGCTGTAACACTTGAAATATTAACTTACGTACGTTGTCCAATATATGAGTTGTATGTATTAAAAAACATTTAGGCCTATGACTAGTCAATTTAGCTGCCGTTGCTAAGGAGTAGCGATCGTTATCAGCGAGATGGCTTCGAATCTCGGTCGGGCAATCACATGTACTACAATAACCGGAACAACACAGAGCCAGCCAAATCTTTAATTGCACAAAATAAACCTTACAATTTGGCGCAATGAACTGAGAACAACAAAATAATTTCGTTTCAACAACAAAATATTTAGGGCCTAACTGCTCCTATATATCCAGTCCATTTGGTTGAGCCAAACAAACGTTGTTTAATTCAACAAAAATGTGTTCTCAGTGCAGTACATATGTTGTTCGCTTGATTTTTTTACCATACAACTTTTATTTCCGATTGATGCTTTACCTTACGTTCTACTAAGGGGCCGCGGTGGTGTGGTGGTTAGGCTACTCACCTCCCACCTAGACGAACCATATTCGATTCCCGGTGGGGTAGTTCCTGGGATTCCACATATGGGGATCGTGTCGGACAACGCCGCTGTCCGGTGTGTTTTCTCGGGGATCTCCCTTTTATCCCGCCGTTTCATTCCGGCGCTGCTCCATATCCCTTCACTCATCCGCCCTAATCTCTTTACCCACTGACGTACGCTATGCTATAGGCTGTTCACTGAAAGAGCACTTTTGAAAGCCCTGATTAAGATCTGCTTGTATGCACGTTTTGTTTTCTTCCACCCTATGTAAAATCAACATTGTCATGGGCCTAATCACTTTATTCATGCGTCGGTCAAGTGAAACTATGAAATTTTTATAAAAGTAAACATCCTATGAATATGCTAATTTTTATACTCTGAGGTGTTAAAAAAACAGAAAGTGAAAGATATAATTTAAAGTGTCACACGTGGTTACCTAAAATGTTTTATTCAACGTTGACATACGGAACTATTTTCTATCCATCGTTATCAACTTAACCGGGTGCATGTCACTCAGGGTGCCCGTGAAAATATGTGCTGGCAGGGGCAGTGACATTGAACACCATTTAAAAGTATTTCTTCCTTTGGTAAAGGCTGTTCACGACAAAGTTAGCACTCTTGAAATCAATCTTAAAAAAAAAATCACTGACCCTACCTGCATTTGTTTAAACGGCCGCACTGAGTGACATGCTCCCAGTAAGGTTGGTAACGATGGCTGGGAAGTAGTTTCGTATCTTAACGTCGATTGAAAAGTGTTAGCCAACCATATCTGATAAATGAAATTATTTCTTTAGATTTCTGTGTTTTTTGGTGCATCAAAGTTCGAAAATGAGCAGATTAGTTATATATTTACTATTCTAATCATTTTTCAGTTTCACTTGACGGACGCGTAAATAAAGTGATGAGGTCCATGGCAATGTTAATTTTACATGAGGCGGAAGAATACACAACGTGCATACATATATATATCTTAAGCAGGGCTTTCAAAAGTGCTCATTTTACCGTGAACAGCCTATATTTGTAGCGGACTCCTGTATTTCTCCCTTTTGTGTAGTTACCTATGAGGAGGAGGAGCTCCGCGGGTTGATGACGGTACTTGTCCTTGGAAGCCGTCGCGTGGTGAAGAGGGCGGGCAAGAAGCCTTCCGTCGCTTTGGCGAAGCGACGTCGATACTTCTCTCCCTGCGGCGCTGATGTCAGAGACAGCAGGTCGTAGATCACGCTCGAGGTGATGGGTGGGCGAGCCTGTCTCATAGCTCTTCCTTCATACTCCCTCTCGCCTCTTTTTTCCCGTGTTTCAGATGTCTATATGCGACACGTAAGGGCGCCAGGGGTGCCCCCCCCCCCTCCCTGCTCCTATTTATAATGGCATATTCACACCCACCTAGCGAGATGGCGCGATGGTAAACCTTGGGTGCGTGAAGAGATTTGGGTGGCTCTTAACATCGGGGTCTTGAGAACCGCGATGTGAGTATGGATCGGCGCCGGAATGCGTGGGCGGGGGAAACTGGGAGATCCCCGAGAAAATTCCCGCAGATCAGAGGACATCGACCGGTACGATTCTCACATGCGATAATCCGGGGGCCGACCTTCCAGGAATCGAACCAGGTTTCGCCTTGGCGTGAGGCGAGGGGCCTAACTGCCACACTCACCGAGGCCCCGTGTAGACCTTGGGGACTTGCGTCCGGGGGAACCGGGGTTCGAATCCCTGCCGAGGCGGATGCTGTGACGGTTCCGTAACTGCATGTCGTGGATGGTCCTTTGCTCTGTCTCTAGTGACCTTCGCCGTCGACGGTCGACGAGACGTTGAGGCAGCCGCCTGCCTACCACTTCAACTGCGTTACGGTGGGTTTAAAACCCCTGTTGTTTTTTTTTTTTTTTTTTTTTTATATATAAAATTACGGAACCAGTAATCCTGCGTCCAAAATGCTTACCTACACTGAGAGAAAATCGAACAAAATACTTGTTTCTATAGGGCCAAATATATGTTTAGTTTCCCTAACGAAATATATTGTTGAGAAAAAAAAAATCCCAGCAAAATTACTTTTGTTCGTCTAACAAAATATATGTTTGAATAAACAAAATCTCTGCGTTGGGCCAAATAAAAAAATTAGCCTGTCAACCAAATATTTTGTTGAATCAACTGTATATATTCGTTTAGCCACTCATTTGACTGTCTTCGTTCGTAAATACGGCTGGAGAGTTTGTTTGTATTTTTTGTGACAGTTATGATAGTAACCGTGTTTGTTAGTGCATCTATTGATGCTTACCAATCGTATAAACAAAATAATAAAACAATGCAACAAGAAACTGAAGAAGCTGTAAAACTTGAAATATTTGTTCGCACACGTTGCCCAAAATTTGCAGTGTATCTATTTGAATCTTTCCGGCGTCATCAGTTGTCAGATTAGCTGAGATAACTGAGGCGTAGCGCTCGGACGCATGTGATCGCGGTTCGAAACTCGGTCGAACTTGCAAATTGTTATTATATCGGCCCAAACTGTTTAATGTACGCGTAGCTGAAGAAATGTTCAGTTGTGCCAACCAAATCTTACAGTTTGGGGCAACCTAATGAGAACAGCAAAATAATTTGGTTTCAGCAACATAAATATTTGATTGTTCCTATACAAACAAATGAATTGATGGCACCAAACAAATGTTGCTTGTTTCAACAAAACCTTTTTATCAGTGTACGAAGAAAAACACCACATCAGACTAGTCATGTATGATACATTCAAGACACCACGCACATTGGAAATACTATTTTAATGCCTTCCAACAAGGCTGAAAACAGCTTTTCAAGACTACTGTTTCACGTAGTATATAGTCCATTCTATTTTCAGGATAATCCTCCGCCTTGTGCAAACCAAGCTTATTTAAGTCTAGAAAATCATACCAAAGGACAATGCACCGAATTCGTGCGCAATCAGTTGTAATAATATTTTGCATGATGGAACTATTTCTTACTAGGCGCTACCAACACTTGTTTTCTCGATGTTATTTTTTCATATTCATTATAAATTAAATAATATATTTAAAATACAATTTTAACGAAAACTAAGATACTTATTCGTTAACGGGGGTATAAAACGCGTGCGACAAATTACATGTTTAGAAAATAACTAAACACGTCAGACATGGGGTAATTTTTCAAAGGTTTGATTCAAAGAGTGTGAAGAAACCGTGAATAGATTATACGAACTGCATTCATGCGAAACTACGACGGAGGAGTACATCAGACTATAATGCAGTGTCGCGTTTAAAAGAAGAAATGGCAGGGTAACCACTGACAGTCTCGCAGTTCCATTGTAACGAAGGGAACACAGCAAGAGAGTTTACAGACTTGCGCGTTGAGGCGATATTGCTTCATATGCACCGCACCGGCCGGCGTAATCGATAGCGCTTCAATGATTTTCTTCTCGCATACATACGAACCTACCTCCCAGACACCCGAATTAATTTATGGTTTCTGGTGTTACAATTAAGAAATGTTATTGTGTGTGCTTTACTTCAAGTCGACGTAGCACTCGTTCGTTATCGCAACCAATGAACTTAATGCTTTGTGATCGCCTGTATAAATAGCAACCTTTCATAACTTAGAACTGTAACATGGTTTGAAAAAAAATATTTTACCCTTAGTGAAAATAATTGAGCATTGACCCTGCATTGTACATTAGCTATGCACACAATTGTGTACACTGAGGCTGACTGTAACACAGAAGTTCCCGTGTGAACAGCGAAGGAATAATCCACCATCTCCCCCTTCTCACTCTTACATTACACACACTCTCTTCTAGTGTTTCAATCATTGTTTTAATAAAGATTATCCTTTCTCGACTTCTGTTATAGTCGAAGCCCATTTCGTGCTTCCTAGATTGCATGCAATTTCGCCCTTTTTATTCGAGGGGTTTTTACGGTGTCTATGACTGTCTGCCTCCTCCCCCCTCCCCTTTTTTAAGTTTACGTTAGCTAGTAAGCATGGGAAAAAATCAAGACCCCAATCCAACCAAGTTTTCCCAAACCCGCGATGTGTGTACCCCGTACTTAAAATATTTCCTTCATGCCTAAGTGTATGGGGTTCTGCCCTGAGAGGCACTTAGGTCACATTCCATCCTGCTTATGACTGTCGAGTCTCCTCTTAGTTTTAAGGTAAGCTAGAAAAAATCTGATGTGCGAGGTTTTCTTCGCCTCTCGCAACATGTGGCACAGCATCACTGCAATGCCACTTGTAGGCCTGGGCTAGAAATAATAAAATACAAGAGCACATGGGGAAGAGTTCGCCTTCTGACAAATAATCTTTCTGTCATAATGACGACGGGAAATTTCTTACGTGCACGTTATGTTAAGTTTATGTGATTTTATAACTAGACTTTTTTCAAGCAGGAATGCAAGACGTCACACAGTACGCCCGTTATAATATTTGCAGGCAAAGGCAGTGACTTTTTTTCTAAGGTTGATTTCAAAAGTTCTCACTTTACCGTGGACAGCCTATACCTACACTTTTCCCCTGCGGTGATTTTTAAGGCGGCCGCCTGGGTAGGCCGTCGAACGGCGTGCCGAGCTCCAGCGGAAAACATAAGAAACCGCCCAACGTGTCTGAGCGAGGTCTGCTTACGAATAGCATTTAAGAAACGTTACGCGTCTGTATAGGCCTACGTTTTCCAGTTCCTCCATTTCTCTCTGAAGCATGTTTTTGTAGTAGTGAAAATTTCTCAGACGGGTGTTTTCGCGGTAATTTTTTAGGTATAAACATTTAGGTTCAAAACATTAAAAAATGAGGCAATGAGAGAGTTGATGAGAACGTCTCGGTCGCCCCTAACGCTCCCTCGCCTTTATGCCTCAGACGTGGAAAATTCCATCAACCAGGCAGCCACTTTAACGAAGCTGTGCGCCCCCGTCAAATTGTGATTTAAAACGATTTCATGCGTACCGTGTGTTGCCTACACCCGTCAGGCAGCACACATTCCGTTTTGAGAGTTACGCATGAATTTATGAAAACTGTTCACCTGAGAGAGTTCCAACAAGATGGCTTTTCGTGTTCATTCAGACGTGCTGATTCATAAGACGTCTTCGAAATCGTGTACATCTTAGGACTACAAATTTTCACCCGAAAATATTGTGCCAGCGCTCATTTTCACCACGAAGGGGTATGATATTGCCAACCGCGTTTTCAGAGGTACGAGATCTCCGTTCTACAAAACATCGTTCCCTCATATCGTGCTTAACTGCAGGTTGTTTATGATATTTTAAAACAAAAAGAAATCTGTTTTGGGAGTCGCATAACTCTCTTAGAAAATATTTTTAAAGGAAAGGTGGGATTATAATTTTTTCGTAAGCAATAACATGGCGTTGTTCCAAAAAATCATGTATATTACAAACTGAAATATAAAACTCAACAGCTTTGTGACTTAAAAAGTTTCTTGGATGCTTTTCGTAAGCCAAGACTAGTTAAACACATTCGACGGTTTTCAAATAACAGCTTCATTACTAAAGGCCCCCACACAGTTATGCGGTCTGGTCAGACGGCATTTTAAACACGGATGTGAGACCACGTTGGTTTGAACCCGCCCACCTCTGTCGGAGAATCGGCTAATCACAGCAGCCCTTCTGTATCGTAAGTAGACTGCAAATGGAAGTCACGTCAATTGAGGTTATGCTCTCGTGTTGAAGTGGTAAAGCCTAGGCTACAATCACCGTAGCGTTCCCGTAACAAAATAACAGTGGCGTTACCGTGGAAGTATGAAAATTTACTGGCTACATCCGCAGTAAGAAAAAACTGTTACGCGGGCAATGACAAACGAGCACAAAAAAAAAAAGACAAGCTGTAAATGTATCGCGGATATTTACAAACAGTGTGTTGGCTAACCTGATATTTATTTTTGTTTATCTACTTGTGATGAAAAAATTTAGCAGAAATTGTGTTTCGGAATATTTAAATTGCGGTATAAATTTTAATAATTACGTTGACAATTTAAATAAAGGGATATCGGAATTGTACCGAAAAGTTCATTTAATAACTATGTTCTTGTTATAAGCTTGCACTGCACTGACTCTCGGGGTTGGAAATGTTGTCTCGTGATTGGCCGGTGTAGAACTCGACGTAAGAGAATTGAAAATATTCAATCCTCCTAACGCCGCTACCGCGAGCAGGTCGCCATCTTACGCCGTTATGTTAGTTGTGTTGTAGCTGGTCCCATATACAAGTGTGGGTTCAATTTTTTATTGTTATTTCTTGCGGTAATTGTAGCCGGGGCTTGAGGCTTGGCGTAGGGGTTGGTTCGTTGCGGGCGGGAAGTAGGGGAGGGTTTTTCATTATTCAGGCCGAAGGCCGACTCCTCAACGCGTCACGCCCCAGCTACGGTATAATGGCGAGAGCTGGTCTGTCCTGGGAATTATCCAGGCCCTCTTTCGAGGGAGCTAGACTCCACAGGGGTTAATCCTGCGTCCCCCGCGAACCTCGTTTAACAGAGTAATCCATCATTTACGTATCGCCGCCTGGGATGTATTGTTAGCTGCTCGTTTCCGTGCACTTTACTTTAGGCACGAGCCTGCTGTTACATTTCCACATTATTTCATAACTACAGCTAACTAAAGGCTGTTCACGATAAAGTGAGAACTTTTGAAATCAACCTTACAAAAAAAGTCGCCGCTCCTACCTGCATATATTTTAATGGGTGCACTGAGTGATATGCGGCCAGTAAAGTTGGCAACGATGGAGGGGAAAGTTAACGTCGAATAAAAAGTGTTAGGTAACCATTTGTGATAACTTAAATTATTTATATAGCTTTCGGTTTTTTTAATGCTTCGAAGTATAAAAATTAGCAAGTATTTAAAATACTTAATTTTCTAATAATTTAACAGTTTCTCTGATCGATGCATGAAGAAAGCGATGAGGCCCATGGCAATGATAATTTTACATAAGGTGAAAGAACACACAACGTGCATACAAACATATCTTAAGCAGGGCTTTCAAAAGTGCTCATTTTACTGTAAACAGCCTATAATAGCTTTTAGTCGAAAGAAAAAGAGGGGGATATTTGTCTCCATAAATAATGACGAAATTCTCCTTTCTAGAACGAACGGTGGCCAGGTCTATTACGACTTCTGTAAGCTCAACCGGTAATTGTTTCAGCTCACAACCCCAGCATGGCTCGTGATTCAAGTACCAAGAATTTTACTCAAGAGGTGTTCGAAATGACTATCTAGTATGTTAGTATTTTAATATTGTGACAATTTCTCTCTCAAAATTCAGTGGGATAAATCAAGTTCGTTAAGGGATGGATATTTTGATTAAATAAAATAGTTAATTATAATTTCCTAATTTTATTTACAATAACTAACAAAATTTCTCTCAACTCAACATCCCACAATAAATTGATATCACTTACTGTTTACAATTGATGACTAATTAATACAATTTACAATTACCACAAAGAAATCAATGAAATTAAATCATTAAAAATTTGTCTCAATAGACAGTGTGTAAAACTATTCAATTATTTTATAAATTATGAGTCGATATTTGACAGTTCCAATATTTACAATAAAATCCGTATTACACGTCCATTCAGTCTCACCTCAGTTTAGTCAATGTCCTGCCTCCGCTGTCGCACCGCATATTACTTCGAGCCCGCACTCAGCTAGATGGCCTTCGCCAAAGACTGCTGGCCGTTGGACAGCTGAGGTATTTGTACAGTCTAGGCGGTCATCCAGAAATTTCACTAATACCCTAGTTGCGCCGAGTGTCATAATTACCAGAATATTCTTGTGCCTGATGTACGTTTGTCGGGTTCTTCAGAGAGGGATGGAGGAGGGGCTGTGACGCTAGTCAGACCTTGCCGCTGTCAATCATCTACGGTCATCCCAGAAGAAGGGGACCAACAAGGCAGCGAGCGTGTCGCCCCGGGGGAGGGGAGGATCGAGGTAGCCCCCCCCCCCCCCCCGCACACAAACACACAGCTCCGGACCGCGTGTAACGGAAGTTCGCAGCTCGTGCGAGCTGCAGCGCCTAAAAATATTTAGTAGTCTTCAATTCGGTCGCCGTCGATAGTCACTCGTACAGGGATTATTGCGATTCGGTAATTTAAGAACGAATTCAAGTTTCGTTACATGATATAAACTAAATGCTAAAATATCAAATGCGTCATAATTTTATTCGAGTAATTTGGATCACGTGACTTTTATAAAACTGGAATTGCCGATTCGGACATGGCGTAAGACAACTTACATCTAAGTACCATGTACTACGAGTTAAATGAGTTTGTGAGAAGGCAAAAGAAATATCCCCTGCTTCTACTCCTTAAAAGAGCCCACATCAAAACATTTTTCTCGCGTCTGTTAGTGAAGTCATTGCAGTTACAGTTTCGCAGACGATAGATTGGCGTTCTTGTTTTTCCCGATGGTTTCGAGCGTAATTTTCTCGCTCGCTATTTGCGACAGCTTGAACTGAAACGACGTCGCCGACATTGTGAGACAAACGCGTTTTCCGCCCGTCGCCCTTCGCCCTCTCGTTTCGCTTCTAGCAAATAATTTATCATCGCCAATGACGCGAACTGTCATTTTCGGGGGGGGGGGGGGGGACTGTGGCTGTGTTGATAGCCTGCATTGTGAACGATTCTGTAGAGACTCGGAAATTCTTTAACTGTTTTAACACACTTGTCACGTATTTATAGTTCGCTGGACACTGCATGACAATTTATAGCGGGAATTAAGACGGTTTATCAAGACGCCTGACTTACTGTAACTACTGCATTTTACCTGTTTAAGGTACAGGGACTTGAGTGAGCTAACGGCGGCACTGACAAGCATATCTAACGACACATCGCCTCTATACGATCTAGGTTCTGAACTGACGTTCAGCCTTTTCTTCAGCTGCGTGCAACTACATGACTAAACAGCGCCTCATGTTTACTATCTGTAAATAGTTTTATTCAGTTGTAGATACAAATATAATGTATATTCTGTAAGTAAGGTTTTCACATATTGCAACCTGAAAATATAGTTTCTTACATGTTGGAGTGCTCGGAAATGACGTCCACAATACATTGTATTGAATGTTTTATTTCACTATAATTGAAACTCTGTTCTTTTGGTATACGAAGTGCATTATGCATACGTTCAAGCAATTTCTTTTCTAAAAATACATTTGAAAAACACGCCAGTTAGCGTAGCGTCGTTGCTTTATTTTTCAGAGAACTGATCACTGTTGTCAAAATTTGTTCTACTGACGAATTAAAAATTCAACATTTAAAGTCTAGTACCAAAAAAAGTATAGTTTAACTCTACAGGCAAGTACATTGGCGTACAGCTTTCCACAATGTTTAAATTAATATATTCTCTGTATTCAGTACTACTCTTACTTTGAAGCCAATTTTACATGCTGTAGAATAAAACATGTACAGTTTATCTTTAAAACACAGAATCAGACTGTGCAATTGCTCATGACACTTTCATTACACTCTATGTTAGCTTCCTTTTCATCTTCAGAACATTTGCTAACTACCAAGTCCGTTCGTAGGTGGCTTGTTGGGTGATCATATGGTGTCTTCGTATTTAGATCTTATATGTATAACCATGTAACGTAAATTTTTCTTACACACACTTCCAAGGGAGTTATTTAAATTTTCTGTTGTATTGCGGGCAGTTGTGATGAGAAACACCAGCTAGTGAGGTAGACCTCTTTTAAAATCATAGTGTCTTGACCCGAATAACGTGCGACTCCAAAACTTAACACCCAGTTTATGTGGGTAATTTCTGTTAACTTCTACTTTAAGAGGCGAAGTCTATCAGCAATTTTGTCGCAGTCACCTATAAGTTCTCTAGTGTTCGCGAATTCCAATCCCATAAAAACATTGTACGTATACCAAGCTTTCTTTATCTAACCTTTCGCCACGAACTCAATTTCCTGCAAGGGCGTTTGTGACGTGAATTTCCTGTGATGCCCCGCAAAATCTTGCCATATCTTTGACTGGGATTACAATTGATTTAATACCGCGTTCTTTATAAATCCGGTAGTCTCAAATTATTCAATAGGACATTTCTATTTTGTGTATTTTTTAACACTTTAAATAAAAGCTTTCTTTTGTGTGTATGCCATATTTATGACCGCACGATTAGCCCTCATTTCTCCCATGTTATTTTTAAAAATATCGATGTTTTTGTGTGCCAGAATTCTTTATGAAAATGAATGCGCGTGAGTGCCTAGTTGTAAGGTTCGAAAAATCGCGTAATTCAACCAGTACGGTTCTTTTTCTACATTCGTTGTAGATAAGAAATGCGTTTACAACAATTATAAGAAAACTTTTTTATTAATCTCGATGTTTACTTGAGCTTAGAAACTGCGAAATATTTTACGTTCTTCACTCTTCAAATCTTAATAAACATCTGACAGATTCACTCTTTTACAGCACCGCTCTAACAGCAATCTCAGTCATTTCATTATGTATGTGTAGCACTGGCTATTCACAATGACAAGTATTAATAAACATTTCAGGTGTTCCGTGTGGAAATGTTGTTATTACATACAGTATATTTTTACTTCTTTTATTGTAGGAAATTGTGTAGCATATGAGTATTTTAACTCAACTACTATACTATCGACCAAAAAGTAATTGGGCACCCGTGAAGATAGGTAATTCAGTACAATTGACTTCTGTGGCCGCCATACGCTGCAGGCCGGTGTAGAACGAGTTGACAAGGAGATCGCACGAGGTACAGAGCTATCGGACTTCGATAAGGGCGTGATTGTGGCCTGCCATCTAGCCGGGCGATTGCACGGAAGGTAAACAGGCCCAAATCTACGGTCGCAGTCGTCCTGCGTAAGTGGAAGGTCGATGGGCATTGTGCCAATGCTGCACATTCTGGGCGACCTCCAATCTTGACCGACAGAAATCGCGGAACCCTGAAACGTGAAACTGTCAAAAATAGGGCACAGCCCATGGCTACCATCCGACAGGAGTTTCATGCAGCAACAGGAGTATCGGTTTCCATTGGAACATTGCGTACAGAGGCCCACCGACTTGGATATTTCGGAAGAGCAGCTACACATAAGCCCCGTATCACAACAAGCAGTATAGCTCGGTGACTCAGGTGGTGTTTGGACCGTCGCAACGGGACACTAAAGCAGTGGAAATCGGTTCTGTGGAGCGATGAGTCGAGGCTTACATTATTCCGGTCCGATGGACGTGTAGAGGTGTGGCGTCTACCCGCGGAACGGCTTCTGCCGGAGTGTATAGTGCCAACTAGGAAATTCGATGGTGGTGCAATGATGGTGTGGGGCTGTTTCACGGCATTCGGCGTAGGACCGCTGGTATTTGTCCATGGTAACATGAACACAGAGGCCTATTGTAACATTCTGGGTAATGAAATGCTCCCAAAATTGTGGCGTTTTTACGAAATGGACCCATGTTACTTCCAGGATGACAATACCAGGTGCCATGTTTCAAAGGCTACAATGCAGTGGTACGCCGACAAAAATGTTCGCCGATTGAACTGGCCGCCCAGAGCCCCGACCTCAACCCTATAGAACATCTTTGGGACGAATTGGATCGCCGGGTGTAGGCTCTTCAGGCTCGTCATTGCTCAACTCATGGAATATTTGCAAGAGGAATGGCGACGAATCCGCGTGGATGTCCTGCAAACGCTCGTGGAGAGCATGCCAGACGTGCTGTTATAGGCGCAAGAGGTGGCCCTACGAGATTCTAACGGGGTGACAACCACCGAGCAACCATTGTGGACAGGTACCCAGTTACTTTTTGTCGATAGTGAATTATTATTGGTACACGTATACGCATCACATTAGAATCTAAAATTCCAGGAACATGAAAGCTTAAATATTAGTCTTTAACTGTATGAAACTGTAATAGGGGAGTATAGTGAAACTATTTTATGGTGGAAAATTTACTTTCACTGTGCATGTGAAACCCATATGCATATGGCCGTGCAAATAATTTTTCTTATGATAAATGTTTAGTTACTGTAGCTCTAGTAACCTTATTTTAGTCCTGCTTATGGCTGAGAAATTGGTCACCTTTGAAGCGTACAGTATATCTGGCTTGTTTCGGAAATGCTGTACTTATAATCAGAGAAATGAAATTTCCAATCAGTTCTAATGCTTGCGTATTGAAAGGAGAGTGGCACGGGGAACTTACCTCCGCCGTGCTTTCCTCAGAAGTTCTCTGATGAATTTCGGGACAAACGCTCCGTGACAGCGGGGAGTGGATCTGCTGCGGCTTGACTGGAGCCGTAAGCCCGCGCGTCTTCACGCTGATTGGCCGCCAGTATTAGTCTAATCGATGGCGTGGTATTACTCTCGTCTCCTCGCCACCCCCTTCCCCACCCACCCACAGTTCCTCCCCTGCTTCAACCCCTTGGTTCCATTTCTTCTTCTTCACAGTCAGTTCTTCTCTCCCGCGTTGGCTTCCCTTCTTCCGAAGCCGCCCTGCTATCCAGGCCAGTGATAAATCACACTTCTTTCGCGAACATCGTTCCCGTCGTTCTGCGCTTATTTCTGCCGCCATCGTATCAGCTGTTCACGCCTCGTCACTCACGTCGATTAAAACCCAACCCAACCCGCGGATCATTTTTCTGTGTGGTTGTGACGAATTTTTGACTACGAAATACTGGTTTGTCGAGAATAACGACACATTTTCGCTATAGTTTATTTGCGATTTGTTCACACTTTTTGAGTCAAACATTTGAAAAATCACCCCATGTATGACGTGTTTGGTTGTTAGCTAAATGTGACACGTATCTCGAACGTTTTATACTTACCTTAACATAAAAGTACTCTTTTTAGTTTAATGACACTTTTACTTTTATTTTAGGTTATAAATTGTAATTTTTCATGTGTAACTAACACGAATAAAATCAGAGAGAAAATAGGCGTGTTGGTAATGCCTAGTCTTAAATAGTCCGGTTCTTATGCAATATATTATTACACTGAATGCTCACGAATGGGAATGCACTGTCCTTTTGGTGTAATTCCCTATACTAGATAAAGATTTGTTTTGCATGAGGTGGAGGAATATTCTGGAGAATATAAGTTGTTTTTCAAGATGATATGCTCGAAAAATCGAGACAATCAACATTATAAAATGCAAGAATATTCGCCCATAAATTGTACGCCATTTGTTCGTGGTGTATTTTAGAGTCCAAAACAAACTTCATTTGCGACGAAACATCTGAGTACATTCGTCCGAGAGAGAAAACTCAAGCTTATGTCTTATATTCGATTATGCTTGTTTGACGAAAGTGTTACATTATCCTTTTGCATTGTATTAAAACTTGTGCACGCCAATTTTAAATACGCCAAATAAGATTCTGCAGGAACAAATTAATGAAATTAACATTAGTTCAGAAGAAATAACTTTTCAACTTTGCTATTCGATTTATCCATCGAACTATCACAAACTGGACGCTAGCCATTTCTGACTTTTGGTTGCTATCCCTATAATGTGGCATATCAACATATGTTCCCGTGTCGTCGCTTACATAACATGTAATGAAATAGTATCAAAGCTCTTTCTCTGTATTTTCACTGCGTGTATTGCTACGTAGCATGTCAGATAATGTACTTTACCATAAATTGATTGCAGCTCCAGTGGAGGAAGTTGTTCTTACGGATGGAATTCTGGGTTTATATTGTCATTCATTACACAGTTATAAACCTAGTTTATATTATAAATTTATCTCACTGAAATGGAGCTTATTACCAGTATTTTAATTACAGAAGTATATAAAAATCTGTATTACGAGATTGTTTACAATTTATACCATTACCCGCTTCACGCACCCAGTATGCAGTCCTAACTGAAATGCTGATATGGCTGCACAGAACAGCGCCTTTTGACCTATAGCAGGAAATCCGGCTACAGTGCTGGGGAAACGTTTTCACAACTTGCAGTTCTGAAATAATTGTGACGTGACGTCTTATGCTGGAATCACATAGCCCCGACGCGTACGACACGACTGCCAACAGCCAATGAAATACAAGATAGATCGTCGTAAGCCCGACCGATTCTGTCGTCCGAACAGCAATTTTGGGTTAGAAATGATTTCTATTCTTCGTCGTGTCGTGCGGTACGACGCACAGAATGTACAACATTGCAGAACGAATTTTGTATTGCAAGCTTTCTGTACAATGGTAAATACGCAGCTTAAAATAAAAATAGATTGAAAATTACTATATCTAACTCTTAAAAATAATAATTGTACCGTTGTGTGCATTAACGATACCAATTTGTCACCATTATGTATTGCAAATTTCCGTCTTGTTCACCGCCTTTGAAACTAACGTAGCCGATCATCGCCTTCTAAATAGTTAGGTTAAATGCCGAGAGTATAGTGTCGGTCGTGCTGTAAATACAAGTAGTCACATCGAAATGTGTTGTGGTTGCGTTTTGGCTGTGCCGTACTGTGTTGGTCGGGGCTTTGTGATTCCCACATTACTCAGCCCCTTATGTTCAGAAAGTGAGCGTCCCGAAATATTGATTTCGGGTCCATGGCAATAATTCGTTGAGGATGAGCAGTACGTTAAATGTAAATGTACGGTAGTATATGTCTGTCCTTTGGCTTCATGCTTCAAACACTAACTTATCATTCTGACGTCATCAGGCTGCGATGGGAGGAGCCACGCTGCGAACCTCTGATTTCGAGCGGTTTAGTATGCTTAAGACCGCTATAGCGACCGAACGGCTCATCCGATCATAGAAACTATGGTGTCAGTTTGTGCGTAAAAAAAAGAGTAACTAAAACATAACCAAGAATAGTAAATAATATACACACATAGTGACTTTCTAACCAGTAATCATTTTATTTACAGATTATAAAACAAAATAGTTAAAAATTGCGAGTTAGGCGAGAAGGATACTAATGATATTAACAACATAAATAGTGCTCGACAAGACAAATCTAATACTGAGAGGATGACTCAGCTACCTGAGTGCATACCGCAGTTATATGAAGAAGTAGTTGACAATTCTACGCAGCAGCGAAATGTGGAAGGGACGATTGTTATATGAAGAAGTAGTTGACAATTCTACGCAGCAGCGAAATGTGGAAGGGTCGATTGTGTCATCACATGCCACATCACGTGACGAGACTAAGACTAAACAACAACGACACAATTAGCGCAAACGCAAAAAACAGCAAGATAGATTGCAACAACTCAGATAATTAAATGCAAAACGAAGGAAGAAGTCAATAGACACGTCTCCAGTAAATACATTAATGACGTTTCATTTTGCTCCCTCTTACTACCCATAGACGTCACGTAAAATTATCTACTGCCGTGAAGAGTGAAGAGATTTGGACGGCTCTTAACATCGAGGTCTTGGGAGCCGATGATGATTGGGGTGAGTATGCAGCAGCGCCGGAATGAAAGGGCGGGGGAAATGGGAGATCCCCGAGAAATCCCGCCGACCTAAGGCATCGTCCGGCACGATTCCCACATGTGAAAATCCGGATTGATCCGGCTGGGTAGACGACACAACCCAACCCCATTTTTTACGTGTTATTAACCTCTACGTTGGTGCCTTTCTCCGAGTCACGTACGCAGATTCGGAAAGTGATTAAACCAGTATGCGCCATGTACCACGAGCTGCGCCCTCGTGCCGCAAAATGTGCTTCAGCAAAGAACAGAATATGGGAACACACACAACAGCAATTTCATTGTGTTTGGCTCGTTGTAGAGTGGACTCTTTTGAAACGCCTGCTTTGTTTGTCCTGTTTTTTGCCACAATACGTAAATAACAGTGTTCGCGTTGTCCAAATGATAATATATGGCCCGCAGTAAATCAATCGCTTTGGAAATGAATCATTGAAAGAAATCGTGCACGGTATTTGAATACGTGTTAATTATAGCAATAATGCCAGCGAGCATAAAATATAGTTCTACATATTAACACATTATTAAAATTCTGAGTACAATTAGGTAGTAATTTGATTTCGTAACACTTCGTTAATTAGTTCTTATGCAAAATATGGTTACACAGACTCACGAATGCGGCGCGCCGTCCCTTTCGTGTAGTTTTATAGACTCGGTTAAGCTTTGTTTGCATAAGACGAAGGAATATCATAAAAGTAGAACTTTAGCAGGACTTCTGAAAAGTTGGACGTATCCGTGAATAGACTAAAATAATATGTTTTTTATTTTATTTTCGACAACCCAGGTTCACATGAGGGAGGGGGGAGGCGGTGGTTCCCCTCTCCATCCTCCCTCATCTACTACATAACCCCATGACAGTCGGTGCACTGAAGTTACTCCAATATGGGCCGGATGGGACTCCCAGAAAGTAATTACCGATATCGCTCACACTTCCACGTCCATCCCTGGCACCCGCGAGTAATAATAGAATTTATTTGCAACTTCGTTCTTGCCTCTCTGCCCCCCCCCCCCCCTGATTCCAAATACATCCTCCCCAAAAGTCTGTCCTTCCCGGGGAACCCCCCCCCCCCCCCCCCCTTTATGCTGACTACTCTCGGCAGTGTACGAGCCGGCTGAATGTTAATTAAAGAAAGGCGGTTCTTCGCAGGAAGAACGGATTTAGCAATACCAGCTCCATGTGACGTGGGTAAATGTATAGAGAAACGATGAAAAGTCATTAATCGATATTTAACGCGGATATTTTTTTGGAAAACATATTTAAAATGATTGCATTAAGTATCCTATTTTAAGTATTCATTACGAAATAAAAAACCCTAACAAGAATTCGACATATCTCCAGGTTTCCACATGCACAATAATAACAAATATTATCCCTTGATCAGGTGTAGGTTATAATGAAAGTACATTGATAATCACTATTTGTGTCAGTTTATTTTTGTAATAGGTGACTTTCCAGAATGTCGTGAATGCAGTTGTCATTATCAGCTCAAGTTATCAGTGGATTTAAACTTTATGATTTACAATTCAATGTAGCCTTAGCTAGTGCCGATTATTTTTTCACCATGTCAAACAATTTCTAAGTTTCACGTAGTATAAACAAAGCAAAAGAGTGTGTTTACGTAAAAATATTTACGTGTAGCTAAGTTTCCTGCACCCAGCTGCAACTTTCACGATGTACATTAAGGTATGTAGCCTCTCAGGACGCTCAGGAAGAAGGCGTATTGGTGTTTTACTGGCATTTCGTAGTTCGAGTGTTTCTGGAATGCCGTGGCTCGAAACAAAACTTTCAGTCTATACTGTACACTATAAAAAAGAAATGCACGAATTCTGATTCTTAGTCTCGTCACGTGATGTGGCACGTGATGAAGACGCAATCGCCTCGTCCGCATTTCGCTGCAGCGTAGTATTGTCAACTTCTTCTTCTTTTAACTCCGGAATGGATTGCGGTAGCTGAGTCATTCTTTTAGCATTAGATTTGTCTGGTCGAGCACTATTCATGTAGTTAATATCATTACTGTCCTTTTTGCCTAACTCGTATTTTTTAACTAGTTTGGTTTGTAATCTGCAAAGAAAATTATTATTGATTGGAAAGTCACTATGTGTGTATATTATTTACGATTATTGGTCATGTTTAAAGTTACTCTTTTTTTACGCACTAACTGGCACCTTAATTTCTCCGATCGGATGAGCCGTTCGGTTGC
This sequence comes from Dryococelus australis, assembly GCA_029891345.1. Lineage (NCBI taxonomy): Eukaryota > Metazoa > Arthropoda > Insecta > Phasmatodea > Phasmatidae > Dryococelus > Dryococelus australis. The sequence goes on along the minus strand of CM056996.1, from coordinate 112,586,421 downwards.
TACAGCCTGATGATGTCAGAACGATAAGTTTGTGTGTGAAGCATGAAGCCAAAGGACCAGCCTATATTATCGTGCATTTACTTTAAACGTACTGCTCATTCTCAACGGGTAATTGTCACGCGAACCCGAGAGCAACATTTCATGACGCACACTTTCTGAACGCAAGGGGCTGAGTTGTAAGACGTCCCGTCAAAATTATTGTTTTGGTTTCTGCTTATAACTCACGCTTCTACTTTTTGTCGGCAGGCTTATATGGAAAGTGGTTTTCGCCCTTAAACTAAATCCAAATTTAATTTTAAAACTTTCTACACACATTATACCGTTCATACACTGAGAGAAAGTCGAACAAAATATGTTTGTATAGGCTTAAATATATATTTAGTCCCCCTAACAAAATATATTGCTGAGCAAACAAAATTACTTTTGTTCGTCTAACGAAACATATGTTTGAATAAACAAAATATCGTGTGTTCGGTCAATAAAAATTTGACTTCCAACTAAATATTTTGTTGAATCAATTGTATATACCTTATTTGTTTGACCACTCATTTGACTGCCTTCGTTCAAAAATACAGCCCGAGATGTTGTTTGTATTGTTTTGTGGCAATTAGGATAGTTACAGTGCTTGTTAATACATCTATTGATGTTTACCAATCGTATAAACCCATTAATAAAACAATGCAACAAGACACAAGTAAAGCTGTAAAACTTGAAATATTTGTTTGCACACGTTGCCCAATATTTGCAGTGTATCTATTTATAAATGTCATGAGTTGCCACATTAACTGAGATTACTAAGGCGTAGCGCTCAGATGCAGGTGATCCAGGCTCGAAACTCGGTCGAACTTGTAAGATTTCTATACATCGGTCCAAACTGTTTAATGCAAGTGTAGCCAAACAAATCTTTAGTTGCACCAACCAATTGTTACAGTTTGGGGCAACCAAATGAGAACAACAAAATATTTCATTGCCCCTATACAAACCAATAATTTGTTTGCACCAAACAAACCTTGTTTGATTCAACAAAACCTTTTTTTTTTTTTTTTCTCAGTTTACCCAGGTCTCACTGCTTTGGCTGGCTTTCCAGCCTCATCCTTAATTGAAGTCGAAATGTAAGCGATTGATTAGACCTGTGTGTCAGAAGGGTTATCGGAATGATACAGGAAGAACAGATGTGTGATGCGCGGAAGACATCGTTCAATGCAGTTTGCGATAGTTTCTCGTTGTAGCTCAGGAGACTTGCCATCTGACTAGACATTTGCTGTTCTCCGTTCAGCACATCTTGGCACTGTTTTGACACTTCTCAAAACAGTCACTCTTCTAATGTTGTCTTCTGTAGCAGGTGGCGGCTGTCTTCAGACCGCAGTTGATGTGGGTAAGCGCGTCAGCCTTTGTCCTCGTTCGACGAAATGGAATAAAGAAAAGTAGAAGCTCAATGTTACTACCAACGTGACCGTTTCTAGTCACTTCAGCGAGATTCTTTAACATAACATTTTTAGTTACTGGGGTGAGGGTAGAAAAGAGTATAGTTTGTCTGTGTAATGCTGATGTAGTTAACATATTTTGTAAGAGCAGACAGGTTGTATTCACGTCGTACGTGTATGAAAATATAGGATATTCACGGTAAAGCGAGCACTTTTGAAGCCCTAGTTAGTTTTTCCTTTTGGCTATTGTTTATCCTTTAACCACCTTTCCAAATAAATATTGCCATGTAAGTAATAAGCACAGTGTATATTCCACCGCATTCTGAAGTTGACGTCTAGGGCTGAAAATTAAATATATTGACTATTATTCCGAATTAGAGTGCTTTCAAAAGTACTCACTTTGCCGTGAATGACCTATAGTAAGGTTAATCATTACTTTTTACGTGAGCCGATATTCAATGCAGAAAATATGTACAGCCGTATTAAATACGAATAAGCTGCAAAGAAGATGCAGAGCAAAAGTAACTGACGGCCTTATGACTTACTACAAAAATAAACATATGACAGATTGTCTGTTGGCTTAATATGTACACAACAGTTTTGTGCATGCATATCTACGTAACCCTCATTTTCATCATGTTGTAAATTCATGTTGTTAATTATTTTGAAAAACTACTGTCTTAATAAAGTTATATCATGGATTTCTCGGGTAGTTTTAAAATTAATTTTCAAGATTTCAAAGATACATTCTTACAGGCAACTAAAAACGTAATTGGGAAATTATTGAAAATAATAGGCATGTCATTTTTGATTCACTGTGACATGGTGTTCTTAAAAACTGTATCTTATAATATGTTTTAGTAGAAAGCAGCGAAGGAATGGTTGGTATTTAGGCTGCAAGTCAATTATCCCACTTTTTAAGTCGTATGGTACTCACTTCCAGTTATTCTGGCGAAGTTTATAGGCGAGAGCGTCAGTATTCATTCATCAGTAGTCGCAATGGTACCCCGCCATCTTGAAAGACAACTGTGCAAGAAAAAGAGCGGATTTGACACATGGCGTTTTTGTCATGGCAGATTGCAATGAGACGCAGTGCCTCTGCAATACAGAGAATGTCAAAGGATGTACTACGCAGAGTGAAGAGAGTAGATTCTGCACACCCGACACAGGCCACTGCAAGAGAAAACGTACATCTAAAGTCACTGCCCCCTCCCCCCTGCTTATATTTCAACATGCGCACTGCGTGGCATGCGCTAAGTAAAGTTGGTAACGATGGATGGAAAGTACTTCCATATATTGACGTCGAATACAATGCGTTAGGTAACCATTTGCGATATCTTAAATTATTTCTTTCGCTTTCTGATGTTTTTATTCATCGGAAGTGTAAAAATAACCACGTTTGAAAAATATTTACTTTTCTAATAATTTCGCAGTTTCACTTGACCGACGCATGCATAAAGTGATGATGTCCGCAGTAATTCTAATTTTACGTACGGCGGAAGAATACACAATTTATATACAAGTAGATTTCAAGCACGGCTTTTAAACGTGCTAAACTTCCAATGAACAGCCGTAATAAGGTTGACTTTGGGTAATCTGTTTTTAATTTTTTAATTTTTAATGAAGCAGTCACTAAGTGGTGAATTGTTACCCTCCCCGAACATGTACATAAACTGCTAGTTACAATTTTGTTATAATGTTCTTCACGTGATCCTGATTGGTATGGGTGGAGGGATAATTTGTTACGTAATGCCAATGGGCTAAAAAGAGGGGGTGGGGGTGAGTGTGAGGTTAATGTTATAAGTTCCTAGATTTGTTCGATTTTTTATATAATTCTTCCCACGTATGGAAAATTAAATCTTAAAATTCGTAAATAAATATACACATTGGAGATCGCCGCTCTAGCAGTCGTCGAGGCACTCGAGCGAGTAGAGGTTTCTGCGCAAACTGACTTTTTTTCCTAGAAAAATCATTAAAAATCCAAAGTGGTGAGCCGATACTTTGTAATTTTTTTAATTAAAATATTATTAATTATAAACTTGTTTTACTAACATCATTTCTAGGGTTACGTGTCGCTGGAATGGCCGGCCGTGGGTTTGGCAGCGGCAATAGAGAAGGTGAACGAGGTCTCAGGCAGCACTTGTGACGTCATGGCACATAACTGCGAACCCCGATGTATGATGCATGTGTCCCCGAACCGACATAAGCTTACTACTTCTGTTATATTTAGTGTATGCCTGTTTAGATCGTTCGGTCCCGTGTGGCTGAGCGGTTAGCCTGCTCGCCTCCCACCAAGCGAACCCGGGTTCAATCCCGGACCGGGTCACTCCCGGATTTTCGCAAGTGGGAGAATCGTGCCGGACGATGCCACTCTGCTCCATTCTCACCTCATTTCCCCCTCATCGGCTCTCAAGACCTCGTTGTTGAGAGTGGGATGGACCCCCGCGTTTTTTGTGGAATAGTGATTTACGCGAATACATGTATCTCGGTAAATAAATGTTCTGAAAATACGACTTTTTGTCAGAAAAGATTAAAAAAAAAAAAAAAAAAAAAAAAAATTATCTACGCCCCTATTTTTTTATAATTTTTTTTCATTTTAAGTGTATTCGTGGAGAAAAAAAAATCGTGAAAATGGTCAAATATCACATTTTTAAAGCTTGTGTATGCAGTTCTCTTAAGCGGCAAGAGAAAAGTACAAAGATACGGGCGTAGTTTAATCTTTGGGCTTTCATCGCGTGTAACAAAACCCTGTTGTTACAGATCGAATTTGCACGGTACAGCGTTACGACGGGAACACTGCACGCCTTGCACTTAGGAGCGATGAGGCACTAGGCGTGCGTGTTAGTGTCGCCCGTATCGCTCCCTCGCTTCTTGATCTTTGACGCGGGGGTCCATCCCACTCTTAAGAGCACGTCCAAATATCTCGACTCTCGACTGAACTGGTTCTGAGAGCCTCGCGCAGCCAATCAGCAGATGGCCACGCCCACATCAGGGACGCCGCCACGACACACTTCAGTTCTTTCTACTTACATGTTCTGTACCGCGACACTCTAATTCGCCACTACTCCCCCCCCCCCCACCCGGGGGGCAACCGGCCGACAAGTGCCCCTGCGCGTTATGAATTACCTACATTCGGTTGCGTTATTGCGGTTTCGCTGCGAAATTCAGTCCCTCTCTCTGCACCAGAATAATGTAATTGCGCTTGTTGCGGAAGTTGTCCTGTCGTTCGACCGCGCCTGGCTAGTACGAAGTTAACTGACGGAAATCCGCTCGGTCGTAAATTATATAAACCATTCGTATCGTTTTGTTAGTTTTATTTCTTGTCTTACACAAAAAAAAGAAAAACAACTGCATTGAATTACTCTTTTATGTTGAATCATTTTGTAATTACTTTATGAACGGAATACAAATCGATAAGCCAGCTTTCGCCTTGGAATCCAAGTATAATCCATTCACGGTTACTTCAGCCTTTTATGAAGCCCTGCTAATGTTCTACTTCCAGGATATTCCTCCGCCTCGTGCAAACTAAGCTTAACTAATCCTGGAGAATTACATCAGAGGGACAACGCACCACATTTGTGCTCACACAGTTGTAATGACATTTTGTATAAGAACTGTTTCTCACGTTTTCTTCCTGTTTTTTTACTCAAATTATTTATCAATGAAGCATTATAATGTATAGATAAGATATGAATAACATTTCAATTTAACAGGGAAAAAAGTAACTTTTACGAACACAAGTATAAAACGCTTGTGATACAGGACGTATTTATAAAATAAATAAACACGTTGTACACGTCATACTATAACCAAACTTTGCAAAATATATAATTTATTCACTTCTTCACTATGCTGCTACAATGTTTCCTCTTACAAATTTACAAATTAACATTAGAGTTTACTTCGGACGTCTTGGAAAACAAACCCAGCATTTATCGTTGTCTTAGACAACGTAAGTTATACTTAATGATAAAGGAGCAACACTTTTCATACGTAATAGGTAACAGTTAGTTTGTGGGATTGCATCTCGTTATAAAATCTTATAAATGGATGAAGTGCATGGCTGTATAGGCTTTATGACATTTTATGAGAAAATTTATAAGGTATCGACTGAGTGTGGTAGAGGTTGTTAAGCAAGTGATGGATATATTTTGAAATGCCGCGAGTGTTTGTTGTTGCTACCAAATGGTGTTCAAATAAAATGGTTAACTAAAATTTTAATCGTGCACCCAATTTTTTATTCGTTGTTAAGAAATGAAGTACTCAATCGAGAGCACGTAAGCCAAATTGACTAATAATCTCCATAGCCTCTACTATTGTGGCAGCAGACATGATTTATTCCACGAAATACACAGTCACATTTTGCTTTGAATGTGTCAAATCTTCCTGGAGTATTGTTCGGAAAGTCAATTTTTTTTTTTTTTTTTTTTTTTTTTTTTTTTTTTTTTTTTTTTTTTGACGATGTTCAGTGCAATCATTATTTAGTTTGTAAGTTTCAATTATAAAGTTATAAGAAATCTTTAATTTAAAAAGTTCGAAATTTTTAAGTTTACGAAAATTTGTACGGAATGAGAGTTCCAAGCAAAAGGCGAAAATGTTGTTTATAATAATCAAAACAAATTAGTATTATTATTGTCTCAGGGATAATAAGACAGTTTATATCACTTCTCTGCCTTACCACTATGGTAATTTTTTATGCACATGAAAGTTTAATTTCTCATTAATTGTTAGACTACAATGTGTTTCACAGTACGTATATTATTGCGAATATAAATAAAACGCGATAAGATGAGTTGAAATAGCAGTAAAAGTAAAGAAGAAAGCCTCAAACTGAGCTGCAATTACACGGAAACTTAAATGTGGTGCGTTCTAAAAAAAGGTACCTTATGGTGAAAATGTTATTTTATAGCTCTTTTTTTTCTTCTCAAAAACAACTTATGCAGCCTTTTAAACTTAAAAAGTCTGTATGTCTGAGAGCATAAACGCTACAAGGGTGCGACCTGTTTCATTGAATTCCCTCCAATAATTGTCTACAAAAACAGGCCAAAACCCGGAAAATGAGTTTGCCACCTTAAGGTACTTTTTCCGAGAACGCTTCACAAATTAATAAAGCAGTACATATGCGTGTGCAAGTTATTTCCTGTATCCTTCCGCATACTTAGGACACTATATAAAGAGAGCGGAGTGCAAAAAGAAAACATGTGTACACTTAAGGCGCCCGCTTGCTTGGCTTGTAACTGCGTTGTAGCGTTTTGTAAATCCTCATGGATAAGTACGAACTTATTCCGATATGTTTATCTGTAGAAACTGAGGAATGGAACATTTACGATGCCAAAATAAAAACACTATTTTGGAGCCTTTCACACCGAGAGAAATGTTTGTTCGAGCCAACAGAATACTGGTGTTTATAGGGCCAAATATATATATATATATATATAACCAACATAATGTTTTGTTAAGTAAATAAAACTCTAAAGGCACCAGGATTAATTTGGTTCATATAAAAAAATACTCGCTTGAATAAACAAAACATCTGTTTTGGACCGAAAATATTAGACTTTCAACTAAATATTTAATTGAATCATTGTATATATTTGTTTGGCCACTCATTTGAGTGGATTCGAAAATACAGCTTGAGGGTTTGTTCATAGTTTTCGAGACAATTAGGCTAGTAGCAGTGCTTATGAGTGCATATATTGATGCTTAATAATGTTATAAAAATACCAATAAAGGAAGTTCAGCAGGAAAATAAAATGTAAAGCAGTAAAATCTGAGATACGTATTTACGCACTTGGTCAGTCACTTGAAATATGTCTCGTGAACCCTTTATGGCTCTTGACAGAGATCGCAGAGTTACGATTTTCGACCATATACACGGTACGAAAACCCGCCAAATGAACAAACTCGTTTAACGTTAGTCTCGTACGATTTTTTTTCGGGGTAACGATTTCGTTAACAGTTTGGGCAAACTCGAAATCGTCTCCATCGTACGAGCATCGAATTGCTTGTTAATCCATCGGTTTACCATTCCAATAGATCGTCGCCGAATTTTTAAATCCCCAACGACGAAGGGTGTTCGAGCAATCCATGGTACGTACATTTTATTATATTTTTTAAATTCAAAGTGTATATGCCGGGATTCGAACTACGCTACTCGACCGTTGTGAAAATGAGGTTTTACTTTACATACATTAAATTGTTTTAATGTCTACTTTAAGTTTTTAAAATAATTTTCATTTAAGTAGTGTATATACGAACAAATATCGAATTCCCCATATGTATCGTAAATGAAACATTATGCTTTGAAGCGTTAAAACAATATAACTTCGTCAGTAGACAATGTAGGCGATCTTGGCCGGGCGTGATTCTCAGTAGTAAGTGCTGTAGGTTCGGATCTCGGTCGAGCTTTCACTCATTTTTATATCCATTAACGGGAAATATCTGCTGCACTTAGAGCCAGCCAAATTTTTACATGCACCATCCAAATATTTAGTTGCACCAACCAAATCCTACAGTTTCGGGCGACGGAATAAGATTAACAAAATAATTTGGTTCGAACAACAAAATATTTCATTGCCCCTACACAAACAAGTAATTTGATTGCGCCGAACAAACTTTTGTTTGATTCAGCAAAATCTTATACTCGGTGCAGCATAGCCTAAAATGGCATTTTCTTGATAACATTGTATGGAAATACAAATCGTGAAACTACAACAGACGATTGCGTTCAACCATGCTATAGACCACCCCCCCCCCCCCCCCGGCCGAAACCAATACGACTTGTTACGTTTCCACTGCCGTGGCAATTCATTGTTATGCGGATAGGTGGAAAACCAGATTGGTAAAGGTCGAAATAAATTCGCGGTAAACTGAACTCTGAATTATCTTTTAAACTTGAACAGATAGCAACGGCCTGCTTCCACATTGGGAGGCCGTGTTCTGGTTTGTATTTTGTAAGTAGTAGGTATAGGCCGTTCACGGTAAAATGAGCACTTTTTGAAGCTGTTTCATCACACATAATAACCAATAAATACATTTCATTGTGGCCTCGGACTTTTGGTTTTGGGTATGGTGAATGTATACACTGTGTTCATTACTCACGCGGCAGGGTTTACATTAACAAGTGGTGGGAGTATATACATTGGTTGAAAGATAAAAGTAACTAGGGCTTCAAAAGAGCTCACTTTACCGTGAACGGCCTAGAGGTAGTTGGGCTTAACGTCTCGTCGAATGTGAGGTCATTAGAGACGGAGCAAGTTGTACAGTGAAGAGGAATTGGGGAAGGAATGGGAAGGAATCGGCCATGAAATTTGTTATTGGCTGTTCACGATAAAGTGAGCACTTTTTAAGGCCCTCCTATCAGGCATTAACCATTAATAAATATGTTTCATTGCAGTCTCAGACATTAATTTTTGAAAGTGGTAATAATATACACCGTATCCATTAGCTACATGACAATACTGATATTAAAAAATTGGCTTGAACATAAAAAATATCTTGAAAGAAAAATTTGGAAGGGCCTTAAAATGCTCACTTTACCGTGAACGGCCTATAAGGACCCGTCCCAGCATTCGCCTGGAGTGACTTCGGGAAACTATGGAAGACCGAAATGAGTACGAACCGGGAATCGAACGAGAGTATTTTGTAACAAGCTTTTTAATTGGGTGGGGATCGTCCAGGAAGTGTCAGATAAGGCTTAGGTCAATAAAGTATATAGGTTGTTCTCGGTAAACGGAGCACTTTTGAAAGCACGTTGTGCATTTTTCTGGCCACATATAAAATTAATATTTCCTGGCGGCTCTTCACATCATTCATGTGACGGTTCAGTAAGAATGTGAATTTTTAGAAACTTAAATATATTTCAAGTTATCTAATTCTAATATCTATATGGAAAAAATAATAGCTGAACAAATTATTTCCGTATTCACAAATGTTTACCTAACATCTTTAATTTACCGTTAAGGAAACTATGTATCTGCGCGTCCAAGTTCAAGAAGCTAGGGAGCGATACGGGCTACAGTTACACGCACGCCTTGCGCCTCATCGCTCCTACGCGCAAGGTGTGCAGTGTTTCCGTCGTGACGCTGTACTGTGCAAATTAGATCTGTAAGATAGGTGTTTTATTACACGCGATGAAAGCCCATAAATTAAACTACGTCCGTATATTTGTACTTTTCTCTTGCCGCTTAAGTAAACTACATCGGTATGTCCAAAAAATGTGATATTTGACTATTTCCACGATTTTTTTCTCTAAGAACACACTTAGAATGGTAAAAGTAAGAAAATAGGGCCATAGATAATTGTTTTTAATCTTTTCTGACAGAAAATCATATTTCTATAACTTTTATACGAGTTTACGCGCAAACAACGATTTCACAGAAAACTTTTCAGTAGCCGAAATACGTGATTTTCTCACCGGAAAGAAACGCGGTACATCGTGGTTGTTATGCCAGTTTTGCACGCCGGCTGTTGAGGATTAGTGTAACACCAGTGAGGGGTATGGGTATGGGAGGCAAGTTTTCATCTTATCGCTGGGAACATCAGCTTGTCTCATTGCTGTTCCCACAATATTAAAGAGACCTGCCTGGATCCCGTTTTCTTGGACAGTTTTGATGTTTGGCAGTCTCGAGATACGAATTAGCGGGGATAGTGTAAAACGGTTTTCAAATTCTTTCATATTTGTCCTGAAATATATTAGTACGTGTACTAATTTACTCTGGAAAATGTTATGCAATATATACTTAAGAGAAGCTTTTATTTTTCAATTGTTAATTACTTTAGTATAGATAATTACTTTTAATATAATATTAATTTACTGTATAATATTTTTACTTTAATCTAAAAATATTTTAATGGCTTATTTATATATGAATAGCGTTATAAATTTTCCGTATTGTTGGGTCGTTTGGGAGTGGGACAGACGAATCTTGCAGAAAATCAAGATAATATAGCCATATTAATCACAGGAATTTTTTTCTCAGTGATGAAAAACTTGATTTTCGGCCGCTTGTAATTGGCCGTATTTTTTTGTGACACAAACGTTATTCATAATCTTATTATAAATATTCCCGAACAGAAACAACAATCACGTCATCGATATTTTGCACTATATAAAACAGCGATGCAAATAATGGATTTATTAACAGAAGAAATGGCAAAGTCTTCTCAACAACATTTTTTCTTGGTATGAAATCACTTTTTCATTATTCAACTATACTGTATATTTAGTTTCGGCGGACTGTTTATAGTTTATATACACAGGTGAAATCTCTCATTGAGTTCATTCCTGAATACAAAATTGTATCATATTAATAATACTAAAACAACGAACTAATTTTAGCTATTGTATTCTAAATGTACGCAGCATAACATTTGGAACATAAGCATGTGTGATTTATTTCGTTAGTACAGTACATTTGATAATAAGGCATGGCAGATTAAACATACTACTCACATATCTGTACTGTAGCATACGGGACTTATTGGTGCGCTATCAGAATATAATTATTTAAAAATGGACATCTCCTTACGAGCCAACTTGATTTTATACAACGGGAAACAATCAGAAACGACAAACACCAAACAAGACTTCATTCAACCGCAACAATGTAACCAGTTAAATTTTATTGATGTACCTACTTGAATTCTACACTTTGAGACATGCGTTAAAATTAACGATAAATTAAACAGGATGATGTGGTCTATTGGATTGGGCTTATTAACGTCTCCCAGTGTTATGGCTGAAGGCTTATCACGGGACGGCTTACAAAGTAACTGATGACCCAGGACCTCCCGCACGGAAGGTCGGCGATGTGGTCTATAATCGTGGAATTTATTGGGAATTATTGATAGAGAAAGTAACAGCAAGTCATTCTCCAATGATTCATAAATTGTTCGAGGATAAAACATTTTGTCCACTCAGACTACGCCATAGAGGATTATCAAAAAATAACTAGCAAATGCATAGTGATGTAATCTGTCTCAACTTAGAGTTTCCAGTTTTGACAGATCGTACCAAAGTAGCACTCTGTAAACAGACTGACTACATAACCTTCCGCCACTATGTGCTTTCCACTGGAATCTCATAACATATGAACTAGAATAATTTACAGTAAGCCTATAAAAAATTTAAGATGAGGTGTTTGTGTTTGCTACTCGTGTGTATCTTTAATCATAGGCCTAAAAAAAGCTTTCGAAGTTAAGGATGCCAAGCAGCTACCCAGACATAAACATTATTAAAGTTTCTCTATGACACTGACACTATAAAACGATATTATTAAAAATATGTTTTAGTGCACTGTTTCGTTCCCGGATGACTTATGCATAACAACTTTGTACAGTCCAGTTTCTCATTACAAAACCTAATGTTGACTATTATAATACTTACATACACAAAACAAGTTCAAAAAATTGTGATTGAGTGTGTTTTAATACCGGCGATGTTTTTCTGCAGTCCTTTGACTTTTGTACATACTGTATGTATATATTTCATTAGTCCAGTGGCCTATAGTTAACACAAGTAGCCTACCATATGTTTCTTGCTTTCAGCAAACAGCTGTGTAACTTCTTAATAATATACGTGGCACATTTCATGAATGTTATTGACACTCAGTGATAGTGCCATGCATTTCTGCCCAGCCCCTTTTGTTTGGTATGAGGGAGCAGGAATGTGAACTATACAGTAGTCTTGCATAATGTAGAAGGCGGAAGTAAAAATGACTAAATCTGTGTAAAATCAATTTTTTTTTAACTAAATCTGAAAATAAAACGAGATTAAAGTTTCTGTATTCAGCTAGGTAATGGAATTCCAGTATTCTGGTGCAGTTATGTCATGTTCAGTGCAGCCACTCAAATTTTGTGAGCGAAAAACTATTAAGTGATTTTGCACTACCTGCATGACAATTGTTGCGCTGCTTAACTCAGTAAAATTGCACCCCAATATAACTTTACAAAACTTGTTGCGAAGAAATAAATTCACGTGAGAGTATCCTGTAAAAACCGGGAAATAATTGAAACGTTGTACCTGCGACGGCGATGTGCTTATAATGGGCGAAAACAACCTTGACCGAGTATTTCCAAGTGTTGCAACTGAAGATATACACACTATAATATCAAACCAAGGGTTTTCAGTAACGGCACTGTAACAAAATTTCACAAAATCTTTAAATATTTTCGAATCTGACGCGGAACACACTGAATCGGACACGCGAACACGAAAAATAAACGCTTACACAAGCAAAAGGGCTGAGCATTCGCTTCCGTTGCACTAAGATGAAGATAAACAGTTGAATTTGTGATAAAATTCGAATGTGTACGTGCGCAAATTCGAAACTAATACGATACTATAGAAGCTAATACTACATAGTATAACGTAATATAATATTACGTTTATTTCAAAATAATTCGCTATTTTGTATTTACACTATGCGTATTTTTCCCCCGTTAATGGCAGCCAATTTTTTAAATAAAAAATGCCACAATTAGTTTACGTGACAATCAGCTGACGTTCCTTATTTAATGTGAGATGCAATTCTGATTTGCTTTAAATACATTGGCAACAGTTGCTCTCAAATACTGGAAACATTACATGATATAAACTGTACGATCGTAAAGAACACTACTGCAAACAAGTTACGTACTTTCTGTAGCTATTTGAAGGCAATAACATACCATTTTGCGAGACGATATATACTCTATCCGCAGTGATTTCAATCTATTTTTGGATCTTAGAATAATGCCTAATTAATAAAAAGTAAAACATTTTAAATTATTTGTGAAGTACTGCATAAGTGTCAGGTTAAAATTCTTGTTGAAACTGTATCAGACAGCATGCGGGTTCAAGAAAGTGTTCAAATGTATTTTATAACAGTGAGGAAATATGAACATCTTAGCGAATGCATGCCACCATCGTTTCCAGGATCCTTCAGACCACAAGGTTTCTAGTTCGAATATCGGTCTGGCCACTGACGTGTGTATGTCGTCCACAGGTGTTAATTTAGATTAGTGTGAAAGGCCGAGTTTCAATATTTCAGCTAATATTATGTTGAAAAAATACACACCTTTTCCCATAAGTTTACAAGATGTTACCACGAACTGAGCCAAGCTAGCCGAAACACATTTCTGTGTATAGTAATAAAACTTATATTATTTAGAAACTATAAATTAAAATAAAGGTATTCTCATTCTGTCAATGAAATAAACTAATCGTAAACATCAGTTTCCTAAGGTAAAGAATGCGTCCGGGGATTGAAAATTAGAAGAATCGACGAAAAAAGGTACCTATTGTAAGTTTTGACAAGTATTTTTTAAAGTCATAAAAAGATTTCGAACTATATTACTCACTAAACGTAGAGTTTCCTTTTTCTGTTGCAGTATTCTTGCAAATGTTTCAGCTTCCTTTTCATTGGCTGAGCACTACACTTCCTACTTGCCTTCGGACTGTATCAACGCTCCATTTTTTATTTATTTATTAACATTACAGTGCCAACACTTTAAATAAGGCATTACTAATGATTTCCACGCCTGAACTGCAGATACTCTCCACAGGCTTCTGTAGTCGATTGCCACAACGTGTCAAGCTGTCACACGAGACGAGAAGTTCGAGGCAACGTGAAATACTCTGTAGTTCAAAACACGCCTATGTCCAAATCGTACTTTGCAGTTTTACACATCAAAAGAAATTTTGTTTATTTAATTTAAAAGTATTAACATTAAGCGAATTGTGAATGCAGTATTCAATCACAAATAAAATTATTTACCCAGATATATAAAAACATTTACTAGTTTTTGATAGGAAACACACTTTTTTCTCGCATAACATGTCTGTGCAGAAAAAACTGCGTGATTTAAGTGGCAAAAGTTAATATTTAAAATGATAATTTGGACTTTTTAAAAATACTGTTCTGAAGGTTTTAAGTTCCTTTTGTGTGTCCAGAAAACTGCATTTCAAAAGAGCGTATAGTTCTGTTGCAGTTTACTAGTAAAATTAACACTAGTGGTAAATTGAGGCAAAATCACTCGTACAGAGTCTTAAGAGATGGAACTTCTTTCCCTCCATTTTTACCAACTTAATATGGTGCATGCCAGTCATTGCGCCCCTTAATATATATGCAGGTAGGGGCAGTCATATTTCTAAAAGGTTGTCTTCTCAAGTGCTAATCAACCGCTAAGAGTCTATATAAGTGTTTGGAGTCTAGTAGCTGCGACCGAATGAATCTTATGTGTGATATCGCCGGCCAGCTCATCCTCGCGCGTTCCATAAATTATGCCTGTATGCAGTTCACTGTTACTTCGCACTTTTCTAAAGTCCTGAGTAAGTTCTACTTCCAGGATATTCCTCCGCCTCGCGCCAACAAAGCTTAACCAAGTCTAAAAAATTACACCCAAGGGACAGACACCATAGACCGCTTATTTGCCTTCTGCGCATGTATCCAACACTGACCTATCCTCGAAGAAACACAACTGTCAAAGTCACATGGCTATCAGCGATGAAAGTGTTTGCTTATAAACTATTATATGAATAAAATAATCTTACCAATTTGAATTTAGTCAACCTGTTTTATAAATTGGTTAGAGTAAGTATACAACCACCTCAGCTCAAAGAATTTGTTTACAAATCCGTTTTATAACCCAAAATCCAAACCTTGCCATTTTCGCTAGACGTGTTGGCTGATAAGCAGTTCAATGTTGGGACACGCAGATTGGTTGTGCGCAGCCAACGAGATCGGTCTACGTCATCTGTAGTCTATGCAATGCACTGCATTCGTGCGCAATCGGTTTAAGAATTTTTTCCATAAGATCTATTTCTTGCTAGGCATTGTCAACACACTTATTTTCTCTCTTTTTTCAAACATATGATTTATAAATAAAGTATAATTTATCTATAAAATATAAGTAAAACTTCAATCTAACTAAAATAAGGTACTTTTTATTTTAACACAAGTTCATAACTCTTGTAATAGTAAAATATTTAGGAAACAACCAAACACGTCACATGTGGGGTGATTTTTTCAAATGTTAAATTATAAAAGCGTAAAAATCTGCGAATAGACTATAAACTCAACATACACGATTCGATCTCCTTTAGGACGGGCGTGTAAATTTTTCCTGCTCACGTGAAGATATTGTTTGTGTGGCTCCGCCAGTATCCCGAATTTGCGCCACTTTTATCCCCTTCCGTGTATTTATTGCTTCGGAATATGTTCAGGAAAAGGATATATTGCCACTGGGGAGTTGTCGTAAAACCGGAAGTCGATCGAAATGAGACGCTGGGAAGCACGCTTCCAAGTGATGGAGAAGATATATGATTGAAGTTTTATTGCAGTTGCTCCATCGTTCAAAAGTTTTTAAGGGGTGAACGCGGCAGCAGTGTCTTTACTATCGATTCCACTTGGCTATTGTGGAGGTAGAACTGGAGGCAGTGCTACAGATGACATGTAGAGTAATCACGTTTATGGATTAAAACTTTACATTTGAAAAAAATAATTCCGAAATTAATTTAATTAATTGTTCGTGAGTGGTGTTTCGACGTGAATACGTCTTTAAATTTGCAGCCATATGGGGGGAGGGAGGGGGGCAATCCAGAAAATGCGATAATAGCAAAATCGGGTGATACATTTTGGCATTGCAGCTCCGAATCTATCGTCTACATTCAAAATTAAATTACACCATTCTATTGCCAAAATATTAAAGAGTATGTTACGTTGAGTGAGGACTGCGAAGCATCGTTTGTGGCGGCGGGGGTGGGAGGTTGCGTAATTTTGAGACCGTTTCGCCGCGTCTCATAACTTCCACGTAGTATAACATTTGACTAGGAGAAGCTACGACACTCGTTTGAGTTTCAATCGACAGTTCTCGTCAAGATCACTCGAGTGCCTGTATAAAGACATTTGTGTGGCGTGGTTATGGTGACATTGTGTGAGTTAAATGCAAAAAATTAAGAAAACTTAACACAGTATCGGCCTACACTCGTCAAAAATACAGAAATCGTATACGGTTAGAAAGAGCATCTCATAAGTAATCCAGTGTACCCATAAAACCCCATGTGATCGAGTGAAGCGGTGCCGGGAACGTAAAAAAAAAAAATCAAGGCGTCCGAGCGCGTCAACGTAGACGTATTCACGCAAAACAAACGGTCGTGTCCCCAACACAGCTACGCCCCATTTTTTTTATAGAACGCCTATTCCACAACTGAACCTGGTGTAATTGTGACAAAGTGCTGTAATTCAAAAGACATTTCAGCCACTATTGTTTGCAGTTGTATCTAAGTAATCTAGTAATAAATAATGCAACAGGAGAGCCGTAAAGGAAGTTCCAAATATGAAGGAACGACGTATAGTAGTTTGACTTCGTGTGTGTAGGAAAATTGTAGCGTTACAGTTGGCTGTCAAGAAAGTATCCGACCTGCGTGGAATAGTATAGCAGTTCAAGTATTTTTGTTCTTGGGCACTGATAGAAGAGAACTGACATTTCTCTTTTTAGTCATCTTGTTGGGTAGGCCGAAAACAATGTAATAATATCATCCCAGAATGTATCAGTGGTGATATCACTTTTCACTGGGATTATTAAGCGGTTGTTTTTGAAACCCCATGATGATCTCTCCTCAATTAAGGCCTACTTGGAGATGTCTTCGCGTTTCAGGCTCACATGTTAAGGAACGATAAGGACTACATTGGCACATGCATGAAGTACGCCATCGCCGCTACGCGCAATGCTCTTAACAGGCGAGCAAATTGTTCGTCGTCGTGGTTGCATCTATGGGACTTTACAACGGTGATCATGTCATTTTATTGATGAGAAGTCTGTAGCAAAGTTCATTACAGGCTCGTATCGTAGTTTCGTTCTTGTCTCAGTAGTATGTTTTAATATACAGCAATCTCGAAAAGCCATTTGTGACAATATTGGCGGCCTCGAAATTCGTATTTATAGTCTACACAATGCCTTTAAAGTACTATTCCTTCCTTGTCTGCCGTATATTTTCGTAGAGGTACGTGTAATATAGTTTCGGCAAAAAAAAAAAAACTATACATTAACCATATTTATAGTTGCCAGACTTCAAAATCTAAAACCGACAAAATGTTATTTTTACAAGACCGATATTAAGCGTGTATTGCAAAATATTGAAGCGTAACAATGGGTAATTTTGCGTATGGATGTTTTTCTCTGTAATAAATTCGCTTACAATGGAAAACTAAACATTCGCGCTACGTGTATCTGAGCCCACAGTAATATACCTGTTGAAAATTCTAAGCAAGCGAAAATCATTTTATATTTTACACCAAGTGAACTACAAAATTATTTTATTTTTACTAACACAAAAGTTATTATATAAATGATTTAGAATATTTTCAGTTATGTAGATGATACTCTAGCTTTCAAAAAATAAATTGTTTCCCAATTCTGTTTGAACATAACATATCTCGAGATGATAGAAAATCGCGAAAATATTTTAAGTCAACATACCTTCTATAACACTAACTACTTTATCATTTCATGATTGGATGGACAAAGTTTAGCCTCGGCTAAGTTGTTTGCAGACCAATCACGAACGTCCTGCCTTATAGTATCAGAATTCTCACTGGCTTTGTGAAATGGAGTAGTAACTTCATACGTGCATGAAAGCCAATAATGAAATATGAAACTGTTGGACGGTTGTACAGTACGTTGAAACGTAGCGAACAGTTAAATTTTCCGCGATTAACCACCATCTCTAAATATATCTTATAGGAAAAAATTTGTCACCAAATGTAAAGATTTGTTTTCCGATTTTCTGTAGGTCTCACAAAATTGCATCTTGAAGTTTTTCTTGTCATATAGGTATTTATGGCTGTCGCTGCGATACGGGTTTTTATGGGTGGTTGCAACGCGTTCTCGACTTCGTCGCAGTCGTTGCATTTATCCGTTTCATTAAACTGTTTAAAGTATTGTTCTCACCCCGGCGTTTCGAAATCCTGCTTGCTGTGAATTTCAGACTTGCAGGTTTATTCACCCTGTTTCATTACATGGAACATTATTTAAAATCACTCAAATACTCTCTAATAATATTCACGCAATAAAGCGCAAATTAATTGAAGACGAAAGTAAGAGAAATATTATTTGCTAACTTCTGTGCAAGTGTTAGTTGTACGAAACCAGTTATATTTTTTTGCTGAAAATATGCGTGACACTAACGTCAACAAAAAAAAATGAGATTCAGTGTCACGTTGCAGACATACGTGCATGTATGCTGATAGGAAATGAAATTATACTCATAGGCCTAGTCGTGCGCAGTATGTCTAAAATACTTCCTAATTTGGAGAGGATTTTTATGTTTAAATTTTTGTTTAATTTTCACTATTGAAATGCAGTTTGAAAGTAGTCTATTCGAATTTTTCATTGTCTAGTACTGCCGAAAGTAATGTTTTCACGTGTATATGAAAATCGAAGTTACAGTATAAAATTCACCCCTGAACTTTATTCCGTCATGGAATAATAATAGTCCGTATTAAATAAAGTAGACATGTCTCAGTTTGTAACGATTTTTACGTCTGGGGAGGTAGTGTAGAAGAAAAGCGTACGAAATATAATTTGTTATAAAAATAATTTAAAAACTTACGACAGTGTGGTAAAACTTACTGGAATTTATTTTTTGTCTCGTGTGTGACCGTTTCCAGGTTTATAAAAATGTATTCGTGTGATTATTTTTTGGTTTTGCGATTTCTGGTACGTGTTATAGGAGCTAAGAGGCCGTACCAAAATATCGAGTAGTCGTATATCTCCGCTTGTCTTCCGTTTTGTAAGTCAATACTTTCTCGGGACGTCAGAATCTCTATTGAAACCGAATGTATGTCCGCCATTGTGCCAGATGCTCAGGAAATAAATTGGTCCTCTTGTGAGTGTGCGTAGGTGGTGGTGGTTTTTGTGTGTAGGGGGGAGGGGGGGGGGTGTATATTATGGCCCGAAATTTTTCTGGCAGTGCAGCGCGAAACTGTGGACTGTCAAACTCAGATTCTCTCTTGGCTTCTCCTTTTCTCCCCCTTTCTTCTGCTCTTCTCCCCCGGCTTCGCGTGGCGCACTGTTTCTCGGGTCAACATCCGGCGCAGGCGCAGTGCGATTATTTGCACGGCGCTGCCTTAAACCCGAGTTAAGGCCAGGCTTCACCATGCACGGGCGTATAGGGAATCGAAGGTTAAATTCGGACAAAGACCTCTCAGTCGTTTTTTGTGTTAGCATTTTCAACTAAAGACTTTTTGTTAGAGGTTGAACTCATCTAAATTTGTAAGCCTTCCGAATTTTAATTTTTTAATTGCAGATGTACGTTTTCATTATTTATATAATTGTGACATTTGATAAATAATTTAAAAGTGCATTTAAAATTTAAAGACTAAAATTTGAATGGTTTACAAATGTAGATGCATTCAATCTTAAAATAGAAAAAAAAAACCCTTGGTTGAAAATGCTATCAAAAGAAACGACTGAGAGAACTTTGTCCAAATTTAACTATCGATTCACGATACGCCCATGCATGGTGAAACCTGACCTTAACTGCGAGTAGTTAAGCTGTTCAGCTGGGTTCACAACTCAAAATTAAACCGTTAAGGCTTCATGGCGCTTGCAGTATGTACACTTTTATCGACTAAACTAAACGTGCGTCCATTGTACTGATCGCTTCAGACGAAGGTTGTTCAGTGGTTCCAAGACTTCACGTACATTACAAACACAATCTCATAGAACCCCAAAAAGGCTTTCGCAAAGTGCTGTATCTCATAATATACACTGAGAGAAAATCGAACAAAATATTTGTTTGTGTAGGGCCAAATATATATTTAGTTGCCCTAACAAAATATATTATTGAGTAAACAAAATTCGAAAAGCGAAAAAATTACTTTTGTTCGTCTAACAAAATATATGTTTGAATAAACAAAATCTCTGCGTTGGGGCAAAAAAAAAAATAGCCTGTCAACTAAATATTTTGTTGAATCAAGCGTATATATTGGTTTGGCCACTCATTTGACTGTCTTCGTTCGTAAATAAGGCTCGAGAGTTTGTTTGTATTTTTTGTAACAATTAGGATAGTAACCATGTGTGTTAGTGCTTAGCAATCGTATAAACAAAATAATAAAACAATGCAACAAGAAACTGACAAGTAAAACTGTAAAACTTGAAATGTTTGTTTGTACACGTTGCCCAGTATTTGCAATATATCTATTTTAAAACTTTCAGATGTACTCAGTTGTCACATTAGCTGAGATTGCTAAGGCGTAACGCTCGGACGCAGTTGATCTAGGTTAGAGACTTGGTCGAACTGTAAACATTTTTTGTATCGGCCCAAACTGTTTAATGTACGTGCAGCCAAATAAATCTTTAGCTGCACCAACCAAATCTTACAAATTGGGGCAACAAAATGAGAACCAAAAAATTATTTAGTTTCAGCAACAAAATATTCCATTGCCCATATACAACAAATGATGTGGTTGCACCAAACAAATCTTGTTTTATTCAACAAAACCTTTTTTCTCAGCGTACGCGCCAGATACATACAGAACTACCCAAGAGCCCTGCATTGAACCTTCCTGCAGACTTGCCATCAATGTAATAATAGGGTCGCCGCTGAAAAATCCTATAGGTTCATGCAGTGCGACGAGAACACTGCACGCCAGTTCAGCGCCTTGCGCTTAGCGGCAATGGGGCACTTATAGCGCGTGGCAGTGTCGCTCTCTATAGTCGGGAGCCTGAATTTATGCGTACAGAAAACCTCAGTGTGTGTTGTCGAATGTGTTTGTTTACAGTAGAAATTAGCAAGTAGTATGCGTGGTTGGGTTTTACTCTATTTCTTAAGTAAAAGTTGTGTGGCAGTGACCAATCAGAACAGAGCATTGGGTGTTAATTGGGGGAAAACTGTTATTTACAGTGGTGTAAGCATAAAAAATACTAAAAAGGAATGGTTGTGCATGTGTATGATATACCTCTGAATCATATTATCAATATTACGATTTTCTCCCAGAAAATGCCTGCTTTGAAAACTGATCTGCTTATAATATATGGTTGTGTTATACGAGGTTAGGTTAGGAATAGTTATCAACGAAAAATAAACATGTCAGGCTTGTCGCAATTTTGATTGGTTGGACTTTAAGATTGCAGTGTGAAATGTGAATCGTAGTATCGTGCGTAATAAATGCGGCTACTGCATAAGTTTTCAGTTTTGAAACCCAACTTTAGAGGGTAGTTTGGTGGCATCGTGGCATAGAGTCCCGCTGAACCGTGTAACCAATTGAAGTAATAGGTCCTGCTCTCGTCCTAAGTTCCTCGGGCCGCTGAAGCTGACAGCTCAGGCTGCCAACAGAACGGTGTTACTCGCACAATACAACCGACTTTGCGAGATCGTGACGAAATCCCCAATACGAGCGACTTGTCGTATTTTTTCATTCCGCACATTGAGACCGACTTCCAGCAGTTGCTATCTTCCATTACAACCCTAGTTGCCGCTGAGTGGCACTTTTTTTTTTTTTGCATTTTTTCTAAATAGTAGGGATTCGTAAAAATAAACTATCAAATCTATCTCTTAGAAAATATATTTAAACGGCAAAGAAGGAGTTGTGATCTTCGAATGAATAGTGCAATGGTGGTGAATGACTAGATGGAGATTTTTGGACATTCGCCATTGTGATGCAGATGTCTGTTAAGTAAAAACAAGACTGAAGACGAAAAAAATTTATTTTCTCGTCTACAGGTTACTTTTTTTTTTGTGTGTCTGTTCAGTCTTGCTTTTCCATGACAAACATCTGCATCGCAATGGCGAATTTCCAAGATTGAAGGTGTTGTAAGGAGGAGTGAGTGCGTCAACAAAATATAATTAAAGCTTGAAGAACTGATAAAAGAGTTCCGTCATTTATTCAACGACCTCGAGCTAGAGTGTATGGGAATACAAACCTTTTCCTGCGTCCGTCTGGAATGGCCTCGGAAACGAGACATTGGTTGGTTCGTCTCGAAATTATAAAACCGTGAAACCACACTTGGCAGCTTGCCTACGTATCAAACAAGAACTCGTGGACCGCCATGGCTGCCATTACTATGCTTGCGAGTGTGACACGAAATGGAACGTACTGTTTTGAACTGAACATTTAAAACGCCTTGTTCACACCATATGTGGTCCGAAAAAATGTTAAAACGTCGTACGTTTATACTAGAAAATAAGATATTTTATCCATACTTTTTCAACGAAAATTGTAAACGTAATACATTAATGAAAAGTTTTCATTGTACTGACTAGACAATCTCGTGCGCTGTAGGTAAGTGTAACCGCTTACGTCTGTATGATAAAATGGATTTTCAGTCAGATAATTATTCTTATTATGTGTTGACATATGTAGTGTTTATATATATATAAACTTAAATTCTGTTGCTACATACGTGGCGGTTGATTGAAATGTTTATTTCGTGCGAAGAAATATCATCTCAATTTTTCAAGAACGGAGAAGGAAGATCATCTCAATTATGTACGGTTTTGATAGAATTGTTTGTCTGTGGAATATGAGTAGTCATCTGCCATGATAGCGCAAAACCAAACCTTTGCTTTCTTTTCCATTATTATTCATTAGGTGAGATGCCATGACAATCAACAGAAACTCCCAGGGCATTTTCGGTCATATGACAGGTTACGAAAAGAATGAACTGGTAAGTGAGTGAATGAAGAGACTTGGTTAGTGCGTTGTTTGGGAAGTGGTGAAAAAAAAAGGGGGGGGGGGGCACAAAATTCTTTAATTTTATTTTCTCACTGGGGAAAAAATCCTGATTATGTTAAAGCATTGTGCAGTGAGATTTGCATTCCAATTTCCAAGAAATGCCTATAAGATTAAATATTTTCCTGTTCTGATTAATTAAATTTCTTTAGATCAAAAGTACTTTGTTGCAATTTTCGACGACTTTTATGCATGTCTGTTCGTATGCGAGTTTTTAGTGTAACCTAAACATGCGTGAGTAAAATTTTTACTAAACTCAAAATGCAGTGTGCATGACTTCACAAATAGGGGAAAGGTGCCTAAGAGTGCGCAGTGCCAATTCCTGACAGTTGGCAACACTGAAAAAACTACGCATGGCCTCAGTTGGTTCGTTACTATGAGGCAAGTGTGTGGTGTGAAACTTGCAGTTACTCAAGACTATTTGTAGATTTGACAGGCGAGAGAACAATTTTTGTTACTTTGATATATTTTAGGGACACGAGTTAAGCTTTGCCATGTAGGTAAACGAAGGTGCATTCATTGTGCGTATATTACGTAACAGCCGTGGTTTCAAGCATTCATGGCGATTTAACACGCTGTGCTTTTCCATTTGCTGATATCTAGCGGTTATTTCAGAAATCTCGTGTTCGTCCTCAAAAAGTGCGCATATAGATTGTCCATAAGAGTGCACGCGCACTCTTTGGAAACAGTTATAGTTTTTTTTTTTTTTTTAATTTGATGAACTTGTTTACATATGTTTCAGGATGTCATCGTCGTATAAGGTAGGTAGGTAATTGGGCTTAACGCATCGTCGACAGCGAGGTCTTTAGAGACGGCGTCGTATAAGAGAAAGTCAGACAGGAAGTTGTTATTTACAAAAGAACTGTTAAAATGAAGCAGGACGAAGAATACAAAATGGGGAAAGTCAACGAAAAGTCACAGCGGATTTGGGTACAAAGGAATCAACACTAAGAAAACGTAAAACTACGAGTACAAATACGGACCAAATACCCTCGACTAGCGACGAGAGTCATGACGCTGTATTCCATTTTCCTGACTAGTGAAAATATTTAGCCTTGGGACACTGAGGTTAGTAGATTGGCTGGTGAAATAATTTTCGAGGCTGAAGAGCTTGCTTATGAATCAAGAAAGGATAGTGACGAAGAAAGCAGCTTTCCCAATGGCACTAAGGATAATAGGCCTACTATTGCAGAAAATAATGAAGCAACAACAATCTCTCCAGCCGACATCATTCCTCTTCCCAAATGTGAGAAAAAGAAAAAGAAGGAAATCAGAGGTAATGACAGGCGCTCCATTAAAAAATACTATTTTGCTTGCGAATGACAAGAAAAGGGCACGAGATTCACGGATGCAAAATAAAAGGGGAATATTTTCATGTCCAGTAAAGAAAATTACTTCGTGAAAGACAGCAGAAAGTGATATATTCTGCCCAGGATGCGATGAGATGTACAGTTCACTGGGCATATCTTTGAAGACTGGATACAGTATATCAAATGCCAACAAAGGTGGCATGAGCAATGCTCGTCATCTGAAGGAGGTTCAATATTTACATGTGACCAATGTTGAATGCGCACTCTTTGGGTACATACTGCGCACTCTTAGCAGCTAGGGCTCCTAAGAGTGCGCATTTGCAATAATTTAATTTTTTGCATTTTGTGAAAATTGGTACATATCTATGTGATTGGGCCTGTAAGCACGAAGTTATAATTGATCTATAAAACGCCATGTGCACAAACCATATTCTTTCACTAATAAACTGTAGCAGTAAAGAGGGTACATTCGTTAGGTGCGCTCTCTTTGGTGCCCTTCCCCAAACATTACGAGATGTAACAAGAAAAGAATTGAATTTTCTGACTTCGGCGGACATTAGAGAAAGCGTTCTCATGTTGTGTTTTTTTTTTTAAAGTTAATAGAAGGATGGGAGAAAGACTCTTTCTAACGTAGCAGAGTTATTTGTGTGTGTCAGTGGAGTTTGTATACAGACGGCCGCACAATAGGGGCTCCACTGCTGCCTCTACCAGCAGTGTTGATTACTCTTCCACGCATGATATCTATCATCTCCCAGTGGCGCCCAGATTGTCAGTTCTCGGTCTGCCGAGCCCACCGGCCTTTCTGGTCGTTTGTCAAGACCAGAGGAAATGAAGTTATAGTGTGTTTTGAAGTCTAGCTGTCGGCGTGGTGCCGTAGCAGGCCATCAAAGAGCCTGGAAGTCGTTCACATAATGACTTTTCTAAACTTAAAACTTGTGTGGTCCATTAGGCGAAAGCAGCTCACGATGCTTACTTTCAAAGTAACAGCTGTAAGCTCTGCACTATTGTATGTTATGTTACTTTGAATAGAGTAAGATAGGACATTAGACGATCATGTCTAGGTACGTCATAAAGTGCAATTTTCAATTCATTTTCCTGCTGGTTTATGTACTGTATCAGACAATTCTGAATTGCAGTATCTTATAATATAACATTCTGTCGTCGTTTTACTGTTTTAAGTAAAATATAAACCTGTCAAGTAGAGTTAATTACACGTAGATTCGTGCCTTTGTATATGTCAGCGGGAGAAGGTTTATAAAACCTACCGTTCTTTTCCGTTCCAAGTAATATGTAATAACTCTACCCAAAAATATCATTTATTATTTTTTATTTTAAAAAAATGTGAAATAACTTGTTTGAGATTATTGTTAAAACATACCGCGCGTAACACTTTTCACAAAATTCGCAATGACGTCAGAATTTGTCCAGCTATTTTTTTGTGAATTTGGTTAAACCTCTGTGGTATTCGGTATGAGTTGTCGCGTATTCGAGGAAAAAATTGTGGATGACATCGTGTGGTAAAATTGGCAAAAAAATGTTATAGGAGAGGACGAAAAGCTTTGAGGCAAATACGGGAGGACAGGAAAATATGTAACAAGTTCTGGGAATGGTTTTTGGGGTAGGGGAGGAAAGTAAAGTTCTTTCCAGGAGATAAAAGGTCAAAACATCTCGCAGTTCATTTGGTCGAACGCAGAATATCCTCCCTCTTCTGACGAGTGACAGCCCCGGATTTAGCTACAAATATGTTCTAGAAAATTCCCTTTAATACAAATATGTCCTTGTAAAAACAACAAATGACGAAGAATGCATACAAGTATAAAGTTTTCAGCAGCCAAGATAAATTTTGTCCTTAGGTCACATATGCAGAAATTATCCACTCTTCGAACACTGGCTGAAATTATGTACTGGAATCGTCACTTCGAAAACAAGCCTTGTTCGGGAAACGTCTATATGCGCCTGAGGAGAGTTGAACATTTCGTTGGAGGTTGCGCGTTGCTTACGTCACGTCTCCATTTTTCTCGGCCCGTCAGAACTCGTCATCTCTACCCGACGAATGTCTGTTATTGGCCGACTGTGTTGGAGGGCGTGGCTAGCTTCGTCTTGCACCTAGAGCACTAGCCTTACGTGTGTCTAGTGTTCGAGTTCGTCGTGCTCAGTAATGTATTTTATATTTGAGCGGTTTTTATTCGGCTGAACGATAACATTTTTTTTTGCGTGACCGATATTTCCTTTAGTGTCTCTGGCTTACAAAACTAATGAATTAAACGGAACTGGCAGATGTATGAGATTTTAAAAGCGAACCAATATTAATAAATGTTGTTCCGTATGGCATGCAGGGTCATTTGAATAAGTGAGAGAAGATATTTTGGCGGCTCTTAACAACGAGGTCTTGGGAGCCGATGAGGGTGAAGTGAGGTGAGTATGGCGCAGCGCCGGAGTGAAAGGGCAGGGGAAACGGGAGATCCCCGAGAAAACCCACCGACCAGCGGCATCGTCCGACACGATTCCCACCCAGCCGGGGATTGAACCCGGTTCGCCTTGGTGGTAGGCGGGCAGGCTAACAGCTCAGCCACCGAGGCCCCACTACAGGCATCGCGATGAAAGTACTAAATGAAATTGTAATTTCTGACCACATTTATAGTGAATATCGTTTTCATAAATGGGATCTCACCGCTAGTTGTATATGGCATTTTCATAAAGCGGTGACATTTTCGAGATAGCTCGTGACCTTTATCTCTCTTAGTATCTCTTTATATCTCCATATTCTCACCTTCGTCTCCAATATATCTCAACAGTTGCCAGTTGGCTAATCAGATTCGCAAACTTAAATTGCGCTTCGGGGTTGAATTTCTCGCTCCTGTTGCTTCAGGTTGGCGAGGTACCCGGCAAGCGGGTCTCGCCGATTGGAATTTGCAAATGTGTCCACAGAGCGACACCTGTGTTTTCAGCGGTATCGGAATGCATACGTGCTTCTAGTTCAGACATCTGTGTGAGAGGATTCGGTAACTGCGATGCGGTTTCGACTTCAGTCGTGGTCTATGGTTTCGGACGTACGCTACTGCAGAGCTCGGATGAATGTTATATGAAACCGAGAATATGTCGCGAAAATGACATGGATACGAACAATAAATTGAAATAAGAAAGAGCCAAGATTAGCTGTTGTCAAAATATTTCTAAGTAACACACGGATCACTATGGGCTGTTCACTGTAAAGTGAGACGTTTTGAAAGCCCTGCTTAATGTATGCAAGTCTGCTTAATGTATGCACTGTATGCAAGTCGTGTATCGAAAAGTAAATTTGTTTTTAATCTGCTAATTTTTACACTTATATGCATTAAAAAGCAGAAAGCGAGAGGAATAATTTAAGTTATCACAAATGGTTACCTAACACTTTTAATTTGACGTTAGACACGGAACTACTTTCCCTCCATCGTTAAGCTGCTCACGGTAAAATGAGCACTTCAGAAAGCCTTGCTTAAGATCTACTTGTATGCACGTTGTGTATTCTTCCGCCTTATCTAAGATTAACATTACCATGGGCCTCATCTCTTTATTTATGCTTCGGTCAAGTGAAACGGTGCAATTATCAGAAAAGGAAATATTTTACAAATCTGCTCATTTATACACTTCTATGCATTAAAAAAACCAGGAAGCGAAATAAATAATCTAAGTTTTCACAAATTGTCACCGAACACTTTTTATTCAATGCACGTTAAGAAATAGAACTACTTTCACTCCAGCGTTACCAATTTTTCTGAGCGTATGTCACTCATTGCGCCTGTTAAAATATATGCAGGTAGGAATAGTGACTTCTTTTCTAAGGTTGATTTCAAAAGTGCTCACTTTATCGCGAACAGCCTTTGTCAACTTTACCGGGCGCATTCACTCAGTGCGCCCGTTAAAATATATGCAGGTACGAGCAGTGACTTTTTTGTAATGTTGATTTTATAAGTGCTCACTTTATCGTGAACAGTCTTTACATAGAATTAATTAATTCAGTTACAGCAAGATAAGAGAAACAAAAAAACCTGAAGTAGTAATCAATAAAACGAACAGACGGAATATATCGTTATACTACTCTACAGTCAATAACTTGGTGGACTGACTGTCGCTCCGAGTGTGGACAGCCATGTACCACAGCGACCTTCGAGAACTGACTGACTGACTGTATTACGTACATAAATTACTTTGGCTGACACCAATACTGATATCACAGAAAAAAAAAACAGCGGTAAAAACCGACTTGTGCCTAGAAACTCGACGACTACATAGAATAAAAAACAGACGAACACGGCAGACTTCATTTGATAATAATAGTTGCAACGTTTTTCGGAACTGAAATTGTTTTCTCATCTTCAGGCACATAGTACACGTTGAAGACACCTGGATATTCCTCGTTCAGTTTCAGTTCGTATTAAAAGTTCTGCTTTAGGCGCCGGTGTTCGAGTAGGCCGAGCTTAAAGTCCGCAAGCCTTCTCTTTGTAACAAATATCCGCACACTATTTCTTGCCCTTGGTTCGGTAAATGTGGCTGAATTAATATTAGGCTGGCGCATAATGAGACTGAATACCTACCCGACCACCCTTAGGAAGATAAAATGAAACTTCGTTATTTATGCTGCAAAACCCTCGCCCTGAGATTTCCCGTCTCGACATGCCTTAGGGATGCCATAATTGCGTAGGCTACTATAGTCATTAAAGCCCTAGCACATTTCTTCAACGACCATATTTCATCACCAAGTGTTATAGACCACTGTAGTTAATATTTATTCATCACGTGTTTTGTTCTCTCGTAAGAAGATAGAGTTTGAGCTTGGTGAAAATATGGACTTATAAAAAACTAGTTAGTACTACTGGCAATTTGCATATTCTTTGCCATGTAGAGTTTGTGTATAGTGCATAAATGTCAATAAAATTTGTTTGACCGAAATCAGTTAAGTGGTTCTAATTTTATGTTTCTAGATTATGGACTTAGAAAATTTCTCAGCGTCACTAGACACATTAGTATTACATGTGGGATGACTTGATTTGTTATTTTCGAGATAAGAAATAACATTGTAGATAATAGGTTTAACCTGGGAGTTATTATCTGTTGTTTGTCTTATCTCTTTGCTGGGATTTCATCTCAGGGTTGTTATCGTGTTATATAAGACGCAACAGGTTTATCAGTTGCAAGTTTATACGAGGTTAACCATTTCCTCACCCACCTTTGCATGGTAGAGACGTACACGGAGTCCGCTCATGCGCCTTGCACATAATCTTAGGAAGTGTTGTGATTGTGAGTGAACAGTCTTAGGCGAACGTCCAACATGTCACGAGACAATATCGCACCAGAAGATCCACAGAAAGTGCATCTTAATATCCTAATTATTCCTCCTTGTAAATTGACATGAAGATAAGGATGATGGCATGTGGTACATACTTGAATTATTACGTTTACGAAAAAAGAAAAACACATTTCCAAAATTCAACTTCGTGCTTTAGCAGTTAACTATAACTTGCAGACCAAATATGTATAAATAACTCAAAAGAATATACTTCTACACTAACTACTTTACGACACCGCGTGCGATCATCCTTATCTACATCATAACTAATACTTAGAATATTACGATAAACTTTACATGGATAATACGTTCTGATGCCGTATTCTCTTCGTGGAATGTTGGATGTTGCCGCAGATCGTTAGCTCCTAAGTGCTGTTTGTTCGACGCATCCAAATTAATTGTTTGTATAGGGACAGTTAAATATTTAGTTGTTGAAACCAAATTATTTGGTTATTTGTTTGCCACGAACATAGATTTGGTTGGTGGAACTAAACATTGGTTTGACTCGACGTGCATTAAACATTTTTGTTTAATATAAAGAGACACTTAAGGCGAGACCGAAATGCGAACCTACATCATCTGCGGCCACGCCTTAGTAACCTTGGCTAAAGTGACTACTGATGAAATAGCTATGTTTTAAAATACAGACTTTTCAAAAAACTGGACAACGTGCACAAATAAATGTTTAAAGTTTTACAGCGTTCCTTTTTAGTTTCCTTTGGAACTTATTTTACAAGGATGTTTATACCGTTGCGAGGCATCAATAAATGCACTAACAAACACTGTTACAATTCTAACTGTCACAAAAAGTAGAAACATTCTCTCGAACTTTATTTTCGAACAGAGGCAATCAAATTAGTAACCAAACAAATATACACAGGTGATTCAATCTAGTAGTTTGTTGATAAACTAATTTATTTTGGCCCAAAATGGAGGTATTGTTAATTCAGTCGTATATTTGGTTAGTGGAACTTAATTAATTTGTTGTTTATCGAAGTTTTGTGTCCTGAACAAAATATTATGTAGTGGCAACTAAATATATTTTTGGCCATATACAAACAAATATTTTTTTTACTTTTCTCTCAGTGATAGCAAACACTTTCACTACTCTTAATCGTCACAAAAATTTCAAACAATCATTCAAGCTGTACTTTCGAGCGAAGGCAAACAAATGAGTGCCTAGCCAAGCAAATATGTATAGTTGTTTCAACAAACTATTTTGTTGACAGTCAATTTTTTTTTGGTCCAACACATGTTTTGCGTTATCGAGCGTGTATTTCATTAGAAGAACAAATTCAATATTGTGGCTTTTCAAATCTAGTACTAAGCAAAACATGTTGGGGCTACTAAATATGTATTTTACCCTATTGCACACAAGTATTTTTGGTAGTAACTACCTTTAGTCGTAGCGCTATTTAACAAGCTCAGGATTGCGTCGAGACGTGAATATTGTTGTGTCTAGCTGATTTAATTGGAGGTCTGTAAATTGTGCAAAGTCTTTCGACGACAGGTTAGACTCCAATAACGTATACTCGTGTGTTCCATTCGTTATGGGACATTTGTTTGACACGCCTTGGATGAATCCTTGGCTAGCAACAAGACAAAATAAACGCTGTGACCGTTTAACGTTCAACCGAGTCGAATAGAAATAAGCCTCTCCTAACGATATTTGCCAATGCCTAGTCTATTCACTGTTACTTCCAACTTTTCTGAAGCCCTACTAAAGTTCTGCTTCCATGATATTCCTCCGCCTTGTGCAAACAAAGCTTAACTAAGTCTAGAAATTTACAGCAAAGGGACAACGCACCGCATTCGGCACTCAGTTTAATATTATTTTCCATGATAATTATTTCTTAATAGACTTACCAACACATCTGTTTTCTCGCTGCTTTTACTCGTATTGATTATAAATTAAAACTAGCATTGCAATTTATAAATAAAATATGAGTAAAATTTCAATATAATCAAAAATAAGCTACTTTTATGTTAACATAACTATAAAACTCTTGTGATATCCTACACGGTATACAACAAAGTCGCCGTGCCGCGTGTGCCTGCATATTCGGCTAAGACTTCTAAACTACCCGATGTATTTTGATGCGGTTTTTACCATCATTTAGAGAATTTCTTGAGGAAGGTTTAGGTATATAATACATTCATATATAATCAAAGGATAGTGGAGAAATACCGACGTTTTCTAATCAAATCGGAAAAAAACCGCTTTTCGGGCGCTTACATGGCTTACGCTGACTAAACCATGAGAGATACACCAAATAGGTCTACAAAAAGTCCGCGACAGCATATGTTTATCTTTTAAGGATGACCCACAGTAACCATTTTTGTCTTTCACTTTCGAAGACTTTGTGAACATCACAGTATTAATCCTATGTTAGTGTCCTTAATCATTTAGTGTATATACTTGCTGTAAACCTAAACAACGCCATGTTTGTAAATCGCACCCGAGCGAGGCCGGGGCAGGTCGCTAGTTAGTTATAAATCAAACATAACAGTTTATAAATAAAACATAAATAAAAGTTCAATATAATTAAAAATAAGATGCTTTTATGTTAACATAAATATAAAACTTAAAAGTCTTGTGATACATCATTTTAGGAAACAACCAAACGTGTTATACATGAGGTGATTTTTCGAAGGTCTGAGTCAAAAAGATTGGAGAAACAGCGAATAGACTATATCTCTACAATCCTCACTTTTAATCGCGTAATAGCAGGCGTCCTTTTAGTCGGGTAAGTGCAGTGTGCTGAGTCAATGTCCCTCCCCCCCCCCCCACCTAGTTAAAACATCGGTAATTTGTGGAAAGGCTGACTTCTGTGTGATTTCAACGAAAATCACGCTTTACGGTAGTTGCATTCTTCCGATCTTTTTTTTTTAAGGGGCGGGGAGGGAGGTTTTTGTGACATCCTTTTCAATACACGGAGAAATAGCAACGTCACTATATATTTTCGAAACGTGCAGGGGATATGATTGTGTGCATCGCTTTTGTTTGCTTGCTGGGGTTTGTTGCAGGAAAAAAATGGAAGGAAAGAAGGACAGAGTTTTATTTTGTAGTTCGAACGCGACGGATGAAAAACCCTGACGTGACATCGCGGTGTAAATAACCCGTGGGCACGTGTCGAAAAATGTATTTTGCGGGCGGATTCTGACTGTAGTCCAGTCACGGTTACTTCCGACTTTCCTGACGCCCTGCTAAAGTTCTACTTTCAGGATATTCCTCCGCCTCGTGAAAACAAAGCTAGCTAAGTCTAGAGAAATACACCAAAGGGACAACGCACCGTATTCGTGTATTCGTGCGCACTCAGTGTAATACTATTTTGCATAAGAACTATTTCTTTCTTGATATTACCAACATGTCTACTATCTCCCTGTTTTTATTCGCATTAATTATAAATTAAATATTATAATTTAGTCATAAAATCGAATTAAAAGTTAAGTTTGACCAAAAATAATGTACTATTATGTTAACACAATAAACCGGCGTATGTAAGGAAACAACCAAACAAGTCGTATATCCGGTGATTTCTCAAAGGTTTGATTCAAAAAGTGCGAAGAAACCGCGAATAGATCGTTATCTCTTGTTTTATGAATGTGCTTATTTAAATAATCACGTTTTTATTGCATTTGTGTTTCTCATCCATATATTGCGTTCTTAGTTTTCTGGTTTCCTTTTTTGTAGTCATTGTAGGTAATGGAGATCCAATGAAAATTCGAATTCAGTTCCGCTACACTTTTGTCATCATGGGCGCTGCCTACCTCGCGCTCGAATTGCCGTGCAGTGTGTTTCAAATCCGCGTGTTTTTTATTTTTATTTTTTACGAAACCGCTAAACTTGTCTCCATTATATCGATGTGCGAAAAGAAAATACACTTTGAACGAATTGGGTATAATACTCACAATATATCATGCACACTATAGATGGCATTGCTGAGCCCTCCAACAGGGCCAAAATGGCTTCCACGCACTGGTATAGCTCATAATATACCGGTCGGAAACATGCCGAAACTATTATACGAACCTGCATTGGATTTTGCTTCAGACATTCCGCCAATAAAATTACATGGTCTGCTTGAAGTCCGATAGGTACTTGCAGCACAACGGAAACACTGAACGCCAGTTCAGAGCCTTACGCTTAGGTGTGATGGCGCATTAGGCTCCCATGTCAGTGTCGCCCTTATCGCTCGCTTGCTTCTCAGCCTCAAACGTGTTAAACAGCTCCAAGTATACGGCGCCCTTAAACCTCAGAAACAACAAATTAATATCGCTGCTATGAAAAAAAAAAACCTTCGTCCTCCTGTCTTTCCGCTAAGGAAACTGCTCAGGAAAGCACTAAAAATCATATTTTTTAACAATTTTTTTTTCTATTCAGCTGTTATGTTTAAATAAAGAATTGTGTAAGCCAATGTACTGATAAATCCTCTTTACGACGGTATATTAAACATGTGAACATATTTAGGTGTATCTCCACTTTAGGGCGAAGAACAAATGTTATTATTTACGTAGGTTTTAAAAACCGTACAAATATGAAGAGTTTGCACAGTTATAAGCTGTTCACATTAAACTGAGCACTTTTGAATGCTAAGCTGAAGATCTACTTGTATGCACGTTGCGTAATCTTCCGCCTTATGTCAAATTTACTTTTCCATGGGCCTCATCACTTTATTCATGCGTCCGTCAAGTGAAATTATAAAATTATTAGAAAAGTAAATGTATAAAAATATTCTGCTCATTTTAACACTTCAGTGCATTGAAAAATACAAATAGCGAAAAAAATAATTAAAGTTGTTGCAAATGGTTACCTTACACTTTTTATTCGACGTTAAGACATGGAACTACTTTCCATCCATCGTTACCAACTTTACTGGGCGAATGTCACTCAGTGCGGCCGTTAAAATATGTGCAGGCAGGAGCGCTGACTTTTTTCTAAGGTTGATTTCAAAAGTGCTCACTTTATCGTGAACAGTCTGTAGAGACTTTCCACCAATAAAAGAATAGGGTCACCGCTGTAAGTCCCATAGGCAGGGATAGGAAAATTTCGCGAGTTAAATTACCTGTAGACTAGACTCCTCAGCCCTCTGCATACTGGAGCCTTAGGTGTGTGTTCATTGGATGTTGCCCCACACCTGGCAGTGATGGGATTCACAAGGTGTTTCCTTGAAAGTCTGCTTTTGGCTCAGAGGCGTGCAGGGTGGGTTTAACAAACTGTGATCCAATTGCAAAAGTGACTTCACTATATATGTGTTTGACGTCTATCTTATCCCGAAATTAACTCGCGAAATTTTCCTATCCCTACCCATAGGTACACGCAGTGTGGCGAGAACACTATACGTGACGGGATAAAGCTCCGGGTAGACGGGAACCTTAAGCAGGGCTTTCGAAAGCGTTCAGTTGACAGTGAACGTACTGCATAATCGCTGGCGAGGGCTGGTCGGGAGACGAGATGCAGGACTGTTCCGGCCGAGGAGACGTGTGTTCGGCCATTCGCCCCTCAGCGAACGGTCGTTGTTGAGACGATGCCCAAGATGATATCCTCCGGCACGAGCTGCAATAGCCAGGGAATTGCGTGAGGGGAAGTGAGGGGGTGCTGGTTGGCAGCGCGTTGCTCGCCTCATTATTCCGCGCTTTTGTGCCGTAGTGGCGGGTGATAATGGCCCGGTGCACCTCTGAGATCCCGTGTCCCGACGTTCTCGCGTGAGGAGGGCTCTCGCTTCTTCTCAGGGGTCGCCTTCGACTCCCGCTGCAGCTCAGCCGTGCACGCACTCGTTTAACAGTCAGTAGTCATGATTGTTTTGACGTGAATACGTCTTTAAATTTGCGACCATAGTGGGAGGCAATCCAGAAAACCCAATGATAACAAAATCGGGGGATACAGTTTGGCATTGCCGCTCCGAATCTATCGTCTACGGCGAGGAAGCAATTTTGAGTTCGTTTCTCCGCGTCTCATCACTTCCGCGTAGTATAACTTTTGACTAGGAGAGACTACGACGCTCGTTTGAGTTTCAATCGACAGCTCTCGTCGAGATCAATCGATTGAGTGTGTAAAAACATTTGTGTGGCGTGATTATGGAGAAAATTGTATGAGTTTAATGTGAAAAATTAAGAAAACTTAACACAGTGTCGGCCTATACTCGTAGAAAAGCCAAGTCGAAATACAGAAATCGTATACGACTGGAAAGATCATCTGAAAAATAATCCAGTGATACCCATAAAAACCCATATGATCGAGTGAAGCGGTGCCGGGAACGAAAAATAAACATCAAGGCGTAGACGTATTCACGCAAAACAAACGGCCGTGTCCCCAACACTGCCCCACACCATTTTTTTTTCATTTGTTTGCGCAATTCCGCGTATCTCCTGGTGTATCGTAAAGTTACGGAGGTGGGTACGAAGGGGGAATTGCCCCCCTTTTCCAAACCAGTTTTATTCGAGGGTGCCGAAGACCTTACCAGTTGCCACCATATAAGTAAACAATATAGATTATGATTAATTCTTAATGTATGTTTTCAAAAAAATGCAAATCGATAATGATGTTAAAATACTACTGGTATGGTAAGAATTTTTGTGTAAAGTATGTTTATAGAAAGCAGTTTGTCTGTAAATACTGATGTTATTTATTTCAAAACTAAATTTCGGAAGTCACCTTTTTCAAGCACCTGGGGGTCCCAGATTCTCTACAGGACCTTACAAACCCACCCCTACCACTTAACCCAGGCAGATTCCGACGTCTCTAGCTTTCTCAGTAAATAAATTTCTTTGAATACAACTTATTTCCAGAAAAGGCAGAGTTAATTATCTACGACCGTATTTCTCCCTTTACGATATTAATTATAATTTAAAAATACATGAAAAGGTTAAAAAAAAAAAAAAAACTTTTTTAGAGCTTACCTGCGTAGTTTTTGTAAGGAGGAGAAAAGTACGACGAAGGAGCGATGAGGTGCTAGACGTGCGTGTTAAGGCCCTTTGACACAATCAAACTTCACTTCAAATTGTCTTCTAATTTATTGAATTTAATTCCTTGAACGTTGTGTGACGTCACTTGGGCGTTATAATCACGTCAATTTTATCTTTCAACCCACTGAATGACTCAGATAACTTCGAAAATTATCGTTAAGAACTTGTTCTATATTTTTAAAAATCTAATTTTTCAACTACCACTCAGAATCGTTTAAAAAGTGTAAATATAAAGTGTAGTGTTTTAATACAGTAGAGTATGCTCATGTAGTCACAAAAATATTTGCATATATTTATTTCCTGGAAAGTAAACATATCTTTTCAGAAAAAAGGTTAGTTTTGATTTTGACAAATTATTTTCTCGTAGTGTATGGTTCGTAGAGGTTTAAAACAAAGCTACGGTAATTGATAGTAATTTCTTTTTAGCTGAAATTGCAAAAAATTCTTAAGTAGTATTAATATTTATTAAATACATCTGCTTGTGTGAAATACTTTTCAAAACTTTGAAGTGATATTTAAAATTCTAATTAATTCAGTCCATTAAAGTGTGTGTGAACACTTTCTGTTTTCAACAATTTGAATACAATTGGCTGAATTCAATAAAATATTTGATCGTGTGAAATGGCATTTAGTGTCGCCCCAGTCGTTTCCTTGATTCGGTGCCTTCGACACGTAAAAAAAGCTCCAGTGCCCATGGAGGTTACTCTGAACGATGTCGATAACTTTTGAAAGGTATTTTTGTCCTGTTTGTACGAAACACTGTTTAACTTGAATACATGTGACTTACAAGTACTATTATTCCTTGTAGAAAAAATAGATCGCTTGGTAACGTATTTACCGAATATAATATTTCACATTGGAATTAAAATATCACGTATTACTCCAAGAAATCTTTAAAATCTTGCTGCGAAATTTTTTCGAATTTTTAAATTGTACTCAATATAAGAATGTTTTCGAACATATTTTTTATTTGCATTAGTGTATGATTTTTTTTTTTTTTTTTTTTTTTTTTTTGAAAAATACAAATTTTGCTGGCTGTACTTTGAAATGAATTATCACCTGACCTTTCAGTCACCCTTGATAAATTTTCTGTGAATTGTTACACATGTTTTATTTACATATCGCTAAAAATACTAAAATTGTGATTTTGAGATACCATAAATTCAAAAATTGTGTCACCTGAAATGTTTTTTTGTGACTAAAGAGTACATAAAGCTGCGTCTAAAAGTTATTCCGTACAGATATAAAATAATGAGTTTTTTTTAATTTTATTATTTATGAAGAAGAGTGGAGTGTTGTACCCGACTCTGCAACTTAAAGCACGCAGTAAACAGTAGCACGTGTACTACATAATTGTCAGTGAAGTACGATCTATGTTGCAAATGAAGGAATGAAAACAATATGTTATAACTTTGTGGAATATTTTTTAGAATTTTCTTATGTGAATGTTTTGAAAAAATCAGTTACAAAAAGTCAATTTTAAATAAAAATGCTACCATATTTTTTGGCAGTTCTAATAACCATAGGCTGTTCACATTAAAGTGGGCACTTTTTAAGGCACTTCTAGATTTTTACTTTCTTCTAATTTCCATCTTCCTGCTGCTTTTTAATACAAACATAGCAATGTGATCAATAAACACAGTGTATATATTTCACTACCCGCAAAATATAATACCTGAGGCTGCAATAAGATATATTTACTAGCGGTTAATGCCTGTTCTAAGGGCCTTAAAAAGTGCTCACTTGACCGTGAACAGCCTATATTACGGTTGTGTGTAAGAAAATATTGCCACTAATGTTAAAAAATATTCTTAATAATTTATTTTAGGTACGTTCATTTAAGTTACGAAAATAACATTTTTCGTTTCTGAACTGTACGTGATTAAAATTAATTGTCACTAATCAGAAATATTTGTAAACAATCACTAATTTTATTAAGTACAACCAGAGTTATTATTACGACGGTTTTGCTTGATGATGGGTGGAAAAAAAAGGGGGGGGGGGTTTAAATGTGCTTTCTCAAGCATTCGCAATGGAAATACACTGAAATTTAAATTTAAATTGGTTCTTACATTTTTTGACATTAAAATAAGTAAATTACAACAAAAATATTTTTGAAAATATTTGATAGTGTTACAAAATATATGCATTTCATATGCAACCTAAATTATACTTTATGAACAATATTGTTAGTTTGTGTGTAAAGGCTGTTTACGGTAAACGGGGCACGTTTGAAAGTCCTGCTTAAGATCTACTTGCATGTACGTTGTGTATTCTTCCGCCTTATGTAAGATTAACATTGTCATGGGCCTCATCACTTAATTCATGCTTCAGTCAAGTGAAACGGTGAAATTATTAGAAAAGTAAATATTATACAAATGTGCAGATATTTACTCTTCGATTCATCAAAAAAAGCCAGGAAGCGAAAGAAATAATTTACGTTATTACAAATGGTTACCCAACACTTTTTATTCGACGTTAAGATAATGGAACTACTTTCCATTCATCGTTATCCAGCTTCCCTGGGCGCATGGCGCTCAGTGCACCCGTTAAATATATGCAGGCGGGGGTAGTGACATTTTTCAAAGGTTGATATCAAAAGTGCTCACTTTACCGTGGACAGCTTATATTAGTTTTTAATGAGTTCTGCAAGTTGTGCAGTTCGGCGCATTGTTGAAAGCCACTTTACTTATTCCGTAAACTTTGCGTACAAACACCCATCGTTCGACTGCACATGGCTGGAGATGGCACATGTCCGAGGCCGTAGAGGCGTGGAAGCTTTAAAATATAACATAGACACGCGCATCACAAGCCTTATCGTTTTTGTGTGTTCGGCAGTAAAATATCATACCCACTGTCTTTTCGTAGTTTATGTGGCTGTAAAATTTGTAATACATAACAGTAAAAATAAAATGTACAGTACGTTCGTACACCTCCATAAAAATTTAATACCGGAAAACTCGTGTTAGCTACTTTTTTTAATAGGGAAAAAGAATACGTTTTAAGAGTACAACAGATAATTCTAAATTTGTAAATTACATGTTAAAACTTTAATTCAGTTCGTTAGCAGATAGCACATAAAATATGAAAATCTCTTTGAATTGATTCATTGTTCCCTGAAGATTGGCACACTGCTTGGTGGCCTAAGCAGGCTGCTGGTTTAATGAAAACGTTTAGTAAAAAAAACCACCCGCGGTTTGGCTGTCATACGCGAGGGATATAGATAGGCATCATTCATGTTACCGGTAGTTTACATGGCTCCTGTGGAGCTTATAGAATACCTATCTAGTAGGCCTATCACAGAGAAATGTATAATGATGTGCAAACAGTACTAATGATACTACAGCAGTAACTGCATATACATGGCGGCTATGGAGCATATGGAATACCTATCTAGTAGGCCTATCACAGAGAAATGTATAATGATGTGCAAACAGTACTAATGATACTACAGCAGTAACTGAATATACATGGCGGCTATGGAGCATATAGAATATCTATCTAGTAGGCCTATCACAGAGAAATGTATAATGATGTGCAAACAGTACTAATGATACTACAGCAGTAACTGCATATACATGGCGGCTATGGAGCATATGGAATACCTATCTAGTAGGCCTATCACAGAGAAATGTATAATGATGTGCAAACAGTACTAATGATACTACAGCAGTAACTGCATATACATGGCGGCTATGGAGCATATGGAATACCTATCTAGTAGGCCTATCACAGAGAAATGTATAATGATGTGCAAACAGTACTAATGATACTACAGCAGTAACTGCATATACATGGCGGCTATGGAGCATATGGAATACCTATCTAGTAGGCCTATCACAGAGAAATGTATAATGATGTGCAAACAGTACTAATGATACTACAGCAGTAACTGCATATACATGGCGGCTATGGAGCATATAGAATATCTATCTAGTAGGCCTATCACAGAGAAATGTATAATGATGTGCAAACAGTACTAATGATACTACAGCAGTAACTGAATATACATGGCGGCTATGGAGCATATGGAATACCGTTCTAGTAGGCCTATCACAGAAAAAAAGTCTTATGTTGTGCCAACAGTATTGAAGTTACAAGTACAGTAATTTTTTGATATCTGTGAGCCGTCAGTAATTTATGTTGCTGTGAACGTAATATACTGTTAAGCGGTTAATTTTAATCTAACATTAAGTACTTTTCTAACAACGTTGTCTCCTTACTATGCTGTCAACGTTAAGGCGGAGTTTATGTTTGCTATAAATGAAATTTTGTGTTAAATTTATGTTAATATTGTTTTAAAATTTTTCTTGTATATTCTTTGCTTTGAAAACATTCCGATGTAAATTAATTGTGATTATGTTATCACGAAAATAAATATTACCAACGAAAAAAATGACGACGGGTAGGTGAATGGAATGTTTCCCACTTCACCCAAAACTAACGTCCTACCAACTGCTCTGCTTTAACAAGTTTTAACATGAGTTATATTTTGCGCATTGGAAATAATATAACGACAACCTGCAGTTATCTCTCTTAATGTGGAAATGAAAATTTTATGTTCTGGAAACATATCCAGGGCACACGTAAAGTGATTTTCAAGACCTGGGAGCTGGTCTAAGCTACATTTAGCTCTCATACTAGGCTTTAAAATTTAAATGTAGTGGTTTCATTTGACGAGGTTATCACTTTTCAATAGTATCCGCCTTTATACAACGTTAGGTCAGTGCTAACTGGTGTCGGTAAGATTTTAATCTAATGTCGCAGTAACACAAAATATTTTGTTCTTCCTGTTATTTTTAGCGTATGAAACATTTGATTGCGGCGAAATTACTTGGAGGTTTTATTAACATCGACTCTTCAACGGTATATTTGCCTTATTGTAATATATGGCCTTGTAAATGGTTTACATCATTAACTTTGTCACAACATTATTAATTTTTCTACAACATAAACGTTTAAAGAAATGACTCAGTAGTAATTTTCTGTTATAACAACATTAGACTTTTTCCTGTTCGGCGGATTACTTTGCACTTTGTGAAGAGCCTGACGAATTCTGTGATCGCTAGTGTATAGCCTGACACGGACAACAGAACTGTTCGAGCATATGCGCTGGGCCGTAGACACCCGCCTGTCAGTCTTCAGTAACAGCAGTGAGGATGCATCAACATACATCTGATAGAATAAACAGCGCTGCACGCGCTTCTCTCACCCCTTCGGGGCCGCGGTGGTGCAGTGTTTAGACTACGTGCCTTTCACCTAGACGAACCTGGTTCGATTCCCGGTGGAGTCGCTCCTAGATTTCCGCACGTGGGAATCGTGCCGGACGTTGCCACTGGTCGGTGGGTTTTCTCGGGGATATCCCTTCTCTCCCCGCCCTTGCACTCTGGCGGTGCTCCGTACCTCGCCTCCATGTTAAGAGCCGCCCAAATATATTCACTCACTCACTCACTCTCTCCCCTATTTGCGATATTCAGCCCGCTTCATCCCTCTAAGAATTTCCCAGAGAGCCATTGTTGCCCTTTTGTCGGGTCATCTCTTGTGTAAAAGGTCCGCAGCTTCTGTTGGGAGTATTTCAATCCCTCGCACGTTTAGGCCATACGGCTAAATCGTCTCGCTGACCCGAGCACGCTGTACAACAACCGAGCAATGACCAAAAATTCGGCCACTGTTCCCTTCTCAGATAGAAATCTCCGACTTCTGTCCTAACGTTGTGTAGGGTAATTAGAGAAATACTTTACTTCGTGCAGCTCAAAAAGCTAAATTTAAAACAAGTCGCGGATGGGAAACTTTACCAATAAAATCCTCTTCTCCAGAAGTTACTTCAAATTATTGTAGTGATTGTTAAATTTTCTTCATAATTGGCTTTACTTGCAATGAATTTCCCCTT
Organism: Dryococelus australis; assembly: GCA_029891345.1. Lineage (NCBI taxonomy): Eukaryota > Metazoa > Arthropoda > Insecta > Phasmatodea > Phasmatidae > Dryococelus > Dryococelus australis. The sequence goes on along the minus strand of CM056996.1, from coordinate 112,543,789 downwards.
TTTTTTCACACAAAATTTATATGTGCCTAATAACATATCATATTTTTGAATTTCGTGATACGTTGTATTAAATGAAACAGTAGCAACTGATTCTGCTAATTTTTGGTCGTTGGCAGAGAAGAAACCCTTTTTTATACAGAATTCAATTTAACACGACTATTTCGCGATGTATGAAAGTGATGTGAATATTTTAATGTTCCCAATTGTTGGTTCTTATTGAATTTTTTTAAAACAAAGTTTTGATTCATATTCGTTAGTTCTAGTATTACGGTTAGGGTATTATTAATGCACATATCATTTTAATTCCGATATCATCAGCTACAAGCAGAATTAGGTTTAAGTCTAAACTACGAAACTTTTTTTTTTTTCCGTGATTTGTTTTTTTTTTTTCCTACTGGTACATCTAGATTTGAGGAATTGTGGTTGCGGTAATGAGTAATCGTGAATGCATGCATATGGTACATCACGAAAAGCTTACTGTGTACTTTTATCAGAGTTGAATCACTGTACTTTTCTAAAAGTCACAACTTTATGAGTGATATAGAGATGGAAGTAGTAACAACATTCCCAGAACCGTGACTGCGTCGCTGCTTGTCACTGCTACTCTTCTTTCCTTGTATTATTCTTTGTACCTGCTATGTGGACTACTTTCTTTGTAAAACACGATATTATATGGTTTCGATAAAATATAAAACAGTTATAGCTTTATAATGCATTTTTATAGAATTTTGTGTAGGTTAGAAATGTTTAAATACGAATTACCAAACCATTGCCATATTTTGAGATCTGTTCCATAACAATACAATCTGTTTATGCGCTACGAATAGAGACGTTCAAGATAGGCCTATATGAAAACTTTCTCTGTATAACGAATTCCATAAAAGAAATATTTTATAACATATAAAATTGTAATAAAATTTATCATTTTAAATTTTGAACTATTTTTATGTAATATTTTTTGTGGAAATAAATTTTAAAATATTAGAGCCGTTAATAGTTCTTATTTTTCAGACACGTGGATATGTATTAAATTTCATTAATTTGGTTTTAAATGTATTTAGAGATTGTTTAAATGTCAGTTATTGGATATTTACCTTGTTTCCTCTCTAGGTGATTTCATTTTTGACATAATATTTCGGAATTGTTAGCGAAGAGATGGCGTTTTAAATATGGAACAGTGAAGAGACTAATTTATAAATGTATCTCAATTATTTAAGCACCGTGACAGTTTAAATAACATAAGCAATGTAATGCAGAACTGGCGACTACAAATGAAACAGCGAGATGAAACAAGGAAAAAGTATATAACGAATGTTATGCCTACTGAACTGCCTTCGCGTAGCTAGGTAGGCCTGGCCTACTCGGCTTATCACATCTTCTTTGCCAGTGATAGTGACATGGCAAGGCAGGAACTGTCCACATTCATGCACTATAGCGACCATGCCAGAGCAGCAATGATAAGCGACGTGGAAAATCTCTGGCTCTGGTCGCCGACTCGTGGGAACCGGTCGGCGTGGTCGCTGGTTCTGTGACTTGGAATATTCTGCAACGACACGTGACCGTCGACTAAAGATGAGGTAGACCACTTATTCGTTTTCTGCGCATGTACCCAACATTTACCTATCTCAAAAAGAACACAACTGTCAAAGTCACATGGTCACCAGTGATGAAAGTGTTTGTTTATAACTTAATTTTTAAATGACAAACACTATAATGTGGATAAAATTCTTTTACCAATTCGAATTTAATCAATCTACATTACGAATTGGTTGGAGGAAGTTTGCATACATCTCAAAGTAATTGTTTACAAATGAGTATTCTAACCTAAAATCCAAACCATGCCGTTTTCGCTAGACGTGTTGGCAGAAAAGCGGTTCAACGTTGGGACACCGAGATTGGTTGTGCGCAGCCAGCGAGCTCGATCTACCTCATCTTTAGTCTATACAGGGACATTCCTGGAGCAGTGACAAAGTCACGATGGCAGGAAATATTACCCATCCTTATTGTGAACCACACTGAATTGTTCTGGGGGATAGTTTTATCCTTGCGCGACAAGCGATTTCAGGCATTACGTCCTGCCAATCCAACTGATGGAGAGATATTATCCAGTTCATCAAGTGCCAAATCGTCACCCCCCCCCCCCTTTTTTTCTTCTCCATCCCTTCAGCGTTCATAACGCTGGGATGACCTGCTCACGGGGCTCGATATCGAAAATCCGTTGAAGCCTTGTGTAGAGGCAAATTTGCTAGGCAGAGAAGATACATCGGCTCTTAAGTATCGGTCTCTATCAAAGAAAAATAAAAATAGATAGACCTTTTTCAGGAGTCACGTGTGGGCACAGAGTCTCACTACTTGCTCGATTACATGCTGTCCAGATCAGTGTGCTCGTAACTTTCTCTGAGTGAAAATGTGATTTTGCTTCGTTATTTTCGTTGTGCACACGGTCTGTTCGTCGTATATGGTGATTTATAGGTTCTTCACGATAAAGTGAGCACTTTTGAAATCAACCTCAGAAAAAAGTCACTGCCCCTGCCTGCATTTATTTTAACGGGCGCAATGAGTTACATGCGCCCAGTAAAGTTGGTAACGATGGAGGGAAAGCAGTTCCATGTATTAACAGCGAATAAAATGTTTTTGGTAACTATTTATAATGGCTTTAATTATTTATTTCGCCTTCTGTTTCTTTCTAATGCATCGGAGTATAAGAATGAGCAGATTTGTGAAAATTTCCTTTTCTAACAATTTTACTGTTTCACGTGACCGACGCATGAATAAAGTGATGAGGCCCAAGACAACGTTAATTTTATATAAGATGGAAGAATACACAACGTGCATACAAGTAGATCTTAAGCAGAGTTTTCAAAAGTGCTCATTTTACCGTGAATAGCTTATACCTGTGTAAATTCACTTACACACATGTATTCAAAATTAAATAATGCCGGCAATTGAAGCATTACCTCTGTATGTATAATGGCGTTTTATTACGTGGGCGCATTTGAAACTGCGTTGGGCTTATTTTTTTTCTACGAAAAAAATGAACAGCATTTAGAATAATATCGTGGTCCTCCCATGTACTAACGAACTTAGATCTGTGTATCCAGTACAAATACCCGCAGCAATGGCAGTTAATATACATATTTTTTTTTTTGCGGTTGCTCGAACAGGAGAGCATTGCGAACGATGGTTTAAACAAATAACTTTATAAGCGTAGACACGGCTAGGAAAAAAGGAAGACCATTTTCAGATCTTGTCAGCATTTTCAATTGCTCTATGCAACCCGTCGTATACGCCAGTTGATGTAGGTTGCATAACATTCTGTGACCACTCTTGCTGGAGGTGCTTGATAACTTCAATTGCACAGCACGATTTCAGGGAGGAAATTCATGCTCTGTCTCTCATGACTGTTGAGTCGTACACTTGTTTTGTGTTATCGACATGCGCGTGTAAATATTTACTTGACTACTTGAAGTGAAATATCTCATTTCATATCCATGGGTTATAAGGACAGAATGAAAACGACGAACTCTTTATCAAGCTTGAATGTGCCTACTGGGTTATCATGTTCGCTGGGGCTATCGGAAGGACCGCTCGGAATTTATTTGAAATTACGATGTCTGATACCGAATTACATATGTACAGAACTCCGTATCAATGCCCGCATTTGCCTTTACGTATACACTAAGTAATGTGCAAGAATTACTTGACGAGCTAGACTGGGCTCGAGGTGTTCCAAAATCACTCCAGACGAATGACGTAATGGTTTTATTGATACATGCAATATTTCCCTTTGCTGATTAGCCTAGCCGAAGTACATATGTACAGAACTCCGTGTCAATGCCCGCATTTGCCTTTACGTATACACTAAGTAATGTGCAAGAATTACTTGACGAGCTAGACTGGGCTCGAGGTGTTCCAAAATCACTCCAGGCGAATGACGTAATGGTTTTATTGATACATGCAATATTTCCCTTTGCTGATTAGCCTAGCCGAAGTACTTGTTTCGTCCAATATGAGACTTTAAGATACGTATAAATAAATTAATGGAAAGTTCGTTTTCGTCTGATACTGGCTTGTGTGACGGAAGACCAATGGAGTGCAAAGATTTGGGCGGCTCTTAACATCAGGGCTTTAAGAATCGATGAGGGTGAAGTGAGGTGAGTGTGGCGCAGCGCCGGAGTGCAAGGGCGGGGGAAACGGGAGATCCCCGAGAAAACCCGACGACCAGTAGCATCGTTCGGCACGATTCCACAAGGGAAAAATCCGGGAGCGATCCCGCAAGGAACCGAACCCGGTTCTCCGAGATAGGAGGCGAGTAATCTGACTACTACATCACCACTGCCCCGAAGATCGGGGACAGCACAGGCGTAGCCACAGAGGAAACATTGATAAAGGCTGTTCACGATAAAATGAGCACTTTTGAAATGAAGCATTGAAATAAGACACTGCCCCTGAACGGATATATTTTAATGGACGCACTGAGTGACATTTGCTCAGTAAAGTTGGCAACGTTGAATGAAAAAATATTTTTATATCTTAACGTCGAATAAAAAGTGTCAGGTAACAATGTGTGCTAACTTAAATTATTTATTTCGCTTTCTGTTTTATTTTTTAATGCACCGAAGTGTAGAAATGAGCAGATTTGTGAAATATTTACTTTCCTAAAAATTTCGCTTTCTTGCTTGACCGACGTATGAATAAAGTGATGAGTTCCATGGCAATGTTAATTTTACATAGGTGGAAAATTACATAACTTACAAACAAGTAGATCTTATGCAGGGCTTTGAAAAGTGCTCTTTTTACCGTGAACAGCCTATACAGAGTTGAAACAACCGTTAATTCCCCGAACTCCATATGCACACGCCGGCAAATCGGCGTCGCTGGCCAGCCAATGACATGAAGGAACGCGCTCTCGCCAGTCAGCGCCTGGTAACTTACCCGCCATCCATCAGCACAGCCTATAAAGAACCTTTCTCAGCCCGCAGTAGCCAATCAGATACAATGCCCTTTCCCAGATCCTCGCGCAGCCGCCCCAAGTCAGTTCGCCTCCGTGTACTTCTCTACTGGGGCCGCGGTGGTCTAGTGGTCAGACTAACCGTCTCCCACCTAGGCGAACTGGCTTCCATTTCCGGCGGGGCCATTCGCATGTGGGAATCGTGCCGGACGATGCCGCTGGCCGACGGGTTTTCTCAGCGATCTCCAGTTCCTTCCGCCCTTGCATTCTGGCACTGCTCCGAACTCACCTGACTTCACATTGATCGGCTCTCAAGGCCTCGATGTCAAGAGCCGCCCAAGTCTCTCGACTCCTCCCCAATAGAATAATCGGCTTGAGATATGCTTGAATGGAACTTATCACGAACAGCCTGTAAGCTCGAATCAAGCTTGCAATGTAAGTTAACAACTCTGGACCAAACTTGAAACAAGCAAACAAGTATTCACAGGTCAAGTTTGCAGCAAGATTTATTATTAAACTTTGCTGCAAGCGTGTTTGACAACAAGCATAATTCAAGCCATTTACAAGCTTGCGATTTGCAAGTATGTGCTAGTCGTGAGACATTTGGCTTGAAACAACCTTGAATCACACATGAAAGACAAGCTTACTCGGCAAGGCAAATTCAAAAATGGCAAACTTTCCGCAAGCTTACACGTTATCTGAGTCTACTTCTCTACTCTATGGCGTAATTATTATAGGCCGTTCACGATAAAGTGAGCACTTTTGAAGCCCAAGTTACTTTTCTCTTTCAACCAATTTATTTACTTCCACCACTTGTTAATGTAAACCCTGCCGAGTGAGTAATAAACACAGTGTATACATTCACAATACCCAAAATCAAAAGTCCGAGGCCACAATGAAATGTATTTATTGGTTATTATGTCTGATAAAACAGCTTCAAAAAGTGCACACTTACGTGTGCGTAGCTCTGGCTTGCGGCAAACAATGGCTTGGGTGTCGCTTCTCACTCGGCCATGAAGAACCATGAGGTAGCTTGCAGCGTGTAGGTCAAGGGAAGAGAGGTGAAGGAGAGCTATGCAACCTTGTTGGGGTTAGCCGCCGCAGTCAGTTTGGCCGGGGTGTCACGCTGATAAAGACTGTTCACGATAAAGTGAGCACTTTTGAAATCAACCTTAGAAACGAGTCACTGCCCCTGCTTGCATATATTTTAATGGGTGCACTGAGTGACATACGCTCGGTAATGTTGGTATAGACTATTCATGGTAAAGTGAGAACATTTGAAAGCCCTCTCATTTGCAATAACAGTCGATAAATATATTTTATTTCAGCCTCAGACGTTAACTTCTGAGTGCGGTGGAATATACACACTGTGTTCATTACGTACAATGCAGTATTTATATAAAAAGTTAGTTAGAGGTTAAAATATGGCTAGTAGGAAAAAGTAACTAGGGCTTCGAAACTGCTCACTTTACCGTGAACAGCCTATAACGATGGAGGGAAAGTAGTTCCATACTTTAACGTCGAATAAAAAACTATTAGGTGACAATGTGGGATAACTTAAGTTATTTATTTCCTTGCAGTTTTTTTTAATGCATCGAAGTTTAAACATGAGCTGATTTGTAAAGTATTTACTTTTCTAACAGTTTCACTTGACCGACGCATAAGTAAAGTGATGAAACCCATGGCAATGTTAATTTTACATAAGGTGGAAGGATGCGCAGTGTACATACAAGTAGATCTTAAGCAGGGCTTTCAAAAGTTCTCATTTTACCGTGAACAGCCTACACGTGCTGAGCTACTGCCGCACCCTGCCATCCCCCCGGCCTTGCTCCGTGGACACACAACACACCCTAGCACTCTGTCACCCCGCTCACAACCACAATGCGCGCGATTATAAGCGTTGTCGGTTCGTGACTCCAGCGCCCTCGCTGGCCGTAGCTGCTTTTGAGAAATACGCTGCTCCGCCTGGCTGGAGAATTAAGAGGAGGGTGAACTGGAACATTTTTTGTGGCATCGTTTTTTTCGGATATTCGCTTATCTCGGTGAATATGTGTTCTGTAAATACTACGTTTTGCTGGGGAAAAAAAAAAAAACAATTATCTATGCCTCGTATATTTTTGCTTTTAACATATTAAGTGTATTTTTTGGAGAAAAATCTTGCCTATGCAGTTTCTTTAAGTGGCAAGAGAAAAGGACAAAGATACAGGCGTAGTTTAATATGTGGTCTTTCATTGAGTGTAATAAAACCCCTATGTAGTAGATCTAATCTGCACAGTACAGGACCACGGCGGAAACACTGCACGCCTTGCGCGTAGTAGCGATGAGGCACTAAGAGTGCGTGTTATTGTCGCTCGTATAGCTCCCTTGCTTCTTGACCTTGGAAGTGCAGGTTCACACTCCTCTTAAGGTCCCCGCCTACCTGGTCCGCGTTCGGGACTATGAAACGCGGGAGTGATAAGGGAGACTCTGTCACACCGCATCAAGTGCTCCATCGCCGCTAAGCGCAAGGCGTAGAACTGGCGTGCAGTCTTCTCGTCGCAATGCGTGTAAGGGCTCTTCACTGTGAAATGAGCACTTTTGAAAGTCCTGGTTACAATCTACTTGTGTGCACATTGTGTATTATACCGCCTTATGTAAAATTAACATTACCGTGGGTCTCATCACCTTATTCATAAGTCGGTCAAGTAGAACTGTGAAATTATTATGAAAGTTTATATTTTACCAATATGCTCATTTTTACATTTCGATGCATTAAAAATAAAACAGAAAGAGAAAGAAATAATTTTCGTTATTACAAATGGCTACGTAACACTTTTATTCGACGTTAAGATGTGGAACTACTTCCCATCCGGGGCCACGGTGGCTGAGCGATTAGCACGCTCGCGTCCCAGCGAGGCGAATCAGGTTCAATCCCCGGTCGGTTCACTGGTCTACCGCAAGTGGGAATCGTGCCGGGTAATGCCGTTGGTTGGCGGGTTTTCTCGGGGATATCCCGTTTACCCCGCCCCATCATTCTGGTGTCGTTCCATATTCACTTCAATCACCCTCATCGGCTCTCAAGACCTTGCTTTTAAGAGTCGTCCAAATCTCTTCACTCTTATTTTCCATCCATCGTTACCAACTTTACTGGACGCATTTTACTCGGTGCGCCCATTAAAATATATGCAGGCAAAGGCAGTGACTTTTTTCTAATGTTCGTTTCAAAAGTGCTCACTTTATCGTGAACAGTCTTTACGTGTGACACTTTCAGCGTTGACACTAGTATTTTATCGTTGGAAAGTCTTTAGAGAGGTTCACTGCAGGGCCCTTGAGCTATTTCTATGTATCTGAGGCTTATATTGACATGAAGCGCTTTGAAAAAAAAACCGTTGTTAACCTGTTTGGAGTACTCAAAAACTGCGGTTTTAATGTGCGTGACGTCAAGTACTCGACGGCCGTCGTCTGAAGGGTATGTTCTTTTCGTAGATCATCATTTTGGACGCACGTTTAGTAGTTTAGTGAGAAAACGAGTACTTCAAACACTCTGCAATGCAGATCAAGTGCCATGTAGACCGGAGCCTTAAGTCTGTTGTAGAACGTTGATAAAATAAAAAAAGAAAAAAAACACACGTTATATATTCGTGGTTTAGTCACACGTGTTGAATCAAACCTTTGAAAATTCACACCTCGTATGAAGTGCTTGATTGTTTCCTAAATATGTCGCGTATCTCAAGCGTTTTATACTTGTGTGGTTAACATAAAAATACCGTTTTTTTTATGAAATTGAACTTCTATTTATATTTACTTATAACAAAAAATGAATTATTTACAATTAATATTGTTACAATTTCTCTCTCGAAATTCGGCGGGCTAAACCAAGTTTGTTAAGGGATGGAGATCATAATTAAATAAAAGAATTATTATAATTTCCTAATTGTATTTACAATAACTACAAACAAAATTCTCTCAACTCAACCTCTCACAACAAATTGATATCACCTACTGTTTTCAATTAATGACTTCAACTAATATAATTTATAATTACCTCAAAGAAATCAATGAAATTAAATAATTAAAAATCAATCCCAATAGACATTGCATCATGGCCCATTCAATTGTTTTATAAATTATGTGTCCATATTTGACAATTTCAATATTCCGTATTTATTACCTGTCCACTCAGTCCCACCTCAGTTTTGTCCATGTTCCGCCAGTCCGCAGTGTTCTACACTTCTCCGAGCGCCCTCGCGCACAGTAGGTTTCTCTCGCCGGGTCTCACGCTCTCTCGTCCGTTCACACCAAGAACACATCGTCCGCAGTTATTTAATTATTTCCATCATGACACCCGCACACGAAAATCATTAACGGGGAAGGATCTAACCAAAAGGGGTTTGGAAAAGTTGGCTAGAAGGGAAGGCTAAGAGCTCACGTTATCGCATCTCCTTTCAGGGTTCCTTACACCAAAGCTTCAGGACAAGACACTGCGAAACTATGTGTATAGTTGCGTGTGAAAGTACCTTGTGTCCTCACAGGTGTGTCGTAAAAACAATACGCAAACACCATAGGGATGATCCACGTTCCGTTGAATTCTTCTTTAGAAGAGGATTTTGAAGTATTAGATAAATTACGCGGATCAGACATGAGATGAATTATACCGCTAAGCGCGAACAACTTCAATGTGCGTTAGAAGCGAATAGTGTTTCATTCCCGGAACATCTAACGTTGCTGTTAAGTTACCGTTACTATATTTGTACCTACGTGTGAACAAGTCTACTGATCAATGCTTATTAACAGTTTCACCCCAAATCTGAATCTGCAATTAAGTGGGAAATTAATTTTGTCTTGAGAGAAACAACTGCGACACATTGCATATGGCGTTCAATTTTAATTTCGCTGGAAGACGCGAAGAGGTAAAGATACAGTTAATATTTAATTTACTTTTGTTTTCGCCATACTTCTTGTACTTTAACTCGAGACGACGGGCGCGTGGGCGTATCGTCGCGAGCATTTATCTGGGTCACTTGGCAGTAGTCCATACGCGACAGTGTCAGACTTCCGAGAATTTCCAATTACTGGATAATTAAGAAGAGGAAGTAACGTAATTAAAGCAATTAGTTGCAACTCGTCAAACTCACCAGAAATATTAATTAAAATTGGCTTAATGCCCGTATCAAGAGGCACGCGCGTACTAGAAATGGTACCCTATCGTTAGAGACCTGCAAAATTAGCATTATTATTTGCGGACAAGTTAAACTTTAAACACGTGTACCTTTGCAATACGTTTGTCATTTGATCATACTTAATTTGGGTAACTGCACCAGTATATGAACACTTAACAACTGTGTGCCTAATCGCTTGCAGTTCGGTGAGAAGGGCGTGGCTTCACATATATGCAGCAGCCAATGGAGAAAAGACGCGGGCTCCAGTACAGACACTACTGTGAAGTCTAGCCTGGTGCCGAATAAAAAGAATTTCGCACGTCTCTAGCTATCGTTGAAAGTCGTCAGAATTCAAATTTACAGAAAATTATTTGGGAGGAGCCTTATCACGGTTTCGAATAGCCAGACTGACTGACACCGCAAATGTGGATATAAATTTTATGTCAGATCGGATGGCGGATAAATTTGAGGATTGGAAGATTAATTACTTTTGTTAAATTACCTTTCCTTGATAAATATCTTACGTATAGTTTGGCATCTTCTGAATTAGTAGGCTCCTCTAATCGTTTATTGTGAAACCAACCCATTAATTTATCTTTGCTTTCTTTATGTACGTTTCACGCAGTATATACACATTATTTTTCACTCTGTCATCTTGATTACTGGTCCAAGCAATTAAACCGACATGCATGCTAATAGTGGTGGGGTACATTTCAAGCAGTGGAAAGTAATCATTGTGTTGTGTTCGGCTAGATAAAACAGTTTTGCTAAAACTCCTTCGTATTGTTAAGCAGTGAAATAAAACAATCAACTTATCATTTCCTAGGAGCTACCTGGCAACCTGAATCGAGGTTTCACAAAGGACCAGGCTGTGTTATTTTTTCCTTAATAAATCTATGAAATGGAGAGATTATTTTAAAAACACACGGTGAAAATTCAGATTTGTAAGGGAGCTCAATTGTGTAATGAGCTGTTTTATTACTGTTAATAATGTAATACAAATTTTGGTACCTTTGTCAATAATACTGCTGAGTCGTTAAAAACTGGAATTATTTTATGAGTGTCACTGAATTGCGAATTATGTGTATAAATGTTTTATTGGGGATTATTTTATAAAGTTGTTCAAGAGTATATGTTACACCCCAATATTTGGTTGAGACAAAAATATTGGCAACTTAGTAAGCCGTTTTAATGTGATATGTTTTATCAATACATATCATATAGTTCAACATAATTGAACTATTTATACATAAATATTTTTACTACAATCTAGTCAACTCAAAAGCCTGCTAGTTTATTCCCTAAGGAGAAGGTTTTGCTAGTATATGGTAAAGAAATTGAGCCATGGCTTTGATATTAATTCAGTAGTGATGTCGTCTAATTTGCATTTGTTAATTATTTTTAATGAACGCCATGATATTGTATGGCTCTCAACCCAATGATGTTGAATGTGAAATGCTCTTTTCCTAAAGTTAATCAAGTGTGTACTATTGATTATTGTTCCAGCTGTTATTAAAATTGTATTACTATAATTTTTTGTGTTATGATTGTTTGCTGTGTGTTACGGCACATACTTTATTATGTCAAATGTCTGTGCGGAAAATGTACTACCATTGAAAAAGCATCTTGATTTCTGTAAAGAAAAAAAAAGAGCGTGCTGTAGAATATATTCAGTCACAATAGGGACATTCTTCTAGTTCCTGTGTTCGCCATCTCTCTCAGTAATGCGTATGATCTTCTGAATTCTATATCACTGCGAATCTTTTTCAGCGAATTTGCCGAGTTCAGAGAGAAATAGAGAGGGGGGGAGAGAGAGAGAGAGAGAGAGAGAGAGAGAGAGAGAGAGAGAGAGAGAGAGCGGAAAAATGAGAGACAGGGAGAGTGAATGGCGTGGGTGAAAGATCGATACGCGGGGGCGATAAAGCTCCGAATTATTTTCCACCCTTTTATTTAGCACACAAAAAACACCATGAGCTGGCATTTATAAATGAGCTTTGTAGTAGAGCGCGCTTCCTTTTATATTCGATTTGCTGTTTCGCTCTTCGTTAATGTTTTGTTGTTGTTTCATGCAGATCCAAAATAAACAAGAACATTGATAATTTTTTTAATATAATATGTATTATATGAAAACATGCGGTTGTAACTTAAATGAAAAAAATGAACGTGTTCTATTCAGGCGTATTCTTACAATAGCATCGGCTAGCTGTTTAAAATAACTTAATACGATGTATATTTCGGTTTTGTTCTGAAAGTAAAATAAGTATCCGCCTACAAAGGAAGTTAAATTTACGAGTGGGTACTTTGTTTTAAAATTACAAGTCATCCATTTTGTTCTAAGCCGGTCAGTCACATCTCCATTAATACCTCCTTTTGAGTTTCCTCAAAGGAAGTTGTTTTTCTAGCAGAATTTGTAATGACCTTTGTAATATACTCAGATTGTCCGCGTATTAATTAAAAGTAAACTTTACTGGCCTTTGTTGCCAAGAAGGGCTAGAAAGAAAATGGAATGGATGACGTAATGAAGTTAATTTCATAAGTATTTTAACAGACCTTCGGGATCTCTTGTGAATTCGAGGATTTCATTTAACAGGCAGTACAAGTCTTCCTGCGAGTTTTTGTCTATGTTATTGAACGTTAAGTTATAGTGTTCCTCCTGTTTACTGCTACTTTTCACGCTTATTCCAAGTCTTATATCGCTCGAACTCCATGTAAGCAGACACAAATAGTTTGTGACGTCTTGTTTCGTCTTTTGATGTTCGCAGAAATGTGAATCAGTAATGTTGCAACTTGCTGTTCGCACTGCTAACTATAATTCCTCTGCTTATTTTATCATTATACTTTCATCACAAAACTTTCTTGCAAGTGCAAGTAATAATTACATAACCAATTTAAATTATTATTAAGATTTTATGCAGTGCACATAGCTGCACTATACACCTAAGTTTTTTTAAAGGTAGGAGTCTCCGATCTATGACTTCCTCTAAAATCACGTTTAGTTTCGCCATATTAATTCGTTATTTATGTATAACCGATACCTTCTTTTTTATCCAGTGTTAATAAGACGAATCTTTTTATTTAGGCTATGTGCTAAATTCCAAATGTTTATGTAATTTGCTGTTTTTATAATTTGATGCAATCTAACTGTACAAGTAGCTCTTATGCAGGGCTTGCAAAAGTGCTCATTTTACCGTGTACAGCCTATACACGCATTCAGTTATGTGAAGTTTAGCAGATCACCAGAAAAGTTCCTGGGTTTTTTTTTCGTCGTTTTTTGTACGTGGTGGCCTACTTATTTGACTCTGAATTAAGCACGAGTTTTTTTACGGTACTGGTTTTGTAAACAAGTTGTGAGGGAGTAAAGAGATTAGGGCGGCTCTTAACAGTGAGGTCTTGAGAGCCGATGAGGGTGATCTGGGCGAGTACGGAGCAGCGCCGGAATGAAAGGGCAGGGGAAACGGGAGATCCCCGAGAAAGCCCGCTGATCAGCGACATCGTCTGCCAATATTTCCACATGCGAAAATCCGGGAGTGACTCGGCTAGGGATTGAACCCGGTTCTCCTTGGCCGGGGGGGGGGGCGAATTGTCTAACCACTACACCACCGCGGCCCCGTCATTTTTAGAAATATTGCACATATGCATGTTTCAATTTTCTCCCTGCAGTGTATTTTGTGAGTGTGAAAATAGACATATGTGTTGTACCCAGGAAGATATTAGGGTATAAAAATTCCTGAGAACATAGTAGAAAAAGGACATATATTCTAAGTGTTCTTTTTAAATTATGCTGTAAAGTGAGTGAGCCATAGCTTGCATTCTCTTGTTCGCATTCAGAACGGAACTGTATTGGGGCGATGATGTATTTGGTGCACATATAATGCCACTTTTTTAACTCCTTCGTTTTATCGTCTCAAACGGAAAAAACAGCTGCAGGTATGACAGCCACGACCAGTGGGCTGTGAGGGGCTCGGAGGAGCCTTTGAAACTGGTTACGGTTTTATTTCGCGTGGTTATACGCGACATTTCTAATGACGATTTTTGTTCCTGATTATTGGGGGCTCCGGAGAGCAAAGTAACAGCTCGGTCGTCATAAATTATTTCTTTGTTTTTATTTGTAGGAGTATTTCCCATAGTAGTGGGAGGGGGGGGGGGGAGGTTAGGTTTCTTCGCCACGTGAACGTGTTAAAACAGGCGGGAGATCGTGGCCGCCATGGCCCTCGTTATTAACGTGTTTTCACGTGATGCGGCGGTCGAGTACAGGCTGTTTTCGTTTCTGTCGGAAGTTAATGCCATCCAAATAGCAGGAACGATTCGGACACGTTACAAGGGCAAAGCGCAAAAATATATTGTAAAAATCAAACAGTTGCACTGTTCCCTCCAATATTAGTAATAATAATAAAAAAAAACTCCAAAATTGTTCGTAATAAATTAAATCAATAATTTTGGAAGAAGGAAATTGACAAGAGCTGAAGGTTGGGAGTAACATAACCATTTACAGTTAGCTAAAATATCACAGGTTAGACCCAATAAGCTATTTATTATTGTACCTTCCGGGCTCTAACCAGTATGAGAGGGGTATGCCTGAATTATTTGCAAGGAGAGTGGAAGAAATAAAGGACGTAACCCAGGTAGGATAAGGAATAAGAAATGATGACTTCGCCCAAACTCGAACCATAGCCACTCTCCATACCAGAGAGCGTGGTTAAGTCCAGGACACTGGTAGCATGTCGACTGCGGCATTCAACCAGTACAGAGCCATTTTTCTACAGTTCTTGACACACTCCTGCCTTTTCACCACTTGATTTTATTTTTCTTTCGTGGGTGGATTTTAGTTTTCAATTGCCGATAATCTTTCGACACTTTCAACAGCTAGCCGAACCCACATTTTTGGCATGATTCAGCGGATTTGAAGATTTATATGCCTGAAACCGTGTTTAACTCCTTAAAGTACACATTAATTTTTCTTCCCATGTGTTGCAGAGAAATAGATTTTAATCTGGGACGTACTTACAAATTTCATACACTACCAGAAACTTTGGAACCAATGGGAAGGGTTTCAGTAGATCCTCGATACAATAAAAAACCAATTATAAAATAGTTGATTGTCAGCAGCAGCCAATAGCATTGCCCGCGTAGGTGCTATCTTCTGGACCGGTACAGTATCCACCATGATTTCGCCTGTTCTGCAACATGCGAAACGTGAACGTGTATACTCCGGATAATATTTTAAGGGTTTAAGAAAATTTTGTAAATTAGGTTGCTTTCCTCTTTTCAGACGAGAGAGTGGCTCTTGTTTCACGCAATGTTACGTGGAGCTAAGCGTAACATCGGTCCCTACTGTAAGGCCTTTTTTTTTCGAACATTACAGTTTCAGGAGATCAGTTACTCAGAACAGGTGATAGATAGGCACGAAGGAGCCTCCGCATTCATTTGTAGCGCTGCAACGAAAGGAAAAGCGGTACATTTACCCTTAACTTCCTGTACGCTGGCGTCCTGCGGATATAAAAAGCACAAAGAAAGACTATTCGACACAGGTTGTCCCTTATTCCGCTCGCCACAACTTTACACTGCAAGCACTGTGTCTAAACGCCCGCCTGGATGGGCGTTTTCCCCAGGTTCGGAAGTGGCACGAAGATTAGAAGAAGAAAAACTCTGCTGCTGGTGTACATATAAAAAAAAAAAATTCTTTTCCGGGATCCGTGGGGTGTGTCTGCGTCTGATGACGTTGTATTACTGATTATATTCTATTCGCGATTTTTCTACTTTTTGAATCAAACATTCTAAAAAATTACCCTATTGATGACGTGTTTAGTTACTTCCCAAGTACGCCACGTATCACAAACGTTTTATACCTCTGTTAATATGAAAGTATCTTATTTTTCGTTAAATTGAAATTTCATCAATATTTTTTATAAACAATACGAAATAATTTATCGTAAATATGAATAAAACAGTGGGAAAACATGTGTGTTGGTATCGCCTAGTAAGAGATAGTTCTCATGCAAAATAATATTAAAATTGAGAGCGCACGGATTCGGTGCGTTGTACTTGTGTGTAATCTTCTAGACTTAGTTAAGTCTAGTTTGCACGAGGCGGAGGAATACCCTGGAAGTAGAACTTTAGCAGGGCTGCAATAATGTGTGAAGTAACCGTGAATGAATGATATGTTCTATGGTGGATCGCGTTCGCGCTACAATCCATCCAAGCTTCCTGTTGTTCTTTCTGCATTCCACCTGTGTGCCAACAGTTATAGGTGGTTCACTGTAAAGTGAGCATTTTTTAAGGCCCTGCTGAAGTTTTCTTCTTATAAGATTGCTATCTTCCTGTCACTTCTTAATACAAACATCGCCATCAGACTAGTAAACAGAGTGTATACATTCCACCACTCCCAAAAGATGACGTCTGGAGCTGCAATGCAATCTATCTATTAGTGGTTAATGTATGTTAAAATGGCCTTAAAAAGTGCTCACTTTAACATGAACAACCTATAGGCATCACACCAGAACGTGTTCGTAATGTCCACCTTGCGCCTGAATGCACGCCTGCTGCATCTATCGGCGCGCGTACGTGCGACGTAAGCAGTGGCATGTGGTGAAGTGTTGCAAGGTAAGCTGGTGCTTGCCCAGTGCTGTACGCACTCGGCGCACGCAGCAGGAGCCAGTAACCAGAGTGGAGCTGGGAGAAACTGAATGTTCTGCGGCCACTCACGAGAGAGCGGCGAGGCACCTATTACACACGTGCTGTGACGTCAACTGCACTGCTACCTCTAAGTGGCCGGTGTTTAAACTAGCAAACTATTACGTATAGCACAGAGCAAAACACAGATTTTCTACCTACGCGTCTGGTAAACATAGTGTGGATTATATTTGAGGTTAGAACACTGTTTAGTAAACAAGTGCTTTGATAGATGTTTTTTATACTTACTGTAACAAATTTGTAATGCAGATTGATTAAATTTAAATTGGTGAGAATATTTCATTAATATAATAGTGCCTGTTATTTAAAAATTAAGATGTAAACAAACAGGTGTATCATTGTTGACCAAGTGACTTTGACAGTCGTGCGTCTTTGAGGTAGGACAATTTTGGGGACATGCGCAGGAAGACGAATAAGCGGTCTACCTCATATTCAGTCTGTGGCTGGTGTACGATGCACTCGAGATAAACCCGGGTTATTCTCCAACCGTCCTTGGGGTGAATTATTATCGGATGCTGCCATCAGCAAGATTTTGCGGAATTTCCAGCACCAAGCATTCCTGAAGAATAAACTGCCGGGAATCGCCTTCCCTCCTAGACGGTTCTGTATTCACAGTAAAGCAAGAAATTTTAATAGCAACATTTGAAAAAAAAAAAAAAAAAAAAAAAAAAACTGCCCATATCTGCATATATATACAGCAGTACACACTGGCATGCATGTCTTCCAGTTAAGTTGGCAGCTAGAGAAAAATAAAATAGTTTTAAACCGCAACGTTTCGCGAGTTAATTTTTTTTAAATTTATGACCAGTAGAGTTAGTGGTCATATATAATAAAATGAACAAGTTCTCGGCAATTCTAATTTTACATGTGGCGGATGGACACAAACTGTGCAGTTAGGTGTATCCTAATCAGGGCTTACAAGAGAGCTGGCTGCGCACAACCAATCTCCGTGTCCCAACATTGAACTGCTTTTCTGCCAACACGTCTACCGGAAACGGCATTGATTAGATTTGAGGTTAGAACACTGTTTAGTAAACAAGTATCGTGAGATGTTCGTATGCAATGCACTTTGATTAAACTCAAATTAGCAATCCTATATAATAAGTAGACGATATCTGTCTGTCTGTCTGCCTGTCCGTCTTTAATACCTCTAAGTCCCTTGAAACTCAACAGAAGTTCTTCAAATTTTGCAGAGCGAATCCTCAGGTTAAAATACAGGTCAAGTTCGAATTTCAGCAAAATCAGACTACGTAATCATTACCTTTTACCCTAAAAACTCATTTTTTAATTACTTTGTTCCTATGAAAAGTTTTGTGTTAATGCATAGAGATATGAAGGTAATGGAATATAATTTTTGTTTTCTTTAAATGTCTCGCTTCAATGTTGAGTTAATTAATTGGGGCATTAGTGGCTCAGTGGATAGAACTATGTTAAGTGGGGCCGCAGTGGCCAAGTGGATAGGGAAATATTAAATGGCGCCGCAGTCGGTTTAATATTAAGTTGATTTCACATCATTTCATTATTACCTATAGCCGTTTCATGACTGAAAGAGACTTTTGAACAACACCTTAGTCATCAGCTGCATGCATCGTTACTACAAACAGTGACTGGCGTGGGTACAGTTAGTTTGGCAGAGAGAATATAGTTTGAATGTTTTAACGTATTTTTTTATCTACTGCTTAAAAATGGGAGTAGGAAAGATTCCGAGAAAGTCTGTTCCAGTCGTGAACGGACTATATGTATATGTATGTGTGTGTGTGTGTAATATATATATATATGCAATTTTTTTTTTCAGTCTTTGTATGATAACCAAATTTTTTAACACGGTAACTGTTCTAGCCATGTGACAGTACAAAAAAATGTCACGGGTCGGGTACACTAGTAGTATTATATACATATAAAAGTTCTCGCCTCCTGAAAATTTAGATACAAATAAAAGCGTGTATCACTGTTGGTCACGTGAGTTTGACAGTTGTTTCCCTTTGGGGTAGGTCAGTGTTGAGTATATGTGCGCAGAGGGCTAGTAAGCGATCTATCTCATCTTTAGTCAACAATTTATCGTGTGTTGTGTGAAAACATAAAATTTTATTGCCGCAAAAATCCCTCTCAGTAATGCATCTCCGTATTCACTTTTTAAATAAAGTTTTTGTACCCATGTTTGTATGTCTGTTGACGTCAATGAGCATTCTTCATGTTTGGATCATTTGTTTTTGCTCAGTCTGTATTTTTGAGCTATTTTTTGATAGAGTCGCTGCGTGAAAGTTGAAGATTTATTAGTCATCCACGTTTAGATGCCGTTTTCCCTTACAGCAGCCATGCTCATGTATACAAGGACGAACCGTATTGTTTTCACTACTGTTTAATAAATGATGCACTGCGAGTTGGCTTAGTTTCTAAATGGAATTAAGAGATATTAAATGGCGATGATTAATTTGTGTAGGCCTAAGGTAGGTTTTTTTTTTTTTTTTTTTTTTTTTTTCCCCCCAGCAATTGCGGCTTTTCCAATGGCGGAAACAGGTTTTAAACACAAGTGCAACTTCCGGGAAAACATTATGCAAGGGATGGCAGGAGAAGCTGAAGATCTTTCTTATGATCAATTCCTAAGGTGTGTAAGTTAATGGGAGGGTAGGGATACAAATTTAGTGAATTTCCGATAAGTCATTGCTCGTATTAATTTTTGAATTTGTATTGTTGTTGGTGGCAAGGAAATCTGAGTAACGCCAATGGCAGAAATAATAAATCTGTGTTAAAGAACTTTATTTATTAAATCAATTTTATCATGCAAGAATACAGAACTCTGCAAGTGCTCTGGATACAGAAATGGAGGTATTGGGCATGTAAATTGGCGCATATTTGATTTTTTTTTTCGCACTCGCGCATTGTACAAACAAAATTCATAGTTTTGCGTGTTTATGCATATAATTCAACATTCTAATTGCGTTTGTAAATACCAGACTTGCATATTTCATAAATATTCTCAAGTGTTTGTCGCCAGGTTTTAACAGTAACCACGTATCAACATTTCACATTATTTTACAACGAGAGTATCGAATGCCACTAATCGCTACAATCTCGATTACATAGTTAATAGCAGCGTGTTTGAAGGTCGCTGCTGCTCTTCGGCTTTTCAGCGCATTTTTCTAAAACGCTACACAATAAATTGGGCAGTTCCAGCCATATAAAGAAATATAAAAAATTTCACTGTTGAATTTACGATAGAGGAAATAATAAACAATGTAGCTAATAAAATACTTGATAAGGTGATTGAAGGCTACGGGAATTTAGGTTGTTGATTGTACGCAAAATTAGCTTGCGATGCATACAATTTGCGCTGAATTACAGCACTGATATTATTTCTCGACCAAACCACCAACGATGTTTCCTATGAGAACCGTATTCTACAGTAGAACATAGTAAATTAGTCTACTTATCATGTACTTATCTAAATGCCGATAAAACACTGTTTGTTAACGTGTGTGCATTATAATTCAAGAAACCTCATGTCATGCTCGTGTACCCGCACATGATAAGCCAACCCACAGTCAAATATAAGCACGTATTTTTCCACCAACCGGTAGCAGCGAATAACAGTAGATGAACTATTGTCCTATCGAGCACGACTGTCAAAGTCACTTGGTCAACAATGATACACCTGTTTGTTTACATCTTAATTTTTAAATAACAGGCACTATTATATTAATGAAATATTCTCACCAAATTAAATTTAATCAATCTGCATTACAAATTTGTTACAGTAAGTATAAAAAACATCTATCAAAGCACTTGTTTACTAAACAGTGTTCTAACCTCAAATCTAATCCACACTACTTGCTGCGTTACGATAAGTACATTCTAAACTTACAGTTAGGATTGGGCCAAATCAGTGAACAATTAGGCAACTGATGATCAATGCCAGATAATTAATTAATATACCAGCTGCTGAATTTCAGTGGTTTATTTGCGATTCTCACTTAATGTCAAGAATTCCACTGTTATAAATCACTTGTTTCCAGTTAAACTGCTTGATTCGCCGGTCAGCAGTAGCTTAACACGTGACTTTTAGTGAATGTTATTTCACTGATTAAAATCACTGATTCGGACGTAAGGCCGGTTGCACCATCGAGGTCCATCTCTCGATCCGAGATCATGTCCGAACTTGTTCTAGGCTCGATACAGAAAACTGTTGCACCATTCGAGTTCAGAGCATGACTGGAAATTGAGATGAACTTCATTTCGAACCGCCCAATTGGTGGTTCGAAATCTCGATCCGAGAACAGAGGAGTGTCTAAAAACACTGTTAAATATGTATATTTGTTTACTAGAAATAAACTTAGTAGTTTTTAAATCGCATGATTTAAAATTAATACGGAAAGTTATTTAACTGTACTACGTGGAATTTCTTCATTATTCAACTGTTTTTTTTTTCACGATATAAAAACTATTAAAATGGTAAAATAACAAAATTCCTGAACCCAAAACTGACTTTGCAAATGACGCCACAAGGAAAGGAGGAAGCAATTGTGTCTGTACGCATTCATGAACAGTTAATTTAAGCCTTTAATACTCTTTGGATGTGCTATTGTTGTAAAAAAATATTGGAGAGAGAGAAAAAAAATGAATGAGAAAAATGAATGAGAAAAACATGACAACGTAAAATTTAAGCTGAAGAGCAAGTGGAGCCTAAGTTATCTGTGCACTTTAAACTGTAATCGTTTTTCCAGACTGACATTCTGTATACCTTTTTACGCCCTAATTTTGCCTTTCATTCAGGAAATTTATTAATTCATTGCATAACTCAGGAATCGGGTATCTGCAGCCATGTAAAACGACCCGTGCTCATGTTTCACAAAGGGTTCTTAAGGTCTTTGACAGTCCTTGAATTTTAAATGTTTAATTTCAAGGCCTTGAATAGTCCTGAAATCATGCTGGGTCTTGAAAACTCCTTGACTTTTTAAGTTGTTACAGAATGTATAACATGAAATTATCCATATAGTAGCTGCAAAAGGGTACATAGCATTACGGAACATGAATAAGGTGTCTTATGGTCTTTGACGTGTAAAGTTTCTGGCAAAATAATGCTCGCATGAAGGCTAGAATAGTCAGTTCGCCACTGTGAAATCGTTGGAGCTGGAAAATTGATTGCAATAACTTGTGAATTGGTTATGGATACATTGCTTGTAGGTTTGGTCCTTTTAAAGTTTTTTTAATATTTTTGTGATTTTTTTTATTTTCCTATTTATCAAAATATTTCGGCTTCGGGTGACTTTAAATGTGATGTTACAACTTTTTAATGATCTTTACTAGAGACAGTATTTGTTAGTGAAGATAATTTAGTCTTTGAAATTGCATGTTTTGGTAATTGGTAATTCCTTGTAAGTCCTTAACCCCTAACATACACGATAATTTTTCATTTCAGGCGTTGCAAAATAGAACATTTATGGCGTTTACTGTGCTAACGAATTTCGTTTTAATAACCGACTCTTTGGAACGAATGGAAAGGGTTCCAGTGCAGTGGTTGAAACTATGAAAAGGTTTTCAGCGGGTCCTTAGTGCAAGCAGCAACCAACTGTGTCAGCAGAAATCAACAGCATTGCCCAGGAAAGGGCGACTTCGCATTGGTTCAAGCGTCTGGACTTGTACAGCATCAACAATGATTTCACCTATACTGCAACATTTCAGATGTGGACGAATATACTCGGGATAATATGTTAAAGGGTTATATTTTCATTTTAAATGTTGGTAAGGACTCTGTCCACAGTCGACGGCAGATGCCATAATGACGAATGCAGCAAGTGAACATCGCAATTGACTACGCTGTGTTCGGACGATTGGCTACCATTTGTCCAGTGTCGGCTTTATGCAGAGTACTTGAAGTAAGTATGTAGGGATCCGCGTGCTCGAGTTGTCAGGGCAGTG
Organism: Dryococelus australis; assembly: GCA_029891345.1. Taxonomy (NCBI): domain Eukaryota; kingdom Metazoa; phylum Arthropoda; class Insecta; order Phasmatodea; family Phasmatidae; genus Dryococelus; species Dryococelus australis. The sequence continues at coordinate 112,521,094 of CM056996.1, read as the reverse complement.
CCATTGCCATGCCCTACTAAATTTCTAAATAAATATTGCCTTGTAAGTAATACACAGTGTGTGCATATTCCACTGCACTCGGAATTTAACGTCTAAGATTAAAATAAAATACATTTTTTTACCATTATTCCAAATGAGAGGGCTTTCAAAGCTGCTCACTTTACGGTGAACAGCCTATAACCATGTATTTCATAATGGAACTTTTATATTGAAATATTAATTTATTAATTTTGTGATGTGAAATCATTTCTTATAGGTTGTGAGGAGTGCATTTCAGGGCCACACATTCTCTTGTTTGATACTTTAATTTATCTCTCATATTAATATTGCAACTATATTAATTCCGAGCTATACTTTGTCCATTACCAAATTGAATTAATTAATTGAAATATTCATTAAATAACTGCATATATAGTTTGTTTTCATTTATTTTAATACATTTACCCCTGAACATCAAAAGAATAGTAAAAATAAATAGTAAATGATACCAGGTTGATATTTACGTAAAATGTACGTGGTGCATATCAGTACCGTTTCTAGTTAAACTGAATACAAATTGGCTATGTTGTGTCTGGGTTGATGGTATGGCTATGTTGTGTTTGGGGTGATGGTAGCAGAATAATTGATCTTAACTTGTATGACAGTGCCCACTTTAATTTTTCTTGTTTTTCAAGGGTTTATTAGTTTTATTTTATGTATTATGGACACTTTAATTAATTAATTATTTTTTAGACATGTATGTAATTTTGGCCACATTGGACATTGTTGATTATTTCAAATTATAAGTACAGATATTATATAAAGCATATTTGTCAAGCTGTTTGCTATTGCGTCATTAATCCAACGCCGTGTTAGCAACCATGCAGCACCATGGATACAAAAATTTTTCGGTTTGTTGGGTTGGCTTATCATGTGCGGGTACACGAGTCAATTCATCGCTAGCGTGTGCCTCGAGGCTTATTTTCCAGGAAATACGTGTTTACTGCCAAGACGATGGAGGTAATGACCATATTATTCTGCATTGCGTAGCTTCTAGCGTCTTTAACGACTGCTTCTCCAGGAAGCAGTGTTCGCTTCACTGAGAATCAGTGTTGCGAGAATGACAAATTGGTAATCAGCGTAGGACGCAGAGTATGGTTTTTCTGTCCTGCTTCGAAATACGTATTCTTTATAGAAAAATGACGCGATCGGTTTGTGTGTTTCATAAAATGTTTTTCCGTTGCCACCAAAAATATATGCGAGGATATTCTATTACCATTTAACAAAAGGTAGTGACTTCGAAATTAGTTTTCCAGGTAAAGTTATTTTCTTATATCAGGCTGCGCTGGTTTCAACGCCTCGCAAGGTGTGGTTCTCCAAACGTCGAGATACACTCTCAAATGAAAGCCTTTAAAACTGCTCTAAATCGCCGGCGAATTCGGCTGCAGGTGTATCAAAATCTGCTCCACTCGAATAAATAAAATTAGACTGTTCATTTTAGTTGTTGGTGTTGTCGGATTAATCAGTGATTGCTAATGATTCCTATAGGCTGTTCACGGTGAACTGAGGACTTTTAAGATCTACTTGTATGCACGTTGTGTATTGTTCCGCCGTATAGAAAATGCTCATTGCCGCATGGGCATCATCGCTTTATTCATGCGTCGGTCAAGTGAAACTGCGAAATAATTAGAAAAGTAAATAATTGACAAATATGTCAATTTTTACACTTCCATGCATTAAAGAAAAATAGAACTCGAAAGAAATAATTTAAGTTATCAGAAATGTTTACCTAACACTTTTTATTCTACGTTAAGATATGTAACTACTTTCCCTCCATTGTTACCAACTTTACTGGACGCGTGTCGCTCAGTGCGCCCGTTAAAATATATGCAGGGCGGAACAGTGACTTCTATCTAAGGTTGATTTCTAAAGTGCTCACTTTATCGTGAACCGCCTTTAGTGAATCAGCACTGGCCTGGTAGTGAAATCTCAGTTTACTCCACTGCCACTGATTCGGCAGTAATATGACAGCTCGTTAATTGCAGATTCAATGAAATAATTCTGCTCGTTTATATAACTGATTCATATTTAGAGTTGATTCATGATATAAATACACATAAAAATAATGGGAAAATTACCTGACAAATATAAGGTAATATTCGCAAACTTGTGGGAGAAACATAGTTTTCCTTGTAGGTAAGGTAAAATTACCGCACTCTGGAGTAAAATTCATTTACGTGGTAGTGAAAAATCCCATACATGGATGGGAAAATTACATTACGACACGTGCATGTCTTCAGAATTTTGTCTCAACAGCGAAGTGTGGGGACGGGCGGAGGAAACAATTCTATAACACGCTAATATTTACTGATGCTGCTATGCTGTCATTCATGGTGTAATGGAAAGCGCATCGGTCTATCGTGGCAGAGGACAATATTTCGCGCCCACCCATCAGCAGGTATCGAGAATTTTAGTATTGAGGTTTCGGTTAATATTTCGTTAGCGGATATACGTAATCAAGAAATTAACAGAACTAAATACTCCGGTTTTTTTTTTTAAATATAAGATGTAATTTTACTGTTACAGTGTAAGTTGTGTTAGGACCTGCTAACCACACTTCTACACATTTCATCATTTCCATCAGCGAAAAGCAGTTTGTTTGTTGTTGTTTGTTTGTATGTTGTTTGTTATCATACAAATTCAAGCTTTCTAGAGCTACACAATTTTTCATGCAACTTTATATATATATATATATATATGTGTGTGTGTGTGTGTGTGTGTGTGTGTGTTTATGTATGCGATTTTTGTACTGACAATGATTACCATAGACTATTCGCGGTTTCTTCGCACTTTTTGAGTCAAAGTTTTGTATAATCACCCAGTGTATGGCGTGTTCAGTTATTTCCTAAATACGCCATGTGTAGAGACATGCAAAATTCGCGTTATTGTTTGGCACCAGGCTGAGCTCCACAGTACTGTATATACATAAGCCGGCGTTCTTTATACATTGGCTGCTGGATAAATGTGAATCGATGCCCTTTATGACTGAACTGCATGTGATTGGGACACACAATTGTAAAGTGTTTATTGATTGGTGCAAAGTTACCCAGGGTGTGTCAGATAAAGTATGTCCAATGACAAACCTATTACAAAAGTAAAAATGTTTAAAGTTTAACGTGTTCCCAAATAATAACGCGAATTTTGCAGGTCTCTAACCATGTGTCACAAGTGTTTTTATACCTCTGTTAAGATAAAAGTAACTTATTTTTCGTTAAATTGAACTTTTACGTATATCTTATTGTGAATAATAATCAACTTATAATAAATATGAAATAAATCAGTGAGAAAACACGTGTGTTGGTAGCGCCTAGTAAGAAATAGTTCTTATACGAAGTATCATTACAACTGAGTGCGCACGAATTCGGTGTGTCGTCCTTTGGTGTAGTTTTCTAGACTTAAATAAGCTAAATTAGCACGAGGCGGAGGAATATCCTGGAAGTAGAACTTTAGCAGGGCTTCAGAAAAATGTGAAGTAACCGTGAATGGATTATAAAAGGGAAACGGCTACTGTTTCGTTGATGGAGTAATGACCTGTAGACTAGACTCCACAGTTGTCAGGACGTGATTTGGCTTTTGATTTCTTTCACTTTTGTTGTACATTCATAGCGATTCGGGGCGTACCGAATAACCCGCGATTAAATTACAAGAGAAGATGGCAGTGGTTCGTTGGCCAGACGACTCGCCTACCACGACAAAGAACCGGGCATAATTCCCGGCGGATCCAATTTTAGACTTTCGCTCGTGAGGAATCTTGCCGCATCGTTAATAGCGCTCGTATATTCATCGTAAATTTTTATTGAAATGTACTGTTAATTTAAGTAAACACTGCCCGTAACTACCAAAAACGGTACTGATTTCTGCGCGCATAAAATTCAAAATCCTTTCGTGCTACCAATAGCTTCGAGTTTCGGGGATAAACTAAACCGGTGTCACACGAAACGTTCTTATAAGCTGTTCACGGTAAAATGAGCACGTTTGAAAGCCCTGCTTAAGATCTACATGTACGTACGTTGTGTATTTCTCCTCGGTATTTAACATTAACATTCTCATGGGCATTATCACTTTATTCAGACGTCGGTCAAGTGAAACTGTGTAAATATAATAAAAGAAAGTATTTTTCAAATTTGGTCAGTTTTACACTTCGATGCATAAAAAAAAAAACAGAAAGTGAAGGAAATAATTTCAGTTGCCACAAATGGTTACCTAACACTTTTTATTCGACGTTAAGTTCTGGAACTATTTTCCATCTATCATTACCACATTACCAACTTCACTGGGCGCATGTCACTCAGTGCGCCAAAATATATGCGGGTGGGGGCTGTGACTTTATTCAAAGGTTGATTTTCAAAAGTGTTCATCTTATCTTGAACAGCCTTTACCTGCAGTAGCCAGTCAGTTGTCGTTCTTGTAGCGATAAGAAAATTCACGCGACCTACGGCTATATACTTTGCATCTAGCGTAGTTCTCTTGAGATAGTTTTCTTATTCAAATTCTTCTTCAGTACAAACATTTTCACTTCATTTCATTTCCTCTTCGAACTCGGTAAAAACTATTGCATTACAAAAATATTTTTGTTTTCTAAGTTTCAGAACTGCAAACTTACACAAATGAGCTAGAAAATTTACGGAAAGTTGTGCGAACTCTAGGGAAATTAGGGTATTGTGAAAACACAGGTTGTGCGTAATTTTACAAAAATTCCTTAATTTTTTTTAACAGTACTTTTCCGTTATGTCCAGAAATTTTTCTAACCGTTCGGTGTTTTGATTCCACGTTGAATTTCGTTGCTTCTCCATTGTCATTTAGTTTCGTGATCTCGAGTCTTAACCGGAGATAGCATCCTGCTTCTTCCTTCCTATTTTTTTAAATTTAATTTTTCATGCTATATTATTCTTGCCACGTTATATTGCGCCTTCATCAAAAACGATGTTGTCTCGTAATATCAACACTTGAGATTCTTACGTCGGGGGGCAGCAGGGTGAGAAATATGCGCCTTTAGTGGCGGAGAAATTTTCTATGTTCTATTTCTCTCTCCTGATTCTGTGTGAATAAATCAATACCTTCTTAAAGCGTTGCGGTCTGGTCACATTGTTTTCAACTACGGAAAAAATACTTAGCCTTTTTTGTTCTTATCAATTTTTATGCTGTCGTGTTAGTTATCAATATGCGAGTGAAGTGAGTGAAGAAATTTGGGCGGCTCTTAACACCGAGGTCTTGAGAGCCGACGAGGGTGGTTGAGGAGAGTATGGAGCTACGCTGGAATGATAGGTAGGGGTAAACGGGAGATCCCCGAGAAAACCCACCGGCACGATTCCCACTTGCGAAAATCCAGTGACCCGGCCGGAGATTGAACCCGGTTCGACTTGGTGGGAGACGAGCAGGCTAACCGTTCAGCCACCGTGGCCACGTAGCTATCAGTAAGAAACGTTTTTAGATAACACCGCAAATGCAGTAAATTTCATTTTAACAGTTTTTGGTGTGGTTTTCTCTGGTCTCAATGATTGAGGCAATACCTTGCAGGATTGGAATTTACAGATTATACGTTAAGAGATTGTCACGGAAACGCGGTAATTCAAACTCGTAAAATTAGACTCTGAGTGAAATAAAGATGTTTAGAATTAGTTTTGGTTGGATGCATAACCCCAATTTGCGCCTATTGAGATATAATCTTCTCACTGTTAGTTATGCTTTGCTTCATGTTCTCTGTGACGCGACACATATTCGCCAGCTGTACTGGTAAATGTATGTTATTGGCCTATCAACTTGCAGGGTGTGACGTGTGCCCTATATCTGTCATTCTAACAACACTAATGGATGGTTCCCCCCCCCCCCAGACTTAACTTTCAGTCCCGTGTTCCAGCCCCAGGCTATAGTTTGAGTTGTTTAGTGTTTTATCACATCTTATCTGTTTACCAGAATATCAACCAGAAACAAAAACCGTGTTTAGAAAGAATTTTCCAAACATTGATTAATTTTACTTACCGTTTCTCGAATGGTTTACAAGCGCTGTGTGTAAACAATTAATTTATGTATTCAACTTTTTCCCACAATGATGTCATTTTTCGGTGCTTCAAGTTGTAGACTTCAACTCACATTACTTATGTACTTTGTTTTGTATTTGTCAACCATTTATAAAGTCGGCATTTATAACGATTTCTGATAAGTGAATCCAACACGACAAGCAGGAAAATTGTATTCTCCACAGAACAATGTATTAAAGTTTACATTTTAACAAGCAACGTTTTGTGTGGACAGTAAATTATCAACGAAGGAATTCAGTAGGCCTGAGTTGATGCCAGTTATCAGTGCGCAAATTAACAATGCTTTTATGTTATTCGTCGTTGGTGTTTCGGTTTTTCTGGAGTTTTTGTGTGTGTGTAGTTTAAGAAACCTTTGTTTAGTCTAATCACACTAGAGTAATATTAGAGCGAGAAAAATAACTAAAACTAATTGTGATTTGGTCATAAATAATTAATAATAAATAATTACCAAGCCGTCATGTTCTTGTAAAATAAAATTATTAAAAAGTTATTGCATGGTTTCCAGGCGATCTAATTCAGAGGCATTATTAAATTATCTTTAGCTTTGGGTAGCGAATATGTATAGGCTGTTCACGGCAAAGTGAGCACTTTTTAAGGCCCTCCCAACAGGCATTAACCAGTAATAAATATATCTTATTGTAGCCTCAAACATTAAATTTTGATGGAGATGAAATGTACACAGTATGTTTATTGGTCAAATTGCAATGTTTATATTAAAAAACAGCAGGAATATGGTAATTGGATGAAAGGAAAATTTCACAAGGGCATTAATAAGTGCTCACTTTACCGTGAACAGCCTATATCTGTTAGGCTGCTACTATTTATGTGCTGTTGAAAAGCCTCTTATGTTAGATGTAATGGTGCTTTGTGCTTGCAATCGTTGAACGACATCGTTAGTAATATAACGCAAAGGCAGTCCATTAGCGTAAATATTTAACGAAGAAGCATTCTCGAACCGATAAATTCAGAGTGCAGAAACGAGTTCAAGCGCCTGAGAAAGAGGGCATTGATTTCTTTCTTCAGGGATTTTGTCTTATTTGCAATTCTTAACTGCTTGAAATGGCATTATCGCGGCTTATTGGAGATTTAAAAAAAAAACGTTGAAGATAAGCTACTGGTTACAATGCTTAGGAAATCACAAAGTTGCGAAATGTTTCAGACTGGAAATTAATTGGTAGGGAATTTTTTAAGTTGTTCCTAGCACAAGTATTTATAATGTCTGCTCGAATGCAGACTTACAAAATAAGGTGACCTAACTGAATTATGATGACCACTATTGCTTATGCTGTCGTGGATAAAGCCTATGGTAGCATTTTAAATGTAAACCATTTTACAATATCATCATTTTACAATATAAAGTTCTTTTGATTTGCGCGGATGAATTAAGTCATGCGTTTGAATATCTTTGGGGTCTGCTTGCCGTGAAGGATCAAGCGCACAAATAAAAGCAAAGACGCGAAGTTACGGGATGCTATAATGTTTCTAACTTTATCTCTGGATTTCTGTTTTACCTGCAGTGCAGAGAAAGGGAAGTATATTTGAGGCGTCCACGTTGGCCGTTGTCTTATCACGTATCGAACTGTGCGGATACAAGTAAAAAAATTCCTATGGGACACGACCGTTTGTTTTGCGTGAATACGTCTACGTTGACGCGCTCGGACGCCTTGATGTTTATTTTACCTTCCCGGCACCGCTTCACCCGATCATATGGGGTTTTTATGGGTATCGCTGGATTGCTTTTGAGATGCACTTTCCAACCGTATACGATTTCTGTATTTCTACTTGGCTTTTTGACGAGTATAGGCAAGTTTTCTTAATGTTTTGCATTTTACGCATACAATTTCACCATAACCACACCACACGTGTTTTTATACACGCAATCGATTGATCTTGACGAGAGCTATCGATTGAATTCCAAACGAGCGTCGTAGCTTCTCCTAGTAAAAATTTATACTACGCAGAAGTTATGAGACACAGCGAAACGAACTTAAAATTGCCCCCACCCCCCTTCTCACCCCTCGCCCCGAGCGATGCTTCACAGTCCTCACTCATCGTAACATATTAATTGATACTTTGGCAATCGAGTGGTGTAATTGAATTTTTAATGTAGACGATAGATTCGGAGCTGCAATGCCAAACTGTATTCCCCGATTTTGTTATCATCGGTTTTTCTGGATTGCCTCCCACTATGGTCGCAAATTTAAAGACGTATTCACATCAAAAATATTTTTCAATGACTCAAATGACACTTCATTACAAAACCTAAGTGTGTAGATTCGTTTTTTAAACTAAATTGACGCGGATTACATAAATTCGATTCACCCTAAATTCATTCCGCGCGCTTACATTTTTTTCCACCGAGCGAGGTGGCGCAGTGGTTATACTTTGAACTCGCATGTGGGAGAACCGGAGCTCGAATCCTGGTCCGGCCATTCTGATTTAGGTTGTACATGGTTTCCCGGAATCACTCCAAGCGAATACTGGAATGGCTCCTTAACAAAGACCATGCCTGATTCCTTCCCAGTACTTCCCCAATCCCTCTTACCTGAGCAACTTGCACCGTCTCTAATGACCTCGCTGTCGACGAGATGTTAAGGCCAACTAGCTATCGGCTGTTCACGGTAAAATGAGCACTTTTGAAAGCTCTTCTTAAGATCTACTTGTACGCACGTTGTGTATTCCTCCGCCTTATCTAATATTAACATTACTATGGGCCTCATCACTTTATTCATACGTCGGTCAAGTGAAATTGTGAATCTATACTATTAGAAAAGTAAGTATTTTACGAATCTGCTCGTTTGTACACTTCGATGCATTAAAAAGAAAACAGAACGCGAAATAAATTATTTAAGTTATCACAAATGTTTACTTGGCACTTTTTATTCGACGTTAAGATATGGAACTACTTTCCCCTCCATCGTTACCAACTTTACTCGGCGCATTTTACTGAGTGCGCCCTTTAAAATATATGCAGGCAGTGGCAGTGACTTTTTTTAAGGTTGATTTCTAAAGTTTTCACTTTATCGCGAACAGTCTTTATCTACCTACCTCGTTCTTCCACGATTATGCCACCTGTACATAATGCTAACGACCACATTACTCCAAGTGTTTTTTAATATTCCGGAAAATAAAGAAGAATTATGATTGCGCCACGTTAAGTACTGTAGCTTACTTTTACGTTAATATTTATTAGCTGTCCCAATATTAGAATCTTGGCACAAAGGGGCGGGAATAACCTAGACTGAAACGATAATGAAGGCAGTGAATTGGTCATGATTACAATTTTCCTGGATATTTTGAAATTAAACGTTAAAGTATCTATAATAAATTATAAAGCAAATTGGCCTCGTATATTTAATTTTGTTGTTCGGAGTAAAAACATTCCAGTTCTTATACTCTTACAGAAAGCAAACGGCGTATAGAGTTACAAATTTTTGCTTGCGACCTTTATTTACCTTCTGAAGTGAGAGAAGAGATTTGGGTGGCTCCTAACCGCGAGGTCTTGAGAGCCGATGAAGCTGATTGAGGTATGGAGCAGCGCCGGAATGAAATGACGGGGTAAATGGGAGATCCCCAAGAAAACCCGCCCACTACCGACATCGTCCGGCATGATTCCCACGTGCGAAAATCCAGAAGTGATCCGACCGGGGATTGATTCCGGTTCGTCGCGGTTGGACCTTCTAAACAAAGTGATTGATACAGAAATAATAGGAATAATGACCTTGATTTCCGCAGTGTAATGCTCTGTAGAGAAAGTACTCTGGTAAGATGTGGGGATCGCAGGTTTACAGCTCCCGTCTTTTTTCACGATATCGTGATACTGTCTCCGCGTTCTGTTTCTTTTTAGCATCAACACTATATATTTATAAATGTTCATATTTGAAGTAAAGACGGTTTTGCGGAAAGGTGCTAGGACAGAAGTATTCACTGTATGAAATGCGCGATTGAGAATTAGCGAGTGCCGTAATGAGCGACTACATGTAGTATAGTGTTTGTTTCTTTGTATGAAATTGGGGAAGTCTTGGAGTCGGCCAATAAACCGCAGGTAAACGTTGGGTATAAATCGAAGGAGGTGGGAATGAATAAATTTTGCGGAGAGCAAACCGCAGGAACCCTCTTTAAACATAAGTGTTTATTTTACTGTTGGATAAAATAGTTTTAACTAACAATTTCTGGGAATTCTAGCCCTATGGTTGTGTACGTATTACTGTCAGTACACGACCAGAAAATAGATTGCATTTATTTCACATTGTCTATAGAAGATCGTTGGTCTGTTATACTGGTAAACAAACTGCTCGAGAAAGGCTGTTGGCTATGACGGTTAGCGTACACTGCTCAGATATTTGCCGCCTTCGTAGTGTTGTTGTTGACAACGTTGCTCTTTTAGGCCATTCACGACAAAGTAAGCACTTTCAAAAGTCCTCTCATCCGTAATAATAGCCAGTAAATTTATTTCATTGCAGCCTTAGACGTTATCTTCCGAGTGACGTGGAATATGCACACTGTGTTTATTACTTCCATGGCAATATTTATTTTGAAAAGTGGTGGTAGGATAAAAAATGGCTGAAAGGAAAAAGTAACTAGGGCTTCAAAGTGCTCACTTTACCGTGAACAGTCTGGTGGACACAAACGTCAGTGCCGTAATCCATTCGCTCGCGGTTTCTTCACACTTTGTTCCTGCCGCATGCTCGCCTTATGGAGGCCGCGGTGGTGCTGCGACCGCCTCCCGACAAGGCGAACCAGGTTTGGTTTCCGGCGGGGTCGCTCCCGGATTTTTTCCACGTCGGGATCGAGCTGGACGTTGCCGTCGGTCGGCCTGTTTCTCTCGGGCATCTCTCGTTCTCCATGCTACTGCTTTCGACATTCACCTCCCTTCACTCTCTTCGGCTCTGAAGACCTCGCTGTGCCCTAATAGGTAATATATCCTCCATTTCGTAAACCCATCCCATCCTAATAGAATTTTCACTTGAATGAGTACCTCAGAAAGCTGTCAATGTGTAATTGTAGACACTAAAACAACTACACACATATCACAACACAACACTGACACCGACACATCGTTACACAAACATCAAGCCCGGCGAGCACCTCACACGAGTAACAACAATAAGCCGTCGGCCCTCTACCTCCGACAGGAAAGGCTTGGTGAGGTGTAAGGGGTGGTGGCAGAGAAATTTTAAACGTTTCACTTTAAATTTCTAATTTTAATACTAACGTCAATTCCATTCTAATAAAGAACATTTATTATGTTATTCCTCTGCATATATAACTTTTAATTTTTAACTTTAATTAATTTTATAACGCGACAAATTTTATTTCCGACTAAATGTGATGGCCTTCAGCCGGGGACTGGTGCCATTTTAGTTAGTTCTTTTCTGTGGTAAGAGCCGTCCAAATATCTCTACTTCACTCCAGTCTCACCTTTCTCATATTCACCTTAGTTTCAAGGGCGGTTATGGCGGAGAGAGGGGATCACAGGAGCCATGGCCACCTTCCCTCCTCCCTCAACCCTGATTTTGACGTGTAATTACCACGTAGATGCAAAAATAAATCTGAAATAATATTAATATTGTTTAAAATACCGATTTCACTTCATTACTCTAGTATTATTTACTAAAATTATTATGGAAGTGCATACCCTTCTCCCTTGCCGTAACTCGAAATTCTAGAAATGTGCCTGCACAATAAGGAAGTCCTGCTTAAGACCCTTACACAGTTGAAAACTTTAACATTTGACTTTACGTTTGCTTTCCGACATGTTGCTTCATATGGAGCTTGACACACTGGAACTGTCAAAGGTAAAGTCCAGCACTCTTGACTTTACAATTTCGAAAAGATGAAATTTAAAGTCAAAGTCAAGCAGCCATTTTTCCGAGAATCTAAAAGAGGTTATGTGGAAAGTGTATTATTTTATTGTAAGGCGATTTTAATCTCGGTGTACTAAACAAAGTTCGTCTCAAATAAAATAAATAGCAAACGAATATAATGCGAAGAGGAAACATACGAATTGAGATATTTTATCAAAGTAAACAAATGAGTTTTTGTTTTTAAACTAACTTTTAATATAAAGTTTAAGCCTATTAAAAAAAAAGGAAATTAAAATGCTCTCCTGGATAATATTATAGTTATTTACGTAATAAGATACACAATTTTGCGAAGCTCGCAGAACCGTTGTTCAATTGTCTGAACTCCGATTTTACAATATTGTATTGTGTATTGGTGGTTTCGTCAGAGGAAAGGAAACGTAAAGTAAAATGCTTAAGTTTTCTATTGTGTAAGAAGCTTTAGTTCCAGGTTTTGTTGGCAGGACAGTGAAGTCGGGAGGGGGGGGGGGGGCGCTACGTCTGCCGGTCCTTAACCTCGGGGGGTGCGTCGCCGTGGACAAAGACGCGCCGCAAATTATCCGCGCAGTATTTACGGGGGTTGCGACCCCCGAGATTTGTGGCTGGCGTTTCAACGCCGCGTGGAAACTGGAGCTCCGCCCTCATCCCCCCTCCCCCTTTCACGAGGTGGGGGGGGGGGGGGTAGCGAACAACGCCTCTCTGAACGACTTCGCCAAGCAGATTTACGACCGCGCCGTGTCGCGAATGCACAGTGTTCAGAGATCCTAACTTTTGTGGGGAAAAAAGTTTCTAAATCGGTATACAAAAAATCACCAGAAGCCACCATGTTGTAATCTTGGTGAGTGAGTGAGTAGAGAATTTTGAACGGCTCTTAACGGCGAGGCCTTGGAGCCGATGAGGGTGATTGAAGTGAGTATTAGGCAGCACCGGTAGGAAAGGTTGGGGAAACGGGAGACCCCCGAGAAAACCCGCCGACCAGCGGCATCGTCCGGCACGATTCTAACATGCGAAAATCCGGAAGTGGTTTTGTTAGACAAACAAAAGTAATTTTGTTGGTTTTAAAATTTTGTTTGCTCAGCAATATATTTTGTTACGGCAACTATATATATAATTGGCCATATGCAAACTAATATTTAGTCCGAATTTCTCTCAGTGCAGCCAGAATTACAAGCTTGGCTGTCGTTATGGAAATGGCCAGGCCGAAGAATAAGGGACAACAGTAATGATTGTAACAGAGAAAAATAACAATGTAATCAGACGAGTAAACCGCTTATTGCCGATCGGCTGTCGGACATTGCTGCTGGGCTGTGACGCCATTTTATCTGGCTTGTGCGGTATTCGCTGTACTAGCGGATGTTTTACCTCTGTCTGTTTACGCACTCTGTGCCCGTCATTTTCCCGGCCTCTGTTCCAAGAAGTTTATTGTTTGGCAAAACTACAGAAATGTTTGATCGTGGCAGTTTTGTGGCTTTATGGTGATGTAATAATTTGTGAATAAATATTACCCCCACGAAAAATTGTATTGCGTTTCGGACAGTTTATCAAATGGTATTATGGTTAGCGCAGTTCTAACGCGGATAGATCCTTATGCTTCTCTGTAGTTAGGTTGGAAAATTTGCAAAGTTATATTTGTGTTTTACAACCAAGGGAAACTCATATCACGTGGCTAAAGCTGATTCCACAATACAGCGATGCGTTGCCATGAGCTGCAGCCAGTCAGGATGAAGCAGATTCCGTCGCAGCGCGTCGGCGTCGAGTGCGTTGTGCAAAATTTTTGCGTTGGGATTGGCGGCGAATGCCTGCGACGGAGAAGAGTAAGATGAATTGTTAAGGATAATAAAACATACATTGGTTTACGTTTTGATAACGACGATTGTGTTTAAGCCGCCGTCTTTGTATTCGCATTTTCTTGTTGCTGCATAGATGTACAAGATACGCTGTCTACCAAAAAGTAGTTTGGCACCTGTCCACAATGTTTTTCTCGGTGGTTGTCACCCCGTTAGAATCTCGTAGGGCCACCTCTTGCGGCTATAAGAGCAGCCACCCTGTCTGGCATGCTCTCTTCGAGTGTTTGCAGGACATCCACGGGGATTCGTCGCCATTCCTCTTGCAACCATTCCATGAGTTGAGCAATGGATTTTGGCCGCGCCTGACGAGCCCTCGCCCTAAGATCCAATTCGTCCCAAAGATGTTCTATAGGGTTGAGGTCGGGGCTGTGGGCGGACCAGTTCAATCGGCGAACATTGTTGTCGGCGTACCACTGCATAGTAGCCCTTGAAACATGGCACCTGGTATTGTCATCCTGGAAGTAACACGAGCCCATTCCATAAAAATGCCACAATGTTGGGAGCATTTCATTATTCAGAATGTTACAATAGGCCTCTGTGTTCATGCTACCACGGACAAACACCAGCGGTCCTACGCCGAAGGCCGTGAAACACAAGTCAACCGACGTACTGAATTACCTATCTTCACGGGTGCGCAATTACTTTTTGGTAGATAGTGTAGAAGTCAATACTTCTTATACGTATGGACGATGCCATAAAAATCGGTTATTAACAAAAAAAAATTGTTCTCCTTCGTCTTATTATGTCTCTCGTTCTCGCTAGTTTTCATCTCACAACGTGTTCGTACTGCCTTATTTATTTTCTACCCACGTAAAACATAGTGGCAATGTTTTTCCCGTGCCTTTAGTACATTCGCGAGGTCTGAAAATGTAATTTTCACCCTTGAAATAGATAGCAGCACCATCCCAGGCGGCGTCCGTCTCCGACAGACCATCGCTCAGCTATGAAACAGCAAGTATAGCTCGTCGCAGCCCTTTGCATCGCAACCCATCGCTGTATTGTGGAACCAGCTTAATCATTGTCACTCTAAACTCTTTCAGCGTCAACATACTGTAATTGCATGACTATTATTTCTACATTTTTGTTGTATTAGAAGATCGGTTATTGTGATTGAATAAAGTAATAAAGTAACTGGGGCTGTTTTTTATATATTTTTTATTTTTGCGCACTTTGCTGTTATTTCTTGTGTTGGCTTATATGCAAATTACTGATCCCAAAACTGTGAATAAACTGTTTCATAGTATTTAGCCTTTATCATTATCTTAGTAAAATTTAATCTGGTTTTTTTTTTAATCATGAGAAATCCTCTGTGAAACTGTAAACTCTTTGGACTTTCTACTTTGCAATATGTTAAAAATTTAAAGGGCTTTTGCGACCAGATTGCGACAAAATCATTTCCAAATGTTTAAATTAACTTTAACGAGCCAGTGCCAAAATGACTCGTCCCGAGGTGGTTTTCGTGTTCGTACCGTAGGGCAGTTCAAATAACCAAAGGCTGTTCAAGGTACCTAATCTGAGCAATTTTGAAAGCCCTGCTGAAGATCTACTTGTATACACATTGCGTATTCTTGCACCACGTGTAAAATTAATATTGACGTGGGCCTGATCACTTTATTCATGCGTCGGTCTCAAATGAAACTGTCAAATTGTTAGGAAAGTACACGTTTCACAAATTTGCTAAACTTACACTTGTAATCATTAAAAAAAATAGAACGCAAAAGAAGTGATTTCTGTATTCACACATATTCACCTAACTCTTTTAATTTAACGCTTGGACATGGGACTATGTACTTTCTCTGAGTCGATACCAACTTTACAAGTCACATACCAGTCACGGGCCTCTGAAATTATATGCAGGTATCACTAAAACAAAAATTTCTGTGGTAGACTTCCTAATCTGCAATGGAAGTTTTTAACCTATACAGTGTATGGAAATAATAATAGGATGAAAATATGGGAATTTTTAGCATCGCTACTATATAAAGTTGGGAACTTCCCTACGCATTTGACTGTTTCCTGAGCAACTGTAGGAACGTTACCATGCATGAATGGGACAATAATTTAAAGGCCGTTCACGATAAAGTGAGCATTTTTTTAAAGGAACCTTAGAAAAAAGTCACTGCCCCTTCCTGCATATATTTTAACAGGTGCACTGAGTGACATGCACCCAGTAAAGTTGGTAGCGATGGATGGCAAGTAGTTCCGTATCATAACGTCGAAGAAAAAGTGTTCGGTAAACATTTGTGACAAATGTGTTTCGCTTTCTGTTTTTTTAATGCATCGAAGTGTAAAAATGAGCAGATTTGTACAATACTTAGTATTTAGTGATGAGGAAGACCACACAACATGCATACAAATATATCTTAAGCAGAGCTTTCAAAAGTGCTCATTTTACTGTGAACAGCCTAGACCATTCACGCTTTGTCATTGTATGTATAAACTGATATGGTAAATTTACAAATAATTTCTTAGAGTGTAGGGGCAGTGACATGTTTCAACGGTGGATTTCAAAAGTGCTCGAATAACCGAGAACTGCATGTAAATAGCTACGAAGCGCGTTTTCAGTTTTCCTTTCCTGAAGAGCTAAACAAGTTAGATGCAAAATTAGCAGTTCGCGCGTGATGCCCAGTGCTTTAGGCTGTTCCCGAAGTTGGCAGGGCCAGTAAATTTGCAGCGATCGTCACGCCGGCCTGCGCGAATTAGGTCGTTTCGTCACTGGCGTATCTTGCCGATCATTACTCATGTAAACAGGCGGCAGAGGGTGAATTACGTGGACTGATCGCCCACGTAGCAGTGTGCCGTATCTCACCCCCCCCCCCCCCCGCCAAATTCTCTGCCCCAGGGCGGTAATTACAACTCGTCATGGCAGTGAGTATGAGAACCGCTCCGGTTTGCTGCCAGTGGAGATGAGTCAGCTGATGGTAGCCACCTTGCTGCATTACAGCGGCGAACGTGGCAGAATAGAGGACATCCATGCATACAAACTGGAGTTATGTTTTATAACTCCACTCGACAGCGAACTGGGGACCCATATGTAACAGATGTCAGTATACACTATATAAAAAATTACGTGCATAGCTTTCTGTTCAGTGGAGAAAAATATTTCGTTACAGTAACTAAAATATTACATTTTTTTTCCAAGGGAATGTTAAAGGATCTTAGGTATGTTGATATTCAATTTTTCTTTCTCATTTTTGTTTTGTGTTTTACAGCAACGTTACTTTCCTTTATAGCAAAGGAAAAAGTTTCTTCGAGTTTGTTTTATTTAAAATATAGTAACGTTACTGTACATCAAAGTAAAAGCGCTAATGATATCAAAAATGGTATTTCGTTAGTTGCAGTTTTTAGTTCGTAACTTAACGCCACGTTAACGAGAAAAAATCCGTAGATCATCCACACAATAGTTCAACCCCCAAAATACTGTAACAGACTTTACCACAGAGATCGCCATTGAACTATTGTAACGACAATGTTAGGTTATTGTGTATAATCCATGCAAAATTTTTACGTGTGTCTACGTAGCAGTGCTTCATATTTAACGATAAGTTTCCCCCAGGAACAAATAACGTGTTGCAACACTTTGGCCCCGATGTGTGACCATACGTTACACCGATTCAAAACACAGTTGTAGGCCTAAAATGGATTTTTGTGTAAATACTTCAGATAATAACTTTGCTTGTGTCTGAATGCGTCAATAGACAGTTGGGATATGTTTTCGTCTTGACTAGCACATTATAACTGCGCTGTTAAAATTTTCCGTGCATTCGCAGAATTTGTTTATGTAAATGTACATTTAACGTAACATTTACGGCAGGCTGGAAGAAAAATGGAGATTTGCACCTGACTGCTAGAGCCCCCCCCCCCCCCTTTACAAGTATATTTTGCTCACGGCGATTACACTGAAAAGTAGCAAGAGAATCTCAGTGCTAGAGACCTGCATAATTCGCGTTATTTTTTGGCATCCGGCTGAAGGCCCCGCGTCGTTTCTTCACTGGCTGTAGCACGTGAAGCCACGCCCTTTCTGACTGAACTGCACGTGATTGGGACGCATAGTTGTGAAGTGTTCATTTATTGGCGCAGAGTTACCCAGGGAGTGCCAGACAAAGTAAGGTTCAATGACAAACGTATTGCAAAAGTACACGCATTTTAAGTTTAACGTGTCACCAAATACCAACGCGAATTTTGCATGTCTCCACTTATTACGTACATGTTTTCCGCTTGTCATTGTTTGAGCAGTTTCATTACACGCGACTGACTATTATTTATTGCGCCGTAGATGATGTTGAAGCTGAGAAAAGCCCTTCGGTACGAGTTGCCTACCAAACAGGCGTAGTATCTCACTTTTTCTTATAACCTGCCGCTGCTGAAGTCTACAGCTTCTTGGGTCGTTAGACTGAATGCAGGGCGTCAGTGAATAGTATTTCATTTGAAAACTGATCGACGTATCTTAATCCTGTCTGCTTAAGCGTTACAGTTAAGAAACACACAAGCAGAATCTGTCACGATGCGTATCACTGTTTTTATGATAAACTGACTGAACTTGTTTTTTTTTTCAGGATTACCTAATTTTAAAATAGCATATGGATTTAGAGAGTACATTTTGTAATGCGGGTTTGGCCCATGTTCACACGCAGGATGAAGCACGCTAGTTGAAAATCTGGGACGTAGAGAGCTGTAGTACTTAAGAAACACGTGTTAGTGTCACCCCTAGCTTTTTCTTGGTTCGGTAACTCAGTAATAACGTAATATTTCCAGGTCAAAGTTTTCGCTAAGTCGGCAAGAAATGTTGATCGCTGTAACACGATATTGAAGCTGTTTCGGAAGTCGTTTGAACGTGTCGCGGTACATGTTCATAGGTATGTTTCCTTGGCAACTTGCAGTTTTCGTTGGAAGTCTGCAGTCGGCGGCGTCAGCTGCCGGGCTGCACCGTAGAGTGCTCCTGCGAGCAGCGTAGTAGCCGATCCCAGTGTCCCAACATAGGACTGCTTTTCTGCCAATAACAACGAGGGTAGCATTTGAAATTAAGGCACTGTTTATGTACGAAGTTCTTTTATAGGCTGTTCACAGTAAAATGAGCACTTTTGAAAGTCCTTCTTAATATCTACTTGTATACACGTGTATGCCTCCGCCTTATGTAAAATTAACATTGCTATGGGCCTCGTCATTTTATTCATGCGTCAGTCAAATGAAATTGTGAAATTATTTAGAAATTAAATACTTTACAAATCTTCTCATTTTTACACTTCAATGCATTAAAAAACAGAAAGTGAAAGATTTAATTTTAAGTTGTCACAAATGGTTACCTAACACTTTTATTCGACGTTAAGATATGGAACCACTTTTCATCCATCGTTACGAACTTTACTGGGTGCGTGTCACTCAGTGCGCCCATTAAAATATATGCATACGGCGGGGCAGTAACTTTTTTCTATGGTTAATATGGTTCTTCACTTCCTCTAATGTAACGCAAGCAGCATATATTTTAGTTAGTCAGGAATTTTATTCGTATAAAGGTGTGGTTCTGATGTAAATTTAAATGTAAACAATGAAGTTTTACTTTTAACCATGTGACTTCGACAGTTTGTCATCTGCCAGTCTTTCGACTGTGAGTGCGGCATCTACTGTAGATGACTGCGAGATTTAATCGCCAGTTAGCTTCAGGGAATACTACCTTTATTACAAGTCGTCATTGCGCTCTTTCCTCACGTGTCCACAAGAAATTGCACTGACGGTGTCAAGTGACAATTTCTTTGCGTATTTAATGCTTTATAGCAAATGCTTATTATCTGGGTGCAGGCGCTCAGAATCCCACACGATACAAATAATAAGTATTAAGCTCTTCGAAGGTCCGTACTGCGTCTAGCTGCTCGGGTGACCAGAGTGCTCCAAAAGCGTGTAACCATCGGGTCAACCAGAAATGTACGTAGGTAGTTGGGCTTAACATCTCGTCGACAACGAGGTCATTAGAGACGGTGCAAGTTACACAGAAGAGGGATTGGGGAAGAATCGGCTATGACCTTTGTTAGGTCCTTTGTTAGGTACCCATCGCAGCATTCGCCTGGAGTGATTTCATAAAACCATTGAAAAGCGAAATCAGGATGGCTGGACCGGGAATCGAACCCGGGTCCTCCCGAATGCGAGTCCAGTGTGTTACCACTGCGTCATATCGCTCGGTTTCAACAAGAAAGGCGATACATCTTAAGCTTTGCCTAAATATTCAGCAACACTTCGTGCGGACACATTTTTTTTTTTTTCAAAAGTCTGTTATTTCATCTTCATGGAGAACTCATGCTAATTAATATAAATTACATAAAATATCGTAACACTGTAAAAATATATTTACTGTAAAAATTAGAACGTTTACCTTTATGTATGTCACCTGTTGTATTGGCAATGGGTAGTACCGCGGATTTTTTGCGAATAGATTTATGCTCATGCTATACTTCAGTATCCTACATCCATAATTACAACTTGCATTGTTTATTGGCCGCGCGACTACATGAGAAGACGAGTTCTTATTTGACTGGGCCAATCAGAATAAAGTACTCTAGTACTGAACGCCCATGACTCGCGGGCAAACACTTGAAGCACGTGACATTTAAAATCAACCAACAACTAAAGTGCATACGGACTGAAGTGTTTTGGAGCACAACTGGTCTCGAAGTCTTTTCGCAAAAGAGACGTGCCGTTATCGATGAGTAGGGGTAGTAGAATTTCGCGAAATGATCTCAAGACAAATTATGTTTCAAAGCACTGTAGGGTCGTTTACCTGTCTTGCTTGGCTGAATAACTTTCCGACAAGTGTTAACTGTCTGCACACGAATCACGTAGGAGCCGTGCCGATGTAGCCGAATTCTGAGTGGCCCGGTCAAATATGGAAACGCCTTCCCAAGCAGACAGCAACCAATGGCAATAGACAAACTGCTACTGGGTACTTATAGTATTGGAATCTACTTTGTTCTCAAAGTTTTTCGCGAAGTATCACTATCGATGGGTGATTCAATGTTGGGACATGCGCAGGACGCGAAAAACCGTCTGCCTCTTCTCCAGTCTAGTGGCTGCACCTCGAGGAGGTCACAGTAGCTCGGTGGGTATGGCTCTCGACGTAATGCGACTGTATCCATGCAGCGGAGCATCTCCTCCAGATCATTCAAGACGGCGAGCCGTTTTTTTTTTTTTTTTTTTTTTTTGCCGACCTCTCCATAGACTCCGGCGCACAAAGCCCGAGCAGGATGTCGATGGGTGGAAACGAACTTTCATCTCCTTTATAAGGTATTCGGCATGATGTCAGGTCTCCCCACCCCCCATCTACCCGGTATGATTTCAGACGAGCATCATTATCCGCATCGCAGTCGCCGCCTCCTACACGGAGCTGATAACGTCGTCCCACGTGCCAGAAATCCTCTTACAGCCTATTACGGCATCCATGTAAGTCGTTAACGGAACAACTTATACGCATTGATTTGCAATTATCCCGTGTGCATACCGAGAGAAAAGGTTTATTCTTAACATCAAAATAATTTTTCCAGTATGTTTTGCAAAAACCAATGTCACTAACTTGTTCTCAGCTAAAGGCTATTCACGATAAAATGAGCACTTTTGAAATCACCCGTAGAAAAATTTCACTGCTCCTACCTGCATATCTTTATCGGGCTCACAGAGTGACATGCGCCCAGTAAAGTTGGTAACGATGGAGGGAAAGTAGTTCCATATCTTAACGTCAAATAAAAAGTATTTGGTAACCATTTGAAATAACTTAAATGATTTATTTCGCTTCTTGTTATTTTTAATACATCGAAGTGTGAAAATGAGCAGATTTTTAAAATATTTACGTGTTTAATAATTTCACAGTTTCGCTTGATGGACGCATGAATAAAGTGGCGAGACCCATGGCAATGTTAATTTTACATACGACGGAAGACTACACAACGTGCATACAAGTAGATCTTCAGCAGGGGTTTCAAAAATGTTCAATTTACCGTGAACAGCCTTTAACTGAGTATATTTGAAAACAACCTCTGACCGATGGCTTTCGAACAGGCATCTCGTTAAACAAAAGTGACTAAAATGAATTTGCACCTGAAACCAATTTACTGAGCTCTAAGGCTTGGTATGTATTTGTTTTAAGAATAGTATTGTTTATAGTTTACTAGTCACGCTTGTCATCAAACTAGTAATCATCTAAGAATCTGTCCATGACTCGACGTCAAATGCGATACAAATAATGTATTGTGTCATATACATTTTAAGTTTGAATTCTGGGCAAGTGCTTACAGCTCATTAGTGTACTAATCATGTGCAGTGACGTTTAATCCGAAGTGTATAGCTGCAACGGAAATAACATTTTACACATTACGACAATGCTACATATTTATATTTCCAAGAATTTTTCAGCGTGACTGGAATCGGAATAATTTTTTATATCTGGTAACAATGGTTTATTAAAAAAATTTACGCAGTATTTAATATACGAATTAAAGACTTGTTAGTAACTTATAGTAAAGAATACACCAAATATAAACTTTATTTTATGGAAAGTGTTTGGTTTAGTCATATCATTAATGTTCGAGTGATATATTACAATAAGTGGCCAGCTTTTCTCATGTCCGAAATACATACTAGAAAGAAAGAATGACAGAATACACGTCCCTTCGTCAGCGATCATTCAATAAATAACTGTAAAGAAAAACTGCTTGTAAAATCTAGTAAACTATGTTCTTAATATACCGACGTGTACTCTAGACAGTCATACTTATTTGAAATGTACTAGAAGGCATATTATAAACAAACGTTTCCAGTTTTCTGTTTTTATGTATAACTTGTAGGCAATATGTGTTACATCATATTACATTTTTTTGTAGTTGTTTCAAGACGTGGCTAGTAACATTTATTTTGCACGAGTTAAGCACGGGTAGAAACTTAAACATTTCTAAACTATGTAGGCCTAAATATTGAGGCGTGTCATGTAAATAAGCCGTGCAGTGTAAACGTAATGAAATCTCACATACTGGGGAAAGGTTGAGTGATCCAAAATCATATTTGTTTATGGTTTAGACCGGAAACTTTTCATACGAGCGATACAGGCTAGCTACGTTCTGCGTGGCGTTATTCTTATGACGCTGTTGACATTTCACGTTTCATTATTGTATTGTACATATTCACATGAGTTGTTCGAAATAACGGCAGGTGACTACTTCGTCCTGGTTCTGCGGATGTTCTTCTAACTGCGCTAGAGTGTAATGAATGACACACTATATAAACGGCAGAGGAAGATGTCTGGCAATGTGGAGGGTCTTGACTATACAGCCCGTTCACGGTCAAGTGAGCAGCTTTTGAAGCTGTTTCATCAGACATAATAACCAATAAATACATTTCATTGTGGCCTCGGACTTTTGGTTTTGGGTATGGTGAATGTGTGCATTGTGTTTATTACTCGCATGCAGGGTTTATATTAACAAGTGGGAGAAGGATATAAATTGGTTGAAAGAAAAAAGTTAGTAGGGCTTCAAAAGTGCTCACTTTATCGTGAACGGCCTATACAAGAAGGCACGCTCTCGGCCTCCATGCACTCTAAATTCGAATCAGTGGTTTCCCACTGATTCGCATTGAAATTAAACTACTCGAATCATTGAAAATGACTCCACTTAGAATCAGTAGAAAACCACTGATTGTTCCAGTGAAAAAATTTCACTGATTGAATTCGTGAAATGACATTATCTCACTGATCGAATAAGTAACGGCCGACTACAGTGGCGAATTAAATATTTTTTTTATTGAATGTATCCAAATAACTACATGGAATTGACACATTTACGATAGTAAAGATTGGCATGTGGCCGGGATTAACGTCACACTGCCTTTCCTCTTCGAATTTAGTCCGGTACCTAACCGTCTGCGCTACCACGCCGAGTTGAAGTAATGAGAGGAAAATATGTCTTATAGTTTTGCCGTGAAATTGTGAAGATTTTAATTGAATGCTCTTGCTTTTCGTTTTGGATTTTTGGTACCTTTATGTTTGTTAAAACGAATAGTATATATGAGTTCACTCTCATCGTCACATTATATTCAGTTTAAAACTTCAAACAGAACGCTGTGATGATTACATGAAAACGAAATGATAGACGTAAAAATGAAATGAAAGGCTGTGTGTTCATATTACCTCATAAAATATCGTTTTGAAAGACGAAACACATTTTAGAATGTATTTAGTATTGGTTTTATTGGTTTATTCATTGTTATTTAACTTGATACATGTTTTTTAACGGCTATTTTTACATGCTGTTTAACTGACCCATCAGTAAAAAATAAACCACTGAAAAAACAGTGGAAAAAATGACTGATGAATCAGTGGGAAATGTCACTGAATAAATAATTGAAAGAAATCTGGCACTTTTTTCACTTATTCATCAGTTAGATTTACTGAAGTGACTGTTAAGTCAGTCAGATACGTTTGACTGAGATTGAAAATGTTAGATTCTCCACTGATTCAGATTTAGAGTGTATATAATGTATTTGTCACCGACGGTGTAATCCAGGTGCTCGCTACAGCAATAACGAAGTTTGCCGGTGCTCCATACAGCTGGTACATTTGGCCTTCGAGTTGATAACGGAATATGTTGCAAGAGGTGAGCGACGTCTTTCGGATCGGAGAAAAGTCAGAAACACATGTTCATAAAGATGGTCGTCCCCAGTCCGGAATAACTACACCAAACCAAACTTGGTCAACTTCTGCCGTTCGTAAGAAGCGTTTTAATGTCAGAAGTTTAAGAAATCCTGCGTAAATATTTTGGGGCCCAGAACGGGCCCCCACATTGCATCTACATTCATATTAAATATGTATATGCGCCTGCCTTGAAAAAGCGCATACAGTGCTAAACAAAAATTATTTGTAATCTCGCAGGTTATTCGTCTTGTGTTTGTGTAGTGCCAAAGAAAATACAATTTTGAATTGCGTCTTGAATTATTGAGGAAGAATCATCAAAAAAGAAATAGTGAAAATAATTTTGTGTCCAGTTTTAAAATACTGTATTCAGTGCTACGATTTTCTTTCCCCCTTTGGGTGGACGCATTTGAAACTGGAAGTGATAGTCTTTGCTTCCGTTTGTACCACTAACAGAAATACACGTGGAATATTTGAAGTTCGACGTAATGTGACCTAAGAAACGATTAAAATAAAGGACTGAATTGAATATAATTTCTTGTGTTTCTTATTGTGTTTACTGGCGATATGAATTAGAGATTAATTCTTCCAGCTAAATATTCGTTAACATGTATCGATGTGTTCCTTGTATATCTATTAAAAATCTTTCTGTTGGCATATTTTATTCTCACGTCGTAGTGTTAATACTGCTACTATCGCTGTCAATACCGGTAGCTATTAAAATTTTTAATTTCTGAGTTCCGTTGATATGCGGGTAGTTCTGAGCGTGCTTTACGAAGAAGAAGTATTAGAAAATATTTAGTGGCAAATGTTACCTCCTGCCGCAGATTATACGTATTGCTGATTGTGCATATAAATATGGAAAATTTTGAAATTGTTTTAATAACGCCGACTTTTGTGAAGAATGGATGATTCAAACGGCATGCCGTAAGATACATACTGTACGTATTTCTCGTACTCGTCATGAAATCATTGCGGATTATGATAGAGAACTTTATAATAACTTTGTTCTACATGGTCACTCATTACTTGTGATTATTCTATGCTCCAATCTACGCTGGCAGTTCGTTTTCTGAATAAGTTGAAGATTTTTGGTAGCTTTAGTGATCTGTAGTGGTGTTCTAGCTCTAGAGGAGAAGCAAAATGCTTATCTCCTTAACCCGGTGAGTCCCCGTGTCCACGATATGGGACATGTTGCAGATGAAGGATATTAATGGTTAGAACTGTACAGAACAAGGAATCAGGGGCCGGTGTTTTGTTCGTCTTTCTTGTGAGTAATCTCATTTGGTGAAGTTCCTACATCTCTCATTTGTGAGTGGTCAATGTCTACGTCAGCGAGCACACAGTTCGTTGCTTATTGGTAGCGGAAAACACACTAGATACACGTACAGCACCCATCAAAAAATTTAATAATTGCGACACTCCGAGCTCGTAAATTAATTCGGGACTGAAAGGGTTAATTTTATTTTGAGTTTTCGGTTGCAAATGTTATTGTATAGCTATGTGAAAGAAGTATTGCACGGCTAGCTCTAGACTTTTTATTCAGCCAAACACGGTCACAAATAAATAACGGATGCTAACGTTGATTATTACGACAGTTCGTTTGCCCTGAATAATTGTATAACTAATGTAATTTAAAAAATTAACAAATTGCTGCCGAAGAACGCTGCATAGGCACGTACTTGCTGACCCGTTCCTCCCATCATAAAACGCGCACAAAAATAGCGCGCGCACACGAAACAGCGAAAGTACAAAACATCGCGCACAGGTGTTGAGTTTTGCGTTGCATGTTTGAAATCGTGAAAGCGACATGTTAGTTCGGTTTTTTTTACGTGTGTTACTATTAGTTTCTTTCTTGGCCTGGTTCTTTTTTCGTGTACCGAGTGCATTAATGCTTTTATTTCAACTGCCGTGGCTGTAAGTTTTTTATGATTTTATTTTATTGGTGTGTCGCTGTTTGAAAAGGCACTCATGCTTTATTTGCACGACTGTAAATGGTCATGTTAAAAAAAAAAACCATTCGCACACGTAGTTTTCAACCACCGCAGCCTTGGAAATATTATACACATCAAACCTAGTTGTAACTACTCTTACAGTGTTTTTTTTTTGTAGTTTATGATGAGATGTAGGCATATGGTCTCACGCATGTCATACACTGGTCTCGCATTCAGGTGGATCCGAGTTCTATTCCCGTCTGGGGTGGTTTTCCGATATCATTCCAGGGGAAGGCGAGGATGGTTATTCAGCACAGGCGTGGCCAATATGTTCTCCATTCCTACTTGTATAAGCCTTCGGTTTCGCGGGTAATAATCTAGATCATGGCCTTGCTGCGCATATGGGACAAAATACATAATCCTCATCGCCATGTTGCAACGCCAAAATTTTGAAAATTTGTCTGCCTTGATAACGAAATATCTAATTTCTTTATAGCATATACATGTTTAGCTTAAACGTTTGGCTATGGCAGTCAATTACTGATTTGAAAACTGAGATGATTTTCATACTTCTGTTACGTAAGAAGGCACCTACTTTATCAGTATTTTGGGCGCTACAACCTGGCGATGGTTATCAAAAGT
Organism: Dryococelus australis; assembly: GCA_029891345.1. Lineage (NCBI taxonomy): Eukaryota > Metazoa > Arthropoda > Insecta > Phasmatodea > Phasmatidae > Dryococelus > Dryococelus australis. The sequence continues at coordinate 112,494,091 of CM056996.1, read as the reverse complement.
AGCTTCAGCTATGTCGTGGCAAGCCATATCCTGACTATTCCTAACTCCATGCATATGAGTTGTTGACGAGACGACAAAGTTCTGCCTGTCTATTTCCAAATTGCGTATTACGAAATAGGAAATAGGTGCCCACTTCACACGTAATTCCATAGTTAAGTTTTTTTGCAACTAGCGCTACGACCGTATGAACAAGAGTTACAGCGGTAATTTGAAAATATCATCGTTGTTAATTTTCACCTTAGCTTCCGCAATTGCGCATTCGGGCGGTACACTAAAAGCGTTGGCACTATCCCTTGAAGAAACAGTTTTCGTTGCCTTGTTTTGATAGAGAAAAATTGATCATGGCCGCGGTAAAAAAAAAATCAGCTGCTAAACATTTGGTTGTTTTTATTTTTGAATACCGTCGGTCATTTCGTCAATACACAGTTCAATTATTCCTAGGTGGCAGGAAGAATAACAATTCCCAGGGACAAAGTCAAAGCTATTGGCCGGCTAGCCGCTTGGCAGTATGAATGAGACAAGAAATAGTTCCGACGGTATTTTGTATTTCCTTTTTTTCCCCCCTTCAAATCTTAAATTTAAATTGTTAGTTGCCTCGTTGAATCGATGATATTAAACCGTATTGTGCGAATGCAACACTAAAGAAGTTAGTAGTTTCGAAATATTTTTTTTATTAGTAGTGTTTTCAGCATTGTAATATTTTTTGAAGAGCGTATTTTTTCACCGTATGCCCGTTGCTTACAAAACACCATAAAAATCGTTATAAATGTCCATGAAATTCTAAAATCCAGGGGATATAATTTAATGTTTGTCCGTACGAAATAAGGGTGCCGCGCCTTGTTGAAGCGTTAACATACGCTCGCAATACAACGCCGAGTCTTAGCACTATTTTTTATTTCTTCGCTGCAACTTATCTGGGAACCCGCATTACAAGTGAACTGTAACGTAATTTTTTCCGAAGGTTGGTTACAAAAATGCTTACTGTAATGGCAGCAGCCTATAGCTTGTCTTGTCAGTATATGTGCACCGCACTGGAAGTGTTAAGTAAAATATGTGTGGTGTGTATAGTCTATTCCCAGTTTCCCCGCGCTTTTCGAATCAAACATTTGAACAGTCGCCCCGTGTATGACGTGTTTGGTTATTTCCTAAATATACCAAGTATCACAAGCGTTTTATCTTATGTTCATAAAATACCATTGTTTATGATTAAATAAAATTTTAATTTATAAATTGTAATATTTCGTTTACAACTAATATGCATGAAACAGTGTGGAAAAATATGTATATTGGTAACGCCTAATAGAAATAGTTCTTATGCAAAATATTAATACGTTGAGTGCGCACGGTTGCGGTGCGTTGTCCTTTGGCGTGATTTTCCAAACTTAGTTAAGCTTAGTTTGGGCGAGGCGGAGGAATATCATGGAAGTAGAACTTTAGCAGGGCTTCAGAAATGCGTGAAGTAACCGCGAATGGATTATAATCGAGACTGGAGTATACGGGATGTAAGCAGTGGCGTGGTCGAGAAGTGCACGTCGTGGTTGGGCCGCTTTGAAGGACAAGGGACGTGTGGTGATTGAGGGCCGGCTGCGTGGTGCGTCGTTAATGGCGACGCGACGTGACGCGACGCCGGTATGAATGGGGCGGGGCGTTGTGGGTTTGCGCCGGGGGTTGGCGGAAGAGGGTAGGGGTAGAGGCTCGCTGTCATGACGACGGAAATCGCAGCCCCGGCGAGGCCCCTACGCCAGGGAACAACGCCACTCTCTCGTGTCCCACCAACAGTTTAGCATCGAGGTCTTGAGAGCCGATGAGGGTGAAGCGAGGTGAGTATGGAGCAGCTACGGAGGGAGAGGGCGGGGGGGGGGGGGACGATCCCCGAGGAAACCCGCCGGCCAGCGGCATCGTCCGGGACGATTCCCACACGCGAAAATCCCGGAGCGACCCCGTCGGGAATCGAACTAGGTCCTTCTAGGTGGGAGGCTAGTAGTCTAACCACAACACCACCTTGGCGTCTTCTAGCAGTTCGAAACGTCTGTACTTGTCCGTTACTCTCTACTTTAGCCTCCACAAATTTCCGACCTTGTAGAAAAAATTGCATACATTTCGGACAAGAAATTGACAGTTTTAATGTGAGACAGGTGTCTCAATATTCATCATCAAACCCTCACCCCCCTCCCCCTCATCGGTTCACAACTTGACTGCACGCTCGCAGAATGAATGTGTTTTTCACCGCTACGAAAATTTTAAGTGAAGTGCTAAAACATTTTCCACAAAAAAAGAACTTATACCTTACCTGCACTACACTATAAGACTGATCTAGAACCAATGTCCAACGTGGACTCTTCGTTGAAAACGTTTCCTTGTTTCGACAGGGGAAAAAAAAACAAGATGTCGAGCGCGCGGTTTCATGTTGGTAAAACTGCGTCCTGTACGCCTATTCGTCTGTTCTGCACTGCAAGAGGAAGGCTCTGGTGTTTCGCACTGTCGGCGCTGTGTATCGCCACCATCGTCCGTGGCAGTTGGCAACTAGAGTGCATGCGCATTGTGACGCCATTTCCCACTGCAGACAGTTGTAACCAAACTTTGAATTAGAGTGGAAACTTGCACTGTTTCTTATTGGACGATGATTTAGCACTACCCCAATAGGGACTGTTGGTATTTTCATAGCATAAATAGTGAGTCCTTACTACAACCACATTTTATCGTTTATTTAAACCCCGTTGATTCACCAGTAAATCTCACGTTTACGTTGTTTACTTGTGAGCCACGTAGAAATCCTTGGCCTGTGTATATTTAGATTCCGCTACAATTGAAATTCGAAGTTAGTTTTGTCACTCCAATTCAATACTTGCACTTAATTTGACAGTCGTGTATTTCTTCACCACAAACAACAACAACAAGTCAGGAATTCACGAAAGCAAAATATTTACCTTTGGTCAGATCACATAACTGACAACCGTTTTTCTTACCTTCCTTATTAACCATTTGTTGAGAGGAAAGATCAGAAAAATAAATATTCGCTAAACTAACGAACTTGTTCCTTTTTTTTTAAGAACTGTACCTTCAGCTTTTTTTTTTGCAATGTTTTCTCATGTCGGAGTATGTGCAAACCTTTGAATCTTGTACTGGGGAGCAAGTGTTAATTGTATGTTGTAAACATCGTACATTTAGCTTGTAAGAAATTTGTTACCGTGTCGGAAAAGTTTCTTTACCAGAAAACCGGAAACAATTCATATTAATGTTCCTTGTCATTTTACGTAATGAATTATGGTTATTGGATTGGTGTTCTGAATATTAGGTCTCTACTGATTTTATGATGGCATAACACAGATTACAAGAATTTCTTGTAAATCCATTGCACCCATACTTTTTCTGATGGCTGTATATCAGTTTGCCTCTGTGGGTGATAGAACCGGATATTACTGATTACTTAAATACTTAGTTGCTGAGAAACTTGCGGAAGTTAATTCCTACTTTTAAGTCCAGGCCTGGCTGCAGATATTTCTGCTACTGAAAAAAAAAAAGAAATTTATTTTTAGCCTGGGAGTTCCACATAAATACGTATAGAGGGAGAAAATATCCTGCAAATTTATCTTATGATCCCGTTGGCTTCAATACGCATGCATGTACGTCGATGCTGCATTTGCTTTAATACCGTCGTTTGACTTGTACTGAATATCTCTGTACCAGCACAGCGTAACAGCACCGCGCACTGATTTATAAGTAACCCGGCAGAACTTAAAAATAGTTCCTTTCATGGGCAGCGGCCAGCGAATAAACTTGAGAATCTTGAGTATACAGGAGAACCGAATTCCTAGACTACAGGTCGTTCATCCGATAAATGTTTTTTCTGATTTTTTTGTAATTGGCTTTTAAGATCGTACAGAAACCCTACAAATTACCAAAAATAAATATCGTAACTAAGTAAAAGTTAAAACAGAGGTATTTCTCAGGGTGTATTGTGTTTTAATTGTTGCTAGTTTAGTGTGCTAGCTTTACGCTGATGAGATAATTGGATGCATAAATAAACGAAACGTTATATCGCATTTAAAAACCACATCGACTGACTACGCCATACCTGAAATGTTGACGTTTGACTACGTTAAGGAGGGCCAGTTAAATCATGTATAGGTGTTGCCACTTGTGTATTAAAGGCGAAAAGTTATGGCGTGTTATTTGTGATTTTGATCAGTAAGTAACTGCGGCGAATAAACGTAGAACCATCGATACATTTGCGAGGTACATAAATTTTATTTATTAACGGGATACATGTAAAATCTGCAGTTCACTTTTCATTGTGAAAAGAATTCTTGTACCTAATATTACATGTATAAGTGTGTGACCCTCTCGTCAACCACTTCTTTGATATTCTCCCTTTCCAAAATTCTGCTTTGGACGAAGAGAATTTTGCAAAATTTCATGCCAAACGCATTTTCCCCATTAATTTTCTAAATCTTTGATTACATTTATGTTGTGGGAACTACTGGATATCTCAGTCACATAATTCATACGTAACTACATAACGCAAATAAAAATAATCCGTAAGAAAAATATTTCAGGTCCTACAATATTTCTCTGAAACGTCTGTAGCCAACGTGAATGTTTGTTGTCTGATTTTCATAAAACATATTCTAACGGTGTAAAGCTGTCATATTCTCAAGCCTAATTTCGGCGTAGGTTCGGATAACTATTTTGTTAGGAAATATTTCTTTCGCATTTTCAATTAAACTTCTTTGGAATCATTTTCACTCTTTGGAACCAACGAGAACTAACAATAAATTTAATGTTGAAATGCTAGTCTTTTTGTTGCATAACTGTCTTTTAAACTTTAACATTTTTTGTTTTCTGTAGAATATTTTAAATCGTTACTGAAGCTGTGCCCAAAGATGTAGACGAGATGGAAATAATAATTACCGCAGTCGAAATTGTTCATCAGATGTGTATTGGAATAAGAAACTGTTTAGGATAGCATGGGGTAGAGTTGAAGGGGTAGAGTTGAAAAACCGCTTAAGACGTTCTTTTCAAATGTCTGGATAAGGTTGAAGACGGTAGTTACTTCAATTCGTAACATGCTGAATAATGAGCAGGCTCTCCAAATGTGTAATAATGGTTGTCTGTTTGCAAGTGATGTCGAGTATGAAACCCCGCAATGAAATTATTTATTGGCACCATTCTCTTGTCTATATTTAGTGCAGTATCGGTCGTCGCTAGTAGGTAAAATAACGCAGTCCATAGCATTGCGCAGCCGTTCGATAGATATAACAGTGAGCGAAGTATCTTGAAAGTTGAAGGCTGAAGTAAAACAACTTCTTATGGAGCACTGCACTTGACTGTACAATGTGAAGTGCTCATAAAAAATTAGTACATACACCATAAAAATTGTCAGAAAAGTGTGGTTTATGCTGTATATGAAAGAAGAATGTATATATTTTGTAATATTATAAAATATTTTACTGAAATATAACTTTTAAATCTTAAAAAAATCGATCGATAGAGTCCGCATTTTAAATCCAATTTAAGCGTATTTCCGTTATGGATGATATTCGATGACAAAGATTTTCTGGAAAATTATGCTTTCTGTATAATTCAGAATGGAAATATGCTTAAATTTTGTTAAAAACACAGACTATTTTAATCGATTAATTTTTTACTTTTAAAAATTATGTTTTAGTAAAATATTTTATAATGTTGCAAAATATATACATTTTTCTTTCATATACACTATAAATCGCACTTTTCTGACAATTTTTATTGTGTCTGTACTACATTTTTAATGAGTTCTTCGCGTTGTATAGTCTGGCGCAGTGATCCATAGGCAGTTATTTTACTTAAATCTTAAAGCAAGAAAATGTAGCCGTAAAGGGAAATATTGAATCTCACACACGCCTACAAATGGAGGCGACACAAACGTGTGTGATATTGAATTTAATTTTTCCCCAGCGATCCTCACACGTAAGAAAATAAAATGGGATTGCTGGCTTTGCTCAGTAGTTCATTGTTCACTGCTCGGATTAAGAATAAGATTTATGGTTTATACAGGCATGATGGAAGATGGTCTTTAGGAGAGAAGGAAATTGGATTTTTGCCAGGGAATGCTATGCAGAAGGCTGCAAGCTTGGGTTCAGAAGATATATTAGATAATCAGGAAGCGAGGGTGTGTTCTGTACGTCACAATGGATTATTATAACTTAAAAAAATGCACCTTTCCAATGCAACCGCCCTGAAATAGCGTATTGAGAATGTTTACCAAGTGAAAATTCGTATTGTATCAAAAAGCTCTCCTTGGCTAGGTCATGTTTACAGTAGTTTACACAGGAGGGAGGGAGACAGCGAATGAAATAGTAGTATGTGGTTAAACTATCTCGGCGAATCTGTGGATAGGTTCTCATTTCCACGCACACGACAGGAAACACTTCCCAAAATATTTTTATACACAAAAGTAGATAGTCGCTAGTTAAACGGTTGGGCTCCCAATAAAAACAAAAGAATACATAGTGACAAATGAGTTGATGAGATATTTCTAAGGTATGCTGTGTATGTATAATAAACTCAGGTGTACATAATGCAATGAGTGTTAATATGAAAACAGCTGGTTAATGTTTCTTCGGTATTTAGCATGCAATGATACTTTCACAGATTAATGAGTTCCATGAAATTTTAATTGAAATAAGATATTTTATTGAACTTTAATGACTCGACAATTCAGCAGATCCATCTCAGTATCTGCTTTGTTATAGTAGATTCGAAAATTGATCTGGATACAACGAATTGGGTCAAAGGGACGATGTGGCTTGTGGCTGCTATGCTGCGGTGTAGTTCTTTATCATTTGTGAAACACGTAAAGCATGGGAAATTCTACATAATATGTTATTTTCAACATGTACTTTCGGCGGTATTAGAAACAGGCTCATCTTTCTCCGAAAAGCATTGCGGTGGGCTGGTCTAGTATTACAGCGTCCGGTGCAAAATAATAATGTAGATTTCGGTGTAGTTTGGTGATACCCTCCAGAATAATATTAAGTATTACGTTATTGATATGTTTCAATTAAGATATTGTATTATGGATATGTTTATTATTTAGTATGTCCCCTTTGTCACACGCCGGCTAGTGATAGAGACCTCGCGAGTCACAGGTTTGTGGTACACAGATATTGAAACTACTATTTGTGCGAGAGTATTTGTTAACTGGATGACAGGGAATGTTATGATTCACCCAACATTCCCCCCCCCCCAACATCACTGAAGCTAACTATTTACATAATGTTCAAGAAGTATAATTAATGGGATATAATAGAATGTCAGTATGCGTATTTTCTGTTCGTGGTGTCACCGGGCTTCATCCCGTCCGCCAATCGTGTTCGATAATGTTGGGTGACTGTTCGTCCCTTCGAAACCACGCTGTAATGTTGTCAGAATAATTCAGGTACCTCATAGAAAAAAAATTCTAATTTATTAAACTCGTGACCACAAGAAAGTCGCAAGGCTTGCGTATTATCCGTGGGAAGATGACGCGTAATCTGCGTAAAAAAAAGTGTTGAATATTTTCTTATTTTATTTATGTACTGTATAAAGTTTTACGGTGTACATATAGGTAGTTGTAAACTTTTGTCGTATCCTCATTATTTACTAATTTTGTGAAATGGAGGCAGTGTCTTAGTGAGATTCGTATCAGGTTATCTTACGTTTAATGTGAACTTCGCTAAATAAAAAAATAAAAACTACTATAATTCAAACAACACGTGTGTCCTATTTTGTTTAGACATCGCAGTAGCTTTTGTTTTATAATTTTTTCGCATATGTCTTGAACATAATAGATCTTACGTATTGTCACGGCTATGCCCGATAATGCCAGGAATTGAATTCGGTGTAACGTAGCGGTTTTGTTGTTAGTGGGTGTGATAGTGTGTGTGAGAGAGACAGAGAGAGAGAGAGACAGAGAGAGAGAGAGAGAGAGAAGCGAGGTATAGTGCCTAGTGGCATCGTTGCCTGGCTCCGGGTGCGGACAGCTGGCTAGTGGTTCCCTCAAGTTTGTGGAATGCGGTCCGGTGCGGCTTCAATACGATTGGCTTTATCGCGCGGCTCGTCCAATAGCTCTCAGAGAGAGCTGGCGCTTCACTCGTTGTCAGTGCGCGCTTCCATTAGTTAAAAACAGGATGTGCGAACGGATCTGAGGGAAAGTTCTAGCCCAAACACAGCTATGTGGAACGATTATTTTTGTTGATGACGATTTTAGAAGGTCCCGACTCACATGAAGTGAGATGAGAAGCGATGGGGGCTGTTTTGAGGAGAGCTCGTCTGTGAATGAACAGATGTTAGATTAATTTAGAAGTTATTCGATTTCTGTGAATGTTAGCTCAACCATTTTTCGCTCTCTGATTGATAATCTTGATGTCCTTATTAAGGGAGGCTAATACAATAAATTTGGACTATTTTGACTACTTTTGCAGTTGGGTGTAATACAGTAATTATAATCAAACATTGAAGGGCAATTATGCTATAATGATGGAACCATGGGGAGTAACATGGTTGGAGAATCAGTGATAATTTTATAACGCACCTCAAATACAATTTTGCATCGCCTGTAATTTGTTTCCTCGTGAAGGATGTACGCTGGTACAGTGGGCGTATTACAAAGAAACATCAGAATGGTAGACGCGGTATTCTGTACAGATAGTGTGTATTTTCATCTCATACTTTCTATTGGGCCGATGGCAAACATGTAACTCGGTAAACCCGGTGTTGCAAAATTCTGAGCTGGGTGTTTATATCTAAGTTCTTTCTGTAGCTACACCACTTTCCTTTTCAAAAATTGCCGGGCTTGTGTTCATATAATTAACAGCTTAATGTATTCTTATGCCCTTAATTTACTTTGTCCAGAATATTATCTTTTTTATGTCTTTTGCACCACATGATTGTGCGCAGCTTTTTAAACCACTGTGACTCGACTACAACTTTACTTTCCAGTGATGTAATTATACAAGATACACTATCTACCAAAAAGTAATTGGACACCTGTCCACAATGTTTGCTCGGTGGTTGTCACCACGTTAGAATCTCGTAGGGCCACCTCTTACGGCTATAACAGCAGCCACCCTGTCTGGCATGCTCTCTACGAGTGTTTGCAGGACATCCACGTGGATTCGTGGCAATTCCTCTTGCAACCATTCCATGAGTTGAGCAATGGATTTTGGTCGCACCTGACGAGCCCTCACCCGGCGATCCAATTCGTCCCAAAGATGTTCTATAGAGTTAAAGTCGGGGCTCTAGGCCGGTCAGTCCAATCGGCGAACATTGTTGTCGGTGTACCACTGCATAGTAGCCTTTGAAACATGGCACCTGGCATTGTCATCCTGGAAGTAACACGGGTCCATTCCGTAAAAATGCCGCAATGTTAGGAGCATTTCATTATCCAGAAAGTTACAATAGTCCTCTGTGTTCATGCTACCACGGACAAACACCAGAGGTCCTACGCCGAAGGCCGCGAAACACAAGTCAACTGAGTACTGAATTACTTAGCTTCACGGGTGCCCAATTACTGTTTGGTAGATAGTGTACTTACAGGCCTCTGGAAAATAGGCCGTACTGGCGTATCTGTTGTCGAATGATTTCGTCACAGTTTACAGTCTTTAGTTACGTAAACTTATGTGATTATAAAAAGACGAGTGCGAATCGTTATCATTAAGATTCTTAAAGCCAATGATTGGCATGTTTACACACTTACAGTGAAACTGATATGGATTATGTGTTTAAAATGTTTCAAAATATTACTTCTATGCGTATGATGAAAATGTCAACGAAGGTGAAGTTAACAGTGTGAACAAATCGTACCGTCATAAATTATATAAGTAAAATTCTTATGTGGACAACACGTATAATTTATTGGGAAGACAGTTTTTCTTCGCCGGTTTTTTTTTTTTTTTTTTTTTTTTTTTTTTGGGAATTACAAATACAAACTTTTTAAAATGTTGCATACAGAACTACGATACTTATATTTCTGCCGAGACACTAAGTCTTTAGGTTTTCCGCGCAAAATAAGTGTAAAAGACATTTGCTTTATGGTAGAGTAGAGATTTAGAGGCAGTTCATACTGTTTAAGTTGAAGCTGAAACGCCAGCGTTTGTGAATATTGCAAGAAGTTCCTATTGTTCCTAGAGGATATGTAGTCCAAGATGTGCGACCACTGCGAAATATGGCGTTTTGTTAATTCACTATTGGTATCATCGTTTCGAAAGAATTCATGCATACATTTTAAGACCAAGTCTTGTTGTACTTCGCAGCTGAATTCATCCTCAATGTGTTCGAGTGCTGGGATGATGGCTGTACGCTGAATGTAGTCTGGAAAGTGATTCACTCATTTCATATTGGTGGGAGTAGTGTATAAAATGACGTTTCACTGACTACTGAACATGGCGCAATGAACTTGACACTCGACATTGTCGGTTTTAACAAAATATTTCGCAGTGATCACAGATTTTGTTTCCTTAGTGCTTGTGAATATGTCGCTATTATCTCTTTCACGACAAAAGTATTTCCGGCCATAGAGTTTTAATCGTAAAATTAATTTTATAAAAGCCGTTGGAAATGCAACTTCTGCACTAATCCAAACTACAAAGGAAGAAATTACCTCGTTTTCCGTATTTAAAAATGTGGCTGGCCGTTTGTTTGAAAAGTGAACAGATAATAATACAAAGTATCTGGCACTGACAGGGTATTACAACGGATTGTACCGAGACATAATTCAGTATAATTTGCTGTTACATTTCTTACATCTCAGCATCCCAATAGTGAATTTGGTAAGTTTGGCTGGTTTTTACCTCGTTTACTGGTACTCAAAACAACTTAGTCTTGTATGTACTTTGCGTAAACTTATTACAAATCAGTTTTAAAAAAGTAGTCTTAGCAATATAGTTTATCCGATGTAAAAGGGTTTATTAGAATATTTTACAGCAAACAAAAGTGTTAATTGAAAGAAATAATTAATTATACCTGAAGAAATCTTAGTGTCAGTCGTTTTTGTTTGCTTTCAAACAATGGATTTCTTTATCAAAATTTCTGCACCCAGGGGTTTTGGCTGGCCAAGGAGGAGTAACTATAAAATTACAAAGAGCCTGGGTCGATGGTATTTCGAGAACTTTCCTTGACATGACTCAGAATTTAGCTACTTATAAGCGTACACTGTAAAAAAATTTCTGATAAACCTCCTAAACTGTAACGGAAGGTTTTTTTTTAACGTGTACGCTGTATGGAAATAATACCACACACCAAGCTGCAGATATAGGAATGGTTAGTGTCGCTACTGTACAAAGTTGGGAACTTTCTTACGCATCTGACTGTTCCCTGAGCAAATGTAGGAACGCTACAATGAATGTATAGCGGAAGAAATTACAATTACCGCTTTCTCAGTGAGCGCATACACTGGTATGGTAAATTTCTGAATAATTTCTTAGAGTGTATGTACGTAATGGTTTGATATTCCAACAATCCTTCGGCTGTGACAATTTTTACGCATGGCCAATTGAACCGTGAAACATTGTGTACAATACGCTTTCCAGACTACAACCCAAAAAGTAATTTTAACTTGTTTCGCTTGATATTATTCATCGTGGCCTGTATGCGTGTCAGCATTGTAAAAGTACAAACGTCCTTCATTCTTGTACCATAGCCAATTTGAATGTTTCTGACAGTTTTCAGTGACGCCGACTAGGCTAAGTATGTCGACTTCATTTTTAGTAGCCTTGTAACTTTTCCATAACTTCATGGCCAGAGATTGCCCTCTAGGAATTACATCTCTACCAGACTATGTTCGGTTTATATCTCAAGAGCTCAGCTTCTTTGAAATTTGCGGTTCTCACTTCGCATGAAGAGTAGCTTTAGTAGTGTTCTCTTCCAGAAAATAATAATAAATCACCTGAATCGTGTTTTCGATTTTGCACTGACAGTTGTCAGGCATTGCCCTGGCTAAGGTTCGGACGTTCAATGCTGTTAGTTAAGTAACTCAAATTTTTCGCCACTACGTAAGCGCTAATGTTGCATTTTTAACGGTGTTCTTCCTATTCTCTGTGTTATAAAACAAAATAATTGCCATAATTATAAATCAAATATAAAATAGCTACTGAACAAAGTGAAATATTTCTCTTTTATTATTCACGTAGGTAAAAATTTCAATTAAAAGTGACCTCTTTGGAACACTAGCGCTTACCTAGCGGCAGAAATTCGCCCTATGCAAAACTCTCCCATAAGAAATCACATTTTGTTCTTAATGTGAGTAGAATTGACACTGCCCTGGCGAAGTCCTCGCGCATCGCCTACGGTGTACTGTGTACTCAAAGAATAGTATACGCATTCCGTGCTGTTCGCAGTTAGCTGAGAGCTTTTATATCAACCTGTTAAAGAGAATCCCAGCTTGTAATGTTCATATTTTAACATAGGCGTTTACAGAAAGTTGGCGGTGCATTATCTAAAGTGATTCCACAATTAACAACTTATTGAAAGTGTGGTGTTAAAACTAATAGCACCTGGATTCTGTTTCTATTTGTTTCCTACATACAAGAACCAAACTTGGTGTTATACATAATGTATTATCATTACTGTTTCTAACAGCATCGCAATCTCATCGATCCACGGTGGCGTAGTTCGCAAGCGGAGGATTGATAGGCAGTGAGTAGGGATAGGGAAATTGCGAAAGGACAAATAACTGTAGGTTGGTCCTCATTGTCCTGCCATGTTCTCGAGCGGTCTAATTTTTCAATTGCTATGCTCTGTATTACCCCAGCCCAGGTAACACATTCATTTTCTTGCAGATATGTTAATGGCGCAGAAACCACCGGGCCGTGTTTAGTAAACCATGATATGTGTTTCTATAGGCTATTCACAGTAAAGGGAGCACTTTTGAAAGCCCTCCGATTTGGAATAATAGTCAAAAAATATTTTTTTATTTTAGCTTCAGACGTGAACTTCCGAGTCCGGTGGGATATTCACAATCTGTTTATTACTTACATGGCAATATTTATTTTAAAAAGTGGTTAAAGGATTAAAAAAAAAATGGCTCACTAGAAAAAGTAACTAGGGCCTCAAAAGTGCTCACTTTACCGTGAACAGCCTATACGTGGAAACATCTTTAAAATCAGACCGACAAATGGTGTATCATGATGAAAACGGCGAATGTAACGTTTGCAGGTTGTTCCATTCCGACACCATAACTTCGTGAATGATCGCACCATTGAAATAAATGTGGTCTCGTTCGATCGGGTGTACGACTACGATGCGAACACGACCTCGAATTGTCGCCGCACGTGCGTGGAGTGCGGGTGGGGGCCCGCGGTGACTGACGGGAATTTGGAGCGCGGGCGAAAATTTTCGGCCAGGATATCTCGCAACTCCGATGTGCTAGCGTACTGATTTTAGTGCCAAACGAAACATCTCATTCAGATCTGCAAATTTAAGCCGTAATATCCTAGTGTGGTCCATTCGCTGTTACTTACAACTTTGCTGAAGCCATGCTAGAGTTATAGCATACTTCCACGATATTCCTCCGCCTCTTGCTAACAAAGCTTAACCGAGTTTAGAAAATGATACCAAAGGGACAACGCACTCCTTTCGTGCGCATTCAGTGTAATAATATTTTTCATAGAAACTATTTATTACTAGACCTTACAAACACATCTATTTTATCACTGTTTTTATTCGTATTAATTATAAATTAAATGTTTTTCTTTGTAAACACAATTCCAATTCAACAAGAAAATAAGGTACTTCTATCTTATTTTGTGTTAACAGAAATATATAACACTTGTGACACATAACATAATTAAGAAACAACCAAACATGTCATACATGGGAAGAGTGTTTTCAAAATTTTGATTCAAAAAGTGTGAAAAAAAAACCGCAAACCGATTACATGAAATTTTCGTTACTTTTATTTCATGTCTGTATTTCAAAGAAAATATTACGCACCAATACTGACGTGCATGTTCACCTGAAACCTACTGCCGTGTCCCCAACGACACAACCAAACCCCGGCTTTTTTTTTCTCCAATTCTGTGTTGTTCTGAAAAGAATTTGAGAAATTTTCATTTTAGTATTTGTAAGTAATCTCGAGAATAAACTATGGGCATGGCTTTCAAAACTGCCCACTTAGGGGGCTAGTATCCTTTTCAACTTCGATTTTTGTTACAAATGTTTGCAATGAAAATTTATGACCAGCCATAAAAAAATCAAAGCTAGACATGACAGGGATGAGTACTTAACGAATGTTTTTAAATTAGTACGGTTTCAATTAAACCGGTATTTTCCCATATGGGATTGACATTATTAAATAATTGGGTAATATTTGATTGTGGTTACACGTGTGAAATTGATAACGTAAGAAAATCAATCCGGATTTCATTATACCTGTTAAGATGTTCCCCAATGTCTTGACTAGCGTGGTTTTTAAGAACATACGTAAATCCAAGATGGCGAGAGTAACTTACTTCCCCCATAACAGCTAACAGCCTTGAGACGTGGGGAGTATGGATGGGCTGGGACGTTTTGTGGGTAAAGGCTGTTCACGACAAAGTGAGTACGTTTGCAATGAACCTTAGAAAAAATTCACCGTACCTGTCTGCGTATATTTTAAAGGGCGCATTGAGTGACATGCATCCGGTAAAGTTGGTAGCACTGGATGGAAAGTATTTCCATAGTTTGGCGCCGAATACAAAGTGTTATATAACCATTGTAATAACTTAAATTAATTGTTTGGGTTTCTGTTGTTTTTTTAGTGCATCGATGAGATAAAATGAGCAGATTTGTAAAATACATACTTTTCTGATAATTTCACGGTTTCACTTAACCGACGCATGAATAAAGTGATGAGGTTCATGGGAATGTTGAGTTTACATAAGTCGGATCAATACACAACGTGCATACAAGTAGATCTTAAGCAGGGTTTTCAAAAGTGCTCATTTGACCGTGAATAGCGTATACCACCCCGAAGAGAGCGCCCTCGTTCACTTTTCACGCACCCTTCTCCCTCACGAACTCCCGAGCCGACCCTAGCGGGCCCGTGCTGAAGCCTGCAACCTTCTCCACGCAGTCAGCCAGTCTCTGCGGCGGGATCGATACGCCCCAGCACAAGGGTGCGTCGTGGTCGTCTGCGCGCAGCAGGCGCCTATGTCAGCGTGGAGTGGCTGGATGTCGACTCTCGGCGCCGCGACGACAAATTGAATACCTCCCTCCCCACGACCCCCTTGCCTTGTCAGCGTCTCTCTCGTGGACCGCGTGCAACAAAATTACGCTCCCAAAACTTTTTTTCTCCTAAACTACCTTATTCCAAGTGTAATGTAAAGTTAAGGCCCGAAGGTAGGGCGGGGTTTTATTGCGTCTCAGGGCTAACCCCTTACGCCTACAAGGGAGGAAAATCATGCAAGGAGACATGCATCGCGGCAAAGAGGGACTTTCGCAGCCATGGCCTGCACTTTGGGGCCATGACTACCTTCCTAAGTGTACTTAGAGCTAGTCCTAACTATGAAGAGCAAGGGAGAAACCGCCAAGAGAGACGTAAAAACCCTTGCGACATAGAAGTAAAAATTTCAAAAATTATTGCATGCATTAAATTTAATTAAATAGAATGCTACAGGAGACAGAGTGTTTGTAAAACATGCTCTTAGTTAATAGGGTTGGAAATTACGCTCCCCAGAAGCTCCCTGCGAATAAAATGGCATGTCTCAGAGAAGGCAAGGGGCTTAGGACCATTGGTGCATGAAAGCAGTATATTTATATAATTTTTGTCATAACTTGTTTAACAGTGGATTTTTCAAAATTGTTAGCTTGACAAGACGTAAATAACGACTTTTATCACCTTCTTACATTGTTACAAATCGTTATTCTCGGAGCACTGATTGCAGATAAGAAAACAAAAGTTTTTTTCTTTTCTTCCATCAGTGCTCCGAGAATAATGACGACAGTGAATATCTAACAACGTAAGAAGGTGCTAAAAGTGATTATTTACGCCTTTTCGATCCAAAAATTTCGACAAATCCTTTGGAAAACAAGTTATGACAAAAATCATATAAATATACTGCTTTCATGCACCAATGGCCTTAAGTGTACTATGTACTGAAACGTTTTATGTGAAATCGTTGTTTTCGCGTAAACGCATATCTTAGCAAATAAAAGTTCTTTAAGTACAACTTTTTGCCAGAAAGGTTAAAAAAATATTGTCTATAGCCTTATCATTTTACTCTTACCATATTAAGTGTATTAATAGAAAAAAATTCGTGGAAATGGTCAAATATCGCATTTTTAAAGCTTGTCAATACAGTTTCCTTCAGAGGTGAGAGAAAAATAAATCTATACAGGCGTAGTTCTATCTGTAGTCTTTCATCGCGTGTAATAAAACTCCACTGTTACAGATCTAATTTGCACAGTACAGCGTTACGAAGGAAACACCGTTTCGCCTTGCGCGTACGAACTTAGTGTTGCCCGTATGGCTCCCTCGCTTCTTGTCCTGAACGCGCAGCTTCAGTCCTCTTACGGCTCAAGCTTCCGAGCTTTTTTCCGCGTTCGAGGCTGAGAAGCGCGGGAGCTATAAGGGCGACAATGGCACACGCTACAAGTGCGCCATCGTCGCTAAGCGCCATGCTTTGAACTGGCGTGCATTGTTCTCGCACTGCCTGTACGTGTGAGACTTTCAGCGGTGACCCTATTATTTTAGTGGTGGGAAGTCTGTAGGACAGTTCAGTGGAAGGCCCTTGAATAGTTTTGGGTGCATCCGAAGTGTGTATATTTAGAGATACAGAGCTTTAAAAATGCCGCTTTTAGCCATTTAGGGATACTGTGAAATGGTGTTTTTTAATTTACGTGACGTTTTGAAAGCACCCGACAGCCCTCGTTTAATAGTTTCTTGGAAAACGTGTATTTCAAACACATTGCGATGTAGTTCAAGGTAGGCGGGAGCCGTAACAACGAGATGAGGGTGAAGCACAGTGAGGATAAAGCAGCGCCGGAATGCAAGGGCGGGGGAAATGGAAGATCCCCGAGAAAACTCGCCCACCAGTGGCATCGTCCGGCAGGGGAAGCGATTTCACACCTTGAAGAGTAGCCGTGGATGATGATTGATAATATGAATCGTTTCTACGTACAAATAATGACAACGAAGTTTGATGCGTACTTGATGCCACAGATGACCAAGATAAAGGGAACTGGTGGAAAAACGTGGTATTTTGTGTAGCACACAAATTAGTGCTACTGTTGGTGAAGGGCCGCGGCGGTGGCGCGGTTAGACTGCTCGCCTCCCACCAAGGCGACCGGGGTTCAATACCCGGCCGGGTCACTCCCGGATTTTTGCGAGTAAGAATCTTGCTGGTCGGCTGGTTTTCTCGGGGATATCCCATTTCGCCCGCCCTTGCGTTCCGGCACTGCTCCATTCTCACCTCATTTCACCCTCTTCGGCTCTCAAGACGTCATTGTCAAGAGCCGCCCAAATCTCTCAACTCAACTCAACCATTGGTGTATTTAATTTCACACCAGGCAGAGATTGGACACATATAACACTGCCTCCAGACATCAACTACTTCGTTGAAAATGCAAATCTCCAAAAGTCATGAGTTCGCGGCAAAAAGTTTCTACCAGCCCGTCAACCTGTTCGTGCTGAATCTGCTGAATCTGTGTCTCTATAGCCCAGTATTAATGGTGATTACATCTCTAATTGCAGAAACAGTCCGTTGACATTCACTAAGTTATAAATAGCGCCAGTAATACATGTAAAACCTCGGGATGCGGTGTACGCAGGTGGCGTGTGTGCATGCGCTGGTGCGGAATCGGCTTTCAGTGCTGGAAGTATTTGACGCGAGGCCAAGTCGGGCCTCTTTAAGGTTTGGCTCGCATCGGTTCCTCGTGCCGTCCTTCCGCGCCCTAACAAACCTTCAACGAAAACATTCCCCGCTTTTCTTAGATAGAGTAATCTTCTTCCAAACTATACCTCCCCTATCCCACTCCCTTCGCCAACATCGGCCAGCCGCCTTCTAAACGGGTAGAGAAGTAATCTGCCGAAAACATCGGCCAAAATTTTTACCGCCTCCTTGCACTTACTTTGCCTTTTGAGGCCTGGGAGTAAGGAAGCGATAAAGGCGAATTTGGTGCATACTTAAAGTGCCCCCTTCGTCTCTAAACGCAAGGCGTGTACCATCGTGCAGTATTTTCATCGTACTGCACGATACCATGATCATTTAAAGGGTTTTGTTGGTCAATAGCGTGTAGCAATGTTCAAAGTATAGCTGTATTTGTTTTAATTACGTTTTGAATAATATTTTAAAATATAAAAAAAGTTACGTCTTTTTGGCTCTAAACTCTAAAAAGGAACGTTTTCCTAATGCGAGGTTTCTCAAAATTTGTAATTGCCATTTGACTTGAGTGAAATCATTTATTACCTAGTTTTAAAAGTTTATATTTATGATACACTGCAACTCGATTCACGTGCTTCATTTTAAACTCCACTCTTAGTTACGTGCAAATCAGGATGCCGATCTGGTGGCGCAAAGAAAAAAAAGAGTCTTCAAAAATCCTACTTTTCGCAAATCGCGATCGCCAAACTCGCGGGCAAACACGCTTGGATGTGTGTCCAACGTTAACACGTGACCCAACATGTTTGGAAAGTCTGCATTTCGAATTTCTTCATATTTACGGTATCTTATTTGCACCAGTCCTCTGCATTCTGATGGAACCGTTTAGCAATGCAAATATTTGTCGACGGCTAGAGAGGACTTGCATTTTTGCTTCTGGATAACAAATCGCGTCTTGTAGGCCTCATTACACAACACGCATGCATGCATGTATGCAACATGCTCGCGAAAACCCGCCAGTTGGGAAAATTCATTCGTAATGTCATGTACGTTACAGAGGAAGCAGAATCGTATAGGCTGTTCACGGTAAAGTGAGCACTTTTGAGGCTCTAATTACTTTTTTTCCTTTCAGCCATTTTTTTTTACATTTAACTACCTTTTTAAATAAATATTGCCATGTAAGTAATACAGACAGATTGTGTACTCCACCGCACTCGGAAGTTAATATCTCAGTCACAAATAAAATATATTTATCTACTGTTATTACAAATTTGAGGGCTTTCAAAGTGCTCACGTTACCGTAAATTGCCTGTAATTATCGATAAACATGCTGCAAAGAAACAGCTTCCCGTAAATAATTGCCGTTATGTAAGTGACTTTTGTTCGTAGGAGGGACAGCATACCATGTTAAATAAAGTAGGCGAGAGAATGGGTTCAAATGTAAAACTGCAGATGACTTTACAACATGCAGAGTTTATTAAAAGTAGTACACACACTACCAAAAGTGCCAGAAAAGTACATTTATAGGTTGTACATGAAACAAGAATATACACAGTCGAATCACATTATTATGAACACCTGCTAGACGAACCATCTGCAGCGCGTAGCCCATGATGTATGGCCCGTGACGTGGGCTGGTGAAGAAGGTACATAATGCGACGGACAGGATGGTTGTACACAGTGCGCTTCCTGCTTTCATGGGTAAGGGAAGCGATTAAACCGAGTTGCAGAAAGGGATGATCATTGGCTTTCGGGCCGAGGAGGGCAGCATTTCGGAAACAGCGACGTTTGTGAACTGTTCACGTGCCTCTGTGGTAAAGGTGTATCGTGATTGGACGAATGGCACCAATGGGAAATACCGTCGTGGAAACTGCGGATCTCCACGCGCCATTGAAGTCCGAGGTGAACGTCGACTACGATGGTGCATGAAGGCCAACCGACAGGCTACAGTGGAACAGCTCGCCGTCCGAATGTACCAGAGGGCATCCGGACATGTGTCTATCGCAAAAATTCAGCAAATACTTCTGCGAAGGGGGCTGCGGAGTAGACGGAAGGTGGATGCACCCATGCTAACACAGGTGCATCGACGATAACGACTGGAATTTACTTGACAGTATGGCGACTAGACCGCTGCTGATTGGCGGAAAGGTCTCTTCTCCGACGAGTCACGTTCTCAGCTGCATAGAACGTATTGGATGTCAGCGTGTCCGGCGAGAAACGTCTTAGAGCCAACACCCTGCATCCATTACTGGACGAACACAAGGAGGTGGGGGCAGTGCTATGGTCTGGGGAATGTTCTCGTGGTATTCTCTAGGTTCCATCATCTGTGTGGAAGCCACTCTTGATCGATTTGGTTATGAATCCATCCTCGGCGATCACGTCCACTCGTGCATGATGATTGTTTCCTCGGTAGGATGGGATCTTCCAGCACGATAATCCGCCTTGCCACACATCTAGAAGTGTCCGAACTTGGCTGGAAGAGCATGATCAAGACTTTCAAAGTTCTTCTCTGGTCCCCAAACAGCCCCTATCACAATCCAATTGAACATCTGTGGAACCAACTCGATCGTTGTGTTCGTCGTCTGTCTCCTCAGCCACACACCAATTGCAGACAGCATGGCTCCAGATACCCGTGGAGACGTATCAGCACCTGTCACTGCCAGCTCGTCTAGTTGCTGCCCGTGCTGCGAAGGGCAGTTACTATGGATACTAGCAAGTGGTCATAATAATGTGATTCGACTGTGTATTTGGTAACACTGAAAAAAAAACATTGCTAAAATTTATTTATTTTGATTTTAAAGAATTAAAAGAATTAATTTTAATCAAAATATAAGTTTATTTCCATTCTGAATACTTCTGCAAATACAGCAAGATCATTGTAATAATTACTCTGTATGTAACAAAATGTAATAATAATGTTTACACATTTTTATAAGTAATCCATTTTAACCACAAACGTTATCTTTTTTATAACTGAAAGGGACGAGTATAAAATAAATTATTTAAGTAATGTAAACATTATTCATAATTTTTGTTGCATACATTTAGAGTAAGTACTATGGTAATCTTGCTTCATGAAGGGCTTTTATTGCAAATGTGCTCTGCAAAGCATCCAGAATGGAAATACAGTTAAATGTTGATTTAAAATAGACTCTTACTATTTGACTTAAATACAAAACATTTAAATTAGTAAATTGTAACTGAATATTTTTTAGTCTTACAATGTAGGCTATAATATGCTTTATTCTTTCATACGTACCTTAAGTCGTACTTTCCTGGCAATGTGTTGAAAATAAAATATTCATTTCAAATAAATTGTACTGATTCGCATACTGAAAATGCAGTTAACCTACGTCAAATCATACCCGTATCACAATTGTAAAAATTTAACTGTCAGCAATTTTTTTCTGGAGGAGACACCTCTAGCAACACACAATGGTTGTGTGCGGTTGTGTTGCAGATCTGGGAACCAGATCCAGTACGAAAAATCAGCAGTTGTGCTGCCATCTTCGTGAACTCGTATATACTTCTCATATGAGTGTTGCTTGGCAGCTGTTGAACTTAGTTTCGCAGACGATGTAGTGTAGTGCTATGATTTACTAAAAAATTAAAAATAATCGTGCTGTAACTTGTATTGTCATCAATTTTAAATTGTGTACTAATCCAATATGCAAGGGGCCGCGGTGGTGTAGTGGCTTGACTACTCGCCTCCCACCTAGGGAGAACCGGGCTTGATTCCCGGCGGTGTGCCTCCAGATTTTCGCATGTGGGAATCGTGCCGGACGATACCGCTGGTCGGCGGGTTTTCTCGAGCATCTCCCAGTTCCCCCGCCCATGCATTCTGGCACCGCTCCATACACTCATCGCTTCACCCTCATCTGCTCTCAAGACTTCGATCGTAAGAACTGCCCAAATCTCTTCACTCCAATATACAATCACTATGATTATACAACCTTTGCTAAAAACGCAAGCGCACTCTCCTCAAGAATGTATTCCGTGCTCTGTGAAATATTTTATTCGTCACATGCTGTGTGTATGCAGGTGCGTTATATATATAATATAATAGCCGAAATAATTAGCTTCCAGCAACTAAAGTTATTTGTTTACTTTATTCGTAATAGGCTTTGTATTCTGATTCGTCTAATCATAACATTAGATACTAGTTTCTTTTATACATTAGTAGCTAGTTAATTGTTTTCTTTGCAACTGTACAGGAACAATACTGATATATTTTTAAAAGGCGGTAGGAAATGATAAATTGATAATTTGTGAACCGGCAGACCATTCCTGATTACAGCGCTTCTAAAACGCAACGAAACGTAGTAGGTATAATGTATAAAATCCATTCACTGAAAAAATTATTTCTTTGACAACTTCGTGAATTCGAAAACGTGCCTTAGACGATAACGTTGAAGTATTATCTTATAAACTACTTTGAGTAGTTCACGAATCTCATAGGTTTTCGAATTTGACGGCTATTGGTCTATTTTGGAAACCGTCTTTCAGTAAATCAAGCCAGGTTATATTTAAAAAAATGAAGAAATTGATGTTTTCAAATTAAGTTTACGACCAGAAGTTTTTAAATACACGTAAAAATACTTAGAATTATTGTCTGTTGAGAATCGTTTTTATCATTTCCGTGAGAAAAATTACTTTTCCAGTAACATTTTACAATTTTTCATAAGTTTCCTCCAAAAATATTTCAATATTTTCTTTATGTTAGCCATACACAAACATAGGTTTTTTTCCTGTGTATATTAAAATGCATAAAAAAATGATAGTGTAGTACAGTTTTGCAGTTATGAATCTAATGTAATTTTGTAAACACAAAGTTAATCTTACCGAATTGTAACCGAGCTATTACAGAATTAGGTTCCATTGTTGCCGAGAGTGTCTCTAGACAAGATATAGCGTAGGACTACAAGGGTAGATAGCGGGGGATGTTACAACGCACATATATGTCCTGTTGGTTCTCCAGTCTTTCTAATTAAATTCCTCGCTTGTTCGCCCGAGCCTGCAGACGCCCTGGCACCACGTGTGTTCCATTTGGGCGTCGCTCCCAGTTAAAAGCATGTTGAGGATAAGAGCCACTTAAATCTCTACTAGTGTGTCTCGTTAGTACTGGCGAGATTTAGCGTCGGGTTTCGGAACACAGCCCACCACGTTAGGTTTTGATGGCGTGTATCTGACAGTAAGTTTTCGCTTTACGATTTCCTTTCTGGCATTATAAAGACATGTACACATGTAAAAAGGAAGATGTTTTCAGTGTAACGGAACGTAAGCGCTTGTGTTGTGTATGTGACTAACATTATTCATGTGTAAAAGCGTACAACTCTAAACACACATATACATTGAGAAAGCGAATTTTTGCCTGCGGGTAAAAGCAAACCACATTTAGTAAAATTCATTATTAATCATGCTGTGTTTAATTACTTTATTACTAAAATCTAAAATTAGTATATCACATTACAAACAAAGATATTTTTAAGTTTGCTGATCAAAATAGGTGTAGATATATGAAAGAGGTGGAACTGTTGTTGGTATATGACAAATATAATTCCAGACATTTTCATAGAAAATCGAAACTTAGCTCCGTAAAGTTATGCAACAATACTATGAAATTATCTTTTTGACCGTATTTTCCGCCTACTCCACGTAAACAAATCCAGACTATCAGCCCCAACTGGGAATTTGACTACATAGGCAGTGTAGTGTTTGTATATTTTGTACAACCTCAAAAGGATAGGTGAGTTCGTTTTAGGCTGTAAGAGTACTGATTTAAACACGGGATTGATTAGTAAAGTTTTTTTTTCCTGGCAAGCTTCTAAATACCGCTACGCCGTAGTGTGACACCCTTCTCATTTCTGCAGCCGCCCGACATATATGTAAGTACTTAACACAGCCAGGAGGGATATATTGAGTCCCACAGCTAAGCTTTGCACGCCTCTGGTCACACGAGTAATTTTAAAGGAGTCGAGTGCCTTATTGGGCTTGTCTTCGTTGCTACAGTTTCGCCCATACCGTTATTCCCGAAAGGCTAGAGTAAAGTAAAACAAGTTATAGGCTATTCACGGTGAAGTGAGCACTTTTTAAGGCGCTGCTAAAATTTTGTTTTCAACAAATTTCTATCTTTCCGTCACTTTTTAATATAAACATTTCAATATGACTTATAAGCACAGTGTATACATTTCACCACTCTCAGAAGTTAACGTCTGAGGCTGCAATATAATATATTTATTAGGGGTTAATTAATTTTGAAAGGCCCTTAAAAAGTTCTCACGTTACCGTGAATCGTCTATAGCGCCGAATAGCGTCCTTAGGGGAAAATGCCGTGTTTCAGAACACGTAGGGAACAGATAAAAAAAATTGTCAACCCGTGGAGGGTGGAGAGAGACAAAAACGTTCGTTTGTTGCTAGAAGTACTGGGGTAGATGATCGTACTGCTTTCGCTACCATCCAGAAACATTAAACGCTCAACTGTACATTAGGTTGCATACTGTGACGGCGTCCATGGCCATGGCCTTGGGTACAGCCTTCATGAAATCAGGTATATTACATCCATAGTAACTTCCACCTTTTCTGAAAGCTTTACTTAAATTCTACTTCCAGGATACTCCTTCGATTTATGCAAACAAAGCTGAAATGATTCTAGAGAATTACAGAAATTGATCAACGCAGCGCATTCGTGCGCACTTAGTGTAGTAATATTTTACATAAGAACTATTTGTTACCAGGCATTACCAAATAAACTATTTTATCAATGTTTTTATTAATATTAATTATAATTGCGAGCGTCGAATTCGCACTCGACGTTACATCAGCCGCGCACGTTTCTTAAATAACCTCTAAAGAAACAAGAAGAAGTTTGCTAGGCTATTTTCGTGTATGCCATCATTTCCAAGCAGTTGTGTTCAAGTACCAGTTGTTTCACTAACGTGATGTGTTTCAAACTCATCAGATGTGACTGACCTATTTATCTGGCTCGTGCAGCAGTAATTTTTATTGTTAAAGGACACGATTGCGATTTGTATTCAGTCAGGAAGAAAATGGTTTACATTCTTTCAATACATTCTTTCAGTCATTTGAAATAACGAAGTAATATTTCTCACTGAAATTATACACTTGCGATACTGCACTACCCCCTTCCCTTTTTTCCTACTCGAAATAGTTAAGAGAACCCAAAAATATTCTTTAAAAAAAAAATTTAGCCTGTATATTTTAACAAACGTTAAAATACCTCAAAACGTTTTGGAAAAAATCTTGTTAGTTGTTTAAACATGGATTTACGTAATTTTTTTTGGCCACATATTAATTATTATACGTTGAATGGATCTTGAGGGCAAGGATTTTGCCTTGGGATAGTGTAACTATGTTGCCTGTCTATACAAAGGGACACTATTTGACTAATTTTTCATACTTATTTAATTTAAGGCTGCAGTAGACTGTCGGTATTTGTTAACCAGTTTAAACCCAAATTTAAATTATTCTGCGAAAAAGGTAAAACCCTCGTAATAAATTTGATTCGCATCCTTTGAAAACCGCGTCAAAGGGACAGACACATACACACACGAAAATCTGTAATTTTGTAGGATTATAGATACAACCACCTTGTTTTATATTATAGTTTTTCGTATAGAACAAAAAATCTTTTTCCTCTTTTCAGTATGGAAAATGCATTTAAGTTCCATTACTGGCTAATTTTTGTAGACATAGCAGCTTATGCGTTATCGCGTACTCAATTGCGAGCTTTTCCTTCTGGAAGTGGAGTCTATCTCCTTCTTTCTTTGTCTGTGTATCTCTCTGAGCTAATATGGATATTATTTCATATCTAAGGGTGTAAAAGTTGTTGTCAAGAAAATTTCATTTTGATTAGTACTGGGTTGTAGATACGGAAACTTTATTTAGGCCACAAATGTTATAAACGATAAATACAAAAAAAAAAATTGTATGTACCATAAAATAAGCTACCAAATGTTCATATATTTAATATCTCTAGGCAAACTTTACAAAACATCGGTTATTCTTAAAATATAGATCATTATGCTAAAATATGCATATTTTTTCCGTGTACCCTAAAAGATTTATATAAAATTTATCTCCTTTTCATTTCTTTTCGTAAGTTACAGTCAGTTTACAAGAGCGAACTTTTACTTAGCCAGTAAAATTTGTTTTTCTAACAAACCAGATTATATTCACAGGACCTAAAATATAAATATTTAAAGTCAGTTATTCCCTTCATTTTCTCTAGTATTTATCTAAACACATTTGACGAGTTTGACAGATTTGGCATTCTTTTGATGCTGCTGAGTAAATTTTTTGAAGTTCACATTTGTTAAAATTCTGCGTCAAACACAGTTGCTTCAAGTAGGTGTTGATTAAATATATAGCCGCGTTACTCTACCCAGTTGTTAGTAAAAGTGATACAACTTTTTTTTTTCAACATTTTATCGACAGCGCAGTGCCCATTTTAATAAAAAAAACTGTTTACATAAAATAATTCGTAAATAAATACCGACAAGAAGAGAAAAAGTCGTAAGGAAGTGATAAGAGATTTATACCATATACAATATTTTCTATCGCAAAACAATTTTCATCTTATAGCGAAGGTGCCATGTTTTTTTCCCCGACTAAGTCCGAGGTATTTTGTATTATTTAATAGATTTTATATTAACAGTTTTAAAGAAAATGCGAATATTTTTATTGCTGAAAATAGGAAAGATAAAAGGAGTCTATAAAAACATTGGCTGGTCGATGTTAAATACTTTTCGCCGCAAAATGAGCGCATTTGACAGTCCTGCGTAAGATCTACTTGAATGCACATTGTGTATTCATCCGCCAGAAGTGAAATTAAAATTGCCATGAGACTGATCACTTCATTCATGTCAAGTAAGACTGTGAAGTCATTGAAAAAGTTATTACCTCACACATATGCTAATTCTTGCATTTCTATGGTTTAAAAAACAGAAGGCGAGATAAATCAGTTCTTCATTCATAAATGTTTACCTAACACTTTGAATTCAACGGTAAAACATTGAACAAGATTTCCTCCGTTGTTACCAACTTCACAGTACGCTTGCAAGTCAAAGTTCCCGTTCAAATATATGCAGGTATCAGCAGTGATGACATTCTTCAAAGGTTCATTTCAAAAGTGCTCACAACCGCGTATGTTTTCATTGCAGCAAAGTATAAGAATATGACAGGGCCATAGAAGTAAAATTATGCGGCTTATTTTATGTGCGCGTACCCACTCCCTGATTGACCGTGCTAGGCTCTGGAGACGAGCCCTGCGTTTGATTGGCTGCTCCGTTCTGCTGAAGATTTCCTGTTGGCCGCCGTGGTGTAGTGGTTAGACTACTCGCCTCCCACCGAAACGAATCAGGTTCGATTCCCGACAGGGGTCGCTCCCGGATTTTGGCGTGTGGGAATCGTGCCGGAACGATGCCACTGCTCGGCGGTTTCCTCGAGGGTCTTCCGTTTAACCCCCGCCATTACATTCCGACGCTGCTCCATACTCACCTCACTTCACGCTCATCGACTCTCAATACCCCATATTGCTGGTCAGTGAAGCCATTTTGCTGGCGTGTGAGACTGGAGTTGTCGATGCCAGCACCTTTCGCTTCTGTATACCTTATATATTCTACAGCTGTAACTAAATTACCCTTCGTGAATTTAGTTTTTGGGTAGCGAAAACTGGGCAATCGCCGTAAGTCGTGTAGGGAGACATATTTGCTGGTCGTCGCACCGCGGATCCATAAAGGCGAATGTGGTACCCATCTGCATGCGGATGTCGATCGTATCACGTCTCGCTGGCATAAATGCCCCTACTGTCTGCACAATAGAAGCAGGCCGCTTGCTGTTGGCCATTGAACGGACGCGCGCGTAATGTATATCGTTAATTGTGTGCGGTTGTGTATCGTCGTGCAAAAGTGGACTATACATAGTCTTTTCGCTGTTTATTCACTCTTTGTGAATCAAACCTTTGAGAAATCACCCCATGTATTACGCGCTTGGTTGTTTCATAAATATGTCATGAATCATAAGCGTTTTATGCTTGTGTTAACATAAAAATTCTTTATTTTTATTAAATCGAACTTGTACTTATATTTCATCTATAATTTATAATATTTAAGTTATAATTAATAAGGACAGCAAAAAGTCACTGGTATAACTAATAAGCCTAATTTCCTCGACATGGGTGTAAATAGTCATTTATATACGTTCCTAAAATCTGAGGACTTGACTTCTATTTGAAAACAATAACAATAACGATAGAAATGAAACCAGAAACTTGTGCAACATTAAAAAGAAAATGACAAATAAACACGTACCTTATCAGGCACTAGAATCTAGAAAATCACAATACACTTCGTTATGGAGATCGGATTCGGAGTGCTATCGTACAAAATTTCCAAAAATAGAGGCATTATATACGATGCTTCTAATGTTTAATGTCTACATACAACATTTGGATGAATTTGGTTAGATAGTTCAATATATGTGGCATGAGTCAAAAACTCTATTTTTATTTTTGGGGGCTATCATACAAAATATTAGAGAAATGAGCTTCTGCATAGACATATTTGATGGTTGTTATAGGTACTGCCAGCATACAAAATTAAATTGGAAGGTGTTTCGTAGATATAATATAGTGAGCTAAAATATATATGTAGTCACCATTTTGAAAATAAGTGCCTGACCTACCTTAAATATGCCAGTTTACACCACCTGCTGGAGTACTATTTGTTTTTCAAAATGTAGTAAGAATCTGTTAATTGTTTCCCGAGATATGACAGAAGAACTTTGTTTATTTGCATGGCACTATCTAACAAAATGGGGAACCAAAGATGATCCATGTAAACACATTTGATAGTTGAAATATATACTGCTAGCATACAAAGTTATGTTGGTATTGATTACACAGGTTCGACGATATAACATTCTAAATTAAAATGGCTATATAGCCCCCATTTTGAAAATAAGTACCTTACATGTTTAAGACATCCCTTAACATCACATACTTCAGTATTACATGTTTACCAAATTTGGTAGGAATCGGTTAATTTTTTACTGAGTTATGATATAATAATTTTATTTATTCTTAATACGCCATCTTCCAAGATGGCCATCAAAAGTTGTTATATGTTGGTATATATGATGCTTCTAACAGGTACTTGGTATATATGATGATTCTAACAGGTACTTTCAGTATACAAAATTAGGTCGAAATTGTTTAAATTGTGTGGCAGTTATACAAAAAAAAACTAAAAGAATTTGTATGGCCGCCATTTTGAAAGTAAATACCTATTGAAGTTCAATAACTTACTTTTACTTGGCCTGTCCTAGTATTAATGACCTGTCAAATTGGGGGATAGTTGGTTTAATAGTTTTCTAGATATAATGAAAAATCTTTATTTCTTCATTTGGTGCTATCTCCAAAATGGCGGACCAACAACAATATCCATTAAAAATGTAATGCTTACACGATTTTTTGCCAGCATACAAAATTTGGTCTAAATCAGTTTAATGGTTCCCGAGATATGATATATCACTCCAAATGTTAAAATGTCCGTCATTTTGAAAGTAAGTTTCCGACATGGTCGAAAACTATAAAAGTCAGGTGTCTTTACTAAAAACCATACGTGTATAGGCTGTTCACGGTAAAATTAGCACTTTTGAAAGCCCTGTTTAAGATCATTTGAATGCAAGTTGCGAATGCTTCCGCCTTACGTAAAATTAACATCGCCATGGGACTCATGACTTTATTCATGCGTTGGACAAGTGAAACTGTGAAGTTACCATGAAAGTAAATATTTTTCAAATCTGCTCATTTTTACACTTCGGTGCTTAAAAAACCAGAAAGCAAAAGAAATAATTTAAGTTATCATCGTTACCATTTTACTGGGTACATGTCACTCAGCGCGCCCATTAAAATATATGCAGGTAGGAGCAGTGACTTATCTAGTGTTGATTTTTAAAAGTGCTCACTTTATCGTGAACAGCCTTTACCAAAATTTGCGAAAGTCAGTCCACGCGTTCAAAAATTGAAAGGAGGGGACACAGACGCACATACACACATACACATGCACAGACACACAGACAGGAAAGTGATCTCCTAGGCCTTTCCTCCCTTCGGAAAGTTGGCTAAAAACAGGAAGGGAATAGGTGTGTTGGCAATACCTAGTAATAAATAGTTGTTATGCAAAATAATATTACGCTGAGTGCGCAAGAATGCGGTGCGCTGTCCCTTAGGTGTCATTTTATAGACTCGGTAAAGCTTTGTTTGCACGAGGCGTGCGAATATCCTGGAAGTAGGACTTTAGCAGGAGCTCTAGAAACGTTTCAAGTAACCGTGAATGGACTATACGCAATGCGCACATCCATAGTATTATAAAAATATGTTCGTTTTCTTTACTTTAAACTTTGACAAATGTAATAAAATAATAATGACCATTTGAATGATTTGTTACAAGATGTCCTGATCCCTTGTATTTATTTCCGGTACAGAGTGTATTTTCTGATATAACAGAGTACAGGAATAAACTCAAAACTTCTGTACACGCCTAGGTAGTATTCTCTGCTTGACTATCACAGAACATCTAGCAGCGTTTTGCAAATATTTTTCGTGATTTAGTAAGTTAATCTAATTACGCATTTGATTGTAACATTGCCACCTCGTGTTTTTTGACGTGAATACGTCTTTAAATTTGCAACCATAGTGGAGGCAATCCAGAAAATCCTATGATAACAAAATCGGGGGATACAGTTTGGCATTGCAGCTCCGAATGTATCATCTACATTCAAAATTCTATTGCACCACTCGATTGCCAAAGGATCAAAGAATATTTTACATTGCGTGAGGACTGCGCGCTTGGTTAAGCGGGCATGTAGGGGGGGGGGGGGAAGGCGCCGCAATTTTGAGATCGTTTCACCGCGTCTCATAACTTCCGCGTAGTATAACTTGAGAAGCAATCGACAGTTCTCGTTAACAAGAACAATCGATTGCGCGATTGTGTGGCGTGGTTATGGTGAAATTGTATGAGTATAATGTAAAAAATTAAGGAAACTTCACAGTGTCGGCATATACTCGTCAAAAAGCCAAGTCGAAATACAGAAATCGTATACGGTGGGAAAGAGCATCTCAAAATCAATCCAGTGATACCCATAAAACCCCATATGATCGAGTGAAGCGGTGCCGGAAAAAAAAAAAAAAAAAAAAAAACATCAAGGCTTCCGAGCGCGTCAACGTAGACGTATTCACGCAAAACAAACGGCCGTGTCCCCAACACAGCCACACCCCATTTTTTCACGAAGTTAATTTGGAGGAGAGGGGCCAGTCTATAAAATGCTACAGGCAACATACAACAGACCTTGATATACATGGAAGCGATCAGCGTACGTCAAGAATCATAGAAATGATTACTTCGTAGTGTAAAGAAATTCGTCTTGATAGCAGGAATAGGTATTCATAGCACTTAACAATAAAATAATACATTTATAACTTTGGATGCCGCCGTGAAATATAATTTTTTTTATTTGTTCACTAATTTTTTTCTTCTGGTGTCGCTTGCCCGTGGTTTTAGTTCTACAGATGGCCAGCATCTTGTTAACACGTCAAACTGTGTTTATTCTACAGCGGTCATAAATACTAATGTTTAAATGCGAGCTTGGTCTACCAGACAGCAGTGGCGGAATCAGGACTCGAATGTACACCATTCCGTCTGGTAGCTCTTGCTTCATTTCCTATGTTCTATTGTGACAAGAAATACAGAGAATGTTCAATTATAGGGTCGCGGAGTCATCTCCCACGGGGAATTCGAAGCGGAATTTTGTTTCACAATACTGCTGCACATAAAAGTTAATCCTGCAGCGAGTATATTAGTGACTCCGGGATTTCGAGGTGATGAGTTGATCGAGGGTTTGTCGAGAAGGCAGTGGATGAGAACAACGTTTAAATGGATGGGGAAAATTTTACTTGCATCGAGTCGCATGAATGCAACCTTTCCCTTACCTTCCCCATTTACACGTTGGTTTATCTCACGTATCGATGCTTAGTAACTGTGGCTTTCATTACTAAAGATAGCCTGTCGCTATTCAGCACGCCTGGCTAACCCGTACCTATTGCAAGTTGCATGTTAACATACTTACCGGGCGCTTCTTGTACATTTCTCATCCACTCGGCCACATGGTTTTTCGTGAGGTGGAAAAAAATCCTTCTCTCAGGTCACCTTACCTTTCCCTGTACTCACGTCTGTGACTCATGATGGACTACCAATTTCTTATTTAACGGAGTCCTCTAAATAGTTACTTTCAAACTCTTGATAGATTCGATTATGTAATATTTTCGTTAAAAATCATTAGCGCTAGTTCCAGTAAAATCATTTGCTATAGTCTATTTGCGGTTTCTTAACACTTTTTGAATCAAACTTTTTAAAAATAACCCCACGTATGGCGTGTTTAGTTATTTCCTAACCATTCCGTTTATCACAAGCATTTTATACCTAAGTTAAATAATATAATCTTATTTCCCGTTAAATTAACGTTTTACCAATATTTTATTTATAAAACATAATACTTCATTAAAAATAATATGAAATTAAAACAGTGAAGTAAACATGTGTGTTGGTAGCGCCTACTAAGAAATAGTTCTCATACAAAATATAATTACAACTGAGAGCGCACGGATTCGGTGCGTTGTCCTTTAGTGTAAAGTTCTAGTATTAGTTAAACTTTGGTTGCATAAAGCGGAGGAATATTCTGGAAGTAGAACTTAGGCAAGGCTTCAGAAAAGTGTGAAGTAACCGTGAATCACTTATATTGAGGTGCGTATTACTGTAAATATTTGAGATACGAGCAGAAACTATTTGACGGCAACACAGTAACAATAATAAATCGTTTATCAGTTCGCTAAAGCGTTTTGTAAACTCTAACTGTGCTTTTTCATGCTTCCTATGTTATGCCAATCCACCGTATTTATTTACTTTTTTTTAACATAGGGAATCAAACTGATGTTATCAACTACGTGAGCATTTTACTAATGTGTAATTTTTTTACTCCAGTACAAATTTTAAAAAAATTGCCAGGAACTATTTATTATCTTTAGAGATAAAAAAATCGTAAGCTGCGGAACTACGTTACTAATTCGTTGCCTACATGACAGGAATTAAGCTGGGTGGTGTTCGTAGAAAGTGCTTGTTCTTAGGTTTATTTTAAAAGTGCGGCTGGTCTGTTTGCTCTGGCGTGGACATTCACGTGCTAAGTACGGCGTGGAGGCGATCAGTTTTGGAAATGTCGAGAGCTGATCTCTGCGTGTCCTCCCTTCCTGCCGGAGTAGTGACCTCTCAGCAGCGATTGTGTTCAAGAGCTGATTGACCTCTCTCGCGCAGGACGACCAGCCGTGGACGCAAGTCGCTCGGGGTGGCTGTACGGCCATGGGGAGGGCGCGGGGATGAGAAATCGTGGACAGAATGGGAAATAAACCGAATTAATTAGCGAACTCAAAACTTCATTAACGAGCGGGTCTCAGCAACTCGCGAAAGGGCCCGAGGGAAGAGGGGATGCCTTTGCAGCTGGAACGCCGCACCCCCTCCTGCGCGCCAATTCCACATCCACGCCGGTGTTAAGGCTCGCGCTTACCCGGAGATATTTCCCTCGTTTGAGGCCGAGAGGCGCAGGACGATAAGGACGACATTACCTCGCGCATCGAGTGCGCCATCGCCACTACGCGTTAAGGCTCTGAACTGACGTGCAGTGTTCTCGTCGCACTGCGTGTATAGGCTGTTCACGGTAAAATGACAACGTTTGAAGGCCCTGCATAAGATTTACATGTACGAACGTTGTGTATTCTTCCGCCTTGTGTACAATTGACATTGCCATGGGCCTCGTCACTTTATTCATGTGTCGGTCAGGAAAAACTGTGAAATTATTAAAAAAGTAAACATTTTATAAATATGCCAATGTTGTACACATTTGATGCTTTAAAAGAACGCAAACCGAAATAAATAATTGAAATTATCACAAATGGGTACCTACATTTTTTATTCGACGTTAAGATATGGAACTACTTTCCATCTATCGTTACCAACTTAACCGGGCGCATATTACTCAGTGCGCCCGTTGAATTATAAGCAGGCATAGGCCGTAGCTTTTTTCTAAGGTTGATTTCAAAAGTTCTCACTTTATCGTGAACAGTCTTTACCTGTGGGACTCCCAGTGGTGACCACATTATTTTATTGGTGTAATGTCTGCAGGAATGTTCAGTGCAGGACCCTGAAGTAGTTTTGCATGGGGATGCGTATATTTTCAGATAAAACGCTTTGAAAGTGCCGCTTTAGCCATTTCGGAGTACTCAGAAATTGTGTTTCTAATGTGCGTGACGCGTTGAAAGTACTAAACAGCCCTGAACTGAAGTGTGTGTTGTGTTCGTATGTCAGTCAGCACATAGGATGCATGTGTAATATTTCGTGGAAAAACGAGTTTATCAAACACACTGCAACGCAGTTCCAGTGCCGGCTGGCCACTTGAGTCTCCCCCCCCCCCCCCAGAGGGAACTATTCATACTCGGGTAATTTACGTCGTGGCGGACGGTCGTGGGTGGCCGCGCACGGCGATACAGGCTGTTCACGATAAAGTGAGCACTTTTGAAATGAACATTATAAAAATGCCACTGCCCCTGCCTGTATATATTTGAATGGGTACATTGAGTGACACTCGCCCAACAAACTTGGTAACGATGGATGGAAAGTAGTTCCATATAATAACGTCGAATAAAAAGTGTTAGGTAACTATATGCGATAACTCTAATTATTTCTTTCGTTTTCCTCTTTTTTTTTTTTTTTTTTTTTTTTTATTACGAACCAAAGTGCATAAATTGACCACATTTGAAACATATTTACTTTTCCAATAATTCCACTGTTCCACCTGACAGACATTAATAAAGTGATGAGGCCTATGGCAATGTTAATTTTACATAAGGCAAAAGAATACACAACATGCGTATAAGGCCCGATTTTGTATACAAAAATGGTGACGTATTCGGTAATTTGGTATTTCGTATTTTGTGTCTTAGAGGATGTTAACAAAATACAAAATGACAAAATCAGTGCCATGTTTGTTTTTACATTAAAATACGCATGCGCGAATGCGTAAATAAAATGAGTTTTAAAAACAATTAACTGTACATAAAATACGCTAGGCATGTTTTAAAAAGCAATTAAGTGGTGTGCTTTGTTTATGTGTTCCACAACAAAATTTCTTAAAAGTCGTTATTGCATAGTTTATTTATTTTATTTATTGACGTGTTCGTAGCATTCCAGTGATGATTGTAAAAAAAAAAATTACGTACGTTTTAAGCACTAAATTTAGATAAAAAATATTTTTCACTCTTAATATAAAAATGCGTCGCCGCGAGTGCTAAACAAGTGGCTGTCGACAACGTCCGAATTGATAACTACCAAATCACGAGTTTACAAAATAACGAACTTGTCAAACTTGTCAATTCGGACACGGCCTGGGTTGATATTGTTGTGGAAGGCGGCGGTACTTGGAGCCTCTATTCTACTTCGTTGCTGGGATCAATTCCTCGTCGTTGGTTGCCTCGTAAGAAGAGGCTCCCTCTCGTAGTCTTTGACCCTTACGTCACAGAGCAGAACATATTAAAATGGTACCAGTGCCCATCTGATGGCCAAAACTGGTGTTAGTTACTTAAATAAAAAATAAATTTGGAAAGTAGTCGAAACATAAAATTTATCGCGTTATAAAAATTAAAAACAGGTTAAATTTGAAAATTACAGAGGCTTAAAATTTTATTACGTTATAATCTTAAAGAAAAATATTACGTTATAGTTTAACAATGTCAAAAGTTAAAATTCCTCTGCCTCCATCCTTGAACCCTCACCCCGCCATCCTCTCCGGAGAAGAGGGGCCGACGGTGGTTGTCTGTTTTGTGAGGTGTCCGTCGTGTATGTGATGTTTGTGTCTGGGTTGTGATGGTGTCAGTGTAATGTTGTTTGTGTAGTATGTTGTACAGTGTAGGTGTTGTTCCTTTAGTTTATTTGTTCTTGTGTATCTGTATTATTGATGTCTTTATGGGTCGGACGACATCAATATACAAGATTATGTTATTGTTTATAGGAATATGTGATGTGATATTAGTGGTGGTTCAAGAGGAACATTTTAAAATTTAGTTTCGAATGTTATACTAATGATAATTATTATTTACGCTCTATCTACTATCTATATTGGTAGGTATTACTTTGAATAGTGATTACATTTCAATAAGGGAGATACTTCTTGAAACCATTCCCAAGTGAACATAGCTATAGTAATATATATATGTTAACAATTTGGCGTCAAAGTAAGGACCGGAGTCCCATTTCTCCGATGGTCCAGAGGTATTTCCCACTGGTTGCACACGCAGTGTCTGCAAATCCACTTACGCGGAAGCCCTACCACCCTGGTGTCCCAGTTACCCGACGTTATACCCCGGTGTTTTTCAAACACCTTTACTGTGTCCTCGTTCCGGCATATCGCAGAGCATTGGAATATCGCAGAAAGCTCTCCTGTCAAGCTGGAACCGTTTTGAAGTTCGGAAGCAAGGGGGCGATACGATAAGGACGAAGTCGGCTTTCGTGCCAAGTGTCACACCGCCTTTAAATGCAAGATATTGAACTGTCTGGCAGTCTTTCGTCATGCTCTTCCTGGCAATCAAAGGTTGGTAAAAAGTCTCTCTCTTATCGCATTGTTTTAAGGGGCCCACAATGCTGGATTCGTATATATTGAAACATGCTTTAAAATGTGGCAATCCCAAAAAGCCTCCTTATTCCGGATTAGTCGAATCTGTGAATTCTCTTCCTAAGAACGCATATTGCGAACACTTTTGAAGAAAAATAAATAATTTATGCGTTATATATGTGGGTACTTTGAAATGTTCGCATGTTGATGTTATTTTAGTGTAGTTCATGAAGTATCACTGACGGAAAGCTGTTGCTGCACTGTAAAAATGTTGTACTTTTACAAGAAAAATTCTTGGAAACCCAGTTGCCAAGAAAATCCTTTGTAAGACTACAAATAATTTTCTTTTAAAATCTGCAAAATCATGTATCTGTAATATTACAAATGATAGCCTTGCATTACAACTTACATTATTGAGAAGTTTTCATTAGGAAGTGTACGTAATAATATATTTTTCTTCTAGAAAACAAATGTGACGAATTAATAATATAGAATAACTAAAACAAAAAATATTTCAAAATATAATTTACGAAAAAAAGTTACACATTTCCAGCACGGGGACTAGAATCCACATCCCTTCTATTATTAGCCCGCACGCAACCTTTAACAACAAGACAAGAGTTAGATGTAAGGAAAAAACAGATGTTGGAAGGAATCATATACGTTTTTACAAGTGTTTACGTAACACATTTAATTCGACGTTAAAAGATGGAACTATTTTTCCTCCGCGTTAGCAACTTTACTGGGCGCATGCCACTCAGTGCTCCCGTTCAAAAATAAGCAGGTAGGAGAAGTAACTTTTTTCTGAGGTTGAATTCAGAAGTGCTCACTTTATCGTGGACAGTTTTTACACTCTCACTCTCATTGAAACGTTAAGACTTGTGAAGGATGTTCAAGACAAAGTGAGCACTTTTGAAATCAACCTTTGAAAAAAGCCACTGCCCCTACCTGCATATATTTTAATGGGCGCCCTGAGTGACATACGCCCATAAAGTTGGTAACGATGGGTGAGACGTAGTTCCGAATCTTGACGTCGAATAAAAAGTGTTTCGTTACCATTTGTGAAAACCTAAATTATTTCTTTCGCTTACGGTTATTTTTAATGCATCGAAGTGTAAAAATGTGTAGATTTGTTAAATATTTACTTTTCTAATACTTTCACAGTTTCACTTGACCTCCGCATGAATTAAGTGATGAGACCGATTACAATGTTAATATTACATAAGGCGGAAGAATACACAACGTGCATACAATCAGATCTTAAGCAGGGCTTTCAAAAGTGCTCAGTTTACCGTGAACAGCCTATAACTATTTTCATCGATTCGTCGACAACTTAACTGAGGTCCTGAAAGCGTGTAAAATACAAGTAGTTACGTACGATGGTTTCATTTTTCAAAGGTTGATTTCGAAAGTGTTCACTTAACCGTGAACGGGTGTTTTACCTTTATGTTAATATACCTCGTCAGTTCATCCAAAAATTGCTCGACTTCCGAGGGAAATTCCCTTGAGCAGTTTGCAACTTATCGCGGGTTTGTCGGATACGGCGCGATTCAAGAGAAGGCTCTTGTTTGGGAACGTGCGCGGCAAGTGCTCCCGAAGACCACTCATTGCCTCTCTCGTCTCATCCGCGCAGTTTCAAATCGTTTTGTGCTCGCGCACCGCGCGCGATTTCCTGCGACACTTCTTCCCCTTGGATCAACATCGCCGGTGTTTTCACGCTTATTAAAACTTCACATCAGAATCTTGGGAATTTTTTTTTAACGAGAGCCGAGGGGAGAAAAAGGCGGATGACACGCGCATGAAAAGAAGATGCTCTGGCCCTCTCTCTCTCTCTCTCTCTCTCTCTCTCTCTCTCTCTCTCTCTCTCTCTCTCTCTCTCTCTCGTCCCAACGCGTCTACGCCCTCCTCGGTGCATAAACATCTCGCGATGAAAGGGACGCCCGCTTTCGACGCCCCGCTGCCGGAATAATGGGCGTCGTTACCGTGCTCCGGGGAGACCTTTCCGGGGCGCGTGCAGCCGGCACTGGCGTTTGTGGAAAAACAATGTACGTTGGTTGGTCCAGGGTAAAGTGGAATATCTCTCCAGGCTGCTGCCATTGTCTGGATGCCCTCGTCTCGGAGTTCCTCGGTCGCAGATGGTCCACACGCCCCGCCTATCTGTCGACGACACTTCGCCCCGTCATCCTCCCGGGGCTAATTTATAGCCCCCCTGAGACAGCGCGTAATTGATAACCGCCGGGTTAAAAAAACAGGTAATTAACGTAAAATGGATCTTAATTAGTTTCCGTAGCTGGTGCTGTTCTTGCTTCCGCGCCGGCTTCGTGAACGGGGAATAATGGCACCGGAGAAATTTCCAACTAGCTCTTAAAGGAAACTTGAAAGTCAGATTTGCGGAAGGCTGGTCGCGGTAACTCGAATAAATTGGCGCATCAAGTAGGCCTACCTGCTTCGTAGTGAAGTTAAGGCTGTTTCCAGATTCTCAAGAAATGCATACTTGTGCGTACCCGTCCCCGGGAGTGACATCACCGTGTATATACTGGCACTGTCTGAATTCCTAGTATAGTACACACAGGGTCTATACGTGGCAAGTATTTGAAATTGTATACTTGCTGGGCATACTTGTTTACCTCGACGGTCGCCATATTGTATTTAAGGTGTGAAAATTAACGTGCACATTTTGTGGTTATAATTGTCAGCTTAATAAATGTGCTTCCAATTATGAATAAAATTCTGAGCGTCTTATAGACGTCTGCAGCATGTTTCTTAGGTGTATGCTTACAAATAATATTACAACAGCAATCTGCATTTACAAGTTATTACAAACTTCAAACTTCTTTTGTTATCAATGTGTATATTTCAAACACATGGTAAGGTACGTATAGAGGGACGAGGAAAGATAAATAAATGCAACAAATGCCGTAACGAATGCACTCCTGTACATAATACGCGCCCACTAATGCTCCAATTAATTTCTCATTCCGGCTAAAGCCATGTTTCAGCGTTTAAACTCGTAAGATGTCAAGATACAAAGCCATGACACAGAAAATAATAACAAATGTTTATATGGTTATGTGTATCCTCTTAATGCATAACCAGAGAAGTTGTAACGTATATGTAACACCATGCACCACATTTCTGCTCTTGTCACATAGTTTCCGATATTTCCGCCAGAATGTGCGACCAGTCTAACATGAAGAGGCGATGACCTGTCGGAATAGTTTCAACAAGTACAGGACAAGTACACCTCAGTGCTAGTACGCGAATGTACGTACTTGCGCTTATGTACTGACAATCCGGAAACAGCCTAAATATCGGGCGTCGTGCTTCACGTGTGGGAGAGTGCCTGAGTAACAACTGACAGTTGTTAGGGACGATTCCTTCTCACGGAGGAGTTGGGTTTGAAGGACGGAGAAAGCTTTACGGAAATTGCGAAAGACGTGAAAGGTTCTACAGATTGTAAGTAGAATAATTCCTTCAGATCACACAGTTAAAAGTTCTTGTGAAAATATTCTGCTCTGAAAAAAAAAATTCAAGATATGTACACTCATGAGCATTTGAATTAGACATACCTGCGTAGTATTGTGTAGCGGCCACTTTCGCCCCTATGGCGGCGTTGATGCGGCGTGGCATGGTCCCTTATGGCACCGGAAGCAGTCGAGAGGCTCACTAATCTATGACATATGCACAGCTTCCCACGGTACACTGAGTGTGAATAATAATTACTATTAGTATAATTTTCGAAACTAAATTACTAAACGTTCCTCATGAGCCCTCACAAATAATAAATCACGTATCAATACAAACAATAACATACAGTATATTGATGTCGGACGACCCACACAGACATCAAAAATACAGATACACAAGAAAAAATAAACTGAAGAAACAACACTTTACACTATACAACACCTACACAAACAACATTACACTGACACCAACACAACGCCGATACAGACATCAAATACACGCTGGACACCTCACAAAACGACAACTACCGTCGGCCCCTCTGTCTCCGGAGAGGATGGCAGGGTGAGGGTTCAAGGGTGGAGGCAGAGGAATTTTAACTTTTGATGTTTTTAAATTATAACGTAATCTTTTCTTTTAATTATTAACAAAATAATCTTAAACCTCTTTTTTAAATTTAACTTGTTTTATATGGTATAACGCGATAAATTTTATGTTTAGATTATTTTATATATTTATTTTAAATTCAAGTGACTGAGGCCAGTTATGGCCTTCGGCTGGGTACTGATGCCATTTTAATATGATCTGTTTTGTTCTGTTCTGTACTCTGAGATCGGCAGGAGCAAAAGCTACGATGCGTAACCTCTCGACAGTTCGATAGGATTGAGGTTCGTGTGACCTCGAGTGTCAGGCAAGCTACCTCCAAGTCCGTGCTGTGTCCATCCAACCACTCGGTCACAGTTCGTGAGCAGTGGGCCGGTGCATTTTCTTGCTGTGGCTATATGTATCTCGCAGGGTTCTATAGGAGCCGAAGATGGCATTTGTATCAACGGATCAATTTCATCCCACGTAAACAGTCCCCATACGAGGACACCGCCACTGTCTTGCATCGTACCCTGCTGTCACGAGGGTGACTCACTGATATAAGTAATCACAGTAAAGTGAGCACTTTTGAAGCTCTCTAATTTGGAATAATATTCAACAAATATATTTTATTGTAGGTTCAGTCGTTAACTTTCGAGTCCGGTGAAATATATACACTGTGTTTATTACTGTT
The DNA here is from genome assembly GCA_029891345.1 of Dryococelus australis. NCBI lineage: Eukaryota > Metazoa > Arthropoda > Insecta > Phasmatodea > Phasmatidae > Dryococelus > Dryococelus australis. The sequence continues at coordinate 112,452,805 of CM056996.1, read as the reverse complement.
TTGGTAATTTTCTTTTAAAAAATAATGGAAGGATAAAAAATGGCTTATAGGAAAAGTAACTAGGGCCTCAAAATTGCTCACTTTACCGTGAACAGCCTATACCCTGCAATCAGCGTGTACTGATAAAATATAAGGGCCTATTCGTCCTTTTGCCATCTAATAATCGGTAGGTAATCACCGAGCCGAGTGCAGTGCAACTGACGACAGGGAAAATCAGAGGATCTGGTTTTGAATGATTACTTATTAAAGAGAGTTAAGATATAAGTGCCTTATTGATACATTTCTGTCTCAAAATTACAAGTTTTCTTTGCAGTAAAATATAATTAATTACTTTAAAATACAGACATTTGCCACGGGATTTATATTGATTTATTTTAATAGACACGTGTCTTTGGAATAAACTGATTAAATATGCGTTAATGATTCATAGGCGGTGTTACAGTGACCACGTTTATTGTTGGGTCTTGTAACATGCGGTGAGCAGAGGCATCCTAGTGGGTCGGCGGCTTCTCTGCCCTATAGGGTATGGCTGCCCAGAGGTTGTTGCGGTCCAGCATTGAATTGGCAAATGCTGTGCCGCACTGTGCTTTTTCTAACCGCGGCGACACAATTCCGGCTCTGAGACAGAACAGAACATATTAAAATGCCACCAGTACCCAGCTGAAGGCCATAATTGGTCTTAGTTACTATAATATAAAATAAATTAGGAAAATAGACTAAACAAAATTTGTCGCGTTATAGAAATAAAAAACGAGTTAAATTTTAGAATTACAGAGGCTTAAAATTATATTTTGTTATAATCTTTAAGAAAAATGTTACGTTATAATTTAAAAATGTCAAAAGTTAAAATTCCTCTGCCTCCACCCTTGAACCCTCACTCCGCCATCCTCTCCGGAGACAGAGGGGCCAACGGTTGTTGTCGTTTTCGTGAGGTGTCAGTCGTGTCTTTGATGTTTGTTATTGTGTTGTGATGATGTCGGTGTAATGTTGTTTGTGTAGTGTGTTGTACAGTGTAGGTGTTGTTCCTTTAGTTTATTTGTTCTTGTGTGTATCTGTAATATTGATGTCTTTGTGAGTCGGACGACATCAATATACGATATTATGTTATTGTTTATAATGATATGTGATGTATTGTTAGTGAGGTCTCAAGAAGAACATTTATTGATTTAGTTTCGAAAATTATACTGATAGCAAGGAAAATAATTCCAGAAACCACTCCCAAGTGAACATTACTACAGTAATAGATAGGTTAACAATATTGAAGGATTACTAGGGTGGCACTGACACAGTAGAGATTGGGTAGTGCCTCAGCCGGACCACGAGCTCCTCTGGGTGTGAGGCATAGAATAAAGGTGAGGTAGACCGATCTCGCTGGCTGCGCAAAACAATTCTCCGTGTCCTAACATTGAACTGCTTTTCTGCCTACACGTCTAGCAAAAATGGTGTGGATTGAGTTTGACGTTAGAACACTGTTTAGTAAACGAGTACTTTGGAGATGTTTTTACACTTACTCTAATCAATTTTTAATGCTTTTTGATTACATTCAAACTGTTAAGAGTATTTTATTAATATGATAGTGCTTGTCATTTAAAATTTAAGATGCAAACAAACACGTTCATCACTGTTGACCATGAGATTTTTGTCAGTTGTGTAGGATTGGGGTAGGTCAATGTTGGGTACATGCGCAGAAGACGAATAAGCGGTCTACCTCATCTTTAGTCTATGGTGTGAGGGCCCAAGATGGATACGGGAGGGGAGCGGATGGGGCATCACAGTTCGGAGCTGGTCAACTGAGATGTTGCTGTTTACGCCATTTGGAGGTCGGGCACAGCCGTTTGGCGAGTATTCCTCCGAAATAGCAACCGGGAAGCGGCAATTCCGGAGTGTCGATAAAGTTGTGTATTATCTGTTACAAACCTGGCTAGTCGACGACGATCCCTGTCGTAGATACGTAGTATTCCAAGGCAGTTATCCTTGGCGACGTGGTTTTACACAGCCACGTTACACTCTTATCACTGCGGCCCTTGAAAATCGCACTGCTTGCACGACTTAAGGCAATGTAGTGTCCCATACCTCTGGCGCTAACGATCTGGCTACGATCAAATGCGCTGACTTCTTGTTTCTTCCCCATACTGTGCTCGAGTGTTAACCCAGACGACCCAGTCGTGCATGGCCGGGTACTGTATTACATTCGACGGGACGACCGCAGCGCCACTTCGCCAACACAGCAGGTGTCTCTAATTCAACTGCTCATGAGTGTGAAATTATCCCGGGGGGGGGGGGGAATAAACATGCTCTGTATTTGTAGAAGTGTTGGATGTTTGGAAAATTTGCAAGTCTGTTTTCCCACTGTTCTTGAATTTTTGTAAAATAGATTTTGCCAAGCATATCTCAGTGGAAATTATTTTGTATCTTAAGCTCTTAAACATCTACATTATTATTGGATAACTCGTTGAAAATTTGAATTGGTGGATTCAGCTACTACCTGAAGCAATAATGCGTGAGGACATCTTGAGTGCTAATTCGCGACTAGACTAGGTACATGTTTCGGTAGGTACGTGCGAATGTGTGATGGAGCTGTTATGGTTAGAGGGGGTGTTGGGGGGGGGGGGGGTCGGGCCTATCCACGCGCATGCGCGGCAACGGCCCAGTTTTCAGCGCACGTATCCTACCACGTGACCTCGGGCCACGTGCCGCGGCTCCCACGTGAGTTTGACGTAACCAAACAGACCTGACCCCTCAGTGGGTACATATCCGCGACCCTTCTGACCAACCGTAAACACACAGATGTGGCTTTCAGCTCTCAACACGTGCTACCCGCTACCAGAAACTTTCTGGTCATGGTTTGTCATGCCCGTACTTGGAGCAATAGTTTTAAAGGACCCCACCTCTTTGTATGGAAGACAAGCTATTATTGGAGCGGTATGATTGAACGATAGAAACAGGCGCATCTAATCCGGTAGTACGTGCAAGGTATTTAACTGGAATGTAACGATTCGGTCATGCAAGATGTAATCAAGGCAAGTGAGTATCAAAAGTTCAACGACCTAGGTTTCATTTATCTAGTACTGTAGTACGTTTTGATCTACAACATTTTCAATGGACTTTTTTTTTTTTGGTGCGTTTGATAGGGTTCGTAATAGTGTTTCTAATACGAATAATGTCTTATATGTTTTCGTATATCTTTTGTAACTAGTATCGTTTTATTAAGCGAAATATTTTGGAATACGTTTAGCAATGTCGTATAAAATAATGGATTTCGCAAGCGTAGCAACGCAATTAGTGCGCCGTATAAGCGCATACCTTGACATATTTACGTGCGGTTAGTGAGTGGGTTTTACGTTACACGGTTATAGACATTAAATATCGCGCTAGCTGTAAAATAAAATGAGTAATAGTCGAGAAACATAATTGTGCCGTAAATAATAACTGTGAATAAATTAGAAATCAAATTTAGTTCTTTGAATTTTATTAAGAAATTCATCCCTTAGGAACTCAGATACGCCTCTCAGTCGTCCATGTAACAATATGTAATGTTCAAGTTAGTGGCAACTAAAGTATGTATCTCTTGTTTTATTTACTCTGAGACTTTAATAAGTCGTTAAAGTAAGATATTATTTTTGCAAATGGTTGTACATTTTCTTTTGATCAGCGCATGGAGACAATTAAGTCATTAGGTCCCTAGGAGAGGTGATTTTTAACTTTTGGCGTAAAATACAAAACGGAAGGACGAAGAAACTAGTCAGTGTTCCTAACATGTTGTATAATCCGTGAACTATATTAATTGTCCTGCAGGAATAAGTTGCGTTGACTTTCAACTGGTGTTTAACTGATTTTAATTCTGTACAACGGTAATGGATATATATATGCATATATACACATATTTATATAAATGTGTGCGCACGAACGGGTTATGACTAAAAAATACAGCTCTGAATTTGGTGTTAGCATATTCGTGCTCTGTCAGGAGCCGTTTTTTTTATTAACTCTTGGTTGTTTTTCGAGCCTGTTTAAAAATGTATTGTCTGCTGTTGGGAAGGGGCCCGGAAAGCAGAGATAATGCATAGAGTTCTTTTAGCGTGTATAAGGATTAATAATAATATTTTTCTCCTTTGCAGATCTTCTTTAAAGTAGACTCTTGTTACGGAGTACTGGTTGTATCAGAAAAGCGTGTTTATGACTATGCTGATGCGCACTTCCGGTTGAAGAAATGATGACTGACGAAGGTTATGGAAACAGATTAAATAATGTAAACGTGTCCGATATAAAAATAAATCTAACACTATTTTACCAAAGTTACTTGTTTAATGAGTTGTTATTTTTCTTTTTTCCTCCAGGCAAATGCAGACGACTCCGTGGACAATAAACACCATAGACAATTAGTTTCACGGTTGCTGTTCTGCAGTAGAAAGACCTTCACATCCAGCTTATGCTGTAAAATAAAATACGTATTAGCCAAGGAGACTTCATACGGTGAAAATAAGTTCACGTTTCTTGTATTACAGAGCGTAGTGTAGTGGTCGGCCTATTCGTCTCCCATCAAGACGAAACGGGTTTGCTTCCCAACAAGGTAACTCCCGGATATTCGCATGCGGGAATCGTGCCGGACGATGCCGCTAGTCGGCGGGTTTTCTCGGGGATCTCCCGTCGTTCATCGCCTCTCAAGACCTCGATGTTAAGAGTTGCCCAGATCTCTCCACTCGCAATTCACTCACTCCATTTTTTTTTCTCAGTAATAACAGAATAGGTTATAACGCCCGGAGGAATTGTTAAGCGTCATGCTGCAACGGCAGTGACATTAAAAATTTGTTCGAGGAACTGTAGCTAGGTGTGCGGCTGGGGCGTTACAAGTCGTAAAGTTGTAATGCAAAGCGCGGAGTGGCTGTTACGAGGAGAAAGTGATAAAATGCAATGTGGCTTCCTACGCCCTAAAGTCCCTCCCTACCTTCCTTGGTTAATGGTCCGCGGAGTTGTTACGGCGTACGCTCTTAGCGCTCAGAGGGCGGCACGAGTCCCATTTCACCCTCGGCTTGGAATGTGTGTAACCCACGCCCGCAGCTTTAGCACCTACTTGTCGTGGTGCAACCGCGCTAATATTAACACTTATATATATATATATAAGAAAAATGTGCCCGTATATGCGTCTATTCTAAAACGAGCATCGTCTTCGTCTGAAAAATTTCAGTTATTTTCGCAGAGAATAAAGAAACAAGTTTTTGTAAGTTATTAAAATGACCGCCAATGAGAATTTTTTTTTTGTGAGAACTGACGAAACAGTAACTAACAATGTTTCTTCATCAGCAATGGATATTCACCAACTACGTTCATTTTCGCATGTGGCGGAGAGTTACAAAATGGCTTAAAAATTATAATCAGTAGACTTATCAGAATTATCCGCTTAATCAGGGACTGGAAATGATATAGTATATCATTACATCTTGTATAGTCATGCTTTATCATTCCATCTTGTCTTTAATGCTCTCTCATTCCATCTTGGCTGTATGTCATTCCATCTTGTCTCTCTCCTTTCCTCCCCCCGGTTCTCTCTCTTGTCGCCTCAACACTATTCAGTTTGCTTAGCCTTGCGTTAAAATTATACAATTTCCAGCCTTGAAGATTATTTCCAGCATTGCAGGTGCTTGTAGGTTAGAGATTTGTTGTCCAGATACATATCAATGTTCAACTCATACTTCCCTCCAGTCCGAAAGTCATAGAAGAATAATCCACTCGCAGAATATAAACAAAGCGTTCTGAAAGTTGACCCCGGAGCCTGCAAGAAAAATATAATTTTATAAAATAAATTTTGATTTATTTTTCTAAAATGTTAAATATGATTACATACTCACAAATAGTAAACTAGTATTTTTTGCCGAAATTTTTCTCTTATCTAATTACTTCATGCTAATTGAGTTTAATTTTTGCTTGTTAATCAGCTTTTGTAACCGAAAATATGTTGCCTGTAAAAATCAAAATTAGCTTCTCAAATTTAAAACAAATATATATTAATGTTTGTTATGTATGCCCCCTTGATCAAAGAACGAAAGAAATGTCACCCAGATTACTGAAAAATGTAAGTTAATTAATCTAAGAACTCCCGTATTTATTAAGCTGATATTCTGAAATTATACTAAATATGCTTCAAAAGTGCATGCGTAAGAATATTTATTATCGTATTTGAACTGTGTTCAGAGTCCACCGCCATGTTACATTCGAAATAAGAATGTGTGTCGAATTGAATAACCCCCTCTAAGTTAGAGACAAAATAATCACCTGTAAGGTGAATTTTAAATATAATTTTCATAAAATATATATCAAAAATTTTAAAAATTTGTTTCGCTAATTTGGGTTATGATTTTATATGCTTAGTTGTTGCGTCGAATTAGAATAGCAGTGTCAACAGAAAAAAAAATCTTTTTAAAAATATTTTGTTAGACAAAACTCTGCCAAGTATACCTATAGTTTATTCTTTTAATTACAACACGCTGTTAAAAATGTTTGGTTTTTGATTATATAGTACAATTTTGTAATCGCCACCATGCGATTTTGCAGACCTACCGCTTCTGTCATCACCACAGAACAATCGGCAGGCTCTGTATTAACAAAACATTTTACAATTACTTAATTTTTGAGTAGGGAATTTCTGCTCTTCGTAGTGTATTTTTATCTTAAGGGTGCCGTCTGGTTGGAGGTAATTTTGTCTAGTCGCCTTTACACGCAAGCCACTAGACTGGCATGCAATGTTTCTCTCATCCACTCACTTCATAGGACTTTCAGTGATGACCCTGTCGTTTTATGGCGTAATAATAAAGCCAAGGGTGTGTTGTTTTCCCCCGTGCTACGTTAAACAGCGTGTACCAGAGATGTAATACAAAAAATTGTTTAGAAACACGCGTGTAACACTTCTTCACTTAAAAAAATTATTGTTACGCGCCAACTTCCGCACGTGGGGCGGGCGCTGTGTTGCCTTTTAATACGGGGTCCCGGCTCTGTGGGGAGAGACCCACCTCGACCTCCCCTTCTCACAGGCAGACACGAACACTGATCCGTCGCCGGGCGGCCGGGAATGATTGACAGCTGATCTGGCTGGCGTCACTCCCCCCTGTCGGAGGGGCCGGTGACTTGGGAGGATGAGCAAGAATATTCTCGCGACTATGTCCCTCGGCGCAACGCGGCACTTGGAGAAATTTCTCGGCAATGGCCGGTGACCATATAAATACCACCGCAGCTGAAGGGTCGGCAGTTATTTGTGGAAGCCATTTGGCGGAAGTGCGGTAATCTGGAAAAGTTTGGTGAAACGAGGATACGAGACGACATACGAGTGTTTCTACTTTGCGAACGAACGGAGAGGGCGTGGTGCCCGACTACTTGAAGACTACTGTGCATTGAGGTGCTCAGAGATCTCTAGAACATTTATAACTGGTGGAATCTGGACTGAACTGAGGCGGGACACTGTATGGACATGTGATACGGACTTTATTGTAAATATTGGAACTGTCAAATCTGGACACATACTTTATAAAATTAATCAATAGGTTTTGACACACTGTTTATTGGAGGCGATGACAATTTATTGTGAGATATTGAGTCGAAAGTATTTTGTTTGTAGTTTTTGTAAGTAAATTAGGAAATTATAATTAACTATATTCTTTAATTAAGAACTCCGTCCCTTAAAGGACATGGTTAAGCCCACTGCTTTTGAGTAGTTATTACAATATATACTTTAGAGACGGAAAAACAAAACGGAAAATAGCATTCGGACATGCAATATACCTTAAATGCTATTCGTAAGCAGACAACGTTTGAAAACACTTAACAGTTTTCAAATGACAGCTGTACGAATGTAGCTGTGCACTCTTTTGGGGACCTGGAAATATGGCGCCCTTGATTGACATATAATTAAATTGAAGTTAATAGAAGCGTGAAAGGAAAAAAGAATAGTCGGTAAGGTTTGCACCGTGCGTTATACAAATTGAGCTGGATTCCCAGCAGGCGTGTATTTTAGCGTCTGCGAAAGAAGCCCTTCAAGTATCGACCCATCTATCCCCCGGGGGGGGGGGGGTGGTATGTTCTCCCCACACCCTCCGAAAGGATTGGGGGGAAGTGTTGATCTGCTGGAATGTGAGCCCGTGGGGCAAAGGAGGGTGGGTTGGGGGCTGTGTTAACAGCGAGCAGGTTTGCTAATTGAGTCGGCCCTTACTTTATTTTCGCCCCTCGTAGCCGCGCCGAGGGGGCGGGGCGAAGGGGGACAGACAGGGCCCTGACTTCATTAAGCGCGCAAGAGCTGCGACATCCGATAACGTTAAGGAACTAATCACAGCACTGATTGGTCGGGAAGGCCGGTGGGTGGGGGTTGTAAGGGGGTTAGGGGGAGGAGTTACCTGGAACAGGGTGTCGCGTTGATTGGCATGTGCCGCGATTAATTGCGGCTTGTCGCTTCTGAACGGCGCCTTTTGTACGTTTCTTCCAGTTCCCACCAGAACGGCTTTTGATGTCCGTGCCGTGGCAGAGTTGTTATGCGACTGTTTCTCGTGTTTGCGGCAAATTAACACGAAAAAAGAAACCGCTGCTGTGTTTAAAAGTTAAGTGTGTTTGGTGGCTGGCTGTTCTGTTGTTCGCGCGTGGAAACTCCAGAACTAATTAACTCGTGTAAATTGAAGTTATACACTTTGCACTTTTAAGTGTTTAGCCTATGTGAAGTGAGTCGACATTTTTGTGGACAACTCGAGCTTGAAAAAGCAGGATCTCCAAGGTTCCCCACACAGCAGCATGCGAAATAAACTGACATAGCATTTTATTTCATATTGTAGCGTGCAACCATGGGTTTTTAATTTTTAAGTGACGCAGTGTCATTTTGCTGTCGGAAATGTAACGAATTTCAATTTGGTCAGTTATACAAGTTTCGCTTGTATTCACTTAAAAGGTTTTGATGTGAAGCAGGCTGAAATAGGCCTTTCATGACAGTGTTGACTGGCGATATAATTCGTGTTTCCGGTATGGAAAACAGCTTACGAGTTGTCTTCGTAAGGCATCTGTTGGTTTCCTTGGAAATGTTCGTTAGTGACTGCGTGAATTTCGTTGTAACGTAATTTACTGACTATGTAAGCAAGAGACATGTGAACAGTTACATCCATAAGGCTTCCTTTGCGTGCAATTAAATTTAAAGCACCTTTTTTTCGGCATTACTTACAGTTTTCTGCTTGATTGTGTATAAAAATGTTAAAAATTTAAAATCGCTATATTTTAATGCAGTTATGTTGACTGTTTTTATTTGAACTGTGTTTGAAATCTAATAATATTAACTTAAAAACATGTTTGACCTAGACGGCAGGCATTTCGGATTTTGTTGTACTGGAATGTTTTTTTTCGAGGTTGGCGGGTGTGTATGTAAAACAATGTACATAGTTCAAGGTTTCGCGTAATTAAAACAAGGCAGATTTTGCGGATACTCCACCTGTTCCATGCGGTTGAACTTAACACGTATCGTTCATGCGAGCTGCAGTTTGGAACGGGTTATTTACGAATGTTATACTATAAATTTCTTAGTCAGCAAAAAATAATTGTGCTTTTTTCCGCCGCATGTTAGGAGTAATCATGCCAGCTCCATAGAAGTCGTCGCTCCACATGAAATAAGTGTTACAAACGTTCATAATGGCATGCACCGACATACAGTCAACGGTATGAGTGGGACAGGGCAAGGAAGAGTGTGATGATATTAAAATTAACATGGGCACTGTTACAGAAAGCTTGGTATTCTCCACTCATTACCCCCCCCCCCCTCACACACACACTTCAGTAAACACAGGATCGGCACTTGTACGCAGGTCTACGTGCGGTTTTGGCATGTGGTACGTTCGTGCTTTCTTCCAACTTTTCTGTAGCCCGACTAAAGTTCTCGTTTCCAGCTATTCCTCCGCTTCGTGCAAACAAAGCTTAACTAAGTCTAGAAAATTACACCAAAGGGACAACGCACCTTATTCCCGTAGTGCGCACTCAGTTTAGTAATATTTTGCATGCGAATTACTTAGTACTAGGCATTTTCAACACACTTATTTTCTCTCTGTTGTTATTCATCTACACATAGTATAAAACAAATTCGCCCCGCCGCGTGTGTCTGTGTATTCGGCTAAGGCTTCCAAACTATGGATTTTGATGCGGTTTGCACCATCATTTAGAGCATTTCTTGAAGAAGGTTTAAGTGTACAATACATTAATATCTAATGTAAGGATAATAGAGAAATGTCGACTTTTTTTATAATAAAGTCGGAAAAAACCGCTTCTCGGGCGTTTACATGGCTTACGCTAACTAAACCATAAGAGCTACGGCGAATTAATCTTCTACTGATTTATAAATCTCGAAAACGTCTACAAAAAATCCGTGATAGGATATGTTTATCTTTTAAGGATGACCCACAGTAACAATTTTTGTCTTTTAGGGGTTCACTTACGAAGAATTTGTGAACAATGCAGTAATAATCCTTTGTTAGTTACCATATTTGTAAATCGCCCCCGAGCGGGGCCGGACCGGGTCGCTAGTATTAATTATAAATGAGGAATTATATTTCATAAATTAAATATAAATATAAGTTTTATTTAATGAAAAATGAGATTTTTAACGGGAGTAGAAAACGCTTGTAATACGTGGCGTGTTTTGGAAACAACCGAACGCGTTTTACATGGAGTGATTTTTCAGAGATTTAATTATGAAGTTGTGATGATGAAGATACCGCGAGTGGACTATATTGTGCCTAGCTGCCGCTGGAGGCAAGCCATAACAAACAGCCAGCCGCCACTCTCGGGTGGTCCAGTCTGGGCACGTATAGGGCGACACGTGACGCAGCGCGATAACTGCGCGCGCGTGGCGTGATTAGGTGCGTTGTTACGTGCAGCTTGTTTTGATTCGCTCCGTTCCACCGCCACAAGCAACCCTCCACCCAACGGCTTTCCCCGGCCATTGCTATTGTTTTTTTTGTTAAGACTTTACTGATTGGAAGTCTCAATATCTTCATCCGCAGTAGATATATGTAATGAGGATACGAGCGCCACTCAATATTTAGGCTAAAACTCAAGAAATTTTCTCAACTAGTTCAATATCTCATCTCTCACCTCAAATTTACAACAAATTTTACTCTAAAATCAAGCAAATTTGATCCATATGTTGTGATCCAAACCATGAGCACTCCCCTTATAAAATATAATAAATGCCACTCCTTTTTTCTGTGGCATTTACATAAAAATTTACTATAATTTTGCAGTCCAAATTCACGAAATTATTCTTGAAATTTGATCAAATATATGATTTTTTCTTGGGAATGCCACCATAAGATGAAGTGGCATAGTGTTTTTTCTTTTAACTCCATTCGATATAGATCGCAGATTTGGGTCAAATTTCCTGGATTTTGACCTCAAATTTCTTCATTTTGGGGATAAAATTTAAGATATGGATGATGATTCGAATAGATCTTAAAAAAGTTGATTAAAAGCGAGAAAATTATACGAGTTTTAGCCTAATTATTGGTTTGCGCTCGGATCCTCATTATAAATCTGCTATCCGCGTCGAATACCAGCGTATTGACAGTTTTTCTCAAATAATTCGTTCGTTAAAGGCTGTTCACGATAAAGTAAGCTTTTTTGAAATGAACCTTAGAAAAAAAAGTCACTCTCCCTGCCGGCATATATTTTAACGGGCGCACTAATTGACATGTGCCCAGTAAAGTTGGTAACGATGGAGGGAAAGTACTTCCAGATCTTAACGTCGAATAAAAAGTTTCAGGTAACCATTTATAATGATTTTAATTATTTCTTTCACTTTCTGTTTCTTTTTCTAATACATCAAATTGTAAAGATGAACAGATTTTCGAAATTTTATTTTACTAATAATTTTACAGTTTCGCTTGACCGACGCGTGAATAAAGTGATGAGACCCATGATAACGTTAATTTTACGTAAGGCGGAATAATACATTACGTGCATACAAGTAGATCTTAAGCGGGGCTTTCAAAAGTGCTCATTTTATTGTGAACAGCATATAGTTTCCTGTTTCCTCCGTCAAGGTCAAGAAGCGAGGGAGCGATACGGGCGATACTAACACGCACGCCTAGTGTCTCATCGCTCCTACGCGCAAGGCGTGCAGTGTTTCCGTCGTGACGCTGTACTGTGCACATTAGATCTGTAACAGTGGGGTTTTATTACACGCGATGAAAGACTACAGATTAAACTAGGCCCGTATCTTTGTACGTTTCTCTTGCCGCTTAAAGAAACTGTATAGGCAAGCTTTAAAAATGCGATATGTAACAATTTTCACGATTTTTTTTCTCCAAGAATACACTTAATATGGCAAAAGTAAGAACATAGGGAAATAGATAAATTTTTTTATTTTGTCGTAAAAAAAAGTTGTATTTGCTGAAAATTTATTTACTGAGATACGCGTATTCGCCCAAACAACTATTTTACAAAAAAAAAAAAAAAAAAAAAAAAAAAAAAAAAAAAAAAAAAAAAAAAAAGTGGGGCTCCATCCTACTCTTAATCAGTCACGAATAAAAGTAAGATTTTAGTGTAACTTTTTTCTTTTAATTCACGTTAGTTCGTCTGAATACACCAAAAGACGGGCACGCTTGCATTTTAACGTTTATCTGTCGGTTTTTCAAAAATACTTTCTGTGGTAGTGTGATGTATCACTCCTATTTTTCAAAACCTTTAGATGTACGACACTCTAAGAGACACATGAGAATTTCTAAAGACAGAATACATTTTTTATTATATAGAAATATTTCGTTTGCTGAAAATTTTTTTAAAATCATGGAACGTTTTGGTTTAAATCTTAAGGGCATGTGGTTTATGCATTGGTCAGGAAGGTATGAAGGTTATTAATTTACTCGAAGCCGGAGAAGCCACTAACTATTTCCATCCTCGGGTCATAATTTGGCGACTCTGGACATGTGCGGTAGTGCAGCTTCGCGTCGGAAATCCGTCAGGATGAACTGGGGACACGAATGGGTGCAACACATTCGGGATTGTAATGTGGGCCAGCTGAACACACCACTAACCGTGATAGATACGCCGCCGTATGGTACACCTGTGTGGTCAGGAGTGACCCGTATACTCGTGGGATCATCTATACTCGCGAATCTTCCATCTACCTGGTGGATCTAGTGGAGGCGTGACTCAGGCCAGGCTAAGCTTGCAAGTCTTTTGGTGTTCTGTGGCGATATGTTCAAGTCCAGACGAAATGCGTAGCTACGTAGGGTGGTATATTACGTTCGCGGTAGTGAGCACTGTACATAAACCCTGCCTAGGATCTACTTCTATGAGTGGGTACACTGTATCCTTCTGCCATACGTGTGCCTGGTAACTTTGTCCATGCGTAAGCCAAGTGAAACTTAGAGAGACTAATAGAAAAGTAAACGTTTTACAAAAGTCGTTAATTCGTGACACATATAAGCATTCAAAATAGAAAGAAAATTAAATAATCACACCTACAGGTTATTCACGGTAAAATGAGCACTTTTGAAAGCCGTGTACTTGTATGCACGTTGTGCAATCTTCCGCCTTACGTAAGATTAACATTGTCACAGGCCTTATCACTTTATTCATGCGTCGATCAAGTGAAACTTTGAAATTATTAGAAAGGTTAATATTTAACAAACTTTCTCATTTTTACACTTCGATGCATTAAAAAAAAGCAAAAAGTGAAAGAAATAATTTTTATCAGAAATGGTTTCCTATCACTTTTTGTTCCACGTTAAAATACGTAACTACTTCCCATCCACCGTTACCAACTCTACTGGGCGCATGTCACTCACGGCGCCCGTTGAAATATATGCAGTTAGGGGCAGTGTCATTTGTCTAAGGTTGATTTCAAAAGTCCTCATTTTTTATTCACTGTTAAGTAATGAAACTACTTTCCCTTCGTCGTCACCAACTTTACTTGACACATGCCAGACATTTTGCCCGTTAAAATATATTATGCAAGTCGGTGCAGTGAAACTTTTCAAAGATTGTTTTCAAAATTACTCAGTTATTCGTGAACAGTCTATAAGCGGGTGTATTTTGGTTTCGGGTTGTGCGTCGGCCCTTTTAAAGACGTCGCCTACCTGTTGCCTGAATTGCGTAGCAGAGTTTTCGAAATCCGCGTTTTTTTTTATGTAGCCACTTAACAGGTTACTATTATACCGCTTAATGAAAGTAAAACACACTGCAGTCTAAGTAATAATAACACTCTGAAGTAGACGCCATTCACATTATAAATACTATCCTCGAGCCCCTTAAACGAGGCTGAAAACGGCTTTTTCACAATGACGTATTTCAGAATATACTTACCTGAAACATGCGGAACTATTATTATCCATTCGCGTTTACTTCACACTTTCCTGAAGCCCTGTTAAAGTTCTTCTTCCAGGATAGTCCTCCGCCTCGTGCAAACTAAGCTTAACTAAGTCTAGACAATTACACCAAAAGACAACGCACCGTATTCGTGCTCAATCAGTTGTAATTATATTTTCCATGAGAACTATTTCTTACTAGGAATTACCACCACATATGTTTTCTCACTTGTTTTGTTAGTATTTAGTATAACTGAAATATTATAATAAATAAATAATATATATAAAACTTTAATCCAACAATAAATAATACACTTTTAAATTAACAGAAGTATAAAACGCTTGTGATAAATAATATATTTAGGAAATAACTATATACGTCATATATGGGGTAATTTTTCAAAGGTTTGATTTAAATAGTGTGATGAAAGCGCGAATAGACTATATAGGGACCTGCACTAAACTTTGCTGCATATTCTCCGCCAACGAATAATAAATGGTCACCTATTAAAGTACCATAGGTATAGGCTCTTAGCGGTAAAATGAGCTCTTTTGAAAGCCCTGCTTAAGATCTACTTTTATGTACGTTGTGTATTCTTACGCCTTATATAAAATTTACATTGCCATATGCCTCATCACTTTATCCATGCGTCGGTAATGTGAGGCTCTGAAAATATTAGAAAAGTAAATATTTTACAAATCTGCTAATTTTTACACTTTGATTCATTAAAAAAACAGAAAGCGAAAAAATTAATTTTAGCTATCACAATTGGTTACCTAACATTTTTTATTCGACGTTAAGATATGAAACTACTTTCCATCAATCGTTACCAACTTACCGGGCGCATGTCACTCAGTGCACCCGTTATGGAGGTATAGGCTGTTCACAGTAAAGTGATCACTTTTGAGGCCCTAGTTCCTTTTTCCTTTCAATAATTTCTTATCGTTTAACCACCTTTTAAAATAAATATTGCCATGTAAGTAATAAACATACTGTATATAGTGCACCCTAATAGGAAGTTAACTTGTAAGGCTGAATTCAAATATGTTAATTGACAATTATTCCAAATGAGAGGGCTTTCAAAAGTGCTCACTTTTGTGGCTTTTTTCTAAGGTTTATTTCAGAAGTGCTCGTTTTATTGTGAACAGCCTTTACACGTTCGCACTTCTCACCAGTTTATGGAGCCTTGCTTGTAGCGGCGATGACGCACTTGGTACGCGAGACTTTGTCGCCCTTATGGCCCCCACGCTTCTCGACCCCAGAAGCGCAAGAACACCTCGAGGTTGGCGGCACCTTTGAACTCGTAGGCTTACCTTGCAAGGTAGGATGCAAATTAGCGCGCCCTTAGCTTCGAAATAGTTCTTACACCCGACGCCGTTTTGCGACAGCCGTTCATTTGGTAATCGTTGAACGTAATCTTAAGACGTAACATGTCGAGATAAATTATTTTTGAAAGTGGCGCTCTAAAATGTAATGCGATTCGAAAAAAAAAATTTTTGTAATGAACTATAAAGTAATGCCCAAAATAAATAGCTACCTTACATATTTCCATGTTACAAATATTTTTCATTCCGCAAATATATGAATTTTCGTTGTCGTTTTTCGTACTGGTCAACGAACTTCGGAATTTATAAATGACGTGTGAAAGTTGAAGTGTGGAAACTCGTTAATGTGAGGGCTGGGTGAGTGTATAAAAAAAGAGAGTTTTTTTCTTGCGTTTCGGTTAGTAGGGCTGTTGAAAAATGGGGCTTTTTTTTAAGTTCGGCGCTTTTCTTTAAATAATTTGTTACGATAAGAAAAATATTTACGTGCGAGTTTTTGGTTATAATGCTGCCGCATTTCCTTGGATGCCACCGCAGACGCGTGGGATCGCAGAAATGAGCGGACAGCTGGAGTTGAGGCACCCACGTGACTCAAGTGTGGGCAATCCTGCCAACACCGCTGGGTGCCTCAACCAGTCGACGCGTACGTACATACAAGCTGCCACTGATGCGAAAAGCAACTTCCTGATCTGAGGATAACATAAACCCACGTGTCACCGTAATTTTTGAATTTGAAATTGTGTCACTCGCTTTAGTAATACTGTTCTCTACATCAAAAAAATTAATTTGCAGTTAAAATATTTTTATAAGAAAATACAAATTTCAGATTTTACATGTTTAGCCATGATTTTTATTTTAGTAATATTTTAACAACATTATTTTATTAATTCAACTTATGTCATTTGAAGGTTGAGTATAGGTACATACATTTGGGGGAGAGGGTAATTTATTGCTGAATTAGACATTGATTTAGTCCAATTAAACTTTTTTGTACAGGAAATTTGACATTTTGTTAGGGTAATGAAATTAATTTGCTGTCCTTGTTTGGTGATTTCACTAATAGTAAATAGTTAGTGACCGAGGAATTTTTTTTTCACTGTTGTTACCATCTTCATCTTATAAAAAATAAATATTTTTTATTGAAATTGTTGTTTATCAACGTCCCGTTTCGTGCCAGTCCTGATAGGAGAAAAAGGGTAAAAAAAAATGGGGGGAGGAGGTTCTACCGCATACTTAACTAACCGAAGCTTACGTTTAAAAACGACGTGCTTTCACAAGACTTATCCCGGATTCATACTCAGAACTTCGTAATCATTCGTCTTAGTGAGCTCTGTCACGGATGTCGTAAGTTTGACAGTCAGTTGGGTGCTATTCGTTTTAACTCTGTCAGGAGTATGGCAGTCACGAAATTTTGAATGCATACTTACATTTTTTATGTCTAATTTTTTTTATTTCGATGCCAGGCAAAGGCCGGTCACGCATTTATCAAATCACCTCGTTCCTGTGCCCTTTCTGGGTAATACAGGAGTATAGGATGTTCCCTTTATATTTGTTTTTCTTTTATTTGATACTTTGTTTTCACATTCAGCCTTTATGGACTACATTTTAATATAATAATCCAAATTATCTACACCAAATTGCGGTTTTCTTGCATTCCACCCTGACTCCCCTAGCAGCTTGGGGGTCAATTTCTTGACATTCTATTCTATTGATGATTATATTATACCTATATTGCGGCACTAAACATCGACCTGACCAAAGTCTATGTCTGGAATTAGGCGGTTTTTTTTTTTCCAATCCCCTCAATGCGCGAAAGCTATAGCTAGAGAAGTGCAAAATTCGCGTTATGATTGGGGTCACTTTAAGCTTCAAACACGTGTACTTTTGCAATACGTTTGTCCTCGGACCGTACTTCGTGGGACAAGCCCTGGGTAGTTCTGCTCCAATAAATGAACACTTCACAATTGTGTGCCCCAATCGGTCAAAAAGGGAGTAGATTTACATTTATGCAGCAGCCAATGAAGAAACGACGTCGGCTCTACTGCATACCGTACTGTGAAGTTTAATGTGATGCTAAGCATTAACGCGAATATTGCATGTCCCTACTGATAACCTTTCAAATCGTTGTAATTATCCCTACAGGCTACAGCAGTACCGAAGGTCACATCTCCATACGGCAGCGAAATGTTGCGCTACCTCTTCACGTGCGGGCCATTATGAAATAACTTGCAAACTATTCTGAAGTAATCGCTTTAGGCCGAAACTACGACAGAGGCATGCATTGGACTTTGGTGTAGAGTCGCATTCAATACAATGATAGGATCACCGATCAAAGCCACGTACAGACGAGTCTCCGACGACAGAAAGACTGCACGCCAGTTGAACGCTTTGGGCGGAGACGCGAACCACGTCACATACGCCTATACTACTTCATCGATTTTTGCTCCACTCACACAAACATACTCCTCTCTGGGCAAGCGCCTTAAAGGGGTAGTGTCAATTCCGTCTTCGATTTTTTTTTTTTTTTTTTTTTTTTTTTTTACAAATCTTCGTAATGGAAAGTTACGACGACCAGACACAAAAAATCAAAGCTAGACATAATATATAGGAGAACTTGACCAGTTTTTTTTTTAATGTATACGGTTTCAATTATAGTTAAAGGCTGTTCACGATAAAGTGAGCACGTTTGAACTCAACCATAGAAAAAAGTCACTGACCTTCCAGCATGTATTTTAACGGGCTCACTGAGTGACATTCGCCCAGTGAAGTTGGCAATGAGAGATGGAAAATAGTTCCATAACTAAACGACGAATAAAAAATGTTAGGTAACCATTTGTGATAACTTGAATTACTTCTTTCGCTTACTTCAATTTTTTTAATGCATCGAAGATTAAAACTGACCAGATTTGAAACATATTTTCGTTTCTTATAATTACACAGTTTCATCTGACCGACGCATGAATAAAGTGATGAGGCCCATGATGATGTCAATTTTAAATAAGGCGGAGGAATGCACAACGTGCATACAAGTAGATCTTAAGCGGGGCTATCAAAAGTGCTCATTTTACCGTGAACAGCCTATACCTGTATTTTCTCATGTGGGATCGACATTATTAAATAATTATATTACGGTTAGAGATGTTAAAATAATCGTGTGAGAAAAATAAGTTAGATTTCCAAATGACTGTTATGTTCCCTAGGCATTTGACTAGCTTGGTGTTTAAATATCGACTCCGAGAATTAAGTTCTGGAGGAAATGACGTAACTCCAAGATGGCGAAGGTGCTTCGCAACCGAAGGCTATGAAAGCCGCCACCGCTACTCTGAGACGCTGCAAAGCCATTTGTCGGCCAGGGAGTTCGGGAAACAAATGGGCCGCCCATTAAGCCTCTCGTAATCGTTTTAAATAGGTCGCCCTATTAGCATTCCTCAGTTCCACTTGATGGGCTCTATCACCGGCGCTCAGATGTCGACCTCCGGTCTTAGTGGCGACCGTTAAATGGTGCAATCTCTGAGTCGGAATTGTCAACAATATATGGGAAATACTTTACGCTTACTATTTACCATAAACATTTCACAGGAGTTTTTTTTTAAATTTTATAGCAACAATTTTGCTGTTTACGTTAATTTACCAATAGGGAATTATTTTTCGCATTTTAATAGATCTAACCGACGTGTATGTATGGCAGGTGGCTTTTTTTTAATGTTGTTTCCTTAACTCCGTGCAAAAACAGTATTATCACTAAACTCCTAGTTCATACTGTGTAAATTTTCATCGGGAAACTTGAAAAACAAATATTAAGCATTGTGGTATGATGATTCCCCCCCCCCCCCCTCCACACAGATACATCTAAACTCATTTCAGTTGTCGGTTGGCTTTTGACTTCATCTCATTAAAATTTTGGAAAGACTTTGTCATTCCGGTATAAAAACTCTCGATAGCCACATTATTCTGCCTAAAGTCACCCAGGTTCACTTCTTACTGCAATGGTCATATTTAGGTCGTCAAGCTGATACAGTAACTATGCGTTGTTATAAACATATACATGGAAATGAAAAGTTTTTCTGAAGTCACAGCGATCGTAAATGTTTATCGCATTATAATTAAATTAATGGTTAAATGTGCACTTCTGAAATCAACACTTATAAAATAAAAGTCCTGCCTTTAAAGTGCACAGCGTGATGTAGACTGGCTGGCATCAGTACTGATTACACCAGCAAATATGCATAAGTGGTTGCTATTTCTTAGCTAGTCTGCAAAAGTATGGCCATAAAACTAGTTTTCGACTTAAAATTATTGTATTTTTGTTTTACACAAGTTCGAGAGTAATTATTGGGACAATAACAATATGTTTTATGTTCTTGGCAGTTCCGTAATGACATTTTATGGAGAAACTGATTTGAGTCTCGGCAATGTAAATTTGCACATGCGGCGAAAATATTCATACATTGGACATAAACAATGGACTTAGCAAGACTTTGAAAAGTGGTTTATGCGGAATTTATGGTTCTCTGGTGTGACGATTCATACATCGTCACCTTGTAAAATGTATGGGTTTTAGTATTTTTGCACCGCAGTTGGTAGCGCTGCGTATTTCATGTTTTTATGTGTATTTATATTTGGTTATATATCGGCCGGTGCATGTATTCTCATTGCTATGTATTAATCCAGTATGTATTTTATTGCACGTAGTTTTTACTGTAAAATTATTGTTATTGCTTAGTGTTAATCTATTATGAATTTTATTACACTTATTTTATATGGTTGTTGTGTATGATATTTGTAATCGATATTAATTGGCTAATTGCTTTGTAAAGAGTCGCGACCGTGGCGTTTGGGGTGGCGGTAGGCCGCGACGTCACCTGGCAAGACAGCGCGCTCCAGCCAGTGTGTGAGAGTCGGTCGCGGTGTGTGGACGGCCGCGGAGCTGGACAGTATTGGGAAGTCGGGCGGACGTTCAGCAGTAAGGGACTGCTATATAACTTCTCCCGGTCGCGATGTGCAGTGTGTTACGCGAGCAAGAGTACGTCACCGTAAGGTTTTCGTGAGCAAACAAATCAACTGTTTAAAGAATAGTTTAAGAACATGCCTGACGTGAATGTAGAAACGATATTGCTAGGTTTCTCTGTAGTGTGCGGCCCCTGCTAATGAAATATGGGCCAAGTATCACAGAGATGTAAACTTGATGCGGACATACTATGTGTGAAAAAGCTGCGTGTACGAGTAATCACTTTAATACGAACGTTACTGAAAATCGCGGAAATATCTGGGAGACCGCGACTTGTGACTGATGGCTCGTGAAATTGAATTTTCCACGCTGGTTAAACTGTCCGTTTTACAAGGCCCGAGGACGAGCATGTTAAAGTGTATGTGGAGTAACAGTGACGTATGTCAGCGGCCCGTGTTTTTTGCAATATTTCTTTGGAGCCTAGAAAAGTAACTTTAAGCACAGCTCTCTGCAACTTGTTATACGCAGGCTTTATTGCGAACGGTGTTTCATGTGGTTGGAGTGCTGGAATCATGCCCGTACTTTTGCGTAACGACCTAACACGCAGAATATACCCTAGTGTGTCAGTGCGATTCTATCTGCTAGTGAGTGCAAGAAATCCGCGCATGCTTGCGTGGAGGCCCCGAGGTGAACGACCCGTCAGCTGCTCTCCTTTTGGCGACGTCATGTAGGGCGAAGTCTACAGCGAGCTGACACTGGGCAGCAAGGACGTTCCCCGACATGGCCTGGTGATCAGCTGTACGGTATTCTGAATGAGTGCCAAACTTAAGGTATGCGTTATGTATAAGCGCCGTCGTCAGCTTATACCTGCGGAGTCCGTCGTCCCTCTTTTGAAACACTTTTGAAGCCTCAGTTGTTGAAAGTAACCGCGTAGGGCAAAAGACGTGGAACTTAATTAAGGGGTCTGCCCACACAATATGTAAATTGAGTGCGAAACATTTTGATATTTATAATTGTGTGCATTTACGAGTAGAATCAGTACCTGTAAACAGTCGTGTTGGTGCAAAATAAATACTGAATCAAAGAACTTTGGAATATAAGAGTAGAGAGATGTTATTTGCAAATGACCCCCCGATTTACGAAAGACTTGTATTGCTGTAACATAAATATTAGTATTTTGATTGTAAATATTTATAAGGGAAAGAGCTTGGGCCGCGTCATTTTGGGTTTTTCAAGTCGAGATCGCTTTCTGCTCCGTAGGGGTAATTTAGGTAATATTAGCGTGTCGTGGAGTGAGGTAGAGATTGATGACACCCCTGCGGGATAGAAGGGCATCTCACTGGTAATCAGCTTAATGCTGTATTTCATGGTTTGGCTTCATCCACTCCACTGGCTACTTCACTCGACGTGTATGCGAGATGGAATCGCGTCCCGTATTTCCATAAAAACTTGGCGAACCTTCTGGTTATGTAACTGTGACATGGCGTGGAGATAGGTTGGCGAACCTGAGAAGGATGTGTGGACCGCCATCCATGCTTATTGAACCATTAAACCATCACAGGCTTATATTTGACAGTGCGAATGAGTAGTCTTTCATGCGTAGAAGGCGTGTTGTTCAGCGTTCGCGAAGTACGTGTTCAATACGGGGTAGAGCCTCATCTCGTAGCTGTACAAGGCGGCGGTGCTACGGCGCATTCCACCATGCAGGTGGCGGTTAAAGTTCCCACTGTTGACTTTTTTGACCAAAAATGAATCACAAAAGTTATAACTGAAATACGGGGCGAACCGTACAACGAATTCGCAGGAAATATTCATCACGACATTGTGACAATATTCTACAAACATGAACAATTGTTTTCAGCTGTAGCCTAACATATCACTTTTGTACCATTTTGAGATGTGTACAAAAATATATGAATTTAAAATCCCTATAACTCGTTTTGTTATTTTTGGGGGAAAAAAAAAAAAAAAAAAAAAGTATTCTTTCACTGTCATATTTTCAGGATATTATTTCACACGACAACCGACAAGTATGTCATATGCCAAACATGTAGAAAAATAATTCTAACTTCTCGAACGCCCTTGCGCAAAATTTATCAGCCAGAACTTTCGTTTTAGGAGTGTTAATTTAAAGAGCAGAGAAATAAGTATAGGCCAAACCAAGTCATAGCAATATAGGGTATTCACGGTAAAGTGATCACTTTTGAAAGCCCTCTCATTTGTAATAATAGTCAATAATTATATTTGATTTTAGCCTAGACGTTAACTTCTGAGTGCGGAAGAATATACACACTGTGTTTATTATTTACATGGAAATATTTGTTTTAAAAGATAGTTAAAGGACAAATAATTGCTGAAAGGAAAATATAACTAGTGTCTCGAAAGAGCTCACTTTACTGTGAACAGCCTATACTTTGTATGCGTGTGTAGCTGCGACCGCGCTACACTGTATTTCAGATCCCGCTATGTCTTATGCCCTGTTGCACCATCGTGGTTCGAAACTCGATCCGAGGTCTGATCTAAGATCGACAGAGAAAACTGCTGCACCGTTCGAATCCGAACTGAACTGGAGATTAAGATGAAGTTCATTTTGAACCGCCGAAATTGGCGGTTCCAAAACTCGTTCCGAGGTCAGCAATCATCCTCGACAAATGAAGTTTGAAAATCCGCCAACAGATAGAACCACGGTCGATTGTTTTCGTGGGAAATTAAAACAACATTATACGCACAATACACAACAATAATTCACTTAAAACAGATAGTACATCGCACATCTACTTCTATATAGTGTGAAAAAAAATGCTTCTTCCATGACGTCATATGTTACAAACCAATAGCAAAATTTGTCTCATACTTAATCTCGATCTCTCACTTTGAAACCAAGATCGACGAATTGGAGATCCAAAATCATGAAATTTCGCTGGTGCAACACTTTTACATGGGAACCACGATCAAACTGGATCCTGGTTCGGAACTAGGATCATTTGATCTCGGATCAGGGAAGATGGTGCAACCTGGCATTGGTGAGGTGAACCAGCAACCTATGAAGCGACGCACGGTCCACAGACCTGACCCAACTGCCATGGTTAGGGCTCTTACACAATTGAAAACTTTAACATTTGACTTTACCATTTGACTTTACGTTTGCTTTTCGACATGTTGTTTCTTACGGAGCTTGACAAGATGGAATTGTCAAAGGTAAAGTCAAAGTCAAGCAGCCATTTTGCCGAGAATCTAACAGAGGTTATGTGGAAAGTGCCTTATTTTGTTGTAGGGCGATTTTAATCTCTGTATATTAAAAAAAGCTCGTCTTAAATTAAATGAATGGAAAACGAATATAATGTGAAGAGGAAATATATGAATTGACATATTTTAATAAATTAAACAAATAAGTTTTTTGTTTCGAAATAATCTTTTAATGTAAATTCTAAGCCTATTTTTAAAAAAAGGTACGTAAAATGCATTCCTGTATAGTATAATTATTTACATAACAAGATACATATTTTTACGAAGCTCGCAGAACCGATGTTCGATTGTCTGAACTCTGACTTTACAATATTGTATTGTGTATTGGTGGTTTCGTGAGAGGAAAGGAAACTTAAAGTCAAATGCTAAAGTTTTTTACTGTATAAGAAACTTTAGGCGGGAAACCCAAAATTTCGGGATATTGGCTTGTGCAAGGTAGGTTTTTACTGTCGGTGTTTTCGACCGCGTCGCGATGCCCTTATTACGTGTCGACAAACTCTACTCTGCCGTGCGAGAATACGAGTCGCCCCGTGTGCTTGCACTTACTGTACAGTCAGGCTCTCTACGGGAATTCCTATAGCATTGTACTCGTTTATCACCCCACGACATACTCTTCTCGTTTTTGTGTATTTTTTTTTTCTTAACCGAGAACGAAATATACGTTTCATCCTCCAAATTTACATTCCGTAAACGAGCGATGTTTTCATAAATTTATTCGAAGCTGGGCTATTTACATGACTTGTTAGTTTGAGAGATATGGCTGTTTTCTTATTGTCATTCGCCGTTTGAAAGCTAGAGAATTTTCAATTTACCGGTCGTTTAATAATTTTGTATCCGACTTTCACTGTGTGTTATTTCCTGTTTGTAAAAAGGCAGGAACTTATTGATAAAATATAAATATGTTGCTAACTTTTTACAACAAGCAGATAACGCCCAATTAAAATAACGCACAAAAATATTACACAACTCGTAAACTGTACATGTTGTATTATCATACACTGTCAGTAATTATGTTCTATGAATCCGAAATCATGACTCGAAAAGAAAGAATATGTGCAACAACTGGTGAAGCCGAGTGTTAGGGCGGTAGCATACATAACTCTGTATCTTTAACTGCTCTGTAGCATGTTTAAAATACGGATTTTCTGACAAAATTATTAAACGTGTACCCTATATGTTTTCCTACGAAAATAAAACACACTCCAGACGGAATGGTAATTTCAAGATATTATTTTGGGGCCCTCATACATAATTGAAAATGGGTATTATAGACTTCCGCTTCTTAATACATACTATATTCTATTTACGGTAAAGTGAGCACTTCTGAAAGCCCCCTTATTTGGACTAATACTCAATATAGTTTGTTACCTTTAATGCTAACTTCCGAGTGCTGTGGAATATACACACTGTGTTTATTATTTACATGGCAATATTTACTATAAAAAAAAAAAAGGTGGTTAAAGGATAACAAATGGCTGAAGGTAAAAAGTAACTATTGTCTCAAAAGTGCTCACTTTATCGTGAACAGCCTATGCCCAGGCATGAGCGAAACTACGTTATAGACTCTTCAAGGTAAATTGAGCGCTTTTGAGACCCTTGTTACTTTTTTACTATCAGCCCTTTTTTATCTTTCCACCACTTTTTAAAATAAATATTTGTCATGCAAGTAATTAACACAGTATATATATATGTATATATATATGTATGTATGTGTATATATATATATATATATATATATATATATATATATATATATATATATATATATATATATATATATGTGTGTGTGTGTGTGTGTGTGTGTGTGTGTGTGTGTGTGTATCCGGACTCGAAATTTAACGTCTAAGGCTACAATAAAATATATTTATTGACTATTATTCCATATGAAAGGACTTCAGAAAGTGCTCACTTTACCGTGAATGACCCTTTAGGAGCCTGCATTGAATCTCACTAAGACTTTCCACGAATAAAATGATTGGGTCGCCGCTTAAAGTGCCATAGTTATACGCAATACGACACGAGAACACTGCACGTCAGTTCAGAGTTTTGGCGAAGGGGCACTGGATGTGTGTGGTGGTCGTTATCGCTCCCGTGCTTCGAGGCCTTAAAACGCGAAAATAGCCGCAAATAACCGCCTTGAATATTTCACTGTGCAACCCTCTTTAAGTCTCCAGTGTATTGAAGTTATTTAGCTCGCCACGCGCAATCAGAAGTGAAAGAGCCACCTGGTGTTGGGACGGGGATCTAGCTCAAAAAACGCGGAGGAAGCACGTAATGTCTTCGTTTCTCTGTATTATTTCTCATGTTCATCACAGCGACGTGGCGAATGAGTCTGTTTTTATCAATGTCAGAAAAAGCGCACTAACGGAGTTATATTTACATGTCTGTGTCACCTTTAATAGAATACAATTACAGGTAGGTGGACGTTCTATTGAATTTTACCCCTACCTTGGGGTGACCGCATGCCAGATTGTTTATGAACTTACTGACCTAATTTTCCTGAGCATGCTGCCATGTCCGTAAAGCGCTAATATATGTAAACAAAAACTGACCTAGAACCAACATTCCTACACTACTTATCACGTACAGTATTTTATCGAAACACTAAAACTTAGTATACTGCTATTGCTACTTTCATTAAAATAAAGTGTTGTTATTAATTCATAGTAAAAGTGCGACATTTACAGCTCATAACTCGTGATGTCAGATGTTGATGTTGCATGCTCATGGATTACTAATTGTTGCTCGATGCAAGCGTTAACAAAATATGTTTTATTTTTACATAAACGTTTTATTATTATTTTTCACTCTGTAGGGATGTCCTAGCTAAATGCAATTTACTTTACATTATTTCTATGTGCGTGGAGTGAATTTCCGGAAATGAAATTGCGTCCATTGTCGGATGTGGACGCTCGTGTGTTGTTCGCCAATGTTCTCACCACAGGAACCTGCGTGACGACGTTTTTAGTAGGGTATGCGTTCAGTTCTTCTTCAAATACACGTTTCACTTCAAAATGAAAGGTTCCAACTGATAGCAGAGTGTTGAAACCATTGTAAATCATTCTGGCGGAACATTAAGTCTTTAAAAAACACACACACTGTTAAAGTCACGCTGTCTGCGTCAGCTATGAATTATTCAGATTAAAATAATTTATTTTCCTGTGGCAGATGCACGCATTTCTTTTTCATCCCTCTCTCCTGAAACTGCTCCTAGCTCAGCACCATGAGATTAAACTTAGCCCAGCTTAAATTATGGCCAGCCAACTGTACTTTTCAAAATAAGCAGGGCACTATCAAACGTAACTTTACGTCCAGTTAATATACGTGCAAAGTCTGTGGAACACGCGAGGTGTTGTATGACGCATTAGCTCACGTCAGGGCTCTGTAAAGACCAGATATAATCGCCCGACTTTTTTTTTTGTCAAGATTGCTTTCAAGCAACTTGGAGCGCAGCTTTCGGTTATCTTTCACTTTTCCATCGTGTGCTCCAGAAAAATCAACCCTAAATAAGGAAGTTACTGATAACTTATAAGACTTATTTTCTCTACATGGGCACAAATAAATTGTAGTGAAGTTCTCGAAAGCTTAGATGGTAGGTAGGCGTTGACGTCTCATTGACATCAATATCATTAGGGATTAAACCAGAAACATATGAAACAGTACAAAGACAATTAAAATACACGTGTGACTTACCCGGAATTCTAACTCAGAAAAACTCGTAAAATTGATCTAGCTTGCAATCAGCTGCATCATGGAAGTAGGAGTCGGAACATCAAGTTCGGATGTATTCTGTGTAGTATTTTAACAATAGGGTTCACTAACCTGAAATATTTACTCGGTCATTACTTTAGCAATAATTGTCTGAACCACTAAAACGCATAAGTTTACATGGCCTACCATAACGATACTTGTGTGAAAAATTTGATGGACATAGGTTGATTGGTCTCTGAGATATTGCACAAAAACAGTATTTTCTTAAATGGGGCTATCTTACAAAATTCCTTAAAAAGAGGCTCCGTACGCGATGTTAGTAAAAGATATCAGTATAAAAAGTTTGATTGAAATTGTGACATTATTAAATAAATACGATAGTATTTTTATGGCCGCCATTTTTAAAATCATTGCCTGACCCTATTTAAATCATGTAACTTGACATGGCCTTCTTTAGGTGTGCAGAATTTTGTGGAAATTAGTTAAATTGTTCCGCAAATAAGGCAGAATGTTCAGTTTACTCACCTGACACTACTTTGCAAAAAAAAATCCGGCAAAGCAGGATCTTTGTATGCATATCGGTTGATTGGTTTTCGAGATATGGCATAAAAACTCCACTGATCATGTGACGATCTTCATAAGTGGAGGGCAACAAGTTTATGTATTGTCACATTCGATTACTGTCATATATACAATATGCCAAGTTAAATTTAAATATGTTACATAGTTTCGTAGATATAGCACACTAAGATAAAATGTTTGTATATGCGTCATTCAGAAAATAAGAGAATTTACATACTTAAAACATGTAAATTAATATTGCCTCCACAGTACAACTTCTTCGCCAAATTTGAAAGAAATCAGTTGTTTGTTTCCCGAGAAATTGCATAAAAACTATATAATTTCATGTGGGACTATCTTACAAAATGGCGAAGAAAATGATGTTTTTCATAGACAATTTTGATGGATATAACTTATATTGTCAGCATACAAAGTAAAGTTGGAATTTGTTTTGCAGTTTCGTAGATTAAAATTCAGAGCAATAACGCCGCCATTTTGAAAATATGTATGTCTGGCCCTCTCAAAATGTATCTTTTACATAGCCTGCCATAGTGTTAATTGTTTGCAATTTGGTAGAAATCGGTTGTTTTTTTCGGAGATCACACAATTTCAATTTGTGAAGTGATAGGCCTACCATTTTACAAAATGGCCGACGAAAATGATTTTGTGTGTACACATTTGATTGTTGTAATAAATACATCCATCATAGAAAGTTTCGTTAGAATTAATTAAATGGTTTCGACTATATAACATGCAGTACAAAATAGCTATATGACCGCCATTTTGAAAATAAGTGTATGGCTTACTTTGAACATATTTGTACATATCAACTGCGGCGGTACTACTTGATTGCCAGATCTGGTAGAAATCTGTCAATTGTTTCTCGAAAAATTACACAAAAATTTGATTAATTCATGTTGCGCTATCTTAAAAAATGGAGGCGAAAAGGTGTTGTTATTAGGCTAACTTGATGATTATAATAGACACTGTCAGCATACAAATTTTGGTTGAAATTGGTTAAATGGTATGTTAATTATACCAAATAAACGTAAAATATTCGTGTGGCCGCCATCTTGCAAATAAGTACCTAATAAAGTTTACTTACTTACATTTACTTGGCTTATCGTTGTATTTTATATATGCCATATTTAGCGAAAATTGGTTGAGTAGTTGTGGAGAGATAATGTAAAATATTGCTTTGTACATACGGCGCTATCTTTCAAAATTGTGGACAAATGTGGTTGTTGTGTAGCTCATTTGGTGCTTGTAATACGTAGATCCTACCATTAGCAAATAATTTGGTTGACATTGCTCAAATGGTACGGTAGTTATACCAAATAAACCTAAAATATTAGTATAGCCGCTATTTTGAAAAAAAAATGTACCTGATAAATTTTATTTATATATATATTTACTTGGCCTATCATATTGTTACTTACTTGCCAAATTCGAAGAAAATTTGTTTAGTAGTTTCCGAGATATAACATTAAAGCTTTATTTTTTCATGTGGTGCTATCTTCCAAAATTGCAGACAAAAATGGTTGTTGTTCGACTCATATGATGCTTGTAATAGATTCTGTCAGCCTACGAAATTTGGTTGAGATTGTTTAAACAGTATATATGGTAGTTATACCAAATAAACCTAAAATATGTATGGCCGCTATTTTGAAAATAAATTTCTAATTAAGTTTCATTACTTACATTTACCTGGCCAATCAAATCATAGTATTACTTACCTTACGTGCCATATTTGTCGAAAATTGATTCAGTAGTTTTCGAGGTATGTCGTAAAAGCTTTATTTTTTTCATGTGGCGCTATCTTTTAAAATGACGGACCAACAACAATAGACACCTCTGAATTTAATGCTTACAACTTGCGCTGTCAGCATACAAAATGTTGTTAAAATCGTTTTAATGGTTTCCGAGATATGAAGTATGGCCCTAAATGTTTAAATGGTCGCCATTTTGAAAGTAAGTGCCCAGCGTGGTCAAAAATGATATAAGTCCGGTATCCTTACGTAGTAATACATGTGCACTTAGTTTGGTGAAATTTGTTTCTTGCGTTCAAAAAATGATGGTGGGAGGGAGGGGGGGGGGGTTACAACAAGCACGACACACACATTAACACATGTACCACACACAGGCACACATACAGGGAAGTGATCTCAGGAGCCTTTCTTTCCGACTAGAAGTAGACTAAAAAGTGTGTAATTCATAATGGTGCCTTTTTAATCTTTTGTCTGGTCTGAGACTGACGTTTAATTTTAGTTTCCTTTCATATTCATTCATAAAATACTTAACTTTCCAATGAAAATTCGTCACTTCTGGTTCGTGGCACGTTAAAAAAAAAGGAGAGGGGTATATATAAGAAACCTCAACCCTTTAAACCTACCATCCTGTATGGACTGCGTTGGAAAAACCCCTCCCCGTAAACACCCCAGGAAATGCCAGTATTTAAGTTTCTGTTTCGGACTGTGATTTGCATTGTTGCTTGTCGTTTGTAAATGTATATGCCATTTATATATAGGTTATTCACGGCAAAGTGAGCACTTATGAAAGCCTTCTCATTTGTAATATGGTCAATGTCAATAAATATTTTTATTTTAACCTTAGATGTTAACTTTCGATTGAGGTTGAAATATATACACTGTGTTTATTACGTATATGGTAATATTTATTTAAAGAGGCGATTAAAGGATAAAAAATGGCCGAAAGAAAAAAGTAACTAGGGCCTTAAAAGTGCTCATTTTACCGTGAACAGACTATAGCAGGATGTTACCTCAAATATATCAATAATTTACTTGTTATAAGTTGTTCACGCAGATTACTTTGTGCGGGGATAAGGCAGTTTTTATACTGTAAGAATAACATTCAGTTTCAGCTTTTCCTGTGTTATTTCCACTTATTTCTTTTCTAAGTATATCGAAAAAGAGTGTTTTAATTTCTGTTACTTGAAATTGTCGTCTTATGCACAGGTGAACGAATTATAATAATTGAATCAGCTTGACCAGCCCCATGTTTTGAACCACAGATATAAGAAGTTTATTATAATAATCTCGTCACCACCACTTGAACTGCCTTGTTAACTTCAGATTTTTACATCCTTGTATCCATAATTATCCAACCTTCCTTCTGTATTGCGGATATCCATATTTTAATTTCATACCTGCGAACCGTACTGGTTTATAGAATTTTTTGGAAACAAAATTAATATCGAATAATAGTCATGGATTGTATATGTCAATTTTATAGGCAAAAAGAAAGTATTAAATTTTGAAATGTAAAATACTAATGTCATACTTAAAAAGTATCACTAGAACTGGCTTTCTTTAGCTTTGAAGCCACATGTCTAACAAATCGAGTTATAACTACGTCCATGAATTGAAAGCGTTAAACTTAGGTTTTAATAGTTGAGTGAAACTTGTGTATAAAATATCATTATTAAGTAGCAAATCAAGTGAAAAATCTTTGCAAAGCCTTGAATGAAATAATGACATCTGGAGTTTGGAAAGTGTATTTATTCCTTGTGTAATTAGAGAGAAAATGTAAATATCCACGAACTAGAAACAATTTGCTGAAGAAAACTCACCATTCTCAACATATTAAGCAGTATTGGTAACCAATTCATGGTTCTTCTAATATTACGTGGGACAAGAACAGCAGAAAGGAGAAAATCTTACCACAAATTTACTAACGTACCGTTTTGTAACGTCCTGTAACGTGTTAAATATCGTGTGCCATAGATTTATCACTGAAAAATAATGGCGTTTGCTATGTTCACAAAAAAAAAATTTACGCGTTGTAAACGGAAAGAGAAATTTGGAACTCCATTTATTTTGAACTTGAAATGTTCCTTTTATGATGTCCGTGGGGAGACTTCACTCTGACACTTTGAGCAGTTTTTGAGAGAAACTTTTTTTTCCCTCCATTGAAGCTCTGTCACAGTTTTGCGGCCAAGGTAGGCGACCCCCTTAACGATTGCACTGCCGGACTACGGCTGCGTCACGACCCACCACAGACTTTGTTTGGTTAATTAAATCTCGGACCAGTCACGTGGAATACAGGACGCTAATTTCATTAGCCGACTGTGCCAGCAGGAACCGGCATCGATCGCAGTTTAAAGGAGGAGTTCCCTTTCTTTTTTTTCATCCCCTGCCCCTTGCCCTCTTGTTCATCCCTGCCTTGTCTTGATCTATGGCCACTCCCTTTCCCGCGACATCAGCAGGGTGGGTGCAGGAGAAAAAGTGGCTGGGGGCACTTGACCCGGATACATTGTAATGAGAATGTCTGAGAGATCTCGTGAGCTGGCAGACGTAACTTCACTCGCAGTCTTTGCGGGTGTGAAGGGAAGGGGGGGGGGGGGTTGTTATTACAACCGCAGTACTTCGTCGTCCTCGCAGAAGAAGCCCTCATTTTTTTGGGGAAAGCAGCGTGACTCCGCCGTTTTTGTCATGTCCCCGAGGAACGGGAGAAGGGCATCGCAAAACGTTTTATTCCCCTTACGTCTCATATTCATAGTCAAAGCTCATTTCATCCTTTTAAATGGCACTAATTTTTTCCCCAATTTTTTTGGACATCTCTGTGTGTCCCAAGCAGCGCAAAGAGTTAAACTCAAGAAACAGAAGGAAGAAATTGAAGAGGATGTCTTTGTCTTGCTCGGAACAAATAGCTTGCAGTAAGAACAACCTCTCAAGCTTGTGTCTCTCGGGTCTTCTGTTTTCAGCTGGTTGGAATTGTACTTGTTCCCGGTAATTACGTCACGACGTCCCGACGACGCGCTTTGTAAAGCGTTTGAAATCCCGTGCCCCCCCCCCCCTTTCTTAGTCTTCCTCGGGCTCTTTACCAGTGACAACTAGAGTATGGGCTGACGGTGGAGTGGATAGCACGGTACTGCCGCGGTGGGGCAAGAGAAAGGATCTTTCGGGAGACAACCCTGGTTTCCGTTTCCCCTCACACTGTGCTTCTTCAACCCCCTTATAGCCCCTCTCTCGCGGGGAAACAAGTGTTCTGGAAGGCATGCTGTAGACAGGAAGGGAATCATGCCCGGCCGAAAACCTCCAGCACGTCACAAAGGACTGCGAGATAACACGGAGCCCTCTTTTCCGCGAATACGAGGCGCATCGCAATTATCCTGCGTCCATTGTCGCGACTGAGCCACCCAGGTGCTTTTTCCCGCCTGCTGGGCTGGAATGGTATCTCTTTCTTTAACGAGCCATGATCGGGTTGCCTTACACAAACATCTGCCTATACGTTTGATGTCTGCCTGGAGCACAGCGGAAATAGTCTTTCGTCTGCACCCTATTATTGTCGGTTGGTATTTCAGGGATTTTTTTTTTGTTTTAAAGACAGATTTGCGGTATATTTTAACGTATAAATTCATTAGTTTTGTTGCAGGACTGTTACGGAGCCTGTCAAAATATAACCGGATCGCAGGTTCGAATCCAGCCTTGACCACAGACGTTCGATGTTAAGTTAAAGGTACCAAGCGGAAAATCGCATCAAAATAATAAAAAGGGATATGTGTTTGCTTACAGCATGACCGATGTCACCAAATGCCTTATGTTCGGATCGTGAGGAAGATCCGAGTTCGAACCGCTGTTAATATGCCGTCTTCAGGTGTTATTATGGGTCAGCGAATTGGCCCTCAATTAATCTGCCGTCACAAAAGTTATGACGTGAATAAAAACTTGCACTTGACCAAACTAAATAAATACAGTGTAGAGCTGGTTAGCAAAATGGTCGATCAAGAAATACATTTGTGTACAGATAGTTCCACTGGCTGTACATCACTGACGAAGTTTTCATTCAGAGAATTCTTGTAAGGAGTGGCATATTCCAACAATAAAAATTGAGTAGATATAGGCTTGTACAAAACACTGCGTGGTAAGAACGTGACTGCTCTTTCAAGTATTACTTCCAAGGGAAAGTGCTGTGTTTTTTTTTTTCTGGTTTCTCTTCTGTTAGTCGCTAGCCGATAAAACGGTATGTTACCAATGTTTTCACACATTTTTCTGTCATGGTGCCAACAAACATCGAGAGTTGAATTCGCACTCTGCTTCGGTTTGTAGTAGCCACGATTTCCGATACGTTGCGGCTTATGGCGTAAAATAACAACAACAACAAAATAATGCTAATTTTTTTATGCGTTGTTATGTCGTCAGTGCTGGCAAAACGTCCACTCGCTTTTCTCACTCTCGCGCGTCAAGTCGTTTCTAAACCTAACGTAATGATGCCTTCCCGCCTCCCCCTCTAGGCTCAATAGCCACCAGGAAATGGTGCAAACCGACGCGGAAATTAAAGTTTTTATTTGCGGAGTTTCTCATTAACGCTCGCGATGTGTTCGCGTCCCGCGAGTCGCTGAAATGCGCGTGTCTGAATGATGCTCGATAGTGTTTGGTTTTGTCCGCGGTATTATTTTCCTTCGATGAGTGATGATGTGGACGATGCGTCCCTACGCGGATGTTTTTGTCGCCTCCATCTCTGTTCCATTCATTTCATTTCAGCGATATAATTTCTTTCCTTCGATAGCTTGGTTATCGGAACAAGCGAATTGACTTTTAGGACGATTTCAGAGGTAGCCTATTTGTGGTGCACCGAAGGCTCCGTGAAAAATATAATCTGATTAATAATTTTTTTGTTGGGCAGTGAAGAAACGCGTAAAGAAATTTACATATCCCATTTTACTTCGTGAAGATGTGCTAAAAGTTTAATTGAAAATTCTAATAATGATCATAACAAATAAACTAAAGAGGACTTTCGAATTAATCGTCAATTATAGCTGATGTTTGTTTTATGCAAGCAATTTTATTTTATTCGCTTGCTGTCGCACTTGCCTTTATTTTATGCACGTCGTCAATCAAACATTTACAGACTCTGATAATGATTTGGGACGGAGAAAAAAATAATTTTGGGAATTACTTAGTTTAACAACTTGAAGAAAAGTTACTTTCGCGCCGCCAAAGAGAGAGGGGGAAAAAAAACGATCTCTGAAGCGGATGTCCGGAAATACCTCGTTAGTGTACCGAGACACAGTCGACATTTTCTAGGTAACTTTTAATTACTATGGACGAGGAAGGCGCAGTTTATTTCTGGAAATTCTTGTTCAGTTTCGAGATGTAGTGAGTTCCTAGGATGCATAAGAACTATTTCTCACTAGGCATTACCAACACACACTATTTTTTCCCCTTTTTAATTTGCATTAATTACAAATTAAATATTATAATGTCTATGTAAAATTCAAGTGAAAATTAAATTTTACCAAAAATATATTTTTATTTTAACAAAAATATAAAACGCTGGTGATATGTGATATATTTATAGGAAATAACGTAACCGTCATACATGGTGTGAATTTTGGAAGTTTTGTTCCAAAAAGTGTAAAGAAACCGCGAATAGACTACAAGATCATAACTCACACTTTCAATTTAGTATTGTGCTAGATGTAAGCTTATAACTTAATGAACTACTGGACAATAATTCCTTATGTTATCGTTCCTTTTTATTTAAAATAGGAACCCTGATCGAAAGTAAAGTAGACTGATAACCCGCTAGAATAGAATTTAGCGAGACATTGGTGGCAGTTGCACAGAGCGTGCACTGAATTTTGCGCTCTCAACCGCGAGGTTCCGAGTGCGAGTCTTGTTATACCATGGAGGTGTGCTCTTTCTCTTACGTAAGTTAAAATTAGTTTAGCATGTAATCGATCGTCTTACTCCCCATAGCCTGTCAGTATGAAGTTAAGGACATTGCTAACAATTTTTTATAAAAGCATTAATACAATCGCATTTGCACGATACAAAAAACAAAGACTGTCTCATAAAACGAGAGACAGGAAAGTATAATTGCCCATATCCGTTCGGGAAAGCACGTCTATTGTGTATCATACGCGACCGGTTGCGCGCTCGAAAACTTCATTGCTATTTTCAGTGAGTTAAAAATTGACTCTTTGATAGTTCTTTCAAGTTGCTGCACATTTGTACTGCGTTCACATCAGAGCACTAACACAACTCTTCTGTACATAATAGACGTCATATATGCAGCTATGTATAAACCACAATTAACATTATTAATGTTATTAGACTATTCGAAAACTTCTGACACCGTAAATCATACAAGGTTGTTTGAAAAAATTATGTAGGGTCGGACTAACTACGTCTGCCTTAAAGTGGTTTAGAACCTATACAAATAATCGTTCCCAAATTTGTAGAAGTATATACATGTGAAGGAATAAAGAGCTCGGCTGGTAAAATGACTAAGATTGGAGTACCACAATGATCTATCTTAGGACCGATTTCATTTTGTGTGTGTGTGTATATACACACACACATACACACGAGAGATCTTCCACTGTGTTTAAGGTATCTAAAATGTCACCAATTTGCAGATGAAACGCAACTGTATATACGTATTCTCCAAATGACGTATCACAGATAGTGCAAAAATAATCGAGGACCTTGAGAGAATTAACAAGTTATGTACTTCAAACAGTCTTTAAATGAACCCATACTAAAGCTCTTACATGAAAATTGGAACCGCGTAGATCGTTAGAACATTACAAGTTCATCCAGCAATCAAAATAATTAATGATGTAATTCCAGAGGTCATCATGGCCTTTAGGTATACAACTAGATTCAAATTTAAACTTGACTAAACATATTTCAAGGTTGGTACAAACAAACTACTATCGGCTAGAGTACCTCCAAAAATTTAAACATGTTCTTCCGACAAAATTAAAGCTTAAGAAGAGTGAATTTGTTAAATCCATCTTCCTTCAATTATTGCTCCGGTCTATTTATAGGAGTTCAAAAATCTATCCAGTACAGAATACAGAAACTACAGAACTACAATATGAAGAGAAGACGGCGCATAATGGAATAATAGTAATGCTCTGGCTGGTTGGCCATGAAAAACAGAAAACTGCTCCAACTTGCCAGACAGGTCGATAAAATTGTTCAGCACAAGCAACCTATATAACTACTTAAGAAACTAATAGACCTAACACCTAACCACGGACCGTTCACTCTTCACAAAACTAAATTAAGGGTCCCCATCCAAAATAGTTCTTTAAAGTCATAGCGAGAAAACTGTGGAATGACTGGCCGCCATGAATAAAATCCTATACCTATATTCTACGAAAGTTTGTAAGTACACTAAAATACACTAAAAACTCAATTGTGAAAGAGTTACATTTTTGGAAATATTTATGCCATAGTCGCAGGTTAAGCACATTAGTTTAAATTAACTCTAAAATCTTGTTCCACCACCCCCCCCCCCCCCATATGCTTTTGTTATTTTTCGGCGTAGGTTACACATTTATAATATCCTCAAATTAATTACATTAGTTTATATTAGCTTGTTATTATTATTTTCCTTCCGTTAGAATGTAATGTATATATTTAGATTAATTTTTGAAAACCGACCTATGGCTGAACTGTACTTGGATAGATAAATAAATAAAGTGTACAGAAAAATGCCGCCTCTGAAGAGTTACCCGCTGGAAGCCAGGGCAAATGCCGCCTCTGAAGAGTTACCCGCTGGAAGCCAGGGCAAATGCCGCCTCTGAAGAGTTACCCGCTGGAAGCCAGGGCAAATGCCGCCTCTGAAGTGTTGCCCGCTGGAAGCCAGGGCAAATGCCGCCTCTGAAGAGTTACCCGCTGGAAGCCAGGGCAAATGCCGCCTCTGAAGAGTTACCCGCTGGAAGTCAGGGCAAATGACCGATTTTGTAGAATTTAGTCATTGATTAGTTAATACTTTTTACTTTTTAAGAATAAAATTTAATCGATTGGGAATATTTTACACTGTCTCAGTAGGAGTGCGCTTCCATATTCGGAATACGAGTCAGGTGTGCTAACCTTGTGACCAAATACGGAAAGATAGATCTAGAGGAGTGCAGATTTTGACCCTATAATGTTTGTCTTTTACACTATTAGCCTCCATACTTACGCATTCAGTTAAATGTAATCGTCAGTTAATACCACTGTTGAGAGATACTCATGTAACGATCCTAGTGTCAGTTCTGTGGTAATACGGCTAAATGTGTGTGGCAAAGGACGAATCAATACTGTAACCTCACACGCTATTGTCTGAACCAGCAGGTCAATTACGCAGGATGCGTGTTCCATTGTCGGTGCTTGTCATAACGGCGATATTGGCGACCAAACAGTGACAGTGCAATTAACTACAAGCTGGTGTCACTGATATTGCAGCATCGAACCTGTGATGTAGGAGGGTCTTAGTAGCCTCAGACCTTCTGTTTGTAATATACTTTTAAGATCTTATAGCAGTTAAAAAGAAAAAAAATAGTTATTGTTTACGTTTACAGAGCTGTATTTTCCGTCTAGCTATGTGTGCCGCCCAAACTTCTTTCAAAATACAAGTGGCTTGACTGCTTCTGACTTTTAATAGTACGTCTAAAATGATATTACGTGTAAAAACAATATGGCCAATACAAAACTTTATACTAGGGCTATCACTTTTACGGAAACACATTCCTTAGCGTTTTTCATTATACGCTTTCTAGATAACCCTTTCATGGGGCAATCAGGCATGGATTGTAGAACCACGGACATTATTAGAAGTACAATATGCGTAATGAAACAGCTGTGCCGAACAGCTGGCTGTACAACAAAATGAGATCATTAAAGCAACAACGATGTGTTGGAAGGAGTTGAAAATTCATAATTTTACTTACTACGTTTGCAATTGTAAAGGGAATTGGAAACATCGTGCCTAAGGTGGGAGCCTGAAGAACAGAGCCACTTCTTCGCCACCACGCAACAGGAAGAAAATTCGTAGCATTTTTTATGACGTGTTGCAGGGTAAGATGGCGCTTGCTCAGTGCTGTAGTCACTCGGCGCATGCACCAGGAACCAGTGACCTGAGTGGAGCCGGGAGAAACTGAATGCACTGCGGCCACTCACGAGAGAGCGGCGAGGCACCCATTACTAGCGATAGGAACATTTCAGGACAAGATCGACGTCAAACACGTGTACACTGAAGTTGACTTTGTAATTGGATTGCAGTTTATTAGGCACTCCCTGGACGACTCAGAGCGAACAGCTGACTTGCAAAGAAACAAGTAGCGAGTGCCATACTGCCAGGTGTGACGTAACACTGGCTACTCTATGGGGCAGCAGCCAACTAACAAAAAAATTAAGGCTCGAGTATACACGTCATGTGTAAACTAGCAAACGATTAGATATAGCACAGAGCAAAACTTCACCACACACCACTGGTATAAGTTTCGATCAAACGTCTGAAGTAGCTGGTATGCCCGAAGTCTATCCTTTGTAAATGTGAACTGACGCTTAAGTACGTTATGTGTATAGTCTGTTCACGATTTCTTCATACTTTTTAAATCAAACATTTGAAAAATCACCCCATGTATGACATGTTTGGTTGTTTGCTAGACATACCACGTGTCATAAGCGTTTTATAGTTATCTTGACATAAAAGTACCTCTTTTTTAATTAAGTTGAACTCTTTACTTATATTTTATCTATAAATTATAGCATTTAATCAATAGTTAATATGAATAAAACAGTGAGAAAACATGTGTGTTGGCAGCGTCTAGTAAGAAATAGTTCTATGTAAAATAATATTACAACTGAGTGTGCACGAATTCGGTGCGTTGTCACTTTGGGTCAATTTTAAAGGTTTAGTTCAGTTTGGTTTGCAAATATTTTATAACAGCCTCTTTCCGGCTTAGACTTACTACAGACGATGCCCAAAAAAACCAGACCATAAAAAATTCTCTTAACCGGTAGGTAGTTGACAGCATCGACAGCGAGGTCATTAGAGACGGTGCAAGTTGCACAGGGAAGAGGGATTGGTGAAGGATTGGGAGTGATTTCGGGAAAACAAAATCAGGATAGCTGGACTGGGAATCGAACCCGGGTCCTTCCGAATGCGAGTCCACTGCGCTAACTCGCTCGGTTTCACTTAACCGGACGCATTTGGCTAGCATACACTAACTATTCTTTTGGTGCTTTGGAGAATGTAAAATTGGGACGAAAGAGTTTCGTTCTTTTCCGAGATTAAAACTATTCTTGTCATGGTGGCGCTACTAGAAACGTTATTTAGAGTTAGTTGAGAGATCTGGGCGGCTCCAACAACGAAGTCTGGAGAGCCGATGAGGGTGAAATGAGATGAGAATAGAGCAGCGCCGGATTGCAAGG
Source organism: Dryococelus australis (assembly GCA_029891345.1). Classification (NCBI taxonomy): domain Eukaryota; kingdom Metazoa; phylum Arthropoda; class Insecta; order Phasmatodea; family Phasmatidae; genus Dryococelus; species Dryococelus australis. The sequence goes on along the minus strand of CM056996.1, from coordinate 112,412,522 downwards.
GCGGGGGAAGCGGGAGATCCCCGATAAAACCCGCCGACCAGCGGCATCGTCCGGCACGATTCCCACTTGCGAAAATACGGAAGTGACCCGGCCGAGGATTGAACCCGGTTCGCCTTGGTGGGAGGCGAGCAGGCTAACCGCTCGGCCATCGCGGCCACCCTTGTTTCGAAGGTTATTAACTCTGATCTTGTGATTGCGATGAGATGTTTCTTCATTCCGAGTGCAGGACGTGCTCTTACCTAGTGCACGTAATAATGACGACGGCTAGGATGTGAGCCAGTTCTCGTAGGTACTAAAGATGGACTTTACAAAAAAATTACGACAATAGCTCCACAAAATTGACACTGAATAGACCTACGCGTTTTACACAGGTGGGTTGTGTTACTTTTATTATCATATTCCCTCAAATAAACACAAATAAAACAGCTTTTGAGGAATAAAACAAAACGTTAATTGCCGATATCTTCGCTGTAGTTAATCTCATCCCAGGTATTAAGTGTTCCTCAAACTACTATATCTATATTTTCAGCTGATGTATACAGTTCTTAGATTTTAAAAAGAAAGTGTGGATATAGTTATCGTGACGTCAGAATAATAAATGTATGTTCCGGACACTAAACATAAGACACAATAAAATAAGCAAGCTATTTTTTATATATATATATATATTTTTTTTTTCGTTTCTAAACACTATAGTTGGGTCTTTCTATTCCAGAGATAATAAAAATTATTACAAATGGACCATTAAAAAATTTATTTAAAAAAACTTGCATTTCCGTAGGTCCGCCCAGCACCATACCCAGCAGACGACTTACTCCCTTACCGCCACTCCCGTCATCAATGCTCATTATATCGTATGCCACCATCTTGGTGTTTTCGCTCCTCATTTGTTTATACGTTATTGGAGGCTGCCATCTTGGATTTAATATGTTTTCATCACCTAGGTGACACTAGTGCATTAAATTACCCACCAGACGACAGCCATATTTGTGTTTATCTTTTTAAAGTATAGGTTGCGCTGTCCTCACCCTCCATGTTGAATTATATTTTCAACAGATATATGATGTTAATTTCACAATTTCACTGCCAAGCGGGCTGTCGACACTTGTAGTATAGTGTTTAAAAACAAAAAAAAATTATAAAAAATAGTTTTCTTATTTTACTGTTTCTTATGTTTTGTGTACTTAACATACCTTTTATTATTCTGACGTCACCAGCTTGCTAGCTTTAGGCCTACTGTGACCATACTGTACGTTCTCTGGCATTTCTTAAGTTAAAAAATTGTTCTGTGAGGACTGAAACGTGGTTTAGAATCCGGAAATATAACCTTCTTTCACAACATTACGTCCTATTTCTAAACAATGTAGTTAATTTATCACATACATCAAGGATGGCGTGCGCACTGCCATCACCTTCATTACAGTTTTGTTGTTCTTGTGACTGTGATAACTCAGTAAAACGTGCACACAACATATGATATAGGCCCACTGTTGCTTCGAAGATCAAGACTGCGCGATACGGGACACGTTCTTACCTTCGAAATTTTACACATCTTATTTCAGGTTTCACAAAGCAATGGGAATTGAATTAATCAAGTACCATATTGGTATCTACTGGTGGCAGATTGTCCGACTGCTTTTTCACGAAGTTGCCTTCCATTTTAGTGCTGCGTGTTTACAACGAGCCGGGGCCAGCCGCCGGCGTATGACTAGTGACGTCAAACCAATGAGAGAGCGTTCCGCACTCACGTGACAGCGGCCACGAAAGTTGCTGTTTTAAAACTAAAATGACTTTGTCAAACACAGATTTTCATGCAACAAACGGCGCATTTTTATTTCCACGCACATACAGAAATGTGTTCGTATAATTTTCAACAACTATTTGCGAAATTTGCATGTTGCCTGTTCTTTTTCCGTGAAATTAGCGTTGCGCCTGTTTTTGGTAGCGAATAAATCTTGTAGCAAATTTCCTATACACAGGACGTGATAAAGTACTTGTAATTGGTTGCCGACGTTCGAGTTTTTTCACCTCCCCCCTCCCTCTCAATGTTCAGATGTTTTACAAAACACAAATATGCTAGTGTGCAGTGTTTTCTTTGTCGCTCGAAGCGAATCCGACCAGTGTGCCGGTGCCGGCATAATAGGTAGCGTATCCGGTTGCTGGAATGCGTATTTAGCAGGTAGCCAGCGTGCTGTGAAATTCGTCCGTGCGTTCCTGAAATTCTTTAGCTGTTCACCCGGAAATGGTTTTTATTTTTTCCGCCGTCAGATCTCGAGGGCTTGAATAACAATTCTAACACCGCGTTAACATTTGTCGTTTACGAAGGCTGGGTGCCTATCACATATCCAGTACCGTCTACCGGATGGCAGCTGCGAAATTTCAATATGAAATCCCATATTTAGCAAATTTCGCCGTCGTCCGTTAATTTTAAACGTAGGCATTTCGAACAAAATGTATTCTTCGCAATTTTTTTTTACTGGAAAAGTCCCTACACCGGAGATGTTTTCGTACCGCGTACAGCCTGGCTGCAAGGAATTTTTAAAATTTATGTTTTACAAAAAAGTACTTAGTGACTATCTATATTGAAAAATTTACTCTCTTCGGGATCTTCCCCTAGAAAAATTCTGAAGGAATAAATTTCGTTTGAAACGCCTATCTTTAAAATTTACGCAATTAGCTGAAATTTCCTTAACATGGGGTTTCCTATTAAAATTTCGTAGCTGCCAGCCGATAGGCAGTGCCCTTAAGACGGATCAGTCTCCGCTATCGTGTATTTTCGGAATTTCTGCCGTAAATTGCATTACAGGTTTAGTATTTTATTTTCGGCTTCAACAAAGTGTAGGACATTACATTTCACATGGTCTACTACATCTATTCCTAGATTACTGTTCCAGGACCATTTCTGTAAGCGAAAGCAAGAAAATATGATTTATTTCTTGCCCTCAATCACTAGTAGAACAAGAATCAATTCTATATATTGAGATGTAATAGTTTGATCAAACTTAAGGAGCTATTATTTATGTCATGTCATGCGAGAAATCTCATTATACCTATATGTCATCAATCGTACCACTTATCTTTTGAATACACACATTCACTATTTGTGGTATAACGATGCGTAGCAGGTCTTATCGGATGTACAAGCAGGAGATTCGGGAATGAATTGTTTTGGGGGGGGGGGGGGAGTTATTTGGCACACCAACGTTTCTGATGCTGTTCGCTAGGTCGTCTCGTGCAGCCCTGTATGAGTGGCGACATCTAGTGTCCTTGCCAGGAATCGATATTCGATTGACATGGACTGCCTGTGATTGTATTCCGTTTTATAATTATTCTTGGTGTGTAGCAAAAGTTGGAACATGAGTTGGTCTGTTGAAATTGATTTATTAATACCGAAGCAGTTATTCTCATGAAGAATAAGTAGGGATAGGAAAATTTCGCGAGTTCAATGACCTGTAGGCTAGTCTCCTCAGTCCTTTGCATACGGGAGCCTCAGCTGTGTGTTCATTGGCTGTTGCCCCACACCTGGCAGTTATGTGATTCGCAGGGTGTTTCCTTACAAGTCTGCTATTGGCTCAGAGGCATGCAGGGCGGGTCTAATAAACTGTGATCCAATTGCGAAGGTGACTTCACTGTATACGTGTTTGACGTCTATCTTGTCCCGCATTGGATTCGCGAAATTTCCCTATCCCTAAGAATAAGTTTGTCTATTTTATTCTAATATCAATACTTGTGGTTAAAAGCTGCTATATATATATATATCAAATACAAGAGGCCGTCTCAGAAAACCTGTAAGTGATCTAAATTTGTTTTGGTTTGCTAGTTTCGGTAAGGCTTATTTCACAATTCCAATTTCTACAGAATTCTGTAAATACAAAATCACTTCCAATATTGGTTACAAAATGTATCGTTCCTACTTTGGAATTATCGTTCACGAACCTAAAGCTAGTTGTGCATCAAATTACCAACTCATCAAGTACACTGATCAATTAAATCATTATTCAATACTCGTTACTTTGCGGGGTATTCGTGAGGCTGTACCATCACAGTTGATCTCAGTAGCATTCTAAAATTTCATGTACTAATTTTCTGCTTAAAATAAACATTTCAAACCGGTTATTTTATGTAGCACTTGTTCATTACAAGTTATGCAGCCAGTACAATGGCGTGTGGCGAACTGTTGCAAGGTAAGCCATTGCTTGCTCACTGCTGTACGCTTCATTCTCGGTGCACACAGTAGAAACCAATAACCGCTGTTCAGTAGAATGTATTCCGACCACTCACAAGCGAGCAGCAAGGGGCTCATTACACACGTCCTGTGGCGTCCTCTGCTGAGCTACGTTTCAGTGGGGGAAGTGTGAACTAGCAAGCAACAGAGTACAGCACAGAGCTAACGTCAGCTTACTTTGCAACAGTTCACCATACGCCACTGAGACAGTGACAAACCAGTAATTAATTTGCAATGAAAATTTAAAAAAAAACTAAAGTATACGTAGAGACCTGCAAAACTCGCGTTATTATTTGGGGACACGTTAAACTTTAAACACATGTACCTTGCCTATACGTTTCTGCGTTAATAAATGAACGCTTCACAGTTGCGACCCCAACCACGCGCAGTTCAGTCAGAAATGGCGTGGTTTCACATCTATCGAGCAGCCAATGGAGAAACGACGCCTGATCCAGAACACACAGTAGTGTGAAGTTTGGTCTGATGCCCAATAAGAACGCGAGTTTTGTATGTCTCTACAGATGAGTATCGCGGTCGGCCGCAAATAATTGAGTCCTCTTAGTTTCGAAAAATCCTCGCGTGGTTCCTGCTGAAGGTTGGGACTACGATAACTTCACGTTATACGTAGCACGCACCGCGCTAAACTTTCACGTGTTCTTAAAACGTGGTCTCGTCATGCTTCACGTGTACTGAATGAAAACGTCGGGATGGGTATTGTGGCTTTTTAGATTGAAAACACTGAATATTCAGGTTATACGGGCGTATTTTTGTCTCAAGTTTGAAGTAAAGCAACTGCCTATGGAGCACTGCACCCGACTATACAAAGTGAAGAACTCGTAAAAAAGTGGCACAAACACCATGAAAATTGTCAGAAAGTGTGACTTATGCTGTGTATGAAAGAAGAATTTATATATTTTGCAAAATTATAAAATATTTTACTAAAATATACTTTTTATATGTAAAAAATAATCAATCGTAATTGTTAGTATTTTAAACAAAAATTTAAGCGTAATTCCATTCTGGATGCTTCAGAAAGCAAAATTTGCAAGAACATCTTCGTCATGGAATATTGCCATAATGTTTAATATGATTGTGTGTAAGAAAATGGCAATAATAATGTAGGAAATAATTTTTATAATTGATTTTATCTGCGTCCATTTGTCACAAACATTTATGGCTGAAACTCATGTAAATAAAGTTAATTATAAAATTGATATGATACATTATTGCTATAATTTTATTACATATTATCACATCACATATTATGATGATCTTTCTTGAAGATTTTCTTGAAGAAGATTTTTTTTGTAAATTCTGCTTTCCGAAGCAACCGAAACAGAAATGCGCTTAAATTTGTTAAAAATGCAGCCGCTATCAATCGATTACTTTTCTACTTTTAAAAAGTATATATTAGTGAAATATTTTTTAATGTTGCAAAATATATACATTCTTCTTTCATATACAGCATAAATCGAACTTTTCTGACAATTTTCATGGTGCCTGTACTACTTTTTTTAATGAGTTCTTCACATTGTACAGTCAGGTGCAGTGCTCCATAGGCAGTTGCTTTACTTCAAGCTTAACATTTATGAGGCTAGAACAAGTTGCGAAAGTATGGTGTTCGTAATTTACGCAAACTTTGAGAACAACTAGAAGTTCGCCATAACCTCCAGAGCAAAATGTCTCCGGGAGATGTAGAAATGTTTTCGTGTATATGAATGGTAATATATCGTACGTAATAAACTTTGATTTTCTGAGAAAATTAAATAGTGTTCCATGACGTACGCCTACTAAAAATTGCAAACTTTATAGAAAACATTCTGCTTTTCATGCAAACATTTTCACATCTCTGAGAAACATAATTAATGAACTGTGGCAATGCAAAGCTCCCTAAATATTTACAAATAAAAAAAAAATCCTAGACTATCTTTATTACTCTTGCGCCCTCATTTCCGGGAGAAAATTATATATATGAGCAAATGACATCACGAAAATGAGGGAAAAAAAAAAAAAAAACATGAAAAGCAACGCGAACACACAAGGCCATAGCCAGAAAGTTGTTTCGGCGGGGGATTGCAGATGCAGAATTTTACTTATTCAATTTTTGGTTTAAGTTTTTTATTCGACAAAGTTGACCAAATATCCCCTTATCGGAAGATGCCACCCTTTTCCGCCTAAAAATAATTGTTACAAGGAAGAGAGGTAACACGACATTAACAATATGAAAGCAAATTTCAATCTACATTTTAAGCTACATATAAACATGGTTGTGACACTGTCATAATTATTGGTACATACATACATACATAATTACATGTCACTATGAATCATAACACATACAGTATATTTATAACTTTTCGTTAATGTAAATGTCTTCGTTATTTACAACATAACATATTTAACAGTATGATAGCTAATACGGAGAATAAACCAGTGAATATCATAGCTATAGGGAATGGAGTAACAGTTTAGTTTAAACAATGGGAAGTAATCAACAACTTTAGTATGTCACAAACTGTATCTTAGTTTCACTTTTAGTTCTTAAATTGTTTTACAGTTTGATAATGTAAATACTTGTACTGCAAGAGTAACTGCTATAACAACTTGAGGTGAATCTAAATTTGTCATTCTTAAAACACCAAATAAAGAGCAATATTTTAAACTTCTTTCTCTTTGATGAGAAGGCCGCAGCCACGACAGGTGCACATTTTATTGCATTAACTGAATGGACAAAGCAGCTTATCACAAATATGCTCTGTCACTCTTTAGCAAGGTCAACCCACATGGATGATTAATCTAAAGCACTCACAAGAAATCAAATACAGAACTCTCGATACAGAACTCATTACCTTTAACATTTGTGGAACTACTATAACAGTAAATTTAATCTTCGAGCCTTCTTAGATGCAAACAAGTTTATAACTTCCTCCGTGTTGATGTTGATCCGCCGATGGATTGATATTAATGCCAAGCCAGTCAATCTTTCCTGGCTGGGGGAGTTTCGACTTTCGAAGATATCTTTTTAGACGTTTCATTGTCGAAAATGTATTTTCAGGAGTAGAAGTCGAAACTGGTAGTGTAGCCAAAATATTTAAAAGTTTATGGATATTTGGAAAGAGATCCTTATTACACTCTCTAAGGGTTTAGATTGAACAAATCGGACGATCACTCTCAGGCTGCGAGACTTGAAATTCGGCTTCTAAAGAGTCCCAATCTAAAAACTTCTGATAAAGTTAAATGTGATCTTCCTTGAAATTACATTCCTGTTTGCTGCATACAGAGGGACTCAAAGTAGAGGGCTGTGAATGTAGATTTATGAGTTTTGAACCTTGATTCCAGCTGATCAATAAAGTCATCTAATAGAGGAATCATGATAGTTATCCTAAAATAGGTTTCTAGATCTCCTGCATTAACATTTGCTCGGTGTTTCTGTCGTGACACAATTCTTGGAACCGTTATTTCCTCATCTACAGCTCTAAGCAAATCTTGTGCAGCTTTGAAAATCTTTCCAAATTTTTGAGTCCACGTTTGTGCGAATGTCTTTAAATGTGTCAATAATTAGCTCAACATGCTGTAAGGCAGCTACGAAGTCGCACGCAGGAGAATGCAATAACCGGCAAAAGGTCTGTGAATGAAAATTGCACATTCACGCAACATAAACATATGACAAAATGATTGGCTACAATTGCCCTTACAAAAGTCGTAGCTTTTGATGAAGTTTCTGAGTCCATACCAGTACTTAGTTCCTCCAGTGTATCAACAATTGCTTTGAAAATTTCCTTAAATCTTATCAGTCCATCGTGGTTTTCAACCGAACGGGTTTCGCACATTGCTTTTAAGGCTTCTCCATTTGGTGGGAAGTTTTTTTTCTAATGTGTTCCTTCAAGCAAGCTGTACGCGTAGTCGATGACCTGAGGCTGACAAATTGGTCATAAGGCTCGTGCCACCGTGAGATAGTACAAACATACAATCATTTTAGTATGAGCACAGTTGAGACATGACACTTAATAACTTCTTAAATTAATGACTTAAGTATTTCACGAAAAATTTCGGGGGGGGGGGGGGGGGGGCTCAAACCCTGGTGTTCCCCCCACTGGCTACGGCCTTGCGAACACAACATCGTCCTTGCTGTGATAGGCCAGCGAGGTCACGTGGTGCTGAGTCACGTATCACTTACTAAGCTAGATATTGACAAGCATTGCCATCACGTGAACGTTACGTGAAACGATCGTGAGGAGGCTCCTTGAAACATCTTAGTCAGGTGCAGCCAGCTTACGTGAACGTGTTACTCGTTATGTGTTCCGTAAAACGTTAAGTCAATGTAATCCCAGCCTAAGGCAGAGTCACATATTCGGATGAGAGTGTCTGGCGCTAATCGGAACCGGTTGTCCTATCCTAGGGACTGACCTGTCGCTCCAGCCAACCTGGCTATGTCACTTTTGTTCACAGTATGATTGCGACAGAATATAGTTCTGGTAGTATTTTGCGCTTTCTAATGCTTATGTATATGGGTTTTTAAGTTCGAATTTTATTTATTTTGGTTAAGTATCAGAATAAAAACGCATATCAAGTAACGAGTTAGTGTCACAAGACGCCTGCGGAGCGTATCTGAGTTCGTGATAGATGGATGTCTTAATAAAAATAAAATAACTAAATTTGATTTTAATTAATTCACACAGGTATTATTTACAACATTTATCTATCTCAAGTATTACCCTTTTTATTTCTTAGTGAGCGCAATACTTAATGTTTACTTTAACTGTAAGTTACGTGGGTATTAATGCCTCTGTTTGGTTATAGTAAATTAGTTATAACTCATACTCACCATTAACACACTTTGTGTCTGTTGCCATCACGTGAAATTTCTTTCACTCGCACTTCCAGTCCAGTAGTCCAGTCTGCCAGTTGCACTCTTCGCTGCACCGATGCTCACAGTCGCAGACTTTACTCCCGCTAGTCACTTCTCTCGCCGCTCGTTTCTCTCCTCGCTCGTCGTCGATCGCTAAATTTCCAGCCACTCATCCGCTTATCAACTCCCGGCTTGGAGGCCCGTCGCACTGTTAATACTATGCTGGCCTCGACCTGGAAAGTTCGACGCACCCCGAGCCATGCTGAGAGAAACTAGAGCAGTAAACCATACTAGAAAATTCTTCAGATAAGCTCAGATATCCAATACAACCAAGGTCACAAGCGCGCGTCGCAAAAAGGGTATCACGGCGCCATGCAGAGGTTTGCGTGGCGGGATGCTTTGTGTAACAGATACGCGTTTCTTGGTTTTTCGCTCGCCTGTCATTCAAGACATTCAATTGACTTGCGGCCTGTTATCATATCACTACTCCGTCCTTCACTTCTACTCGCTCGCTTGCGCCTGGTAAAGCATCGACACGTAAAAGCATAATAAAGGTTTCATTGTAAATACTCTATGCAAGGACAAATAAATATAAAACGTGTTATCAGTTGTGAGCAGTATATCAGACTGCCACAGGAACCGATCTGCAAAATCAGCACACCTAGTAACACTGCAGTGCGATTAGTTGATGCGATTCTCGTTTTGCACATTTTTTTAGGTGCCCACCTACCAGGAGTGATTTCCTGTCTGTAGTCGAGAAGCGCGGGAGCGATAAGTACGACATTGCAACGAGCATGAAGTGCGCTATCGCCACTACGAGCAATTCAGTGTACTCGTGCTGCGTGTACCTGTCAGACCATGCTGTGACCTTATCGTATTACTGGTGGAAACTCTGTCAAGGTCCAATGCAGGGGTACTTTTGAGTATATTTGACCGGAATGTTTTGAAATACAGCGATGTGGAAAAACAGTGCTGTGTTGGAGTTATCCGAAATTGTGTTTTAATGTACGTGATATATAAAAGTAATCTACTGACATGGTTTGAGGTGTGTATTTTTTTCTTAGATCGGCACGCTGGGCACACGTTTGACAGTGTCGTAAAGAAACTTGTATTTCAAGCGGACTGCAACGCAGTTCAAGCATAAGGTTAAAGTTGCCAAGGCGTCACCTGCCTCTGATATTTTGCCTGATGGATACCTCTAAGTGAGGTGTACGCTATTCACAATATACTGAGCACTTTTGAAAGCCCTGCTTAATATCTAATTGTATGTACTTTGTGTATTCTTCCGCTTTATGCAAAATTAACATTGCCAAGAGCCTCATCACTTTATTCACGCGTCGGTCAAGTGAAACTGCGAAATAATTGGAAAAGTAATTATATTACAAATCAGCTTATTTTTACACTCATGTGCATAAAAAACAGAAAGTGAAAGAAATTATTTAAGTTATCACAAATGGTTGCCTTACACTTTTTGTTCGAAGTTAAAATATGGAACTACTTTCCCTCCATCATTACCAACTTCAATGGGCGCATGCCACTCAGTGCGCCCCTTAAAATATACGCTGGTAGGAGCAGTGACTTTTTTCATAGGTTGATTTCAAAAGTTTTCGCTTTATCGTGAACAGCTTCTAGTCCCAAAGACATTATTAAGTGCAGCAGATGTCACATAGCGTATATGCGCGAGGCGTTATTTAATGGCCATTCCTCGTTTATGCTCAGAACGCGCGGATCTTAGTACTTTTGCGCGGAAACCATCGTCGTTCGCCGCATCACAAGTCCATCGTCGGACCGCGTTTCACAGTTGGAAGATAGATGAAAGTAGTGCGAGCTGCTCATTCTCAAGCTGATTGTTTTCGGTGCAGGATTGCACAGGTTTCACGTCTAACACCGGACGATACGTGGTGATTCAATTAGTTCTTTGTCGTGAACCTTCCCCGTTCTGAAAACTGTATGCGGAACGTCGCTGGCACGTGGTTGGTTCTTTTGCAGTATTATCTGCGTACTTACACAGCCCACGCAACGTCCAGGAAAAACGCTGTTTTGTCGTCTCGAAACATTTGTATGCTTTTGCAGTTATTTTTCACAGGTCGTGTCGTAGACGTTATTTCGACTCTGCCAATAATCTCCGTCATCTTCCAGGAATGCCAACGGGTCATTTCTCTGCCTCTTCAAGGCCAAGGATGAGCGCTAACCTTGGTTTTTTTTAAATGCAAAATTTATCGCAGTTGTATTTCTACCGCATTCAAAGCTATTCGTTTTATAGTGACGTTAAGTTACTGCTGGGTTTTTACCGCGTTTTTTCTTTCTTTTTTTATATAGTAAAGACATAAACCAACGCGTAAAGGTGTGTGGCTATGGGCTTTCATTATTTTCAAGTGCATATGAATGTCACTAAGCAGCCGTTTGAAGATTGCGAAAAAGTAATAATGTTTTTTGTTGAAAATTTGTGTAATACATTAAGTAATCGTAATATTTACTATAGATGTGCAATTTAAATCGAAGTTTTTACCATTTTTATAGAGATTTGCAATTTTAGCGATATGATGTAGTTAAACATTTTTAACGCTTTATAAGTACGAGTAGTTTTCAGAAAATTAGGATTTAAAAAAGGCACCGAATGCCAGAAGGCTATGTCATATTCGTGTTATACCACGTAACTGCGTAAATGATCTGAAGTATATCTACTAATCACTGTAAGTGAAAAACCATAATCGGAAGAAAACACATTTTGTAAACCTTGGTAATATAATGTAAATTTTTTTTTAAGAATTGCTTACATATTGTCAGAAATTGCCTATGCCATATACAGCCTCGTAATAGAGGGAGGTCTTAGTAAAATAAAATACATAAATTTAGTATCCTAATTTATCGACGTGCTATAAAAATACATAAAGCTATTATTTACGAAATGCTACTTTCTGTCCCTGCCATGGACAGTTCCTACAAGCGCATTTTATTCTACACTCAATTATATTGATAAAATCCTGATCAATCTTAATTTGCTTGTCTACAGCTTCGCTTCGCTCATCAATTACAGATATCCTGTCGAAATATCTGTCTTTAGACGTTTGCATCATACAGCTGTCAGTCACTCAAGACACCTGTCCTACCTCGTAGCGCAACATGCCAGTTGTAGTGTCTGCTCTCCAGGCATTCACACTCCGCCTCGTCTGTGCAGTTGTTAGCGAACTTCAGCATGTATTGCATGCCTTATGTTTTTGTCGTGGTTGTCCCGAAACGCTACGTATTCCGGAATTGGTGAGCCAAAACACAAATAGAGCTCAAGATTCTGAGAGAGGGGGACAAATCAAGGGGACTGATTGCGGAACCACGTAATATCTCCGTCCAGTGGAGTAGTCAGAAATCTCTCAAGGGTGAAGATGGCCTGTGGAGGATATTACGGGGATGATTGGGGGGGGGGGGGGGTATACTAACTGAAGTGAAGGGAGGAAGGTTATACCAGCATCAGCGGTGTAGAAACGTGTTGACATAAATTCTAGGAGAAAATTATCTTAAAGGCTGTTCACGATAAAGTGAACACTTTTGAAACGAACCTTAGCAAAAAGTCACTGCTCCTGCCTGCATATATTTCAACGGGCGCACCGAGTGACAAGCGGCCAGTAAAGTTTGTAACGATAGATGGAAAGTAGTTCCATATGTTAACGCCAAATTAAAAGTATTAGATAACCATTTTCGAAAATTTAAATCTATTCTTTCCCTTTCTGGTATTTGAATACATCGAAGTGTAAAAATTAGCACATTTTTAAACTATTTTCTTTCCGAATAATTTCACAGTTTTACTTGACTGAGGTATGAGTAAAGTGATTAAGCCCATGGCAATGCTAGTTTTACAAAAGGCGGAATAATACACAACGTGCATACAAGTAGATCTTAAGCAAGGCTTTCAAAAGTGCTAATTTTACCGTGAACAGCCTATAGGTCGACTCAACCCACTGCCAGCTCATCGCCAGGCCCACCAAGAGAAATCCCGGGCCCCTGAGCAATGCGTGTTGTGGGCCTCTCTATCCCCTCCTCTCCAAAAATCGACTGTTTACAGCAACATAAATAGTCGTCATCCTTGCAAAAAATAAGTTTTGAGTGTCGAAATTAGATATTGTTACATAACACTCGTTTTATAAATAAACATTTACGAATCGGGCCTCTGAGCATTGAACCACCTTGCACACCCCCCCCCCCGTCCACACACACACACACACACACTCTCTCTCTCTCTCTCTCTCTCTCTCTCTCTCTCGGCGAGCCTGCTAATCACTGCACCAAATACCTGGTTGTGTTCGAAAACATCATAAGATGATTTTTACGCTTGTCGGACAGAGTATCCAGGAGGAGAAGAATAAGAAGGGATGGTTGTAACCCCCCCCCCCCCCAAGTGTTCATTACGTTTTCAACCATTAGTATCAAAATGATTAATAATCCATTAATAATGACTCAAATATGACGCATTTTACTGCACAGTAAGTTAAGGTAGGTAAGTGGGCTTACCGTCTCGTCGACAGCGAGGTCATTAGAGACGGTCCAAGTTGCTCAGGGAAGAAGCATTGGGGGAAGGAATGGAAAATAAATCTGCCATGGCCATTGCTTGGAACCCATCCCAGCATTCGCCTGGAGTGATTTCGGGAAACCATTGAAAACCGAAATCAGGGTGGTCGGACCGGGAATCGAATCCGGGTCCTCCCGATTGCGAATCAAATGAGTTACCACAGAGCCATCTTGATTGGTATTGCACATTATAGGCTGTTCACGGTAAAATTAGCACTTTTGAAAGCCTTGCTTAAGATCTACATGTATAGACGTTGTGTAGTCTTCCGCCTTATGTAAAATTAACATTGCCATGGTCTTCATAACTTTATTCATGCGTTGGCCAAGTGAACCTGTGAAATTATTAGAAAAGTAAACATTTTACACATTAGCTCATTTTTACACATTGGCGCATTAAAAAACGTAAAGCGAAATAAAGAATATAAAGTTATCACAAATGGTTACGTAACACTTTTTATTCGACGTTGAGATATGGAACTTCTTTCCATCCATCGTTCCGTACTTTACAGTGGGCATATGTCACTCAGTTCGCCCGTTAAAATACACGAAGGCAGGTGTAGTGACATTTTTCTAAGGTTGATTTCAAAAGTGCTCACTTTAACGCGAACAGCCTTTAGTAGGCTTCACCGTATTGGATGAACAATGAGCGCAAGGTCGTGCCGGGGAGATTTCCGCGGTGCCAAGTCGCTGGAACAGTTGGCGCGCGCGTGTGTGTGTGTGTGTGCGGGTGCTGGGAAGTGGGGTAGGTGAGTTAGCACAGCTGTGTGCTCATCACAGCCGCGGCTGAACGCGCGTGCATCGCAAGCCGCTGTAGCTGATCCCTCCGCCGCGCCTCGCTGATTGGTTGCCGATGAGCTTCGGCCCCTTCCACCCCCGAGCCACTTCTGCCACGTGATCAGTATTCCCGCGCCGCGCCACCCCGGCTTTTCCCGCTTGGGCTTGTCCCGCGGCGCTGGCGGCCACAGCGAGTGCACAGAGAGACAGATAACGTGCTCAAGGACGCTGCCCATCGAAAAAAGTCAATCATTCATACATTATTGGCTTTCCTGTGCTACTTCGTACGCATGACATTTAGGATTTGGAATCGCTCTTGGGAAGGAAAGGAGGACAGCCCATAGACAAAAAAAAGGAGAATCACAGAACTATTTTTTTAATAATGCTTTTTTTATGCAGTAATTCTAAGAAAAGTTTAATCCTGTACCTATGTACGTCCTTGATAAGTTGGTCCTTAGGTTATTATATATATATATATATATATATATATATATATATATATATTATATATATATATATATATATATTTACTGTGCAAATTTGATGTCAATACGTTCAGTGATTTTTGAGTTAAAGCCGGTCGGACAGACAGACACGAAAAAAAAAAAAAAAACAGATATGGCTTAGTAATCAATTATACTATATTTAAAAAAATACTTAAAAGTGGAAAATTCCAAAATCACAGACAGGCACTTCTATTTTATTTAGTTGTATTGATACGAAATGTAGTTCATTCACGGTTATTTCTAACTTTTCTGAAGCCCTGCTAAAGTTCTACCTCCACGATATTCCTTCGCCTCATGCAAACAAGCGTCTGGAAAATTACACCAAATCAACAACGCACTACAGTCGTGTGCGTTCAGTGTAATCATATTTTAATAATAAATATTTCCTACTCGGCATTACCAACAAACCTTTATCTCTCCATTTTTTCCTATTAATTATATATGAAATTTTATAATTTGTAGATGAAATAAAACTGAAAGTTCAATTTAATCGCAAATAAGGTACTTTATTGTTAACACATGAATAAAACGCTTGCGATAGGCTAATGTGTGGTTAAGAGTTCATATAGGGCAAGGGTCTTACGACGTAGTAGTTCTCGCAGTTGCCGTTAGATAGTATAAATGTTCATGTAGGGAATTTTCGAAATGCTTTCCACACACTGGAAACGGCTGGTTACCCGCCGCCGCCATTAATTTGAGTGCTGTCTCAATGAGCTGTTTGGAGAGACGTTTGGTGAAAATTTCTGTGTAAAGAAGTGCACGTACATTTACGTAACAAGTATTTTTTTTGCTTGCATTCATATGAGGGTGTAATTTTAATCATGCATCTGTGAAATGCATTTGGCGAATAATTTTTTTTTCCTGCTTGATGGGGCAAGTTTCCTGGAACAAGAGTCCGCACAAACGATTATGCGGACTATTGCCCCCACAATACCAAACATTATTAAAAACCATTAAACCTTTATTTTATATGCGCTGATCTTATTCAGTTTGATTGTTTGACAGAAATAAAAGCTTGATACATGCCGTATAATAAATGAAATCAAATACCGTAGTTTACAGAAGATAAACAAAGATGTTGGTTAAATCAAAATTATCAGCCTAGAAGTAGTCTGTTGACAGCAGTTTTCTACGTAACAGAATAGTAATATGATATTAAAGATTTTAGGGAAGTAGTACACTAAACTGAAAGCGTACTATGCAAATGAATGTACTAAATGGACGGTAGCATATCCTGGTAGATGTAAAACGCAATTTCAGATTACTAATTTGTTTCGATTGGCTACTAACTTGTTACGATTGGAATTGCAGCCAAAGGCTTTTAGGCGCTTAGCACACTGCCAATGTATCCAGATATTTTTTCTGAAGTTTTCTGAAACTACTGGCAGACCTATCCTGATTAATGACGGTAAACCGTCTCTTGCTACTGACGTTACTAATCATAATTATACGATTGCAGAAATACAGCTTGCTTATACTTCACAGCACATTAAATAATCTGAGGAAATCACTGCCACAAACGTTCCGGTTAGGCCTACTGAATGTGGCACTTAACATGTTGGTAAGAAGTCTGCTACAGGTAGCTCTACTGACGTCCCCTCCAATGCCTAGTCATCCTTAAAAGAAGTGCAGGAATCCAAAACGGCCTGAAATACATTGTCGCCATATGCCAAAATGTTGCCATTACAAAATGTGAAATAAAAAATAAGCCTTATCTGAAGGAAACGACCATATCATCAAAATCAGTCTCATGAAGACGAAAGATGTTGGAGAAGAACGCAAATTAACTTTTTATGGCAAGAAAGGTATTGCAAGCTCAGGTTGTGTGGGCTATTTCTGTGGTTAATGTGGTGCAATATATACGAAGAGCCTCCATCTGTGCAATGATTTTTTTTGCAGCAAATGTAGGTCATGGTGGGAATAGAACCCTGCACTGATTATATGGGAAAGGGCTTTTTCAAATGTAGAGGAAAGAGTAGTAATATGGACCCCATGTGATTTTTTGAACGTTACATCTCACTTTACAGCTTTGTTCCAAGAAGGATAACTTCATTAACTGATCACCCATTCATTCCACGCTTTTATTGATATTGATATTTAAATTGACACATAAATGGTCTGGTACAAGTCGTTCTGCAAACCTCGAAATTACCGCCTGACCCATGCATGCTGGTAATGTGGCCCCCTAACATTCTATATAATATGTTAACTGTTTAACGACAACACAGTCCATGGAAACTCAAGTTCATCGCATAATAGTCACGTTGAGGTTAATAATGAACAAAATAGGATTGTTTACAAACAAATGAAGATACATAAAATGGAAATTCCACTTAAATGAAAATTTCAATTCACGCATGTAGGAACGGTCCTTTTGAGCCCCAGCACATTCACTGTGTGTATATTGGTCGCACATCTCACTCCTTTCCCACAGCTTTCCCATACAGTAATATTTGAAGGCCTCTTCACAAAACATACAGAGAGCATCTTCGTTATCTGCAGCCCCTTCTCCCACCGGAAGTTAAAGGGGTGACTCTGGCAAATTGTCAGCTAAGGCACCCGATGCATAAGAGTCACAATCAGAACTTGATCCCTCAAATACCAATCTCCTATTCTTCTGATGCCTTACAGTTATAGTGTGCAGGTGAAGGGTAAGTCCAGAGGGGGAAGGCTGAGTCTGAATTAGTGTAGCTGTTAAACACCGATTCTGAGAGACACCTACGTGACCTTTTCCTCGGCCTATTTCTTTTTTGGATAGCTTTTCTTGAATTGACATTTGTAATTTGGTTTTATATGGGACCCAGTAATGACACTTGCGGATGATTCCTTCCCCGTTTCGATTTCTGTTTGGGTCGAAGAATATGTGGAATATTCTTAGGCGAAATCAAGGAAGGTTTGTAGCCAACTTGAAAAGTAGGGCTAGTGGCAGTGGTCGATGATGAAGTTGGTGAAGACTACATAGACATGGAGATAGAGGATGGTGGAGGGTTGGAAGTTGCTGAGTTTCTGGAAGCTTGGCTGCGTTCATTATGCATTTGAGCAGCTTGTTGTTCCACAAGAAATTCTGATTCTGGAAAAATGTTTCGGTTATAAGGTCAGATACCGTTCACTCGGAATCCGTTTACTGCAATGGATCCCCTTGTGCATTCCAAGTAGGCCTTCCCTAACAGATATTCAATGTCAAATGGTCCTAGACGTTTCTCCCCATGGAGTAGTTCTTATCGATGTCGAATGAAAACACTGTAATATATTTTTAAGGGCCTTAAGAGTGTCTAGTACATTGTTTGAAGTTTGTGTGTAGTGTGGGTTGGCAAAAAGAGGATGAGAACATGATTGACTTACACTAAACTGATAACATCCAGGTTTTTCGTGTGTGAATAGTGCTCATCAAAGATTAGGAGGACTGGAGACTCCTTTGTGGGTTTCGTTCTGTCAATGAAGTGTTGAAGTCATTGGGTGACCAGGTTTCCCTGAACCCATCCTGAAGGGTTAGCTCTTCCTTTTGCACCATGAGGAGTACCCCTCATCAGCGCATCGCTCATGTTTTTCGTAGGAAAAATGAGCTTTGTGGAACAAAGGACCCTCCCGCACTCATGGGGCATATTATGGTAACAAGAGAACCATGCTCAGCAGCACCAAGTGCACGGATGTGACGTTTTCCTTTTGATCCTATAACGTTAAAAACGTTGCTTTGAACAATGCCGATTCCCGCCTTATTCACATTCCACACTCTCTCAGCCGTCAAATTGTGTTTTGTGTGAAGTTCTTCAAGCAAGTCAAAGAATGAAGAAACTTGTTCTTGAGAAAAACCTTCTGCTCGCACGTACGAAGTGCTAGTGGGTTTCCTGAGTGACAACCGTTCCATGTGCCTACGAAGGAAATGGTCGAGCCATGCCCTCCCTGCATGCTCATCATGAAAGGGATGCATTATATAGTTGCGTATAGTCAACTGAAAGGTCATCCGCCTCACATCTCACCTTGTTAGACCAAAGAATATGGATTCCATTTCTAATAGATACTGTAGCAGCTCTTCTTCCATATTCTAGGAAACACAGGTTTTCTTCTCAATTTATTCATTACGACGATTTCAGGGTCACTCATGACCTCAGAAGCAAGCCTCCTCAATGTCGTTTTAGGGACACAGCAGCTGCCATATTCTCCATATCCCAGATTTTTCGACGTCACTTAGGTTTACGGTCCAGTGTATGTCTCGGCATCTGTAAATAAAAAAGGCTCCTATACTTAAAACGGGAGAAATCAACCAATCTATGCATATTTAAGCCTACAGCTACTTACATTGGAATTTTAGAAAAATCCTGGAAAAGTAAAGATCAAAACGGGTGGGGGACCCCCTATTATACATTTAAATATGAAGAAATTGTTAACATCATGTGCAAACCTCGTAACTCAGTTTTTTTTTTGTTTTCTTTTGTCTTTATTACCAAAAAAAAAATCAGTTAATCGTGTACGGAAAGCTCGTATCTCCAAACACTTCCAAAATTAATGCAAAAGCATAATACAGAAACCTCGTAACCCCACTATTTTAAACAAGCGAAAAACTCGTAGCTAAAACCGCGAATTATTTTATGTCAATATATATTGCAATATGGGTTAAATGTGGTAGCTACTTGTCTAAATTATTCAGAATAATTTTGTTGAATAAAATATGAAATTATCCTCATAATAAATGTCATTATGTTTTTTGTATCTCTTGTAAACTTCCAGTTTATGGAGTTACAAAGTTTTCTCGCGAGGGTAACGAATTGAGATAAAAATGGGAGAAACAGGAACATAACAAACTAAACGTCAACAAATATATGCGGGATTCACAAACATTAATATACGAAGAGAACAATTGACAGTTCACAAATGTTTTTTGTAAGAAACAGACCCACCAAAATGCAGGTAATATGAACCCCAATAGTTAATATAGACTCTGGGTCCTAATTACCTACATGCCAGGGGGTCCATCATACAGGCAACGCCATTTTGACTTTGGGATTCAACACTATTCACACAAACCACAAATATCGAACTCTGATAATGTGTTGTCATAGTCTTAAATTGCACTTGAAGATAAAATATTAACGTTTGCTTGTTATGCAGAGTAAGCATTAATTAGAATCACATTTTATGCACCTTGCAAAACTTTTCAGAACGTTCGAAACTTTCCTTGACTCACTGTTCGTACAATGCGGCACTAATGGGGCCGCTGCGACATCTACCCACTGTTGGGGTTTCATGAAGAGATAGTTCACGTCACACACACCAGAGAGCACCACCTCATTGCTTAGGAATTGAGAGGGTCCACGAAATCAGCGGGGTCCACCTTACCATCATATCCTGTAATAGATTCTGTAATAGGATTCTTGCCCCACGTGTGAGACAAGTTTCCTAATATGTATTCATGTGTTCTATTTGTATTGTAAGTTTTTACAGATCAATTAAAATGTCAGTTGTTGACGTGTTGTATATTATAATACGCAATGCATGTCGTAACATATACCTACATGTGGTTTTATTTGAAGTTCATCTTTGCAACAGACACAGTCGACGACTGTTTCCTTAAGTGCGGTCTCTTGCCCCACTTTACCGTGCGTGGCATGTTAAGGAAACAACCAAACACGGCATACTTGGCGATATAGGCTATTCACGGTAAAATGAACATTTTTGAAATCCCTGCTTAAGATCTTCTTGTATGCACGTTGTGTATTATTCCGCATTATGTGAAATTATCATTGCCATCGACCTCATCACTTTATTCATGCGTTGGTCAAGAAAAAACTGTGAAATTATTAGAAAAGTGAATATTTTACAAATATGCTCATTTTTAAATCTCGGTGCATTAAAAAAACAGAGAGCCAAAGAAATAATTTAGGTTATCACTAATGGTTACCTAACACTTTTTATTCGACGTTAAGATACGGAACTACTTCTCATCCATCGTTACCAACTTTACTGGGCGTATGTCACTCAGTGCATCTGTTAAAGTTTATGCAGTTAGGAGCAGTGAGTTTTCTCTAAGGTTGATTTCAAAAGTGCTCACTTTATTGTGAACAGCCTTTAGCCGTCATACATGGAGATACCGTGAAAGCCTAGTCCCCAACAGCTCGTCTGCGGACCACCTAACTGCTGTTTGCTGCACGTGACCTTCTGACGTCACATCCCGCGTTCCCAATGTCCCTTGTCAAGAACATTCATCAACTTCAACTTTTGTCCTCGATCGTGTTCTAAATTGTTAGAAGGATAATAAATTGGTTTGTTTTCTTTACATTTCAGTGTGCGCAAACGACAAAGGCGAATAATAAAGTATTTAAAAACACTACTTATACAAAGGCGTGATCGTCAATGGCGTACGAGTCATTCTCGAAACCTAGCTTCAGCCGTGAAAATGAAACTTAATTAAATCAAATCCCAAAGTGTACTAACACAAACGAAAGAGCAAAATCCGAATAAATTTAAATGAAAACAAAATAAAATGTATTCAATCGCACAAGTTTTATTTAAAAACAAAGCAAAATGAAATAAGCTACAGGCAGAGAAGTTTATGAATAATCTCGTAATTTATTATCGCGCCGGATTAACAAGTCGGCACTCCGAATTTAATGCATTCTGGTGCCAGTGTCTAAAACCTTAGCTTCGGACGTCGTTTTTGTGGACACGTACGTTGGGACATGTATCCGCAGTTTTGACAAGGATTCGTACAAGATGTGACATCCACCATGCTAGGATGCAAAAATTTCGTGTTACGACTAACTTAACAGCTCAATATAAATCTTTCTGTTGAATAACAGCTCGAGGAAAATTTGAAAAAACTTCTTTACAAATTATACATAGCATCACAGATGAACAGGTGCGACGGCATCAAATTAAAATTCGCACGTTCAAGAAGCAAAGAAGTACAAGAACGGTAGCGCGCACTTAATTTGGAAAAATTAATTCACGGAGTGCTAAAACAACACAGTATAATTTCAAAAGTGATAATGCACGTGAAACCAGCAAGCTAACTAACATTTAGTTATGAATCATTGTATCTGATCCCTGCATTCGTCGTGCTCCAAGATCCTTCGCTCTCGTGTATATATAACTGATATTTTTTTGTAAATTTAGCATCATATATAGAAATAACAGGCGTTACGAAGTGAGATTATCATCACACTTATTACGACAATGAAATAATTACAGACACGTCAATTTAATTAATGAATGGCCGTTGTTTTGAAACTGTGTAGCAGATTTCGTGGGTATTTCAACCACGGTATTTTTAAATTTGACTTTTGAACTTTCTTTGCATAACGATCGGAAGATTTCTCGAGTTGATGAAGTATAATTATCAGGAGCATACGCAAAGAATGAGAAATCTCAGAAATTTCTAATTAAAGGCCGGACAAGCTTAATTTTCATTTAATGAGACTTTGCTGCCTCTTCCATCGAAAAGCTAATTTTACTAGTGCTGCCTCCGATAAAAAGAAAGCTTTATGTTCAGCATAGTCTAAGCGGTACCTTTTTGCAGTATTAAAGAAAGGAAAAACATACCTACATTTCTTATTATATGTTTTTTCTCCTTTCAGTGATGTTTAGAAGCCATTCTGTCTGTTGTAAGTAGAGAAGTAGTATATAATTTAGAAAATTACGAAAAATCTCACAAACTTCGTAGTGTCCTATACATTTAGTGTGGAGTTATAAGCTAAAAAGCAGTGTGCTAGCAATATTCATCTGACTAGCCTTTACATTATAATTTGATTTAGTTGACCACGATTATTTACTTGCCAAAAAAGGTAATGAACTGGGAACGTCTTAAGTCTGTTTTGTTAATAACCTCTCTTAGGAAGCTATTTCTCTAAATAATATCGACCATACAAAATTTTCAGATTCATTGCTTATAGTGGTATAGTAATAATTCTTCATAAAGTAGCTTTTTAAACTGTGAGTTGTTTTGATATACCTACATACTCATCGAAAGTTGTGACCAACACTGAATAAGAAAAGGTTACTTGCGCGCATTCGTTAAAAATAAAATTTTACGTGAAAATCTTATATTTTAACGGGATCGTCCATAATGTTACATGGGACGCCTGAGGGGCGTATCTGAGTTCGTAAAGGATGGAGATCTTAATAAAAATCAAAGCACTAAATTAGATTTCTAATTTTTTTACATATCTAATATTTTTAGCGTTAAATTATCTGTCTCCACTATTACTGTTTTTATTTAACAAAGTTCCCGGTGGAACCAGCGCTGGCCTCACCAAACCTCCCCTCCAGGTGGCCGATACCTATTAAAAGGTCATACCTGGAGCGCTTCTTTCTAACCAAGCTACTTTAGCCCCACAAACAAAAAGCTTTATCGGCTCTTTTGATCTCAGGTAACCACCGGAAACTTTGCAATTTTGAAACCGTCATGCTGTCCGAAAATTGAAAAAGAACACTACTACTAATCTACTCACTCACACACTAACTAAATACGTGGCAGCGCAAATCCTACTCGATTGAATTTAAGCATGACGGTATTCCCATAACTGCCTTCTCGGCTCAGTGCGTCTGGGTTGTGCCGGGCTTAGTTTCAGGGGATGTCCGGTAACCAGTAACATCCCCCTCCACCTCGCCCCCTGACGCAAAGAGCTTGTAACGAAAACCCAAAATTACACTCCGAATCGGCACTCACGCACACACAGACACATACAATTCCATCGCTGCGCGCTCTTCCGCTTTGCCTTTGTCCATCTTAATAAAACTCATACATTTGCTTACAACTTTGTCAATCTCGTAAAAATATGCGTGAGCTTTGCTCAGCATGTCGTCATTTCCAGGTTTTTCCTGATCGAGTGTATTTGCTACTGTCCGGGCGGTTGGAAACTCAATGGGAAGGAATTCATTTCTACTTTGCCATATTTGCTCCATCCTGTTCGATAGGTCCTTCTAATTTAACTATTCCTCCCAGATCCTTCCTCCACCCGGCCAGGCCCCTCCCGAGGGAGGGGCATGTCACTTCTGTGTGGCGTGACCAAACTGGTGGTAGGATGCCAGCCGAAAGTGAAGGACTAGTACCTGACCATAGTATACCCATTGAAGGGCTTACTGTAATCGAAAGTACGCCTCCCGTATGTGCGGATGGCATCCTGGAGGGCGTCAGAGTCTACGAATCTTTCGCCCCTACGCCAGAAACATTCCTTTACCAGAGTGACCAGCTCTGTTTGATTGGTCGGCAGGCCTGCCTGGGCGACGACAAGCCTGTCCACAGTCGCCATTCTAGGGAAGAGTACCTTATCTCCCCCCTTCATGTTCCTTATGACAAGGGCAAGAGCTGATGTCAACGTCGTCGGATCTTCCAACTTAGTTAACATCGCTCCCCTGATCAGGTCGTTATACAGCCATTGTGAGTCATTAGGATCTGCTTATGCAGGTCAGGCCTGTACAGCAGCACCCACCATGTTCTTCTCATCCGGCCAGTCAATTTCTATTGTTTTGACTTCCTCTGGGGTTGCCAACGATTTTCTCATTAGTACTTTATGGAGGAAGACTTCCCTCTCAGCCTCGATACTTCGGGGCTGTTCGGTCCGTACCTCCTCCATGGGCACTCCCGTTGACCATACCTCCCTGGCACAGGACATGGCACAGACAGTTCTCCTTCTGTTATCGCGTTTGAGCCTGCTCATGTTACAAGTAACACGAGCAAAGCCCTCACGCACAAAAACCACAGGGCTCCATGTACACGGCCAACCAGGTGGCTCTCTCGCTCTCTCTTGAGAGCCTTGTCCACTTGACATATACGGTTATACTCGCGTTATAGACGTAGACCTGGGTAGTTTATTTCCCTTTTCCGATATTGCTTCTATCCTGGAGGGGGGGGGGTGCAGGGGTTCAACACATGCACCCTTGCAGGTTGTTCCAGGTTATCCAAAGATTGTGGGGGATTTGTTGGGCCACCCCCATTATGTTTTTATTTAATAGTGAGCAATATATTTAATGTCTATATCAACTCTAATGAACATCCTTCTTAATGTCACACATCTAGTCCAATAGTTCAGCCTGCCAGCCGCTTTCTTCGCTGCTTGATACTCGCATATTTCTCTTCCGCTGGTCACTTCTCTCGCCGCTCGATCGCTCGGAACTCAACCACTCATTCATTCCACAAAAACCTGCCGTTAGGAGGCCTGTCACACTTTTATATCGTTTGCCCTGACAATCTGAATGGTTCAACGCACCCCGAGTGTCGCTGCGAGAACGAGGTCAATAATCCACACCATTCTTCAAATAGACGCAGAAATCAATACAACCAGGGTCAGCATCGCGCACCGAAAAAAGGATTATTGTGTCGGCTCGCTTTCTGTAACAGATACGTGGTCACAGGCCTATCACTCACCTGTTCATTCAAAACAATCCCTTGGCATTCTGCCGCCGCTATTATATAACTACTGTCCTTCACTTCCACTAGATCGCGCGGGATGCGAAGCTGCGAGCGCGTGACAATCATTTAACGCATAGACTGTTCTGGCATGAATGATAATGACTATTGAAAATTTAGCTCATAGATGTATTGTGTACAAAATAATTGCGTGCGTGGCTATCCAGAGCCCTGCAAATCTCTTCAGCTCTCTCGCACACTCTCTCTCTCTCTCTCTCTCTCACGCACACACACACACACACACACACGCGTCATCCAAATAATCTACGTGTTCACAAGGTCTACTTGTAAAAGAAACTGTTTCTAACAGGATGTTAAAGCATCCTTTCATCTCGTTTTTTATTCGGCTCTTTGTTGATACTCGTCCGTACGGTCATTTACAGTTAGTACTGCTGTCCAAATACACTTCCTCCTTTGCTTTCCTCGCTGTAAAAGCCACAAAAATCGGTAAAAGTTTACCGCAGCATGCGAGAGCTCGAATGTCAGTTTCTAATTTTAAAAAAGTCTCTGCGAAAAGTGTCGGGCTTCGTTGTACATATATTGAACTGGGGCTGCACTTGAATTTACAAATCTGGAATGTACCAAAATTGTTTTAAAAACGATAGCAGACATACAACAGTTTGGATGATCTTTTTAACGCCTCCAGTTTTATATGACCGCAGTTACCTATCGAGATGCATTTATCTTTTACAATAACTTCTACATAGGTATTTGTTTGGGCCTAATTGTTTGTGTAGTGTGTTCATTAATGTTCTGTGTTATTAATATTGCACGTATTTTTAGCTTATACGTTCCAAACACTGGCCCAGATTTTTATCTTTCCTCCATTACGTTCACTTGTGTTTGTTGTTAATTATAGTGGTGGGATTATTATTAATAAAATTATTAGGTTCAATTACAAAGATATTTCAGATCTTGCACATTTGTTCTGCTGTATGGAACTTAGTTATCATGCACGAGACGAGTGGAAATTTGAGTTGCTGTACCCAAAGGTTATAGCTGAGATTTGTCGTCCTTAAGGAGGCCACCTACTAGGCGCTTGAAATGTGTTGCAGTGTGTTGGGAATTCTGTTTTTTTTTTTTTACGAAACTATTCCACGTGTGCCCAACGCGCTAATTTACGAAAAGAAAACAAACTTCAGGCGATGACGGAATGTCGCTTTCATGACACTACGCATGTTAGAACCACTATTTGCTAGACCTCCAACATAGCTAGAAACATCATTTTCAGACTGCCTTATGTCAAAATGTGCTGACTGGATTTACGTGAAACTCAGATGAAATTCTGCATTGAACTTTGCATTTGACTTTCCATCAGTAAAATAACATGGTCACCGCTTAAATCCCATGGGAAAAAAGCGGCTGGACAAAAAGATTGCGCGCTAGTTTAGTACTTCACGCATAGTGGTGATGCGGCACTTGATGTGCGTGCCACTGTCGCCCTTAGCGTTCGCTCGCTCCTATGCCATGTTGCGTCAGGTAGGCGGCCCCCTTAATAATAGACTACATGAGATGGAGTCCAGCTGTTCCGGAATAAAGGCAGTAGGAGATAAGGGTATACTCCGAGAAAATCTGCTCTAGTACGATTTGTTTTCAACGATTCACTGCTTATGCCACGGGCGAACTTTGTCTCGTACAAGGTCCTTCCATGTACTCATTCAGCAAGTGTAATGATATGGCACAGACGTGCAAATAGGTTGGCGCGAGCGTGGAGATAGTGTGCGCGCAGTGGCATGGTTATCTCGCGCCAGCCAGCAGGCCCTGCCCGGCGGGCACACTTAGAAGAACCCTCGAGAGGCGCCGCTGTAAAACTTGTTTACTGCACCTGGAGATGCAGGCAGCCACGCCCTCCAGATACCACCCGCCTGACGCCCGGCTGTCCACTATTTAATTACTGCAATTTACAGCAACTCCGCTGCGGTACTGTCTGCTCCCTCTGCAAGTGGACCCCTCCTCCCCCCCCCCCGGCTGCTGCCAGGGGCCTATGTCATAAAAGTTACAATTCGACAGGGGACAGAAAATCGTCAGACAGGTCTAGAATCCGACAAATGTGTGTTTCATAAAAGCTGACAAGTTCACAAATTTGTCACAACAAATTTGTAGAATTGTATGACAATTTGACTAGTAGTTGTTTACATAAGTTTTGAGCTGACGGGTAAAAATCCGACAAATGTGTCAAATATTACACTACATAATGTTTTATGAAACAGATAAGTATAATCACTCGGTGACATATCACATCACATTTGTAGAATTGCCACTGCAGAAGTTAAGGCAAGCTTTCCTATGTAACCAGTTATTTGTAATGTTAATATAACATGGCAGTGCAATTGTGTGTCAATATCATGTGAATTAACATTGCTTGCCAAATGGCATATCCTTTTCCTCTCGGATCAGGTATAATATAATAATCTTATCCACATTACTCGAGATTCTGCTGCTAGAGCGAACAAAGTTATGTGAGGGGAATTATTATTTATCATTTGATTATTTGGGGTAGGAATTGACTGTTCATGAATCGCATATAAGGCTGCGATAGATTATCGTAAGCGCACTTGAGAGCTATTTAGCGTATAATAAATTAAATTTACGGCTTGACATAGATTGTCGCGTTTATGAAACTGATATTTTAAGGCTGACAATTTACACTTTTTTGCTTGTCAGATAAGAAGAACTTATGTTATTTATGTAACATAACATTGTCATGACATATTGACAAATTTGTCGGATTTGACATAATTGTATATGTCACACCTGTCACGTTTTATGAAACAGGGCCCAGGTCGCGGCCGACCACATGGACGTAGTGATGGTTGGGCAGCTCGTGACATCGACGTCTTAAGAACCGACGTGGGTGAAGTGAGGCGAGCGGGGAGCAGCGCCGGAATGTGATGGCAGGGGGAGACGGCAGAACCCCGAGAAAACCCGCCGACCGGCAGCATTGTCCGCCACGATTCCCACGTGCGAGAATCAGGGAGCGACTCGCTTTGGGAATCGAACACGGTTCGCCTTGGTGCGAGGAGAGCTGTGTAGTCGATGCACCACCGCGTCCCTACACGAAAACAAGTTCCGAATCATAACTTCGTATACTAAAAGTGTATTGTTTAATGCACTGAATTTATTTGATTTAATTATGCTCGTTTTATGCACATTAAAGTTATAATAAAATTATAGTTTATTCGCGGTTCCATCACATTTTTTGAATCAAATCTTTGAAAATCACCCCGTACATGACGTGTTTGGTTGTATCCTAAATATGCTGTGTATTACACATGTTTTATAGTGTTAACATAAAAGTGTGTTATTTTTATTGAATTAAACTTTTCTATTATTTATCTATAAATTATTGTATTTTATTTATAATTAATATAAATAATAACAGTGAGAAAATATGTGTGTTTGTAACTTCTAGTAAGTAATATTTCTTATACAGAATGTTATTAAGTTGAGTACGTACTAATGTAGTGCGTTGTCCGTTTTGGTGTAATTTTCTAGACTCGATTAAGCTTTGTTTGCACGAGGCGGAAGAATATCCTACAAGTATAACTTTAGCATGTCCTCAGGAAAGTTGGAAGTATCCGTGAATGGACTATTGTTTAGTTGTTACTTAACATTAAGTTCATATTCGCTTTTCATGGACGCACGAGTTTAGAGATCAGGTTCGGACACTCACAATATTAATAAAAAAAATTGTCAAAAACTGTCATAACCATTGCAGGATAGCAAATAACAAGCCAGGAGAGCGATTATACACGATAACTAACACTTCATTCCGGCATTTAAAGAGAAATAAAAATCTCGAACTAGAAATGTGGACCAAAGAAATGAACCTATTCTACGAGAAATATTATAAAATGAAAACTGCAGACACTGGATAAAAGGACGACACGAAAGTTGGTTTAGTATAGATGCACTACACAGAAGGATTGAAATACTTACAAACAAACACGGAATTTTTTTCGCAGCATAAATAATTGGTTTTAAATTAGAATTTTTGTTCTGAGAAAAGAACCTGACAAGCGTTTAATTAATTTTTTATTTAAAGTATTTGATTGTTTTTGTTGGCACATTTTGCTCACTAAAAAATGTAACGAAAACCACATGCTTGTTTACAGACTTTTTAATATTTTTTGATTAAAAGATGTAATTTTATTGGTACAGCTAAAAACCTTTTACACCACATTACAAAAAAATTCAAACCGAAGAATAAATGAAAGAAAAGAAAGAGAATATTCCAAGTAGAAACATTAAGTTTGATTAGAAAAGTGAACCACGGAAATGCGCTACATTTCGAAACATGTGGAACGTTTTTAAATGACGTAGAGAATTATACGATATGAGCGTTGCTCGTCTTGCTAAATTGTGACTTGGAAACGCGAGGTACGGCTGTGCGCAGCAGCTTCGGCGCGTCCCTAGGCAGCCGTGTGTTTTTGATACGTATTGTTCTCGACAGCGCAGGACAACGAACTAACAACAAGGGCTCGCTCGCTGATGCGAACACGGGCTGTCGTGCAGCGAGCTAGGCAAGTTGAGATACACGTCGCCGGCGTCGTAATACCAGAAATTGGATGACCTGGGAGAAATGGATATTTTCTGGAGCACCAACTAGCAAGTGGAGTTTACGTCTCTCCCTCCCGCGCACCCTCCTTTTTCTTCTCTTCCTGTTCCTTTCCATCCTTATCCTTCCTGCCCCTCGTGACATTTAACTCGCGGGGGTAAAAGGAAAACGGAATATTAAAGTTCTTGCTTTTCGCGGTACACCGAAATATTTATCTGACCTGAGTGAATGTTTCTAAGCATTGCTACCCAGAAATGAAATATGGTTGGTAATTTCAACCAAACGACTATAGGCTGTTCACGGTAAAGTGAGCACTTTTTAAGGCCCTCCCAAAAGGCATTAATCCCTAATAAATATATTTTATTGCAGTCTCAGGCGTTAACTTCTGAGAGCGATGAAATGCATACTCTGTCTTTATACGTCATATTGCAATGTTTACATTATAAAGTGATAGAAAGGTAGAAATTAATTGAAATGAAAAATTTAGCAGGGCCTTAAAAAGTGCTCACTTTACCGTGAATAGCCTATACTTTGAAACAGTGTGTGTTCTCTAGGGATTTCACTCGCGTTTCATGTGCATACTGTTATACTGGTAGTATTGCAAAGTCATTTTTGTTACCCTACTAAACATTTTATTGATGCAAATATACATTTTGTACGTCTACTTTTTTCTACTCTACAATGAAATACTTTATTGGCTCACACTAAAGTTTCCTGTTTAGGGAAAATGCTAAAAAGCAAATTCGTTCTTTAACGTTGTAAGAAATACTGTGTGGAGGTAAACTTGGAGTTTTCGTATGCCCCACGTATGAGTATTAGCCCCTGTAAGAAAACGGGTGAACCCTGCTATGGTTTTCTAGTCAAAAGTAATGTATATAGGCAGAACTACATAATTTAAGTGCAATGACCTGGGAAAAATCCATAACAATAAAATTAACATCAAACATTAGCCAACTGGCAGTTATTTTGCATACCGCAAACCATCGTCGACGTTGCTGGTATTCCACACCAACAGAATTTCAGTTACCTGGATTGTCCTGCTCACAATCAGCTTCTGTGCAGCCCTCTGCATAGATATACAACACTACAAAACACACCCCGGAATACATAGGAACCAACTATACGTACATATTTAAAGCAATAAAAAGCTTCCAATCTTTAAGCAATAATTTAATGTGGAAACATATCATAGAAGTAAACTGCCTGAAAGTTTCATTCCTTGGTAGTGTTAAAAATGCAAGGGATATGCACACAGCAGCTGGACTAGGTCCATAAAGATATCTCTCATTATGCCTGCTACAAATAACAATTAAGTGAATAGAGTATTTGAAAGCAAAAAAAAAATATATATATTATCTAGAAGTCTTGAACGGTGCACACACATAAAGTTTTGCAAAGTAGATTTAATTAAGTTCAAAATAAAGTCGCTAATGCTCTCACACTTGGCCGTTACAATAAATTACGTGCCTGTATAATTACGTATTTAAAATGTTCCTGGCTAGCGCAGTTTGTGTTGATGGAGCAATCATATACTTATTTAAATCTCAGGCACTTTGTGACCACTGAAAAGTGTCGGGAAATGATGCTACTTACTTTAAAAGTTTATTAACATTCTCAATTACGTGTAACGGTCACTGTGCATTAAGGTGGGATCATACCTTATATAAATGTAGAGATTCTCACACTTATTTTATATGTAGGCCTGTTCGGACGGTAGTACCGTGTACCGTTGGCTTATCACTCATATTTTAATATACTTTTGTTGGGTCCAATTAACCTTAAAACATTTACTTTTTATTTTCAAAGTAGAACTAAGGCCTCACTAGCCTGCTGCCGTTGTGACCCACTTAATTCAGGATGGAGTATGGAACATTCCGTCACCATCCATTATCGGCAGCGGTTAAATATTTTAATTAATACAGAGTACATAGGGCTTAACCCAGGGTGCTTTCCAATACCGTAACGATTCAAAAGGGTGCGCCTAAATGTTGCCAACTTGCACACAATAAATAAGTTATTTAAAACCTGATAAAACAAAATAAAATTACAACAATTCACATATGGAAAATTAACATTTCAGCTGCTGCGTGTACATTAATATTACGTAGAAGTAAGAAAATAAAATTATGATATAACAATATTACATGTGAAACCAATGACATTCATAATATTTGTTTACAAAATAAACGTGCCTGTACTAGTATTATAAATTTGCATGCTAACTTAAAATGTGCTGAAATGCAAATAACACTTGTTAGATAACCAGACGTTCCAACGTTTTAAATATAACTTTAAGAAAATATGTCTTTTTGTATTTGTAATTTTCCAGAGAGTACCCATTTCACTGTGTCATTTAGTATATTTTAAATCGTTTCAATTACAAATACTGAAATTTGTATCGGAAGTTAAATGTCAATCAGCAACGTAGTGCGTTTTAAAATTGATTTGAATCTGAAACTGATTGATGTTCCTCTCTGTATTTGAAACTAATGGCAAAAAATGCACCTCAATTTGTGTGTACATTGTTGTAGCGTTTGTGGAATAAATTCTGCACATTGTTTCCCCCTGTATTGTAAAATATTTCTTCTATCAAGTGATACATTATTAAACACCCCGGGCAACTTATTTCGGTGACAAAATTATTTTGAAGTAAGTGTGAAATTTTTGTTATTTATTAAGAGCAAATGTTGATCAAATATTATATTGTTGTGCAGTAATACAAAATAATCCAAATAATTTTATCGCTGGAGACCATGCGTTGTTATCTGATATAACAAAATATCTAATAAAGAAAATTTTGATTTCGGGCAATAATTTTTTCCACTGTAAGGCAGAGTTCATGCGGATTACAAAGACACCAATAGGAGGCGGCAGCCCTACCTATACAGACGTGTTGTTTTCAGACTCAAGTATCGCAAAAAATATCGTGCAGTATTATCATATTTTTTTGTGCGATACAAAACTAAATTATGGAGCAATCACTTAGTCGTTGCAAGGTTTCAGACCCGTGCAAATTATTGTTTTTTTTTTTTTTTTTTTTTTTTTGTATGTGTTTTCACCTAATCGAAACGCGGGACCTTAATTTTTTCCTTCCTTCTTACTTCTTAATGCTTTAATTGCCAATTAAATTACAACAAATGGCCAGTAGCAGAAGTTCACACACACAAAAATATAGTGCTTTTGAAAAGTGGGGAAAAAAATCTTTAACTTCGTATTTTTATATGGCCAAATAGTTAAAATCTGTAAAAAGATATTCACATATTGTTACATGTGGACGCCTGCGAGTCGTACCATTTGTAATGACTTTCACTCGCTCATATAGTCCAAAAGACCAGCCTGCTAGTCGCACTCCTCTCTGTTTGATACTCGCAATCACAGACTTCCCTTCCGCTGGCCACTTCTCTCGCTGCTCGTCTTCTATAGCTCGCATCTCAGCCACTCATTCATTCATCAACTGCAACTCAACTTCTCTGCCCGGAGGCCTGTCGCAATATTTATACGGTTCCCCTGACCATCTGGAAGGTTCAACGTACCCCGAGTCGCGCTGAGAGAACGAGGTCAGTAATCGAGAACAGTCTTCAGATAAACGCAGAAATAAATACAACCAGGGTTAGCGGCGTTAAAATATTTTGCTAATTTTTTGTGTAGTATGTTTTTCATAAAAAGTAAATACTAAAATTTACATATAACAAAAAAATAATAGCTGGATAAATAGTTTCTTTTTCAATAACAATTTTATGTAGCAATATTCTCGGAGAAAATCGCGTCAACGTGTTTTTTGTTTCAGAAGTTATCTTTAAAATTGACGCAGTGAGAAGAAATCCCGTTTAATATTGAATCCCCATTTGAAGTTCGCGACTGCCTGCTTGGTAGGCTGGCCCGTTAATATTGCAGTAGATGCAGTAGAGTATTACTTTTACATATTTGTTGCTCGTATCGTACGTCGTTATCATTGTCTAATTCGGTTTTCGTAGTTCTCATACAAATTTTCGATACATGTGGGGAAACGATAAAAGTTTAGTCGTCCCAAATTCGGCATAGTAGTTTTCCAGCTGTCACTGACGTTGTTTCATCTTTCCTCAATTTTATTCGTCTACATCAAAGTTTTCGGTTAGGAAAAACTAAATTTTAAAACATTTTTTATTTCCTTATCATATGTTGGGAAATGGACTTGAAAGTACCAGAAATCATGAGTTTAAAATGTATTTTTGTGTATAATATTGTTACAAATTCTCTCTCTAGAAATTAAGTGGGCTATACCAAGTTTACCAAGTTCGTTAAGGGATGGAGGTCTTAATTAAATAAAATAATTAATTACAATTTTCTTATTTTATTTACAGTAACTACAGCCAAATTCTCTGAACTCAAAATCTCACAATAAATTTATATCACTTACTGTTCACAGCTAATTACTCCAGTTTAATACAATTATAATTACCACAAATAAATAAATAAAATTAAATAATTAAATATCAGTCCCAATAGACAATGTAGCAACCGATTCAAATATTCTGTAAAATATGTGTCCAAATTGACAGTTCGAATATTTACAATAAAATCAGTATTACACTTCCATTCAGTCCCACCTCAGTTCAGTCCATTCCCCGCCATGTTCTAGAGTCCTCCAAGCGCCCTCACGCACAGTAGGATTCACTCTTCAGTTTCACACCCTCTCGACCATCCACGCCACGAACACTTCTCTCGCCGTCGTCCCGCAATCTCCAGTCGTCGTCCAGTCCTATTCGCTGGTGCACACTCGACTAGGTGGCCTCCGTCAAAGACTGCCGGCCGCTGAGTTGCGGCAGTATATATATATATGTGTGTGTGTGTGTGTATATATATATATATATATATATATATATATATATATATATATATATATATATATATATATATATATATATATATAGGCTGTGCACGGTAAAGTGAGCACTTATTAAGGCTCTCCCAACAGGCTTTAACGACTAATAAATACATCTTATTGTAGCATCAGGCATTCAATTTTGAGGGTGGTGAAATGTATACACTGTGTTTATTCGTCACTTTGCATGTTTATATTAAATGGCCTTAAAAAGTGGTCACTTTACCGTGAACAGCATATAGTGTCTTAGGCCGCCACCTAGAATCTTCCCCAACACCGTGATGCGTCGCGGAGGGACGAGGCGCCAGCCAGTCTCACCAGAACATTCTTGCGTCGTCGCCAGACCCATCGAAACCTCCAGCAGGGGAGATGGGCCGTGACGTAAGCAAGGCCCCGATCAACGCGACAGCCCGACGGGCTGCTGTCCATTATTCACGGGTTTCCCCGAATTGGGGGGGGGGGGGGTCCAGGAGGCCTCGAGCGTATCGTTCCCCTGGAAGAGGGGAGGGCGAGGTGGGTCTGCTACCATGACGAGGGGCAGCTGAGTCGGCGCCAGCTGCAGCAGGTAACAATATTTAGGTTATCTTGAATAATTTTTGGTTTCTAAATAAGATCATGACCGAAGTAAGAACAATGGGTGGATATAAATGTATTTATCGGGTTTTATTTTCGATGATATGAATGATAAATTTCTAACGTCTCAACTTAAATTTTTTAGTACAATCTACAATATGTGAAAATTTTAGAATGTCAAAATATTTAATTTTGCAAAGAACGCTGGATTTTTTTCACCTTGTATGTTAAGGTTTCTAAGATCCAGAACTCTTATTTACGCATTAATTTATTTTCAGTTTTATGTTTTGCAATTAGGCATTAAAGAAACTGCGAAACTTTAAAGGATGTATTAATGCAGATGTTATGTGTGATTATTGCACTGATTATACGTTGTATAGGCTGTTCACGGTAAAGTGAGCACTTTTGAAAGCTTTGCTTAAGATCTACTTGTATATACGTTGTGTATTCTTCCGCCTTAAGTAAAATTAACACTGCCACTGGCCTCATCACTTTATTAATACGTCGGTCAGATGAAACTGTGAAATTATTAAGAAAGTAGATACTTCACAAATCTGCTCATTTTTACACTTCGGTGCATTAAAAAAAACGAATGAAATTATTTTAAGTTATCACAAATGGTTACCTAGCACATTTTATTCGACGTTAGGACATGGAACTACTTTCCCTCCATCGTTACCAACTTTACCGGGCGAATATCATTCAGTGTGCCCATTAAAATATAAGCATGTAGGGGCAGTGATTTTTTTGTAAGGTTCATATCCAAAGAGCTCACTTTGTCGTGAACAGACTTTTGCAATAACGAACATTTATTTCAAGCGAACAGAACTGTTTATAACTACTTCCAGTCGCATTGGTTGACCTGTTCAGTGATACATTTATTTCCGAGTTCAGGTGTTGCAATTACGCGGTTATTTTTTGGTACGACCTGTACTTGTGTTCAGCACATGTATTGTGACCAGTGAACAGCATGCAGCAGGCTTGGTACTTTTGGTTTTAACCATTCGTGTCAAAGAGGCGTAGAAAATTTCACAAATCAGATTAGCCACAAGGATACTTTGCTGTGTATAATACCGGTAATATGTTTAATTCAGTTGCAATGTGTTCACGATCCTGAACAAGGTGACCGGACGAAGACTGGTTAACCCTTTCAGTCATGGTGGTTTGTATCGTTACGTTTCGCTGGTCCGCGCCGCGGACGTAGGCTTGGCATCCCGCGCGATCGAAGAGGACAGAGTCGTTATATGATAGCGGCGGCAGCGCGAGCGATGGTGTCCGAGCATCAGTCACAGAAAGCGAGCCTACACAACAATGCCTTTAGCGGCGCATTCTGCTGACCCTGGTTGTCTTGATTGCTGCATTTATCTGAAGAATGCTCTGGTTTACTGTCCTCGTTCTCTCAGCGCGACTCGGGGTGCGTTGAACCTTCCACTATAAGTATTAAGACAGTCCTCCGGGTCGGGAGTTGAGTTGAGCTGAAGTGGATGACTGAATGAGTGGCTGAGTTCCTAGCGATAGAAGCCCGAGCGGCAGGAGAAGTAAGTAGCGGAAGGGAAGTCTACGACTGCACGTGTCAAGCAGTGAAGGACGAACTGGCAGGCTAGACTACCGGACTAGATGCAGGAAATGAGGATGAGTTAATTAACTCATACTTACATATTTTTATACTGTTGGTTATTTAACCAACATAGATGATTAAGAAGAACTTCAATTAGAGTTGAAATATAAATTAAATTTTATTTCTAATTAACTCCGCTATTATTTGCAGCATTAAATTATCTGTCACCAATTTTACTATTTTTATTTAACAATGAACGCAATATTTAGTTTCTTTTTATTTTCATATTAAGACCTCTATCCCTCATGAATTCAGATATGCCTCTCAGGTGTCACAATGTAACAGTATATTGAACGTTGCACGGATGTATAACCTAGTGATGATAAAGTGAGCACTTTTGAAACCAATCTTTGGAAAATTTCACTCCCTCTATGTGCATATATTTTAACGGCCACACTGAGAGGCGTGCAGCCAATTAAGTTGGTAACGACAGAGGGAAAGTAGTTCCATGTTTAAATGTTGAATTAAAAAGTGACAGGTAAACATTTGTGAATACTGAAATTATTTTATTTGTTTCCTGTTTTTTTCTCAACGCATAAAAATATTATTTACTTTTCTAATTATTTCACAGTTCCACTCGACCGACGCATGAATAAAGTGGTGATACCCATGGTAATGTTAATTTTATATAAGGCGGAAGAATACATAACGTGCCTACAAGTGGGTCTTACACAGGGCTCTCAAAAAAAGCTAAGTTTATCGTGAACAGATTATAAATATATTTAATGTAGCCTCAAGTACTTAAGAATGATGAAATGTAATCACTGTGTATATTAGTCTCATGACAATTATATTAGGAAGTGGCGGAAAGGTAAAAATTGGCTGGAAAGAAAAATTTAGAATCTCCTTAAAAAGTGCTCACTTTGCCGTGCATAGTATATAGTGTATTTAATGACAAACATTAAACACAGCAGAAACTGGCCTCCTTCAAAGGAAGTCCCTTCCTTACATGGTGGGAGACGATCATTCGTTGTTTATACTTAATTCCGTTGTTATAAAACAGCTACTGTCAATAACATCCGACATAAAGACATTTTAACGAGTTCAGTCGAAAATAAATTTATGAGCTCAAGTGTCGCAATTGTCAAATGTTTTGATGGGAGCTGTACCTACGTCTAGTGTGCTTCTCATTGCCAGCATGTTACGTACTGCGTGCTCGCTGACGTCGGTATTGACCACTCACAAACGAGATATATAGAAACTTCACCAAATCATATTACTCACGTGAAAGACGAACAAAACACCGGCCACTGATTTCTTGTTGTGTACAGTTCTAGCCATTAATATCCTTCATCTGCAACATGTCCCTGATCGTGGACACGGGCCCTCAACTGGTTAATTGGTCCCGATATATGACAGTGTGTTGTACGATATTTGTACAGTTCCTAGCAAGAAATTTGATTGCTGAAATACCTAAAATTACACGTGAATAAGGGGCCGTGGTGGTGTAGTGTTTAGACTACTTGCCTCCCACATATGCGAACCAGTTTTGATTCCCGGCGGGATCGCTTCCGGATTTTCGCATGTGGGAATCGTACCCGAGGATGCCGCTGATCGGCGGGTTTTCTCGTGGCTCTCCCGTTCCAGCCCTGCTCCATGCTCACCTCCCTACACCCTCCACGTTTTCAAGGCCTCGATGTTGAAGATCCGCCCAAATATCTCCATAGATGCGTTTGTATAAAGGCTGTTCACGGTAAAATGAGAACTTTTGAAAGCCCTGCTTAAGATATACTTGTATGCACGTTGTGTATTCTCCCGTCCTATGCAAAATTAACATAGCCATGGGCCTCGTCGCTTTATTCACGCATCGGCCATGTGAAACAGCGCAATTATTAGAAAAGTAAATATTTCTCAAATCTGCTCTTCTTTACACTTGCGGGCGGGGGAGGGGGCATAAAAAAAACAAAAAGCGAAATAAATAATTTCAGCTGTCACAAATTGTGTTTTAATTTGATGTTTAGATATGGAACTAATTTCTCTCCATCGCTACTAACTTTACTAGACACATGCCACTCAGTGCGACTGTTTAAAATATATGCATGTAGGAGCAGTGATTTTTTTCCAAGGTTGATCTCAAAAGTGCTCAATTGATTGTGAACAGCCTTTATATGCCTGGAAGAGTTAAACAGAAGGAAGATGGCAGCAGGGCGAGGAGTGATTGGTGTCATCTAACAAGCCAGATATGTGGGACGGGAGATATTCCTCCGTGTGGGGTCGGCTCGGACGATGTGCAGCCATGTTTGTTAGCGCCTCCCGTCGACCTCTCTCCGCTTTACGACACGTGTCCTCGTAAATTGCCGGTAACTTCCCCTGCATTTCTCATCTTACCTTGGACGTTTATCCCTCCCGGGTGGACGACACGCGGGCCTCACGCTTTGAGGCTGTGAACTTGGAAATGGCTCACACGACTCCGACACTACAGCTTTCTCTTCATCGTTCCATCGCTTTACGTGGAACCTTCACCCCAAGTATTGTATTATTGGTGTTCCTCGCTTGTTTGATGTTTTTAAAAAAGAAATATCTGGAAGTACCTCTGTACCCAACCATAGATTAAATATGAGGTAGACCGATCATTCGTCTTCTGCGCATGTACCCAACATTGACCTACCCCAATCCTACACAACTGTCAAAATGATCAACAGTGATGAACGTGTTTGTTTACATTTTAATTTTTGAATGACAAGCACTATTATATAAATAAAATACCATTACAAGTTTGAATGTAATCAAAAAGCATTACAAATTGATTAGATGAAGTATCAAATAGAATCTCAAAAGCACTTGTTAACTAAACAGTGTTCTAACCTCAAATCCAATCCACGTCATTTTTGCTAGACGTGTTGGTCGAAAAGCAGTTCAATGTTGGGACACGGAGATTGGTTGTGCGCAGCCAGCGATATCGGTCTACCTCATATTTAGTATATGTACACAACTAGCTAGACACCCCACAAAAGGTTTATAATATGCATACAGAATAAAACAAAGTATGGAGTACACATGGAAGAACTCTAGCAGTTAGAATTTACCAACGGTACCGATACGAAACGTGACACAAAAAAAATTCCAATATCACTGACAAATACACACGAAAGAACAACAAAATTAACGTAATGCTGTCTCTGACTAGGGTGGCTTTCCTCCTTCCCACTGCAGGTAAGTATCGTGTATGGTCTCCAAGTGTATTTTACAGGTTCTTAACATACTGTAGCGTGCTTGTAATAAATGCGTTTATGTCATCTTCCGGACCAAGGTACTGTTCCATCTGGACAGCTCATGAGATCTGCTGGAAGTGTTTTTAAGAGGCTGTGGACGAATATATACTGCTGTTTTCAGCTTGTCCTAGACATGGTCAATGTGCTAGTGTAACTTTCTGTTGATCACGAAAGAACTACGTAACTTCTACCGCTCAAACTGCCGTATCTCACAATATTCCAAACGTTTTGTTATGTGAAGCAGTACAAACTCTACTGAACCACGAACTCGTGCTTTATGTCACAATACTGGTTTTGCCGAGATATGTAAGAATTTATATTGTAACAAAATTATGATTTATAATTTCCCATGTCTTTTCTGCAGTGCAGTGAAAGATCAAGAGCTAGTTGTCCATAGGGATACTTGTGGATTTTTATTTTCTACAAACACAAACAGGTTTAAAAAAAAAAAAAAAACAAGAATCTCTGTAGCCACAGGGTTTTAATTTGGATTTAGTGTGCAAGAATTTAAAATTTTTGAAACTAAATTTTATTTAACGCAACTTTCTCAGAGAATACTGCAACGTTAAGGAAGTTTCAAACAAATTTATTTATTAATTCATTCAAGTAGTAGGCGCGTGATGGTACTGGGACATAATTTATTCAAAATGGTGGCGATGCAGTTGCACTTACTCCTCCCCCACCCCCGATGAGATGCAGTTGCACTTACTCCTCCCCCACCCCCGATGCACTTGCATGTACAATTGCACATACAATCGGACATGCACGTGCAACTGCAAGTGCAAATGCATTGGGGGAGGGGGTACTCTGCATCGCCGCCATTTTGAATAAATTAGGTCTTAGTACCATCACGCGCCTACTACTCATTTATAGTTATTTTTTGTAAAATCAAAATTTTTATTGCTTAAATTTAAAAAAAATTAGCCAAATTTTGTAACATGCCAGTGCTTCTAAAGGTCACGTAGAAGGTATTTTTGTTTGAAACAGTTATCTTAAAAATTGATGTATTGAGAAAGGATTTCCCATTTAAACTCTGTCGCTACAAGCTTAGTAGTCAAAATTCTTAAGGACGTTCGTGTCCAAAATTTTCTACATTTTTATCTTCTTACATCCTTCTTAGTTGTAACATGATGGAATGTATTTTTTCGTATAGATTTCAAGATCGAACATAATTAACATGTAAGGAGTTCAACTTGTTCGTGTTAATAGTATGTCATAAAGAATAGTTGTTGGAAATTAGTTGAGCAGTTCACCTGTATATCAATTTTAACTTTTGAGATACAATTTAAAGCCGAAATAACTTGAAGTCAAACCTGGAATCAAATATCGTATTTCAAGGTGAGTGAAGATGGATGAAGAGATTCGGGCGGCTTTTAATATCGAGGTCTTGAGAGCCGATGACGGTGAAGTGAGGTGAGGTGAGTATAGAGTAGCGCCGGAATGCAAGGGCGGAAGAAACGGGAGATCCCCGAGAAAACCCGTCGACCAGTGGCATCGTCCGGCACAATTCTCACATCCAAAAATGCGGAAGCGACCCCGTTGGGATTCGAACCCGGGTTCGCACAGGTGGGAGCCGAGTGCGGTAATCAACCACTACACCACCGCGGCTGTACGTATTTAAAAAAAATTGCAACGTGATACTCCTGTGACATCGCGTAACACAAGCTGAAACCAAACTTTGTGGTAAAATAATTTTTTTTGAAATTTTGGAGAATTAAGTTTTTAAGTTCACGTTCACGTATTTACGCTAAAAAATATGATATATTTTATTTTCCAAATGGTTCGGTGTTTTTATCACGTTATCATCCTTTTCATGTCACGAAACCATTAAATACCTTCGAAATGTCGAAAAAATATTGGTTTTTGAACTGTGGTAAAACTATGTATTCGTGGCTCAATATTTGTCTTTTTCTATATCTATGTATATTATTTATTTATAGCTTTATATTCGTATATGTATCTCTGTGACTTGTATCCCTCTTATATATATATATATATATATATATATATATAATATATATATATATACATACATACACACGCTCTCTCTCTCTCTCTCTCTCTCTCTCTCTCTCTCTCTCTCTCGTGTGTAGCTCATTCTCTATCAGTGGCGTGTGATGATCTGTTCCAAGGTAAGCTGGAGCTTGCTGACAACTGTATATTCTCGGTGCACGCAGCAGGATTCAATAATCACCGTACAGCCTGGAGAAACTGAATGTGTTTCGACCATTCACAACGAGCAGGCGAGGGACCCATTACACATGTCCTGTGACGTCTCCTACCGAACTACTTTTCACTGGTGGAAGTGTAAACTAGCAAGCAAATTGATACAGCACAGAGCTAATGCCAGCTTACCTAGCAACAGTTCATCACACGCCAATGTTCTCTACGTGGACTGCAATGTGTAAACAAACGTAGGCTACTGCCATGTGCAGAGATAAAAACATTTTTGCTCACCTGAATCTGTTTGCGATCACAAATAGAATACATTTTTGGTAATAAATACTGAGCCGTTTCGTGATCCCAGGCGTTTAATTTCTTTACCACCACAAAACTTTTGGCAGAGTACATTTTGACGAAATTATTTTTAGTGACTACGATCCAACCCACCTACCACCTCTCCGCCTTTTCATCGTCACTGAACGTGTGTCAGTAGGGGCAATAAAGCTAGCCATTACGTGTGTTTCAAGTGTACTCTCGGAGAAAATATAATTTCCGCCATCAGTTCACGTGTAGCCACGAAGTAAGTAAAATTGTGCCGTCGGAGTTCGTGACGTGAGCCCGACCTTTAAGTAGCACTGAAATCAGCGGCGTGTGGTGGACTGTTGCAAGGTAAGCTGTGTTTTGATCTGTGCTATACCTATTCGTTTGCTAGTTCACACATCGGCCAGTTAAACGTAGTCGAGCTGTTGATGTCACAGCGTGTGTTTAATGGGTGCCTCGCCGCTCTCTCGTGAGTGGCCGCAGTACATTCAGTTTCTCCCGGACTCCACTCTGGTCACTGGTTCCTGCTGCGGGTGCCGTGTGTGTAGCCTACAGCACTGAGCATACGTCAGCCTACCTTGCAACACACCACACACCACTGACAACAGTAGCGAATAAGTGCACGTAATTGTTCTTTGGCAGTGTTCAATTCGTTCACGGTGATGAAATTAATTTGTTCAATGGCTGTCTCACGATTCAATTAATTTAAAAATAAATGTTACATTGGTAAATGTCAAGA
Organism: Dryococelus australis; assembly: GCA_029891345.1. NCBI lineage: Eukaryota > Metazoa > Arthropoda > Insecta > Phasmatodea > Phasmatidae > Dryococelus > Dryococelus australis. The sequence continues at coordinate 112,369,161 of CM056996.1, read as the reverse complement.
TAATAAATCTAATGCACGTCAAGGATACTTGTGCTAGTCTCAATGTTATGTGAGTGGCCAGTTGGCCTATCAGCTTAAATTTAATACAGTTTGTAATGGAAAATTCCAAAGAATCTCGTGTGATAGTCGTAGGCATTGTTAGAAACACGTTTCTTGTTTCAAGGGCGACCTTGGAGTATACGAAAAAATTTTTTCCCGGGATCATTTAAATGTTCTTTGTCCCCGTAGCCCGATGTATACAAGCTTTTCCCACGTGTTCGCTTCGTCATTGTATATACGGGCAGGAGTGAAAGGAGAATAGTTCAATAGAACAGCAACTCAACTGTCTGTAGCAGGCCGTAATTTAGTACCACTTGGATCCTGTCATGAAAACCCCAAACGTATCATTTATTTTATACCAAGCTAATGCGAGAGTGAGACGTCAGAACCGTTAATGCAATCTCAGTAGCGTGCTCTCCAAGGCTTCCAATGACGTACATCACCTTGCCCGATTGGTAGAGCCACGAGTATTTCGCGAATTCATTCGGAGGCAAGGTAGACTCCAAACACCTGTTCTTTTCTCCTACTGTTGTGATTGGACGACAGTTCTTTAGACACGCCCCGTTTAACTGAGAACCAGTAATAAGCAGGAAGCAGTAGTGCGAGTGAGTGTCCTGTACAAAGGCTTCACTTGATCACAGCAACCAATAAGTGAACGATAATGTCTCGAGTGTATAGAGGACTGCCCAACCTAGCTTGCTGCCAACTCAATCCGCGAAATACTCGTGGCTCTACCGGTTAATATTTAAAATTTACCTACATATGTCGACGACAAGAACTACTTTTATAGCGATACCTATTAAAAGTTATGCCAAAGTTATACGACAGAAGTGCCTCGCAATGCTGTTATTATTTATTCTACATCTCCGGATATTTTTAAACGCTTATTTACATTTTATGTAACCATAGATGTTGTATATCTTAATATTGAAAACGGGCCACACATTTCGTCCATAAATTAGGTTTTAGTCGATTTTATTCATTACTGAGATATGGATTTTCTTTTGTTTACTGCCACGTACGTTAGCTGAAAATGTTAGGCCTACTGTCAGCAAGCCAGTTATTTTTTATCTCAAGCGTATATTCATATTTATTTTTAAATTTAAAAAAAATTCGGGGAAATTGTGATTTTTTTTTTTGGATTAACAACTTAAAACGTTAATATTGTATTTTGTTTTCACCTGCCTTGTATTGAAGCATATTTGTTGTCGTTTGTGTTTCTGGAACGCTTCAAGTTGTTTCATAAAGCCGTGGTTCGTTTCAGGTCAATGGCGTGGTGCTCCAAGGGAGATGTCACTTGAACGCCTCGGCTATTATAAAAGGATTGGCTGGTCCGATCTTCAAGGTCATCGTGCTGAGGTGAGTATTTACGTCTCACGCAGTGTTTGCATATTTATTATTTTGCTACGATATCGCGTACCATCGGTATTCTCATCTCCCAGCTAGGGGTGACCTATCTCTCAGTGCGGGGCACGTGTCATCGGAGCCGATGTTAAATGGCTCACCTACCTGCAAATATGGATAAGTATTTCCATCAAATGAAATTGCATTATTTAAAAATAAACTTCATCAGGGTTGAAGTAAAGCGAATGCCTATGCAGCTCTGCACCTGACTGTACCATGTCGAGAACTCATAAGAAATTAGTACAGACACCATCAAATTTGTCAGAAAACTGTGATTTGTGCTGTATATGAAAGAAGAATGTTTATATTTTTCAACATTATAAAATATTTTACTGAAATATGCTTTTTAAATCTAAAACAATAATCGATCTATAGAGTCCGCATTTTAAACCATATTTAAGCGCATTTCCGTTTTTGGATGCTTCGGATAGCAGAATTTGCAAGAAAATCTTCTTCAAGAAAGATCGTCATAATATTTACTGTGATCATGTGTAATAAAATCATAGCAATAATGTATCATATCAGGTTTATAATTAACTTAATTTACATCAGTTTCAGCCATAAATGTTTGTGATAAATAGACGCACATAAAATCAATTATAAAAATTATTTCATACTTTTTTATTACAATTTTCTTACACACAATCGTAGTAAACATTATGACGATATTCCATGACAAAGATTTTCTTGCAAATTCTGCTTTCTGGTGCATCCAGAATGGAAATATGCCTAAATTTTGTTAAAAATACAGACTTTTAATCCATTATTCTTCTATATTTCAAAAGTATATTTTAGTAAAATATTGTATAATGTTGAAAAATATTCTTTCATATACAGTATAAATCGCACTTTTCTGACAATTTTTACGGTGACTGTATGTACTACTTTTTTTTATGAGTTCTTCACTTTGTATAGTCGGGTGCAGTGCTCCATAGGCAGTTGCTTTGTTTCAACCTTAACTTCTGTTGGCAGAAGAATCGGTGGAATGCAATGGCGATCGGTGCCCGAAGAAATATAAAAGTAGTTTACTGAAATATAATCAGTAGTACTTCAGAGTTTTCGCCAAACTGCAATATTATTCTACTGATTCGAAAGAAAAAAAAGGGGGTATTCAAGACTTTCATTTCTGTGCGAAGATGTTCGTCCAGTCTGGGAAAGTATCGATATAGCATTGGTTTTCTGCACTGGTACACAGCGCCACATTTAGCTGAGGTGCTGCTTTACTATTTCTACTTGCGATACTGCCAGAGTCAGAGAATTCAATGCCTGCTTGCTGTGGCATTCAAATCCATGGGTGCACTAGCGCAGATCGCTTGTCTCCCCCTCCCCTCATATAAGTTCTCCGACGTGAATGGTTGCTTGATTCAACCTAGACTTTGATGTTCGCGGAAAGTTAAGCACTTTAATCCGTGTTTGACTTCGGAACTTTATTACTCGACCGTTCGTCATAAAGAAGAGTTTCGATAACTGCTGACGTACTTTGGAAGTATAATTCTTTCTTCGGAGGAGTGGGGGGGGGGGGGGGGCTCGGAATATAAATTAACGCTTTCGGGGTTAATCGTATGTAAAAATTTTATGGCTGCAAACGGAAAAAATATTAAGAACAGGCGATCGTTCTTACTAACTATGTGAGCAAATATTGTACCAGAGTGTTGTGTTTCTGCGGAGCTGTTTCTGACACTGAATTGTTATTTGTTATCGCGGAGCAAGGTACTATGCGAAATAAATGCATCAGTATTGCGAAATTGCTGCTCATTGAGTTGAGAGAACCCGTTATCTAGGGTTACCCTTTTAAAGTTTTTCTGTGTTGGTTTTGAAAAACCGGTAGACTTCAACCTACGTATTTTGAGTTTATTTATGTCCCATCGCCTTTTATGGCAGGGGTTCATTTTAGATCAGCCTGTCAGCAGATAAATAATTGATTGAAGACAGCACAAATATCACACACATTTAGGCCCATTAATAATTCTTACTTAACTATTATATGTTTTTGGTTTCTTTCGGCTTTTGTTTTTGGTGTTTATTAAAAAGGAATGTGCGACTGGTGACACAGTTACATTTTAAAGCCAAGAATTCTATGCTTGCATATGATTCTGCTGTTTTCTACGATTTTTTAACATAGGTTTTCAGCCGTTGCGATAATATTCGGTATATAAGTTAGAAGGTAGTTTATAAAGGAATTATCTCTTCTGCTGGGAAGAATATTGTATGAAAAATGGGTTCCTGTAACTGAAACATTTGATACAAGTCGTACAAATATATAAAGGTTGTTCACAATAAAGTGAGCACTTAAATAATGAACCTAAGAAAAATGTAACTGCCCCTGAATGCATATATTTTAATAAACGCACTTAGTGACATTCGCCCAGGAAGGTTGGTAACGATGGATGGAAATTAGTTCTATATCTTAATGCCGAATAAAAACTGTTAGGCAACCATTTGTGATAATTGAAAACTATTTCTTTCACTTTCTGTTTTTTTTTTTTAATACATACTTTTGTAATACGTGTGAAATGGTGTGAAAGGGACTTATTCATAATCATACGTGTCCTTATAGCATAATACATTAACACGTTTAAAGTTTCTGTTTTCCCACCGTCTTATGATACCACTTGAAGAATGCATTGTATTTTTAATTTCTTTTTATTTTTCTCTAGGATCGAGATTCCTTACATTACAATCCAGATGGTACCATTTGGACTCTGCGTCCAGAAGGCCGAAGCTCGAAATATTCCACGATATGCGTGTTTGTTTTTAAGAAAAGATTTCGGGAAATGGTGAACGCCAAAAACCGCGTTGGTAACAGATCGTTAAACTCGGCGTCCTTCTCATCGTGTAAATATTTACTTAGCGAGCGAGCGAGAGACGTCGGCTTCGTGTGAGGTCAAGACAAGAAGCATGCTTGGTTCCTGTACCAGTCATCAATCATGCCATCCTCCCGCTACATGTCGGTGTTATATCACATTATTAATTGAATTATATCTTAGGTGGGACCGCGGTATTGTAATGGCTAAACCACTCCCCTCCCACCAAGGCAATCCGGGTTCGATTCCCGGTAGGGCCACCCCGGGATTTTTGCTTGCGGGAATCGTGCCGGACGATGCCGCAGGTTGTTCGGCGGGTTTTCTCGGGGATCTCTCAGTTTCCCCTGCCCTTGCACTCCGGCGCTACTCCATACCTCGTTTCACTCTCATCGGCTCTCGAGACCTCTATGTTAAGAGCCGCCCAAATCTCGTCACTCACTCGCATTTTTGGTGCGTTAATTTTTCTCTCTTAGGGTTGTAAATAATTTTGTATTTAGCTGTAGTATACCTACATTATGCTCTAAGACAGCGGTTCTCAAACATTCTGTTAAAGGCTGTTCACGATAAAGTAAGCTCTTTTGAAATCAATCTTTGAAAAAAATCACTGTCCCTACCTGCATATATTTTACCGGCCGCAATGAGTGATATTTGTCCAGTAAAGTTGGCGACGATGGACGGGAAAGTAGTTCCATATATTAACGTCAAAAAAAAAGTATTAGGTAACCATTTGTGATAACTTAAATAATTTCTCTCGCTTTCTGTAATTTTTAATGTATTTAAGTGTAAAATCCAGTAGATTTGTACAATATTAACTTTTCTAATAATTTTACAGTTTTAATTGACTGACTCACTAATAAAGTGACGAGGCAATGTTGATTTTACATAAGACGGAAGAACACACAACGTGTATACAAGTATGTCTTAAGTAGGGCTTTCAAAAGTGCTCATTTTACCGTGAACAGCCTATACCATGGATTACTAGGTGTAGACTGTAACACGGAACGCCTATCAACCTTTCACGTACCACTTACGCTCGGTTGCACGAACATCTTCCCCGATCCGAGATCGCATGATCCTAGGTCCGAACCAGGATCCAGTTTGATCTAACTTTCAATTTAAAAGTGTTGCACCAACGAAATTCTATGATTCTGGATCTCCGATTCGTCTATCTTGGTTCCAAAGTGAGAGATCGAGATTAAAGCACGAGTCAAATATTGCAATTGGTTCGTTAGACGTATTTTTCACTATAGATAGAACTAGACGTGCGATATTTTGTCTGTTTTAAGTGAATTATCGTTGTACGAATTTCAGTGAATAAATTTCAAATGCGTATAATGTTGTTTTAATCTCCCAAGAAAACAATCTAACGTAGTTCTATCTGTTGGCGTGTTTTCAAACTACATTTGTCGACAATGGCTGCTGATCTCGGATCGAGATTTCGAACCACCAATATCGGCGGTTAGAAGTGAACTTCATCTCGATCTCCAGTCCAGCTCTGAACTCGAATGGTGCAACAGTTTTCTATGTCGATCTTATATCCGATCTCGGAATGAGTTTCAAACCACGATGGTGCAACCGAGCATTAGTCAGTTCCTCCATTCAAGTAGCAGAACATAGAAATAAAGAACTAACTACTAATAAAAATTAATTAACGTCATCAACTTGGCAGCCTTATATATATCCCAATATTAAAGATATTAGTTAAAGAAAAGCTAAAATAAACTAATAAAATGAACCATACGCCTAAAATATATTTTGCGGGCCATCTAGGACCAAGCTGCGGTCCACAGTTCGATAACAACTGCCTTAAGATCGAAATTGCTGAAACTTGTCCAAATCGGTGAATTATACTGCAGATAAATGTTGAAACGCCTTTACTAGATATAGTTGCGGCCCATTGAGTTTACGTTCGAAAAGCATGAACTGCACGTTAAAGAAATATGAATATCGTACGTTAGCGTTACGCAAACATAGTTGTAGCACTGAATATCAAGAATGGCATATAAAGACCAGCCGTAAGTTTTTTTTTTCTTTTCAGATTTTTTTGGAGTTATTTTCGTAAAGTGGCACAAGGCATTTGCATAATCGTTCGATTGTCCGTGACACCATCGAGCGGCAAGCCAAGTACTAAGTATATTTTGTTATTCATCACACAAGGGTTTATAAATCGTTGTGGAAATGGTTTCCAAGCATGTACGTTTCGGCCCATCGTTTTTCGACATCGTAACCCAACCTAACTGACACCCTTATCTAACCTAGGATAGTAGGCAAACATAAACTATAGGCTGTTAACAGTAAACTGAGTACTTTTGAAAGCCCTGTTTAATATCTACTTGTGTGCATTTAGTTTATTCTTCCACCGTGTGTAAAATTAACACTTTATTCGTGGTTGGTCACGCGAAACTGTGAAATTATTATTAAAGTAAATATTTTACAAATTAGCTAACGCTTTATCTTGTGTATACTAAAAATACAGAAATCAAAATAAAACATTTCAGTATTCAAAAATGGCTACCTTACACCTAATATTCATAATTCTTCAATACTCCCTTTAACTGAAGTTTTTAGGGCGAAGCGCTGGGAAGCAAACATTCTATTTTCGAATCTCGATCGTTTTTTCTCTTTCATTTATAATGAATTAAACTGTTTTATCCACGTAGAGAAAACCGAATCTTTAGTTGCACCAAACAAATCATACAGTTTGGGGCAACTTACTAAGAACAACAAAATAATTGGGTTATAACAACAAAATATTTCATTGCCTCTACAAACATTATTAATTTGGTTGCACCAAACAAACTTTAATTCAACAAAACCTTTTCCTCTGTGTAACAGTATGTTCACGTGGTCCGCATTTCGGCTCGATTCTGGAAAAATAATTTCCATGTACTACGGAATGTCTATGTAGGGATTTGGTTCCATTCCTTCTTAAACATTGTGAATAGTTCTGCGATGTTTCTGGGGCGACTGAGCGTGGCTGTTAAAGCGGTTTCCCACCCGCCATCTTGGATTTATCGATTTTTCGCCAAAACTTCTATTTTAGATGGTGTAATGAAATTTCCCGCACGACATATCCTAAATAACAGCTTCCCAAACTTTATCGAACTGCCACAGCTTCGCTACATTTATTAATTTTTAGCTGGTAACTGTCGAGACGAAATGCGAGATTTTTTTTTGCGGACGATTACAAGGCGAAGATATCAACAGTAATAAAAAATACTGACCTTGGACAATTAACTAGGCAGTGTCCTGTGTTCTGTCGTTCCAAAAAAACACGATACAAAACTGTATTTTCAGAGTATGACAAAAATTCCATAAATCCAAGATGGCGGGTGGGAATCTTTCTTAATGGGTGCTCCAATTCATTACAGAAGTGTTAATTGCGGGTTGAAGTCAACACTTTTGGGCCGGGTATTCCAGTTCAGTATTTTTTCTCTTTTTGGAAGAATCGCTTATGTCCTGACTCACTTATGTCCTGAAGCGACCAGAACGGCTTCATAGGCCGTGGCAGTCATGGACCCAGGCACTATTACTGTGGTCCAATAACATATGACAAAAAATAAACAGGAGTATACCATGAGTCTGTCCTCTTCAAACTTTACAGTGGTAATTTTACAGTCGTCCACGTATATGCTATTCACGGTAAAATTAGCACTTTTGAAAGCCCTGCTTAAGATCTGCTTGTATGCGCGTTGTGTATTCGTTCGCCTTGCGTAAAATTAACGTTATCATGGGCCTCGTCATTTTCTCCATGCGTCGGTCAAGTGAAACTGTGGAGTTAATAGTAAAGTAGATAATTAACAAATCTGCTCAATTTTACACTTTTATACGTTAAAAAACACAGAAAGCGAAATAGTTACTTTAAGTTATCAGAAATGGTCGCATAACACTTTTTATTCGATGTTAAGATACAGAACTACTTCCCATCCATCGTTACCAACTACTGGGCGCATGTCACTCGGTGCACCCGTTAAAACATATGCAGGTAGGGGCAGTGACTTTTTTCTAAGGTTGATTTCAAAAGTACTCACTTTACAGTGAACAGCTCTCCAGGCACTGGCAGAAACTTACTACGTCGATAGCAGCGCCACAAGCAAGGTGAGTTATTACTTCACAGGACACTGTTCATTGCTCTAGTGTCTAGCAACGACATGCCTCGCACCACGGTGTATATGCATGGCGGCGTTTTGTACAGTAGTTTCCTTCTTACGGGCTGAATCTTGTACGTGTAACCAACTCCTGCCGTGTGATAACAACAGCTCACAGCATTTCCCGATGTTGATAAAAAGTCGTTGAGGACCATTTGCATGGAAACCTTATGGTTTCACTGTCTCACAAATCCTTCGACACTTCCCGAGATTTAACGGCTCCAGGCTGGCGTGCCACATCTTCCTCATCAACAACCATGCTCCGTTCAACATCGCTAAGCTTACGTCACAGCTTATAATGTATTCATTATTCAAGTTTAACCTGTGATGTTTGTTTACCAGACGCCACTATTATGACAAACGAACTGAAATGTCCCTACCTTAATGATGGTCTGTAGGCTGTTCTACTAGGCGGTTATCGGCGATCGGACATACCCATATCTGTGTTCTTCTCTCGACGATGGCCTGATGAGGAAAGACGTATCTCTGGCCTATATCGGTGCCTTGTTTGCCATACTCGTCCGCGATTGCTGGCCGATGGAGGAGATTTCTGCACCCGACTTTTTCGCAATGAGTTGTTGCAATTCCGCTCGCTTCCTAGTTTAATGTTTAATGGTGCTGCACACTCAAGTGACATCACTTGCCAGTAGAATGTTGGGAACGCCAATTGCCAGTGAGCTTCTGCCAGGAAGCAAGTTCGAAGTCGGTTCTACGGTACTGCAAACTTTAGAACACAGGGTAAACTATACGTTCTTACTTTGTTATGTTGGTGGTATTATAGAGACCTCACGAGTTGTGATTTTTTTATGTTGTGATTAACCTATGTTGTCTGGGCAGTATTTTTTACTTTTCTCTTATCCACAGGTATCTTATAACACAAATGCATTTCAGAGACTATAAACTATAACCGTTAAGGTGAAACACTACATTACAATCAGTTTTATGCGAAAATTCATGAAACTATACGTGACACGAATAAAAAAAATATGAAGTGCACTTACACAAAGCCGTCTGTGCTACCTCCATCAAAGTAAAACTATACAAATCAATCTTGAGTTTAAGCAATATCTTAATAGAAACTTCGCGTATGCATATAGACGTGAAAAATTCGCGAGTTCAATGACCCCGTAGGCTATACTCCATTGTCGTATGTAAAATCATTCAAGTATCACTGTTCATGGGTTGCTTGTTGTACTAGCGGAAGACACTGATTGGATCTGCATTTTATTGTGTGTTTGTTATTGGCTCAGAGTTGTCCAGGAGGTGTAAACTAACGGTTGAACCAATAACATAAGCAATAGAAACGTTCGAGGTTTTGAATTCTAGCTAGTCCCGAAATGAAGTGGCGAACAATTCAGGTCGCTGTATACATAATTGTTTATTGCATATTTGTGCTATATGAATATATCATATACTTTGTTGAAATATATAATAATTTAGTTTAATGCCGAAGTTGTGAGATCGTAGAACCTCGACTTCAGGCAGACTTCGGGTATCTTCGGAGAGGTTTCGTTTTCCCTATTCGAGTGACAAGGGCGTGACTTCTGCCCACTTACTCTCCGGCTGGCAGCCCAGCCGGTAGGGAGCATTTCACTGTAGCCAATAGGGTACTAGGTCTGTTCCCAGAGCCTCACTTAGCCAATGAAAGCATGGACATGCCCACACCAGAAGAACCGCGACTCCTCGTCTCTCTACTTGTGCCTGCCTTGCATTCGCACTGACGCCAGAGGCCGTGTTCTCTATTTCAGCGCAATGTGCCCTTGAGCACTTACCCTTGATCCCTTCCCGTTTTTCACGACCCCTTGTTCCCTTCATCAGAAATATTCGTTAGTGAATTCGGACGCTTGTGTTCGTTTCTACCTCGAGTGTTATTCTGTCGAACTCCGCTCTATCCAAGTTTCATTTGTCTTTGTGACGTTTGTAAGTGTTTTCCGCGACCGTGCAGATTTGTAAACACAAAGCAAATTAGATATTTCAAACAGTTGCGAAACGAAAACTTTCTAGGGCTCGAGAAGGTTAGGTTGCTCGTGCCCTTGGCTGAAGGGGACCTTCTAGGGGCATAATGTGCCCCTGTTGTGAATTCGGACAACGATAATGTGACGTCACATACGGGATGCACTGTTAAAGGGCACTAAGTCAGGTAAGGGCCCTTAGCTGGTGAATTCGAACACAGCCCGAGGTTTTCCTGACCTACCCTTTCAATACTTATTTTATATTTTGATTCTACAGACTAATTTGATTCAGGTATACATTAGGGTGTCGAATTATTATATTTTTTGGAAAAACCAATTTTTTTTTGGATATAAGGCTGGGACACATATGTCCTATTAGCGCCTTTCGGTGGGACATATATGTCCCATTAGGTTACTAAGTACATATAACAATTTTGACAAATGAATATTTATTTTGACATAACCAAACATAATAAGAGCATGAAAGATGTAAGTACACAATAAAAAGAAAATATTATAATATACATACTATGTTTACATTGTCCATTTCACATTTTGTAAGCCAAATATAAAACAAAAATAATTTCAGTAACATCCTAACATTGTCTTTTGTTTTCGTTTCCTCACTCTAGTAACACTCCTGATATTTGATAAGCTTGCTGAAAATATCGATATAAAAACATACTGTATATAAAAATCATAACTACTTGCACATTTTGCAAATAGGAATATTTTGCCATTTGAATGAAAATGTACTGTTACCACAATGCAATGGAATAAACAAAACTATTTTCTTAAAATGATGTCTGTAATATGTTTCCTATTTCTATTGATATTTATTCCCGTACAATAATAGCCCAACCTTCGTAACGTATCACACATTACAGCGCTGCTGTTAGATTAGGTGTGATACGGAACGAAACAATGTTTGCAGAATGGCAGTTGACACATCTGGCAAATTGTTTTCGTTCTTGTTTCAATCTTGTGCTTTGAACAATTATAGCATCTTCTCCTTGTATTCCCTTCAACTGGAAGGTGGTCACCTACATTCAGCATAGTTTTGAATCTTTTCGATGTATGTCCACTAAGTTTGTTACGTCTTGTTTGGGCCCTTTCATTCCCATAAGCAATCATGCCTTCAGCTAAACCGACAAGAAACTGAAGAAGTGGAATATCGTTTCCTCCGACCTCCTTAAAAACAATCCACGCATTTACAGTGGAAATCATTAGAAGCCTGTAAAAGACTTTCTTCCACCATTTTGCAGATTTTTTGTCATGATCATACAGTGTTGCCATCTGATCAGCAATATATACCCCTCCCATAAACTTATTATAGAAAGTTACTGCATCGGAGCATTGAACATCAATTCGGGTTCCATTTTTTGAGTTCGTTTCACAGTTATTTTGGTATTGCTGTGACAGTTACTAAGAACTAATACTTCTTAAGTTTCGTGCCACTTGACTGTCAAAGTACCTGCTGTATTTTGTAATGCAGATGAAGCCCCTCTTTCAATTTTTTCTGCAAATAGTGGTACATTTTTCCTTGTCTTTATTACAGTTCCAACCGCTGCATTAGGCAAAGTATCTATCACTCATACTGAAGTAAAAAACCTGTCAAAACATTTAACTGTATCTGGGTTAGAAATAGTTTATGCCAACTTAGCACAACCCTCTCTCCTAGTGTGCCATCGGTATGTATGGTCTATTTACCACAATAAACGTGTCACAGAGTCGCATCTTAGCCATAACTTGATGACTCTCTTTACTGCCTTTAACGGCATGTACTGTTTTAGCACTGATCGTCCCTTGAATTTGGTCATGGACTCATCAATGCTTTGTACAGCACTATCTGTTCTACAGGTCTGATATGTAGTCGTCAAACAGGAAGGTAGTTCTTCTACATGGTACAATGACTTACACTGTCTGGTTTTTCTGGTTCATTGCAATAAAGCTTTGAGAACAACATGCACCTTTCTCTCGACATTGCATTTTTGATTGCCTCATTTCCCAGTGAAGCATTCGAGGACCAATAATGAGAAATACGAGGAACCCTGTTGTAAGACATGACAAATGAACAACCTAAAGCTATCATTATTTCACCCTCATCTGTCTTTGCAATTTTCTTTTTCGATGCCAATTCAAGAATCTCCGACCTCTTATTTGTGCACTGAGCTATAAATATGAACAAACATTTTGGAAACAGTAATAATTTAAAAAAATGCCGAAGAGCCATGATTCAATCCTGTCAAAATGGCACAGTCCCACATAGGCGGGATAGACTTTCTTGTGTCAAAATCGTCTTTCACATTAGACTATATAACATTATCTTTGCTACTTGATAACACACTGTCGCTGTTTTTTTACCTAATTTTTTAGATGTACCTACATCAACTAACTTGTGTACAGGCAGGTTGCTAGGTGTTAGTGAACCAGCTTACCGTTTCTTCAAAGCTTGTGCATTCTCTACTTCCTCTGAAGATGAAGATTCAATTTCTTTATTATTTGAATCAGCTGAACCTTCCTGCCCGTAATCTGGGTCATCTTCATCACTGGCTGAGATATCGTTATCATCTGAATCTGAATCCTTCATAAGAAGCTCGTTTATTTCTTCAGGAGTCAGTCCAACTCTCCTGGAAAATAATTGTGAAAATTATATCATTAGGACTGATGGGACAATACCAACCCAAGAAAAATACCTAATGGGACAAATGTGTCACACATGCATTTATTACAACAATTTATAATATTTGATTCTTCAAAGTTGCATAGTTTTATAATACAACGATACTAGATATCAGTGAGTAACTTAAATAACATTAATTTTGCTTTGCTCACCTTCTATATTTATCAGAAGCCATGAATTGCTTTCTTGATGCGTCACACCTTCACGCTCTGTTCGGTAACACCGATCATATTGCTTCCTTAGCAGTTCTACCACGCCACGAATACTGAATAACCCCAAAATTACTGATACGCTTAATTTATCTTGTACTGTGCACCAAAACCGTCCCTGTAGGAATTCTTATACTTCTGCTGGGACATATGTATCCTAGTAGTGAAAGCGTTAAAACTAAGAGGAGAGTCGGGGGTCTAGGGTAGGGATAGGACCTAAGTGCGTCTCATGTCTGAGCCGCATACGCCTAGGCATGCAGGGAAGATTCCAACTATAGTCTATTCGTGGTTTCTTCAAACTTTTGAATCAAATCTTTAAAAAATCACCCCGTTTTTGGCGTCTTTGATTGTTTCCTAAACGTGTCAACAATGTTGACATAAGAATGCAGTATTCTTGGTTAAATTGAAATTGTTATTTATACTTCACCTATGAAACATACTTAATTTATAATTGATATGAATAAAAACAGCGAGAAAGTAGGTGCCTCATGCATAATATTGGATTCGGTGTCTCGTTGGTGTAATTTTCTAGACTTGGTTAAGCTTCTTTTGCGTGAGACGGAAGAATATCCTGGAAGTAGGTCTTTAGCAGGGCTTCAGAAAAGTTGGAATAAACCGTGAAGGGACTACACAAGGATGCATGCTCACAGATTTACTGGAATTGGGGACGCATACTCACGGCTTTACTGGAATTGGGCAAAAATTACCGCGATTAGGGTAATGGCTACTTCCCATATTACCTTAAACTGAACTACAAAGGGTGAGTTTGAAACACTAGAAGTGAAAGATCGGAAGAGAGAGAGAGAGAGAGAGAGAGAGGAGAGAGAGAGAAAAGGGGGGGGGGGGGGGGATTCATTCCCATTGTCACACTGGCATTATTTGTTTGTAAGAAGAGTTGCGGGCGGTACCAGACTCTGGTGGAGGGGGAAATGCGTAGTTATGCATGCCTCCTCCCGTGTCACCAGTAGACTCCTCACGTTTTACCACTAAACTATTAAACGTGCGTACAATGTTCTGATGTACGAAAGGAAGACACCTCTTCAGACGAGGGTTGTTGAGTATTTTCAAAATGTTAAGAATGTTCGAAACGCCATTTCAGAGTACTCCGAAATGGCTCAAAGTGGCCTTATCAGAGTGTTGTATCTCAAAATACACGCATCAGATACATACAAAACCGCTCAAGGGCCCTGCTTTGAACCTTCCTACAAACTTTCAGGTAGACACACTGCGACGAAAGCAGAGCCTTGCGCTTAGCAGCGATGGCGCAGTTGATACACTGTTGCAATATCGCCCTTATCGCTCCCACGCTTCTCGGTCTCAAACACGGTAGAAAGCTGTAGAAAGCTCCAGGTAGAGGCGGAAGCCCAGGGGGGTGCTGGTTATTGCCACCATGTAGCGTACACCCCAGATGTAAGTCCCGCCTACAAGAGTCCCGCGCGGGTGTCCTTCTGTTGTCTGGGAGGGGAGAGTGTAGCAGTCATAGACTAAATAAGAGGTATAGGCTGTTCGCGGTTAAGTGAGCACTTTTGAAGCCTTAGTTACGTATTCTTTTCAGCCATTTTTAATCCTTTAACAAACTTTGTAAATGCATATTGCCATATAAGTAATAAACACAATGTGTATATTCCACCGCAATCGGAAGTTAACGTCTAAGGCTAAAATGAAATATATTTATTAACTTTTGTTCCAAATGAGAGGGATTTCAGAAGTGCTCACTTTACTGTGAATAGCCTATGTACTGCTTATTCGTCTTCTGCGCATTGACCTACCGCAAAAGAACACAACTGTCGAAGTCACATGGTCAACAATGATGAAAGTGTTTGTTTATATCTTAAATTTGAAATGACAAGCACTATAATATTAATAAGATACCTGTACCAATTTGAATTCAATCGAACTGCCTTACAAATGGGCTAGAGGAAGTATAAAAACATCTCAAAAGCACTTGTTGGTTAATGAGTATTCTAACTTCAAATGCAATACACGCCTTTTTCGCTAGACGTGTTGGCAGAAAAGCAGTTGAATGTTGGGAGAGGGAGATTTGGTCGTGCGCAGACAGCGAGATCGGTCTACCTCGTCTCTAGTGTATGGCTGCAGCAGCTGGACCGCCGACGGCCACCGTGCTCCCAGCGAACTGACTGGAGATGATGGGCCGCATCTCGCGGCGAGAGAGGAGGTCGCGGATGTTGTGCGAGTGTGGGGGCGGCCCTCGCCTCGTAAACACGCCGAGGATGTTTTCCCAGATATCTTTCCCCCGCACCCGCCATCATGCCGACGGTGACGCAAGACGTGGGCCTAGCCACCGAAAAAAAACACCGTATCATATCGTAAAGCTGTCCTCGTTTGCTCGTCTGAGATGTTTATTTATTTTTTTCCCTTTCTGCAGGTCTGCTATGCGTTTTTTTCTTTCATTTTTCCTTGTTTTCGCTTAAGGATGTCGAAACAGTCGAGAACGGATTCTGTGTCTTTCGACAGCGGAGTCTTTTTTTTTTTTAAGGTAATTGACGATAAAATTTTTTACTGGAAGGAAAACGTAACTCTCGTGCTGTATTTTAGTCCTTGTTTTATAACAAAATGTGGGTAAAATATTTAAAACAATTAAGGACGTTGCAGGTTTTCACATTTACCATCACGCAGAGGTGTTGCAAAACGATGCAAAACATGCAATGGTTTTGTCGAGATGTAAGAGTGTGGAAAAAGTGAACAACACTGACCAAGAAAGGAATCCCGAGTTTCGAGTACAAAGAACTCCGTGTGATAGGCGACAGGGAAGAAAATATTCACTCAGAACAGTATTCAGGCCTAATCACCCCTGACTGGCCCATTTCTTTTGTAGCGCCTATTGCAGCTGCTTAGTCGTTGCTGGATGCTGGCAACGTGCTGTCAGGCATCTCCTGCCAATGTTCCACACGTGTGCGATTGAATGTAGATCTATGGACCCTGAGCTACGGATCCCCGAGGCTAATATCCTCACACTCCAACAGAACCAGCTCGGAGACAGCCACTGTACGATGAAGTTTAGAGTTGTTGTTAATGAAGACGAACCCGGGGCCTCGGTCAATAAGCATGCGAGAAATGACAGTCTCATTACAACAGCGGTTACCTGCCACTGACTCTCCTCGAGAGATGCGGAGCTTCGCACGACGACCAGGTATTGTGCGTCCCCAAACGAGAACTCCGCCATCTGCAGACCAGTGCCATTCTACGGTGTTGGAAGTGTGATTCCATGTTCCCCGCTATCTCCTCGTGAATAGAAGCACTCGACCCCATTGCTGACCTAACAAGCCCTTGTGTTTCCGCCACCGCAGCAGACGCCTTTTCTGAAGATTAGGCGTCAATGGTACACCCAATACTAAGTCTCCGAGCGCATAAACCACCAGTATGCATCTCTTGATAGGGGTGAAACGGGCGGGGTGTTTGGCTCCAATGCACTCTAAATTCGAATTACTGGAATACCACTGATTCGCATTGAAATCCAACTACTCGAATCAGTGAAAATGCTCCACTTAGAATTAATGGAAAACGACTGATTGTTTGAGTGAAAAAGTCACTGATTGAATTAGGGACTTGAAACAATTTCACTTGATTGACTAAGTGACGGACAACTGCAGCAGTGAATTAAATATATTTTTATTGAATTTATCCAATTAATTACGAGAAATAAACACATTTACGATGGTTTACTATTTTGTAGCGCAAGTTACCCTTAATTTTAAAAAGTAAAAAACCTTTTGGAGGTGGCCATGATCGAACTCGCACATCCTTTGGAATTCACTTTTAGAACGGTACCTTCCCAATTAAGCTACCAAGTCAACTTGACAAGAAAGAGGAAAATGTATGGCTTATATATCTTCATCAAAAGCGTGTAGTTTTAAACTTTATGTCTTTACTTTTCTTTTTTGTTTGGTTGGTGCCGTTAGGATTGTTAAAACGAATAGTACATATGAGTGCACTCTCTTCACAACATTATATGCAATTTAAACCTTCAAACAGAGCGCTGTGATGATTACATCACATCAATGAAATGAAAGACGTAAAAACGGACTGAAAGACCTAATGTTCACATGTTACTTCATAAAATGGAGTTTTGAAATACGAGACACATCTTAGAAAATATTGTGTATTGGTTTTATTAGATTGTGCGTTAGTTCACTTGCTACACGTTGTTTAACGGCCATTTTTACATGTTGTTTGGCTGCTATTTTTACACGCAGTTTAACTGATCCATCAATCAAAAAACAAATCACTGAAAAAAAGTAAAAAAAAAAATGACTAATGAATCACTGTAAAATGTCACTGAATTAATAAGTGAAACAAAACTGGATTTTTTTTTTCACTGATTCGTCAGTTGAATTCACTGAAGTGACTTTTGAATCAGTCAGATACTGTTAACTGATTGAAACAGTGAAATTCTTACTGATTTCAGATTTAGAGTGTGATGCATTGCATGTGTCTAGCGCTTTGGTCCTCTGTCTTTCATCAAATGTCATCGCCTGCAGGACAATATACCGACCCTCCATTGCCGTGCTTGCTCGTGAACAACCACTGCTAAACCTTCATGCAGCTGGTTTTGTCATTGGAAATGCATTTCAATCTCTTGACACAATGCTGTGTGCGAACAAACTCTTCGGCCAAACTAGCCACACTTAGACCTTCTTTCAACTTCCCAATTATTCGGCCTCGGAGAAAGTCGTCCAGATGTTATCTTCGTGACTGTCTGTTGACCATATCAGGCAGCAATTCGACGTCGTTTAACCCGAAGTGCCCTGTGCAATAGCTTCCACTGCAATGCTAATCGCTTACCACGCTAGTAGTAGGGGCGCATGGGTCCTACCCCACTTTCGATTAATTGAAAGGCTTAAATTGATATCAAAGGGTTAATTAAATTGATTGAAAGGGTTAATTAAAAAGGGTTAGTCAAAGGGGCCTATAAAAGGGCGAATTAAATACAAAGGGTTAAATTTAGTGAAAGGGATAATTTATTGTAAGGTTTAATTTTTTCTTGATTTTCCACTTCTTTCTTTCTTTTTGTGGGGAGGAGCTCTATACAATATTGACGCTGTGGTGCCCTGGAGGCGATTGACCAGAGTGGTGGGTTGCAATGTGTTGTATAGGTATTGAGTTGAGTGCAAGAGTGTGCTAAGTGTAATTTTTTTATTTTTCTCTTATTTAATGTGTTTGTAGGGATGTTGGTGGTAAATAGGCGATTTTTAAGAATATATTTAACACATGAGAGAATTTCAGAGTGTTTAAACGATTTCTAAGAGTGGCCTAAGTGTAAATTTTATGTTTTTTTGGGGGGGATATTGCTCGTAGATGGTAGTGGGAGATAGGTGACTTTGAAAGATGCGATTTATGTGTTAGTAATGACAAACGATTGACGACTGTTCTCCGAATACAATTAAACGTTAGATAATTTCATAATGTTGTAGGTATGAATCAATTACACACATTGAATCTCAAATTTCGAATTACTACGTGAATAATAAGTGGAATTACTCCAATATGTAACTAAATATAATGTTAGTTTTGAGCTTAGAAATATAATTTACACGAGAGAGAAGTGTAAAACAATTATGTGAGTGTGTAATTAATGATTTTCAACAAAATGTCCCTATAAATTAAACGAACAAGATATATATAATATATATATAAGGTACGTGCGAGAGGTGTCTATATATATATATACACGTAAAAATAAATTATGGGACTCTCCTAAATGAATGAATTAACAAAGTAAAAATGTCCCTATAAATTACTTTAATTAAACGACAGTCTTCGTAAACACATTAACAAGTTTACACATACCTTACACGATTCAGCCTGGTTAATGATATCTTACGGCAAAAAGCTCTGAATACTATTTAAACCAGACAGAGTCACGTACCTAAAATTATATTAAAATAAGTCTGTTCCATGTATGAATGAGTAGCATTTACATTAAGCTATGAGTAGATATGTGTAGCGTGTTCGATAGGCAACTGTGTTTAAATTACTGTAACAAACTCGTAAATGAAGGAAAAATACTTTTAATGTTTATGAAATTCACTGCACTTGTTAACACAAACAGTATTTTTTAAACTGCTAGAATCTTCATAGACCAAGCTCAGAAATGTGATTTGAAAATCTTATCGCAATATTGACTTAATACATTACTGACTTACAGATGAGCTAATATCATACAAGACCTATCCGGGAATCGAACCTAGAATACAATTCTTACAGTCATATCTACCTGGCACTGAAAGTGAGAAACTAGATTAGAATCATACGTGATCTAAGCGGGATTTGAACCCAGCTTATATCAACCATGTTTTAGCTGGTAATCGAATCCGCAAAGTGTACATTACAATTTACTATGCCTTATCCGGGATTCGAACCCAGAGCCTCCAACTAATGCCTAATCTGATTACTCTATGGAGGCAGGTGACATTTAACAAGTTATTCTATGTATTTATAATTTTTCCAGCAGCAATTTTTTTTTTTCAGATTCAAATATATCTTTAGTTGAATAGTATTTTTGGCGAGCTAAGAATCTGATTTATTATTTTCTTTACAAGACTTTCTTGCTAATACAATAGACTTTTAATAGAAAATTTTAAGAATCTCTCTCTCTCTCTCTCTCTCTCTCGGAGACAATTTAGTATCTTTCTCTCAAATGTTTCTGTGGAGAAACAGCGTGACAGACGTTACTTTAGATGTCCTCAACGTTGAAGGCAACATGGCAGACATTTCTGTAGTAGACGTTATCAACGTTGAAGGCAACGTGGCGGACGTTGCTGTAGACGTTATCAACGTTGAAGGCAACGTGGCAGACGTTGCTGTAGACGTTATCAACGTTGAAGGCAACGTGGTAGACTTTGCTGTAGACGTTCTCAATGTTGAAGGCAACGTCTGCCACGTTGATTTTTCTTACCAAAACTAGTTCACTTTTCATAAAGAATAGGTTAAATAAACGTACGAAAGGGATTCATTTTACAGCATTAATTTATTTACAAAATATAAACGAACACAAGCTGTTCCAAAAAACAATTTCAACACTATGAAGTATAGGATGACGCAAAATATTTTAACACTACCAAGTAGAACTTGCTCCAAACATTTCCATGCTAAACAAACACAAGCGAATTCACAATGTATTTCCAACCTTTTTTTAAACTAGTAAATACAGAATGTCACACTAATTATTTCAAAAATACAGGTAGATCCAAAACTATATGTACAACAATTACACCTTGCTCCGAAACGACTACAGGGTACCACAAAACATTTTAACACTATCAAGTAAAACTTTTTTTCTTTAAACATAAATATTTTTATAAACGGTTAGCATCTTCCGTGAACAAAGTTTCATGCAATTTTTAATATTAGAAACATCCTCTTCTTGGCCTCTGCTTTTAAGGAGTGAGCATTTCTAACACCCTGGTTTTAATCTGTCTGTTTGCACACAAACGTCTTTACAAGTAGGGGCGTGTAAAACAATGCTTTCAATCAAATCAGGATATGATTCAAAATATATATTCAATACTATGTGGAAGAGGTGTGTTTGCAGTCATATGAAATACTGGACATGTATAAGTTCGTGACTCTTTTCGCCGCCTAAAGGAAAGTAATTACTTTAAAATGAAAAATTTTGTCACAGGTTTCCGTAAGTTCTCAGAAAATTTCGTTGCACCACAGGGCGTAAGTTATATTGGACTTTCCTTGTTTGACACTGACGTAATGAATTGCAGGATGAAAATACGTCATGTTGTTACTATGACATCCAACACTCTACTGAGAAGATATAGAAAGGAACAATGTATACATATTGATAAATTCATTCTCTAAATTTGCAAGTTGAAACGTGTTTTAGTGCAAAATTTTATGTTTGCAAATTTTATTGCTCGATGTACGTAACAATTTGATTAATCACACCCAGTATGAGATGTGTAACCAAACTTGT
Source organism: Dryococelus australis (assembly GCA_029891345.1). Taxonomy (NCBI): domain Eukaryota; kingdom Metazoa; phylum Arthropoda; class Insecta; order Phasmatodea; family Phasmatidae; genus Dryococelus; species Dryococelus australis. The sequence goes on along the minus strand of CM056996.1, from coordinate 112,347,977 downwards.
TTTTGCTATAATGATCTGTATTATAAAGAAGACGTTTCAAACATTTTTCTCCTGCACAATATGAAGTTACAATGCGTTCACCCTTAAGTTTACGCTTACAATCTACTCTGTGCAGTCTGTACTGGTTTACAAGACATTCAGAACTGTTGCAGTTAGTTAAAGTGGCATTATAAGTATTTGGTTAACTACATGCTGTAAAAGCTTGAGAGAAATACGTACATTTGAAAGTAATGTCTGACTCACACATTTCCTTAACAACATAATGTGAATATAATAAGCTGTAAGTCACAGAATGCAAACCTTTAGAAAAAAACGCATATTTGTATTTCATTGGGCACAATGGGAACATTGGGAACATTATTCTGAATTAGCCACTTCACACGCATATAAATTACACATCGACGGAAAAACTAGTCCTCCTTGTTCGAAAATAAAGTTGTGGGTGTTCCCATTGCAGGTCTCCTTCCAACATATGGTGATTCCTTGGTGAGGTCTGGTGAGCTGGTAGTCGATTACTGTGTATCATCGTTCCCCTTAAATCTCCTTGCTAAGAATGGCAATCATCAAATGTTCTACTAATGTTGTTGACAAGTCACTGTCGGGGCGAAGATATCTCACAGCACAATCGTAGCATGCTATTCCTTCACCAAAGCGAATGCTGAGACTGTTGTCGAAAATGTAGCACCAATGTTCTATATCATTGCAGACATGAAGTTGTAGAATGCCGTCATACGGTTGAAAGAACATTCTTCTGTATCCAATTTGTAGGACCTCGTGCACGTCTGTGGGGTTGAAGATCCTAGCCATGACTGACGATTTAATACTGGGCACACTCCTTTATATAGTCTGTCAGATGTTCTTGCTTTGGAAAACATTGCATTGCCACATGCCACAGGGAGAAGTTAATTCTTTGTCACCCGATGTACGTATAATGTTGCTCTGACCTCGTCAGTTTCTGTTTCATATATTTGTCCGTTTCAGCTATCGAGGTTCTTATAAGTTACCATCGTTTTTGGACGTTGTGTCATGTATTCAAGAGTTGAAGAAATTATCCGATGCTATTTAACGAAAACAAAATGATTGATAACGTCCAGGTACTGAGAGGGATAAAAGGCGTAGGCTATGTGATCGGGTCTCTGTTGTTCCGGAACCGATGGGCCGAGGTGTTCTAGCGGCTAGAACGCTCGCTTCGCACCAAGACGAACAGTGTTCGATTCCCGGCGGGGCAGGTCCTGGATCTTTCACACATGGAAATTGTACCGGATGATGTCGCTGGTCAGCGTGCTTTCTCTGTGGTCTCCCGTTTCCCCCAACCCTTACGTACCGAAGCACGCAAAACTTAAAACTTGACGTGAGCAGCATGGTTGCCATATGTTCATGTCAGTGGGCCTATACATGTAACCACTGGTTAAAATAAAATGGAAACTTATAAGTGTTATTTTCTTTTTGATATTTAGGAAGAAAGTAGAACTCTGTAATTAAGTCAATAGTTACGAAATCAATGTAAAAATAGTGTAGTGTACACACGACATTTTTTTTTACAGCAAATGATGCTGTTCTAAAAGGTTGCCTAGTGAAATGTGACTAGGTTATCTCTGGAATCATTGGCTATTTTACATGCTTGCCTACTAGAAGCATAAACTGCTAAAGATCTTAGATGTGTGAACTTTTGATTATGAGAGTGTTGTGATATGCCCATACTCTACTCGAAATCACTCACAGTTTGTTCAACCTATTTGCTTACAAATATTTTTGGGAAGTAGCAAAATGTTGAAAAAAAAATTGGTAGTATTTTAGAATAATTACCATTAGAGGATTCTTTGTTTCTCTTTAACGCGATACATTTTTGTGCTACCATTTGAATTCACTAGCCAAGAAAATTGTTTAAGGATTCCAAAATGCTTGTCATTCGATTTTTCTGAAGAAAAAAAAATATCTCGATTACTAATCTTCCAAACGATGAATTAAAATGTGTTATATTTCTCATAATGTGGCTTAAACACAGCGACTTTTGGAAATTTTAAGAGCAACGCGGTGTTTTGGAGAAAATTGCGAAGATCCATTCTTTGCTCCTGGCGTGGAAAATTCTCTTATTGGGGTGGATGCACGGGTCGGTTATTAAGTTTTTGTTGTTCTATACCACGAGCATGGCTTCAGAGATCCAAACGCGTTTATAAACACCGAAAGTTCGCAAATTAAAGCACAAAGGCACATGGCTTTATTCTAATGCCGCACAACTGTGTTGGAAAAAAATGCTGAACGAACCTTTTCAGTTTTCTCGTTACGATTTTCCTGGGCCTTACGAACTGATTTTTGGGTTTTGACATAGTGTAGTTATTTAACCTTGTTTCACTTACATATCGCCGCCCAGTCAATATTTAAAAAAATAAGTGAGATGATACCGATAGAACTAACTTGCGTACTTTCGTCTACATTTACTTATTTAATAAATTTTTATGGGGTTCTCAAAAGATTTTATATGAGGCTATTGGGTATTGAGAAATTGTTTGAACACAAGGAATTGTTTACCATACTTGGCGGGAATTGATGAAGTTGTTATGAATGTGAAGAATGTAAGTTTGTAGATGTATCTTCTTTATAATGAGGGACAATTAAATCTATTAGTGAGTTTGATGTTCACACATCAATTTTGATTACAATATGTACTATGGTACTAATGGTATAGCATATATTTAACAGAATAAGGTAATTTTTAATGTAACTGACTGCTCTATAATTTTTTGAGTGGCTTTCCATTTCACTCGTAGTACAGTATACCAAATGTTATAAAACTCGGCTCAGACGTTACCAAGGCATGATATTTAGGCTTTATTTTTTCGGACGATGCAGTCTTCCAATATACATTGCAAGAAAGGTCATCAGTATGTGTTCTTAGTGCATAGGATAGCCTCTGTGGGCATACGAAATTAAGTAGAAGCCTTTCAATAGTTTAAAAGATACAACGTGTATCAAAGTTATCTTAAAAACAATTGCTGTTATATGAGGCTTCACGCTATAGCATAATCAAATCTTTCAGTGTCTTCTAGTTTACCAAGTTTGATTGTAATAGATTAAGCTGTAGTAGATGTGTCATATTAAACTTAAATGTTTATAAGACCATAGTTTTGAAAAAACAGGTGTCTGAGCCACTTTTAATGATGCAAGTCTATGTCGCCTGCCATATCACTATTTTTACTCTAAATTTAGTAGAATCGTTTAATGAGCTCCCAAAATTCGACGAAGAGCTAATTTATTCAAGTGATGCTACGATGCATTATTGCATGTAGGGGCTTTTCAATTTCTCGTAGATTACGGTAATGCGAGCCGTCATTTAATAATTATACTAGGAAGTCTCGCCGTCCTTCTCGAACGTCATTAAGTAAATAATTCACGGTCTGTCGAGCGGCTAGAATAAGAGCCTGGTATGGCCACGACATGTGATCGTCTGTTTGTCCCCGTTTCACATTTTCCTCGGAGAGCGACGGAAGGGTGATTACTCGGGCTCTATTCCTTTTATTATTTCATCAGATGAAATGGCCGGCCTCTCGGGTCCCTTGCACTTCCCTTCCTTTCTTCTCTCACCCCCTTCGCTCTTCCGTGCAACCAAGATTTTTCTGGTAATCTCTCGCTGGCTTGAAAGCGACAGAAAAAATTTCGCTGGACCCAGTTAAGTCCCACCTCTATTTCTTGATTTGTCCACCAGGTCTTTCCCGTACCCCGTTCGCGGGTGCACTATGATGTCGCGGTATACCGCACCGCGGGCGTGCCGTAAACACTTGTATGGGCTATTGACGGATTAAGTGAGCACTTTTTAAATCCCTATCTTTGGAATAATAGTCGAATATATTTTATTTTGGCCTTAGGCGTTAACTTCCGAGTGATGTGGAATATAAGTACACGTTGTGTTTATTACTTGCATGACAATATTTATTTTAAAAAGGCGGTTAAAGGATAAGAAATGGCTGAAAGGAAAAAGTAACCAGGGCCTCAATCAAAAGTGCTCACTTTATGGTAAACTGAACACTTTGAAATCCACGTTTGAAAAATTTCACTGCCTGTACCTGCATACATTTTAGTGGACACGCTGACTGATATACAACCCAGTTAAACTGCTAAGGACATAAAAAAAGTAGTTCCGTGTCTTAGCACTGAATTAAAAGTGATAAACATTTGTAAATACAGATTTTTTTATGCATATAAGTATAAGAGTCAGCACTGTAGCAGTTCAAATTAACTTGATTAACTTTCTCAAAGCAACTGCCACACAACAAAATAGTGTATGTTTTAACACATACAGACAATAACAGAAAAGCATGTATATTCAAATTAAAATATAAATAACAAATTCTTGTCTTTCAGTTAATGTGTTAAACTTTCAATAATAAATTCAATAGACTATCAAGAAAAAAATTAATAAATCTAGAAGATTAAAGTCAGACAAATTACATTTCTTTTAATGCAATCAAAAGACAAAACCACGAACGATTCCAACTCAAACTCTCAAGTGAGTTAAATTCGAATTATGTCATTAGACTAAATGTCATCAATCATGACATTTTATTATGATTTACTCTCCGAATCATGGGCAGTACCATCCGGCGAATCTACCATTATATGATTGCCATTACTTACGCCTACAAAGACTGGTGTGAACATTTATTTAAATTGTCTGGGGAAGTTGCGACTTATCTGCAGCTAGCTGTATATTACTGGAGATCAGCAGAAATTGTGAAGACATCTCTCTGGAGTGGAATGTAGAACGGTTTTCCAATTACGCCTTTTACAGAAACATTCCCTGGTGGAACACCAGAAAATCGTCATCTGCAGGCCGGACCTTCTGAAGTAGTAGACGGACTGAGGATAAGTCCATATCCTGGGGTCGATTCTGGTAGACCTCTACTCTGTGAGCTGGTTCTTTTGGTGCTGGATTAAATGTCGCTCCTTCTTCTAGCCGTTTCTTCGAAAACTTCTTATTTCATTGGAGTATATCATATCCGTTGAATTTATTCTTCTTTCATATGCTGCTTCATCGTAATTTATTCCTTTCACTTTAGTATCCTCACTTTTTCGAAGTTATCAATGTTTAACAGATTATGGCCGTCATTTTTTGTTACTATTTAGAACCATCATACTTCCCGTGATAGTTTGTGAATAATTTTCAGTTCTAATACATATTGTTTTAAAATCAATAAAATGTGATAGGCCGGCTGGTGAGACCTCATTTTTTTTTTAGAAACAACAGCTATGGTAGTCACATAAATAAACTGGCATATCAGAAAATAAAAACAAAACACAGATAATACTATCAAAATTACATACTACAGCCAACACAGCTGTCAAAATAAATAATCATAGATATTTCATACTATACCTATGCAAAACAGCTTATACCTGTAGTTACTTATTGGAATTCAAATTAAATTATAGGCATAGCTTAAGTATTATACTGTTTGAAATATCGAAGTGTTACAGCACATTCGTAAAACATTTACTTTTCTAATGATTTTGGTTTCACTTGAATGACGTATTAGTAAAGTAATAAGGCCTGTGGTAATGTTAATTTTACGGTGGAAGAATATACAAAATACATACAAGGTGATCTTAAGCAGGGCTTTCAAAGTGCTTATGTTACCGTGAACAGCGTATACGTAATCCGTTTTATGAGGTGCGAAGCCGCAGAGGAAGAAAAGATCTCCTGGGTTACCGTCGATGTTTGCAAGTGGTTGCTGTTCCGAAGAAAGTTCACAGTCGCAAACACTGCAAAGCAAACGCATCTGCACCAGTTACTAATCCGGTATTTTCTGCAACTGAACTGGAAGTACTTCCATGCTGAGTACAAATTGCGTTCAGAACTTCTTTCAGTTTATAGTTGATTCACGGTATCTTCGGCCTTTTCTGAAGCTCTGCTAAAGGTTTATTTCCAGGGTATTCTTCCGCCTCGTGCAAACTAAGCTTAACTAAGTAAGGATTATTACACCAGAGGGACAACACACCGGATTCGTGCGCACTCTGTTGTATCAGTATTTTGTATAAGAACAACTTCTTACTAGGCGCTACCAACACAAATGATTTCTCCCTCTTTTTATTCGATTTATTTATAAATGAAGCAATATAATTTATAGATAAATTATTAATAACGTTTCAATTTAACAGAAAAAAAGTAACTTTTATGTTAACACAAGTATAAAACGCTTGTGATACGTAGCATATGTTGGAAACAACCAAGCACGTCATACATAGGGGGATTTTTCAAAGGTCTGATTAAAAAAGGCCGAAGGAACTGTGAATAGACTATACCAAATTTTAATACACCTTCTACTAGGACACGACCTCGTGCTCATCGCTTTTTATTACCCTTCAATAATATAGCCTGCTTATTTAAGATAAAAGCACGAAGTTCTAAAAACTACATTCTGTATAGAAAGGAATTATTCTTAATAATTTTAATTCTTCCACTCTTACATAATTAGAATACATATTGTGGTACCCTCTATATCCTGAGGACACAACAAGGTGGCCGTCCAAAGGCCCTAAGCTGCCCTGGAATAAGTGGTGCGTAGAAATAACAAAGAGGTACCGATTCAAAGCTAAACTATAGCAAAGAACCTGAACTGTGATTGGAAATATTCGATCAGTTAATATTTTACAAAAACTCCACTAGCTATTTTCTGTGTGACCTTACTTCGACTACTGAATTTATAAGAAAAAAAAATTTCTTTAGAAATGTTTAACATGGTAGTTATCTGGTAACTGTTTTTCAAAAGAACATTCTCAGAAAATAACCTAAAGCTGCCCACCGTACAAATCCAGTCACCCAAAACATCATAGGCAATGCATATTTTCTCTGAGTTCTTACTTCACCACAGGCTGAAAAGCCATTCTCTCAGCCCAATGTATCATGCTGTAAATACAGTAATCAGAAACAAGGTTAGATCTGAATTTATTTTTAAATTCTGCACACTGGTAACTTCTTTAAATAACAATAACAATAATGCCAATAAAAGTATGTAAAATACAGTTAGGGAATGCTATGTATTTAATTATCATGCAATTATTTTGCAATTATTTTCGCATATTTACTGATTTTGTCGTTTAGATATATTAAGTTTTCGGAAAAAGTTGGCAATTTTGCACACTAAATATTGCAAGCTATAGGATATTCACGATGAAATGAGAACTTTTGAAAGCCCTGCTTAAGATCTACTTGTATGTACGTTGTGTATTCTTCCGCTTTATGTAATATTAACGTTGCCATGGGCCTCATCTCTTCATTCATACGTGGGTCAAGCAAAACTGTGAGTTTATTATAAAAGTATATATTTAACAAATCTGCTCGTTTTTACACTTCGATGCATTAAAAAACACGGAAATCGAAATAAATAAATGAAGTTATCAGAAATGGTTACCTAACACTTTTTATTTGACGTTGACTTAAGGATCTACTTCCCATCATTCGCGTGTGGGAATCGTGCCTGACGATGCCACGTTGGTCGGCGAGTTTTCTCTGGGATCTCCCGTTTCCCCTGTCCTTCCATTCCGGCGCTGCTCCATACTCATCTCAATCAACCCCATCGGCTCTCAAGATCTTGATGTTAAGAGTCACCCAAATCTCTTCACTCACTCCACTTACTTCCCATCCATCGTTACTAACTTTACTGGGCTCATGTCACTTAGTGCGCCCGTTAAAACGTATGCGGGAAGGAGCAGTGACTTTTTCCCAAGGTTGATTTGAAAAGTGCTCACTTTATGGTGAACAGCCTTTACAGTAACTACTACTGTGTATTAACCAGCATTCAAATGTATTATGAATAAATATAACCTCGACAAAAGATATTAAGAAATTTAAACTCTGTTTCTCCCTTTACATTTTGGTATAGGCTATTCACGGTTAATTGTGCACTTTTGAAAGTCCTCTCATTTTGAATAATAGTCAATAAATATATTTCATTTTAGCCTTAGACGTTAACTTCCGAGTGCAGTGGAATATACGCACTGTGCTTATTACTTACATGGAAATATTTATTTTAAAATGTGGTTAAACGATAATAAATTGTTGAGCGGAAAAAGTAATTAGAGCCTCAAAAATGCTCACTTTACCGTGTACAGTCTATAATTAGCGTAGTGCGAGACTTTTGCGAAACCCGCCATCGTATTTTGCTACGTACCTCACATTTGGATCCTTGAAGAACACGTCAGCGTGTTACCTGCATGTTGGAGGCAACCCGCAAGGAGTAGGGCACGTCACTTCAGCCGGCCTAGAGAGGATCCTTGCAGATGCCGCTTGTACAGTTGCGAGGGGATTCCGGAAGCAGTCGGGAGTGAGGCCACGCGATCCTGTGCTAAATGGCCCGATACATCACCCCCCCCCCCCTTTTTTTTTTCGTCACCGAAATCCCCACATGCCGGGCTCTCTCTCTCTCACTCTCTCTCTCTCTCTCTCTCTCTCTCTCTCTTTCTTGCCATTTCTTCGTTTTGGCGAGCCACGTAACAGGCTGTGCGATTAGGTTTGCCGAATGACAGCAGTCGAGGAGCCGTACCAGTTGCTTTAGGCTATTTACGGTAAAGTGATGACTTTTTAAAGCTCTCTCGTTTGGAATAATAGTCCATAAATAGAGTTTATTGTAGCCTTACACGTTAACTTTCGAGTTCGGCGAAATATATACACCGTGTATATTACTTGCATGGCAATGTTTATTTTAAAAAAGGGTTGGAACGATAAAAATGGCTGACAGGAAAAAATTAACTAGGGCCTCAAAACTGCTCACTTTACCGTGGACAGCCTATAATTGTGGTATCTATAAGTAAAATGCGGTACACGCTCCAGATTCGAATATGAAAACTAACGTACACGTATAATGAGATTTGCTTTAATTACGCAGTTGCTTTCTTTCCGTATAACAAATCCATTGGGAGCTAAAAGAAAGTTTGCAAAATGTGACACGTGTAAAACATATAAATTAAAAATAAAGGTAACATACCACACAACCACGCTATCAGATAAAATGTCAAGCTAAGCTTTAGAACTAGTGATGTCAAATCGACTGTTTCGTCACGAATCGTATGAATATCGCAGAAATCGATTTCGTTATGATGGTAAATTTTTATTGGCCTTTGGCGTTCTATAATAAATATATATATAACACTCTCGAAATTTTACTAAAGGCTGTTCACGGTAAAGTGAGCACTTTTGAAGCCCTAATTACTTTTTTCCTATCAGCCATTTTTTTTATCCTTCCACCACCTTAAAAAAAAATGTCAATGTAAGTTAAAATACAGTGTATATATTTCACTGGTTATGACTTTTAACGTATAAGACTACAGTAAATAATATTTATTAACTTATAATTCAAAATGGGAGGGCTTCAAAAAGTGCTCACTTTACCGTGAATATCCAATAATATCTGTTGAAATACCTATAATAATTTGAAAATAGGTCGTACGAACAAGTGCACGACTATATGTCTAGTCGTACATCGTACTACTCATAACAATAGTCGTAAGCGTCCGACTATGACACGTATGGCAACTTTGCGCGGTTACTTTCATAGCTGTGCGACGTCCAAGTTAATGAAGCAGCAACACGTCACACTCGCCTAGTGGTAACGTATTTTTTACGCTAGGTGTGTGTTAGGGAGTGGTGCAAATTATTAAATTATCACCATGATGTTTGCTTAAAAACCCGTATATTCATTTTAAAATATTAAGTTTATTATTTAATTTTTTTTTTAATGATGCTGTTTGCGCACATCGTGTCTTACTCAAGAGTGCATTCTGTGTTTATAAATGTGTGAGTCCTCAGTTACTGATTGAATGTCAACGCAGGGCCCAAAACCATGCACTAGAAATATAAAGTGGTGTAGGCACTCAATACGAATTAATTCCTTGAAATTCAACAGCTAGGCGTGAGATATCGCCATATGGGTTTTGCATCTGAAGATGACCTATAAGAATGTCTAAAAATATTTTTCAGATTGTTTCGAAATTCAGCTCCTGAGAGAGAGCGAAAAATTACTCCCTCCCCCCCTTCCCAGGCCGGTATTTTCTGCTTTAGAGAGGTACTAACGTAACTCACAAAAATAATTTCACGTTTTCTTAAATTCGCCATACTAGTATCTGAAGGAGGAATCCATGACGTAGCCTGCAATGCAGTCCTTAGATAAAATTAATTTACTCACTTCCTATTTCGTGTATAGTACATGCGGGCGAATATACGTCACTGAACAAAGAGTTAATTTTCAATATATGTACCTTACAACATGTAACTGCCAAGCAAACAAACAGTATTTACAGCTGAATTCCAAGGCACTGCTTTTGTGAAATATCTGATTCAAAATAAAGCGATAAACAGGCGAATGTAAGACAATTTGGTTTACATTACCTTATTTATAGTAATTATTATTAGTTTTACGTTCATAACCGCCGACTATATTTCCACTCGTCATAGATCTGTCACACTCGGCGCATTTTCAAAAAGTGGCTGTAATTACGCGTTAAACGTTTGATTAATACTATAATACTTAATTGAAACGTGATCGCATGACAGTTGCTAATTCCGGAGCTTATTGGATGAAAGGCAACAAGTTAAATTTTGCTACTGAAAACCAACATAGAAGTCACTTTAAAAGAAACGTTTATTACAAACATGTTTGAATTGCAGTGAACGTCTTGTTAAATTATTGGGAAGAGCGTAGCAACCATTATTATTAATGTCAAACAAACCTTAGTAATTTTTTTAAAATGCTGTTAGCGATAAATTAAAATCCGTTTCGAGATTGAAGCCGTACTTTTTGATAAATTTGTGTATTAATAATCTGAAATGATATAATGCAGAAGAATTTTCAACGCCTTATTTTTGTGCAATAAAATGTTATGTTTGGTATGTCTTTAATACCGCATGACGATGCGTTTTCCAGACAAGCGGCCCTGCTTTTGAGTATAGACACAATCCTAATTATCATCTCACTCGACCGTATAAATACGCACCGCCGCCTACCTCGAGGTGTATTGCGCGTTTGAGGCCGAGAAGCTTGGGTGCGATAAAGGCGACAATGCCTCGAGCATCAAGTGCGTCATCGCCGCTACGTACAAGTCTCTAAACTGATGTGCAGTGTTCTCGTCGTTGTAGCCTGTACCTATGGGAATTTAAGTGACGATCCTATATTTTATCGGAGGAGTGAGTGAATAGATTCGGGTGGCTCTTAACAGCGAGGTCTTGAGAGCCGATGAGGGTGTAGCGAGGTGTGTATGGAGCAGCGCCGGAATGAAAAGGGGGGAGATCCCCGAGAAAACCCACCGAGCAGCGGCATCGTCCGGCACGATTCCGGCACGATTTCCACATGCGAAAATCGGGAGTGACCCGGCAGGAGTTTGAACCCGGTTTGCCTTGGTGGGAGGCGAGCAAGCTAACCGCTCAGCTACCGTGGCCCGAAATATTGGAGGAAAGTTCAATTCGAGAAATTAAGACTTTTGAGTGTTATATTTTGAAAACTATAATTATTTGACAACTAATAATCGAAAGCTCTTTCAGATAATCAAATAAAAAAAATTGTGAAATATCGCCTTAAGTAATTCAGAGCGGGCGGCGAATATTCTGTGCAAATAAGAGAAGAGATGACCTAAATTCTTGAATGCGTCGGAAAAATTCCTGCATTTTTTCCTGGGAGACAAACTTTTCCCATCGATTCTGTGGAATGATTCACTTACGGTTTTATGTGCATAGCTTACGGTTATATGTCCAAGGGCGCTATTTCGCACGGAGGTAAACGTCAAGGCAGTGTTAAAGGTACGTGAAATGCGTTTTTCTTATTTCGTGCAAACACGGTAGCTGTAGATGTTCAGTGAAACTTTATAAACATGGCAAATTTAAGTTCTGAGTTTTTTTATTCGTTTTATGCTTTCATTTTTAATATTGATTGTAGTTAATTTCATAAATGACGAAATGTTTATTATCAAGTAACTTTTATAGGTCAATTATAATAAACTGCAATTGTTTGAATCCATATTTGTGTAGTAAAATCTGATTAAACTGTGAACGTGGTCGGAAAAAAATGGTCGGAAAATTGCTTACTTAGATTTCGTTCAGAAGAGACAATTTTTGAAACACTGAACTGGCTCTGATGTATTTGCTTTGTGTGAGTGTGATTCACAGTGCGTAAAAGACCTGTAATTCAAGATGACGGACTTGCAAGAAAACTATCTTGTTGGTGACCAATAAGGCAAGTTGCGGAGATTGTTGTGTGAACTGAGTAAACCTATAAAGTAGTTCGTGCCTACGTTATGACATAGCTCAGTTAATGGGCAAGTTATCGTGATGTTAGCAGCTCATTGTAGTCAGGTCGTCTTGCCTTTACCCTTTCTGCACACCAAATCCTGACTTCAATTTTTAACTTATTTAGTATTTTGTAAATTCTTGAAATTGAATGTTGCCTTCGATTTGGTATTTTTGGAAGAGCATTTATTATTTCTAACTTTCAATCTTTGATGCCTAAAATTATTATTATTATTATATATATATATGTATATATATATATATTCATTACATTAATATAAGATTTTCAATTCGTTCAGTATTATTAAATTTTACAGCATTTTTTATTACTTTCTATTTTTTCCCTTCAATCATTTCTGTTCATCTGCCGTTATCCGTTAACCACCCAAAGACATAAAAATTTGACTTAAGTTATGTTCACAATTAAATGCAAAACATATTAACATTGGATTATATCATAATAAATTGGGACAATTTGTTTAAATTTTTTTCTTTCGTGGATTTGTTTTAAATGTTTATTTTATCGTATAAGTTCACTTTGTGATCACTCATTTTCAAGTTATCGGTAACATCATCGCTGGCATATGGTAGCCTTAATAAAATATGTGGTAATTTTATGCTTACTAAAGGTGTTAATGCTAGTCTTTGGAACGCACTGCTTTTAAATATACGTCTCTATCCGGGTTTTATTTATTTATTCCCCGATTACCTTGTCAAGTTGTTTAAGTACCTTTACAAGTTAGCTCGCTTCGTAATACCAAGTTGTACTTACACGACAAATTCAAGTATGACTTAATAATCGAGCATTTATTTTACTGAAACGTATAACAATTCTTCTTGAAAATCTGTGCTCGTCATGTAGTAGTTATTATTTTTCATTTGTCCTCATCCCTATGTATTCAGTCACACTAGTACATAAAATGTTACACATATTTTCTAATCTATCTATCGTAATTAAATGTTAACATTAATAGTTGTGCTTGTGTCTGATAATTTTTACCGTCGAAGTTTCGGTGTTCAACTACCTATATATGCCTTACTTATACTACTTATGATAGTAATGCGCTTATTTGCATAGATTCAACCAAGTGTGTTCGCAAGACGCTTCCGAATACCAAGTGCACATCCATGGATATTTCGACAATCCGAAATACGTGACATAAAATAGCTTTAGAACTGTTCTTCTCCCGCGTGTTCTAAGTTGGCCGATTGCACACGTCTACACATCTCTCTTCCTAGCCATTATAGTTTTGCTCGCAAGTGTGGAAGAAGTTACTTGTTACGTGTTCTGCTATTACAGTTTTGAAAATGTGTTGATATTTTAAACATGAGTGTTTCCGTAGAAATGTCCAGTTTGCGGGTTTGGCCTGGCTCGTCTATGTAACTTCTTCGGTGAATATTTGCTTCCAGTATGATTGAAAAAATGTAAATAGCATATTACATAACGTGTAACTTATTTATATAATCTACGAGAGAGAGAGAGAGAGAGAGAGAATTGTCACGTGAAAAGAAGTGCTATGCTTACCATAGAACTAGGTTTCTCGATTCAGTCATTTATTTCAGTGATTATAGATTTCAGAACTTCAGAAAAATCACGAAATAAAGCTTATCACTCTCATCGTCCATTATGCGTGAATTTTTACAACCCATTTTATTGGGCTGATTAATGTCCCCGCTTTGGCAGCTAGATCGAGGTCTTATGCCTTCCATTCAAAATTCAACTATGTTAAAATGAAGAACATCATATCCATTATCGATATGATGTTGAAATTCGTATACTCGCTGTCAGAAGGTAGGGCTTCCTTCAGCTACCTCTTCTAGGGAGATAGCTCCAACCGGTAAATGTCAAGGTTAATGTAATAAAGAGATAGTTACAATGTTGCGATCCGGTGTTCTGTCTAAAGCCCCACCTCCCTCCAAGCCAGCCAGACTGTCAGCGAAGGCCTATGACTAGGCAAAGGAAAATTTCGCGGATTCATATCGGGACAAGATAGACGTCAAACACATACATAGTTGTCACCTTCGCAATTGGATCACAGTTAGGGATAGTGAAATCTCGCGAAACTATTTCAAGTATTTCAAAGCACTGTCGGGTGGATTACCTGTCTTGATTGGCTGAATTACTTTTTGACACGTGTTAACTGTCTGCACACGAATCACGTAGGAGCCGTGCCGATGTTGCCGAATTCTGAGTGGCCCGGTCAGATATGAAAACGCCTTCCCAAACAGACAGCGACCAATGGCAATAGACAAACTACTACTGGGTACTTATAGAATTGGAGTCTACCCTGTACTCAAATTTTTTTGCTATATATCTCTATCTGTAATTACAGTTTATTAGACCCGCCCTGCACGCTTCTGAGCCATAAGCAGACTTGCAAGAAAACACCCTGCGAATCCCATAACTGCCAGGTGTGGGGCACAGCCAATGAACACACAGCTGAGGCTCCAGTATGTAGAGGACTGAGGAGTCTAGCCTACATCTATGTCCCTACCTATGACTCGTGTGACTAGATGGAGCATGGGTTGACGTTGAGGGGGTTACGGGTAGGGGACACGTGGGACGTGTTCATCACGCGCCTGTGGTCGAAATCTCGCGCCTGTGGTCGACATCTCGCGCCTGGTCGTGACTAGCACCTTCGAGAAATAGTCGTGGGTCGTCTCGCCGATCGAGAAACATCTCGACGCTGAATTACGTCATCTCTGGGCGTTGGCGGGTGTGACTGGTGATAGATGAGCCCGGTTGAGTTGACGAGTTACGGCACATAAAGGCTGTTCGCGATAAAGTGAGCACTTTTGAAATCAACCTTAGAAAAAAAGTCACCTCCCCTACCTTTATATATTTTAACGGGCGCAATGAGTGGCATGTGTCCAGTAAAGTTGGTATTGATTAAGGTGAAAGTAGTTCCATATATTAACATTGAACAAAAAGTGTTAAGTTACCATTTGTGGTAACTTAAATCATTTCCCTCGCTCTCTGTATTTTGAAATCCGTTAAAGTGTAAAAATGAGCAGATTTGTACGATATTTACTTTTCATAATAATTTAACAGTTTCACTTGACCGACGCATGGATAAAGTAATGAGGCCCATGGCAATGTTGATTTGACACAAGGCGGAAGAACACATCATGTTTACAAGTATATCCTAAGCAGGGCCTTCAAAAGTACTCATTTTACCGTGAACAGCCTATAAGTGTACGTGAGCCGTCGTGGTGGTGGCTAACGGCGCATGCGCTTGTGAATACGACCTGCGTCTTCACTAAATATCCTAGGTTAATTTTAACTGGAAACTACTCATTAAATTGCTGCTATTGTAGATTAGTTCAGGCCAGTTCAAATTGTAAAAACAAGTACCTATTCAAGTACTATCCTAGGATAGTTTGGGCGTTCTGTTCGGTTTGGGTTCTATGCTGACAAACTACGTGCGAAAATGCGCGTGCGCAGTAATGTCTAGGGACAGGGAAATTTCTCGTTTTAAGCTACATTTACGCTAGACTGCGCTGTACTGTGTATTTTCGCGTCTCAGCTGTTCATTGGCTGATTCCCCAGGGTGTAACCAATTTTACATCAGAGTGGCACGAAATACGGTGCTTGTTTTTCCTAAAATGAATTCACGAAGTACAATGTAATTGCAGACTTAATAAAAGAGTACATGTGTTTGAAATATAGCTTGTCCTAAAATAAATTCACGAAATACAATTTAACTATAAGCAGTCGGTAAATGAATTGAGACGGGTGACAGCTTATATGAGCGTCAATATTTATGCTCTCCACTTCGAACACGCAGCTTACACATAAAAATCCCGCAAGTCCTAAAACGGATTAGCATTTATGTCCAAGGTACGCTCTCCTGAGCAGGCAGTTCTACTACCAAAACACCTAGCTTGCTGTTTTTCTAATAGACTCAGTTGCGCACTCGCACATGGCCGATAAATGAGTATCAATTTCTCCAACCTCTTAAGTTCGTGCGCGAAATAAAAAGGAAGTAAATGTTTTGTCGCATTGCGCTTATCAAGGAGCGATATTACGGATACAATATTCGGTCATCCAACAACTTACCTCTGTTCGTTATTGTTATTTTCAGTTATATTGTTTTATTGAGAATTCCCGTGGACTACTTTCCAAATATTAGTTTCAGTTTAGGTGGCAAAGACTTTGAATTTAAATTACTGTGCTACATTTCTGTAACGAAAGTGTTAGCACACAAAACACACGTATCTATTCCGATACGATACTTGCCATTATAGGCTGTTCACGGTAAAATTAGCACTTTTGAAAGTCCTGCTTAAGAGCTACTTGTACGTACGTTGTTTATTATTCCATTTTAAGTATAATTAACATTGTCATGGGCCTCATCAGTTTATTGATGTGTCTGTCTAGTGAAACTGTGGAATTATTAGAAAAGTTAACATTTTATAAATCTACTATTTTTTTGCACACTGGTGCGTTATAAAAAAACATAATGCGAAAGAAATAATTTAAATTATCACAAATGGTTACCTAACCCTTTTTATTCGACGTTAGCATATGGAACTACTTTTCATCCATCGTTACCAACTTTACCGGGCGGATGTCACTCAGTGCGCCCGTTAAAATACATGCAGACAAGGGCAGTGACATATTTCTAAGGTTGATTTTAAAAGTGCTCACTTTATCCTGAACAGTCTTTACCAAGTTATATTAAGAGAATATCCATAAAAATATAAAATTAAATGAATCGACTTTTCCAGTCTCACGTCACAAGGTTACGTGGCGTTTCCGCTTGCGAGTTTATTTCAGTAATTGGATGATTCATGTTGATGCAACGTACTTGAACAACTAAGCAACAAATAAACAAAGCTCTCGTTTACGAAGTTTCTGCAACGGAATATTCGGAATGGAAAGAAACATTTAAATATGTTGTGTTATTATCAGGCTGCGCCTAGTTTTTTTTGTTACAACGGACCTCTGCATTCTTGCCATTCCTGGGATCTTGTGCCCATTATTGGCTCGTTCTCCAGGCTGCATAACACATGCAATGGATTCTTCTATGTTCCACTAATTGAATCATTAAAAATACGGAAGAATTATCTGTTTCCCTTCGTGCATGAGATATTTCTGTAGACTATGATTGGTTGCAGTATGTGAAACAACGCCAACATATCAGGTTTAATTGTGTCTTCTAGCTTGTTTTAAAAACTCTGTTCGAAATTCAGTAAAACAAGGGTTAAACTTTTGCCTTCGTAAATTATTACTGTGTGAATTTACGCTTAATTTGACTAAATAAACGCAGGATGACGTTTTGTGAGGATGAAACTATTTCCTAAGTACTACATAACTATTATGTATTTCTTATAAACAGTGTTCTCACTTTATAATCACAAAAAAACTATATACTATCTACAAATATTTTTTTCGGTCACCACAGAACGTTTGACAGTATCTCTTTAATATCTTACACTAACTTTATTTTTTCAAAAAGTATTTTGCAGGATCAGGCTAGCACAAGAGAGTTTCTTTTGATAGCAGTTTTTTCTATCTTTTTATGGTCATAGTTTCTGAAGTTATTCGAGTTTTCCAGGTCTCTTGAACACGTAAGGGGGTAGTATCCACTCCATCTTCGAATTTTCTTACAAATCTTCGTAATGAAAATGTATGACCAGAAATAAAACATCACAGCTAGATATGACATGAACGACTACTTAATGATTTTTTTTACTTATAGAAGTTTCAAGTATACATGTGTTTTCCGATGTGGTACTGAAAGAAATAATTAGATAATGTTTGATTACGGTTACATATGTGGCACTAATCATGTTAGAAAAATAAGTGGGATTTAGAAATGACTGTTCAAATATTCCCTGTGTCATGACTAGCTTGGTTTTTAAATATCGACTCCGAAAATTAAGTTAATGAGGAAAATACGTAAATGCAAGATAGCAAGGATACTTCCCCTTAGATCACCATAATCCCAAGTAAAAGAAGGTGTCGCATAAAAAGTACATGCAGACAATCACGTGTTTAGGGTCTTGTTACGACGAACATCCCACTTATCCTCTTATTCCACTTTCCCTCTTCATAGAGTCATTGGAACTGACCGGGGACGCTTGCTGTAGTGTCTTACATTTCATGCTGCCACACATTAATTTTTAGAAATAATTTCTGAAAAACGGGCAGGGCCAATAAAAAATGTGTTTTATTTCGCGGATACTCATGATCAAGAGGCATTATTTTGGTGATTTTTGTCAGTGTTTAACAATCACCCTTCCCTTCACAAACCTTGCTACTATCAGAAGGTGGGTGAGGATCGCAGCTTGCATAATAAACTTTTCTTCTTATTTACAATCTTTCGCTTGTTTATAAACGATACTGTCCTTTCATCTTTTCCTGGGACTTTCCACGCTTCTTATTCCTCTCGGTTTATCATCTCTTGCTGCTTTTAGTACCATGTTATCGTCCATGTTTTAAATATGACTCCCAATCTGTCCTTTGATTAATTCATTCTGTTGTATTTTGCGTTTCACCCTGATTGTATTTTTCAATTTTGTATTCTTTATCCTTCTTGGAATTAATAAAGATCTTTCTTAAGATTTTCATTTCTGTAGTCACATACTGAACTATATATTTATTACGGGTCCGTCCTTTTCCGATGCAAAGGTAAGGGTAGGACTTATTATTCCTTTACAATCTACCCCCCCCCCCCCCCCGAAACCCTTTCTCTTCTCTCATTTTGAACTAGTCCGGTCATGTGAAATGCCTGCTTCCTATTCGACAGGATTTCTGAGTTCAGCCCCTTCTGGCTACTCTGAAAGGATATACCTTTTCTTCCAGTCGAAAATCGTGGCAATCTTTTCCAGCACATTTCCCGCCGCCCATCCTCCTTCCCACAAACTCCAGTGAGTTAATTCCCCAGTTGACATGCTATATGAAAATAAGAAAAATACATACTATATATTTGTATTATTTCTTTGTCCCTGTGTATTTTGCAACCACATGGTTGGTCGCAAAACACTTATATTTATTTCATTTATATGTGTATATTTTGATACCCGTTTGGCTATAGCATTTAAAGCAATAGTATTAGTGGATTCCACAAGTCATGCTTTTATGTATTTTTAATGTTCCAGAAATATTTTTATCCTCATTTGTCCGAGAACTTAATCATTCGTCAACTTATATATACGGTTTCTTCTTGAAAATTTTGTTTAAGGTCAAAAATTCTAATGCCTAGAGTGCGTAATATTGCCGGTGGAATTGACACTGGTCCATGGTATGCTTTCGTGTTGAGATCATACGGCATTTACAAGGCGTGTTCAGCGTTTGGCAAGAAAACTGAATTTAATTCAGATGATGTTACCTGCTTTAATCTGCCATCATTTTTCCCCACGTCCCCATCATTTAATGTATTTTTATTTGTGAGTAGCAACATTTATCTAATTTTTATTGCCATTTTCGCTTTTCATACCAGCCGCACATGACGCCCCCCCCCCCCCCCCAGAATAAAAAAAAAATTGTTTTCTGTTCTTTACGAGTATGCTATGTTTATTGATAGTAAGTAGTGATAGGAAAATTTCGCGAGTTCAATGACCTGTAGACTAGACTCCTCAGCCCTTCTCCATACTGGAGCCTTAGCTGTGTGTTCATTGGCTGTTGCCTCACACCTGGCAGTTATGGGATTCGTAAGGTGTTTCGTTACAAGTCTGCTATTGGCTCAGAGGCGTACAGGGCGTGTTTAATAAAACTCTGATCCAATTGCAAAGGTGACTTCACTATATATGTGTTTGACGTCTATCTTGTCCCGAAATTAACTCACGAAATTTTCCTATCCCTACTAATAAATTATTTGTTTTCCGTTAAACCGTCCATAAATGCAATTAACCGTTCTCGAATTCGCCATTTTTTTTGCCGAACATGCTGATAGTGAATTTTTAATCACAAGGTCAACTTCATTTTAAAATTATTATGTTCTGCTTTTGCATAAACTTTAAAAATTATTGATACATTCCTTTGCTTATAATAACTTCCCGTATTACCTGGCCACAGATAAAAATGCATATATGTTTTACAGCCCGCGTGCGTCTATTTCGAACTAATTTGCAAATACGTAGATTTCTCGCCAAGTTAAAAAGAAATTGCGGGTCAGATTCTCGCCGGGTCTGGCGAGATTACGCCGTGTTTCCCGATGAAAGGAAGTTGGCGTTTGCTCCGGGTTCTCGCCTTGCCTAGCTTTCCAGTGCGTCGCGCCTCTAGATTAAAGCTGGTCCGTCTGCAACGACTGCTCCCTTCTCCCCCCCCCCCCCCCCGGCCAACCTCTAACAGTACCCGTGCCTCCAGCGCCGCTACCAGATAGGAAGTCTCTGGTATTGACTTAGCCCCGTTAAGTGGGCGCTAACAAGTTTCCTACTTCAAAGGCCTGAGCGTGTGTGAAGTGAGTCTCTAGTTCGGCCCGCCCGCTGCTCTGCGACTAAGCTCCAGCAACATCATTGCCTATGGAATTCAAATTTCCTTGTTGCTTCATGTCGCGCCCTCTCTGGGGACGATGCATAATGCCGGCTCGGAATCGTTAGATTTCCAGTCATCATAGACGCAGGCACTATCGTTTGAATTGAGCATTAAGGCACAAAAATAATTTCCCCTCCTCCAATCGCAGAAGATCACGTTGAAATCAACTTATATTATTATCTTCATTGACTTTACATCATGTTCTCGTAAGTGTGTTACAACGGCATAGAAGTGATGACATTTATAAATCACGTAAAGAATATATATACGACTTACAACTAGAGACTTGAATAATTCGCAAGTTCAATGACCTGTAAGCTATACTCCATTGTCGTTTGTAAAGTTATGCAAATATCACTATTCACTGGTTGCTTGTTGTATTAACGGAAGACACTGATTTGGTCTGTATTTTGTTTTGTGTTTATTATTGGCTCAGAGCTATCCAGGAGATGTAAACTAACGGTTGAACCAATAGCATAAGGGATATAAACGTTCCAGGTTTTGAATTCTAGCGTGTCCCGAAATGAAATCGCGAATTCTTCAGGTTTCTACTTATAACTTAACGTGATTATTAAGTATGTTATTTACCAGTAGTAGGGGCGCACAGATCCTGGACCACCTGTGCGAAAAAGACATATGTATCACATTTGCATTTGCTAATTCGAAAATCCGATTATTGCAGTGTTTTGCAAATTTGCAAAATAGTTGTAGATTCGCAATTGTCCAAATGTGGTACATAGACCCTATTTGCATAAGTGGTCCTGGACCCGTGCGCCCCTACTACTTTTACCGTCAAAAATGGGCAAATGACAAACATTACGTTTAAAAGATCGTAAAAATTAGAGATGAGATCAAACAAATTTGCTAACAGGAAACACAGATCGTTAGCCCCTGAAATGATATTTGCCACACTCGTCACTCAATTTGCCTAACACCAAGGTGTTGGAGGGCTATCGTTAATTGTGGTGGGTGTTTTCTCATAAACGGAGCGGAATATATTGGTAACACATACTGCAAACCTTTTCTTTAGTAAATTTGGGCATGCTGATTAGTAATCAGTCTTGTAATTTTAGCAAGTACAATCACTGCTATGTGAAAGCAGCAACAGCTATTTTGTCAATGACAGGAAATGTGTACAACTACAACAATGGTGAAACACAGGATAAATGGGAGTTTATACAATTTTGACAAACTTGCAAACAGTAAGCAATGGACACTTGTGCGGAATATAAAAAAAAATATGTTTAGTTATTTCGTTTTAAACAGAAATTTAGATTGCTCCTTTTTTTACTCGCTTTTATTAAACTATTTAAAATCTTACTAGTGAAACTGAGTAAACTCATTCTCATTCTGTATTTCCAAAGGGTTTGAATCATATAGACGTATAGTTAATTCAAGAAATGCTTAAAATTTAACTTTTTAAACCCATATTAACATCAGAGATCCGGGTAGACCGAAAACATAGAAATATAGTGCCAGTAGTTGACGGCGAAATCATTTTCCGAATTTTTAAATAATCCAAATTTACGTATGTTAACTATGTATAAAAATAAAGTACGCTCACAAATATGAATAAATCTAACTGTAGTACGATGTGCAGAAAAAAAAAAGGATAGTGCAGTTCCATATTACAAGTATTATACCTTAATAGTTGTGGTTTTCACATAATTTACAAAAGTATCGCGTTATCGAGCCTGTTGCATATGCGGAAAGAAACTTTTTAAAATCGGGGATTAAACACAAGGCTATTGTTGCGACGACGTTATTACTTCCCAAGCTACATCCGGGGGGGGGGGGATATGCACAGGAAGTTGTAGTTCGAGTGGGAAGTTGAGGCATAACTCCGAGTAATACCATGGATGTTATCAATATTCAACTTTAAGAAAAAAAGCAAGAGAACAATATCGGCTGGGATAAGGGCGAAACACCAATATGGATACGCTATTCAAATAATTTTCCCTTGAGGTGTGTTCAGGACACTATAATGAACATCAATCCTAGTCAGCATATTTAAGAGCGCGATAAATAGCTACAGGAATTTCAAATTCTTGTCGAAAAGCGCGTGTACCTGGTATTGTATGTTAGACCGATATTGTACGGAGCCAGCCGCTGCAGCAGACCTTTTACGGTTTTTCTCATCCACAGTTCTTGGAAAAAGAGATAGGCATCGGTTTGCCGGGGGAGGTGGGTTGGCACTGCAAGGTAGTCGGGATTAGTTTCCGTGCAATAACGTCTTATGCGGAGTAACTTGGGCATCTAAAGGTATTTTTTAATTTCATGCTAGCGAAAATTTAAATGTAAAATCAATTGTTGCTTTCCTTCCAAAATAACGTACATATCTTTTGTGTTAAATTTCTTGTAGTTTAACAAGCATGCGGAGAAAAAATACAACTGTCCCAAGTTACCTTGCAATTAATGCCTTCTGAGGTTTCCAGAGCTGATGAATTGAATTAAAAATGAGATTGATATTGAGTAGCACCAGGAATGCAATTTTTTTGGAAAGGGGGGGGGAGGTGAGAGGTAATTTCCTGAGGAAACCCGTCAACCAACAGAATTGTCCATGCACAATTCCCACATGCGAAAATCTGGCAGTGTCCCCGCTGGGGATCGAACCCGGGACGATTTGGTTATAGACGAACGCTCCAGCAGTCGCTCGATCACTGCGGCTCTCATGTAACGTGAATTTCTGTCGTGACAATCATTTTCTATAGGAAATATCCATATTCACGAACTGCAGCAACTTATATTATCAGTAAGTGTCCTCCTATAATCCGTCCCAGTATAGATACTACACTTTGCCCGGATTTCCTGCTTGAGCGCTTCAGTTTGCCATACACACATAAGATTTGCTAACGACTGCAAATGTAGCTACCGCACATAATGTATGTTAAAATACCACACAAGAAAACAATTTGCAGTACGCAATAGTTTTATTTATATGCATCTAGTTATCATAGAGTGGTAGCTATGTGTGCTGTGAAATCTCTGGAGAGAGTGAGTGAGAGAGAGAGAGAGAGAGAGAGAGAGAGAGAGAGAGAGATAGTGTGTGTGTGTGTGTGTGTTCTATAGGCCTACTTCACATTGTCGGAAAAAAAATTACTCGGAGGATTGATTCTCTGCATGAATCCATTACTGGTACCGCAGATTTTGTAAAGAAAATAATACCATTTCAAAGTCCGTGTTTATAACATAACAGTAAACTAGACAAGGTATTGTATTTCTTACAATGAAAAAGTATACACCTTTTAAAATTATTCTTTGGTAATGAAGATTTTAAACATTATTTTTTGTAAATATGAGTTTTTGCCACGTACAGGATAACAAGCTTTAAAAACTATTACCGTCATATAAGTAAGATAATTTTTTTATTCACGGATCCATGGGAATGAGAACACTGTTGTGCCAGAACAGTCTATGAAATTTTGCTTTAGCATGCAGTTTAAATTCCCGCTCACATAAAATGCTTTATTTAACAAAAAAATAATAATTAAAACAGACATTGTATCCAAAATTTGATTTAATTGCTCACAAAAATTAATTATTTCTTCTCAAAATATGTTTTATAGATGTCCGGATAATTTGGGCCATAAACAAGAAAGACGTTACGACATGCGTTTTTTCCATTCTAAATTCACATAATTTTTTGTACATATTTTCACAAACCTAACCAGAATATAAATGGCAGAATCTAATACGCCATCCACAGTTTTAAAAAATAGGTTTCTTAAAAATACTTCGGTGGTGTTACCCGGATTTGCGTATGTGGGAATCGTACCCGAACGATGCCATTATTTGGCGGCTTTTCTCAGGTTGAGTTGAGAGGTTTGGGTGGTTCTCTATGGTGGTGAGAGCCGTTGAGGGGTGAATGATGTGGACATGGAGCAGCACCAGGAATGGAGGGTGGGGGAAACGGGAGATTCCCGAGAAAACTCGCTGACATGCAGGATCGTTCCGGCACGATTCCCACATGCGAAAATTCATGGACTGACCCTGCCAGGAATCGAACCCGAATCGCCTTGGTGGGAGGCGAGTGCTCTAGCCACTTGACCATCGCTTTTCTCGGGGTTCTCCCATTTTCCCACCCTTCATTCCAGGCGCTGCTCACCTCATTCCATCCTTCATTGGTTCACAAGACAATACATTTTTAAGAGTCGTCCAAACATCTCAACTCAACTTAAAAAATACTTTCAGTTGTAAATAATATTTTGACATAAGTTGTCACAGTTCAAGGTAATAAATTTCTAATTTATTGCTGTTAAATTTTGCGGCGCAATATTACACAAGTGAACACATTCATTCTACTCCAGGCCATTCACATTTAACAACAGTTCGAAATGTTTCAAACATGCATGTACTCAATAACTGAGCGAAGGTTTTGCTATAGTTATATCTGGCACTGTAGAAAGTCTTACAATAGGATATGCTGCTTTTCATGTCTATCATTTTATTACATGTCAAAACTGCTCTTACGTAATCTAGAAATTCTTTGAACGAATCTAACCTGCAGTTTATTTGTTCTGACACATCTTTGAAATACGAAATGGTATTTGTAAGACGTGCGAGTTGGAGGGGGGATCGCATTAGTCAACTCACCTTCTCCCCCTTGGGGAGCCGCATCTTCCTATCTGCCCCCCCCCCCCAAGGAACTGTCACCAATGTCATGAACAATGGCGAAGGTACACAGCAGAAAACAGGACCCCTCAAATGGCCAGCATTATCTACTCTGCTCATTTCGTGCAGAAGGGATAGGATAAAAGTGTCCTATCTCCAAGCAGTGATATGGGATATTTTCGGCTCAAACATGATGTTGCAGTGCATTACATGTATGCATATAAATCGCCTTTGTGTGAAAATAATTATTCCTATAAACCATCTACTATTAACGAAGGTGATATGTAACTGTTTTAGTTTTTACTTTCTCGATGTTCTGATTACTTTATTTTCTGCAACTTGTGAAATTTGCTCTAATTAAGTTTTTTTATCATTTAAAATTGTATATTAATAGGAGTTTTAACAAAATTTTTAAAACAGGGATTCCTAATTTTAGCTTCCCTCAATGCCATGTAAAAATCTTATTCTTCTGCATAAACTTGTTTGGCCTCTATTTGCTGTTGCATTGACCTCTAAAACAGCTCTAAATGATGCCTTTTATCACCATCTTAAGCATCGATATCCTGCCAGGTAGGTGGAAATGAAGGGAGGAACATGAACTTTTACAGGCATCTCCCAAACTACACTATCGACGAATAAGTAATTGGGCACCTGTCCACAATGTTTGCTCGGTGGTTGTCACCCCGTTAGAATCTCGTAGGGCCACCTCTTGCGGCTATTACAGCAGCCACCCGTCTGGCATGCTCTCCACGAGTGTTTGCAGAACATCCACATGGATTCGTCGCCATTCCTCTTGCAACCATTCCATGAGTTGAGCAATGGATTTTGGCTGCGCCTGACGAGCCCTCACCCTGAGATCCAATTCGTCCCAAAGGTGTTCTATAGGGTTGAGGTCGGGGCTCTGGGTGGGCCAATCCAATCGGCGAACATTGTTGTCGGCGTACCGCTGCATAGTAGCCCTCGAAACATGGCACCTGGCATTGTCATCCTGGAAGTAACACGGGTCCATTCTGTAAAGACGCTACAATGTTGGGAGCATTTCATTATCCAGGATGTGTTACAATAGGCCTGTGTTCATGCTACCACGGAGAAGCTCCACCGAATTTCCTTGTTGGCACTATACACTCCAGCAGAAGCTGTTCCCCGGGTAGACGCCATACCCGTACACGTCCATCGGACCGGAATAATGTACACCTCGACTCATCACTCCACAGAACCGATTTCCACTGCTCCATTGTTCCATTGCGACGGTCCAAACACCACCAAACACCACCTGAGTCGCCGAGCTTTATTGCTTGTGATATGGGGCTTATGTGCAGCTGCTCTTCCGAAATATCCAAGTCGGTGGGACTCTGTACGCACTGTTCCAATGGAAACGGATACTCCTGTTGCTGCATGAAACTCCTGTCGGATGGTAGCCATGGGCTGTGCCCTATTTTTGACGATTTCGCTTTTCAGGGTTCTGTGATTTCTATCGGCCACGATTGGAGGTCGCCCAGAGCATGCAGCATTGGCACAATTCCCATGGACCTTCCACTTACGCAGGACGAATGCGACCGTTGATTTGGATCTGTTTACCTATCGCCCAGCTAGACAGCCCACTGATGGCAGCCCACAATCACGCCCTTATCGAAGTCCGATAGCTCTGTACCTCATGCCATCTCCTTGTCAACTGGTTCTACACCGGCCTACAGCGTATGGCGGCCACACATGTCAACTGGCGTACTGAATTACCTGTCTTCACGGGTGCCCAATTACTTTTTGGTCGATAGTGTATATTTTCTGCCAATTCTTAAGGCATGTTTAGGCTTGGTTTTCAGTGTAATTACAAACGGAACAAGAAGTCGCCGATATAACTGATGAACCTACTTTCCTGCACACAGATTGAAATAATTTTGATAAAGTTCTTAAAAGATTAGATGGTAGGTTTGCCTTGACGTTCTGTTGACAGATATATAATTTGAGTTGGAAACAGAAACATGTCCAACACTTACAAAGGAACAGGTCCCGTAGCCGGTACTCGAACCCAGAACTCCTCGTACCATAAGGCGTCATACAGCCAACTGCATTACTGAGGCAGGATTCGGAGCATCAACTTCCGCTCCTATCAATATGTTGTTTTGGCAGAAAGGGTTTACTAACATAAAATCTTTACACATTCTTAATTTTGGAAATAAGTATGTGAAATACTTACATAATGTAAGTTTTCATAGTCTACTGTAGCAATATTTCTGTCCAGAATTTGGCATCAATTAGTTGGTTCCCAAAATAGGGTGCAAATGTTCAATTTTATCACCTGATATTATCTTACAGAATGACAGGCAGAAGAGTCTCTTATACGCATATTTAATGCTTCTAGTGGATACTGACAGCATACAAATGTTGGTTGAATTTTGTTAGCATACTAATCTAAATTATTTATATTGCCGCTATTAAAACAATCCTGATACAATTCAGACATGCAAGTTTATATGACTTACTGTGGCACTACTTGAGTGCAAAATTAGTCGAGAATCAGCTGATTGGACTTTGAGATAGGATATAAAAGCTCTATTTTCTCACGCGGTTCTATCTTCATAAATGGCGGACAAAAAGGTTAAGTACTAACACGTTCGATGTTTGACTCGAATACTGCCATTTCTGTTGAAATTATTTGGGATGTGAAATATAAATATATATGTTATGTTAAAAATACGTGACTACGCCCATAAGTCATATAATTTAAAGTGGGCCACAAAAGTCTAACTTTTTGCTTAAATTTACTTGTTGCTTTAACTTGGGGAAGAATCGGTTAATAGTATCCCGAAATATGACAAATACATTATTTTTTATTTGGCGCTATCTTACAAAGTGGTGGAGTAAAGATATTTTGCTATGCATTCTATTTTTGTAATAGGTATTGCCAGTATACGAAGTTAAGTTGAGTTTGGGTACATGGTTTCGTAAATATATCATAATAAGCTAAAATGTTTGTATAACCGACATTTTGAAAATAAGTGTTTGGTTTACTCAGAACACGCCTATTGAATAGTCTACCGTAGTACTGATTGTTTGCCAAATTGGCTAGGAATAGGTTTTTCCCGAGGTATTACGTAAACTGTTTTCCGTGTGGCGCTATCATATAAGATGGCGGTCAAATAAGTTGTGTATTTTCATATTGGAAACTTATAATATATACATTCAGTGTACAAAATTCTGTCGAATTTGTGTAAACTGCATGGTAGATATAGTAAATAAACCTAAAATATTTCAATGGCGACCATTTTGAAGATAAGTAACTTACACGTTTCAGTCGCATACGTTTACGTGGCCTAACATAGTATTACTTACATGCCACAATAGGTGGGAATCGGTTTTGCAGTTTCTGAAATATAACTTTAAAACATTTGGTCATATGCTATCTTACAAAAAGGCGGGCGAATAAAATATACACCTCTAACTTAAATGCTTAGATGATGAACTGTCAACATATAAATTGTGTTTAAAATCGGTTAAATTGTTGCTGAGATATGACATAGCTCCTAAATTTTGAAACGGCCGCTGTCATTTTGGAAATAAGTAACCGGTGTGTCCGAAAACTATAAAAGTCTGGTATCCTTATTATTAAGTGTGTATCGAATTTGGTGAAATTTTGTTCACGGGTTAAAAAGTTTTTAGGAGAGACATACCCACGTAGACACGCACATACACAGACAAGAACGTGATCTCATAAGCCTCTCTTTACTTCGTAAAATAGGCCAAAAAGTAAGTTGTTCGAATTTCGGATGGCTGCTTTTCATTTTTTTCATTTACCGCGGGCGGTAGCGTAAGAATACCTATTTTGTAGGAGAAAGTGTATTAATGTGAATACTTTCCATTCATCGTTTTTTCGGCAAATTGTTTTGCGATTCATAAAAGTTTATAAAAATCGACTTCAAGAAGTTCGAGACAAGATTAAGTTTTCAGCAAATTTTCACTGAGAGAAAAGTTTTGTTGAACCAAACAAATTTTGTTTGGCGCAACCAAAGTAATTGTTTGTATAGGGCAGTGGAATCTGTCGTTAGAATCGAATTATTTGTGTTCTTATGTGGTTCCATGAAACAAAGATTTGGTCGGTGCAATTAAAGCTTTATTTGGCTCAAAGTACATGTAGACGTTTCGGATAACATAAAAAATGTATAAACTATGTAGAGATTCGAACCTAGATCAGGTGCACCCCTCAGCGACGGCTTAACAACCTCGGCTAAAGTGGTCGCTAACCAAGTCGGAATGTTTTTTTATGTATACATTTCAAATACCTGACAATGTGCGCAAATAAATATTTCAATATTTGCAGCTTGAATTTTTAGTTTCCTGTTGAACTTGTTGTATTAACATGTTTATGCCATTATTAAGCATCAATAAATGCACTAACAAACACGCTTAATATCCTAACTGTTACAAAAAAAAAAAAAACTAATATTTTCTCGAGCTGTATTTTCAAACGAAGGCAATGAAATGAGTGTCTAACAAATAGGCTATATACAGTTGATTCACCCAAATGTTTTGTTGACAGTTCAATGTATTTTGGCCCAGCACAAAGGTTTTGTTAAATCAAACGTGTATTTTGTTAGACGAACAAACTTAAATTTGTTGCTTTTTGAATTTGTTTTCTTAAATTGTTTTGTTGAGGCAACTGAATATATTTTTGATCCTATCCAAACAAATATTTTGTTGGCTGTTCTCTTGGTGTACACATATAATTTTATTGACAAATTGTAACTACATATTTGCTTACACTAAATAATTGTTTGGTGAACTAAAACAACAAACTATTAGTTTGGTAAAAAGTTGTCTCAAATATATTATTTGGTGTTGTGAACAGATGACAGCCATTTGGAGGAACTTGAGGCTTGGTTGTACCAACACACGCCACGCAAACAATTCTTTTCCTCAGTGTAGGTTTAAAATTTTACCTCGTCTTCAAAATCTTTTTTATCACATGTAATTACATACCATATATTAAGAGAAGGGTTTGCTGCAGTCAACAGAATGTTGGTTTGTATGTGGCCAAATATATATTTGTTGTAGCCCCAACAAAATATTTTGTTGAGCAAACAAATCTTGAAAAGCAACAAAATGGATTTCTTCATTTAACATAACATATGATTGAAAAAAAAATCCTCTGTGTTGGGCAAAAAAAAACTAGACTGTCACCAAAATATTTGTTTAATCAACTACATATATTTGCTTGGCCACTCATTTGATTCCCTTTGTTAGAAAATACAGCTCGAGAGTTTATGTGTTATTATTATGACAGTATGTTAACAGTGTTTGTTAGTGCACACTTTGATGCTAAATAGTGGTATAAACAACCTAATAAAACAAGTTCAACAGGAAACTAAAAACTAAAGCTGTAAAACTTGTTACATTTATTTGCGTACGGTGTCCAGAATTTGATTTATAGATAGGGATAGGTAAATTTCGCGAGTTAATTTCGGGACAAGATAGACGTTAGACACATATATAGTGAAGTCACATTTGCAATTGGATCACAGTTTATTAAACCCGCCCTGCACGCCTCTGAGCCAATAGCAGACTTGCAGTCATTGAACTCGCAAAATTTTCCTATCCCTAATTATAGACCTATATAATTACAAATATTCCCATTTCATAAATACTCCGTTTAGCTGAGGTTGCGAGGGTGTATTGGTGGATAGGAAGTCATCTAGGTTCAAATCTCGGTTGGGGTTTTCACTTTTCTATAATGATCGAATCTGTTTAATGTGCATAGAGTAAAACGAGCCGTTAGTTCGTACCGACTAAGTCTTACAGTTTAAGGAGCCACGGTGGCTGAGCGGTTAGCCAGCTCGCCTCCCTTAAAGGCGAACCGGGTTCAATCCCGCGGCCGGTCCACTCCCGGATTTTCGCTGGTCGGCGGGTTTTCTCGGTGATCTCCAGTTTCCCCCGCCCTTGCATTCCAGCGCTGCTCCATTCTCACCTCACTTTACCCTCGCCATCTGTTAATACTTCGTTCTTAAGAGCCGCCCAGATCTCTCAACTCAAGTTAGAGTTTAAGGCAACCAAATAAGAACGACTCAATCATTTAGTTTCAACAACGAAGTATTTTATTGCCCCAAATTGGTTGCGCCAAACAAACTTGGCTTTTGTCAACAAAACATATTTCTCAGTGTAGCTACTAATTTAGTCGATAAAATGATTTTAGGAAACTCCACGTGACATGCTTACTGCGAGTTTTCTAAAGACTGTACTGTTATGCTGGGAATATCATAAACCATTTATCCCTCCCCGTCCCCCTCCCCCTCCGGGGGTTCGAGAAATTCGCTTCCGCCGTCTGTACACAGACCGGTTATTCCAGAAACATGAAAATTGATTTTTACTTTACATTAATGAGTTCCTGACCTTCAGCACTCACACCCAGTCTTCCCTCCCTCCCCTTCATGTTGATCCGACAGGTTTCCTCGAAAGACTATAATATATGTTAGTGTTCAAACTCCCTTGTTGATCAGCGTATTTATGGGATTTTGTGTATTGCGTGGCGAATAACTTTAATACAGCGTATGTATTCTTTATGATGGTTTCAAACTACCTTCGCAATTGTTCGTAATAACGTACTGCGTCTGCCAGATGTGGTTAAAAATAGAACCTGTAGATTTTATATAGAGTTCAATTTAGTCTCATTATTTTTGAAGAGGTATCTAGTTTTCAGTAGCTTATACAACGGTTGGGGCCATATTATACTTCCAGTTATTTTTGTAACAGGCAAACTGTCAGGGTAGAATGTATATTATTGAAAATTATACAAGGGTAGGCGGAAATAACAGACTATACTCGGTTGAATACGCTAGAAAAGTACAATTTAACTAAGAAATTTTGGAACTTCATCCATTACCGAAGTTGGTTATTGGTAGGAAAAATATCTGAAATATTTCACGTAAAAAAAGTTGAAATAAAAATAAATTCAATTCAATATTAAAAATAAAATATCTTGGAAAAAGTCTAAGTTTTGACAGATTTTAGCTTTGGATTTTTTTTTTTTTTTTTTTTTTTAACTTTTATACGTAACTCAATAAGATATCATTACACTTTTCACGTTAAGTACTTTTCACTTTGCACTTCATCTTTCAAATCCTTGACAGATTAAGTATTTGTTCAGTTATAAAGTACTTCATTTCAAGTCCCTTTGTGTGCTTTGTATCGATTTTATACTGTGACACTAAGTGTATACACACACGGCGCACACATACACACACCTATACACACAGCACTTGTATATTTTTGCATTTTCACAAATCAAATTACAATTAACTTTAAACCATTCAGACCTAGTGTACACAATTTGTACATTTCACACATGTAATGTAATTTTGATCTGTAGTGCATACTACGAAGCTCAGTGACCAACGATCTTATATATGTGGGTAAATAATCCGCAAACCGTCGTACTTGTCTAGGTTATAATTAGGCCATATAACTGTAGTCGAACATACAGCTTACAGCTCAACGGCTCTGACTACGAAACAAGAGTTGTCGCGAATTAAGTACAGCACGCATCATAAAATTTTGTGTTTGCAACACCTGAAACCGTGAATCAAAGTGGGTCTGAAAGGGTTAAGACGATTAAATGTGTGGATAAAATAGAATTTCGAAAAATACCGTTAAAGCTTTGCACCTATAGCCGTTCGTTCAAACCTCAACACCTACAGTCCGCTATCGTGCCTGATTCGTATTCTGTGGGTCGGAGACTCGATCCTGCATGCCGCACCGGATGTTGGTTTTCGCGTGAGGTAATTTTGCATATTTACTATAGGCAAAAGTTGACGAAGCTTTTTAAAACGTTTGTAATTCTTATCAGATCAAAATCCTGGGCATCGTTCGTACATGCAATGAAGTAAATACTATGTTTTTCGTTAATAACACAGAGAATAAAACCGTCAGTAAATGATTGAGTGTTTCAATACCAAGATCCGTATAGGTAATTCACGGTAAAGTGAGCACATTTGGAAACCCTCTCATTTGTAGCAATAGTAAGTAACCATATTTTTTTTAGCCTTAGACGTTAGCTTCCGAGTGCTGTGGAATATACACACTCTGTTTATTACTTTCATTGCAATATATATATATTTGAAAAAGGTGGTTGATGGATAAAATATGGCTGAAAGGAAAAAGTACCTTGGGCCTCAGAAGTGCTCACTTCACCGTGAACAGCCTAGACAATGTATGCTACGGTAGGCTACAGCACAATTTGCTCCCGAGTTAACTTGTCTCCAAAGTAATCATACTCCAGCATCGATACGAGGATCAGTTTTTGTTTGCAGAATACCCGTATCGGGGTTCTCTCTCTCTCTCTCTCTCTCCCCCTACCTAAGCACACCGCCCAGATTATCATCAGTTACACAGTACTTCGTGAGTTGCATCATCAGCTGACATTTGTTTTCGTAATGTTAGCTCCCATTGCCAGTACGACGGAGACAGTAAAAAACGGAGTACTTTTCTCTTCGCCCTCGTGTGTGATATTCCATATTTATTCACGAAATCTCATTTATAGCCAGTGCACCGTCAGAATAACCCTGTTAGGTATTTTACCGAGTATGTTTGGACTGCGTCCTTTCAATTTCAAGTACGAATGTGTGTAACTTGCAAACCAGTATATTATTTCGTAAGCCTGGGTTGTTCCATGCCGTATAAATCGCCGCTGGGTCGTTGCGATTGTTTGAATGAAAGAAAAGGTGGCATTTATATACAAATGTGTCAGACACTTAAGGCAACACTTTAATTTTAAATAAAACGGTAAAACCTAGATAATTTATGAACGGCAGCCAGTAAGATGGATGTGGCACAAGTAGCGTCAGAAGTACCGATTATTTACAATAAACACGTATAATCCATTCACGGTTGCTTCACACTTTTCTGAAGCCCTGCTTAAGTTATTTTTCCAGCATATTCCTCCGCCTCGTGCAAACTAAGCTTAACTAATACTAGAAAATTACACCAAAGGGCAACGCACTGCGTTCGTACGCATTCAACTGTAATAATATTTTGCACGATGAACTATTTCTTGCTAGACGTTACCAACACGCATGTTGTCTCTCTGTTTTAAATTCATATTAGTAATAAATTAAATATTATAATTTATACATACAAAAATTAATCACATTTCAATGTAATCAAAAAAATTTCCTGTTATGAACACAAGTATAAAATTTGTGTGACACATGGCATATTTAGGAAATAACTAAACACGTCATACATGGGGTGATTTTTCAAAGGTTTGATTCGAAAAGTGCGAAGAAACCGCTAATAGACCACTATTCTGTTTTGTAGCTCAGTTGGTACCAGCGTACAGAGTAACGTGCAGGTGATGTTAAAAAGAACTTTCTTAAAATTCTCTTTTAACCCTTTTTCTCCCTGCATTCGCGCCTTTTAGCTAACCGGGGAGCTGCTTACACAACACTCTTATCTAAACGTACAGCTATGAGATCCAGCTACCTCCATAGCTTGCTCGGTATTTTGAGGAGGAACATTGTTATCCAAAGTAGGTAACAGAAAATCGTCCTGATACGTCGTCGTCAAAGTGCTTCATTTCCGGGACATTTTTTTAAAGAAAAAACTAAAAGGCATGTTATTTATTCACTCTCCCCATTATCACTAGTAAAATTTTTGATATTTTTCCCCCAGCAAGGCGTACATAGGCTGTTCACGGTAAAATGAGCACTTTTGAATGCCCTGCTTAAGATCTACTTGTATACACGTTGTGTCTTCTTCCACGTTACGTAAAATTAACATTGCCATGGGCCTAAACACTTTATTCATGCGTCCGTAAAATGAAGCTGTGAAATTATTGGAAAAGTAATAATTTTACAAATTGCTCATTTTTACACTTCAGTATATAATAAAACAGAAAGTAAAATAAATAATTAAATATATCGCAAATTGTTACCAAACACTTTTTATTCGGCGTTAAAGTATGGAATTACTTTCCATCCTTCGTTACCAACTATAATGGGTGCATGTCAGTCAAAGCGGCCCTTAAATTATATAATCAGGGAGGGGTATTAACTTTTATCTAAGGTTGATTTCAAAAGTGCTCACTTTATCGTGTAACATCGCCTTTTAGAGGTAGTGTTGGAGGCAGTTGGTGTCCGGGAACGCGCGCAGCGAGCAAAAAGGGGACAGAGCCCTGCAACCACTACGGCAACCAAGCGGCGTGAGGGCTTTGTACCGGCTGGCAATCAGGCGTGAGGTCTTCCTCAGCTGCACGGACAGGCGGATACCGACTGCAAGCAAGGCACAAGGCCATGGCCGCTTTGATCGGGGCAGATCTCGGCAAACGGTCGGCTCTGCTCCAGGATTTCCTGTCCGCAGCAGCTGCACCTGATCGCTGACACACAGAGAGACGCCCCATTTGTTCGTGGAGGGTTGAGGATCTGTTTGGAGGGGGGAGAGAATGCTCGCCCAAGGCGCTTAGTAGCCGTTACGAATTCCAGAAGGCTGTACACGATAAAGTGAGCACTTTAGAAATGAACCGTATAGAAAAAGTCACTGTCTCTGCATACATGTATTTTAATAGGCGCACTGATTGACATTCGGCCAGTAAAGTTGGTTACGATGGATGGAAAATAGTTCCATATCTTAACGTAGAATAAAAAGGGTTAGGCAACCATACGTGATAACGTAAAATTATTTATTTCATTTTCTGTTTTTTTAATGCATCGAAGTGTAAAAATGAGCAGATTTGTACAGGAATTACTTTCTTAATAATGGCACAGGTTCATTTGACCGACGCATGACGAATGTGATGAAGCTCGTGGTAATGTTAATTTTACATAAGGCTGAAGAATACACAAAGTGCATAAAAGTAAATCTTAAGCAGGGCTTTCAAAAGTGCTCATTTTACCGTGATCAGCCAATATACTTCATTCACTGTTACTTCACACATCCCTGGAGCCCTGCTAAAGTTATGTTTCGAGGATATATTCCTCCGCCTCATGCAAACAAAGCTTAACCGAATATAGAAAATTTCACCGAAAAATTTTTGCAATGATACAAATAAACATTTTTTCAATAGCTCTTAGCGCCATTTATGCTCTAATTCTGGCTTGCATTTAAAATTCATTTATTTCCATTACATATCAAGTAATAAAACTCGATTATCCTGCATATTCTTACGAATTTGGACAAAAACAGTGTAAACGCATTTGTGTGAAAAAAAGACGAATGAATTTCGCTATTAAAATGTAAGAAGATTGCCACGTTTAAAAAAGCATGAGCCGACCAAATTTTGTGTACAGTAAAGAGGTCCGAAATTTAAACGTTTGGAATTGTTAGATTAAAAATAAATTTTGTTTTGATTTTGAGTTGAAACAAACCATGACTTTCATCCCCTACCTGACAAAGTGTGACTTTTCTTGGGAACATAAGTATATGCGGCAAATTAAAAGGCCATTTTTTAAAAAATGATAAGGTGTAAAGTGCAGGTAATTAAAACTTCAAAATTGTTATGAATATTTGCGTGCCAGTGCTGCCGTTAGATAATTTCAAATTTGTGGCAAGTCGAATAATTTTCAATTCCACTACATCTTCGATGTGTAAACGAGTTTTGGATTTGACGGCAGAGTATTAAAGTAGCTCTTATTTCTGTCGACACATACATTGTGTCCAGAACACGTTTTAAAACTTCTCATGGACTCAGTCAGATTTTAAAATGACAGCGGGCGTTGTTTTTATGACTATCTTGCAGGTTTGTTTTGTCTTATCTCGACGAAATTGAAAGACAAATTGTAACCTTGTACGGGAAAAAATGTGTCGCATGGTACAGTTTTTTCCCCTAGGAGAATAACGTAGAATAGTGGTAAAATCACTGAATGAAAGCAGTCATTATCAAATATTCAATAGAATTTTTTTATCCCAAGTTAAAAGTTATCTGGCATAATTTTTGAGTATATGAGATATAATTAAGAATGGTAAGTGAAGTTTTACTAAGAAGCAAACATTTTTACAAAATGCTTATATGATAAATTGTGGCCCGCTAAGTCTCATATTTTCGTGATGGGGTAGGGGTGGGGTTGAGATGTCTATTTACCCATGCGCTGGGTCAAATATGGTGAGTGATGAGATTTGGGCTGCCCTTAACAGCGAGGTCTTGAGAGCCGATGTGGGTGACTGAAGTGAAGATGGAGCGGCGCCGAAATGAAAGGGTGGTGGAAACGTAAGATACCCGAGAAAACCCGCCGACCAACAGCATTGTCCAGCACAATCTCCACTTGCGAAGATCCGGTGACCCAGCCGGGGATTGAACCCGGTTCGCGTTGGTGAGAGGCGAGCGTACTAATCGCTCAGCCACCGTGGCCCCTGTAAATATGATGTGTTGTGAACCGGTGGAAAGGGGGGTTTGTTTGGATGACTACACCCATAACACGGGGTTCGTTTCAACTGCCGGCTGCCACTGCACTCGCTGCATAAAAATATGCGCACACAAAAGGAACCACTGGATTCAAACAAAATTTTAGTAGAGGATGTTCACGGTAAAGTGAGCACTTTTTAAGGCCCCCAACAGGCAATAACCCCTAATAAATATGTTTTATTGCAGCCTCAGACATTAACTTTTCGGAGTGGTGAAAGTATGCACCTTATTCGTTAGTCACATGACAATGCTGCTATTAAAAAGTGGAGGAAATATAAAAACTGGCTTAAAAGAAAAATTTGGAAGGGCTTTAAAAAGTGCTCACTTTACCGTGAACGGCCTATAGATCGTTGAACCGTCTCGTTCCTAATAACATATGATGACAA
The DNA here is from genome assembly GCA_029891345.1 of Dryococelus australis. Classification (NCBI taxonomy): domain Eukaryota; kingdom Metazoa; phylum Arthropoda; class Insecta; order Phasmatodea; family Phasmatidae; genus Dryococelus; species Dryococelus australis. The sequence continues at coordinate 112,309,848 of CM056996.1, read as the reverse complement.
TCGAACATGGAACTAACAAACTCATTGCATTATCTTGAGGAAAATTTACCCAAGTAGTCAAAAATTATGCCCGAAACCCCCCAAAAAGTTGACATAAAAAGCTGATAGACCATTTGGTCCAACAAAACTTCTATTGACGATAAATGAAGTGGCCCGGCAAGCCATATAAATATTAAAATATGTTGAGACAATTCTGAGCAACAATAGCTGTGTACGGGCGAGCGTTACATTACTGGAAAATTACAACTCGACAGTCAGCCAAGAACTCTAGTACAAAGGGCCCAGGATTTCTCCAACGGATATAAATAAAAAATAAAAAAAAGATTTTGTATCTCTATCAGAAGCTAACGAGTATCATGAGCAAAAGCTGCCCAGATCATCACACCAGTACGAGCGGATGTCTGCCGCGGTAAGTGAGGCAGGTATTGTAGCGGTCGCCTGCGTCCATTCAAGCTCTGGCACGCTGGCCGATCGTCTCGCAAAATAAAGCGTGGTTCGCCGCTAAAGACAATACATCGCCATTCCGTAACATTCTACGTCACTATCTGCTTGCAACATCGCAAACGAAGGCTAAGATGGTGAGATGGTGAGGTGCTAATGACAGCAAAAGTAAAGGTCATGTAGAAAGCAAATTTGAATGAGCCAGGCTTCTGGAAATACTTCCGGCAGAGATACGGTGCTATATATTCACTATAGGCTGTTCACGGTAAAGTGAGCACTTGAGACCCTTCTATATTTTTCCTTTCATCCAATTTCCATCTTCCTGCTGATTTTTAATATAAACATTGCAATGTGACCAATAAACACAGTGTATACATTTCACCACCCTCAAAATTTAATGCCTGAGTCTGCAATAAGATATATTTATTAGTGGTGAATGCTTATTAGGAGGGCCTTAAAAAGTGCTCACTGTACCGTGAACAGTCTATATAGTGAATTGTGAAGAAAACAAATCCATTTGCTCTTTTGCGGCTATCTAACAACAAAACGGTCCTCCCACGTGTTGATCTGCCTATAGTCCTTTCCCGATTGGAGGCGACTTATGAAAATCAACCTTTGAAAAAACACTCAAGGCATGTCACCTGTTTTTTTCAATAAACTGTATTCCACAAATATATAACACTGTGGTTAACTTTAGACTACTGTATTATTATATAAATAAACTTTTACCTTTATATCTTCTATAACTTGTAATATTTATTTCTTTTTTAAATATAAATTAACAGCGAGTGCAGCGACGTGTTGGCAACGACCGGTAAGAAATTGTTCACAGTTAAAACATTATTTTAGCCTCGTTTTTTAGTATACTATTTGTAAATTAAACGGTGCCTATCGAAATATTTAAATATTTGAATAGCCCCGATGATAACATATCTCATTTTTTCAGTTTAAAATAACGGCGGAAAATATCGTGAGTAAGCCGTAATGGTACGGTACTGTTTTATCGAGCGCGAAAGCAATAGAAAAACTGTCTGTTGGCGAGGCTTGTCGCCCTCTTTCTCTTTATTCGTCTCTTTCACACTCGAGAAATTTCACTTCCCTAGTAAGCAGCAACGTTTATACATGTTTTCAGTTGTAGCATATTTCATACTTATTACAGTAAAATAATGATTTTTGAACTTGTAATTTACAACTGAAAAGAAATTTTAATGTTTGGATACTTATTTTAATATATTTAGATATGATGGCGGGGCAGTTACCAAGTGAAGTTGGCAGACGTGGCGAGCCATGGCATGGCATGTTGCTTTTTGCCAAACGAAACATAAATTATTCTTACTCCGAAAAATAATTCAAATTACCACATCACGTTTGTAGACGTTGTGTTTTTTAAACCTACCTTGGCAAGTTACGATGTTGTGATAAATCTGTGTTTCCACGGCAGTAATAAATATACTGTGACGTGTGTTTCGTTAATCATTGCGTCTGCGAAATGGCGTGTCTTTGTGCATCGTGGTCGATATGCTGGCCCTGTGTGTGCGTGATTTCAAATATTTGATTAGCACTATTTATACGTTTTAAATGTGAACTGTTTTTATGACGAGGTTATTTATTTACATCCACGTTGTTTATTTATCACAACGTTGTGCCTTTGCCCTAAGAAGTTTGAAACACAGTCGTGTAGCGTAATTTTCTACAATCACAGAAGAAAAATACTAAGCCCAGCCCGATAAATTTCAACAAACCTAATAAACAGTAAGTAGCAATACATAGAATTATGAGCGGAATAAAAGTTATCGTAGGTTTATTTGTGTGCATGTTCACCGCTATCTTTTAAGTTTGTATGACAAAAATGAGCAACACGAGTTGCGTGCTTGACTTTAATGTGCTTTTTCACTGGTTGTTCCTTCGTTTTAATATTTATTCCAACTGAGGTAATCCTTTTAGAGAAATGACCCAACACATATCAATAACAAAAGGATAATTCCAATTAGTACAGCCCTTTACCTCGCAGTTGTAACAGTGTTAAACACAGTCACGGCAAAATACTAACGTGCATTACATGTATTGAGCTACGTCGTGGAAAATAAATATGTTCATGTAAAATAACCATAAGAACTGTCTTCAATTCAGCCATTTTTAAAACGTCATAAAGCTGACCTAAATAATGCTAGAGGCCTAAACTGTGAATATACATACGGACTGGTTTTTGGAATATGACAGAATTATTTGAACAGCTGTAAACAGTAAACAACACATTTGACAGGTATAAAAGTAGAAGTCACATTTCAATGTTTATTTTTATGTGTAGCGAAAGTATACGAGCATATGTACACACACAATGGAATGTAAACATTGATTTTGACAGATGCTACATGACAGTCACATGGCGATGTTTGTTTACATTTGGCGGAAGGATACGAAATGGGCCTGCAAGTAGATATTTAGCAGAGCTCCGAGAAAGTTGCTTCCAATGGGAATCGACTATAGACTACGAGAAATGATCCACTGTGTATGGGTACATTCACGTGTCCACTGGTGCATGTGAAACCGTGAAATCCTAATATGCTGCTTCACTCAAACTCCGTCAGTTGTTCGTACGGCTGCCCTGTACGTCTTCTCGTCATATTTATCGTTCGTTAAACACACCTGGCAAGTATCGAAGTATCGTGCTTATCAAATCGTAGGCGCCACCGTACGTTCCTTCGTTAATGGTTAAAATATCATCTAAGTCGTCGAATCGTTCCGCTTGCATTTTCGAGTTTTTTTTTTAATCCATGCATTACAAGTTCTGAATAAAGCATTTGAAAAATCACACCATGTATGACGCGTGTGGCTATTTCCCAAATGTGCCACGTTTGACAAGCGTTTTATACTTCTATTAATATGAAAGTACCTTATTTTTTAGTTAAATTCAACTTTTGCTTTTATTACATCTGTAAATTACAATATTTCATTTATAATTAATGTGAATAAAATAGAGAGGAAACAGCTGTTGGTAATGTGTAGTAAGAAATAGTTCTCATTCAAAATATCATTACACTAAGTGAGCACGTATGCGGTCCGTTGTCCATTTTGTGTCATTTTATAGACTTGGTTAAACTTTGTTTGCATGGTGTGGAGTAACATCCTCAAAGTATAACTTTAGCAGGACTTCAGAAAAGTAGGAAGCAACTTCGAATTTACTATAGATTTACCACATAATTGTATACGCTAACTGAGGAAGCACGAATGGTGATGTTTTCTTATAAAAGTACTTGTATGGAACAATCCCAACATTTGCCTGGAGTGATTTCCGAAAACACGGAAAACCGGAATCAGGATGGCTTGACATGGATCCGAACCGAGGTCTTCCAAACGATAGTCCAAAAGTTTACCACTGTGCCACGTGATGCAAACATTTCCACATTATTAGATCCTCTGCTGCCGAAATTGATTACTAATGTTAACAAGTAAACATTTGTTTTAAGACTGAACTACTGACCACGTGTAAGGTGGATTTTTACGAATATCAATTTTATCTATACATAATATAAAACAAAGTCGCCCGGCCGCGTGTGATTGTATATTCGGCTAAGACTCCCAAATTACTTGATTGATTTTTAATGCAGTTTTCACCATCGTTTAGAGAATTTCTTGCGGAAGCTTCAGGTATATAATACATTTATATTTCATGTATGGTTGGTAGAGAAATGTTGACGTTTTCTAATCAGGTCGTAAAAAGCCGCTTTTCGGCGCTTACATGGCTTACGCTGACTAAACCATAAGAGATACACCAAGTTAATGTACTACAGAATTGTAGATCTCAAGAAGGTCTACAAACAAGTCCGCGACAGCATATGTTTATCTTTTAAGATTGACCCACAGTAACTATTGATGTCTTTTAAATTTGATTAAAAATAAAATTTCTTGAACAACGCATTCTTAATCCTATCTTAGTTACCTTAAGTATTTAGTGTATATACTTGCTGTAGACGTAAACAACTCCATATTTTGTAAATCGCAACCCGAGCAAGGCCGGGTCGGGTCGCTAGTAAAAAATACTTGTGTGACTCTGAGGTCACAGTAGGTAGGTAGTTGTGCTACATCAACTCGTTCTTTCCCTTTCATAAGATAATATTATAGGAGTATATTGAAAATTAAAACATAAATAATGATAGAAGTGGGTATGTTACTTCAGTGACGCAGTGGACTGTAGAAGGTTAAAAAGTAGTGAGTGGGGATTTAACCCATTGAGCCCTCGGGTCCACGATCAGCGACACGTTGCAGATGAACGATATTAATGGTTAGAACTGTACACAACAAGGAATCAGTGGCCAGTGTTTTGTACGACTTTCTTGTGAGTGAAGTTCCTACATCTCTCGTTTGTGAGTGGTCAATGCCGACGTCAGCGAGCACGCAGTACGTCGCATGCTGGTAATGAGAAGCACACTAGACGTAGGTACAGCCTCATCAAAAAATTTAACAATTGCGACACTCGAGCTCGTAATTTAATTCGCGACTGAAAGGGTTAAATCGTGCGTTGTTTGGCACGTTCCAGTATAATGCCTGGAGACATATAGATGGGCGATGGCGTAAGGCTTAATGTCGACTGTGACATTAGTTTTATTTGCTGTAGTTTTAGTGGAGTGCAGGTGGAGGGGGGGGGAGGTGATTACAGGAGCTGACGATATGAAGCGTGTTAACTACTGCGAGTGTGCGCAAAACCACGCATGTGTGTGTGTGCGCGCGCGCGCGCGCCCTGTGCTAAGTCTCGTCGGTGCAGCTGCAAGGGTCGCTCAAGTGGACTCGGATGTGAGCCTCCCCCCCCCCCCGGGTCGGCCCTATCTTTGTGTATAATATAACTGTGTGCATGCAAACCTGCCCCCACCGCACGGCAACCCCCCGGTATGTTGGTACAACCTGAAGGAAGTGAAGGGCAGTCCCGAAACGTTTACGTGTTGCGCCCGGTGTAATGTAACTTCCCCCTCCCTCCCTTCCACACCCCCAATTATACCAGTTATCCTTTTCTTTCCTTGGGGAGTTCAGGCCTCGCGGAAGGGGCATTGGATGAATCGTAGGAGAGTAATAAGTGGTGTTAAAATTTCCGCAATTCCTCTTATTCAATGTTTACTATTTTTTCGAGGTACTTAATGTTCGGCAATATTAGGTTAGGTTCGTTGTCAGCCTGATTGAGTAATTTATATACTTTTACACAGTCTGTGCACAATAGCAGTTCTTACTGTACTAACGGAGAGTTTTAAAAAGTCCACAGTTAGATCTCTTTACAAAAGACTGACATTAAAACTGCATGCATTCTTGTAAGCAAGTTATTTGAATGTAAGGGGCATCGTAGCGCTAGTTGGTTACATATAAACACAATACAGTGCACCATTCCGATCTCCGTTCACAATGGCCTTCGTCGTGCATTTGTACCCGCTAACTGAATACCGGTTCTAAGATATGTTTATTTAAGAAATCAAACAAATGCATAGGTACGAAAAATTCTTTAGTTTAACTATTCTACTGAGGTTATTCTTTAAACGCAATTTTGAACAAAATATTGGTATGCATACTAACAAAATAATTGGTTAGAGTGAGCTAAAAGAATCTCCCCGTAGTAAAGACGGACTCACAATAGTCTATCGCATCCATCAGTCGTTCGTGTGGGGTTTTAATACACGCTATGAAAGACAACAGATTAAACTACGCCCGTATCTTTGTACTTTCACTTGCCGCGTAAGGAAGCTGCATAGGCAAGCTTTAAAAATGCGATATGTAACCATTTCCGCGAATTTTTTCCTCCAAGAATAAACTTAATATGGGGGAAAAAAAAAGACATTGATAAGTGTATTTTATCTTTTATGACAAAAAGTCGTCTTTGCAGAACATTTATTTACCGAGATATGCGTATTCGCGCAAACAAATATTCCACAAAAAAATGTGAGGGTCCATCCCACTCTTAACGACGCTAGTCAGGAAAATATCCATTAGTTTATATTTATTTGCACGAAATACATCTCAACTAGCAAGAACTACTTACAAGTACTATCCCGTCCAATAAAAAAAATTATAGGCTGCATAATTTTTGCATAATGGCAAGTAAATATCACAATTTTAGTGGTTGTGCAACATACAAATAATAAAAGCGAAAACATGTACAGGAAATTTAACAAGTGTGACAGATGACTGAAAGATCGTGTGTTAATTCATTTTAATCTATGTTTAACAAAGTCTATTTTTACAAGAACTCATAGACTGCTAGAAATTATAAAAAAATGCAAAATTGTTCTTGTTTTGAGCAATTTCTAAAAATTGCGAAAACATATTATAGCTTAATTTTAAATATTTCTTGAAGTAACTCATGACATCTAATTTCAACGTGACTGATATAATTTAAGTAAATGAGTTAGCTTTTCATATTTCTACATCCCATAAACACTAAAATTGTGAATTTGCCATTCCATTCTGCAAAATAAAATGCGCTCTTAATGTTTTTAATTCGAGGAAATTGTACTTTTATGTAACGTCAGTGAGTTGTGTAGAATTTCGTACAAATAAAAAGTGAATATTATCGTGACGAGCACGCTTAAGGGCTTCGCCTATCTGCGTCGTTTTTCTCCTATTTTGTGCGAGAAGATCGGGATCTATGAGTAACTCTGGTACGCGCCATAAGAGCCATCGCCATCGCCGCTGCACGCAGGGCTCTGAACTGACGTGTTATGTTCTTGTAGTGCTGCGTGTACCTATGGGCAGGGACACCCGAATTTCGCGAAAATATTTACGGACATGCTAGACTTTAATATCCTACGGGCATACCAGCAGTATTATTTTGCTTATTGGCGGCGTGTGTTTGTGAGAAGACATTTTATTACTTGGCTGGCCAATCAGAATTAGGTTACTCTGCTACTGTACGTCTGTGATTCGCAGACAGACACGTAACACCTAGATCGTCTAATCGCTGATGTGCATCTGAGGTAGAGTATTATGAAACACAACTGGTCGTGAAATCTTTTCGCGAAATTAGGGTGTCCCTACCTATGGGACTTTCAGCGGTGACCCTATCATTTTATTTATGAAAAATCTGTAGCAAAGTTCAATACAGGCTCCTATCGTAGTTTGCCTTGTATCCGGATAGTCTGTTTTAAGATACGGCAGTCTGGAAAGCCGTTCTTAACTATATTGGAGGACTCAGAAAAAAATAGATTGTGTGGTAACGTTAAAGTACAATTCCTTCCTCGTCAGGGGTGTGATGTATTTTGGTAGGTGGACATACTGGGCCAACGTTTAATAGATTCCTAAAAAAAACAAGGATTATAAACACTTTGCAACACAGCAGGCGTGATCCTTAAGAACATGTCCTCCATTCTCATTGCCGTGCGAAGTGGCGTAGTGGTAACACACTGGACCCGCAGAAGATCCGGGTTAGATTCCCGGTCCTGTTATCCTGATTTCTGTTTTCCATGGTTTCCCGAAATCTCTCCAGGCGAAACCTGGGATGGGTCCCTAAAAAGGCCATGGCCGAATCCTTCCCAATCCTTCCCCCAATCCCACTTCCTCGTGCAACTTGCACCGTCTCTAATGACCTCGCTGTCTATTCGCATTTTCTTCTGGGGCCGCGGTGGCCGAGCGGTTAGCCTGCTCGCCTCCCACCAATGCGAATCGGGTTCAATCCTCAAACGGGTCACTCCCGAATTTTCGCACGTGGGAGTCGCCCCTGGAGATTCCGCTGGTCGGTGGGTTTTCTCGGAGGTCTCCCGTTTTCTCCCGTCCTCTCATTCCTGCGCTGCTCCATACTCACCTCAATAACGCTCATCGGCTCTCAAGACCTGGCTGTTAAGAGCCGCCCAGATGTCTTCACTCACTCATTTTATTTTCGGCCAGAGAGTGGCGTTGATTCTCAAGCATCGTTCTCTCTCTCTCTATCTATCTATCTCTCTCTCTCTCTCTCTCTTTCTTCCAACCTCCCCCCTCTTCTTTATTTCGGTTTGCGCCTTTTACACAAGGCAGAAATTTTTTTTTATCTTCACATTTCGACGGAGAAGCCAGCGTACTGGTAATGCCTGCGGGACGATGCCTCCTCGCTTTGCCGACATTTCGTTTGTTCGCGCCACACTTTTGTCGCGTCCTTCGTGTGTTCTCGCTGTCCCCCAGACATTGTACAAGCCATGTCATCTTAGCCATCACAACAAGCATCCTTTATAACGTTGACACCCTGCCGTGAATACATTCCAAGTTTCTGCATGTCGGCGAGATGAACATTTCTCTCGCGTAGAAGTTCTGGCGGGGAGGCTAGTCGAATTTTTAACCAAATTAAAACATTAAAACATATACTAAGAGTCCATTCGCGGTTTCTTCAAACTTTTTGAACCAAATCTTCGAAAAACCACCCCATGCATGACGTGTTTGATTGTTTCCAAAATATGACATGTAAAGGGAGAAGTGTTTTTGGCGAAAATATTTCAGTGCTATTTGTACTCCAAAACACTTTTGTTCATATGCACTTCCGTGGTTGGATTATTTTAAATGTCACGTGTCTGAAGTGTCTGCCCACGAATCATGGACGTTCAGTATCGGAGTACTTTATTACGATTGGCCCAGTCAAATAAGAACACGTCTTCTCACGTAGACATGCGGCCAATTACCAAAGGAAGTTGTGGTTGTGGACGTAGGATATTGAAGTATTGTATGGCCAAAAGTCTTTTCCCAAAAAACACCGGTCCCTAGTCATGTATCACATAAGGTTTAGAGGGCCTACTTGTGTTAACGTAAAGAAACCTTATTTTGGGTAAAATTGAACTTTTACTTATATTCTGTCTATAAAGCATAATATTTCATTTATAATTAATGTGAATAAAAACAGAGAGAAAATATGAGTTTTGGTAATGCCTATAGGCTATTCACGTTAAAGTGAGCACATTTTTAAGACCCTGCTAAAAAATTTTTTCAATTAATTTCTACCTTTGCGCCACTTTTTAATGTAAACATTGCAATATGACTAATAAACACATTGTATACATTTCATCACTCTCAAAAGTTAACGTCTGAGACTGCAACAAAATATATTTATTAGGGGTTAATGCCTTTTGGGAAGGCCTTAAAAAGGGCTTACTTTAACGTGAACAGCCTACAGTGAAAAATAGTCCGTGCGCAATATAATATTATAATGCGGGCGCACGAATACGGTGCAGTTTCCTTTTGGTGTAATTTTTTTTGACTAACTTAGGTCTTGTTTGCTTGAGGTGGATGAATATCCTGGAAGTAGAACTTTAGCAGAGCTTCAGAAAAGTTGGAAATAACTTTGAATGGACTATACTTAGGGATAGGAATATTTCACGAGTTCAATGACCTGTAGGTTAGACTCCGCAGTCCTGTGTACACGCGAACCTCAGATGTTTGTTTATTGGCTGCTGCCCCAGAGAGTAGCCAGTGTTACTCCACACCTGTCAGTATGGCACTGGCTACTTGATTCCTTTCCAGTCTGATATTGGCTTAGCCCATTCAGACCCAGTGTACACAATTGTGTGCATTACGCACGTGTAAGTAATTTATTATCTCTACTGCACACTGCGAAGCTCAATGAGTAATGATCTTACCCGTGGGTAAATGATTCATAAAACGTCTTACTGATCTATGTCATAATTGGTTCATAGCCTATACAGGTAATCGAAACAAGTGTTGTGTCGACATAAGTTCAGCGCATCACGATTTTTTTTTTGTTTGCGACACCTGAAACAGCTAATTAAAGTGCGTCTGAAAGGTTTAAAGTCGTCCAGGGCGTGTCTAATGAACTGTGAACCAATTGCAAAGGTGACTTCAGTGTACACTTGGACGTCTATCTTGTCCTGAAATGAACTCGCCAAATTTAGCTACCGTCAACCACATACTCGATCAAGCGAAGCGTGCATCCGGGAAATACGTCGTTCTCTACCCTGTTTCTCTTCTCGTACTGACCACTTCGTCCTCCGCGACGAGTCAAAACGCTCGGCTGCGAGCGTCAGGTGTCGCAGTGGACCGTAGCTCGCGGACTCGAGTGTGTAGCAGTCGTTCGAACTGTTGTCGACAGCGCTTGCGCGGACGACAATTACCCGTACTCGTCGTTGTTCTCTTCTCCTCTCGACACCTCGGCACTGGCGCTCGGGTCTCATCCCTCGCTCCCTGCGTGCACACTTATATTTGTCGGGTATAGGCCGTCCACGGTAAAGTGAGCACTTTTCGAAGCTCTTTCATCAGGCATAATAACCAATAAATACGTTCCATTCTGGCTTCGGACTTTTGGTTCTGGGCATGGCGAATGTATACACTGTGTTTATTACTCACTTGACAGGGTTTACGTTAACAAGTTGGTTGAAAGAAAGAAGTAACTAGGGTTTCAAAAGTGTTCACTTTATCGTGAACGGCCTATAGTAACTTAGTAGTCTGTTAATCACTTTGGAAATTAGTTATTGTAACAAATAAGTATAAAGACTGTTAACGGTATAAAATGAGCACTTTTGAAACCAACCTTTCAAAAATGTCACTGAACCCACCTGCGTATATTTAAACTGTCACGCGCTCAATAAATTTGGCAACGACGGAGACAAAGGAGTTCCATTTGTTAACGTTAAATTATAAGTGTTAAGTAATTACTTGTGAATGATAAAATATTTTATTTTACTTTTAGTTTTAGTTTTTTTCAATGCCTAGAAGTGTATAAGAATGAAAACATTTGTAAAATATTTACTTTTCTAAAAAAATTTACAAATTCCCTTTAACGATGCACGAATAAAGTGATCAGACCCATGGCAAAGTTCATTGTACGTATGGTGGAAGAATACACAATATGCATACAAGTAGATCTTTAGCAGGGCTTTCGAAAGTGCTCATTTTACCGTGAACATACTATACCACGTGTGATTGCGTATGTTTTTATTTGTTTTATTTTGACTGATACAGAATTCAGCACTCTTCAGTTTACATTTTGCCATGTAACAGTTCTGGGTATTCGAAAGATAATAATATTACAAAAAAAGAGGTGTAACAAGATAAATATTATAATGTATGTTAATATAAAAAAGAAGAAAATCATAAATTTAAAATTACGTTAATTTTCTGTTACAGCGCATACATTTCTAATATATACTTTTTCTGGTACATTAATATGACAAATTCATCGAGCAAAAATATAAGCGATGTAAGAAAGGCGGGAAGATTTCCGATTGAGAGTTGAGTTATACACTTTGCTACCTTTATAACTTCAGCAGTAGTAGGGCTCGAGCATAATTGGAATTCACTACGAACAGACTGAAGTGTGAGATTTTCCGATTGTTTAATCACATCTGTTGAACACTTGCGGGAGGAACGTTTGTTGAATGCTTATTGTGTCTTTGTTGTGGCATGTTTTAATTCGTTAGGGAAAATGCTGTAATCAAGGTTTTATTTGCAGCAACTTCGTAAAAAGAGAAAACAAACCCATATTACTAAAGCTTATTTCGCAATATTTGTAGTTGAAGCACATGATGCCAAAGGAAACGTTGACCTCGTAACACGGAAATAACCTGCGAATAAATTTTTAATCGGGTGTTTTATTATGCCGCGACTTCAAAAAACCAAAAGTAACAAAAACATTTCCCAATTTCCATGAAGTATTTGAACTTGCTTTGCCGTGGTGGACAAAAACGTCAGTGTTGGCATTTTTGTGATTTTATTATAAGTATATACATCTTGGTACACAGTCAATAGTTTCACTGTACTTATTTACGATCATTTATATTATATATGAATAATTTATATTAAAAATTTACGACCAATTATTTTCTATGAACCGGTTTAACTTCTCCAAACGTTATAATTTATATCAATTTCTCGTTTTATTTATGCAGGCCTTCCGTTCAGCGTATGAAAGTTGTGAGGGGAATGGGGGAAAAAAAACTTGTGATTAAAATGCCAAAGCGAATATGAAGTTATTATTTTAACTAATTTCACTTTAGCCAGTTGCTTTCAGTAAACACCATTCATAAAATACAATGTCGTGAAATAAAACTACTACATTAAATTTAACATGAGCATTTGTGAGAATGTAATCAGCAACACTTCATCTGAAGAAGGAAGCTGCCCCACCTGGAAGGTAATTACTCTATGACTCGGGATTGGAAAGATGAATCACTTCCCCTTAATATTTTTTATTTATATCTTTTATGAATTTTATATTTCGTGTACAACAAAAATGGGCAAAGCGCTGGCGTTTGATAACCATTTACCAAAATTCACACTCATCTATAAAATTCCAGGAAAACATCCATAGTAGCATTTTATAACAATCAGTCAGTTACAGCATTTATGTGTTAAGTTTTGTAGATAATAGTACAACGATATATGCGTTCTGAAACGGTTTGTAGCAAACCTGTAGAGCATTAAAAAGTGAAACTTTTTTAAAGCACTCGATTTATCATGTGAAGCAAGTTTTCTGAAGTATTCTATTACGATTGACCTTATTTAGTGCTTAAAGAAATGCCTGTGTTTGTAAACTAAAATTCTAACATAATTCACTTTAATTTACGAATTTTTAATATTTTGAATCTCTAAATTACTCAATTTCTTACAGGTTGTTAAACCGGAGGGAATTTTCGTCACTTAAGTTATGAATAGTTAAAATTATTGAAATGCATTACACGAAAATGTTGTAGCTAATTAAAAAAAAAAATTTTAATTTCCTTTTAACTACGTTTTGATCGTACTTAAGTACAATTTCTGTCTAGTGCAGACTGTGTCCTTTTCGCTGTAGCTTACATGCTAATATTATTATACTACCAGTTAAAAATCCCTTACGTTTAATTAAATCTTACAGAACTGTTGAAAATGAAATGTCCAGATCGGTTATGTATGAGCTTAGTTTATAAAATATATCAACAGACATTTATGGTAAAAGTGTCGTTAATTTTGTAAGAAAACTCGTTTCTAAGTAGAATAATGTAACCGTGTTTATCAAAGAAACAACCGCCCGGTCTTAGAGGTAGAGAAAAATTACGGGTGGTCGAAGTTATTCACAAATATTCCTGTCTCTATTGATAACTTAAATTTCCATACTTTTGAAAGTAAAAATGTAGCATCACAGTCAACGTTTCGCGCTTTTAAATATCGAGTAGTAGTTATTCGAATTATCATACGAATATGCCCAAAAACGTAAAATCTCTCCTTCAAAGGGTTTTTTTCTTTTTCTTTTTTTTTATTCGTACCCAGTTTTCTTTTAGTGGGTTTCTAACTGAGTGTTACGTTGATGAAGGCTAGACAGGCGACTATTATCCAAGTGCAGGGGCGGACGTAATTGCTTGTATTCATTCGAATAAAGCCGATGAAAGTTGTCGACGAATAATATTGCTAGAAAACTTCGCTTGTCAAAAATTTAAGAAAAATAAAGCATAGTGATTTCTAATATATATATATATAATTTATATATATATATATATATAAATGTACAGCATTTTTTTAAATATGTTCACTGCATTTTAAGTGTTTTAATTATATTTTTTTATTTATTAGTTTTTTACAATTTGCCACTATGTGTGTATGTCGCGTGCTCCCTCTTGCTATGATATCTGCGTGGCACTTATTACATTTTAGAATTGTAGTTTGCCTAAGGTCGCAAAACATTTTAGAATTGTAGTTCGCGTAAGGTCGCAAAACATTTTAAAGTGCTCAAGTAAAATGTTTTTGTTTTATTTCAACATTATTTTATTAGAGATTTTTTTTTATAAATCGCAATTAAGAGCCTTAAATTGTTTTTTTTTTTTCCCCATGAAAGTAAGAGTTTTTAAAACTGGTATTTCAGAATATTTACATCGGCATGGGAATGTGCAGCGAATCATTATTTTTTCAGAAGAAAAATACGTGTCACCACTGAAAGTCCCAACAAAAGATTGACTCGTCAGTTCATCCGTTACCTTGTGCGTATAGATGGTGATACATCTGATGCATATGCCTTGATCACCCTTAGCGCTCCCCCGATACTAGGCCCGAAGGAAGATTAACACTTCCAGCCAGACACGCTGAATTATTATTATATATTACACCCGTAAACTAACGAAGTCATATGCTTGAAGAACGTAGCAGTGGAGTTTCGTGGCGAAACATTAATTCATCTTGTGGTGTCAGTCAACATTACAGTCCAGTTAGTGCATTAATTCTCCCGGGGGCAAGGCATAATCTGATTTCTCGCGCATTAATCTACCATTTTCGCCGCAGTTCTTTCGGTGAAAGCGTAGTTGACGAATTGAGGGCGGTGCGATGGACAGATCATCTATCACGCGCCCTCCTTTGCGTGTGCCGCTGACTGAATGTAGCTCGCTACCCCCCTCAACATCCCGGCGTCGTCGGTTAGTCGTTTTGTGTCTCCGCCCACTTTTGTAGGCGGGTTGCCTACGCGGGCAGGGGGCGGGCAACCACTTTCCTCTCTTTACTCCTGAAAGCCCAGCAGCACCACCAATCGGCGTTGAACAGCACATTTCAGCCGGGGCTGCTGGCGGTCTTATTTATCGCTCTATAAATCTCGCCTCCCTAGAGCTTGGAACGCGATGCCGCAGTTTAAATCAGCGTTTCAAATGGCGAACAAGAAAGACGTCCTCGCTGATCTTTTGTTCTCGGTGCAATTAGGTTCGTTTGACAAATTTCCCTTCGGAAAATAAGCGATTGAAATGTCATCCATACTGACATCTGGGAAAGTAAACTGTGTCTCTTCATCAGAAACGTACTAGGACGACAGAATATATGGTTTGTCGTAAGATGTATACAGAATGTTGCGAAATTGCATGACAATACCTCGGGGAAATATTCCTCACATCTGGAAAACGAAAAAATGTTATATGAACATAGGTCCACAAACGTTTCATTTAGAACAGTATGACCTGCACAGGAATTAGTTACACATGTGTGAAAGATTATCGTCGGCACTAAAGGGAATGTTCAAAATGCCCTCCATTAGCACGAACACATGCATCAACCCGCCGTTGCATTGACACCATGATGGGTTGATGAATCCCTGGAAAACTCCTGATTGTTTCGCAACCCGCATCAATATGGTTACAGAGGTTGCCCTCATCGTCCACTGGGGTTGCATAAACAAGTTAAATGTCCCCACCAATAAAAGTCTAGTGGATTCAAATCAGGGCTCTTCGGGTTCTGGTATGGGGCTGACAATTACCGCTGCGATGACGTTCTACAGTAACATGGTCCAGACCGCTGGCCATACACTCTACGTTATGTATTACGGGCTGTAGTGAAGAAACGAAGCTTTTGTGGACCTATGTTAATATAACATTTTTTCATCCTCCAAATGTGAGGAATGTTTCCCCGAAGTATTGTCATGCAATTTTGCAACATCCTATATATGTAGACTGCCGTTTGGATGTTACCAGTTGGCTCTATAAGGGATAGGTGTGATCGGGCCCGTAGCAAAAGTATTTTTTTTTGTTCAGCGCAGTATATTTAAAACATAGCAATGTGGAATTTTCTTAATTTTCTGTGCATTGGAAGTTTAAATTAAACCTTTGTATCAATAATAAGTAGTTGGTGACTAGGCTACTTTCCTCGACGCATATACGCAACAAATTTTGATCATGTACTCAAATATACAAAAAGTATGATCATGTATGTTAAAAAAAAATGTCTGGTACCACTAAACTGATTTAACTCAGTCATGCTGTGCTGATGAGAAAGAAAGAATGGGTTGTATAAATGCTACGTGGCCTTGCATAGTGTTTTCTGCATGCGGAATGGGGTAGAAATCGTTTGAGAAATTACTGAGGTATGACATTTAGTTTAAATTTCAGGTTGCATATCCATACGTCACACGAAAAGAGTTATCACATTGTTTATTTTATGTATGTAATATTCGAACAAAGTAATGTTAAAATGCTAAGTTGGGTTCACTTGAGTTTACATCCTTTTATTCCATAAATGCGATATGTAACAAAATAAAATGTACCGTGGCAGTAATTAAAAATAATAAGAGGCTAATTTACTTGAAATTACTGACTTAATTCTGTCTGTAATGGTACAATTTGTATGTCAGTCTGTTGTCGTTTCAGTAATATCTGTGGCATGATAACTTATTGGCTCTATCTTACAAATTGCGGACGAATTATACAAACAAATAAATTTAATAGTCGCCTTGATACAGCGAGCATACAAAGTTTATCCGAGATATGTCAAATTTCTCGGCCTACATCGCATTCTAATATCAAATATATTCATATGACAACCATTTTGAAAACGATTGTTTGATAAACTGTAGATTTAAAAACGATTTATTTTACTTTCTGTTGTCATGCATATAAGAATAATGGTTAGCAAAAGTATAAAATATTAGTTTTTTTTTATTGCAAATTTTTCCTCCACCGACGCACGAATAACTTGATCAGGACATGGCTATGCTAATTTTACTTATAGTGGAAGAATACATAATGTGCATACACGTAGATCTTAAGCAGGGCTTTCAGAAATTCTTGGTTTACCGTTACCAAATTTGGTGGGAGTGAATGAATATTTTTTACGTGGCACTAACTTACAAAATGGCGCACCAGTGGAGACATTAATTCCTGAATTTAAAGCTGTTCATATCGTCTATCATTGGAGGTATTATATTTTGTTGCAGGTGGTTTGGTGTGCATATTACAAACATTACCTTGGTGGTAGGGAATAGCTTTCAGCAAACAAACTTTTTATTTCTAAGTTTGGTAATATTTTTTTTATGAAAACTGTTTAGGTGGCGGTTATAACATTAAGTTCACTGACTTTCACAAACGCGAGAAAATGTAATAGTTTACAAAACTGAAAAACTTTTGCTTCAAAATTAACCTTACGGGGTACTAGTGATCGCGTACTAACTCCCTTACTGGAAAAATAATTATGTCTGTGTACGTGTTGAACTTACGGTACAGCGAAACTATTTTTCATGAGTTCCTTAATTCGAAACGAATAATACTTACCAGCTATTGTGTCTTGTAGCGTAACGTAAAGTGAATTTGAAGTTCCGTTTCAGTTTTGAACAGTAAGAGCGTTTTTATAACTAACTAACTGCACATAAAACACGCAGCTAAACCCCAGCAATGTTCAAAACAAGCGTTTTACGGACACATTTAATTAATTGAGCTCAAAGATATCAAACCTCTCCAACTCTATTACCAGATAACTTATAAGCCGGCTTTCGCCATATCTGCATTTGAATTATTAGCACAAAGGACCGTTGCTACTGTAATGCTTGTCTACGACTGCTCAGATCGTAAAATAAACTTTTGTGTGTTGCGCAAGATGAAAACCCTGTAGTGAAATTTGCAAAATGTCGGCTTGGTGCTCAGGTTCGTATGTAAAATAAACAAAATCGAAGTTTTCTTTTACACCTTGTGACGTAGGTATGAATTAAAGGGTAAACGTTAATACCAGTAACAGAAGTATAAAGTAATAGAACACTACTCTCACCCATTTGAATGAGATTACTCTTGCATTCTTTTAGTGATGCAAATTCGAGGGCCCTTTAGGGATCGTGAAGACTTGTGATTCTGCAGGCGCAATTACATCCTGAAAGTCATAGGAGTTAACAAAATATTTTTATTATTATTATTTTTTTTAAGAAAACGCGAAAACAATGACTAGCGTATTTCAAACGGGAGAGTGACAAAATAGTATATAAAAATTCTATAACTGTGTCATAACAGACGTCAGGTAAGTCGTATTTAGAATTTGTCCATCCACTGTCCTAACACAATTAGAAGGTTTCTCTCGTGTCAAATCCCGTATCAAAAATATGTTTAAATATCACACACATAGTTATGAAATTTAATTTCTTGTTACCGGTAAAAAAAAACTACTATTTATTTGTACTTAGTGCCTGATTGGAAAGCTTTTTTAATCCTGTTACGATATTCAATCCAGTCGCAATAAATATGCCATAATAACATTTATGCATTGAAGTAAATTTTTTTTGCGAACTAAATTTTTGTAGAAATGGTGCGACGTAGCTATAACTTTAACATTACTACGACACACGCGTAAGATTCCTGAGCGTACATATTGAGCATTTCAAACGAAAATGTAATGTATTACTTCACAAATCCAGAAAAAGTATTTCGCCATATTCATTTGTGCCGTAGACACATGACATTGAACAATAAAACGTTCTCTATAACGTGATTCTTCCAAAATGCCTTTAATATAAATACATTCCTAACAAAAAACAATGAATTGAATAAAAAATGAGCCATATATGACTTTTGAACATTTTCGTCTTTGTTCTTAACACATTTACCATTCGAAAAAAATTAATATGTAATGCGAAGTGATATTTCAAGAGTTGTAACACCCATGAAAATAGGGTTTTTAGGTATACGATTAACTTATATTATTTTTCCTGTTCTTATGGCTACATATATTGTCATGCAAGAGTTAATGTGATATTTTTAACACATGTCACTCATATGATTTCAACTGCCCATGTAAATTTTATTAATTTTATTTCTCTTAACACGTAAGAAATTCTATTCACAATAGGAAATATAACTTAGCCTCAATTAGATTTTTTATTTTTGAATTCTATTTTTAAAACTTAGATGCACGGTGGCAATAATATTTATGTGTAATTTTAATAGGCTAGTTCATTTTCCATTGTGTATTTATTTTTATATAATTAATATTTATTTTTGGTGTGATCTCGATTTTGTAAGTGTTTCTACTTATTATTGTACTATATCTCAGTTCTGAGATCACTTATTCTTTGTTTTTTTTTTTTTTTCATTTAGGTCTTTAGAAGCGGTTCATGTGGGTGGTTTGAATAGTTTTGATCCCCATTGGCCAGCAGGTTTAAATCCTGATTGTTGATTGGCTGGCGTTATAGGCCCCCTTAAGCTAGCGTCAGCCTGCAGAGACTAACGCTCTCTGCGCTAGCAGCCTCCAACGACGTCAGACAATTTTATCTTGAAACCAGTATATTCAGACTCTGGCAAGCTATGTCACGTAACCGTAAAATGGTTCAAGTAGGCTAGGCATGACCACTTTTAGCGTTGTTAGGATAGTGTGTTGTCTTTATAGTTTTTCTCATATTGCCATCAGGGTTTTTAATTATTTCTGATTTAAACAATTACAGTACAAAAGGAAATGAAAAGTATAAGAAATGAAATCTATTTAAAGGGCGTACCTGTTTAGTCGTTTTCTCTACTGTAGTGTCAAGTTAACCTATTTCTTACCCAGGGTCTTACATATGTGTTTACTAGAGTTTTCAATTGTCTGCCTTATTTTGGCGTACGTACATAAATGATGTACGTGCCAAATGTTAGTTTCTAGAGGGTGCTAATGGTAATAAACTTGTTCCCCTACCGGTCCAGGACTACACCGAGCAATTATACAGAGGCAGCCTAGGTAAGATCACATCCTTTCCCACTGATTTATTGCAAGTCAGCTGTGCAGCCTGGTCACTCAAGTGTTATATGTGTTGTCCCATTGTTACGTATGCTAATTCTACACCATACACAGCACATATCTATTTGAAGATAATATGATTATATCTCATATTGACTATCGCAACGAGGAGGCCTTGTGTGTGTTATTCACAGCTCCCTACACACTATATTACATATTTATATGAAATATAAGCTATATTTCAGAGTCGAAAACAGTGCCTTAAATTTAATTGATTATCACTGCATCAATACATTAAACACGTAGGCAAATAAAATATTTGAGGCTGCAAATTAAAATTAAATCCTGATTGCCTTGCTTGTGAGGGCATTTACCTGGATGGCGAACTGGTGCTTTTCACATGAAAAGGATATTGATGGTTAAAAGTTTGACTTTTACGTTGTGACCTTTATGAGCAGAAAAACGTAAAGACACAGGGAATATCTGATTATAGCGTATGCGCGGTTTCTTCTCATTTTTTAAATCAAACATTTGAAAAATCACCCCATGTTTAATCTGTTTAGTTATTTACTAAATAAGCCATGTAACACAAGCGTATTATACCTCTGTTAATCTTAAAGTTAGTTTTTTCTTGTTAAATTGAATTTTTATGTGCTGCATTTTATTTATAAATTGTTATATTTAATTTATAATTGATATGAATAAAAACAGCGAGAAAACGGATGTGTTGGTAGCGCCTACTAATAAATATTTCTCATGCAAATAATATTACACCTGAGTGTGCATGAATTTGGTGCGTTATACTTTCGTGGTGTAATTAGTTAGGCTTAGTTTGCATGAGGCAGAGGAATATTCTTGAAGTAGAACTTTAGTAGGGCTTCAGAAAAGTATGAAGGAACCGTGAATAGATTCGGTTCCAAACGAGCTACCGGAAACCGACTTGTTATCCATAAACAGATGGCGACTCATTTGGCTGATCCTTACACTACGTGCCGAAAATGACGCCTCCCAGTGCACGGCTATAGAAAATTCAAAATATCGTTTAAAAAATAAAATTTTCTTTTGGTAGGCGCTGAGACGTACCGTTGCGTGTCAGATAAAAAAAATTAAATAAACGCTAGGAACTTTTACTCACGGGGAGAACAAGAAATCTGCTATAGGCTATTCACGGTAAAGTGAGCACTTTTTAAGGCCCTCCGAAAAGGTATTAACCACTAATAAATGTGTTTTATTGCAGTCTCATATCTTAACTTTTGAGAGTTGTGGAATGTATACACTGTGTTTATTAGTCACATGGCAATGTTTATATTAGAATTTAGCGTAAATTTAAAAATTGACTCTAAGGGAAAATTGAGCAGTACCTTAAAAAGTGCTCACTTTACCGTGAATAGCCTATGCGTGATTAGTCATGCAGCAACATAACTGGCTTACGGTTGGCAGTTCGTGGGTTCGGTCCCGGTCTACTGCACTGTATCAGTTTCAGTACTGGCCTCTAATTGGCCGAGAGCAGTCAGGTAAAAATTAAGCTATTATACATCCGTGCAACGGAATCATTCCCAAATGATATCGATCCCAAAGCACTTGTCAAGGACAATAAATTTAGTGTTGGCTCGTATTATTTAATTCGGTGAAGTGTTAACTCTGATAACAACGCAAGTATTTATCTAAATAATTTTATGGCATTTATGTTTGCCATCATTATATTTCGGTATAAATTACATGTGTATGAAAAGTAATATTGTACCGTGGATGTGCGTATCTAAATTGAGCAATACAATTATTTATGATATTAATTTCGTTTAATATTTCTCAATAAAATGTTTCAACTCTATATACTCTTTAACGCTTTCAGACCCACTTTAATTTTTTGTTTCAGGTGTTGCAAACAAAAAAATTGTGATTCGCTGTACTTATGTCGATACAACACTTGTTTCGGTGTCACAGCCAATTAGCAATAGGTTATGATTTAGGCTACAGTTATATGAACCAATTACGACAGATCAGTAAGACGGTTGTGAATCATTTACCCACGGGTAAGATAATTGGTCATTGAACTTCGTAGTGCGCAATTGAGACCAAAAATTACCTACACGTGCGTAATGTACACAGTTGTGTACACTGGGTCTGAATGGGTTAAAAGTGAGTAGTTTTTAAATTGGGTGAGAAAGGGTAAGGGAGATATCATTGTCGTGGCCAGACGCTCTCAACAGATGTAGCGAATGGTCCTTGGAGTAAAACAATATTTCTTTTCAAGGTGGGAGATATGGTTCGAATTATATGCTGAGGTTCATTACACTCTTTAATGAAGTTATTCTTACTCCTTCTACCCGGCGACTTGTTTCAGCCGGGAAATTTTTTTTGGCCATGCCCACGTGATTGCGTTCATTAGTTTTTTTTTATCCAAGAAAAGGAACTTTTAAACGGATACACAGCTTTCAACAAAAATGAACGTAGTGGCTTCCTCATAACGAGACGGCCGACACGTTTTTTGCTTTAATTTTTACGCTATTACAATTTTTATAGTGCAATTTTCGTTAAACTTGTTTTCTAAATGCATCGGAGAAGTCGGAATGCGACTAAAATATGAAAACGAATATTCATTAGTACTTTTACCTATCCTCAAGTTATATGGTATTGGAGGGAATTAATTTCCTCCAAGTTATATGGTATTGGATGGAATTAATTTCCTCCAAGTTGGGGATACGATAAACATTTTTCAAGTAATTAGAATCACCTAATGTGAAACAAAAATGTACTGGATGGGCAAATCCATCTGTTTTGTGTAATCAGCGTATTTAAGCATATGGTGTAGTAGGATAATGATTACACGTGTTTAACACGGTATTTCTGTTGCAATGAAATTTTAACCATTAGACTGAAATGAACGTTGTATGAAGCAGCGTTGCTATAGTGACATAACATGACACGGGAAGAAAACGTGTGACAAGTTGATTAGGTGTGAGAATTCCTCAGATTTTTTTTTAACGTTTACTCATCTGTTTCATGACGACTGTCTTTAACTTCGTTATGGAAGCTGCATTACGATGAAGCGTGAAGTCGTGACGTGGCAGTTTCGTAGTTACGCCGGCTGCCATCGGTTGCATTGTATGATTGTTTCTCTCGCTGCTACATTGAAACTTAATTTTAGGTCACGCTCGTTTATTTCCAAGCGTGCCTGAAAGATCATAAATCTGTTTATTGATCGAGATTTTGCGTGCTGCAAATCCTCATCGGTTTGTTTCAGTCGTTGATTAATGTCCGCAACTGCAACAAACCACGCACACATTTACAGTTTCCCTACTGTATACATCGGCAACTGCTTCATTTTTCAAAATGGAACACCAACAAACTGGTGCGATGATAATGCCAGTTCATTCTAGTAGCTCTTGCTTACTCGTAGCCATATGGGTGTGCACTCCAGAAAGTAAACAAATCCTTATATGTCTGTACGTGTCTACGTGGTTAGATTTGTTATAAATAGGTTATGGCCAAGGCCATATGTTTCTCGCGGAAAGATTCCACGACTACTTCAAAGCACGCTATTTCAGAACCAATATCGTGGTTGGATGATTTTAACTCACACACGTCTTAGGTGTCTGCTAACCAATCACGGGCTTCAAGTGTCGGAGTAACTTCTCGCCGATTTACCCAGTTGAGTATAAAACATCTTCTTACACACACGTGCAGCCAATAGCCAAATGTAATGTGCAAACCTGCACTTAGGAAATTGAAATATACTCTGTGCACAAAACTTTTCTCGAAAAACAGGCGATTCTAGTTATGGCAGGTCCGAGAGAAATTTGCAACAGCGTGCAGACAGTTCTGTGGTATTCTAAAAGACCCGAAGAATTTGCGTTGTTTATTATCATTTATAACGTTTGCCTTCTTTTGAAATTTAGTGCTAACAGGTATAGGCTGTTCACGGTAAAGTGACCACTTTTTAAGGCCCTCCCAACAGGCTTTAAATACTAATAAATATATCTTATTGCAGCCTCAAGCATTAAATCTTGAGGGTGGTGAAACGTATACAGTGTATTTATTGGTAACATTGCAATGTTTATATTAAAACAGCAGCAGGAAGATGGAGATTGGATGAAAAGAAAAATCTAGAAGGACCTTAAAAAGTGCTCACTTTACCATGAACTGCCTATAGTTGCCAAAATAAAGCGGCGTGTGGAATGCGTTTCCAAGACGTTTTAATCGCGGTGACATGACACCAGTACGTTGTAAAATAGCCATGTCGTGCAAAGTAAATTGTTAGTTGTTTATCAATATACGAGTACTGTTCATTTTTTTTTTTACGATTATGATCATGATTTTTTTCTAATTACATATTCATATATTTACTATTAAATTTCGTTATATAGGAAATTAAATATAAAATGCTTATACGTACTACAATAATATAAGTTAATCAATTTCCATACGTAAGAGAATTATTAAATTTCAACATATTTTGAATTTATCAGTGGTTAGAAGTTGAAATCTGGTAATAGTTTCATTCTGTTATTTGGTTTAGAGTATACTCGTTATATGATTGCTTTTTTTTTAACCTTGTAAGATGTATTTTTAATCATCCCCCAACACATAAGTGGATCTAAAAGAAACGAAACAAATATATAGAGTAGTAGAGATGATGGTTTATCGTGGTAAAAGTTGGCTGTTTGCTAGTATTCAACGTACTGTACATATGTTCGACAGTTTTCTTTCCTTATTAGCTGTCCTGAATGTATGAAGATACTAACCAATTTTACTGAGCCAATGAGGATCCTGATGCTGTAAGGCAGAACGTTCGTGATTGGTCTGCAAACAACTTAGTGGAGCCGAAACCTTGTTCATCCAATCATGAAAGAGTAAACTTGTTGTAGTGTTATAGAATATATGTTGGCTCAAACAATTTTCGCGCATTTCCATCATCTCTAATCAAGAGGTATCGTACCGAATAAGACGTAATTTTAGTTGGACTGTCCGTAAGAGTTCTGGACTACAACGAAAGATAGTCTGCCCGCGTTAGGGGAGGGATTGCTGTTAAAGAGCAACCCCTAGACACTGGATAGGAGTTAACAGAACACTTATTTTATTTTCGATTCGATTTTGTTTAATTGCCCAGTGCAATATCGGCAATATAAAAGCGGAAAATTAGTTGAATCTACTGATATAATGTAAGTAAACTGCTGATCGTTTTATGAATATTTTGCAACGTAATTTAAAATGAAAATATATTTATATTGATTCAATTGTAGAGACTTAAGTACAATCATTTATATAAATCTACATTTCTTTTTAAGATGTTTTTGGCGATGTGAGCATTACATGTCGCATGGCCGTGCATTGTCGGTGATGTGAGCTAGTTAAGTGTTTTAGCAACGATTTGGCGTTGTGTACTGACACTTGACACCTCAAAGTGGCCGTTTATTTTTGGATGTAATTCTACATATTTTAAATGTGAATGTTGAACACATTTTTCCTAAAATGCGTGGAACTGGCCGATTGAAATGTTATACAGAAAACTATCCATGTGTAGTAGTGCCAACCCGTGAACATAATTTTTTTTTTTTTTTGTTTTGGCATTGGCACATTTGCACTGGGCAAAAAATAAGCATTCCTCTTCTTTGCCTGGAATTATGTATCTGGTACTAATGCTCGTTGTTAAAGAGTACATGTACTCGATATATATATGTATATGTGTATATATATATATATATATATATATATATATATATATTCATATTCGAGGCACAGCGATACGGGCGACAGTACCGCGCGCCCCAAGTGATCCATCGCTCATACGAGCAAGGAGCTGAACCGGCGTGCAGTGCTTCTGTCTTCACGCTGCACTGTGCACATTACATGTGTAACAGTGGGACTTGCACGCTGTGAAAACCCACAGATGTAACTATGACTGTACGGTTTTACATTTGTCCTACCTTTAAAGTAAACTGCGCCGTCAAGCTCGAAAAGTGCTAGTTTTTCCTTCTTCCATTTTCACGATTTTGTTGCTTGCGTACAGCTGTGAGTACTTGTCCACTGCCCCATACTACCGGCCCACCTAGCTTAATAATTTATTTACACAATATTTCGTGGCGTTTCTGTGTTGCTTTCCATTACATAAGCTATATCACCGAATTTCTCTTTGCGCGTACTTTCAGAAGCCGTTCATATAAATGTATGTTTTCAGGGAAAGAATCGTATGTGGTTTATTTATTTCTGTCCATACACGTGTTACGAATAGTCACTTCGCGGCAAATTACTTTCTCCGATACGTAATTTCATTTAGCAAAAAACCGCATTTCAGGGTCTACAACCGTTCCGGAAATTTTTGGGGTGTCCACGTTAGGCGGACTACCCTGTATATCATGAACAGTTGTACGTATGAAGAACATTGTAATGTGCAGGTTATCTTCGAATGTTTATTTGAACTTAGGTTAGTCATGGGGTGCAAAGTTATACATAAATATACTTCACAGTTACTAACATAACTGGGTTTTGCGTAAATCGTCGTTTATATGCTATTCACGGTAAAATGAGCACTTTTGAAAGCCCTGCTTAAGAACCACTTGTATGCACGTCGTGTGTTCTTCCGCCTTATGTAAAACTGTCCTTGCCATGGGCCTCATCGCTATTTTATGCGTCGGTCAAATGAAACCGTAAAATTATTAGCAAAGTAAATGTTTTAAAAATCTGCTAATTTTTACACTTCGTCGCATTAAAAAAACAGAAAGCGGTAGAAACAATTTAAGTTATCTCAAATGGTTACCCAACACTTTTTATTAGACGTTGAAGATGTGGAACTACTTTCCCCTCATTCGTTACCAACTTTACTCGGAGCGTGTCACTCAGTGCGCCAATTAAAATATATACAGGTAGGAGCAGTGAATATTTTCCAAATTTGATTCCAAAAGTGCTCACTTTATCGTGAACAGCCTTTACGAGAATTGACATGATTTTAAAGAGAAGCACAATGTTTCAACGTAATTTGTCACACCATGTGCTTGTCTCGGCGAAATGGTTCAGTATCAGTCAGTCAGAAGCAACACTGTAAAAAATATTTTGTGGCGGCCACAAAATTATTGTGTTGGTATTCACCCTGCTAAATTTTTTTTATGTGTACATAAAAAAAATTTGTAGCTGCCACAAAATAAGTTTTTAGTGGCCACTACTAAACTTGTGTGGCCACTAAAAACTTGTTTTGTGGCAGCTACAAAATTTTTTTGTGTACACCACAAACAATTTTGCTGGGTGATTACTAACAAAATAGTTTTGTGGCTGCCACAAAATATTTTTTTTCCAGTGAACCCCGCTCATGAAACGCCTGCGGATGGAAATCATCCCTCTTCGGAAAGGAAGCGTGAGGGTTTTACCACGTGGCGCGGTAATGAATAGTAAACGGAAGACAAAATGGGTGCTACTGATTCCAGGGTGCTCGGATAGCGACACCAGTGGTCATAAATCGAGTCAAGGAGGGTAGCTGGGCGTGCCCTGTCTCTTGTTCGGCCTTTTGTCACACGAGCACGATGCATTTTCGAGGACAGCCACCGAACCCCTATTCTCCTGTAAGAGGGATTCATGAGTGAGTGGAGAGATTCGCGCGTCTCGTAAGGCCACGATCCTTCATTTTTACAGTTTCTGCGAGAATTAATTTCTTTGTACCCAAGCAGGAGCCGATATTATAAAATCCTCCTACAATTGTGTTACAAATTGTTTTTACTATGCAGCGTAATTTTTTCAACATAAAAAAACTGTGTACTTCTAACTAATTATAAAATAAACAAAATTTTCGGTAATTAATTAATTGGATAAAAGTATACACTCTTTTGTGTTGGAAAAATTAGAATGCACAATAAAAACAATTTGGTACAAATTTGTAAGAGGATTTTACAATATCTGCTCCCGTTTGGGAACAAAAATTAATTCTCGCAAAAGCTGTAGGAATGAAGGTGAAGCGACGTGAAGTATGGAATGAAAGGGCGGGAGTGACCTGCCGAGAAGGTGGGTAGTCTAACCACTATACAACCTGGGCCCCCAGTGGTGGTAGATGGAGGTCGTCTTGGCCCTAGGCTAGTGGCCAGCGCGATGCAATTCACGGCAGGAGCCAGCCGGAGGTATTAAAGAACTGCGCCATTAGCTGAGGGGCTCCGCCCCACGCATGTCGGGCGTAAATAATGAAACAGCCCGCCGGGCGAGAGAGAGAGAGCTTTTCCGACACCACGCGCCTGGAAACTCGCGTTCTGCATGCGCGAGCAGGGTGCAAGAGTTGCCCCGCGGAGGGGTGGAAAGTGGTGGGGGGAGTGTTATGGGAGCCTGCCATCGGCCAAAGGTCACACCGTCAACGAAGACCCTCTCTCTAACCCCTCCGACGGGGAAGCTGACGGGTCGATAACGCGGGAGCGGGTCCACGACGTAACTCGTGCACGTGTCAACCCCCCTTTCTATGTACTACGTTCCCTCTCATGTTCCTCTCTCATTCATAGATAAGGCTTGTTTACTCCTCGGGAACTCGTTGGTTAAGGGACGTGTGTGTAATTCAGCCGACGTTTGCCACCTGGACTGATAAGACGGGGTTCGCGTAATCCCCGGATGAGGTTCCCGGCAGCCGGCTATCACAGCGCTTCCGACTTGCTGCCGCGTTTTGGAAAGCCTTAACTGGTGGCCGCAGCTGGAGTTTGCCACAAGAGGCACAACTGCACCTGCCCGCAGATGATCTGCTCGGGCGCCTGGCCTGGGTTCTACACAATGCTTCAGGGCGTTGGATACAAAAAAATTAATTATTTTATAATTGTACCAAACATTGTTCAAATGGTATGCATTGTATCTTGTATGCGATGACATTTTCCTAGAATATAAAAAATTTACCCTTCATAATTGACAAATCCAATTTTTTTTCTGTGTCCCTGCATCCGTTATAAAATATACATATTAAGTTTTACAAATGAACAAAATTAAAACGTGAACTAATGTTGTGGGCTACAGTTTGACATATATGTAATGACCAAATAACAGTTCATGTATAAAAAAAGTCTCCAAAATATGCAGCAACAATTTCGTTTGTTCATATATATAGCCTGTTATTTAGTGATAAGATATGTGTTACGCGGTAACACCATGGCATTAATTTACATTGTAAATTTTTCAATTTGTACAACTTAATTAGTATTTGTTATTATAGCAGCAGCAAAATAGAAACATTTTGTATTGGACGTCGACTTATTCAAAAACTATGAAGAGTAAAATATTGTTATTCGAGGAAAACGGCACAACAAAATTCCGTACAAGTTTAACAATGTGTGGTACAATTATAAGATAATAAATTTTCTGGTATCCAAATTTTAAACGCCGCAGTTGGTCACCTTCGTCTGTAAGAAAGCATTGCTGTAGCGATAGAAGATAGCATACACAAGCCTAGTGTGTGTTCTGTTTCCTCGGAATTCTATGCGGTGTTTTAATACAGCGATCTCTTAAAAAAAAACAGCGCTGTTACTGTAGTTTAATGCCGGAATCAAATAGCCCCAACCAGCAGAAGCACGACACGACACTTACACGAAACAACCAATGAAATAGAAGATAGATCTGGCATAAACCCGACAATTCTGTCGTACGACCAGCAGTTTTGGTTTAGAAATTATTTCTATTCTTCGCCGTGTCGTGCGGCACGACGCACAGTGTGTACAACCTTGTAAAATGAAATGGTATCACACTAAAACTATTTTCTAATTTTTACTGAGAAATTCTACGTAATTTTACAAATGCTTGTAACAGTACAATGATTTTTCGTATAAAACTACTCGTTTGTAAAACTACAAGATCCGTGTTTGTAAGAGACCTTAGGAAATGTTTGTACTATACTGAGCCGTATCCACGAGCTTCAGCAAAATGGCGGACACTCGACAACGTAAAACCGTATAAAGCTGTTTGCGCAAAAACTATGGGTTTAAAAAGAAATGCATTGCAAGTTTGAATTGCGTAAAACATTTAAAACAATTCAAATAATCATAATAAAACGACATGTTCAATAGAACGTGACCGCATTATTCATTATTTATTAGTTAACTCTTAAATCGACTATTAATACCCCGTTGTTAAGAAGGGTCCAAATCTCTTTCCACAAAAAAAAAGTAACTATTCGTCTTAGCCGTATAACTTAAATATTTATCTGAATGTACTTGGCCTATATTTAAAATTAAAATAAGCGCTAATATGGTAAGTCAAGTTGGTCTTGTGGATAAAGGTGCGGGCTTGTACTACAAGGGATGTAATTATTTTTTTGTGAATTATATTTTGAATTTTTTTTTTTTAGTTGTTCTCTGATACTAATTAATTACTTTTTTTTTAAGGAAAAAAAAAGTAATTTTATTTACACTTCTCGATAATGTCAGTTGTAATACAAGACTGCCATTTGTAATATTGCAAAGAAATGTTTTGCAGATTTTACAAGAAAACTCTTTGTAGTTTTACAAAGGATTTTCTTGGCAACTTGGTTTCCAATGTTTTTTCTTGTAAAAGTACAAGCAATTTTTTTAGAGTACTTTCTCTACAATGGGAAATACGTAGCTTAAATGAAAACAAATTATAACATTTATTGTATTTAACTCTTATCTATACTACTAAACTACTAAATAAACTGGAAGTGTCTGTCTGTGATTTTCTAACTTTTCACTTTTAATTATTTTTTCATATAGTATAATTGATAACTACGCCATATCTAATGTTAATTTTTTTCGTGTGTGTCTGTTCGAATGGATTTAACGTAAAAACCACTTAATGTATTGACATCAAATTTACACAGTATACAGATAATAACCCCGGGACCAACTTAGTCTTTGTTTAATAGAGATATCTCAAACGATTCCGGAAAAAAAGATGATCAGGGATGTAAATAAATACTGGATTAAGCTTTCCGTAGGATTACTGCATAAAAAAAAGCATTGTTTCTTTTTTGTCTATGGGCTGCCCTCTTTCCCTTCCAAAAAGCCATAGTGGCCAAATGGCTAGAGTTATTCAAAGTGGGGCCACAGTGACCCAGTGGTTAGATATATATCAAGTGGTGCCGCAGTAACTCAGTGGCTAGAACACCCAATAAGGGGGCCGCAGAAGCTCAGTGGCTAGAGAACCTAATGGTGGAGCCGCAGCTGGCCAGGGACTAGAGCACCCACTAGTGGGGCTGCAGCTGGCCAGGGGTTACAGAACCCAACAGTGGGGCCGCAATAGCTCAGTGGCTAGAGAACCCAATAACAAAAGTGGCTAGATAAATCGAAAGTCCTAAATATCATGCTAAAATAAAACATGTGCGAAGCGATGGCAGGGTGTAATTTAATAACTCCATTAAACCTGAAAGAAGAAATATTAGTATTTTAAACACAAGAACTTTATTAAACTGTGGTGGGCTTAATGTTAATAACTTTACAAAAATATCATGCTAACGAAGTCGCACGCGTCAGCTAGTAAACAATAATTTTACCTTTTTATGCATTAGCTATAAAACTTTGTCACCATCATGTATTCCAAATTCACCGTCTGACCACCGCCTTTGAAACTAGGGTAGGTAATCAGCGCCTACTAAATGGATCCGAAAAATTATACTTGTTTTGTCGCGTCAGTAAACTGTCGGGCTGTAAATTCAAGAAGTCACATTGAAAATAGTCGTGGTTGCGGTTTTTTGTAGCGTCGTGTTGTGCTCGTCGGGGCTATGTGATACCGGCATAAGAACATTGCTTTACAGAAGAATAAATAACGTAAACAGAAAGACACGCAGAGCGTATTTTTTTTTACTGACTTTAACATTTTCCAGCGAACACATTTATCTTTCAATAACAAAATTTTTAATAGGCAACAAATGATCGACTTTCATTTCTATCGTGAAAAAAAAATAATATCTTCATTGAATATTGCACAATTTTTTTTTTTAACCATTGAGACCCCGGCACCATGATCGGGGACGTGTTGCAGATGAAGGATATTAATGGTCTGAACTGTACGCAACAAGGAATCAGTAGCGGGTGTTTTGTACGACTTTCTTGTGAGTGATATGATTTGGTGAAGTTTCTATATATCTCGTTTGTGAGTGGTCAATACCGACGTCAGCGAGCACGCAGTACGTCGCATGCTGGTAATGAGAAGCACACTAGACGCAGGTACAGCTCCCGTCAAAACATTTAACAATGTCGACTCTTGAGCTCATACATTAATTCGGGATTGACAGTTTTAAAATTAGAATGGACATAACTGCTTAATGGCGACCAGGGAGGTTCCTTGATATAGGCTGCTCACGGTAAAGTGAGCACTTCTCGCGTACTAGTTACTTTTTGCTTTCAGCCATTTCTTATCCTTTAACCATGTTTTTAAAATAAACATTGACACACAAGTTGACACTGATTTTTCGCGGAAAAATTGTAGCACGCAGTACACTTCAATTTTATATGCACACCGCGGCTGCTGCCATACCTACATTGGTTGCTGGTGTCGATTCCGCACATGACCCAGCCATTCAGGATTCCGTGATTCCGACGTTGAACCTTCGTGAACCATGCGCCGACAGTTAACACTGACCAGAACATGTTTCAGCCTTTCAAAAATGCTGTGCTACCCCACAGTACTTTGAATTGTATATTGTTTCGACATTTTTCCGCGAAATATCACTGCCCCTATGAGTAAGTAACAAACACAGTGTGTATTCCACCGCACTCGGTAGTTAACGTCTAAGGCTGAAATAAAATATATTTTTTGACTGTTATTCCAAAATGAGACGGCTTTCAAAAGTGCTTACTTTACCGTGAATAGGCTGTTCACGGTAAAATGAGCACTTTTGAAAACCCTGCTTAAGATCTACTTGTATGCACGTTGTGTATTCTTCCGCCTTATGTAAAGTTAGCCCTGGCAAAGGCCTTATCACTTTATCCATGTGTCGGTCCAGTGAAACTGTGAAATTATAAGAAAGTAAATACTTCACAAACATGCTCATTTTTACCCTTCACGGCGAAAGAAATATTTTAAGTTATCACAAATGGTCACCTAACACTTTTTGTTCATCGTTAAGATATGGAACTATATTCCGTCCATCATTATCAACTGTACTGTATGCATGCCACTCAGTGCGCCCGCTAAAATATGTGCAAGTAGGATTAGTGACATTTTCTAAGGTTGATGTCAAAAATGCTCACTTTACAGTGAATAGCGTAAAACACAGAACAGAACAAGGAGTTAGTATTGCTCTAGCCCCCAGCTTATTGGCCATCCCTGATGTTAATTCATTGATTCCTTATGTTTATGTATTCCCATGCATGGTCCAACAGCCTCACGGAGCCTCCGGCACATAAGGTGCATACCATATCACCTTAGTGATAATTGTTCTTTCGTTAGGTTCTGTGTCCACAAACCCACTGCCGGACCGGCTTTGAATACCACCTCCCAGTCTATGGGGACTGGGAGGTTGTAGAATGGCCATTGAGATGTACTCTATGCTTATTGTGCTTGTTCTTTGACATCAGCACGCCGGCTGCGGTTTTCAAATCACTGCCCGCACGAGTCCTTCCTCAGTCTGACCTCTGGGCAACCAGCGGGGGAAAAGGTCAGTCCGTGCTCCTCCTTAATTTCCATCTAGATTTTTAACTCTTAATCTGGCCATGCCCTCGAACCCTCACCCGTTGTGGCAACTGCCTTATAACCGGTGAAGGCTGTTCACGATAAAGTGAGCATTTTTGAAATCAACCTTAGGAAAAATTCACTGCCCGTGCCTGCATATATTATAACGGGCGCATTGAGTGACATACGCCCACTAAAGTTAGTAACGATGGATGGAAAATAGTTCCATACATTAACGTCAAATTAAAAGTGTTAGGTAACTACTTCTGATAATTTAAATTATTTATTTCGCTTTATTATTTTTTAATGCATTTAAGTGTAAAATGAGCAGATTTGTAAAATATTTACTTTTCTAATAATTTCACAGTTTCACTTGATCGACGCACAAATGAAGTGATGAGGTCCAAGACAGTGTTAATTTTAGACAAGGCGGAATAATACACTACATGCATAAAAGAAAATACTAAGCAGGGCTTTCGAAAGTGCTCATTTTACCGTGAACAGCCTTTAGCAACAGAAGTCGCATCCGAACAGACCCCCACACACGCCAGCCTATAACACACTAGTGAAACAGTCGCTTGTGGCGTTAACTCCAGCTTCTCGCGCCACTAAGATGGCTTCGCTGGCCAGTAGCGTGTGTTGGAAATTGGAACGCCGCCGTACGCCAATCAGCGCACGGTAACCTACTCGCCAGCTGGCAGCCCAGCCAATAGGCAACCTTCCATAACATTCAGTAGCCAGTCAGGCACAAAACCCGCCTCCAGAACCCCGCGCTACCAATCACAGAGCGGGTGCGCCCGCATCAAAGCAACCGCTACACTATTCCGTCTCTGTATGCTCATCCACTCTGTGCGCTGGGTCCGCCAAGATCGTCACTACCCCATGTCTACGAGGGGCTCGGGGTTAGGATCCCGGTGCAAGGCTTCCGTGTAGTAGGCCGTTACAGTCCAGGGGCGCGATTCTTGGGTTCTCACGGGGTTATTCCGAGATGTCTTTCTTTTTCTAAACTGCCTTATTCTAAGTGTTAAGTGCAAGTCCGAAGGTAGGGTCGGGTTCTAATTGCATCTCAGGGCTGAGCCCCTTACGCCTAAAGAAGAGTGAATTGAATACAAATGAGGCGGGCATCGCGGCCGAGAGGGAATGGGTAGGCATGACCATCACTTTGGGGCCATGCGTACCTCCCTAAGTGTAGGGCAGTTAAAACTACATTGAGAAGGGGTATGGTAAAACCCGCATAGACAAGGTAAACCCATACCGACAGAAAAGGAGTTAAACTCGTGGTAGCACTAGTGAAAATGCTAAAGGAGATAGCAGGTGTAGAGTCCATGCTGTTTAATATTGGAATGAAGAATCTAGTAGAGAAATGGCGGGGCTTTGGGCCAGCATGTTAAAGGCACATGCGTCCTTGAGGTGGAACTGCCATCCATGTTCCTGAGCGGGCAGCCTGACTACCCGCACAGCAACATCGACAGCAGTGACTTCAGGCAGGGTTCTTAAGCTTCAAGCCGAGGGCGCAAGAAATCCGGGCAGCTCAGCCATGGCGCCTACTCCATCTTCGCTCTTCTGCGCAGACATCAGGATCTCCACATTGCTGGTGAATGTGGAGAGTAACGTATCGGGTAGCCACCCCCTCCCCCTCCCCAAAATCTCCCTCGGTCATAGGTGAGCAGCGCTCGGCGGGACAACCAGGAGCTACCAGTTGTGGAGGCGAATCCGCTGGCCCACAAGTGAAGGCTGACGCCATTGCCTCCAAGTTCCGTTGCTGTTCCATTCTATCCCGCACGTATCTACAGTTGATAGCCCGCAGAATCCAGCAGTGGAGTGGTTCGCCACACTTCGCTTGTTTCAGCACCTCGGGTTACCTCCAACATCCTCCACCTTGATCGTTGGGCCGCCCCCAGCAGATGTGTGAAGCCATCAACAACTGAGCCACCCAGGTTCCCGACGATCACGACCATCCGCCACGAGGGCCGCCGCCCGAGTGGCGGGATGTTGAATCTCGCCGCTGTAATTTCTAAACCGCGAGGTCACTTCGAAAGTTAGTTATCCTCGAGTGCCTACATTCAGCTTTATAAATGCGGGATATTTGCGTGAGGATTTTCTTAGCCTTGAAATCCCGGTTTAGAGTCGGTGGCAAACACGTTTAAGCAATAAGAACTTTAGGAAACTCGACTGCAATTCTCTGCAGATAATCCGCAGTGATAGTCAATAAACTGTGGTTCGGGTTGAGGCTCCCTCAGAAATCATTACACGTAAGTCTCATAAAGTAATTTTAAGAGTATATTACAATTAATTTATTCCCATGCGACTGGTACCCTTGTACTATATGGCTGGTATAAAAAATATAGTTCAACAACCCTAAATAATCGGCTGTTTCCAGCTGCAAAGACTCAAACAAGAGTTAGTTACTTCCGTTTTTTTTTACGTCATTGAGATCTTGAAGGGAGGCGCGCTACCTTACTTAGTTTCGCCTTTAAATTTATGCTTGACTTTAATCCATGTGGCCGCGGAGGTGTAGTGGTTAGACTACTCGCCTCCCACCATGGAGAACCGGGTTCGATTCCCAACCGGGGTCGCCTCCGGATTTTCACATGTGGGAATCGTTCAGAACGATGCCGCTGGTTGGCGGGTTTTTTCGGGGATCTTCCGTTTCCCCCGCGCTTTCATTCCGGCGCTGCTCCATACTCACTTCACTCACCCCCTTCGGCTCTCAATACCTCGATGTTAAGAGCCGCCCAAATCTTGTCACTCACTCACTTTAATCCACATGGTTGTATGCTCGAGGCTCTCATCATTCGGAGGAAAGAAACTGGAAACTCGTGTATAGGCTGTTCACTGTAAAATGAACACTTATGAAAGCCCTGCCTATGATCTACTTGTATACACGTTGTGCGTTCTTCCGCCTTATGTAAAATTAACATTGCCATGGGCATCATCACTTTATTCATGCGTTGCTCAAGTGAAAAAAAAAAAACATATAGTCAAAATCTGCTCATTTTTACACTTAGGGGCATTTAAAAAAATGCAGAAATCGAGAGAAATTATTTAAGTTATCACAAATGGTCACCTAACACCTTTTGTTCGACGTTGATATAAGGAAGTACTTTCCCCTCTATCGTTACCAACTGTACTGGACACACGTCACTCATCGCGCCCGTTAAAATATATGCAGGTAGGGGCAGTGTCTTTTCTCTAAGGTTGGTTTCAAAAGTGTTCATTTTATCGTGAACAGCCTTTATACTTGTATTGGGAAAGTGTCTTATTAGTTACTACGGTCTCTGCAAAGAACGCATAGTCACGATTATATGAAAAGGAATTCACACTCGGCGTCTAGTTGCCGTGTTCAGGGTTTCCTCCGACGCCTACTAATCGTGTTCAGGGATTCCTCCGACGCCTACTTGCTCTGTTCAGGGATTCCACCGACGTCTAGTTGCCCTGTTCAGGGATTCCTCCGACGTCTACTTGCCGTGTTCAGGGATTCCTTCGATGCCGTGTTCAGGGAGTCCTCTGACGTCTACTTGCCGTGTTCAGGAATTCCTCCGATGTCTACTTGCCGTGTTCAGGGATTCCGTCGATGTCTACATGACGTGTTAAGGGATTCCTCCGACGTCTACTTTTCGTGTTTAGGGATTCCGCCGAAGTCTACTTGCAGTCTACGTCTACGTACAGTCTTCACGTTGGCGACTCCCGTGAACGTGATTTTTAAGCGGTGATCCTGTATATTTATCACACCCTAGTAAATATACAAGTAGGCCTACTATGCGTAAATACAACTCAAAATATTCTGTATAGAAAATTCAGCAGCTAGAAATGATTTTAAAAACACCCCTTTTAACCATTTTTATGCCCAAAAATAGTAATCGTTGGAGTTGAAGTTCGAATTTGAAAAAAACTTATACTTGGCCACGAAATGTTTCTTAACTGCTTTTAGTATTTATGACACTAATATCAAGTATGAAACATTTTTTGAACAGCGTATTTTTTTTTGCCAAAACTTGGCGAAGTTTGTGCATGGAGTACGTGATAAATAACCTTGTATGACCCGGTTGGGAAGGTCGGAATAAAGGGTTACGTTTTGGTGGGGGGGGGAAGGAGGGGAAGGATAATTGCCTCATTGTGTGTGTAAAGATATTAGAGTCGTGGTACGGGAAAGAGGCATTGTGTCATTATTATTTCAGGAAACAACATGATTTTAAACATGGAGTTAATAAGATACAATTTGCGACTACCCGAGATTACCTGCGACTATCTGCGACTACCCGTGACTACCTGCGACTACTTGCGACTACCTACGACTACCCGTGACTACCTGCGACTACCAGTGACTACACGTGACTATCCATGACAACATGCAACTACCCGTGACTACCTGAGACTATCTGCGACTATTTGCGACTACCTTAGACTACTTATGACTACTTGCGATTACCCGTGACTACCCGCGACTACCCGTGACTATCTTTGACTACCCGTGACTACCTGCGACTATCTGTGACTACCTACGATTATCTGTGACTACCTGAGACTATCTATGACTACCTGCGACCACCTGCGACTACCCGTGCATACCTACACTACCTGCGACTACTTGCGAATACCTGTGACAACTTGGGACTACCTGCGACGACCTGCGAATATTAGCGAGGTTTTTTTATATTAATATACATAATTTCTTCTAGAATTGTTTCAATCTATTTTTAATAATGGTTTTGCTAGCGCATGCTTTGAATTCAGCCAAGTAGCTCATTTGTCTACGACTTGGTTTACGAGTTTTTTCATGATTTTTTTTTTTAAATTAAACATAGCCTATGTCCATCTAGATGAATCTAGTTTCCTAACAGATAAAGAATTATAAGAACCGGCCCTGTAGTTTCCGAGGTTAGCCGTTACATATAAACAAACTCACACTACCTATTTATAATATTATTAATATTAGTATTAGATAGATTTATTTTCAGTTTTAAAACATTCATAGGGCAATTTTACGTCAGTGTGAAGGTTTGGCGATGGGAAAAAGGGGGAGGGGTGCCTCCTGTGTCGTCCTCCCGCCCCCTCTCTTCTTATGGATCCACCCTTGGTATTGTCAAATGAAAAGCATTTACAGAGACTCCTGGAGATGGCCTGGGGTGTTGGAGTAATTTGGCGTGGGTTAGCCTTGCTCCAAGGAAGACGCCAAGGTCTCGCACACTCTGTCTTTGTCTGCATTGGGTGCGCCTTCAGGAGCAACAAACACGCCTGCCTGCCTGCCTGGCCGACTTTGAGCGTCTCCGCGGAACCGACATGCTTTGGTGAGGCGAGCGCGTCCAGCCGCCTCTCTTGTCTTCCCGCGCTCTCACCGCGAACGCGACTAAAATTAGATTACGTACTTCGCCCCTCCATCTGCCTCCCGCTCATCCAACCTTCAGCTCTCACTTTCTCTTTGTTGAGCTCGGGCATGCGCAGCAGCTCGTTCCCATATTGCTCTTCGCCGCGATCTTAAGGTCCCCGCCTTACCAGGCGCTTCAACTGCGTTACAGAGTCTAATCAAGAACGAAAGTTTGCCGCGGTAAACACTTTACGCCCAAACTGTGTGGAGAGGAAGAACGGGCGTAGGGGAGGAGATGAAAATACAGGAAGGGTTCGTTTTTAACATTTTATTCGACCTGAAAGGCGCGTTCTTCGGCGGATTTTAGTGGGATTTGAGGGAAGGTTGCCTTTCTATTCCCCACCGTCCCCCAATGGGATGTTAGGCTCTTCGGACACACCTCACCCCTCAAAATTTCTCCCTCTGCCCCCTTTTGTACGTCTGGAAAGTGCTATTTGGTTCATTTGTATGGTATTTTGTTGAAGTGTGCCATTTTCCTTTCTCTTTAAGGCTTCTATCCCCCCCCCCCCCCATAGACTAGACCCTTTGGGCAGCTTCCCTTACTGGGCGGAGGGGTTTTTGTACTCCGCACCTTCTTATCGGCCTGAAAAAGGCACATTTTACGACCGATTGTCGTGGGATTTGGGGAAAGGTTGCGTTTCTATACTCCACCCTCCCCCATTGGAAAGTTAGACCCTTCGAACCTTAACCCCCCCTTCAAAATGTTCCCCTTCCCAATCTTTTTCTCCTTCTGTAGGTGCTACATGCCTTATTTTTTAAATCGTATTTTGTTCGAATTCGATATTTTCCTTTATTTTAAGCCCTTTATCCCTCCTAAAACATTTTAGGCCCTTTGGGTAACTGCCACAAGTGAGTACCATAATATGTACCATAATTATGGTACAAAATCGCCCCGACTCATTTTCCGCGTATCATAATTATGTTACGGTGCACCATAATTTCGGTATTTTGTTTGATAATTTATACATTCGTACCATAATAGCATATCACCTCCCCAGGTTTGTAATAAGCTATCGTAGGTTCATGTAGGTTTAATATACTGCCAGAAATTATTAAATATACCATACATATACCATAATTTTAGCAGTATTCCCATTGCAACTGCAGGACGGGATGTGCGTGCTTGAGTTCCCAGACAACTCTGTATCATAAGTACTATTTCGTGCAATTGCCTGCCTCACCGATGGTGGCTTAGCCCGCGGGCCCGTTCCCTGGAGTTAGTAATTCACGTTTTAATGCGAAATTATTGAACATGCGTCCAGTTGAGTGCTTTTAAGACGTCACTCGTATTAGAAACACCATTTATGAGTACTCCAAAATGGTTAAAAACGGCTTGTTCTAAGTGTATTATCTTACGACATACGCGTCAGATACATACTAAATACTCAAGGGCCCTGCATTGAACCTCCCTGCAAACTTTCCGCTAACATAATGTCACTGCTGACAGTCCCATAGGTATAGGCTGTTCACTGTCAACTGAGTACTTTTAAAAGCCCTGCTTAAGATCTACTTGTATGCACGTTGTGCATTCTTCCGCCATATGTACAATTAATATTGTCATGGGCCTCGTCACTTTATTCATGCGTCGGCCAGACTGTGAAATCATTAAAAAAGTGAATATTGTACAAACCTGCTCATTTTTACACTTCGCAGCATAAAAAAAACAGAAAGCGAAGGAAATAATCTATGTTGTCACAAATGGTTACACAACAACTTTTATTCGACGTTAAGATATGGAACTCCTTTTCCTCCATCGTTACCAACTTTACTGTGTGCATGTCACTCATTTCTCCCGTTAAAATATATGCAGGTAGAAGCAGTGAAACTTTTCAAAAGGTTGATTTCAAAAGTGCTCACTTTATCACGAACAGCCTTTACACGCAGTACGAAGAGAAAATCAGCACGCCAGTTGAGAGCCTTGCTATGAGCGGCGATGGCGCACTTGATGCGCGAGTTAGTGTCGCCCTTATCGCTCCCGCGCTTATCTGCCTCGAACCCCTAAAAAAGCTCCAGGTAGGCAGAAGCCGTGAAAGAGTTCGATGCACAGCTATACGGGCGACAATGGCACGCGCGTCCAGTGCCCCATCGCTCCTCCGGGCAAGATGCAGAACCTGGATGCAGTGTGCAGTGGTTGCCGCCGTTACTCTCTTTCCTGCGAAAATGAGATCTGTTAACAGATTAAACTACGTCTGTACCGTTTATCCTCTCTCCTACCTCTTAGTGAAATTTTTTGTGGTAAGCTCTAAAAAAGCGATTTTCACCATTTTCACGATTTTTTTGACGTGAATACGTCTTTAAATTTGCAACCATAGTTTGAGGCAATCCAGAAAATCCGATGATAAAATCAGGGGATACAGTTTGGCATTGCAGCTCCGAATCTATCGTCTACATTCAAAATTCAATTACACCACTCGATTGACAAAGGATCGAAGAATATGTTACGTTGAGTGAAGACTGCGAAGCATCGCGAGAGGGAGCGCAATTTTAAGTTCGTTTCGCCGCGTCTCTTAACTTCCGCGTAGTATAAATTTTGACTAGGAGAAGCTACGACGCTCGATTAAGTTTCTGTCGACAGTTCTCGTTAAGATCAATCGGTTGCGTGTATAAAAACATTTAAGTGGCGTGGTTGTGGCGAAATTGTATGCGTTTAATGTAAAAAATGAATAAAACTTAACACAAATTCGGCCTATACTCGTCAAGAAGCCAAGTCGAAACACAGAAATCGTATACGATTGGACTGAGCGTCTCAAAAGCAATCCAGTGATACCCATAAAACCCCATATGATGAAGTGAAGCGGTGCCGGGAACGTAAAATATACATCAATGCGTCCGAGCGCGTCAACGTAGACGTATTCACGCAAAACAAATTACCGTGTCCCCAACACAGCAAAACCAATTTTTTTCTCTTAAAGTACGCTTACCAAGAAAATGTACTGCCTTAGATAGTGGGATTTTATCTTTTCTGGCAAAATGCCGTATATAAAAAATGTTTTTTTGCCGAGATAAACGCCAACGCCCAAACAACGAATCTACAGAAAATATGGCCAGGATACTACAAACTCTCGGGTCTATATACCGCGATAAGGTTCTCCGTACGAGATCGGGTAGAAGCTTCCGCGGGACATGCTACCTGAGCCTGCATGCTACCTGAGCCTGCATGCTAGCAGTTTAGAGCTGTTCACGTTAAAATGAGTACTTTTGAAAGCCCTGCTTAGGATCTACTTGTATACACGTTGTGTACTCCTCCGCCTTATGTAAAATTAACATTGCCATGGGCCTTGTCACTATAATAATGTGTCGGTCAAAGAAACTGCGGAATTATTAAGAAACGAAATACTTTACAAATCTGATCATTTTTACACTTCGATGCATAAAAGAAAACAGAAAGCGAAAGAAATAATTTTAAGCCATCACAAATGGTTACCTAACACTTCCCATCCATTATTACCAACTTTACTGCGCAAATGCCACTCAGTGCGCCCATTAAAATATGTGCATGCATGGGCAGTGACATTTGTAAGGTTCTTTTCTAAAGTTCTCACTTTATCGTGAACAGCCTTTACTTGGGGTTATGGTTGTCAGACGTTCGGCAAAAGAACAGTTCCTCCTTTTCAATTTTTTTTGTGTCCGGCCGATTTTTCGTGGTTATCAAAAACGTCCGACTTTATTTTGCCAGATAAAAGACTGCATTTGCCTGCTAGTTAGTTTAATATTATTATATTTATGTGCAGAAAAACTTGTTATAGCTGTGTTGTAAATATTTACTCCGTTAATCATATAAAAACGCGCGTACGTTCTTTGATAAACAATGTACATTATGTTTACGTTTTAATTTTTATTTTCTCATTTATGTTAATTTTCCCTGTTTCAGTGTGTGTATTAAAATGTTGTGTAATTTCAATAAATTGTAATAACACGCGTTTATTTTCCTGGTACTTTGCTTTCATATTTCTCGTCAAGCGATATTGGGAACATTATTTTACGTAACTGATTATGAAATTCGTTTGATTGAAATAGTAACTAGATGAAACTATTGTTTCAA
Source organism: Dryococelus australis (assembly GCA_029891345.1). NCBI lineage: Eukaryota > Metazoa > Arthropoda > Insecta > Phasmatodea > Phasmatidae > Dryococelus > Dryococelus australis. The sequence goes on along the minus strand of CM056996.1, from coordinate 112,267,066 downwards.
CATTGTTAAGATTAAGACTATGCAAAAAGATATTTAATGTTTTTTTTTTTTTTTTAATTTACACAATTTCGGCCGTAATGAAATTGCGTTGTCCTCCTTTTAAATTAATCGACTTCTTTTTTCATAGTGAATGCCCTTCTTTTATAGGGCATGAACTTGTACTTAATGGGTGACTGGCAAGGGCAGCCATGTTGAGTTGGCGTACGTACAATATATGCAGCCACAATTCCATTCCACCTTTAGAGCACGGAGGTGCAGCATACTGATAGTCAGGAACTACGGCCACGTCGTAAACATAACCTACTTGCATTTGGAAGAACTATTGTTGACGCCGACGTGAAAAAGCTGCTATCCTTATTGATTGATTTAGTTCGGGAAAGAGCCGCGGAGCGCCGCTGTGAAAGTAGATTTGCATGCCAAATATATAGGGATCATGGCGGTAGAAGACAGGTCTGGACACTCGCCTATCTAACAATGTTCGCGAATTGACACCCTTATTGACTGATTTAGTTTATGCAGTAGCCGCAGAGCACTGCAAGCAAAATAGTGTTTTTAGCGTTGCTGGCATAGGGATGACACCGTAGAGATATGGACGTAATTTTCGAGAAAAAAAAACCGCAACTCCTCTCCCTATGCTAGCCATGTCAAACTGCACTACTGGCTCTGTGGCTGGGTTCATGAACTAAATGTGTCAATAAGGGCGTCAACTTTTCAAGATAGTGTCCAGACCTGTCTTTTACGGCCGTAATAGAGATAGTTACAGTTTTATTTTAAGTGTTAATTTAAATTATTTAAAAATATTTACAAGCTGTTTGTTTTTTATACGTTACGTTAATGTTATTTTGGAACGTAGACAGAATATAAGTTTGATGAGAGAATGGATGTAAGTGTTACCTCGTAGGCGTAGGTTAGGGTATATTCCGTGGCCATTGTATGATGCATGAGATAAGATCTTACTTGATGCCTACATCGTAACAACGCAAAACTACACTATTTTGGTACAGCGCTATGCGGATGCCTCATGAACTTAATCAGTCCATATTAATGACTACTTGGGAATGGTATTTGATAGGCAAGTGTCAAAGTCGCGCTCTTTACCTTCCTCGCAGTTCTGTTTATCGTTTGTTTCATTGCCTGGGTACTCAATACGGTAGACATTTCCCTTAACCATATCACATTTATGAGGTACTAACTGCTACCCTCTGCTTCACCCATGTGAAAAATTCAAACCTTAATTATAATGGCCAAGTGCTCTATCTTAATGGTTGGTGGCATATTTTATACATTCCCAAAGATACTGGTCGTTTCTCCGGAATGAAAAGTACCCTATGTGCTAATCCAGAATTTAATCTACCCCTGTACCAAATTTTTTCCAAATCCGCAGTGTCGTTACGACGTGATTGAGTAACAAAAAAACCTACAAACTTTCGCATTTATAATATTATTAGGATTGAACCTTACTACCTCGAATATGTGGATTTTTCGCTAGCCATTAAAAATTGTAAATCTCCTATTTTAATTCAGGTTTCGGCAGGGCATAAGGCGCTGCATTCTCCTCTTTCTGAAGTATCTGTTTTCTAACTACTGTTGCCAGTATCACTCGTGTGCTCGCTCGCAAGATAACAACACATATTTCTTCCCCGGCAATCAGTAGTTAAATGCGAATAACGTCTGGATAGCTGTATTATATCATTTAGTAATGCTTGGGAAGCTGTTAACTATGCTTTTTTTTTTTGCTGAAAATTTCGTTAAACCTGTTTTAAGCGGAGGCTATGAAGAATTTGGCTGTGTTGGGCACACGGCCATTTGTTTTGCGTTAATATGTCTACGTTGACGCGCTCGGACGCCTTGTTTATTTTACATTCCCGACACCGCTTCACTCAATCACATGAGATTTTATGGGCATCACTGGATTGCTTTTGAGATGCGCTTTCCAACCGTACACGATTTCTGTATTTCAGCTTTTCTTTTTGACGAGTATAGGCCGAATTTGTGTTAAGGTTTCTTAGTTTTTTACATTAAGCGCATACAATTTCACCATAACCACGCCACTTAAATGTTTTTATACACGCAATCGATTTATCTTGACGAGAACTGCCGACAGAAACTAAACGTAGCTTCTAGTCAAAAGTTGTATTACTCGTAAGTTAAGAGACGCGGCGAAACGAACTTAAAATTGCGCTCCCTCTCGCGATGCTTCGCAGTCCTCACTCAACGTAACATATTCTTTGATCCTTTGTCAATCGAGTGGTGTAATTGAATTTTGAATGTAGATGATAGATTCGGAGCTGCAATGCCAAACTGTATCCCCCCATTTTGTTATCAAGGGATTTTCTGTTTGCCTCCCACTATGGTTACAAGTTCAAATATTTATTCACGTCAAAAAACGTCATGTTTGGAGTCGTCCTGCGCAGGGATAGAAAATACGGTAGTACAAGCTGTCTAATCCTCTGGCGCCCATCGCATGTAGTAATATTTCACTGTTGCAGATTGTGGGGAATAAAGTAAAGTGATGTTAATGGCAAATACTTTGTGTAGTTAGATAATATTACTTGGAAGTAGCTTTAACTATAATAGAAAACAGGAAATTCACTTGCTCCAGTATATTACCTAAATACTTACATATGGCGTAGCATCTGTACAGGCTGCAGTTTTCGCATGTTCATTGGAAGATGATGCTTAAGAAAGATGAATGGAAGAAAAATAAGGAGCGAGGTAAAGGGTTATGCAATTAGTACCATTTCGGCAACGAGTAGTTCGCGCTGTATAAAAGCTGTTTGTGCTAAAAATGTTACATCCTGTGGCTGAATATGGTTGTTTTACGTTTCCCTTGTAGCTCAGTTCAGTTGATTCGTGTGCCTTGTGCCTGTGAAACTTTATCACTGGAGCTATCACTTGGTTTGAGTACACTATTTGGTGAAATCAGCGACGTCCGGTAACATGTCGTGCTTACAGAGACCTGACTGCTGTCTTTCGTGTGCCGTTTGGTGAACTATTGCCTACAACTTATAGATTAATATTATTTATAGTTTATTCGTGGTATCTTCACACTTCATGAATCAAACCTTTGAAAAATCACCCCATGTACGACGTGTTCGGTTGATTCCTAACTACGTACCACGTGCGTTTTGTACTTCTGTTAATATATATATATATATATATATATATATATATATATATATATATATATATATATATATATATTATTTGCTGTTAAATCGAACTTTTATTATATTTTATCAATAAGTTACATTATTTCATTTGTAATAACATTAAAAAACAGAACGTAGGTGTTTTGGTATTGCCTAATAAGTAGAGACTTGCAAGATTCGCGTTATTTTTTTCTTCAAGCTAAAATTCACAGTATTGTATATACTTGAGCCGGCGTCGTTTCCCCATTAGCTGCTGCCTTGACGTTAAGTTACTGCCTTTCTGAGTGAACTGCGTATATTTATTGGCTTAGAGTTACCAGTGGTGTATCAAATAACGACTGGTACAATGACAAACGTATTGCAAAGGAAAAGTACTTTAAGTTTAACATGTCCTCAAATAATAACGCGAATTTTGCAGGTCTCTAATTAATAAGAAATTGTTATTTTGCAAAATATTATTAAACTGGGTGTGCACGAATGCGGTGCGTTGTCCCTCTGGTGTAATTTTTTAGTTAGAATGAGGCGGAGGAATATCTTGGAAGTAGAACTTTAGCAGGTCTTCAGAAAAGTTGGAAGTATGAATGGCCTACAGACCAATTTGCATCTTCTGCAGATAGCCCTAGAATAGATTGCGCCCATCGCCAATATCATTTTCAAAATCACGTGATCGTCACGGGTTTGCCTGCCTTCATGTTTTCAGCAGATCCGCCTTCATTTATTAATAAAATACTGTGCCTAACTTTAATATATTCTCGTTGCGTTAAAACTAGGCTAGAGGAAGTGAACAAACACCTCAAATGAACACATACTTATACAAGCAGTGTTCTAGCCTCACTTCCTGTCCACGTTTTATTTATAGCGCTAATGGCAAAAAAAGAAGAAGGAAATGTAATGTTATAAACCGAAGTTTTTCCTCAACCCAAAGGCGTAAGTAATTCACTCCATTTTCCATCTGTACGATAACCAGTTCGTGCGCTAATGGCAAAAAAAAAAAAAAAAAAAAAAAAAAGAAGAAGAAGGAAATGTAATGTTATAAACCGAAGTTTTTCCTCAACCCAAATGGCGTAAGTACACCACTCCATTTTCCATCTGTACGATAACCAGTTCGTGGTTATCTAAGCATTTTTTATATAAAGCTTTGAAAAACGAAATTTCCGTCTATAACTACATATATTTTAACTCACGCGCTAACTGTCGTGCTGCCGGTACGGTTGGCAACAGCGTTGTGAAAGTAATTCCATGTCTAAAAGCGCGTCGTTTAAATTTGTGGGCAGCAAATTTATTTAATGCTTTTCTGTTTTTTTTTTTTTTTTTTCCGCATGTCGCTAAGAACTGGGATGTTAGCAACACACATACGTTCTTAACAGTGTCACACTTGCACTCGATGTACGCTCGAATAAAGTGATCGGGTCCATGACAATGTTAATTTTACAGGTGGTTGAATTACACAGAAAATTTCTTGATTTGCGAATCGCTTGGGTGTCCCTGTGACACAGGCAACCCGTCGAACTTGCTTGTGTTGTAAGTGGCTAACGTTACAGGAAGAATTCTGCTACTCTTACTACGCTGTCGGTTGATTTGTAAACTTCCACTGGAAGTTCTCCCTGACTGCTATCTTTTCTGGAATGCATACATAGTCAATTCACGGTTACATCCAACATTTCTGAATCCGTTCTAAATTTATGCTTTCAGGATATTCCTCCGCCTCATGCAAACATAGCTTAACTAAGTGCAGAAAATTATACCAAAGGAAGAAACAATCATATTTGTGCGCACTTAGTGTAATAACATTTTGCAAAAGAACTATTTCGTACCAATAATCACCAACGCCTTTTTTCCCTGTATTTATTCATATTAATTATCTATGAAATACAATAATTTAAACATGATAATGTAAACTTTTTTAAACCCAAAAAAAAAACTTATTTTATATTGACAAAAGTATAAAACGCTTGTGACACACGGCATATTTATGAAAGAACCAATAACGACATTCATGGGGTAATTTTTCAAAGGTTGGGTTCGAAAAATGTGAAGACTATAACTGCTATGCCAGCACCGTAACAGCAATTCCGGACTCTTGGGAAAACCCATGTGGCCAGAAATTGAGCTGTCGCGTTCGTCCATTAATGTCATGCTTTAATGGGTTTCGAGTAGACTTAAAAATCTCACCTTTTCAGGCTGTAAAATGAGAGCCGATACTTCACCTTTGTTATCGTTTTCATTCATAAGCTCACAGGTAAAAATTGCGTCAGTGTAATCGTCTAAGTGCCATGGTTAAATTTTTTCTTTACGCTTCTGTTGTTTTAGTTAGGACATATTCTTAGTCCTATTCTTTTGGTGCACAAAGTGAAGCACAGTGTCTTCTATGGTTCATTTATAATTATGTATGTACTCTGCGACGTGCCACTGGCAAAAAACATGCCTCTACTTTTTAGTCATGAACCCGTTTTCTATAAATATCTTGGAAGTCTTTGAACTGCTGTCCGTCATGGATTCGCTGTACTAGAATTCTTGGGCCTCAGTATTAGCCCAGTAATTGAAGGCTTCACTCATAAGTGAACTCTAGTCATAATTTCCGGTTTTACGTTGTTTCCGTTATACTAATTACCTTTGGTATCCGACTTTTTTTATTTTTAAAGAAAAGCTACAAAATGAAGACAATGCCAGAAAAGAATCATGTGGTCTTTCAATTTTTATAGAGCAGCAGCATAACTGGAATGGTTAAGTTTTGGCGAGACGGAAACTATCCGAAAACTCCGTTTGGGGTGGTTATTTATAAACACTGAAGCTACCACTGCAATTAGTAAAATTAATCACAAAATAGTAGTTATGGTTTGAAAAATTACGTGAGTTTTCCATAGTGTTATTGTGTAGTGACCATTATTTTTTAGAAGATATTGGGGCATTGGCCTAATCGTATGCATGTCTGGATTACTGTCGCATGGCATTATTGGATTTCTGGTATGCTAAAATAAAGTATTGGACTAAACCCTTACAAAGAACACAAGCGTATGAATATTGTTCGCAAAGTTGTCGTGGACAAATTCTTTGGCTTTAGTTTACAGCTCTCCAAAGAACTGTTCGCCTACGAAAGTATGTGCAGTGAAATGCGACGTATTTTTTAAGGTGACTCTGAAATAAGCCGTGTTACCTTATCTGTCAGTATCGCTGAACGTACTGTTGCAGTCATCCGTTCACTAGTAAAAACAACAAACGTCAGAAAAACCTCGGTTTGATCGTCTGCAAAGGAGAATCCACCAAAGCATTGGCCCAGTAAAAGATCATTTTTCTCTGTGGTTATTCCCATGTTTCAAAGTGAAAGGTACGTGGCATGCATGTTAGAAGAAAAAGTGTCCAGTTAGGAACTATAACCTCGTCAATGACCCAGCGGAAAGACGCGGATGTTTCGTTTTACTACGTGCGCAAATAACTATACTCAACAAACCTGACGATGTTGTTTCTATTAAATGTGCACATTTAAAGTTGAGAACCACCCTGGATATTATTACGGACATGACTTGTGAACAACTTGTTATACTGCTGTGAATGCGCGTTAAAGGCTGTTCACGATAAAGTGAAATCAACCTTAGAAAAAAAGTCACCACCCATGCCTGCATATATTTTAACGGGTGAACTGAGTGACATGCGCCCAGTTAAGTTGGTAACTGAGAATGGAAAATAGTTCCTTGTCTTAACGTCCAATAAAAAGTGTCACGTAACCATTTGTAATAACTTAAATTATTTCTTTCACATTTTTTGTTTAAATTTTAAAGCACCACGTGTAAAAACGAGCAGATTTGCAAAATATTTACGTTTGTAATAATTTCACAGTTTCACTTGACCGACGCATGAATAAAGTGATGAGGCTCATGGTAATGTTAGTTTTACACAGCGCGGTAGAAGACACAATTCGCATGCAAGTAGATCTTAAGCAGGGCTTTCAAAAATGCTCATTTTACCGTGAACGGTCTTTACCAGTTTTTGAGTGTGTACTTCATGAACTTGCGAGTGAAGCCGTCGCCAGTAAGTAATTCGCCAATTAAAACTTTTTCGTTTTTAATTATTTGTCTTTTTGAAGAGAATGGAAATATTAGTTTGAATATTTCCAACACTCGAGTATCTGTTCTTCGCGCGGTATTGATAACTCCCGATTTGTTTGAATGTTTTAATACCTTTTTTATTTTATTTTTTTTATTAGCGAAATCGCCTGTAGCCTATCGCACAACGAAAATAAATCTAAATTGTAACACGAGGTAATTTTTTTATCAACTTCTGGTTGCAGGTATCAAGTTTTAGTTGAATTTTTAATTTAACGGTTGTATAAAAAGTTCTTGTTCCCCTCCTAAGGGCTTTGCTTAATTGCTTCATCTCGAAATTGGAAAAGGAAATGTCATGTTTAAGGAATGTTCGCCTCAGCGAGTTAATTTTAAAGATGTGTCTTTCAAACAAAATTATTTCTTCACGAATTTTTTAGAAGTTGTCTATAGCAGATATGTTTCCATAATACGTTTCGTACCTACAAAAATTTTATTTTCAAAATAAAGAATGCATAACACATAATCACAGATTGAAAAACAATTCCACGTGACCAAGAATATGCATGTCGCCAGTAGTACCAACTAATTTCCGATACAACCAAATCTCATCACCAAGTTCCATCTTCATCTTCTTACGTGAATATAAGGACGCATTAACAAAAATACTAATTACAGCAGTATTGTCTGTCATGCCCTCATGAATCGGAAAAGTCTTCCTGCAGATTATCATGTTTGGATCAATCTCACTAATATCCATTGGTGCTGGCTCCTTCTCGACATGAGACCTTCTGAAGAAACACATTTCCAACAAACCACTGCCAGCTTCAGCAGTTATTCCTTGAATACCAAAACGGTACAGAAAAGCCAACAAAATACAACTCTCTTCTATATCAATGATCTTAACTGTCCAAGACTTATATTTATTGACATCCTTAGTAAAAGACACAATATTACGATAAACCTTCCTCGGGTAATAACCAGAAGAACGAATTCGCCCCGGATTCATGTCAGAATGAAATCTGCAAAACACGTAATAAATACTATTATTAACCGTAAAAAAATTAATATAATATGCAAACATGAATTAAACTATTAATACAACACAGATACATACCTCAAAACAAGGTAAGAATACAAAAAAAAAAAAACCGAAAACAAAAATCCAGGATCAGCCCGCACCCACTACTTGCAAACATTCCTGTTTGTAAGGAATTTTTAAAATTTACGTTTTACAGAAAAGTACTCATTGCCTATCTGTGTTGAAAATATACGCACGTAGAGAACTTCTAAACATTCTCGAAGAATACATTTTGTTTGAAACGCATCTTTGAAATTGACGTACGAAGGCGAAATGCCCTTAACATGGGATATCCTATTTAAATTTCTCAGCTGCCAGTCGGTAGGCATTACCCTTAAACTTCTGAAAACGTGTTAACAATTTTTTCCCCCTCTTTCTGACTGCGCACGCTTTTCTATGCACTTCCAGCTTCACGTGGGAGCAGCTAACAAAAACTGATGAAAGGAGGAAAAATTTGTTTTGCGTTTCCGCACTTTCTCCATGACGTCACGTGCCACCGTTTATGAGAGTCCCAGCTGCCCCTCGTTACTTGAGAGTGGCGGGAAGTGTCGCGAGGGAGGCAATTAAACTTGATGACGAGGGGGTTTTTAGCGTGGCGCGACGGCGGGCGCTGCTAGCGGAAGTGCTGCTGAAGATGTCGTCTGAAGGAGGGGTGCCGTAGTGTCTGTACATACGCCGTTCTCCCCTACACAGTCCTCCCCCCACCACCCCGCAACAGTCTTCGTAAAACTGACACCATCCTCTCACCCTTCCACTTCTCCCACCGCGCTTAAATGCGTCGCAACTGAACCCTCTTCTAATTTCATTTCCGCATACCTAGTTTTGATGTGTACGCTTTTCCAAGTGTGTACTCAGTGTGAGGACTTTCTCTCCCCTATAGACTATGCGTGGCAAAATTAGCACTTTTGAAATCCCTGCTTGAGGGGGCCGCCTACTTGACGCGACACGGCACAGGAGCGAGCGAACGCCAAGGGCGACACTGGCACGCGCATCATGTGCCGCATCGCCACTATGCGGGAAGTATTAAAATAACTCGCAAGCTTTTATTTGAACCGTTTTTTATATGGGATTTAAGCGGCGACTATATTATTTTCCTGATGGAAAGTCTAATGCAAAGTTCATTGCAGGATTGTATGTGAGTTTTACGTAGACCCGGTCAGCACATTTTGACATACGGCAGTCTGAAAAGGCTGTTGTTAGCTATGTTGGAGGGCTTGGAAATAGGGGTTCTAATATACGTAGTACCATGAAAGCGACATTCCGTCATCGCCTGAAGTTTGTTTTCTTTTCGTAAATTAGCGCATTGGGCGTAATTAGAATAGTTCCGTCAAAAAACCCGATTTTCCAACACACTGCAACACATTTGTAACGCCGCCTGGTAGGCGACCCTCTTAACATCTACTTGTATGCACGTTCTCTCTTCTTCCGCCTTATGCAAAATTATCATTGCCACGGGCCTCATCACTTTATTCATGCGTCGGTCAAGTGAAACTGTAAAATGATTAGGAAAGTAAATATTTTAAAAATCTCCTCATTCTTACGTTTCTATGCATAAAAAAGGCAGAAAGGGAAATAAATAATTTAAGTTATCACAAATGGTTATCGAACACGTTCTATTCGACGATATAATATGGAACTACTTTCCATCCTGCGTTACCAACTTTTTTGGGCGCATGTCACTCAGGGCGCCCGTTAAAATATATGCAAGCACGGCCAGTGACTTTTTTCTAAGGTGGAGTTCAATGTGCTGACTTTATCGTGAACAGAATTTAGCATAGGAATATACGTTGAATTAAGGAAGTTGTATCTTCGTTTTTACTACGCCGGTCGTACGGTTACATTATTGCTGTGAAGTATTTACAAACTGCGTCTGTAGTTAGGTTCATATTTATTTTTCATTGATAGCTTTTCGTCTATGCATCCACAGTAGCACGCAAAATTTCATTTTGAATAAGTAATATCTACTTCCGTCAACCGTTTGGTCGTTGTTCGTAATGGCGAGATAACAAAAGAAAAACAGGTGTTTTCGTATAGTTGGCATTCTGTCTCCTACATTGTTACTTACTTCCTATAAATTTCATTGAGACACTAGATGTTTGAATACTTAGCTGGTCTGACTTCCATTTCAGTCAATTGAGTTCAGACACTGTAGTTGTAAATCAAAATTAGGGTATGGGGATTGTGGATTGTGTTTTTGTAAAGATGTTAATCACGCTGTACGTTTTTCGACAGACTAATTCGAAATGTTTAAATCGGATATTTCATAACATTTGTTTAAACATAAAAACTATGAAGTAATTTTTATACACTGTAAAAATTACTCAGTAAATTTTTTAAACTGTAATGAAAGTTTTCAACCCATGCATAGTATGGAAAATTTTCTATACACGAGATTGCAAAATACAGAAATTCTGCTGTACACAGAAACTTCACCAGGCATTAAACTCTTTCCTGATCATATGTAGTGAAGCTACAATGAATGTATGTGAGGAGGGGGGGGGGGATTTGCCGTTCGTGCTTTCTTAGTATACGTACACAACAATGTAAACTTGCTGCCGAGAGTATCGATATTTTGATTTCGAATTCATACATGGCACAACGGCACTCATAAGGCACCGTCTACGTCTGTTCCGAGATGCAATGAAGTACTGACATCGATACCAACTTTGGTTTTTTAAAAATAGTAATATTGCTCGTAATCTTCCAATAGCACAACATGTTATTAAGTGGCGAGTTCAGTTACGTGATTACTTTGAAAACCCGGCGAGCACTTTTTGGAAATATAAGTGTGTGCCGATAGATGTATTCATTTGACTAGCCGTGGCGAGGTAGGTTGCATCATCCCTTGGGAGATGTCCGGCTGAGTGTTCCCACACAAAATGACGCACGCGTTATTGGGTGCAAGTAAGCCAAAACGTTTACAGGCGGTTATTGACCGAAAAGTATTTGCGACCAGGTATTAGGCGTGTGGTTCAAGGCACTTGGTTCCAGGAAAAGTACACATTAGTTGCCGCTGCGTCCGAATATTAAAGTGACTCTGTACGAATGCAGTGTCGTAAGTAATAAAATTAACAATTACATGACACATAGTGGTTTTTCATGGACCATTGGTTGTGGAACTTTACTAATTAGGAAGATATTATTTTTGTTACACAATGTGTTCTAAATACAGTTTCTGTATATTTATTTTAAAGAATCCCCAGGTGTCCGAATATTACCGCGAGCCACTCTTTCTCGAAATATACGGATCAGATACATATGAAAGTGCTTGAGAAGCTTACACTGAACGTTAACACACGCGTTCTACCAGCAAAGTGTTAGGAAACACCGCTTGAAGTCCTATGGGTTTCCACAGCATTTATATAACATGGTGCACGTTCCATCATGGACCCTACTTAGCCTGAGGCCTTCCAAAGTTAAATTATTCTCCTGTATTTTCTCCTTTCTCCGCGGATTCCAGAGCAACATGCCTCCTTGGACCGGGGTGATACCCCCCCCCCCCTCCCCCTCTATAAGTAACCCCCAGTTCGCAGAGCCCCATGTCCTCTTCTTCCACTCAGGAACATTCTCCTAACCACCTTGTAGTAGACACAGCCGCCCCGCATTCTGAGACACTCCAGTAAACAGGCGGCAAGGTAGTTTACTAAACACCATGCATATATAAGAGGCCGGCAGCCTTTGTCCGTCTCGCCGACGACGAGCTCCCGAGGCTGCTGTCGCCCGACGGAGGTGTCGTGGCGCAGAACAGCAGAGGGCTGCGATCCAGGGGCGAGACCACTGAATACTGCACGACATCCGCCATCGAGAACTGGGGCTAGAGGAGCTTCTGCCCGTTCGACATAATACACACTGGTAAGACGACTCATATTCTATGGTGCAGGTCTAGGCCGAGAGAATCCTTAAGGTGGTACTTATAGTCACTAGCGCGATCAGCTTACTTAAGGCTAGGAGTCGCCTATAAACATTCTATGGTACTTCAGTATATTAACCATATTAGTCTTACTTACAGAGCAGAACAACCTGTCTTTGGTTTACAGGAGTGTGCATCTACCATCATATCGAATATTTAAACCATCACCATGCTCAATCTGACTTCTGGGTGCAGGAGGAGTAAACTCTTCCTACTGTGGGAACCTCTAGGGGAAAGTATGATTCCAGCCTATGCTACTCCTTCCTTTTCATCATGTGTTCTCCGCCTCGATGGGCTAAAGCCCCTGTCACATTGTCAAATTTTTCCATCAAACTGCTTTCAATAATTCGGTCAAATAAAGTCGGACAGTTATGACGTCATCAAAACGTCGTAAACGTCGCCATATTTGTCTGAAAAAGTTGCATGGCTTCAGTTTCGATCAAACATTTAAATATTGGACCGGTTCTAAAATTTATTTGATATTTGACGGTCTCGGCCAATCAGAATCGTGCACGACAAAATGGCCGTCAAGAAACTTTACGATTACTAACAATTGTTGCAAACGAAGTTGGTCATGAAGATAATTAATTTACACAGAAGGTTTCTGGGCATGAATGCTATTTTAAGTGAATATTGCACCTAATATTACGTACTCGGAGGCATTAACATCTCTGATAAATAAAATATGAAAATATTTAAGAAGCGAAAATAAATTCCAATGTTACTTACATTTCTTCCTGTAGTGGACTGCATGGATAAACGAAAGCAATACCTCGCAATGAAAATAATTTTTAATAATAATTCAAACTAGATTCTCCCAGTAAAAAAAGTTGACAGTATGACACATTTCCAAACACAGTCATGGTTATTTGATCAAATTTGTTGTAAGGAAAAATTTGATGTCCGTATTTTGTCTTCAAATTTTTTTGTCAAATTAGTTGAAGGCGAAAATTTTGACAGTGTGACAGGAGGTTGATGCCCCAAACCGAATGTGGTCCCTTTCCGTTCTCTGGAATTTCTTCACTTGGAAATTCAGTCTTTGGACCCATCTGATCGTGAAGGATCCGACAGACCCGCCACAGGTCGTCCTTGTCGAGACTGCCCACGAACTACGAATTGACAGGGAGGCAGATACACCCCTTTCTAGTAACATATGGCATGGGACACGTCCGGGAGTTCCTCAAATTCGCCAATCCCAGGTTCCCACAGCAGGACGAGTTCAGAACCGCGCACGTAGCATTTTTATCTGCGTGGCGCCGTAGCACGTAGCTCTGTAGTGCACGCGTTTCTCTGCTTCAGGCGCGGAAAATTGCGAGTGTCCTAGAAGAAAAATTGTTCCATAAGTTGGTGTACGATTTGGAACATCAATTCAGTCGATTTATGACATACAGTGAACTTAAAAAAATAAAACAAATTTAAATATTACAAGTCTTTTGACATGGTGCACATTTTTGAGTATTTGCGAACCAAAGTGTAACGAGACAAAACGGCCACTGGCGGGAAATGGCTACTGTATCTGTAAAAGTTTTTAAATGGTCGGTGTAGTGGAGAGATGTTGGCGTCTCTTGACATCGAGGTTTTGATAGTCGACAAGGGTGAAGCGAGTTAAGTATGGAGAAGCTCCGGGGAATGGAAGGGCGGGGGAAACTGGAGATCCCCGAGAAAACCCGCCGACCAGCGGCGTCGCCCGGCACGATTCCCGCATGCGAATATATCCGGTGGCGACCCCGCCGGGAATCGAACCTCGGGAGGCGAATAGTCTGACCGCTACACCACCGCGGCCCCTGGTGAACTGAGTATCGGGTTTCAAATTAATTGCAACTTGACGCTGCTATGACATTAAGAAACACACTGACTGAAACAGAACTTCGTGTTAAGACAACTTTTTTGAAAATTGTACGAATCAACATTTAAGTCTCATATTTACGCTCAAAAAACACTTCCAAGTATGTAATTTTTCCAATTTTTTTAAAATTAATTTTCATTGTGATGTTACAAAAACGTAAAGTATCTTCAATATTTAAAAAAATGTTGCTGTTGAGCGAACGTAACGGGTCGGCTTGCGCCTATATACTGTACGTAAGTGTTTAAGGGCTTCACATTTGAACGAAAACCAATATTTCTTTGCGATATGTATTTTAACTATTATTTCCGTGCGTGGCAACCATCCTATCAATTTTTATTGTGGGGAATATCTGATGGAACTAGCTTGCCTAGCGTATCTCTTGCATGTTGACGTTTTCGAATTAAGTATGTATATATAACTAGCAGGCTGATGTGGCTCGTATCATTGAGTGTCATCTGCGCAGGGTACAAATTGATTCAACATGTTTGGAAGGGAAGTAGCTTCAAGCATATGTAGGCAGGGAACTTTTAATGTCAGCGTGTTGACGTCAACCTTACCATATATTCCGTGATATCCAAACATCGAAAACAAAAGTTATTTCACCTGACAAATGCACCCATGTTTTTTTTTCTGTTACTTACGTCGGCTGTGTCGCCGTTGTTCGGAATGTAAGTTCAGTTCCTATCCTACTTGGGCTTGTTTTGGTTAAGGCGGCCATCTAGCTGACGCTGTATTCGCGTTTGAGGCAGAGAAGTGGGCAAACGATAGGTGCTACACTGCCACGCACATCAAGTGCACCATCGCCGCTATACGCGCAATGGATAATCGAATTGTATTGCCATCAAATACATTTATTCGAATAACTGTAACATCAACAGATGTATCTCAACTTGCATGCAATGTTTTCGTGTTTAGGCTGTTCACGATAAACTGAGCACTTTTCAAGCCGTAGTTACTTTTTTCTTTCAGCCATATTTTATTGTTTAACCATCTTTTAGTAAATATTGAAGTGTAAGTAATAAACACAGAGTGTATATTCCACCGCACACGGAAGTTAACGCCTAAGGCTAAAATAAAATATATTTATTGAGTATTATTCTAAATGATAGATCTTTCAAAAGTATTCACTTTACCGTGAACAGCCTATACACATGTGTTTTAAGTGGCGACTCTAGGCCTATAGTTTTATTAAGAGTGGAATGGACCCCCGCGTTCTTTGTGAAATAGTTGTTTGCGCGAATACGCGTATCTCAGTAAATAAATGTTCTGCAAATACAGCTTTATATCAGAAAAGAAAAAAAAACACCTATTTATGCCCCCCTCCCCCTTGTTTTTGTCATATTAAGTGTATTCTTGGAGAAAAAATTCGTGAAAATGGTCAAATATTGAATTTTTAAAGCTTGCCTCTGCATTTTCCTTAAGCGGCAAGAGAAAAGTACAAAGATATGGGCATAATTTAATCTGTGGGCTCTCATCGCGTTTAATAAAACCCCTATATTACATATCTAATTTACACAGTACAGCGTCACGACGGAAACACTGCACGCCTTGTGCGTAGGAGCGATGAGGCGCTTGGCCTTTTTGACCTTGGTCAGGGGGGAGGAATTGGGGAATCCATCCCATTCTTAACGGAAATTCTTTAGCATATTTAAATACAGGCTTTCATTCGTATTGTTACGTGCCGCTGGTCTGCACTGACCTTGACCAGTCCCGCGCACGCGAACGAATGGTAGAGGAGCACTGTAAAAAATAATGGGAAATTACCTGACAAGTGTTAGGCAACATTCGCAAACTTGTGTTGTAAACACAGTTTTCCTTACGGATGAGGTAAAATTACCGCACTCTGGAGTAAAATTCACTTACCTGGCAATGGAAAATCCCTTACATGGATGGGAAAATTACCTTACGAGGTGGTGATCTCCTCGCCCATTTGTAAATATTTTATTATTGTATTTTCTATATCGTCTACCTTAAAATTAAATTTTACTTAGCCATACAAGCTGTCCAACATGGCTCTTTATGTGTACGGTATAATTACCGTGCTCTTGAGTAAAATTAACGTAGCCGACATAGCGGTTCATCTCTTCAGCATTGTCTCAACAGCTAAGTGGGAGGACGGGCGGTAAAAATAATTCTTCAACACGCAAATATTCACTTATGCTGTCACGCTGTCGTCGTGGTGTAATGGATAGGATAGCGCATCTGCTTGTCGTGATAGAGGACCATGATTCGCGGCCATCTACTAGCAAGTGCCCAGAGTTTTAGAGTCGAGGTTTCGTTTACTATTTGTCAGTGGGTATAGGTAATAAAAAATTAACAGTTCTAATACTCCGAAATATGTTTAGATACATTTTTTTATACGATATAGTTAATAATTTCTACTTCTATGGGATTTTCCCCTACTCCTATGGGATTTTCTCCCAATTTGTCACGTACTTTCTCCGTACGATTAGGGAATAGTACTTTACTTGTTATGTAAATTTACTGTACATTTAAGAGGTAATTTTACCTTACATGTAGAGATAATTAGCTTCTCTTACATGTAAGGGAATTTTATCTCGATTTTTTTTTTACATTGTGTGCTCAGCAATTTTTTGGGACTTTGTTGGTGGTACGGTCTATTTTGTTTCTTCTGTAGTTCATGGTTTCAGACGCCAGACAAAGTAACACCCATGGAGTGATGCTCACTGCTTTCTGCGGACGTTATTGGGTTTTTTGTTTGAATTTTATAGCTGTAGTTTGAAGAAGAAGTTTCGGGCTCTCATCTATGACGGTGTTCCACGGATCATTCCGATAACTTTATCACTAATTACGTGATAAACGATTTTTAGCACTTGGCAAATAGCTGGCCTTCTATCTTTCTGGCCCAGAATGGTTATCGGCTTTTATAAGCTCTTGGCGTCAATTCTGAATCCGTATGCCTTGCTTACGTATTTCTTAGAGTGAAGAGATTTCGGCGGCCCTTAACAGCGAGGTCTTGAGAGGTATTCGTAGAAACGTGCAAAATTCGCGTTGTTATTTGGGGACACGTTAAACCTCAAACACGTGTAACACATTTGCAATACGTTTGTCCTAGGACCATACGCCCTGGGTAATTCGGCTCCAATAAACTTCACAATTGTGCCCCAATAACGCGCAGTACAATCAGAAGGGGAGTAAATTCACACTTATGCAGCAGCCAATGGAGAAACGACGTCGACTCTAGTTCTTACATTACGGTGAAGTTCAGCGTGATGCTAAAATAATAACACGAATTTCTTATGTCCCTAGTAATTCTTTTAACTTTTTCTCAAAAAGGTGACGTTGGTTGCCTACCGGCCAGGCGCCCTTACAAACTTAGAGCCTGTATTACATCTAGTTACACATCATGTTAAAAGTTAACTACCAGCTCGTGCAAAATAGTGTATTACGACCTCTAGTTATTGCTAGCTAGAACTGTTATCGAGGGGTTAAACTATCTATCACTCCCAGTGCTAGACAAGCATGTATACCTTAAGATAGCTTCAAAATGGTTTCTCAAACATCAGATGGTGGTGTTTTGCTTATATGCATGTTGGTTTTGGAGGTTATATAAAATATGAATTGAAGTTTTTTGCTCTTTTAAGTGTTATGTAGAATAGTTTTGCAAAATGCAAGTAAACTCGGCGAATGTCGATAACGACACAGAAGATTAGTTTTGGAAATTGTATTATTTTTAGTTGTGGGAATTATATTTTGTAATGACAAAAAATCGGAAACAAAATATTAACACTAGGCTTAATGTCATTTTGAGGAATCTGATTCCTTGAAATTTGTGAAATAAAATATTTCCCCCTTCCATTCTCAAAATATTAAAAAATATAATTATGAAACATAGGCACGAACCTCAATCTTGAATAGTAAGCAAAAGAGTCTCATGCATTGTGATAAATTGTATGGACATTAAGCTAGCTGCGAGAGGATTGATATCACCAGCGACAGTAATAATTTTGAACAAATATGTTGTTTGTCAGGGTTTGGTTCATATTTAATTCATTTTTGCTAAATAAGCATTAACATATAGCTTATATATTATGCAAAACAAATTTCGCACTCATTGCTGACAACTGTACATAAGCCATAATACCACAAATATAGTGACTTTTATTGCCAACATACACAGTAACGATCAAAAACCTTGGATTACTTATCTAAAGGATAACTTAGCCAGTGGAATGTTCGTAATATAGGTTACCATGAAATGGCTTATCTATGGAATAGCTATTCCACACATTTATGTAGAGATCGTTATACAGGCCCTTAGTCTACTTTTTCGATAACCGTTCGTCTGCGAGAGTACACATGATTATGACTTTGTTAAGAACGTCGAAGACCCAAGGGTTACACATAATAACATGGCACCAAGCACTCCTATTCTATCAATAAATGGGGATGATGTTAGCCAGTAACGGTTCGCAAATTTCAGATCCCGATTCAAGATAACAGTATTCACAAAATTGTTCTTTAATCTCAATTAGGTCCATTTGAAATATTGATTTTCAATGGCACCCACCACCCGTACGGTTTATTGTAAGACATAGGTCGTATCTCATTTTGCATAGGGTATCACCTCACAGCCTATGTACCTGTAGTCCAGGGTCAACATGTATATTCACACACGCGCATGCGTGCTTAGGAATTTCAGTTTACTTCCTTACGACTGTGTTCTATTGAAGATAGGTTTTATTCAAGTCACGCAAAATATT
Organism: Dryococelus australis; assembly: GCA_029891345.1. Lineage (NCBI taxonomy): Eukaryota > Metazoa > Arthropoda > Insecta > Phasmatodea > Phasmatidae > Dryococelus > Dryococelus australis. The sequence continues at coordinate 112,248,316 of CM056996.1, read as the reverse complement.
ACAATACTAGCAGCCCATCATCGCTTCGCACAGGTTTTACAGACTACCTGTGACCACCCGTGACTACCCGTGACTAACCCCAACTACTTGCGAATTTATAATGTTAAGATACACTTGGTTTTACTCTACCCACTGGGCCACTGTGGCTCCATTTGGTATATCTCTTTCTACTAAATAACTACTGCCCAATTGGAATATCTCTAACAACTGGACCTCTACGGCTCTCGAGAAGGAAAGGAGGACAGTTCATAGACAAAAAATGAAAGGAGAAATTACGGATTTATTGTTTCAAAAATGCTTTTTTATGCAGTAATCGTGTCGTGTACCTATGTACATCCCTGATAAACATCATATATTTGGAACCGTTAGAGCTATCACGCTGAAACAAAGGCTAAGTTAGTCAGGAAGTTATTATCTATAGACTGTGTAAATTTCATGTCAATACATTATGTGGTTTTTAAGTTAAATCCAGTCGTACAGACAGACAGAAATGAAAAAAATTAACATTAGATATGGCTTAGAAATCGATTACCCTATATGAAAAAATAATTGAAAGTGGAAAATTTGTAAATCACAAACAGACACTCCTATTTTATGTATTTGTATAGATAAGCGCGGGTGGGGTTGAAAACCAAACATGATAGATTTCGTTGCCATTGTTCGACCACTCATGAGCCAGCGTTGGGGGACAGGAAGGAGGAACAGGAATATTACTGTAAAGGCTGTTCACGATAAAGTGAACACTTTGAAATCAACCCCTGGAAAATGTCCATGCCCCAACCTGCATACATTTAACGGGCGCACTGATTGGCATGCGGCCTGTAAGATTGGTAATGTCGGGAGGAAAATAGTTCCATGTTTTTCCATTGAATTAAAATCGTTAAGTAATCATTTGTGAATACTGAAATGATTAAATTGCTTTCCTATACTTTTTAATGGATATACATGTAGGGCTAAGCTAATTTGTAAAAAAATGTACGTTTATAAATATTTCACAGTTTTGCTCGAATTGCATGAATAAAGTGATGAGGCCTATGGCCATGTTAATTTTACGTAAGGTGTACGAATACACGACGTGCCTACAAGTAGATCTTAAGCAGGGCTTTCAAAAGTGCTCAGTTTATCGTGAATAGCCCATAATTAGAGCCACGAGTATTTCGCGAATTCATTCGATGTGAGGTAGACTCTAAACACTTGTTCTTTCTTCCTACTGTTGCGATTGGATGGCGGTTCTTTTAGACGCGCCCCATTTAACTGCGAGCCAGTAATAAGCAGGAAGCAGTAGTGCGAGTGAGTGTCCTGTACAGAGGCCTCACTAGATCACAGCAACCAATAAGTAAACTATGATGCCTCGAGTGTATAGAGGGCTGCCCGGCCTAGCTTGCTGCCAACTCAATCCGCGAAATACTCGTGGCTATACCTATAGCTCATCTGCAGTCCAGGAACGCGACGTTGCGGTGTGGGCCGTTGATTCCGCCTCTTGTCTCCGGAAGACATGCAGATGAGTATTGTGGCGGACGTCAGTTCCGTTGTCGTGTCTAGGGGAAAAGGGGGGGGGGGTGAAGAGAGGGTGGAGGGTTGGCAAGACGTGCAGCCAACTGCCTCTGCCACGACGCGCTGTAACTCGGCCCCAGAAGACGTGTCGCCGGAGACGAGACACGTCGAGCCGGGCGCGAAGAGACGTTATCCCCCCCCCCCCCTTTCCTCTAGCCAACACCGCCTTCACTACTGCTCGTCTGTCGACGCCACTTCGCCTTCTGCATCTTCCTCTGACAGCGCACGAGGTCGGGAAAATGAAGGAGCTTCCAACTTCAGCACTTCACGTCTGCCGTGGAGAAAATATCGCGTCTTCTCGGTACTACCCCCCCCCCCTCTTCGCCCCGCCAGGAGAAATCTTACTGCAATATATATGTATATATACACACACACACATCCTACAAAATTTTTAAAGAAAATATATAGTGAGACGGCAACTCCTATAACTTGGAATGTATGCAATCTGCAGATTACAACCTGAAGTGAAAAATCCCTTATTTAGGGGTGCAGTTTATAAAAACGGAGTGATAATTAGATCGTGCACTAATACGTGAAGATGTATGCTGTGTTTGTTACCCAGAAAACTGTTCAACGTTGTTACAGATTCAAGATTTTTTCATATATTTATGTAGAAATTTATACTTTACGATTTTAGGAGAGAATTTCGTAGAACAAAAAAAAAGAGCGTTTAATATCACGAAACTATAATTATAGGCTGTTCACGTTAAAATGAACACTTTTGAAAACCCTGCTTAGGATCTGCTTGCATGTACGTTGTGTATTATTCCGCCATATGAAAAATAAACATTGGCATGGGCCTCATCACTGTATTCATGCATCGGTCAAATGAAACTGTGCAATTATTATAAAAGTGAATATTTTACAAATCTGCTCATCTTTACACTTCGACGCATTAAAAAAAAAAGCTAAATAAATAATTTAAGTTATCATGAATGGTTACCGAACACTATTTATTCGACGTTAAGACATGTAAGTACTTTCTCTCCGTCGTTACCAACTTTACTGGGCAAATGTCACTCAGTGCGCCCGTTATAAAAAATGCATGTAGGAGCAGTGACTTTTTTCTAAAGTTTATTTCAAAAGTGCTCACTTTATCGTGAACAGCCTTTAGACATCAATCAGAACTAGAATAAATGCTTGTTACGTTCAGGGGAGCGCTTACGTTACACTAGATTTATCTTACATCAAATGACAACATTAGAGTCTGTACAAATTATAAGAGGCCCATCTTAAACTGGGTGTCGAAGGCTGATAACTTATAGCCTATTCGTGGTTTTTTCAGACTTTTTGAAACAAACCTCTGAAAAATCACACCATGGATGACGGTTTTAGTTATTTCCTATAGATACCATGTATCGCAAGCGTTTCATAATTATGTCTATGAAAGTAATTTTTTTGGTTAATTTGAAATGTTATTTATATTTTCTCTATGAATTATAATATTTCATTTATAGTTAACATTAATTTAAAACGGTGAGAAAACATGTGTGTTGGTAACGCGTAGTAAGAAATAGTTCTCGTGCAAAATATTATAAATGAGTGAGCAGGAATGCTGTGCGTTGTCCCCTGGTGTAATTTTCCAGACTTAGATAAGCTTCGCTTGCACGAGGCGGAGGAATATCCTGGAAGTAGAACTCTAGCAGGGCTTCAGAAAAGTTTGAAGTAACCGAGAATGGATTATATAAGCGAATTACGGCTGTCGTACGTCAGGTTTTTTGGTGGCTTCTTGATTCATCCTGCTCGGCTGATGTAAAGAAAATACCCTGTAGTCTACGTGTTGTTACGTTGCCCTATTTACCGGGAAAATTGCGTAGTCGTGACTAGGTCCTCAGTCCGGCGTGGGGATTCTTGGAAACAAAACGTTCGGACGATATCATCCCCACAGCTGCAATCTGCTGACCGCTGGCAAACAACTGGGCTTGCATTCGAGGGGACACGGGTTGGATCCTCTATCCGGGAATACTGATTACGATTTTCTACGGTTTCACGAAACCAGCCCAGGCAAATGCTGGGACGGTTCCTGGCTACATGCAGGAGCCGATTCCTTCCAAATTCCTGTTTCTATGAGCAACTTGCTCAATTTTCAATGACCTCGCTGTCGACGAGGCGCTGAGACCAACATATCTACCTTATATGAATAGACCTAAAGAATTCGCGATTTCGTTTCGGGATAGGCTATAATTCAAAACCTCGAACGTTTGTATCGCTTGTGTTATTGATTCAACCATTAGTTTACACCTCCTGGACAACTCTGAGCCAATAATAAACACACAACAAAATGCAGACCCAATCAGTGTCTTCCACTAATGAAACAAGCAATCTATGAACAGTGATACTTGCATGATTTTACATACGACAATGGAGTATAGCCTACAGGTCATTGAACTTGTGAATTTTTCAGGTCTCTACTTATGTGTAACGGCGCGTTCAGGCAGGCTACCGAATTAAGGCACACCCACGTCATCATAACACAGTGCCAGCGAGTAGAAAGTTAGGTGTGGAGTAAAGGTCTTAATAATATAAAAATAGATGCATTTAAATTCCTTATTTATTAACTATGACACAAATATATCAGTACATTTATTTCGTTCACAGTCTAGATACTACAGCTCACTGTATTGTTACAATTTCTCCTTCTAGAAATTAAGTGGTCTATACCTAGTTCGTTAAGGGATGGAGGTCTTAATCAAATAAAAGAATTAATCATAATCTCCTTATTTTATTAACAATGACTACAGACAAATTCTCTGATCTCAAAATCTCACAATAAATCGATATCACTTACTGTTTACAACTAATTACTCCAATTTAATACAATTTATAATTACCACAAAGAAATAAACTAAATTAAATAATTAAAGACCAGTCCTAACAGACAGTGTATCAACCAATTCAGATATTCTGTAAAATATGTGTCCAAATTGATAGTTCGAATATTTACAGTAAAATTCGTATTACAATTCCATTCAGTCCCACCTCAATTCAGTCCATGTCCCGCCATGTTCTAGAGTCCTCCAAGCGCCCTCACGTACAGTAGGATTCACTCGTCAGTTTCACACCCTCTCGTCCATACACGCCACGAAGATCTCGCTCGCCGTCGTCCCGCAATCTCCAGTCGCCGTCCACACTTCACTTTGCTCGCGCACACTCGGCCAGACGGCCTCCGTCAAAGACTGTCGGCCGCTGGGTTGCGGCAATATATATATATAGTGCCTTAGGACGCCACCTAGAATCTTCCCCAACACCGTGATGCGTCGCGGAGGGACGAGGCGCCAGCCAGTCTCACCAGAACATTCTTGCGTCGTCGCCAGACCCGTCGAAACCTCCACAGGGGAGATGGGCCGTGACGCATGCAAGGCGCCGAGCAGCGCTACAGCCCGACGGCTGCCACTGTCCATTATTCATGGGTTTCCCGGAAAGGTGGTCAGGGGGCAACCCTGGGGGAGGGGAGGGCTGAGGTGGGTCCACCGCCACATTACTCAATATCTTATTGCATTCATGAAATGAATAATTAAATCGGTTCCTGTGAACAAAACTTTAACATTGTAATATTCTAAATCAGTTCAGCCGAACGCACTGATGTTCCAGTTTCTCGCAAACTTCTGCTTAGGTGGATCACAAACACGGGAGCTCTCATCCTGAGTACTTCCCACAGTTGCTGGGGAACGCAGATAATTGACTCCGCACTGACGATAGCTGGCATCGTTCGCCAAACCCGCGGGGGCACTCGACTTACACCTTCGTTAACATCCCCGCAAGAACTTCAGTCGGTGTTTTGTTTAGTAGTCATTTGACGGCCTCCATATGCCGCCACGTCAGCGGGTACAGCTGGACTCACAACCATCCGTTTCATCCGTCAGTCACCTGTCCGTCCGTCGGTCACGTGATCTTCAACCAATCGCAGGGCAACTTTTTTTTCCATCTGTCAATTCGTCAAATATATCTCAAACTTTAACTTTCGACGGACGGGCCACCGCCTTGTAATATCGTTCCTTGAACATGGCTGTCGGAAATCAGGCACTTGTTAATTGTCTGAATATTTTTCTTTTTAAATACACGAGTCAATGAGGTTGTTTATGTTTTTACGTTTCAGCTTTGAATTGAACTGAAGACGACTTAAAGACTTTCGGAGGAAATGCTGATAAATTACGTTAGGAAAGAGAATATATTTATTACATTTATTAAAAACATTTGTCTGTGCGCGAGAAAGTTAGTGTTGTTGGGTGATACAACTGGAAATGTTTTGGCCCGACGGATGGACGGACGACGGACTGCTGTAAGTCGCTTTCACTCGACGGATGAAAAAATCGAAGGATGGCTGACTGCCGGACAGGTGACTGACAGAAGCGACGGATGGTTGTGAGCCAAGCTTAATCCAGTTCAGTGTAATGGGTACTCCGGCGTGCATTAGCCCCTAAGATCGCTAGGAGAAATCCGGTGTGTCTCAGGGCGAGGCCACATACACCTAGATGGCTACTTTTAATGCCACAACTGCTGGCGAGTGATTTCAATTTATTTGTTGAGTGGAGGAGGGGAGGGGGGAGGGAGAAGTAAATGCGCGCGCAGCCTGTCGCAATTTGATGCTGTGTTAAAAACATCAGTCTCCTTACAATCAGTTGCGCGCAACGTATATTTTTATAACAGTTTGTACACAGCCGGGCCGTTTACTATTACCAGCTTCCGCTGGGGCCGGGCCGTCCCGACGGTCCAAGAACAGGCATCTAGAGAGGCGAGCTGCCAGCATTTGTGGCGCTTACAGTAGTAATTACAGGAAAGGAGGCGTGCATCGCTGCATAGCAGGTCTGTCTAGAAGCCATGGTCGCGTCTGCGACCATAACACTCACCCCGAAGTGAGCAAGGTTCAGATGGCAAGGGCACAGAAAAACCAGCAGAACAGAGTAGGGTACTGGGGGAAGCTATGCGACAGCACGCGCATAGATTAAACTGCATTAGTTAATGGTCGGGACTCAGATACAGGTGAATTAATTTAATAAAAGCATACGTGAAACTGGGAAACGAGATCGCTGGTGACGTGAAATGGGATTGGCTGGCAGATCCAGCCAATCAGGAAGCGGCGACAATCGAACAAAGGAAGTTTGGTCCGCGCCGGTGAAAGGCTAGCACGTGGGTATTCACAGTCTGTTGTCGGCAGGGTTAAGGGTTTTATTTATACCTACGCTAGTCCATTCTGGAATATCTGCACATGTGCATGCCCAAGATGAACCATTTCAGTACACAGACGTTTCTTATCGGCGGGGAAGCAATATCTGACCTGGATGGTAATGGTCGCCGCCAGATGTGAGTTCTTCAATCGGAGGCGCGTCATATGTCTCCAGCCTCCCCACACCTTGTATCACGTCATCCGAGGCTTGACTCATCTTCTTGCCACAGAGTATATAAGTAGCCTACACAGAGGCGAAATAGTGTGGGCGTTTCGTGAGCTTACCTATTCGCTGATTTGTTGCGCGGGGCTCTGTGAAGGGAGCTTGTAAATGATTGGTTATTTTGTGCTCTGAAGGTCCCGTATCGGCCGGGCTGCCTGACGGCCGGCAAGTAAGTTACCAGGCGCTCATTAACGAACATGTTGTTGATCGGTGACGCCATTTTGCTGGGGTGTGCGGCTGGAGTTGCAGAATAAGCGGCAGTCTCACCTCGGTGGTATCATTTACTCCGTATCCTTGCGGAGACATGATTCAAGCGGAATGCTGGCGGTTGGCTGTCCAGGAGTGGAGAAGTTTGGTCGGCTCTTAACGTGTGGATCTTGAGAGCCGATAAGGGTGAAGCGAGACGAGTATGGATCGGCGTCAGAGTGCAAGGGCGGGGGAAAAGGGAGATCACTGATAAAAACCCACCGACCACCTGCATCGTCCGGCACAATTCCAACATGCGAAAATCCGGGAGCGACCCCACCAAGAATCGAACCCGGTTTGCCTTGGTAGGAAGCGAGCGCTCTATCCCTTGTGCCACTGCGGGGGAGGTTTGCGGAGGGGCAGAAACGGTCCGCGCCGGCCCGCAACAATACTATCCGACTATGTTTTTGCACTGAAAGGTACCACTTTCAGCAATGCACACGTTCGTAAACGTCCTGTTTGGCGAAGAGGAAAACGTACATATAACATTTGTATTTCTCTGCAGGTGGTTTATGTTCACTTGTTACTATGATGGCTGATTCAGCCGATAATTTACTACTGTTATGTACCCCCTTTTGATGGTATATGAACTTGAGAGCATGACAATGATTGATGAGGGTAGGGATTTTTGTGTTTATGAAAGAACTCCCAATTAACAAATATAAAATAATTTTACTAACACCATTCACTGTACAAATTATTGTGATGTTAATATAAAGAGGTGAACTTAGGGTAGGTTAAGGACAGGGCTGGTTGGATAAATGACTATGAAACGGTCAAGCTCTCTCACCCTAGCTGAAAGGTACTCACCTCCGAGCGACGCTCGGAACCCTCAGATCTCTGTGGACCGTCGCCGACTGACACCTTGGCCCACTGCTGTTCCGACCACCACACTTCTCGTTCACGCCCCACTTCCGCCGAAATCCTCTGTTCCCATTGGCTCTCCCACGACGCCTGGGCGGAGTTACTGAGGTTATTGCTGATGGAACTGTCTCATCTTCTAGTCAGCTAGACACATTTTCTGCTAACTCCTGTAGCCCACTGCACTTTCTGCCTTTGCGCCACACTGTCCTCGTTATCTGCAGTTACAGTTTATAAAACAAGCGTTGGCTGCATTCCCGCCGAGCTTGGACTCACTTGTGACGTCGCAAAGATAACACTTACGTATTCTCTCTCTGCTCAAGAGTGGTTATTATTATTATTATTATTATTATTATTATTATTATTATTATTATTATTATTATTCACAAATACTATTAGCTATTTCATTTTTTTAGTCACAATTTGTTCACTTATATTTTTGTGTGGTTAAACGTAGACCGTCACTGAAAGAAAAAATTTAGGCAAAAATATATTTCAATGTTAATAACAATACGGGCGGCCAAATCTGTTCAAACATCAGTAATTAATGTGTTAATTAGAAACTATGTAAACCAAGGTAATTTTTTTTTTCTCTGCGCGTATTCGAAGTTAATCAGAAATGGGTATTCGAGTGAATATTTTCGGTTATAAATAAAGTAGAATTCGAGAAATCTACTGCCCTCCACTTAACATTTAATTCAAAACTATAGGCGTACATTATTCGCAAACGTTCTCAATTGAAAACTGGTAAACTGGTCAAGACATTACCCGAGGCTCTATGGCACGTATTTTAATTTCAAAGTGTTAAGATTTTGAATGGTATTGATTAGTAAGCATAATGTTATTATAAATTAAGCATGACTACTTTCAGCTAATTGCTACCTAGATAATTTGCTGAGCATGTTGTCAAAGCACTGCTATAATTTTAATTCAAGTAACTGGTGTACGTGAGTCGTGCAAATCACAGAGTTTATTACCGCAAGTCGTGTGTGTATTCTAACCATATTGAGTAGTTAAGTGTAAGTTTTCAAAATTAATTTTACCTGATCATGACATTTTGAAATTGGTTTACTTAACAATGCAATAGTTTATTTCCCTCTGTTTATTGGTACTGCTGTTAAAAATTTTAAAGAGCGACTTTTCGAATTCTTAGTCACCAAGGTAAAAGAAAATTGAATTTGGTGATAGGAAGCAGCCAATGAAAACTCGATGACCTAATTTCATCTGCGTGCATAAGTATAGCTCATTACCAAATGATAATGAGAACATGTACTTCAGCATGTAAACGTTAGAAGTTAGTTTTTACGCCTCCGAATTATGCAAAGAAAGACGGGAGTTTACGGAACTACTGCGTTATTTTTTACTAAACATAACGACTAGTCTGTGAATCGGTACACGCAAATGGGCTGCATTGCTCTACAGTTATTACTAGGTCTGTGTTGGCTAGAAGAAGAAAGAAGGGCATGTATGAATGTGTGGGCAATGTGTTTATAGAAATATATGTGTATGCGCATTGTATGTAGTTATACGTGCATGTGTATGTATACATATGTATCCAATCTCTGTAGCATATAAAATGTTTCACCACACAGCAAAAATAAATGATTAGATGGAGAGAGAGAGAGAGAGAGAGACAAACCCGACATAGTGATGGTGTTACTCAATATGCACTCTCTGGATAATACACCCTTCAGCAGCGACATTTTGTGGACGGGGTGGCTCGTAAGACAGACTGCGACTCTATAAAACGACACAGGCACTTTAGGGTGACGTGTAACATCGCATCACAGATAACTGGAGATGATGTAGTAGTATCGTAAAAAAAAAAAAAAAACAGGCGCGTATATGCGAACGACGAACCACAGGTGTATCACGGCTTTCTCACTTGCAGGCATACCATGCCTTTTTGCGAGTGGACTTCTTTGAAATGGTGGGATCATTGGTACAGTTTTCGTTGATTTTTTTACGTTCTGGTTAGTAGTTCATCTTTTAAGAAAACAACTGTCTCTCACGGCACGAAGTTTAAAGCAAAATGAGGGTGAAAACCTGAATTATTGTATTTTGTATGAAATTGTCTGATGGATTGTGAGTACGCATATTTCTGCATATGCAGCAAATATATATTTTCCGATTTATTAATATATCACTATCTAATGAAGTTGGGTTGTCTTGTAAACTGTTCGCTTGGTTTATACCATTTTTGCTTAACCACAGGACGTGTTGTTTACCTTTTTACAGAAAATATATTTTCTTTTTAGCATAGATGGCTGCCAAACACAGTCTGTGACTAAAACGATCTAAGTACGCTAATTTTAGCTAAGCATGTTTTGATACATTCACGAAATTGAATTTTATAATCCCATATATATATATATATATATATATATATATATATATATATATATATATATATATACACATATATATATAAACTTGCGCGGAATTTCAGAAAACGTGTAAATTAACACCGTGAATGATTTAAAATGGTTAAATTTGATTAAATTACTTTAAACTTAATACAAATATAAACGATAATCTTAACGAAATGCATTTCTACATAGCGACATTTTTTTTCTGTGTTATAGAAGGCTGTCACAAGTGTACATAAACATGCCGCTAAAATGAGACAACTTATATAACCTGTCTGTCAAGACTTATTCATTGTTGGATAATGTCTGGAGGTGGCCACCTGCTGTATTCAGCTTTCTTTACATATAAGCGGCTTTGTAATGCTTTATAGTTTAATGTATGATAAAGAATTTATGATCGCGGCATGTGGAACACTATAAGCACACGACGATTTATAGTCCTTTCAATTGCTCGTAATTTTTATTCGGCTATATATGCTGTTCATTGAAGCTGTCATAAATCGCGTGTTCTTCTCGCTCCATGATATATAATTTGTTTAACTGATAATTTTGAGTTTGCGTTTTTTTAATTTACAGCATTGACACGATCTTTGGCAGTTCCGGAAAGGTTGAGAAATACAGAGAAGGGCGAGGGAGAGAAGCATAGAAATCGCAAATGAAAATGTTTGTCAAATGTGCGTTCTGTTTGTAACTTTAGCTAGTAAAATCTTGCATAAAAATTTATACGGCGATATGTCAGAAAGATGCAACGCGGAATACGACATCAATGATTGGCGAGATAATGTGGAATTCACTGTAGCGAAGAGTGATGAGTTACGGCTATTATGGTACAATGTTAACTTATTCCGTCGTATTTTTGCCATGTGTCCGGGAATCTAATCGAATTGACTCTTTCAATCATAAGTATAAGATATTCAAGCTAAAGCCAGCCTTTTTGAAAGCCCTTTAATTTGGAATAATAGTCAATAAATATATTTTATTTTAGCCTCAGACGTTAACTTCCGAGTGCGGTGGAATATACTGTTACGCGCTCGCTGTGTCGCATCCCGCGCGAGCGAGTGGAAGCGTAGGACAGCAGTTATAGGATAGCGGCGGCAGAAAGTCAAATGATTGTTTTTAATGAACAGGCAAGCGCTAGGTCAGTGACCGCACATCTGTTACAGAAAGTGAGCTCACACAATAGTTATTTTTGCGGCTGTATTGATTTCTGCGTTTATCTGAAGAATGCTCTTGATTACTGACCTAGTTCTCTCAGCGCGACTCGGGGTGCGTTGAACCTTCCAGATTGTCAGGGCGAACGATATAGAAGTGTGTCAGGCCTTCGAGCGGCAGTTTTTGTGGACTGAATGAGTGGCTGATTTCCGAGTGATAGAAGAACGAGCGGCAAGAGAAGTGACCAGCGGATGAGAAATCTGTGAGTATCAAACAGCGAAGAGTGCGGCTGGCAGGCTGGACTATTGGACTAGATGCGTGAGTGGATGACATTACCAAGAATGGCAAGAGATAGGATGAACATGTGTTAATTATGAGTATGAGTTAATTGATTATAATCAAAGATTATATTATATTATATACATTATATACATTATATATTGCGCTCGCTCGTAAATAAAAAGAGTAATTGTGATGACAGATTATTTAGTGCTGAAAATAATAGCTGTGTGAATAAATTAGAAATACGATTTATTTCTTTTACTAGCTTTGACCGCTGCTTCGCGCGCGTGTTTATAGGGATACATAATGAAGTTTTTGACACTAAGCCACTATTAGGTTCTCTTCCCACTGAGTTTCTGCGGCCTCACTATTGGGTTCTCTACCCACTGATTTACTGCGGCCCCACTATTTTGTTCTCTAGCCCCTGACCAGCTGCGGTACCACTATTGGGTTCTCTAGCCACTGGGCTACTGCGGCCCCACTGTTGTGTTCTCTACCCACTGAATTTCTGCGGCCTCACTATTGGGTTCTCTAGCCACTGGGATACAGCGGCCCCACTTGATATATTTATATTCTCTGAGACACTTCTGCCCCACTTTGAATCGCTCTAGCTACTGAGCCCTGCGGCCCCACTTGATTTATTTCTATCCACTAAGCCACTACTGCCCCACTTCGAATAGCTCTAGCCACTGGGCCACTACGGCTCTTGGGAAGGAATGGAAGACAGTCCACAGACAAAAAAGAAAGTAGAAATGACGGAACATTTATTTTAACAATGCTTTTTTATGCAGTAAAATTACAATAAAAATTTTCCTGAAGGAATGATATAGATTTACAATAATAATTTTCCTTAAGGAATGAGATATTGTCACGGGATAAAAAGTAGCTTATGTCACTCTCCGGTCCTCCAACTATATCTGTGAAAAAAATCACGTCGATCCGTTGCTCCGTTTTGACGTGAAAGGACAAACAAACATACTTTCGCATTTATATCGTAGTAAGGACTTTTATTAAGACCTCCATCCCTCGGGAACTTAGATACTCACCGCAGGCGTCCCTGTATTTATTGTTTTAGGCGTTGCAACAAACAGATTTTCTTTTTGGGACTGTACTGCCATGCGCATGGTGCTCTGTTATATGCCGAGGCCAATTAAATAGCTGTTTGTGCTTCACTTTACCGGCAAAATCTGTTGACGAGATCGTGGAATATAGTCTCAACAATGAATGGTAACTCCGTTACGTGATGGGCGGCCCTCTTTGGGCGTTGCTTTCTGATGCGTATATACAGTGCAGAAAATTGACGTTTCCCTGCGTTACGTCTCAGGTACAGTACACTCGTGAGTCAAAGATTAAAATATACTGACCTGATACATAATAAAAGTACATAAAGGGACTTGCACTGGTCTCTGCTAGTCTCTTGATCAATAAAATAATATGGCCACTGCCTACCGCTTTCGACACTGAACCAAAATATGTACTGAAAAAATTTTTTCCAACAGGCTTGATGCTAATCTTGTATACGTGCCTGCGAAGACATGAATACTAGTTCCACTTTGCTCACGTCACGTCTTCATTTTCCTCGCCAACTCAGAACTCGCCAGCTGTGACGACGAATGCCTGTTATTGGTCCGCTGTGTTGGAGGGCGTGTCCAGCTGCACGTGCACCTTTGACACTAGCCGTACATGCTATTTATGCGTGTTTATAAGTTCATCGTGTTCAGGGATGGATTTGATAGATGCCGAAAATAGTTTTTTTTAAAATACATATAACCAAAATAAAGAACTAAATCGAAGAGGTAAATCCATGTCTTTTAAATACTCGGTGATTATTAACAAATCGTTGCACTACGGCATATGGGCGTCGTTCGTGTTATAGGTTGTTTACGGTAAAATGAGCGTTTTTGAAATCCCTGCATAAGATATACGTGTAAGTACATTGTGTATCCTTCCGCCACATGTAAAATGAACAATGCCGTGGACCTGATATACTTATTTACACGTCAGTCAAGCGAAACTGTAGAATTATTAGAAACGTAGATATTTTACAAATTTTCTCATTATTACACTTATATGCATTAAAACAATAAAAAATAAATTACTGTAGTATCGTCAAATGTTTATCGAACAATCTTAATTCAACGTTCAGACATGGAACTACTTTCCTTCCAACGTTACCAACTTAAATGGCCCCATGCTGCTTAGTATGCCTGTTAAAATACACGCAGACAGCGGCAGTAACATTTTACAGGGGCCGACCTCCCGTGGCGCCGTCGGTGCACCCATAAACAGAACAACATGAAAACACTGCACGCTAGTTCAGAGGCTTGTGTGTTGAGGCGATGGATCGCTGGATGAGCGCCCCGATCTTGACTTTATTTTTCTCTTGCTTCTGCCCCTCTGGCGTGCGGAGTAGCTCAACTTCGTATCGTCCTATTACAGTTCGTATTCTGTTTAGGAATTTCCAGGTGCCCCAGTCGTCTTCGTTCGTTACGCCCTCGGGGCAGACATTCAGTAAGATTCTTCCAAGCGGAAGGGGCGAAGTGAATATGTAACTTCAGCAGTTTGATCTTAAGGGCCCCGCCTACCTGTAGTTGTTTCCCGCGTTTGAGGTCCAGAAGTGTGGGTGCAATAAGGACTACACTGCCTGGCGCATCAACCAAGCCGTCACCGCTACGCGCAAGGCTCTGAGCTGCCGCACAGTGTTCTCGACGTACTACGTGTGCCTATGAGACTTTAAGCGGTGTCCTTATCGTTTTCCTGGAGGAAAGTATGTAAAGGCTGTTCACGATAAAGCGAGCACTTTAGAAATGAACCTTAGAAAAAAGTCAGTGGCGCTGTATCCATATATTTTAATGGGCGCACTGAGTGACATTCGCCCAGTAATGTTGGTAACGGTGGATGGAAAGTAGTTCCGTATCTGAACGTAGATTAAAATGTGTTAGGTAACCATTTCTGATAACTTAATATTCATTCTTTCACGTTCTTTTTTTTTTTTATCCATCGACGTGTACAAATGTGCAGTTTCGTAAAGTATTTACTTTCTTAATAATTTCACAGTTTCATTTGACCGACGCATGAATAAAGTGCTTAGACCCATAGCAATGTTAATTCCACATAAGGGGGAGGAATACACAACGTGAGTACAAGTAGTTCTTAAGCAAGGCTTTCGAAAATGCTCATTTGACGGTGAACAACCTATAGCAAGGTTCAGTGTAGGGCTCTTGAGTGTTCTTGTATGTATCTGACAGATATATGTTGAAATACAGCGCTTTGAAAAGGCTGTTTTTGGCTATGTTGGAGTGCTATGAAATAGTGTTTCTAATGTGCTTGACATCTTGAAATTACTCAATAGCCTTCATCTGAGGTGTGTGTTTTTTTTTTCGTAGTTAGTGCATTTGGTGTGAACTTTGAATTTCGTGGAGAAGCTTGTATTTCAAACACCACTTTGAAATAAGTGCAAGGTAGGTGGACCTTTTAACAGAGATTTCACGTGCCTGGCTACCAAGGCAGCTTTATTTTTTTCGCTGTTGGTGACGTGACACAATTACAATTGGTAAACGTCATTCAGTTTCGTTCTCCATCCATGAGGGAATGCTTCTGGAAGCTATATCCGCGTAGTAGCAGTCGGCAAATTGTGACCATTACTTGTAACATCTAATCCGCTGTTAATGTGATAGGTGTGGGAATATGAAGACGTATTGGGAATCTAAAGTGATGGTCTCCAACCAGTTAAGTCTTTCATTCCAATCACGTTATTACGACGGCTAGTGCTCGGCAACTGCATGTTTCGAGTCATTTGAAACTGTCACCTGTATTTCTGAAAATGGGTGAATATCAGAGGAAGTATTGCATACGTATGTCCAATAAGAAGCCGTACTCGACGGAAGTGTAGATTTAGAATGAGCAAAATTTTCAGCACGTCTGACAGCGTTCTATATGAGTATATTATGAACATAGTGTTTCACTCTATTGGGAACAAGTCTTGCACTGGCTTCTACTCGATTTTCGCATTTGGAAAACGTGGCCGAAGTTTTTGTTGTTGTCGAGTGGGTTTTCTTGCATTCCATCGCCTGCTCGATCTTCACGTGACGGGTTTACTTCCCCACGATGGCCGATAAAAGACCTACTTATGAACCTTCTCAATTACCGAGTTCAGTTATTATATGAAACCAAAGTGGAACATACTTAACAATTAAGTTCTTGTTACCTTTTTGGATATCATATAAAATCACAGACGTAGGCACGCCTGTAACGTTTGCCTTCAATGTAATCTATGAACTAAAATGCTGCGTGATATTAAAAAACAATTGCGGTCGCAGCTCGTGATTTTTCCTACTCACTTAAAAATTCTGGAACCTTGTCGCAATCTTTACTTTTATGCAGTCTTGTGTTCGTGTTATCAGTATTTTTTTTTCACACTCGAGTATTTACGTAGTACAGTATGTAGAAATATTTTCCGTATCTTGCCTCAATCTGAAGTGTCGTAGCGATGGCCCGAGGCAGGCACAAGACCAGATGTGTCTCCGGCCTGACCTCCTTGCATCCATAAGGCAATGTAAAATACAGACATACAGGAAGCAATCATCGTGACAATCAATGTCATGGCCGCAGTTGCTTCCATGGCCAGGGACACATACAAAAGTGTACCTGCAGGTAATAACTTACCATGTACAGAAAACTGGCGTAGGCACCGTAAAAAAACCAGCTCGATAAAAAAAAAAATTACTGTTCGGTTATACATAGGGGAAAAATTTCGGGAGTTCAATGACCTGTAGACTAGACTCCTCAGCCCTCTGCATACTGGAGCCTCAGCTGTGAGTTCATTGGCTGTTGCCCCACACCTGGCAGTTATTGGATCCACAAGGTGTTTCCTTGGAAGTCTACTATTGGCTCAGAGGCGTGAAGGGCGGGTTTAATAAACTGTGATCCAATTGGGTGACTTCACTATATATGTGTTTGACGTCTATCTTGTCCCGAAATTAACTCGCGAAATTTTCCTATCCCTGGTTATACAATAATTTCTGAGTTCAAGTGTTGCAATCGGGGTTCATTTTATTTTTTTTTCTGCGGTATACTTGTGTACAGCAATTTGTCTCTGCAACCAGAGAATGAGATACTGGCGTGCCAAAGAAATGTAGAAAGTTCCACACATCAGACTATCCACAATGAAGACTGGTCGCTGATGCCTACCTTGCTGTGTATAATACCGGTCTTAAAAATATAATCCATTCACGGTTACTTCGAACTTTTCTGAAGCCCTGCTGAAGCACTACTTCCAGGATATCCCTCCGCCTCGTGCAAACTAAACTGAACTAAGCCTAGAATATTACACCAAAGGACAACGCACCGGATTCGTGCGCACTTACTTGTAATAATATTTTGCATGAGAACTGTGTCTTACTAGGCGCTAGCAATACACGTGTTTTGTCACAGTTTGTATTGATATTTCTTATAAATTAAATATTATAATATGCAAATAAAATATTGGTATTCATTCAGTTTATCGAAAAATGAGATATTGCTATGTTAACAGATGTATGAAATGCTTGGAATACACGGCATTTCCTGGAAACAACCAAACAGGTTTCATTCGAAAAGTGTGAAGAAACCGAGAATTGAGTATATCAATAATGTGCTATGTGTCCTCACGAGAGACACTGTCACTGGACGGTTTAGTTGTGAAGAGAGACTTGGGCGGCTCTTAACAGCGATGTCTTGAGAGCCGATGAGGATGATTGAAGCGAATATGAGCCGCGCCGGAATGAGGGGGCTGGGGAACGGGATATCCCCGAGCAAAACCCGCCGACCAACGGCATCGTCCGGCACGATTCCCACTTGTGAAAAACCCGGCGACCCGGCCGGGGATTGAGCCCGGTTCGCTTTTGGGGGAGGCGAGCAGGCTAACCGCTCAGCCACCGCGGCCTTCGACGGTTTAGTTATTGCTAACAGAAACTTACGTCAGTAAAGGACGTAGAACAGGTAGGTACCTACACAGAACCGAAATGGCGTGGCTCTTCCTTTGGTGCGGGCTTGCTCACTCACTGCACTCTGAATTCGAATCAGTGGAAAACCATCGATTCGCAGTGAAATTCTACAACTCGAATCAGTGAAAATGGTTCCACTTAGGATCGGTCGAAAACCACTGGTTTTTTTTTTCCTTCAGTGAAGCAATTTAACTTATTGAATAAGATACAGCCAGCTTGATAAAAGGGCAAATCGCGAACTCATATCAAGCATTAAAACTGGTGTAATTTCTAAATATCAAAACGTTCAAGTAACGTACCTCGTCTTAGGTATAAGCTATTCACGGTAAAGTGAGCACTTTTGAAACCTCTCTCATTTGGAATAATATAAGATAAATAGATTTTATTTTAGCCTTAGACGTTAACTTCCGAATGGTGTGGAATATACACACTGTGTTTATTACTTACATGAAAAAAAAAATTAAAAGGCGGTTGAAGGATAAAATATGGCTGAAAGGAAAAAGTAACTAGGGCCTCAAAAGTGCTCACTTTACCGTGAACAGCCTATACCACTTGGGCCTGTCTGCATGTAAATAATGTTTTAATTCGTCTTAAAAGCACGTTATCAAATTATTTACTTCATTATTTTTGTAGCTGTATTTCGTGGCATTGAACTTTTCCTTTTGAAATAAATATGCACTTGTGACAAAAGAAAACATATTAAAAATTGTTAGCAAAAAATCAGATAAAGCTTATGGGAAACGTGTCGTTAAAAATTCTTAAATTTTTGGAAACGGACTAATACGAACTATTACATATAATTTGACATTCCCGTGAAGGTGTGCGAATGCCTGTTAAATGGAAGTTTAAATTTTATTAGAATGTAGTGCTACAGAACACCGATGAATTACTGCTGACATGGTATAATAAACGTTATATACGTAACTTGAATTGAATACTAAAATGTTTCTAACATTATATTTTTGCGCACCATCTTTATTCTAGCGGTATAAACTGGTTGCCATTTATCCACAAATAAAACGTAAATTTAACATGCAATTTTTATCCACGTGTCTAGGCCACGTTGGTATAACACCAGATTGCTTAACGCTTCATGTTTGAAACGCATCCGTAAATAAGACTAAAAAATACTTGCTTGCGCATAGCAAATACACGCAACGTTAGAATTAAATGCTCAACGTTTTTATTAATGTTGACGAGTATCTTCTGCAGGAAAGAGGTTTCGTCAAAGAGTAACTGGTTACATGCTAATGAACTACAAAAAATTTTTCGGAGTAGGCCTTCGTCAGCAACTAATTTACACCTTAGTAGAAGTAAGTGAGAAGAGTAAGAACCCAGGGGTTGATCAAATTCAAACAGTTAATGGTAATGGAGTTCCTAAGATGATTAAATTATACACCCATTGGGAAAAGTGATTACGAGAGCCACAGAAGTTGGGGAGGTTATTTGTCTGATGGCAGAGCAGATCAAACGCTTAAGGGGGTGTGGGACATAAATTAACACAAAGTACGTAAATTGATGTTTACTGGTTTTTGAAAGCCAACATAGAAAAAAGTAAAAAATGGCAATCCTAGACAATAGGTTCTGCCAACTTAACGACCAAGTATTTTGCAGTATTTCTGTATCAATTTAGCATAATGTCTTGCGCCACGAAAACACACAAAAAATTGACGGCGTTAGAAATATCTCTGCAGAATGTCACTCAGATAAAATATTTTCTCTCGTAATTATTAAAAACTATTTTTAATGGCTTCCCTTTCTTTGTTTTCTCTATTGGCTTCCATTAAATTTGCAAAATACGATAAACCTCAGCGGCATTAATTTATGTCCTGTGCCCTCTTAAACCGTGAAACTGACGATGATATCTTACGCTTAGGCTATATCTTTCGCGCATTGAGGGAATTGCTTTGTAAACTACATGCACTGTACGCTGTTTCAGATCATAATACTGCGTTTTTGCCAGAGTGGGCAAACAAAGTTGGTATATTCTACGTAGAACAGAATTACAGTTACAGGTGACTCCGTGAAAACCTACAGGTAATCACACCGCATCGAATCCGATAAATATCCTGCAGATTACTTCGTAACTCAGCATTTATAACGATCAAAAGTGCACTTGACTATTACACATAACTCATTGATTGTATTGTATTGTAAAGGACTTTTTAACCCTTTGAGGACGGCACAAATTTACTGGCACTGAGGACAAGGTTGAAGTGAGCTGCCTATATTCTCCACTGCAGCAATATAAGGTGTGTTCGTCTGTGTGTTTCCAACCACCTTCATCATATTGGTTCTGACTACACCGGACACGCCTACTGCGCTCTGCAACGTTTATAATGGGCTGGCCGTCGGCCAATGAAGTCGCGCGTTGACTGTGTACCAATTACCGTCTCGCGACAGAGGTAACAAGTTTTACAATCCACCGCTTGCATTTCATAATTTTTTAAAAAGAAAAGTTTTAATTTTACAAATTGCAATGTTGGCTAATTGTAAATTTTTACTTAGATCCCGATAAACTCCAGCGAAACATAAAAAACTATAAAAGTGTGAGTTTCGTCTTGAAGAGCAAAGAAATTTACATATAAAGCTATCCCCGATTATACACGTGCATACTCCTCAAAGGGTTAATGTACACCTGTTTTATGCTTGAAAGCTTATCAGGGGACGGCTTACAGACTAACTTATAACCTAACTAAAATTAACACCATGCCTTACCCGGGATTCGAACCCAGAGCCACCCGCACCCCAGCTGGTGGAGCACCAACCGACTGCGCCACGGGAGGTCGGCCATAACTAGGGATAGGAACATTTCGCGAGTTCATTTCAGAACAAGGTAGACGTCAAACAAGTGTACACCGAAGTCGACTCTTTGCAATAGTATCGCAGTTTATTAGACACTCCCTGGACCACTCTGAGCCAATAGTTAACTGGAAAGGAAACGCGTAGCGAATTCCATACTGCCGAGTGTGGATTAACGCTGGTTGCCCTCTGAAGCAGCAGCCAATGAACAAACAGCTGAGGTTCGAGTATACTCAGGATTGTGGAGTTTAGCCTACAGGTCACTGAAATCGCGAAATTTTCCTATCCCTAGCCATAACTCATTGAGCTTCACTGGCTCCACCAATCGAGAGATAGGCGATGCAAAATAAATATACAGTGATCTAAATCATTGAGTGTATAAACATGTTTCATCCAGGAAGAAATCATGATCACTAAATGTATGTGTCTTATACATTCATCCTGCAAACACATTGATTTGTAACATTGGATAGTATCCGTCGAACCCAGGCATGGCTGATGTCCAAGCTAACCTGGAAGGCCTAGATTATGTGCAAAAGGTAGGTCTACAAATGTGTGCACAGCATAAGTAGAAATAGGAAAATTTTGCGAGTTTAATGTCCTGTATGCTAGACTCCACAAGCCTTTGTATAGCTGAACCTCAGATATTTGTTCATTGGCTGTTGCCCCAGTGTTAACCCACATTTGACAGTACGGAATTCGCTTCTTGTTCACTTGAAAGTCAGCTATTGGCGCGGAGTCGTCCAGCGTGTTTCTATTAAACTATGCTCCAATTGCAAAGGGGACTTCTTTGTACACACGTTTGGAATCTATCTTGTCCTGAAATGAATTCGCGAATTTTTCCCATCCCTAAGCTAGAGACATGCAGATTTCGCGTTATTATTTGGCATCTGGCTGAACTGCACTGTAACGTATAAACAGGAGCCGGCGTCGTTTTTCCATTGGCTGTTGCATAGATGTGAAGCCACGTCCTTTCTAACAGAACTGCACGCGATTGGGGCACACGATTGTGAGGTGTTCATTTATTGGCGCAGAGTTACCCAGCGCGTGCCAGATGAAGTATGGTCCAATGACAAACGTATTGCAAAGATGAACATGTTTAAAGTTTAACGTGTACTCAAATAATAACACGAATTTTGCAGGTCTCTACCCTAAGCATAAGGTTTCGGCTGCGATTTGATCAGACTCCCGGACCAAATAGAGTTAACTAACTCAGAATTTGCTTTCTGTCGTAGACACCCTGGAAGAGTTCACTGTTCCGTGAACAGCATTTAACTACGATTCACAATTTTCTTTCTCGGCGTAAAAATAACCGTAATTTATAGACACCTGAAGAATTCGTGATTAACGTTTCGGGACAAGCTAGAATTCAAAACCTCGAACGTCTGTGTTGCTTATGTTATTGGTTCAGCCGTTAGTTTACACCTCCTGGCAAAACTCTGAGCCAATAATAAACATACGATAAAATTCAGATCCAATCAGTGTCTTGCGCTACTAGTAGATGTCTATTGCAGATATTGGCGCAACTCAATAATTTAATTTAAATTCAACCAATTTCAAGCTAAATTCAAACAAATATCTAATTCCCCGTCAAATTTTTCAAAGCGCAACTCAAAATCAATCATATTTGGGGTCAAAATCAAAATCATTTTTCAACATGTGTTCACTCTTTGTGTGTGGTTTTTTTAAGACTAATTTTCGAGCTAAATCATCATATTTCTGATGAAATTCCAAGAATTTTCATACTTTTCTTGTGATATTATTCAAATTTTAAGTAAATATTTACCCGTTTTTATCTAAATTTAGCATCATTTACCCTGAAAATGGACCACTGATCAAAGAGCGAACAAAGTCTGTTTTTAAAAAAAGTGCGCTTGATTGAGAACACAGATTAGGGTCAAACTGTCTTGATTTAGGGTCAAATTATTTTGATTTTGGGGGTGAAATTGAAGAGATGTATCATGTTTTCAGAAGAGATTGAAAAATTATTGCTTGAATGTGAGAAATTTGCGTGAATTTTAATTAAATTATTGAGTTGCGCCAATATGTGCTATAGTCTTCTACTGCTACTACAACAAGCAACCAATGAATACTGATATTTGCATGAATTTACATACGACAATGGAGTATAATCTACATACAGGTCATTGAAGTCGAGAATTTTTCCGGTCTCTAGTAATTTATTTACCACGAGCTCAGAACGTTCTGGCCGACTTGCAGGCTGGGTACTTTGCAGCCCTACCACGCTACTCGTCTGTCGGAGGTGAGACTTGTAGCATCGCCGCTTGTTCTTTCTCCTCCGCCCCCACCCCCCTCATCTTTCGGGATGAAGCATTATCGCCGGATGATATTTGCGGAGCGGGTGCAACCATGTTTGTAGTCGCATCACTTTGCTCGTCCACTTCTGTTGACTTTCACGACATTCTCCCCCCCCCCCCCCCCCCCTCCTAAAGTTCTTTCTAACCCGGGGACTCTTTTGCCTCCCACACCCTTCACCCCGTACCAATTTATTTTTCACCCCTCTCCACCGTATGCCACTTCCTCCTAATGCATCATGCTGCAAGGGGATATTTTTACCCACGCATTTATTCTCGAGGAGTCAGTGGGGAATGGGTGGGAATAGGGCGAGTGACGTCATAAGCGAAGGCATAGTTTTATCCATGCTTAGGTGCCGATTAAGCATTGCGACGCTGTGTTAAGGTCTATTGGACGTCTTCAGCACAAGTGCGCATACCGTTATATATTGTTCACGGTAAAGTGAGGACTTTTCATGCCCTAGTTACTTTTTACTTTCAGCCATGTTTTATCCTCCAACCATCTTTTAAAATAAGTACAGCCATGGTAATAAACACATTGTGTACGTTCCACTGTACTCGGAAATTTACGTCTAAGGCTAAAATTAAATAAATTTATTGACTGTTATTCCAATGAGAGGGCTTTCAAAAGTGCTCACTTTACTTGAGCATAGCCTATAAAAACCCACCGCTTTAGTAATTTCCGAAAATTGTGACGTAAAAAATTGTGAACTCTACCTTTGCAAGAGATATCTTATGGCTATTGAATAATTTCTTATTTTCCGTGTAACGGGTTGTTACCGACTCCAAAAATTACTTTTTTTTTTTTTTTTTGTAATCGTTAGCTAACGTCAAAATAACTTCACTACCACAACTTATCGTTCAGTAAAATTCATATAAATAAAATATTGTCATTTTTTTATTATATTTTACGCTTTTGATATTCCGCCTAACTTCCAGAACATTACGAAACCTTTATGAATTTTTATATTAATACATGACTTTTTTTTCTACGTACCTGGTAGGCCTAACTACAGGTTCGTATGCGATATTAATACTTTTTTGTCTGTGATATTCTGATACGCATTACAAAATTACTTTTGCTGTAGCTTGCAGCGTATAATTATTTTAAATTCGGATGCCGCATGTGTATAAAAAGTATTGCGAAGGGTCACAAAATAATGCAGTTGGTATTTGCTTTTGATGACATTACTTGTAAGTAGGCGTACTCTTTAATTGCATAAAATTTCCTTATTATGATCAATTTTAAAAACTGAAAACATTTCATAGCGAGATTGTAGAGATGCTTTGAAATAACTCATGATGTCTTATGTAATTGCGAATTATCTCATCTCGGTAAGAGAGAGTTACTTTTTATTATTGGTACTTCCCAAAAGCATTAAAAATGTGATTTCGGCAAACCATTTTGCAAAACAAATATGTGGTCTAAAATTTTTCATTCAAAGAAATGGATTATTTAGTGATGCATATAAGTTAGAAGGTGTTTCGTACAAAAATGTAAAACAATAAAAGTTTTGGTGACCAACACATTTAACGGTTGTAGATAACTAAATACTGAGGTAGTGGGGGTAGGTTATCAGCCAGCGTTTCTGAACACGTTCTCTGCGTTATATTTGTGGATAATGACCAGGCTTTGTATATCATTTTGATCACAAAAAACTTGAGGTAAGTTTCGTGTCAATTCTGTTGTAGTGTGAAAGCTGTTATATTTTTTACGTGGTAGAGGGCATCCCTAAGTTTCAATGAAAGTTTCTCTTCGTTTTGCGAGTTCAATGACCTGTAGACTGGACTCCTCAGTCCTCTGCATACTGGAGCCTCAGCTGTGTGTTCATTGGCTGTTGCCCCACACCTGGCAGTTATGGGATCCGCAAGGTGTTTCCTTGGAAGTCTGCTATTGGCACAGAGGTGTGCAGGGCGGGTTTAATAAACTGTGATCCAATTGCAAAGGTGACTTCACTATATATGTGTTCGACGTCTATCTTGTCCCGAAACTAACTCGCGAGTTTTTCCTCATTGTGCATGTGGACAGTCGTATGAAGATGTCAGGACGAATTCACGCATGATTTCATAAACCACCTCCGAAAGGAAAGGATCGCTCCCAAATTTTGGCAAGTGGGAATCGCGCCGGACGATAGCCGCTGGTCGGCGGATGTTCTCAGGAATCTCCCGTTTCCCCGCCTTTGCATTCCGACGCTACTACACACTCACCTCACCTCACCCTCATCGGCTCTCAAGACCTCGATGTCAAGAGCCGCCCAACTATATCAACCGTGCACTCCAAACGGGAGACACAGTCGTCAGCTTGTGAACAAAATCAGGGAAACAAGTAGTGTGTGAGATGAGACTATAGGCTGTTCACGATAAAGTGAGAACTTTAGAAATGAATCTTAGGATAAAGTCACTGCCCCTGCATGCATATATTTTAATGGACCTACTGAGTGACAATCGTCCAGTAAAGTTTGTAATGATGGATGTGAAGTTGTTCCATATTGTACTGCCAAATAAAAAGTGATAGGTAACAATTTGTGATAATTCAAAATTATTCCTTTCGCTTTCTGTTATTTTAATGCATCAAAATGTAAACATGAGCAGATTGGTAAAATATTTACTACTTTTAATAATTTCCTAATTTCACTTGACAGAAGCATGAATAAAGTGGTGAGGCCCGTGGCAATGCTAATTTTACATAAGGCGGAGGAATACACAACATGTATTCAAGTAGATCTTAAGCAGGGCTTTGAAAAATGCTCATTTTAACGTTAACAGCCTATACGCATGACAACAATCACTGCACAGCAGGTACAAGTTGCCAGTGATACGAGCCCAAGGGCGGGCAGTAACTCGGCTCTTCAGCAGGCGTCTCAAATACCCTCGCATCACAGCCCGGAAGTTTTTAAGTTTCACCTCTAGAAAACTGTTTATACCACATCGGACAGCTGGATAAACTTTGCTGAGGACTATCTCACCAGTCGTCAGTTACGTCACTATCTCCTGCAGGCTGAGAACGATCACGATTTAATGGGAAGCATTTTATTCAGTTACGAACAGTGTTCCAAAGGTACATGTGTTTGAATATTAACATGTTCCTGATTAATAACGCGAATTTGGGGGTTTCTAGTCATGTATTACAATCGTTTTGTATACTTTTGTTGACATAAAATAATCTTATTGTCATTAAATTGAAATTTTACTTGTAATTAACTTATAGATTATACTGTTTCCTTTATAATCAATATGAATAAGAGTATAGAGAAAAGAGGTGTGTCGGTAACGCCTATAGATAGAGACCTGGAGAATTCGCGATTTCATTTCAGGATAAGCTAGGATTCAAAACATCGAACGTTTGTATTGCTTATGTTATTAGTTCAACCGTTAGTTTACACCTCCTGGACAACTACACACAATAAAATGCACACCCTAATCAGTGTCTTCCGCTAATACAACAAGCAACCTATGAACAGTGATACTTGCATGATTTTAGATACAACAATGGAGTATAGCCTACAAGTAATTGAACTCGCGAATTTTACACGTCTCTACCTATAGGCTGTTCACGGTAAAATGAGCACTTTTGAAAGCCCTGCTTAAGACCTACTTATATGAACGTCATGTAGTCTTTCGTTTTATGTAAAATTAACATTGACATGAGCCTCATCACTTTATTCACGCTGTAGCGGCCAGAGCTGGGCAGCACACCTTATTAATTAAACAACGAAGATTGACCCAGTCTGCCGATGCGTATATAAGGAAGTCGCGACACCCCCCCCCCCCCATCCCCCAGACGCGCCCAGACTAGTTGTCGGAGCCGACGACGCCGAGGTTCAGCGAGGCTGAAGACGAAGGCATCACTCTCTTCCAGGGCTTGAGGAGCTCATAGCCAACTACATCTAAGACTTCTATGGTGAGCATAATCCGGCTTGGCAGTAGGGCGTAAGGCTATCTCACGAGACCCCGCCATTCAGGATCTAAAACGTCGCTGCATAAGTATTGTTAACTTCATTTACTTCAAGAGTAAAGATCACGCCTAAGGTTTAGAATATTTTATAATTGGTTTGTATCGTCTTAATCCTGTAGCAATTTGTGTTAGTAAATGTGTCTTGTATTTAGAGAATTCCCGGGTTGCCTGTTTTCATTCACCATCACCATCATTCACCCCTGAGTGTTTTCCCTTCTAGCTATATTAACTTAGATATCCTTGAAACCCTTAATTACAGAGTTGTAGTAGCTGAGAACCTAGGAGCGAGTGGACTGGCTGAAGGGAGACGCTACAATGCGTTGAAAAAGTGAGACTAAAAATTATTATAATAGTATTTTACAAATCTGCGTATTTACATTCCGATGTATTTAAAAAAAAAAAACAGAAAGCGAAATAAATAATTTAGGTGATCACAAATGGTTGCCTAGCACTTTTTATTCGACGTTAAGATATGGGACTACTTCCCATCCATCGTTACCAACATTACTGGAGCTTGTCACTTAGTGTGCCCATTAAAATTAATGCAGATAGGATCACTGACTTTTTTTTAGGTCGATTTCAAAAGTGTTCACTTTATCGTGAACATCCTTTGGTAAGAAATATTTCTCATTCAAAATGTTATTAAACTAAAAGCGCATAAATACGGGTGAACAGTGCTTTTGGTGTAATTTTTCAGTCTTAGTTAAGCTTTGTTTGCACAAGGCGGAGAAATAGGTTGTGAGCAGAACTTTGGCAGGGCTTCAGGAAAAAATGTAAATAACCGTGGAATGGACTATACACCAAAAACCTGGAGAGGTTTTAGTCGGCGCGTTAACAGCCGGGTCTGGAGCGCCGGTGAGAGTCACATCAGTTGGAGATGGAGCTGTGGCGGAATGCATAAGCGGGGGAAATGGGAGTACACGGAGAAAACCCCACCGGCCAATGGCAACGTCCACCACGTTTCCCACAGAGGAGAATCCGGGTGGCATCCCACCGGGAATCGAACGAACCCGGTACGCCTAGGCGGGAGGCAAGTAGTCTGACCACTACACCACCGCGGCCCCAAGGCGATTAATCGTGGCTTCCACGCTGCCCCGACCTCCTACACAATAAGTGTGAGTGTGTGTGTGGGGGGGGGGGGGGTGGCGACAGAGCCGAAACTGTAAAGGCTGTTCACGGTAAAGTGAGCACTTTTGAAGCCCTAGTTACTTTTTCCTTTCAGTAATTTCGTATCCTTTAACCATAATTTTTTAATAATATTGCCATGTTAATAATAAACACAGTGTGTATATTCCACCGAACTCAGAAATTAACGCCTAAGGCTGAAATAAAATAAATTTATGAACTATTATTCCAAATGAGAGAGCTTTCAAAAGTGCTCACTTTACCGTGAACAGCCTACATGGTCTCGTTATTATAATCCCAGACAACAGTAATGATTAACGTGTAGTGTAAGCGCCACGAGTGCGCGCGGCTCGCCTCTCTCATCGCTTTTGCTTGGGCCTGCTGGTACGGCCCGGCTGGCATGTCGCTGATATTACTGACGGCCCGGCTGTGTACAAGCTGTTGCAATAACATTCGGCGCGCATCGGCGTTCTGCAACACGCACACGTACGCGGACAACGTACGGATACACGCAAGAAAGCCGGATACATCCCAATTCTTCCGTGTCCGTGAATCCGTGTAGCCAATAGGAATCGAGTGTTTGGTTTGTTGATAGTCGTTTTCGTGGCCATTGTGTTATACACGGCAACAAATGCTTCGATTTGTCGTGGCGACTATAATTTTTGTTTTAATAAATAAGTGAACTTAGTTCGGCTCTAGTATTTACACATTTTTAAACATTGTAAAAGTATACAAGATGAAATGTGTATACTATGAAACCTGTATCAGGAATTTGCAACAGCTGAGTATTTTTGGTTTCGTAATCTGCAAGACTGTACTGTTATTCGTATTTTAGAATGGTTAAAATACATCCCGAATCGCTTTTCCGAATCCCGTTTCCGAGTCCGTTTTATTACGTATCCATGCACTGTAGATCGGGCCTTATACGGAGACTAATATTTCTGTAATCCATTCACGGTTACTTCAGTCTTTTATGAAGCCCTTCTAATGTTCTACTACTTCCAGTATATTCCTCCGCCTTGTGCAAACTAAGCTTAGTAAGTCTGGGGAATTACACCAGAGGGACAACGCACCACATCCGTGTGCACTCAGTTGTAATGATATTTTGTACAAGAACTGTCTCTCACTAGACGTTACCAACTTACCTATTTTTCCCTGTTTTTATTCAAATTATTTATCAATGAAGCGTTATAATTTGTAGATAAGATATTAATAGCATTTCAATTTAACAGGAAAAAAAGTAACTTTTATGACCGCAAGCACAAAACGCTTGTGGTACAGGGTGTATTTAGGAAATAACTAAACAAATCATACATGGGGGGGGGGGGGGGGGGGGATTTTTCAAAGGTTTGATTCAAAAAGGCTGAATAAACTGTGAATGGACTGTAGCAAGGCAGCGGTGTACCAGTCGCGTGTGGTGAACTGGCGTGTGGTGAACTGTTGCAGTGTAAAGCCTAGTACACACGGGCATCTTTCTTGTACAAGAAAGTAAAAATAAAGGTGAACAAGAAATTGAACACAAAGTGCCTACTAGCTAGTATGCACGGAATTGTGTGACCCATGCACGTGACACTAGCTGGTGAGCAAGAAAGTGGATGGTTGATGTCAACTATGTATGATTTGTAAGCAGTTTTTGGGGTTGTGAGGGGTAATTTGTGCATTATCATTAGCATCTGCCACAAAAAAGAATAAAAGATGTAGTCCAATCAGACATATTTCAAGCATATATATATATATATATATATATATATATATATATATATATATATATATATATATATATAGTACAATTGTAAAATCACTCACAGAAAAAAAGACGAACCTCTGTAGTTTTCAAAATTCATACATAGAATTATTTACGATAGTGGGACTATTAAACATTTTATCGTATTAAAAACATAAACATAGCTGCTCATTGCCAGCATCAACAAAATTAATGGTTTGTTTACATTCGACTTGTAGTACAAGAAATATGGTGAAAAATAGGTCCGTCCCTATATAGCACGAACTAATATACAAGCTCTTGTGTGCTAGTATAGGCTGTTCACGATAAAGTGAGCACTTTTTAAGGCCCTTCCAATAGGCATTAACCGCTAATAAATATATATTATTGCAGTCTCAGGCATTAAATGTTGATGGCGGTGAAATGTGTACACTGTGTTATTGGCCACATTGCAATGTTTACATTAAAAAGCATTAGGAAGATGGAAACTGGATAAAAGGAAAAATTTATAAGGGGCTTCAATAGTGCTCACTTTACCATGAACAGCCTATAACTAGCATACTCGGCGGTCGTTCACACGATGCAAGTCGGGACATGTAAGAACGTGCTCACTTTCTTGCACAAGAAAGTTGCCCGTGTGTACTGGGCTTAAGCTGGCGTTAGCTCTGTGCTGTACCCTGTTGCTTATTAGTTTACAGTTTCACCAATAAAACGTAGTTCGGCAGCGGGCGCCACTTGACGCCTGTAATGGGTCGCTTGCCTGCTCGCCTGCGAGTGGTCGGAATGCATTCAGTTTCCCCAGGCAGCAAGGTGATAACTTGTTCCTGCTGCGTTCACCGATAATGCACGGTACAGTAGTGAGCAAGCACCAGCCACTGTGGTGTACTGGGTATCGCGCTGTTCGGACGAGGCAAATTTACCCATGCCGCATCCATTCTCAGCAGACAGCTGAACACAACCTTTCCAGACAGATTGTAAGTAAGGTCGTTACCACGATTGTGAATGTCCCCTTCACTAGACCTAACCCTTTCTCACTTATTAGCATGGTTATTCATCATTCCGAGGTTTACGCAAGCAAGGTGAATTACCTTATTTACGTAATCACATTAGAGCGGCAATCAAAATTACATTTGAGATTTTACGTTCTGCCGTTCGCTCCACAACTTACGATGGAGTTTGTTTTGACGTTTGCAGCTAGTCTTCCTACAATGAAACTCACTGGTAGGGACTTCAGGGGCTAAGGATATTATTTATAATAACTACTGGTTAATTGTGTAATTATTGTGCAACGAATTAAAAATAAATATCGATCACGTAAAGACGTCACAGACTTTACGTCGAAAATTTTTATCTTTATCATTTACGCAGTCACTTTCCAGTCAGGCATAGAAGTTTTTAGTCTAAGGGAAAAAAAAGTTTCACATGATGATTAAAACATCGAGCAAGAAATTGTTTATTAATTTTTCGATGTTAATTACTCCGGATTTTTTTTTTCAATTATATTTTCTGCAATAACGCTTATTTACGTGGAAGCTCGTGATTTAAGGTATTATTTCAAGTAAATGAAACATCTTTAGGGAACATTAGATACCTCAGTTAGTTTGTACTATTTGAACTTATTTTTTCCCCATTGAAAATTTTTCTACATACGTTTGTGGGTGTGTTTATCATCGCCGAACATCACATAATTATATATAGTAGTTGAAATATTAAGCGTTTAGTACCAGCTAAAGCTTTGCAAACACGATATCACTTTGAACATCTTGCACCAGGGCAGATTCATTTTCATACATAATGTAGAGAACAGTTGTGTGTGGTGAACTGTTGCAAGGTAAGCTGGTGCTTGCTCAATTATGTAGGTTACGTTCTTGGGGCATGCAGTAGAAACCAATAACCGCTGTTCAGCAGAATGTATTCCGACCACTCACAAGCGAGCAGCAAGGAGCCCATTACACACGTCCTGTGCGTCAACTGGCGAACTACGTTTTAGTGGTGGAAGTGTAGACTAGCAAACAACATGTTACAGCACAGAGCTAACGCCAGCTTACACTGCAACAGTTCACCACACGCCACTGCCCCGAGCTATATGATAGAAAACAAAACCAGTTCCTTTATATTAGTCTTCCTTTCTACCGGGTGTGTTTAAATTCCCATTACACATTGTAAGGGCTTGTAGTGGGGACCAAGACGGATACGTTTTGCGTAGGAACTTATAGTCCATTTAATTTAAGTGGTCACAAATTTGACAGACATTGTGACCAACCTACACACTATGTAAACAGTAAATGTTCTCACTCCTACAGTATTGTATCAGCTGATGAACTGCTGCGGTATCCGTGTTGTTAGGTTGGCTATTTTGATGATGTCTTTGGAAGAAAATAGTACTCGGAACTAAAAGTTGTAATTTAAAATTATAATTATACTTACAATATTTATGATTTAAATTATGTTTCTAAAGCAATATTAAATTTTCTTGGCTATTAGTAACGACTTTAAAAACATGTTCAGCATTTATGACAGAGTATGTCTGCAAATACGAACAGTAAACGTTTCCAGCCAAAGGCTAGCCATGTTTATGTTTCCAGCCCGGTGAAGGAAGTTGTGCGAGCGCGTTTTTTCTCATCGTGTTTATTATACGAATACCTTATTGGTGTTGTCGGAATATTTAATCGGTAGTTGATTATTTTATATTTGCTTTCTCCAAACATAGTTGGTTGTAGGTACCGTTGTAGCGCGGTTTGTTAAGTGAAATGTAATATTAATCGGCACGTCGTTAAACTGCTCGTTCCGCCATTTTCCTAACCGCCATTCACAATGAAGTGACACAAATATAATTCCCGTATATAAGTTTAAGTTGGTCTGTATTAGGAAACGTGCGCAGTGTTGATTTTACTGAATGATTTTGCAAATAAATTATTTAATGCTAGTGACTAACAAACGTGATTTTAGTGACGTAAACTCGCAAGGATTGCCATAGAAAAACAGTGTTCAAGAGGTTACAACAGCAAGTTTGCGTGTTTTGTAAATGTATTTGTAAACCGTTAATATAATTATTGACATGCACGTGGCATGAAAAATGCCGCACTTCCCACACTTTTGTAGTGAGTGAACAATATTTGTTTGTTTACACTATAAATACGAGTGTAAGGTTAACCTTAGGTTAAAGCGTGTGCTTGTATATATTGCTGCTTCTGTACGAATACGAACAGCGACGTATGTATTGCGTTTTTGTTTTCATTAAAGTTATAATTTTCGAAGTTAAATAATTTAAATGTTATTTCCATACCAGCAAATTTTTCCACTGCTCCATAAAAACAATATGCAACTCAAAATGCCACACACTTATGCCGAAATCACATAGCCCCGACCAACACAGCACGAAACGACTAAAAACGCAACCACGACACATTTCAGTTTGACTACTTGAATTTACAGCACGACCGACACCACGCTCTCGGCATTTAACCTAACTATTTAGAAGGCGCTGATAGGTTACGTTAGTTTCAAAGGTGGTGAACAAGAGGGAAATTTGTAATATATAATGGTGTATTATTATTTTTAAGAGTTAGGTACAGTAATTTTCAATTTAATTTTCCTTTAAGCTGCGTATTTACCATTGTAGGGAAAGCTTGCTATACAATTTCATTTTGCAATGTTGTACATTCTTGTGTCGTGCCGCACGACACAATGAAGAATAGATATCATTTCTAATCCAAAATTGCTTGTCGGACGACATGATTGGTCGGACTTACGACAATCTATGTAGATTGGCTGTTGGCCGCCATGAGGTGCACGTTGGGGCTACGTGATTCCGGCATCGTAAGAACATCAAAATAATCCCGTCTCATGAAAGACGATAAACTAAAGCCCCCCTCCCCCTATTCCGCTCTGCTCACTTTTTCCTTTTTCCCTCGAAATAAAATAAAGATGATACCCTAATTGGGCCCACATTTCATTACCATGAACATTTCTCTGCGTTATCATTGATTGAAACTATAACACTCTGGTTCTGGAGGGTTTCAAAATGCAAAGCTTACTGGCCATACAAACTTGTAAGTTGTATCACTTGCATTTTTTTTAGAACGTATATAAAATTTGTCAAGCTTGTTATGCAGGGATACTTGTTAGCAAATACATGTAAAGGTTTTTCCTGTTTTTAAAGGCTGTATTTGAAAGTAACATAATGGCATGTAGGTTTCAACGTTGTAGTCGTTCATAAACGTTTTGAGCATTTTTGTTTTGCAAATTGAAAGCGCCCATATGTTTTTAACATACATTGTTAAGAATATTGTAAGAATAACGGAAGAATAATTCACATAAACAGGATTTATATTGGAAAGACAACTTTTTTATATCAAGTAAATTACAGCATGCTTATTAAACAAAATTCTTTCAATGTAAGCACCCAACGAAGGTGCTCCAACATAAAGAAGTGCCTCATGCATCAGCAGGAACTGCAACATTTCAAAATTTATCGCTAATGAAAATTAACTTTATGATGTCTTCAATCTTGGGTAGGTGGAGCATCTTTTTAGAGTGTAAGTAACATGTTTGTTTGATATAGTGTTGCTGTAGGTCACATCTGCTTCTCTAGAGCGCTTTGTAACATCTATGAACTGAAAAACAGTTTTTCATTAGGTACCCGAGAACGAGCCTAGGGCTGTATTCACAATTTTGAGGAGGGAGATCGTGTGACTGAACTTCAGAGTAAATATCAACACTGAGTCAGAAATAAGTTTCTATTCGCAGCATGACAATCTGAACACGTAGGTATTTGAGAAAAGTTAATAAAGTATTTTGTATGTAGATCTGCAATACTTAACATTTGAGTTACTAAATGAGAGTTATTAAAATGACTGAAATTAAGTAACATTTGCTTAAATATTATTTTGTCTACCTACATACTTTAACATCCTGAGAATTATAACCACCATAAAAGTATCAGGCTGTACAGAGTTTGTTGTCATATACCACGAAGCTGAATTATGAACTTTTAATGCAATAGTAGGCATTGTCTGTATGTAATAATGTATACTGTCTGTCTTTTAAAAAAAGGTGCGGGGGAGGGGGGCGGTATTTCGGTATTTGTGCATTCCTGGGGGGGGGGGGGGTGTCCTTGATATTTGGTGTTTGTGAATAAATTTTTATGTTTACAAGAACTTACTTCAGGTAAGTGTGACAAGATTAGCTGCTATTAATATATTTAGAGTGTATTCAAAAACAATCTTTTATTCATTTGACATTTGACAGTCAAAATACAAATTCATTTTCGTGCATCCTGGTTACAAATTTCTTACAAGGTAAAAAAGTTATCAATGTATAGACTTATTACATGGGCCATTAGTAATTTACATAAAATATTTATAAACTAAAAAAAAAGGGATTGTTGCCAACCTGCAACTGTTTGAACAGCCCTTCACAGCTTCTAAAAGTCATTTGGGAGGAGGTACATGCAGTTTGTTTACAAAAACAGGCAGTCACATGTTTGTTTACAAATACTGGCAGTCACATGGTGTTTGTTTGCAAACAGTCACCTTCAACGACAGTTCAGCTGTGGCGGAAGGATACATAGCCACCCAGATGCCATTGGCACTACTTTCCTAGAACCGTCAAATTTGAGACCACTTATATGAAATGGACTATATGTGCGGGAACGGTACATTTTCCGCAAATAAGTACATTTTCCGCAAATAAATTCCTATGCAAAACGTAACCGTCTTAGTCCCAACTACAAGCCCTTACAATGTGCAATGGGAATTTAGACACATTCTGTATAATAACCTTGCCACCATCATATGGTATTTGAAACTTTGTAAATAACTGACAGTATAGTCTTAGGGCAATGTTGTGTATTTAGAGCAATTATAAATAATGAAACTCTTGTTGAAAGCATCTACTTTAGCCACTAGGGGAAATTAGCATCTCTGGTTTTCATATTATTTTATAGTAAATATGTATTTTGCACAGGAAATATCATCACTTAATAGAGAACAAATCCAGCTGTAAGAAAAATCCGGAATTAGAAAGTCATCAAAATATGTTCTTTTTCCAATTTCGCTATGAGGAGTGACGTCTAATGTATAAGATACTGTGGATACAAACCTTTAGCATGATTATAAATGTTAATGTGAATAATTATATTCGCTAGGGACCCTTAACAATTACTCACCAATAGATGTATGTCACATTACATGATTAACTAATTTTGATGCAGCTAAGCGTGTACGTCTTATGCAAAGTATTTCCATTGTACATGTTTACTTTAGAGTGAGCTAGTTTATCGAATTATAAACAAACTATATGTTATGTTTGTATATAATTAATACTTAAATGCGTAATGTTCCGGTAAACTTGTTTTTTTACTTACGTTGATAGGAACTTTCATCTAAGAGGCATCTATACAAAATGTCCTTTATTTTTACGAATACAACATAGTTATCAAGATTACATTTTCATTTCTAAGATCACTATTTTCTAGTATTTTGTTCGAATACAAACGGAAAAAATATAAAAATGTACCTTTGAATATTTATTAATATTTGCAGGTGTGTATAAAGTAGCCTGTAATGTAACTTTTCGGAAATTGAAATAGATTAGTCAATTTAAAAATTAATTATGCGATAAATTAAAATGAGTGTTTATTCCGCCTATTATCTCTCAAATCAAAGGCGTGGTTTTGGTAGTTATGCTGTACAGTAATATCAGTTGGGGAATTAGTTGAGAAGCATCTCACATGGTTTTACCAACAAATATAGAAGGTGTTTCGGCAACTTTGTTTGTCCTGACTCGTTCAGGAATGATTTTATCCCTCAGATAATTGTGTGGTAAAATATCACATCGCGAAACTTTTTTTTTTTTTTTCAATGTACCTTTCGTTTCGCTTTTTAGCGTTTTTTAAAATGTTATATTATTTGTTTTGTAATGTACCTATCGTACTACTGGCATCATTATTCACTGCTGTGTTTACATATGGGTACGGTTCGACGAACTGAAGTAAAATATATGGAACAAGCCCCCCCCCCCCCCACATCCACCCCTCCAACCATTTACTCACTCTTTCTAATCGCCGCAGGAACTGCCAAGGTTGTATATACAGTTGGGGCGAAACATGTACAAGCGAGCAACAAGCAAACTAAAGATCTTTCTAGCTACACGTTGGCAGTGATCGTAGTTCACACAAACAACGAAACCACACATGACAATATGTTACATACTAGCGGTAGAGAGGAGATGGCGTGAGTAAGAGAAAAGAGAAAAATGTCTTACAGCATTATTATTGGCTTTTATTTGGCAGGAATACGTGTATGTTGTTAAACACACTACCCTTTTTCAACTATCGATCCCTCGCACCGTTCCCTCAGTCTGGTATCGCAGGACATGTCACAAGGAAGTCGACTATAGCGTTTAATCGCGAGGTCTTCACTGTAAGCGCCACAAGTGCATATGGCTCGCCTCCCTAGATGCCTTAAGGCCCTTACACAATTGAAAACTTTTAACATTTGACTTTACGTTTGCTTTCTGACATGTTGTTTCTTATGGAGTTTGACACAATGGAACTGTCAAAAGTAAAGTCAAGCATTCTTGACTTTACGATTTCGAAAAGTTGAAATTTAAAGTCAAAGTCAGGCAGCCAGTTTGCCGAGAACCTAACAGAGTTTATGTGGAAAGTGCGTTAATTTATTATAGGGCGATTTTAACCTCGGTATATTAACAAATTTCGTCTTAAATTAAATAAATGGCAAACAAATATAATGCGAAGAGGAAATATATGAATAGACATATTCTAATAAAGTAAACAGATGAGTTTTTGTTTTGAAATAAACTTTTAATATACATTTTAAACCTATTTTTAAAAAATTTACGTAAAATGAATTCCTGGATAATATAATTATTTACATAACAAGATACACATTTTTTACGAAGCTCGCAGAATCGATGTTCAATTGTCTGAACTCTGACTTTACAATTGTATTGTGTATTGATGGTTTCGTCAGAGGAAAGGGAACGTAAAGTCAAATGCTAAAGTTTTCTACTGTGTAAGAAGTTTTTAGCTTGGTCCTCCGGCACGGCCTGGCTGGCGGTAGTTGATATTAGTGACGGCACGGGTGTGTACGAACTGTTACAATAATATTCGGCGCGCATCGGAAACCGCGCAACTCATACGGAGAGAAATGTTTTTAGTGCGGCATCAGGCTGCGCGTGTAGCAACCCCCCGCCCCCCTTTTTTGTTTTCAAAGGCCTCACACCGCGCCAAGTGAACTCAACCGCCATAAGTTGTGGTGATAACAGTAGATAAGCTTGTTTATGTCTTAAAAGAAATCCCACGTGTGAAAAAAAAATATTGAAATCCACCTGATAAAAGTAGACATTATGCCTTGTGTAATCTCCAAGGTGTAAAATATTTTTTAAGCATCTTCTACATATCTTGTGTGTTCACTGGGCTGGTAAAAAACATCTAAGATCCATTTTTTTTTTCAGTAGTACCTAATATCCCATCCTATTTCATGAAGCTACGGAATAAATATTCCTACTGGTTATGCAAGATCTGTGTATTTCCGTTGCATAATACAGTGTTCGAACTCAGTTAATGCAAAAAGTCTTCTCGATTATTTAGATCTCATGTGCTCCACCCAATGTTGGGATTATGAAGTCTTGATTAATATTAAAAAAAAAAGCTATATATATATATATATATATAAATTACTGCACTAACACACAAAGGGTTACTCTAAAAACATCTTATCTTTGCGATGTATCCGTTTTTCTGCACTCTCTTAATTTCTACCTCTAGTAAAATGTTTCGTATTAAAATCTTCGAAACATTTATTTTGTGTAAATATGTAATATAACTTGAACATCATATTTTGGAAGCTGTGAATTGAATTTTTATTTGACGAAAATCAGCTCCATTGAAAACGCAATTACTTAAAATTGGCCGGATACATATGTTATTCTTTTCGCTTGTGTTTACAAAAGTGGTTCATATTTACGAA
This sequence comes from Dryococelus australis, assembly GCA_029891345.1. NCBI lineage: Eukaryota > Metazoa > Arthropoda > Insecta > Phasmatodea > Phasmatidae > Dryococelus > Dryococelus australis. The sequence goes on along the minus strand of CM056996.1, from coordinate 112,209,568 downwards.
TTCATTTCACAGTTTGATTGAATTTTAAACCCGCAGGCTTTAATGTTGAGTCTTATGGAGACGTATGGCAGCCGGTAACATTCAGCCTCAACCAGCTGGACAAAGCATGACGTGTGACTGACATCATGAATATGTGTGACTGACAGCACGAATATGCGTGAAAACAGCCTGCTAAACATAAAGTAATTACATATCAGAAGTGCAGCGCCTGTCAATCACGGCCGACGGTTCAAAGTATAACATCAGCCGGGATCATTGAAATCATGTTTTTCTGGCTGATGAATGAGGGTTGGTTTCACCCCGGGACTGACTGTTCGTACGGTTGGGAATTTCTGACTAGCGTTGAATGTAAAAGTATGTTTATATTTTTCGTTTACCCTTTAAGACCTACGTTAATTTACGGTTTCACATGTTGAAAATAAATTGTCATGCATGTTGTACTTGAAGGGGACATATGAGATTATTGTTTTTTTTTTCTAGTTTGTGTTTAAAAAAACCCGAGTCAAGTTGGTAACGACAGAGGAAAGTAAGTTCCATGTCTTTACGTTGAATGAAAAGTGCGAGGTAAAAACTTACGAAACACTGAAATATGTTATTTTGTATTTTTTTTAATGCATACAAATGTAAGAATTAGCAAATTCGTGACGTATTTACTTTTCTAGTAATTTAACAGTTTCACTTGACCGGCGCATGAATAAGGTGATCAGGCTCATTTAAATGTTGTGATGGAAACATACACCATGTGCATACAATTAGATCTTAATGAGGGCTTCCAAAAGTGCTAATTTTACAGTGAGTATCTTATAGTAATATGAACATATGACAACCTAGACCAGTACTCGCGGGGAAGAGCACTGGCCGTTGAGCCTCGCAATATACAGTACCGACCAAAAATGTGCGTTATGTACACTATTCGGTACACTGGTTTTGAACGAGTTAGGCAGTGCAGTGCTCAGTAATTGATAGAGAAATAAAATGTTCCGTACCAAACGAATTTCGGTGTGAAGGAAGAGCTAAGAGTCGTAACTGGCCAGTGACTTGGGAGCTTGGCAGTACCTCGTATGTTTGCCAAGCTACGGGAGGTACATATAGTTCAAGGCGTAAAACTAAGGTTGCGCTAAAAGCGACACCGTCACTCCCTTAAAGTGCGGCATAGTCTCTCTGCGCAGCTCGCTGAACTGGCGTGTAATTGCAGTCGTGTAGCATGCAAAATTTAGTCTTGAGTGGTAACAGTGACAATATTAGGAGGTGGTACTGGGAGTTGTAAACAGTGACCTGCAGTGTCTATGCAGTAACCTTGGAGATGTAGGTAATAACCTTGAGAATTCTAAGCAATGACCGTGGAAATTCTAGGCAGTGAGCGACCTTGGGAATTCTAGGCATTATTACCATGGGAGTACTGTAGTCTCACCTTGGGAGTTCTAGGCATACTCACCTTGGGAGGTATAGGACTTCACCTTGGGAGTTCTAGGATATCACCTTGGGAGTTCTAGTTAGTCTCACCTTGGCAGCTCTATTCAATCTCCCCTTGGGAGTTCTAGTCAGTCTCAAATTGGGAGTTCAAGGACTTCACCTTAGGAGTTCTAGTCAGTCTCACCTTGTTAGTTCTAGTTAGTCTCACCCTGGGAGTTCAAGAACATCACCCTGGGGGTTCTAGTTAGTCTCACCTTGGGAGTTCTAGGACATCACCTTAGGAGTTCTCTGACTGGCATTTCTTTCAAGATTGTTTTAATAATTGTATAGGCATATCATTTTTTTTTTACTTATTTGAAAATTTCGGAGATAATAATTCAGGTAGTGCGGGCAATAAACATACTGGTACTAGTACCACAAAAATTATCTTGTCTAAATACTAACAGTGAGCATATGTAGTTATCAGTTTATTACAACTGTGTTTCCCAAACATACAACATGCATGTTTTACAAGTCCAGTTATGGATATAAATATTTGTTTATTTTGGAGCAAGAGTGCGGGCAGATGACCGTGTATCATGTAAAACTAAGAAGCTACAATTCGTTTACTGTGGTGCACCATTCTCGCACTCTGTTGTACTTATCGTGGCTTGCTAATATTTTGTAAACTGGAATGCGCAGGTTAACTACAATCAGTTTTATTGGCAGCACCACAATATTCTTTCAATTATTTTTCTTCAGTATGTGTTAAGGAATATTATTTTCTTCTGTGAGCCAAAATCAATGTACAGGTCATCAGGGAAGTTGTCCATGTATTTTTACAGCAAGTTTTCATCCATTGGATATTAATATTATTTTCTGTTCCTTGTTAATTGCAGTCTGGTAAATTATAATACATATTTGAATATTTACTATTTTCAACCATCGTCTTTGTCATTCAGCTGGTAATTTTAGCGTTATGCTGAAGTTCAGAATTCTTTAGTGCAGTAAGTTAATTTTACTCTTAGTGGTTTGAGATCTCGTATTGTTTTGTTTTTAAATTATATCTACTCGTAGCCTTGAAGAATTTTTGACGAACGTACCAGTGCAACTATATACAGGAATTTGACTGTATTGAATTGCTTCTAGTCTGTTCTAAATTATTTATAGAAAAGCTGTATTAAATAACGCACCAACTTTTGGATGTTTTATTAGAATCATAGAGCAATCATTTATCTAAAGTATCCAGGTAGACCAGATTAATCTGGTACTTGTACACCTCCGATTCCACATAGTCGTTGTAAACAATTTAGTTGCAGTTGGCAATACACTTACAACTGTTATTTTGTAAAATTACTTATTTTGTATCGAATAAAAACAGATTTAATATTTTATGATTTTATCTTCCATGGCACTCACGTGCCCTTTCCTCCCTATTTCAAATTTGGTTTCAGCCTTTAGCAAAAAAAAAACGAGCAACTGAGGTGAAGTAGTTGATATAAAGGCCTTCAGTTTTGAAGCTGCCATAAAACTGTAAAACTTAAACTTTTAGTCATGGTAGTCTGTACAGGATGATTCATGGGGAGTTACTGCCACTCACAGGGCTTATTCCTTGGGTCATTTGGAGCAAATATGTGTCACATAAATGAGGGCCCTATACCCAATATTTACAGGGTAATTGGAAAAATTTGAAATGCCAACAAAAACAATAGTTTTTCAGAAGTAATAATACTAATAATTTTCTTTATTATTACTACTACAGCAGACTCTATTGTCCACAGTCGAGTATCAAACACCGTATAGAAGTGTTTATCTGTAGAAAATGTACGTTGCATCGTAACACAATTACTACATCTCACAACCAAAGACTGGAACCACAATAAATGAGTAGGAACGCGCCGTGTTCACGCAGTAACTTACACAGTGAAACACACAGTCACACATCACGATGATCAAAGTCACGCGCTGTTCACAACAGTAGTCAAATGGGTAGCCACATGTACTGCGTTTCCAATTTCTAGGATTGCTCTGTTAATATTGAGAAAAGGACCAACATTTATATGATATATTTCGCCCTAAATGACTTTTGGAATAAGCTACGTTAGTGGAGGCATATCCTCGTGAACCATCCCGAATATTGGACGTTGTAAATAGTTGGATTTAAGGGTCCTATGTCCTGGAGCGTTTTCTGTGAAATAGTTGTTTACGCGTAAACGTTTATATCGGTAAATAAAAGTTATGGAAATATGACCTTTGGTCAGAAAAGATAAAAAACAATTACCTATGGCCCTCGTTTTTTACTTTTGTCATATTGAGTGTATTCTTTGAGAAAAGTATTTCTCAAAATGGACAAATATTGCATTTGTAAAGTTTGCTTATGCAGTTTCCTTAAGCAGCAAGAGAAAAACACAAAAATACGGATGTAGTTCAATCTGTGGGTTTTCATCGCATGTAATAACACCCCTATATTACAGATCTAATTTGAACAGTACGGTGTTCCGACGGAAACACTGCACGCTTTGCGCATAGAAACGATGAGGTGTTAGGCGTGCGTGAAACTGTCACCCGTATCGCTCCCTCGCTTCTTGACCTTGGACGCGCAGCTACATAGCCTCCTTAATGATATACACTGTACACATGCACAAAACGTCAACCAGTAGAGGAAATTTCCCCACATGGTGGGAGACATCATTCGTTGTTAAGACTATCAGCAGCTGACAATAACACAATAACCATTTTTATTGGTCCCTCCCGACATACGACAACGTGCTACTGAACCTAGTACAGACCCAAAAAATTATTTTTTGCTTCGACGCCTAAAGTTACATTTTTAATATATGTTTGAAAGATTTAAACGCTCTATGTATTTTTATCAAATTAAACTATTCCTTTTTTTATAGATTCTATTCCGTAATTGTATATGATATGTTTAAGCACATGATTCACAATATATTCAGAAATCGTGCATAAGGATTAAGCAAATCTTAGTTTTTGCCATATGTAGTACATCCTTACTACTATATAAATGGGAACGTGTGTTCGTTTGCCCATCTTTCACGTCAAAACGAAGCAACGGATCGACATTTTTTTTCCACAGATATAGTTGAAGGACTGGAGAGTGACATAAGCTACTTTTTATCCCGTGAAAATATCTAATTCCTTAAGGAAAATTACTATTGTAAATTTATATCATTCCTTTAGGAAAATTCTTATTGTGATTTCACTGCATTAAAAAACATTGTTAAAAAAAGTTCTGTCATTTCTCCTTTCTTTTTGTCTATGGCCTGTCTTCCATTTCTTCCCGAGAGCCGTAGTGGTCCAGTGGGTACAGCTATTCGAAGTGGGGCAGTAGTGGCTTAGTGGATATAAATAAATCAAGTAGGGCCGCAGTGGCTATGTGGCTAGAGCGATTAAAAGTGGGGCAGCAGTGTCCTAGAGAACCCAATTGTGGGGCCACAGAAACTCAGTGGGTAGAGAACACAATAGTGGAGCCGTAGTAGCTTAGTAGCTAGAGAACCCAATAGTGGGGTCGCAGAAACTCAGTGGGTAGATAACCCAATAGTGGGTCCACAGTAGCTCAGTGGCTAGAGAACCCAATAGTGGGGTCGCAGAAACTCAGTGGGTAGATAACCCAATAGTGGGTCCACAGTAGCTCAGTGGCTAGAGAACCCAATAGCGGGGCCGCAGCTGGTCACGGGCTAGAGCACAAAATAGTGGGGCCGCATTAAATCAGTGGGTAGAGAACCCAATAGTGGCTTAGTGTCACAAAACTTCATTATTTATCCCCATAAACACGCGCCCGAAGCAACGGGTAAAAGCTAGTATAGGCTGTTCACGGTAAAGTGAGCACTTTTTAGGCCCTGCTAAATTTTTCATTTCAATTAATTTCTACGTTTCTGCCACTTTTTAATGTAAACATTGTAATGTGACTAATAAACACAGTGTATACATTTCTTCGCCCTGAAATGTTAACGTCTGAGACTGCAATTATGTAAATTTATAAGGGGTTCATACCTTTTGGAGGGCCTTAATTAAAAAGTGCTTACTTTACCGCGAACAGCCTATATATATATATATATATATATATATATATATATATATATATATATATATATATATATATATATATATATATATACTTTTATTCTATAGCCCTCCACTAGTTGTTTCAGTACACAAGTGTAATACTGCTTTTGGCAAACAATAGAATTTGGGTACTAACAATTTAAAGATAAATAATTTTAACGTCTTTAATATCATGCGCAATTTACCAGTTTTTTAGAATTGTATGAAGTCGTAGGGGATAGACGGTTGAGGCATATCAGCACCTGGAACAGGAGCTCAATGGCCAGCCAGCCGCCATGTTGTTACGCCACACGTCCGCCATCTGTTTGTCCTATTTTTTTTCTCAAAATTTTTTTCCTTTTCAAAATCGAACCCTAAAAATTCCCCTTTTCCCTAAAAATTCCCTTTTTTCCTTAAATAAATCCTTAAAAATTCCCATATTTTCCGGAGAAGGCAATAGGGATTAGCGACCCAGGGTCAGGGATCAGCGACCTTGGTGACCGGGATCAGTACCCAGGGGTCAGGAGAGCAGTACGTATGACCTTTGACCACAAAAACATTTTTAAAATTCCGAAAAATCACAAAAATCCGTAAAATGTGTTTTGGTAAAAATGTATTATTAAAAACCATTTAAAAGTATTTAAAAATACTTTAATTTCCAGAGGTCACTTCTAGTCCATCCGCCATTTTGGTAGGCGACCACGATCTTGGTAGACATCCTCCCATCCGCCATATTAGATGCAAGTGACTTGGACCTTGACCCCGTGACCTGCAAAGACTTGAAAACAAAAAACTCGAGGAAAATGCCGAAAAGTCAACAAGCACATTACATTACAGACTACTACCGCCATATTAGATGCAGACTACCTTGACATTGACCCCATCACCTTCAATGACCTTGAATTCAGAAAATTCCCAAAAAATTCCGAAAATCTATAAAAATTTTAAATAATTATATTATTTTTATTTATGAAATTTAGCACCGAAAGTAACTATAAAAATTTAATTTAAAGTAACATTTTTGGAGGTCTCTCAAGTACTATGACCAGGCCTGTGAATAAAATTGTGTTTTATTCCCACTTTACCTAATTTGTCAGAGTATAATTAAAATTTGAAAAGGTACAAAAATAAAATTAATCGAATTAAAAAGTATTGTATACAGTACCAGTGTACTATTTGTACGGTTGTATAATTATATGAAAGTACCTTTTAAAATTGTGCAACTTTAACATTTTAATAAAAAATATATTTTTATTAAGTTATATATGCAGTCAAAGTACGGCATCATGCATGTAGCTATACTGCTGATTGGAAACATTTTTTTTTTTAATAGAACGGAAAATTACATGTTGCTGTCGCCTGTCCTGAGGGGATCAGGCCACACACTTATTAGGGGGATGGTAGTAGCTAGAGGAAAGAGCACTACGTTATACGAAACACTACTTTTATTCCAATCACAATTTTAATACAAAGATCACAAAGATCGCTCGAATGCGTTACTTCAAGCAATCAACATCAGTACTACAAGTCTCAATATGTTAAGAGCACCCTACCAAGCTTAAAGCTTGGTAGGGTGCTCTGACTCAGAAGGAGTCCAATTATTGCCAGCGCCTATCCCTGCATCTCTGCAACCTATTGCATTCTAACACGAGTTATAATTGCCCTGGACTGTTTCGTCGTCGGCAATGGCGGCTGCTGTATGGCGTTGATTCCGAACCATGGGTCTAGTGGTCTTCCTTCTATGGTGTCGCTCGGGTGGTTGGATCAAGATGGCCGCGATTCACCATTGTACCAGCCTTATATAGTCGCGACCCCGGTCTCGTTATCCTTCCCCCAGGAGAATGTTGCCAAAACAGCTGGGCTGGCCCATCGAGGTCGCGCCGCCCTACGTGCTAGCATGTCTCCTGCCAGCCCCAGCTGCTGGTGATCACACCAAGGTGTTTTATGTCTATAAATATAAGTGTTGTCAGCTCGCTTGGCTGTCGCCTGGTGGTACACAGGTGATGAAAACATATGGAATTTAATATGATATTTGAACGAAAGTGAGAGACACTCTAAAATAAATGACAATAAAAAAACCAACATGGAGGACAGCACCTAGCAATATGGCGTATGCCTACCAAGAAGCCGGTTGAACAAAGGTAAGAGACAGCCGACCAACATAGCTACTTCTAGTAACATATATTTAAACATATATGTGTGTGTGTATATATAAAAACAAATGACGCCTTCCAACATGGCAGCCACTAGTGACATATACAAACAGACGAACGAAAAATTGTATGTCTGCCTCCAGTAACGTATAAAAAATGATGAACGAAATACAGATATGGCAGTATACAATAGAATGAGTATAGGTGAGGGGGTCGAACGAATGTGAGTAATTTGTGGAGATGAGGGATGGAGGTCCACTGACTAAACAGCCAATAGCAATTGGCGACACTCGTCTGCTGGGCATGATCCTGGGGAGACCTCTGTAAATGTAAGCTTAAAGAAAGAAACGTTTATAATAACTTTCAATAATGAAATTCTAATAATTTTAAGCAAAACATTTTTATGAATTTTTATAGATTTTTGGGGTTTTTAGTGAATCTACATCTAATATGACGAATGGGTGATATATACCAATATGGTGGTCGCCTGCCAAGATGGCGGATTTGTTAGGGATGGCCTCTGGAAATTTTAGTATTTTAAAATGTTTTTTAATAATAAATTTTAACTAAAAGGCATTTTATAAATTTTATAATTTTTCTGGGTCTCTTTGAGAATTTTTTTTTGTGATTTGTTTTGTTTTTGGGTTTTCGGGATCAAAAGTCAGAGGTCATAGGTCCTGCTCTTCTGACTCCTGGGTCACTGATCCTGGTCACTTGGGTCACTGATCCCTGATCCTTGGTCGCTAATTCCTGTCACCTGCTCCAGGAAAAATGGGCAATTTTTAGGGAAAAGGGAAATTGTTAGGGTATTTTGGTCGATTTTGAGGGGAAAAAGGGGACTTTTGAGGGTAAAAGGGGAAAAAGATGGCGGACGGATGACGTAACAACATGGCGGACGGCCGGCTCCTGCGTCGGGTGCCTTTATGCCTCAACCGGCTATTCCCTACTACTGTACGAATATTTGTATTGGATATTGTGTTAATGTTTGCAGCTAGATAAGCTTACCGGGGAAGGTCAGGCCACTGACCAGCACCGAGCACAGGTCAATACTCTACACATCTCACGTCGCTCACCCACGGAGATAAACCAGTTTCCCTTGCTTACTGCAAATACAAACACGAGTTACGTGTGCGGGCCATTTTGTTTAGTGTAAATCTTACCAAAATGCCCCTGTACCCACGGCCACGCTTCTATGAACATGGACAAATACTATTATGCAGGTCATTTTACAAGTGGAAACATTTTTAATCAACATAATCTAATAATTGTATGAGAAATAGAATAAATAAGTTACACTAGTTTTTATGTTGGAGATGCGGAGTGCACAAAATTACGTAATTTTGAGGAGTGTGGTCGCCGACAGAAGAAAACATTTTATACTCATTATACTCATGTGATGTCATAATTTTAAAATAGTTATAAGTAGGTATTTCACGAACAAAAATGCACCTCGAAATTAAATTTCTCTGATAAAAAATTTCAAAAGACAGAAAGCATATAATAATTCATATGTCTTTGGTATTAAATTTTGGACATTCCAGATAAAAAAAAATCCCTTCCCGACGCCCCTGCACGCCGTTAAATTATTTCCAATAAAACGAAACACACAGCACGTATAAAACAGTGTATCATTTCTTGCACATATTTAAATGGGGCTGCACCTTGGGTCCGCACTCAACTGAAAAATAACATTTAAATCACCTTAAGTAAATTTTAACTAGTGCAAAATTAACTTATTGATAATTTATCACGTTTCCTCGGTTCAGTTTCGATATCCCAAATGGGTCGAAGTTACCATGGTTTTTTAGTGTTCGTATTTGAATGCAGGTATTCAGTGGTGATTTGATATGTTTTGTTGTTGAAGCGGATGGTAGAGCCGCGTGCGGGCAAAGACTCGCTGCGTTGCCGTCGCCATGGCGACGAGACTCCGCGGGAGTATGGTTAAAGTTCATTGTACTCAGGAACGAAACAAGTTATTTTACGGAAGAGTTTGGCATAGGGAAAACTTTTACCGCTAGGTGAGCACGCGCAGTCTTCCAAAGTGGTCACTTATAATTACGATTTAAAGCTACGTGAATAAAAAATAACTTATTTACGAAGTTATTTTGTGTTTGAATTATGATTATTGCAATTGTTTTGATTTTTTGACGTATAAAATAGATAAAGTTCGACACACATGCGACACTAGCGGTTATATAGTGGCGAGAATTTTTAGTTGTCAAATTTACTTGAGCTTCCCAACCTGAGTAGAATTAACCTTAGTAGCGTTAAGGTTTAGTAACTCAGGTTGGTAACTAAAAACTTTCGCCACTAGGTAAGCGCCAGTATCGCATGTGTAATGGATTTTCTCTGTTTTCTTGGTTAGAAAACTGCTATGATAATGTTTCACATACAAAATAAATTCGTTACTAAGTAAAATCGTTCTTTTTTATTGTTCATGTAGCTTGAAACGTTAATTGAAACACTGCGCACCTAGCGGCAAATTTTTTCCCTATGCCAAACTCTCCATTAAGAACTCGTTTTGTGTTGCTAACTTGAGTAGAATTAACTTTAGTATGGTTCTCCATATTGATTGAGGGAGCTGGCACGTGGCGCAACCACACGGCGGCGGTCAGAACTACGTGCGCCGAAACAGCGTCTTTCTCTCTGTCTGTGTCTCTCTCTCTCCCTCTCCTCATACAGCGAGCGCGCGCCAACGAAGATGACAGAAGGAAAGAGAGAGAGGGAGATGTAAATAGTGTAGTTTCATGCTCTGTGCCGTTGTGTACAAGACACGGGCGGTCTTGCTTTACCCTCCCTCTCATCCGTCTTTCTCCTACTCCCCTCAGCGTTCTTTGGTCGCTAGTGTTTGTCGCGCAGCGGAGTGAGTGGTTTGTGACTATCGGTCGCTGCTGAGTGCCAGTGTGTCGTCGTTTGCAGTCGGCGAGGTCCTTAGCCGATATACGCCACACGTTCTTCTGCTTCGCCCCGCCCTGCGACGATCAACAGGTAATATATCGAGCACGTACTCTCCCTCGCGGAATTGCTTTCTACAGTGCGGGTCTGTGGTCGGATCACGCCACCTGAAACGAAGGACGGCCGGCTGCAAACCGGTTTTGAAGACCGCCCGAGTCCTGCTTGTTTGTAGGGTTCGCCCTAACCTGCGCACCTTTCTTCTGAGTTCACAGTTGCCATGGACTAGGGTTATTGCCCTTCGCAGCAATTTATAGACTGATCAGTGTATTTGATCACCAACGTTAAATTTCATTTTCTTTCGTGAATACGTAACCGGATTTCCAAATGAACTTATAACAGCAGTACTACTTATAACATCTTCATTAACTGGGAATGTTTTCCAGCAAATTATGTCTCGAGAATCTATTTCACTAGTGTCTTTTGGTTTTGGGTCTTTAGAATTATTTGCACGTCTGAAAAAAACAGAACTCTAAGAATTCAGAGCCAGCTTTTGCAGTAATACCTTGTAGTCCGAATCTGAATAACAATGGCAATAAAATGTAACTCTCTTCTATGTCCACAACTCGTACAGTCCATTCAGTATCATCTTTGCTAACGTCCTTTTCAATAGAATGTATATTACGAAAGACCTTCCTTGGAAAATAAGAACTTCCACGTCTACGAAACCTGTTGACGTACATCTTGACCGGAAATGGCAAAATTGTCGTAATATCTGGAAAACAAGAACATACTAAATTACAACCACAATACAACGCAAGGGTGTATGTCCCTAAAATCCTTCCCGAAGGGGATAAATGGTCACTGTCAATGGCGAAATAATTCAAATAAGCTGAAGGAACTTCTAAATGTGCTAACTTTACCGCGAACCGTTAATAATGAGTTTCATTTGTCTTAACTGAGCTATTCAAAAGCAAACTTGTATGTATAGGCTGTTCACGGTAAAGTGAGCAATTGAGGCTCTAGTTACTTTTTCCTTCCAGCCATTTTTTATTCGTTAACCATATTTTTAATTAAATGCTGATATGTATGTAATAAACACATTCTTTATATTCCACTACACTCAGGAAGTTAACGTCTAAGGCTAAAATTAAATATTTCTATCGACTACTATTTCAAGTGAGAAGGCTTTCAAAAATGCTCGCTTTACCGTGAATACTCTATATACAGTTTTCACTTGGCTTGGTATAATATTCCTAGACTTTGCTTTTTATTTATATGTTGACGAAATTGTTAAGTTTATCCGCGAACACGCATTCCGTACTTTCGAACCTGCGGTCGTAAGTTGGTAATTTTTTTTTCCTTTCAGAAATTTATAATTATGTACAGTAAGCCTAATCACATCCGGATGAAACATCTTCTGATGATCCAGTGTGTTTCGTGTTTATTTTGTTTGTACTTGATCAGTTTGAAGCTTGTAGAAATAGCAGAATATTGATCGCTTGATCGAATCGCTCGCAGACAGTATTCTCCGATCGTTAAACCGATTAATATATTTAACCTTAAAACATTTTAATGTAATTAATATTTCCATTCGCGCAACCAGCTTGTTTTGCGAGCGTAAGTTGGACCTCAATTGACGGGTGTAGCACGTGATGCGTGGAAACAGGAAATGTGGCGTGTCACGTGGTTACATTACCTTTTTTTCCCTACTAAATCACCGTAAAAAAAGTCAGATATTCTTGTAAGCCAGTGTCTGCGTGTCCTGAATTGAGAAGCAGCTAATGTTATGATAATGCGAGTTACTAGTAAGACAAACGTACGCCATTCTTTCAATCCCCAAATTGTTACATGCTGAGATGTACGTGTTTTTAAGCGTGTAATATCTCTATATCGTTGATTTATGTCGCTGTTGGGCTGAGGCTGTTGTTGCACATGGGCTAGCGAGTTATGTTTCAGTTAAAGCCGGGCTACAATTGACGTATACCTAACACATTCACAATTATAGCGATAAGCACATACAAAACATAACACAAGCACAGTGGCCTAGCTCCCAATTGATATAACGATAATAATATTAGTTGGTTTATGTTTCTACGTTTGTACCGAAGAAATGAAGTTCTGTTTAGTTGGTATTAGTTTTTTGTCAAAAATAAATCTTTTCAAGTGATCTGAAATTAGAAATTATTTTCATTTTTTTTACTATTGACATTACCTAAAAACGTTATAAAACTTCCGTGGTTGCGACTATCCAGAAATAAACAAAAGAAAATATCTGCCCAAGGAATGAAGTCAAAATACACACTTTAGAGACCTGAAAAATATGCGATTTCAATGACCTGTAGGCTATACTTCATTGTCGTATGTAAAGTCATGCAAAAATCAGTGTTCATTGGTTGCTTATTGTATTAGCGGAAGACGCTGATTGGGTCTGCATTTTCTTGTGTGTTTATTATTGGCTCAAAGTTGTCCAGGAGGTGTAAACTAACGGTTGAACCAATAACATAAGCAATACAAACGTTCGAGGTTTTGAATTCTAGCTTGTCCCAAAATGAAATCGCGAATTCTTCAGGTCTCTATTCATTTGTAAATAAGTTTTTCATTTGATAACGTAGTATACCGTAAGTATCGGGGCTTCTGATTGGCTGAATATTGACGCACAGTGATAGTAATAAGGAAAGTTAAACCAAGTTGAACTTTTCTTGTGACTATAACTGAGCTTAGGTAAGAGCTTATCGCTATGCGTGATTGTAGCCCCTCGAACAGAAAACAAGCAGTTTAACTCTTATGTATATCACTTTGTTGTGTTAGTGATGTGCTTATAGCATTTGTAGCCCGGCCTATACCATACGCACGGTCTATTAGCGTCTTGTTCGCATACGGGTGAAATTATTTTTTAAAGGGTCAATAATTCTTGTTTAAAGATACTCGCAGCGTAGTTGATTGCATTTGACGTTACACATAGCAGCAAAGTTTTGCCTGGTTAAAATTATATATGTTTTATATGTTCCGCAATGACTGTGATTTATACTATGCAGTATGGATTGAAATTTTACATGATACGCTACTCGACTTGTAAAGAACGTTATTGTATACATGCATTCAGCTAGGTCTAAAGAAAGAATCTTTGAATAAAATTGGGAAAAGCTGTGTGAGGATATTTTGTGAATGAGCAAATAAATCAGCATATTACTTGTATTTGAATTTACATAACTCATTCGGTCTTCCTGCGCATAAATTAAATGGCAAACTTCCAGCCATTACAGCTGTGATCATAAACTGTTCGACTGCAGACATGCGATTTTTGTTTATTGGAACGTAACCGGATGTACCTCAGTAAACACGTAAAATTTTACTTTATCGTGTCTAATGTTAAGTAAATATTTCCCCAGTGTGAACATAGCAAGTTTTATGTGAATAAACTGTTATAATCGTGATTGTGAGCTCCTTCACCGCTGCCGACTGAACACAGACGTGTTGAAAGTTTCAGTAAATTTGAGAATACAGTAAATAACTAAATAAGTACTACCTTAGTCACCCCAGAGGTTGAGGGGATGAAAATGACATTTCGTGAAGTTGTGTTGCGGATATGTGAATTATGAATGAGTGTGCGAGAGAATGAGTGGGAGAGTAATTAAATTATATATTTGGTTTCTTTAGTATTAAGTTACATACCTACTTATAAGTTTTAATATGTAATTTTAATGTTTGAATTTCTAGCAAGTGGAAGGGTATTATGTTATGGGTCCAGTGTAAGATAAGGTGACGATGCCTTAACTGTGCCTTTAAGCCGCCAAAAAATAAATAAATAAAATGACAGTGTAGAGACTTACAGGTAAAACACACACCTCTTTTTCTTTGGACCTTGAAATTCGATAGTTGTTTGGATTTGCCACTCCACTGACAAACACAACCTGTCTCTTTCGAGTTAGACGTGTAGTATAGTACACCGGCAGTTTAACGTATCATCTGCTTTCATTAGCGTTTATTCTAATGTGATATCAATTTTACAATTTTGTGATTTTCTCTACGAATGGAATGCGAAAATTTGGACAAAACCGTTGTCTTTGAAATTAACTTCTAATCACGTGTTTTGTGGAGCTGTCAAATATAATTTCCGGAACACGTTTATGATTTCCATTCAATTTCCTGTAAACAAATCAAAGTAGTGTCCGGTTTTAGTTCGATTGAAGGAGAGAGTTATCATTTAGTCGGCGCAAAGCAGCTTTTCTTTTTCGTTGCAAATTTGTGGACAGGTTATCGAGGTAGTCCTATCATATTATATAGTCTGTTCACGGTAAAGTGAGCACTTTTGTGCCCTCGTGACGTTTCTTCTTTCAGCCATTCTTTATTATTTAGCCACCTTTTTAAATAAATATTGCTATATAAGTAAGTAGATTCCATCCAGGGAGTAGATTCCATCGCATTCGGAAGTTAACGTCAATGTCAAAATAAAATATATTTATTGACGATCATCCCAAATGAGAGGGCTTTCAAAAGTGCACACTTGACCGCGAATAGCCTATAAATGTAGTGCAACCAGTAGCGCGAACCATTTAGGAGTTCGGTTGGAACGTGCTGGCGCTTCTGCCTTGGTATCGAAGTTTATGGCTCTGACTTGCGGAGGAGGCGCAAGGAGGGAAAACCAGGTAATGTGCGAAGGCCGTCGTCAGTTTGATAAGACTTTCAAGGCAGCGAGATGCAAGGTTCGTGAAAATGTTTTCGTCGCCCAGTACTGCGACCCGGACCGCGGACCAGTGGTGTGTGGTGAACTGTTGCAAGGTAAGCTGGTGCTTGCTCACGGCTGTACATTCTCGGTGCACGCAGCAGGAGCCAGTAGGCACCGTGCAGCCTGGGGAAAACGGAATGTTAACGACCACTCACAAGCGAGCAGCAAGGGACTCATTACACACGTCCTGTGGCGTCCCCTGCCGAACTACGTTCCACTGGTGGAAGTGTAGACTAGCAAGCAACAGTGTACAGCACAGAGCTAACGCCAGATTACCTTGCAGAAGTTCAACACAAGTCGCTCCCTCGGAGAAATATAAGCAAGTTCGCATATGCATTAGCTTCCACCTGGGAAAGGACTTGTGCTGTTTATTCATACTTGAGGTAGTTGTGTATAGGCTGTTCACGGGAAAGTGATCACTCTAGAAATCAACCTTTGAAAATAACCACCGCCCACAACTGCGTATGTATAACCATGTGTGTCACCACACAGGCTGGGGATGAACACACCCAGTTATGTTGGCAGTGAAATGTGAAAAGTAGTTCTACGAAATAACACGGTATTGCAAGTGTAATGTTTAAATTTATGGCTACTTAAGCTGTTTGAAGTCTATTTTATACACTTTAAAGTAATTACTAGCGTAAAGATAATGTATTTAATGTAACTCATAATTATATTGTGTCACGTGATCGGCGCAACGGTCAAAACCAACGGTCCGTTGTTGTGGTTCCTTCATGCTTGTTGCTTGGCTTTGCGTGTGTCCAGTGGCTTCGAGGCAAACTACAAATTTGGAAACTGGAAGTTGTTGTGTTTTAATACTTCTCATATATTTTTCAGCTTATCTGCAACTAGCATTGTTTTATTATAGGTCGTATAGTGATTAATTTTGTTGTAGTGATTTTGTGTAAAGTTATGAGTTCCAGCAAAGTACATACAAATCTTCAGCGTCAGGAGGACATTATAAATCTCGCCGAAAGTATTTATTCTTTAATCCATCAAGGGGAGATGAAGCCGTGCAAGGTGATCGAACGAGTTGGAGAAATTATGAAAATTTCAACTGCAACTGTCCGGGGTAAATGTAAATGTGTTTTTACAACGTGTTTTCGCCGCTTATCCCCAGTAAAAAAAGTGAAAAAGAACAAGTATAAATCGACAGTTAGAAACGTGATGTTATAAACGGGAAGTTAAATAACAATTATAAAGTAAATGAACGACAGCAGAAACGCAACATTAATATATTCGTGTGAGTTTGCGAAGTACATGTTATATCCTAAGTTTGACAAATAATATTAAAAGTTATCTGTACCTATCTACCTACGTTCATCTGTTTAACCTTTCTTTCAAAGTTGTCATTATAACAAGTGCAAATTTGGCAGTCAATAATTATACGTTAATTTTACACGTTTTTATACCACTGTGTAGTTTTGTAATGTAGGCCTAACCTGAAATACATCTGTACGTATCTATTTACACCCAGCCATGTATCCTTTCTTAAAAATGCCTGAATAACAAGTACAAATGTGCCTGTCAATAATTATACATTAATTTGACACGTTTTGAAATCACTGTGTTATTTTGTAATGTAAGCCTAACCTCAAACTTGTGTTCATGTAGTTATTCATCCCAAGTTACAGTGTTAAGTTTTACTATTGTCAACGTAACATAAACGTCGCAGTTTGATGCTACACCAATGGTGTTCCAACGTATGAACTATAAAATCTTGAAGCTGGTTTTGTTAACTATAGACCTATAGTTGTGCTTGTTGCCGACATTCTTTCGTGATGCAAGTGTAGGCCTAATTGTTTTATTTGGTAATGTTTGCCGTAATAAGAATTAGAAAGTATTTACAAATAATTGTCCACAGTTAGACCTATAGAACAATTCCATGTTTACATTTCGAAATGGATGTTCGACAAGACAACTTGCTACCTTTTGAGCAATATCAACAAAGATAGTATGCGTTATTGAGTAGGCATAATTGTTTGTAATATCTGTCACTTTGGCCGCAAAAATATTGTAGTTATTGAAATATAATGTAACTCTAAATTACACATCTTAGTCAACACCCCAGACTCCCAGAGCTCCTGTTTACTTGCGAGTGCATGTTTTGTAAAGGTTGGATTACATTAAGTAGTGTATGTGTTAAATTAAGTATTTCTAAAGCAGCTGTATGAGTTAGATTTCAATAAGGGCCGGGCTACAATTGACATACCAAACATATTCACAGTTATAGCGATAAGCACATACAAAAAACAAAAGCACAGTGGCCTGGCTACAATTGATATAACGATAATAATATTAGTTTGTTTATGTTGCTACATTTATACCGAAGAAATTAAGACCTGTACATATAGTTGGTAGTGGGTTTTTTCAAAAATAAATATTTTCAATTGATCTGAAACATTTTTAAAATGGTAAATTATTTACATTTCAATTTTTACTTTAAACATTACCTAAAAGCGTTACAAAACTTTCGTGGTTGTGATTATCCATAAATAAACAAAAGAAAATATCTTCCCGGGGAATGAAGTCAAAATACACACTATCTTGATTTGTAAATAAGTTTTTTAATTGATAACATAATATGTGTCGGGGCTTCTGATTGGCTGTTTATTGACGCACAGCTATAGTAACAAGGGAAGTTAAACCAAGTGCCTATCGCTGTGCATAGTAACTTGCTTGTAAGTATTACTTTTAAAATGGGTCCTTTTACATTATCATTTTGCTGTCATTTGTGGATATGTATTAGTTTTACATTAATAATAAGACATTTATTTCAGCTTTGTGTGTGCACGCATGAACCATTTTCGTAAGTGTAGTAATTTTCTTTCAATACTTTTCTCATTTAAGTTTTCAGTTTTGTTGCAGTCATTGCAATGAAGGAACCACAACAATGATGAGAGTCCACGCACTTTACCTGTAAAATTGATTTCTTGAGGTCTGTGTGGGTTTGACAAAAAGGAAATGTCGCACCCATGTGGGCCACAAGAGACACCGGAAATGTGGCCATCACCGGATCGGCATTTCACTTAGCTATAAATAATCTATATTATTTTTATAATTATTTTGTACAAATGAAGGTGGTGCCAGTTGCAAGCCTTCTAGAACCTTCTTTTACCACTTCAATTCACGGTATAAATGTTCAGTTCTTTTTTTGGATGGTCTCAGAAGGGTATGAACACAAAGTAACGGTGTCTAAAAAAACTGTATGTACATATACACAATTGCATTTGTTGATATGTTTATATTTTTAGTGTAAATAATTTTTATTTTATATATACGTTATAGGCCTATGTGGAAATATATTTATCTCCATTTATAAATGTGCGTATAAAACTATCCTTAAAATGTACATATACATGCACATATTTTATATATTTTTCTTTTTATATATTACATATTTCTATATACTGCCACGTTTGCGCCGTCACGTTAAGTTAATTAGCACCATCTACTTCTGTGCAGTGGTGTACTCTTTGCTTGACTCAGATCCCCTCGTCTTTCGTTGCCTCCCTGTCTTCCCCTTTACCTTCGTGCGTCATTATTTTTTGATTTGTCATTTTTCATATAAGTCCTTGCATGGCCTCGCTCTTTCTACCGTATACGCTTCAAACATCTACTACGTTACGCCGCTACCTTATGCATGCAGGATGTATGTTTTGTCCTGACGGCTTAGTTGCACCTAACTTCAGTCAACTGAGGCCAAACACAGCTACTATGTTTTAGAGCTGACGTTTTACTTGTCACGCTACAGAGCGATGGGGCACTTAGAAAACGGTGAGTCATGGGAAACGTTAAGTTTGCGGTACAGTTTTTAAATGTTTGGTAATTTGTATGACAAGTGGTGTTGTACCTTGGGTGTGCAATAGTGCTAGTCTATTTCTAAATCTGGATTTGGCTGCCCTTCCAAATAATTTTTCAGCTTAACTAATGTGTGTCCTTTTTTAACATGTCGTTTTGATCCTTGTTCACTACCAAAGTTTAATGTTTGCTTTTTCACACTTTCCATGACTTGATTGCTAGGCCTTTCATTTTTCATTGTTTGTTGGGTAAAGTTTTTGTCTATCGCATATGTGAGATGACCCAAACAATTATATATGTTACGTATTATATATATATTGTATATTTTACATGATACATGTACATATATATGCATATATATCATGTGTTATATACATCATATATGTTACATGTTTTATATATACTATACATGTTAAATTTAGCAGTCCTAACATGTAAACATTGAGTTTATTAACATGTGGCAATCACATGGCAGTCACATGGTAATGTTTGTTTACATTTGGTGGAAGGATACACAATGGGAAAGAAAGTAGAATTTTAACAGGGCTTTCAAAAGTGCTTGCTTTATCACTATATTTCTTTGAGGAAACTGAAAAAGCTCAGTCCTGTTTTTTCCATGACAGACATCTCTTTCCAATGGCGAATGTCCAAAAATATCCATCTTGTCATTCACTCCCATTGCACTATTCATTCAAAGATCACATCAATGCCCGTTATGGACCAGGTATGCATATTTCTTTGAGAAAACAAAAAGCTCAGTCCTGTTTTTTTTTGCCATTACATACATCTGCATCGCATTGGTGAATGTGTCCAAAAATATCCATCTTGTCATTCACCCCCATTGCACTATTCATTGAAAGATCACATCAATGCCCGGTATGGACCTGGTATGCATATTTCTTTGAGGAAACTGAAAAAGCTCAGTCCTGTTTTTTCTATGACAGACATCTGCATCGCAATGGCGAATGTCCAAAAAGCTCCATCTTGCCAGTAAGACGGTTTGTGAATCATTTACCCACAGATAAGGTAATTGGTCATGAACTTCGCAGTGTGCAGTAGAGACCAAAATTTGCCTACATGTGCGTAATATACACAATTGTGTATATTGTGTCTGAGTGGGTTAAAATAAAATACACTAAATCATTATTTAAAATGAATCAATGTTAAATCTGACAAACTAAACGCAAGCGTGTTTTAAAAGTTAAACATACTCAGAACTGCATTTCAGACACCTGCAGTAATAAACAAGGCAAGCATGATATTGAAAAAAGTTACGAATGAAAAGTTTAAGAATTCACACAACATTTACTGCTGTACTCTAGCATCAGTTTTTTTTTGTGATGTACAGAATGGGACACTTTTGGACATCTCAGTTATGGCAGCCTGCTTGAATTTGGCTGCTTACTAAAATATGGTGGCGTTCACTTACATCGATGCACTTTTAAGGTATTCTTTAGGTAACGTATTCTTCAGGGAAGTATTCAGAAGCAGGGCAAGTGTTACGTAATGATGTCTAAGTATATGTTAAATGATTAAATTAGTGCTAGGTAAACTCAGTTTAATTTTGTTCGTTCACTTATGAACACGAATTTACTTAAAAGTATTATGTTAACTTTAATACATACAAAGACTGCGATTAGGACTTTAATCAGAATCGAGGTCGACATTAAATATTCCGCCATCTGAGAATAAGAAGTGTTAATAGTAGAGATACGTAGTTTAATGTTGCAAATAATAACTGTGTATTTTTATATCATTATAAACTAATTTAGAAATTGAATTTGGTACTTTTTTTTTAAGATCTCCGTTCCGCATGAATTCGGATATGCCTCGGGAGTCTTGTGCGGTAACAATATTTTTCCCCAAGTTAATATTCATGTATGATAATGAAGACAGCAAAATTATATAATAGTCCAGGTCCGTAGAATATGCTTGTAGGCTATAATGCAATTAATAGGGCCGCCTGTTTTTCGCGAAAAGATTCACGTGAAGGCTAGACTCCAATGTCCTGTGGCATACGTGCAGTTTTCATTTGGTTATTGGCCACGTGTCTTTATCGGCACAGTTCGTTACCTGACTGGGCCAATCAGAACTAGGAAACTCCAACACCGAGTGTCTGTGATTCGCTGGCAGGCACCTGCTAAGTGTGACAGTTAAACTCAACCAATTATAAAAGTATATCTGAGCTCTAATGTTTTGGAGTACATGTTGTACTGAAATCTTTCTGCGGAAAAACAGATGGCCCTAACAATTCATGGTCGGACCCACGACAGTTTTTGGTTTTTACACATAGCAGAACGGTGCACAATTGGCAGAAAAACAGAACCTAAGTAGGGCTTTCGAAAGTACCTACGCTGCAGTCGATCGTGACTAAGCAAGAGTATCGATATTTCATTGCGACGCTAAATATCACCTGAAAAAAAAAATCCAGTTTACGTTAGTCGAAACATTACTTTTTTAACTACACATTACGACACAGTTACTTCCTCTATCCCACTGTCAGTGTTTGCACTTTCATCACTTGGTGAAATAACGTAGCAAAACTTCGCCTAAAGGCCGTTCATGATAAAGTGAGCACTCGTAAACTCAACCTCACAAAAAACGTCACTGCCCCTACCTGCATACATTTTAACGGGCGAACTGAGTGACATGCGCCCTGTATTTGCGGTTTCTTCACACTTTTTGAATCAAACCTTTGAAAAATCACCCGATATTTTTATTTATTTTTGGTGATTTCCGAAATATGCTATGTATCACAAGCGTTTATGCCTAAGTTAAGATAATTATCTTATTTTTCGTTAAATTGAAGTTTTGCTTGTAATTTTATTTTTAAATTATAATATTTCATATTTTTATAATAAATATGAATAAAAACAGCGAGAAAACATGTGCGTTGGTAACGGTTAGGAAAAAATAGATGTCACACGAAATATTATAACTTGAGTGCGTACGAATTCAGTGCGCTGTCCTTTGGTGTTAATTTCTAGACTTAGTTAAGCTTTGTATGAGGCGGAGGAATATCCTGGATGTAGAGCTTCAGCAGGGCTTCAGAAAAGTCTGAAATAACCGTGAATGGATTATAGCCCGGTGTAGTACATATGGAAACGTGTCGAAATTTTTTATTATAAGCATGACAAAAGAGAAAGAGCGAGGTGGCGCAGTAGTTACAACCTTTTGGACTCGCATTCGGGAGTACCTGGGTTCGAAACTCGGTCCGGCCGTCGTGATATACGTTTTCCATGTTCCCCGGTAATCACTCCGGGTGAATTCTGGGATGGATCCTTACTGAAGGCTGTGCACGATAAAGTGAGCACTTTTGAAATCAACCTTAGAAAAAGTCACTGCCCCTGCATGCATATTTCAATATTTCAACGGGCACACTGTGAGTGGCATGCGCCCAGTAAAGTTGGTAACTATAGATGGGAAGTAGTTCCGTATCTTAACGTCGAATAAAAAGTGTTAGGTAACCATTTCCGATGTTTTAAATAATGTTTTTCGCCTTCCGGTTTTTTAAATGCATCGAAGTGTAAAAATGAGCAGATTTATAAAATATTTACTTTTATAATAATTTCGCAGTTTCACTTGACCGACGCATGAATGAAGTGATGAGGCCCATAACAATGTTAAGTTAATCTTACATTAGACGGAAGAATACAAAACGTGCATACAAGTAGATCTTAAGCAGGGCTTTCAAAAGTGTTCATTTGACCATGAACAGCCTATATAGGACATGGCCGATTCCTATTCTGTTGCTGTTTCTCCGAGCTACTTGCGCCGGCCCCAAGGATCTCACTCTCGACGACACATTAAGGCTCGGCCTCACACGCCATGTTGAATGATTGATTCTAACTTATTGCTGTTGTATACCGACACTTATTACGAAACTGCTATTACACAATTATGACAATATACGTTACGCTGAAGTACAAACATAAATTCTGAAAATTCGTTAAGTAGTCATTCCGTATTTTTTTGAGAATTATGAACAGATTAATGCCATTTTACAATCACCATATCACTTGTGGATGAAGTTTGATGACTAAATTTGAAGGGTATTGCCAATTGTGATAATGCTATAGTAACAAATATTAGGTTATTTCACTGAAAAGGAAGTTATAATATATAGTATTATGGAAATGCCGATTTGAGCGCAACCACAAAAAAGTGACTCAAGTGGTTGGATCGTAGTCTTTAGAAAAAAAGTTGCATTAAACTTTGCGTCTGAGTGCATCTGCAAAAATATGTGTAAAAAGTTGCGTTTGGGCGCAGTTGTAAAAAAAAGGCTCAAAAAATTTGAATACAAAAAAATAAAATAGTGTATATAATAAAGATGGATGAGTTGCTAAATGTATTAAACGGAACCAAACAATTCAAGAAACCTTCTGAACTTACACTTGGACAGTCCTAGCCCATAAACCATGCTGAAATAAATTATACACGGTATGGATACAAAGTGGTAATTACTTCTGGAAATTTTAAAGTAACCTTACCAGACAGATATGTTCAGATTTTCAGTGAAAAAGTTTATTATTATGTTATAATGGAATGGTGGATTGTGGTGTTAAACAAATGCATTATATTCGGTTTTTTAAAGAGTAAATGATCGTCGTCGTATAATTAGACATCAGTTGATTTTTATTTGCATTCATTTCTCTATAAAGTTTGAATGGTTATCTAATCATTAAAACACAATTGTCGCTCTGACTTCGGCAATGTGCTACAACATAGTCTAATTAAAAATTTTGATACACATCTCCAAATTCGACATATTAAAGTAGCCGAAACATTGAATTCTTTTTCTAAATATTTCATTGCACTTTCTATAGAGATATTATTCATCTTTATCACATGAAACTTTAATAGTTTTTAAACTATTAAAGTTGTTATATATAGAATATGACTACTGCCAACCCAAAAAAAATATCTATGATCTCATCTCTAATACCACTGTTATTTTGGACAAATAAAAGTTAATTAACTTGCATTTTTCATCCTTAATTTCAACTGTTATTTCATTAATTTGAATTGTTTGCACTGGAAAAAATAATGGATAAGCTGGTTCGTAATAGATCGTGTCGCCAAATCAAAATGTTGTTCTTGGTTTAAAAGTGGTAATTATGTTAGTTTCTCTATGATTATATTCATCATGTTTTAATATCATACCATTTACTATATTACAGTGTATATTTATTGTTTCAAATGGAGCAAATTTTGGAACTGTATCGCCGAAATGGTCCACATTTGCTTTCAGAGTTTTATTTTCTACGAAACCCAAAAGTTTTCCTATTGTTCCCAGTTTTCCAAACTGTAATTTAAGCGTACATTTTACTTTCACTATGTTTGTTATTTTATCCAGCTCGAAAGATATATCATTTTCTTTCCCATCCATTGAATCTACACGAAATGAAAAAAAAATTGCTTTTATAGTTTTTTTTAAAAAAGATCTTGTAAGCTATATTGGCCAACTGGATTATCAATCGCTGATTCCATATCATTCTGCCCCACAAAATATAGCTTATTTTTCCCAGAGATAATGTTATGTGTTAGATAAGTAGTATAGAACTGAACTAAAACCAAGTAGTGCCCCTCTATCTCTAAATGGTAATCTAGTCTTTTCTTCAACACTGATTTGTTATCTATTAGTTTGAATACTTTACTCATTTATTATATTATTTAAAAAATCTATTAATAAATGAGCGAGAAAAACATGAAACATGTAGACTGGTATATTAAAATAAGAATACCAGACAAGACTGTATCGACAAAACGTCATGGTGAATTATTACCTAATAATATTAGATGTTTGATAGTGGGTCATAGTAACTGTTGGGAAAACTACACTTATGATAGATAATTTTATATATGCTTAGGGATGGTTGGACTTTGGTACTCTCTATGTATGTTCAAAAAGTTTGGACCACCCAAAATATATCAATTTAAAGAAAGATATAGATGTAGCATCAAAATTATTTAATGAACCGATAGCATACTTCTTGCCATTAAATGAAGAAATGGTTGGTGTAAATGAATGTCATAAAGAGTCTGTAGTTGTTTTCGATGATATACTTGAAAATCAAAATATGGTAAGGGATTACTTTACTCGCGTAGACACAAAGATATTGATTGTTTCTATTTACCCCAGACATACTCAAAAGTACCTAAGCAGCTTATAAGAGACAATGCCAATTTTCTTTGCATATATTCAGACAAGACGATACAAATCTTAAACATATTCATAGTGATTTTGTTGGTGGTGATATGTCGTTTCAGAAATTTAGGGAGACTTGTTCAAAATGTTGGAATAATGAATATGGTTTTGTTACAATAGATAAGATTCGTAAGTTAAATAATGGTAAGTACTGTAATGAAATTAAAGACTTTTTAAATTCTTAGATTATAAGTAAGTTTTGTTTATAATGCAAGTGTTTCCATTAAAAACTATCATAATCTGATCTTTTTAAATATATTCATATACCATAACTATTTCAATAAACACTACCTTCAGGTACATTGTGGGCTTTTGGTATTTTTAAATATATCATATCATCAGGGTATACTTAAAAATTTTATACATGTCATTTTTTTTCCATTGATGGTATAATAAGTTGATAACACTTTTATATTATTCTGGTTTTTTTATTATTTCAACTATAGTTCCATCTCTCATAAAAAAAATTATATTTGATTACTACTCAAATAAAATACTTTTTCTTTTGAACTGTATTTTCCAACTAAACGAATAATGTTAATTCTGTTTTTCTGATAGTATTCTAAATTAACTGCATCCATCGGTGCAGTGGAATCTCCCACATGTCTTAATCTTTTTTGTTCAAAATCTGTATTATTATCTACTTCCAAGTAAGTAAGATAGGCTTTATCCAATGATCTGTTATTTCTTGTCAGTGGGGCTGTAAAGTCGTTGAACTGTGTGTAGGAAACAATATCATTAGGATTGATCTTCTCAGTAGTTGTATCATTGTCCATGTGTTCTTTAATTTGATCTTCAATCCAAGAGCTCATTAATGCATTTCCACATATATCCATTGTTTATTAATAGTAAAATAATTTTTGGAAATTTAAAATTATGTGAGTGATTTAGCACAATTACACACAAATGACCACAAGTTACTTGATTGAAATTTTGAATTCTATTATCGTTACAAAAATATTACTTCCGAGATATGCAATTAATTGTCGGCGTGGAGACAAAATTAAAGCAAAATTATACAAACACCCCAAAATTCCAATTGGTTTTAATTATTGGCAATGACTTGAAAAACCAGTACCTACTAGTGCATACTCATTTCAGTTTGATATAAAATATCAGTTCAATTCAATCCAATTCGATATGCCAGACTTTTTCATTGTTGGTTTTCAGCAAAACAGAAAAGAAGATCCTGGACAATTCACACACGGTTCAATGTTTGACTCTTGTTTTTTCAAAAATATTTTTATTAAGATTGGAAGGATTGAAGTGTTTCCTAAGGAGAATTGGATTTTAAACATTGATGATAAAATTTTCGATAAGATGTATATTGCTTACACTGATTTTAGAATTTCAAAGACTAAACTAGATACCCCTTTTCGTAATAATGAACTGCGTTTCAACTCTTGGTCATTTATTGGAAGAAGACCATTATATGTTATTGATTGTTCTTACAGAAAAATGGCTATTGTAAAAGATCGAACTAATCTGAAACTTACAGTTGATTTTAATAAACCACTATCAGCTACAACTATTTGTAATGTGGTACTAGTAAGCCAAAGAAAACTAATTTATGACGTTAAAAGTGAAAGAATCACCGAAGTCCAACAGAGCGTAAACATGTGTGGTTATTAGTTTTTAATGGATGGTTATCCATTTAAAACATTTGCTGTTATATAATATTTCATAGTATCACACTTTTTCAATTTTGTAGTGCCACAATGGCAGTGTATTAATGCCATCTTTAAGAATAAATCTTGTATCATCTTCGGAACTTAATCCTTTTTTTCTCATCTCAATCGTATAGAGTTCATGTTTCTTACTTTTAATAAGATTCACACTTTCGTACTACACTTTATTACCAAACAAACACTTTTTGTAGTCACGAAAACTAATCTCATTTCTGACTACAGTGTTTGTCACACCATTTGCTCTTTTCTTTACACCACCTTCTACATTTTGCCTACATTTTCGATTTCAATCCAATTAATTCTTCCTTTATTTTGTTTTAATCATATGAACTGCAACCAAAGAGTTAGTAAATATAGTTCTATCTTTAAAGTTTGGTTTAGCCACTAGTTTATCCATTTGCTTAGAACTTGTGCACTACCATATATCCACTCTGTTTCTAATATTTTCCATTGTTTTTCCAAAAGCAGAATTGTTCATTAATTTGTAGAAATCTTTTTCAAAGTAATTTGTAGACTTTGTTGGCATATTTGTGTTTAGATCAATATAGGACTTGAGCCAATCTGATTGATCAAACTCCAGAACTCTATGGATCTTTTTCAACTTCATTCCGAGAGATAGATATGTGGTTAAGATTTACATAGTGTTATACATATTTTTCTTTATCATACAGTGTAGTCAAGAGTTTACGATTTTTTGAACCTTCTGGCATTTCATTCTCTGATACCAATGACAGATCTTTGTGGAGATCGTGTTGTTCATGTGGGTATTCCTAATCAACTTCCACTATATAACCTCGTATTTTTGTTACATCTATATTTGTATTTCTCCACTTAAACCCACCATAGGGTAAATACTGGCTCATAGCTCATCCATATAAGTTATTGGTGTCCAGCTATGTAAGATAAAAGATTTCCTTTGTACTATTAAGCATTCATATATTTATTATTTGCTTTAGCATATCGCTTACAACATTGTGAAATTACACCACGAACACCTTTTTCTATCATCAAAATCATGTCGTAATCTGTTAATAATTCTAGTTCTATTTTAGTATCTTTGAGCATAGCATCCCACGCTAACCCTGGGGCTGTGTAATACCATGCTGGATCTAGCTTATATGTTTTGAGACATACATCTCTAAAATTTTCCATTATATCGTACAATATCAATACATCAGATTTGTTATAGAGTTCTGTGTACTCTCTTAGAGATTTTATGTTGAATTTTTCCCACACCTTTCTCGCAAATTCGTAATCTTCGTCTGTAATGTCACATTTATTGTGTTTGTTGTAAAATGCATCTTTGGATGGAAGTGATGTCTCACAAAATTTTTCAGCACTATCCATATAGTCATATGGATAAACATCTTTTCTTATAACAAAGTCAAAAAGTTCATTGGAAAAATGCTTACACGTTTCTTGGAATTGGCTTCTGGAAAGGTTGCTAGAGAGTTTATCGCTATTATCAGCCATACATTTAAATGAGTCAATAAATCTAAGATTTACGCTTTTACATACATGTTTCGTAGAAGAAATATATTTTTCTTCGTTGTTAGGAATTAGATCAATTTTATTTTCATCGATGCCAAGATCTCTTATGAATAAATATGTGTCATAACCGTATAGATTGTGTATAAACACTGGGATAAAACATGGATTTCTATACGATAAGTTACAATCTCTATGTGCAGCTCCCCTAAATTTCCCCGCAAGATGATCATGATCTACCACAGGATCACCATTCAAAGACTTTTCACATGTGTGACAATGGGTTGCTGTATCATAAACAATTTGTTCTTTCTGAGTTAGTGGAAGCATTGGTTTTTCATTTGTGTATGTATCACCAATAGACTTTGCTTCTTCCATTAGCATTTTAACGAATACACTAGATGCATCAGACCCTTCATAAGTTACTGGTGGTTTATAGTATCCATATTCGTATTTTACATAGTAACAGAAGCTCGTGTTTTTGGTATGGTTTCGTGTAGCATTCGTTGGGGTTTGGTTGGCAAGTTTCAATTTTAGTCAACAAACATTCAAAATCAGCATATATCACAAACGGAACTCTCAAAGAATGATTTTTGTTTTTAAATCTTAATATGTCATTTTTTCCTTTAGATGGTAGTTCAACTCCACCATCGTGATCTCGGCAGTCTTGTTCGTGATCTTTTAGCTTATTTACAGATTAGAAATGTTGCAAGCATCGATCGCACATATATGTGTGTGTATATATATATGTATGTGTGTGTGTGTGTGTGTGTGTGTGTGTGTGTGTGTGTGTGTGTGTGTGTGTGTGTGTGTGTGTGTGTGTGTAGACCATTATTTGATACTTGTGATGCGATAAGTCTCGAAAGACTTTTTATCCAGCAGTAGTGGTTGTTCTTTTCGTCTTTGATATAGAGTAGGTTAATGTACTTATCCGTCTTATTTTGTTGTTTTTAATGGACAGATTATATATTTCTTACCACCATCTTCTTCTTCGTATGCGTATGCATTCATAGAAATTCCACTTCTTTTCTCAAAGGTTGGTATGCTATCCAATTTCATTGGAAATTCCAAACCCTTAAGTGCATCATCAAACTCATGTTCGTAAGCTATGTATTTATTCACTCTTTGGGGGTTTCTTTGTACTTGATGCAATGCAGATAGAACAGACCACGAAAAACATTTTTGATCGTTATTCTTAACATTAATTACCGCCTACTTAGCTTTGATTTTCTCTGGGAGATCAACATAAGAACTGCCCTTGAATGGTACATATTTATTTATTCGCACTTTTAGTTTAATAATTCTGTTGAGTATCCACTGAGATCCCTTGTCTTCGAAAGCCCCATCTCAGCTATGATTTTCGATATGCTGTTGGAATAATATTCTTCCAGATTAGTCGATATCAGTATAATTTCGTTCTTTGTTTTAAAGGAGCTTTCTACGTATTCAATATTTTCACCAATTCACCTTTTGTGCTCAGTAAAGAGTTTCACGTTCATTTTGAGTGATTTTAAATGTTTATTAATTAGTTCCGTGTGACAGTTTCTTTTACATCGTTTAGGAAATGATTTGGGTCTATGTATGCATTCACATTCTTTACAGCATAAGTCTTGATCCTACTTTGAAATACTGTTTCAATTTCTTCTACACTGAACCTGAGTGTGTACTTATAAATTTTACTTCTCAAGTGACTTCTTATGAGAGACGGTTTGTAATAGTGGCTACACGTTTCACATTTCACTTGTTTCTCTCGTGGATGCTTCTGTTTTTATATTAAGTGTTGTGGCTCGTTAAAAATTTCCCATGCATTGTTGGTTCATGTGATTTATTACGTATTGGTGTAAGACCTTTGTGCAATCTACTTTTAAGATGACTTCTTATGAGAAATGGTTTGTAAAAGTGATTACTAGTTTCATACTTGGCATACTTCTCTTGAGATTTCTTCTTCTTTCTTTTCGCAAAAACATCTTTCTTAAATTTATATTCTTTCCAAACATCACTAGTTGGGTTAGCCTTTTTCATTGCCATGGTCGTCATCATATTAGACATCAGTTGATTTTTATTTGCGTCCATTTATGATATACAATATTTTATTTTTTACGTATTCAAATTTTTCTGAGCCACTTTTTTTTGCAACTGCGCCCAAACGAAACTTTTTACGCGTATTTTTGCAGATGCACTCAATCACAAAGTTTAGCGCAACTTTTTTCTAATGACTATGAGCTAACCAAACGCAACTTTTTGAGTCACTTTTTTGCGGTTGTGGTCAAATCGGCATATATATAAATGGAAAATTCAATATGGTGGGTGAAGTCGAACCTCAAAGGTGGGTTTACGATTAAAGACTGGAGGCTTAAGAGTGGAATGGACCCACACGCTTTTTTGTGAAATTGTTGTTTGCACGAATATGCGTATCTGGGTAAATAAATGTTCTGCAAATACGACTTTTTGTCAGAAGAGATATAAAAAAACAATTATTTATGCCCCTGTTTTTTAATTTACTTTTGTCATATTAAGTACAGTGTTTTTGGGGAAAAAAATCTGTGAAAATGGTCAAATATCAAAGCTTGCCTATGCAGTTTTCTTAAGCGGCAAGAGAAAATTACAAAGATACGGGCGTAGTTTAATCTTTGGGCTTTCATCGCGTGTAATAGAACCCTGTTGTTACAGATCTAATTTGCACGGTACAGCGTTACGACGGGAACACTGCACGCCTTGCGCTTACGAGCGATGAGGCCCTAGGTGTGCGTGTTAGTGTCGCCCGTATCGCTCCCTCGCTTCTTGACCTTGGCCACGGGATTCCCACGAGGGTCCATCCCACTCTTAAGAATTGTACTTAATGACTCGATAAGCACACGGAAAATGAACAACAAGAAGATTTGCAGTTTGTGATTGAATTAACAACTCTTAAGGCTAGCGAATGAGAATCTTAGAAGACGTAAGCAGCCGATATAACATGGAAATATGGACAATAGTGAAGATTGTTTATATATATATATATATATATATATATATATATATATATATAATTATTTGGGGTTACTGCTTGTGTAAACGTTTTGAAAAAACTCGTGATATCTTATAGAAGGGAAAGCCGATGCCAACATTAGGCATTTACATCAATACATCTGAAAAGGTTAATTGAAGGGAATTCAATGACCTCTTCCAAGAAATAAATCATGACCATAAACTGTCCTTTAAATTAAGAGGGTAATGTCTGTCGATTAAAATAATTATTTGCATACGATTTCACAATACTACATAACCTAAATCCAAGATGTAAATACAGTTTCCCGCCAACAAAAATTTTCACTGGTCTCTGATTGGCTACTTCATCTTGACATGTATTTAAAATATAAAATATAACGATATATTCAGTCACGCCGAGAACGCACATGACCCGTCAAGACCCGCACACGACAGTCATAAACTAATACCCTTGAATATATTGAATCACGTCTTAAGCATACGTCGAACTTATTGTGTTAAGTCAATCGTAAACCCACCTTAAGCCATACTACGTACTTACTTAACTGCGTAACCAAGGAAGGGATGGTCCGGGTGTGTACCGAATATGTTAGGGTTACACGAATAATCTCCTCCGTGACTTGCAACCCCCAGAAAGCAGCAAGATAAGTACATGGAGTCGTACTGTGTATTGTTCACTTGAGACACGTGGCGGACGATGCCGTTCGCCGGTATGTTTTCTCGTGGTATTCTCGTTTCCCCCTGCCCTTGCGTTCCGTCGCTGCTCCATGTTCACCTCACTTGATGCTCAATACCTCTATCAAGTTCCGATAAAAACCTCTCAACAGCATGGTATTTTTTGTTTGTTTTATTACTTGGTTTCACTTGGTTTTATCTTATGTACTAAAGGAACATTGTCTACGGCGTATTTAAAGAAATCACTGCAGACACATTCTATGCCAGGTCTTTTCACGCCACATGTTAAATTTAAGGATTGGTTCATCGGGCCTTGAAATGGGACCGCCCATTACTAAAAACACTGGCCGACTCTGGCGTAGGGATGTTAAAATAATATCGATGTACTGAAATAACGATATTATATAAATGGTATATCGATATAAATCGTCAATATATTCCAACGAAATTATCACGAAATCAATATTTTTTTCCTAGTATCGGAAATGAATATTTTTAAAATGCTCTTTTAGTAAACTCTGTTTTGAATACAAACATTTAAATGAAAAATTACTATGTTTATTTTATTAACATGCACCAAAAATAGGCGCCACATCTTTCTGCAGTGCCTCGTGTCTTCAATATGAAATATTCCAACCAATTTTACATTTGTCAAATATTTTCATACATAAGATATCGAATTCCGAAGTACCGAAAAATCGACGTTTTCTTTCGATATGTCCTTTTGTAAAATGTTACCTTTATAAATAATCAATATATATAATATCGATATATTTCCCAATATCAACATCCCTACAGTCTGGCGACGCTTATGAGTGTCAGTATAAACTCTCGTTTGTGTCAAAAAGTACGCAGTTACATGGCTGTAGGTTTCAAATTCTAAAGTTTATTTTAAAGGTACTCAGTTAACCTCGGCTAAAGGCTGTTCACGATAAAGTGAGCACTTCTGAAACGAACTTTATAAAAAAGTCGCTGCCCCCGCGTGCATATATTTTAATGCGCGCACTCAGTAACACGCTCAGGAAAGTTGGTAACGATGGGTAACCATATGTGATAAGTAGAGCCACGAATATTTCGCGAATTCATTCGAAGGCGAGGTAGACTCCAAACACTCATTCTTTTCTCCTATTGTTGTGATTGGACGACATTTCTTTAGACACGCCCCGTTCAAATGTGAGACAGTAACAAGGAGGAAGCAGTAGTTTGAGTGAGTGTCCTGTACAGAGGCTTCACTTGATCACAGCAATCAATAAGCAAACGAAAATGTCTCGAGTGTATAGAGGACTGTCCAGCCTAGCTCGCTGTCAACTCAATCCGCGAAATACTCGGGCTCTAGTGTTAGCTTAAGCCTTAAATTATTTCTTCCGCTTTCTTTTTTTTAATGAACCGAAGTTGAAAAATGAGCAGATTATGTAAAGTATTACTTTCCGTATAGTTCCACAGTTTCTCCTGACCGACGCGTGAATAAAGTGATGAGACCCATGGAAATGTAAATTTTACATAAGGCGGAAGAATAAATAACGTGCATACAGGTATAGGCTATTCACGGTAAAGTGAGCACTTCTTAAGGCCTTCCCAACAAGCATTAACCAATAATAAATATATATTATTGCAGCCTCAGGCATTAAATTTTGCGAGTTCTGAAATGTATACACGGTCTTTATTGGTCACACTGCAATGTTTATGTTAGAAAGCAGCAGGGAGATCGAAATTGGGTGAAAGGAAAATTTCAGAGGGCCTTAAAAATTGCTCACTTCACCGTGAACAGCCTATAGCTTTCGAGCAGAGCCGTGAGCAGTGCTCATTTCATGGCGAACAGCCTGGAAGTAGTTGCCGGAATAATGAAAGGGACGTAGGAGCGACTAATCGCGGGAATGTAGCCGTGGCGTGTGTGTGTGCGCGCGCGCCTGGCCGCACACACAGGTGGTAGTCATCGACAGTGAGGCCTCGCTCGCACCAGCCTCAGGTGGCTGGCTGGCTGGCATCGTTCTGGGCGGAGTGAGCGAACGAGTGACTGAAGAGATTTGAGAGGGCTCTCAACAGCGAGGCGTTGAGAGCCGATGAGCGTGGTTGAGGTGCAAGAAGAAAACAATTCCATTCTAAGGTACTGGTTTCGTCAATACAATCCTGGAACACTTTTAATTCCAAACGTTCAGGTTTTGGTTGTCCGACTCTCTTCAGCTGTCTTTATTTTGTTACAAGAACGCAATCCATAATGAACGTAATAAGTATTTGTTCAATATTTATTTTTATGTGAGCTAATTCAAGTTATCTATATCGTGGATAACGGTCTATAAATTTAGGGAAGAACAGAATCTCAGAGGAAATTGCGTCCATCTGCAGTGATATTAGTTTTACAACAAATTGGTATGCTTGGGTCGGTTACTAGCTGGGGAGAAAGGGATATTTTTACGTGCATGAGAATTTTAAACCATGCTACTAAGTAAGTTATTCTACAATAACTTTTGAAATGCAATAAATTATGTGTGTGTATGCTGCTCTCTTCCTAAACACCTGATGAACATAATAAGCTATTAAAACCAAATATGATACACTAATAACCCTTTATTTCATGCGCAGCCAAACTTTTTGTTCTAAGCTACTTATTGGTTTTTGTCTTAAGTCATTCCTTTTTTTTTTTTTTTTTTTAATTTTATTTACTATAACGTTTGTAATTAGCCTTCGCTACGCCTACTCTGAATGATTACCCTAGGTGGTAATAATTCAGACGTAAAAGTATTTATTTAATCACTACTGCTGAGTTTAGACATAGTTTCTAAGATGAACACACGTATGAATGACCACTCATTACGTTTATATTTAATAATTTTTCTTTTGCAAAGCCACACAGGGTTTCTCTGGTTTCGGTGTTTCAGTACCGTTACGGAGTCAAGCCTATACGCAGCGAGTGCCGAATTCCCAGTTTGCCAGAAGCTTTTCGCCGTCGTGGCAAATCCAGCGGAGTGAAATGTATGTAACTTAGCAGTCACACAACCGGTCTACTTGCATAGGCTACTACGCACGAGTACGGAATAAACCGAAGGCTAATAATTGGTTGTGAGAATATAAACCTTCCATTCCGGTTTCAATGACGTAGGCAAACCCGTGGACTCGGTGTGTTCGACCTTGCTGCCCAGTACAAGGACATAGTCCAGACATCGGGCGAGGATTACACCCATCACCAAACTGCCAGTGGTCCTGTGCCATGGAGATGCGGGACAAGTCCCTAACCGAATGTCGCGAGTCTCAGTTCCACCGGAAACATTTAGTTTTCACTTTTCGGTGGTTTGGGGGGGGGGGGGAGCGGTTACTAAGCTTTTATTTCCCAAACAGAATTTCGTTTGTTTACTTCGCTTATCCGAATTAACTACTGGAAAACAGGACGTTATCCGGATAAACGAAAACCCGGATAACCGGGAAATTAAGGGACAAAATTATAATGCAGTTCCGTCGCACAAATTTCGTAATGTACACGTAACAACTTAGCCTAAAATTTTCTAATAGACAAATGATTAATATGTCCCAAACACACGTATACATAATATCAATTTAGTGTACAGAAGTAAAGAAGGCGAGTCACAACAACATAATATGTTGCACCGTCGTTAAATTACGGCTTAGTAGAACCACTTGTATCCTACCCAGCTGGGAACGATAATCCGGAATTTACGTGTTCAAAAGAGAATAGAAAATACTGTTACACACAAAGATTTTATGCGTAACAGTTTATCGTTATTTTCATCTCAACTAATTATATGTTTATTGCTGACATGGATGACAACAAAATAAAATATTAGAGTACCCTATAAGTTACTGCAGGTGTCAATCCGGGTAAACAGGAAATCCGGATTAACGAGGACCTGGTAGGCGAGGCTATGCTGTATTACACAGATAAATAGTTAATCTCATCACATGCATGATCACGCTTTTTGGGTGTAGTAGGGCATACTTGACCACATCTAGTTCTTGGTTCTCACGAGCCTCGGCTGCATGGTTCACACTTTTTACCCCTCCATGGTAAAAAAAAACAGCACTAGGAAGAGGGTTGACTGGTATGAAGCCATTAGTCATACTTTCCGTCTTCGTCACTCGTACAAAAGAGATGCATTCAAATCTAAAGCACTTAGAATAAATAGATAGAACATTTGTGTTGTAGATATTATTATGAATAAACATTGTGGGCTGAAGCCTTGTAAGAATATAAATCTCGTTAATATAGTACGTATTCCAAGATTTGCAACCAAAACAGACTGATCTATCGGTACTTTTAAAATACACACGACTGTCGTTACTTTTAAAATACACATGACTGTCGTAGTTGTATGTTTACAAAACGGCGGTTGTCCCATTTTAAATTTTATTTGCAATGCGTGGTCATTATTAAAAAAAAAAAAAAAAAAAATTTTCGATGCAGTATATATTTTTATGAGCTAAATCTATTTTGGTTTTGTGGCGGGTGAGAGGGGCGGTTTGGAGGAAGGCGGGTTGGTGAAGGAGGAGGGGGGACCCCGAAGACGTAACCTATGCTGCTAGCCTTGGGATGTAATAGCATGATAAAGAAAGTGTACTGCATTCTAGATTTCCGGGACCCCTGGTGCTTGGCATGGAAGTCAGGGTACTAAGTTAGGCTTGGTCACAGCTGCTGGAAATCATCATAAGAACCCGGCGATGTAGAACAACTTTGTCATGCTCGCGAAATATTAAACCACCCAGACTTATTTTAACGTGGTCGTATAGTCAGCTCGTCGTATAGCCATTCATCTTGGCTGTGCTATCACCACTGTGACACGATTTGTGCAGGCGTGGATTAACTACACTTCGTACGCATGGAGTTATTAGTATATGGAGTGGAAGCCGAGACACGAAAGTGAAGCCGATAATGAAAGACAAGGACAGGGCTAGTAGTAGCAAAAATGTGCATGTTTTACATTGCTTACTATGTAACGTTTACCACGTGGAGAAGATAAGATGTCGGCACTTCATCATCTATTACCGCCATGGTCGTACGTCATTTAGAGTAGGTACTGCTTCTGCGAGACGCACAACGGATAGAGAAGATCGTCGTATCCGCCGATGTGCAGTAGCAGATCCCTGCACCACATCAGGAGATAGCCTACACACTGGTGGGCTTGCGTTGCGATTGTCGGTCTCAAAAAGAACCTTTCGTCACCTTTTCACTAGGGGTTGACGAACGGTGTCCACTACTCCATTTGCCTTTGACCCCTCGGCATCGTGCGGCACGCCATCGATGGTGCCACACTGTAAAAAAAAAACCCTTCATTTTACGGAAAAGTGCTGGTAAAAATTTATCCAGAAGTGTCCGTAAATTCTCCGTAAAATTACGGACACATTGATTTCCAGAAACGGACTTTCCGTAAATTTCACGGAACCTCTCCGTTAATTTCCAATTTACTTTTCTGTACTTTACGTTTAAAATAAAAAGAGGTAGTGAAAATGTATTTAATTTTAGTTATGTGGGTGTTCTACCGTGTATAACAAATTATATTAAAAAAAGTTAAAATATTTTGTACTTAAACGAGGTTTGAACCCGAGTCACAAAATTGTATAACTTTTATATTTGTATTCAAAAGACAAGAGCAAAAATGCAGTTTCTGTTACATTTGGTGTATTTCTAGTGTTGCTATAATGTTACAGACGCCTGACTCTATTTCTTAATATTTGAAACAATAGGTCATAGTCGCGTGGATAACGTTAACTGCCGCAGAAACTATAATTTCCTTGTTACAGTGGCGAAGAAAGCTTCGTGTAGAATCGGCATTGTTCGTCCCCGTAACTCGAAGCCAAAAGGAATACGGAGACATTTTTTTTATTTACGGACTTAACTCCGTTTTTCGTCATTACGGATTGCCTTTCCGTATAGACACTGTACATTTCCGTAAATGTTCGGCAATTTTGAACAGTGCAGGAACGTCAACATTGGGCAGAGGAATGGCGACGCATGTGTTCCCCGATGAGTCCCACTTCAATCCTAATGCAGGTGATGGTCGCAGTAGGGTTTAGCGCCGCAGCGGGTAATTGGACAATCCTGCGCTGATTCTTGAACGACACAAGTTCCGGGCACCAGGTGTTATGGGAAGGGGCGCTAACAACTCCCATTCGTGTCTTATGGTTGTTGAAGGAACGGAGACACCGCAACGATATGTCAATGAGGTTCTGTGGTCCCATTTTCTGCTATGTTTGTTCACAGCACACCCAACGCTATCAAGGAGCAAGATAATACTCGTTACCATACAGCTTGCTTTACAAGATGGCGTGCCAGGTCTCGATATTTGTCCCGTGTCGAACACGTGTGGTGGGGCGATGTTTGCACCGCCGTCAACCACCTGCCCAAACACTGTGCAGTTGCAGGAAGCTTGTAGCTAGGGATAGGAAAATTTCGAGAGTTAATTTCGGGACAAGATAGACGTCAAACACGTATATAGTGGTCACCTTTGCAAATTGGATCACAGTTTATTAAACCCGCCCTTCACGCCTCTGAGCCAATAGCAGACTTGCAAGGAAACACCTTGCGAATCCCATAACTGCCAGGTGTGGGGCAACAGCCAATGAACACACAGCTGAGGCTCCATTATGCAGAGGGTTGAGGAGTCCAATCTACAGGTCACTGAACTAGCGAAATTTTCCTATCCCTACTTATAGTCTAGTCAAGGTAAAGTGAGAACTTTTGAATGCCCTCTCATTTGGAATAATAGTCAAAAAATATTTTTAAATTTAGTTTTAGACGTAAACTTCCGAGTGCGGCGGAATATACACACTCTGTTTATTACTTACATGGTAACATTTATGTAACAAGGAGGTTAAAGGATAAGAAATCGCTGAAAGAAAAAAAGTTACGAGGGCTTCAAAAGTGCTAACTTTACCATGAACAGCCTGTAGTGAGTGGTATGTGCCGCAGGACACTATCCGCCACCTGCGTGATGGCTGTATAGGCGCGAGAAACCGAGCGAGGTGGCGCAGTGGTGACTCACTGGACTCGCATTCGGGAGGACGCGGGTTCGATTCCCGGTCAGGCCATCCCGATCTCGGCCTCCCACGATTTTCCGAAATAGCCCCAGGCGAATGCTGGGATGGGCCCTTAAAGGGGACGTAGGACATAAATTAACACCAAGTACGTAAATTGATGTTTACAGGTTTATGAAAGCCAACATAGAAAAAAGTAAAATTGGCAATCCTAGATAATAGGTTTAGCCAACTTAACGACCAAGTATTTTGCAGTATTTCTGTATCAATTTATGATAATGTCTTGCGCCACGAAAACACACAAAAATTGACGGCGTCAGAAATATCTCTGCAGAATAACGTCACTCGGGTAAAATATTTTCTCTCGTAGTTAGTAAAAACTATTCTGTATGGTTGCCCTTTCTTTGTTTTCTCTATTGGCTTCCATTAAATTTGCAAAATACAATAAACCTCAGTGGCATTAATTTATGTCCCATGCCCTTTTAACAAAGGCCATGGCCGATTCCTTCCCGTTACTTCCCCTTTTTTCCTTGGGCATCTT
Organism: Dryococelus australis; assembly: GCA_029891345.1. Classification (NCBI taxonomy): domain Eukaryota; kingdom Metazoa; phylum Arthropoda; class Insecta; order Phasmatodea; family Phasmatidae; genus Dryococelus; species Dryococelus australis. The sequence continues at coordinate 112,169,967 of CM056996.1, read as the reverse complement.
GCTCCGTCTGAAATGACCTCGCTGTAGACGAGACGTCAAGCTCTACTGCCTATTTATAGCCGCGTGCTTTGCTAATGCTATGCGTAAAAGACTAATCAGTAGTAATCTGTTCTGTTATTTATGAGCTTGTAATGATTTAGTAGTTTCCCGTAAGGAAAGACGGCGTAGCGATTTCCATTCCCGTTTGTGTAATTGTTATGGCTGTAAATAACTAGTAGTATTGGTACTAATTTACAAAAATATTTTTTATAAATGATTATATTTTCATTCATTTCAATTAGATAACTTTCGTGGCTAAAATGGACGTGCATGTATATGCATTCGTATTTTTTTCGCCATTTTGGTATTGTGCGTACTGCTGTCTAACGAGTTCTTCATGCTACACACTGTCAGGTGCAATGGTCCATTGTTAAACCACTGTGCTTGTTTGTACCTTAAGGCTATTTCCTGATCTGAAAGCAACGAGAATTTGGTACAGGGAAATGCATGTTAATGAAATTCGTTTTTTCTTGGCGTTCCTGTCAAAGATACCTAGATATATACCACCGGGGACTTTTTGAGCATAAAAATACGTGCTTCTTTGCTATCTAAGCCTTTAGTAAAATAAATATATAGCCTGTTTCCTGGAAAGACCATAAAACTTATTACTTATATAAAACATTACTGAAAAACAAATTGTTATATTCGTGTCGACACAGCGTCTGAGAGTATCATTTTTCACACTTAGGTTTTAGTTTCACGATAATATCTTCACAATTGGCTTCAAAAACCGATTTCCGTTAATATGTATTTCCCTATACCACTGCTGTCAAACCAGGCAACAACCTTAAGGGGGTAGTATCCACTTCATCTTAGAATTTTCTTACAAATCTTCGTAATGAAAGTGTATGACCAGAAATCAAAAATCAAAGCTAGACATGACATAGACGACTACTTAACGATTTTTTTTTTAATTTGTAGGGTTTCAAATATACCTGTATTTTCCCATGTGGGAATGAAATTATTAAATAATTAGAGAATGTTTGATTACGGTTATAGATGTGACACTAATCATGTAAGAAAAATAAGTGGGATTTAGAAATAACTGTTAAAATGTTCCCTATGTCATGACTAGCTTGGTTCTTAGATATTGACTCCGAAAATTAAGTTAATGAGGAAATACGTAAATCCAAGAGAGCAAGGATACTTCCCCCTTAAAGAACCTGCATGCTTGGAGAGCTTTTTCCCCCGCGTTTGAGTTGCGGCCGAGAAGCGCAAAAGCTATAAGGGCTACACTGGCACGTACAACAAATCTACCATCGCCGCTACGCGCAAGGCTCTGAACTGGCGTGCAGTGTTCTCGTCGCACTGCGTGCAGGTACCTATGGGACTTTCAGCGGTAACCCAATCATTTTATTGGTGGAAATTCTGTAGCAAAGTTCAGTGTATGTCCCTAAAGTCCTTAAGTGTAGTACATAACGCGTGCATTTTGTGATACAGCACTTCGTGAAAGCCGTTTTTAAACATGTTGGAGTGGTCTAGGATGGTGTTTCTAACGTGCGTGAAGCTTAGAAAATTATTGACAGGCATAGCCTGAAGTGTGTTCTTTTCGTAGTTCAGTAAATTCGACGCACATTTAATAGTTTCGTAAAATAACCTTGATTTAATACATCCTATAACGCAGTTCGGGTGTCAAACAGGCGGGCTCCTTAACGTAGCCACGTGGATGTGAAAACGACAAAGGGCATTTGTGCTTTCATTGGCTTCCACGTCTGTATATTTTTTTTTGTGGTCTGCCTAATAGTTGCCTGTTGTGACCTTGCTTAAGGAAGATTCCCACCCGCCATCTTGGATTTACGGAATTTCTGCCATACTCTGGCATACTTTGTATAACTTTTTTTTTTGGAACGACAGAACACAGAGCTTAGTATAGTACATTGTGTGCTGTCAGTATTTCTTGATTACTGTTGTTATCGTCGCCTTTGTAATCGTTCGCAAGAAATAATCTCGCGTTTTGCCTCGGCGCCTACCAGCTAAAAATTAATAAGTGTAGCGAAGCTGTGGGCAGTTCGATAAAGTTTGGGAAGCTGTTAGCGAGATAACATTTCAACGTTGGCATTTTTTAAATCTCTACAGACCACTGTGAAGTCACCTTCCTGTCTGTGTTTCAAAAGGTCATGTAAATATCCTGAAGTGTTCGTCCAAATATAGGCAATCTCTAGGGCGTGGAGCTTCATGTTATATACGTGTTATATGAGCCATTACCCGACTACATTCCTGGAATAAAGCGAGGAAATTAAAAAATATTTTTAAAATATATGCACAGATTTTCAGTTTGCAAATCTATACTAATATAATAAAGAGGTAATGTGAGTTTGTTTGCTTATTTGTTTATATGTAACGGCTATTCTCGGAATCTACAAGGCCGATTCTTATAATTCTTTCACTGTAAAGCTACATTTTCCAGGTGAGCATATGCTATGTTTAGTTTTAAAAAAAACCTGTGAGAAGTTTTAAAATTTGTGAATCAAGTCGGATACTTAGAAAGCAGTCAGATTTCTAAGTATGCGCTAGCAAATCTACAGGACAGATTTTTATAATTGTTTCACTGTTAGGAAGCTTCATTCTTCCAGATGAACATAGGCTATGTTTAGTTAAAAATAATTCCTTGAGATATTTCAAAATTTGTTAACCAAGTCGGAGAAAAATGAGCTATTTGGCTGCATGTTCTACCAAAACCACTAAATATAAATTGGAACAGTGTTAATAGAAATTGTCTCAAGTTGTCGCAGGTAGCAGCAAGTAGTCGCAGGTTGTCGCACATAGTCACTGATCGCAGGTAGTCACGGGTAGTCGCGGGTACTCACGAGTAGTCGCAGGTTGTCGCATATAGTCGCGGGTAGTCGCGGGAAGTCCCAGGTAGTCACGGGAAGTCGCAGATAGTCACGGGTAATCGCAGGTAGTCACGGGTAGTCGCATATATAGGTATGTATTTCAATAACTCCATACAACCTTAGCGAAGCGATGGTGGGCTGCTAGTACAGAAATAGAAATAAAAAGAAGCGAATCCGTTTAAAGTTAATCCTTGGCTTGAAATCAGTCCAGCGATGTCTTAATTTTGTGTGACGTGCTTAATGTTCTATTGCACGGTCTTGCAATCATGTTCAATTAAATATTTTACCATAAGAGTTAGTGAACACTAGTTTTTAACGTAATCTGCGATAACGGCGTCATCTGAATGTTTAGGCCTGTTTCAAGTAGGGCAGACGATGTGTACTTGAATACTGTCAACGCACGAGCTTGCAATATTAGAATGCTGTTCAGCAGCTGACGTCACTACATTTGTCGAGGCCGTCGCCTCGTCTGTCGCTCGCGAGCAGAGGAGGTGCTAAGGTTTCGCGACGTGATCTGCCTCGAGGGTTAAAGTGAGTGAGGGAAGAGATTTGGTGGGCTCTTAACACCGAGGTCCTGAGAGCCGATGAAGGCGAAGCGAGGTGACAGTGCAGCAGTGTCGGGATGAAAGGGCGGGGAAAACGGGAGATCCCCGAGAAAACCCGCCGACCAACGGCATCGTCAGGTGTGATTCCTACATGCGAAAATCCCCCGCCGGAGATCAAACCCGGTTCGCCTAGGTGGGATGCGTGTAGTCTATAACCAGTACACCACCGCGGTCTCGCATCCAGGGTAGAATGCACAGTCCTGTACACTACTCTACCAGAAGACCTTCGATCCTTGACTAGGTATTTCTCTGTCTGAAGGTTCCATTCTGTTTGGCCCGGCAACAACGGTATTCGCCCACTCACTCAAAAGTTTTTATTTTTATTTTTTAATTTAGTTTTTTTTTTTTTTAAGTTCTGTGGAAGCATTGGACGGAGATCCAGCAACGTTAAAAAAAAAACCACGGAATTAAGCCCAATGTTACGTCACGAAACACTACGAAGGGCACTCAGATAAATTGTCTGTGCGGGACGAAATTATAGGACAGATCTACGTAATACAGATTGTATTTACACTAAACCAGGCCTGCTGTTTTAACACTAGAATAATCCAAAACCAAACTTTAGTGGACATATGCCATTGCTTCAATTGCGTATGTCCAAAATATTTTGCATAATTATTCACTGGCACGGGTATACAGTTATCTACGTATCTCTATTCTTGACTGTATGATTGGTCACATGCAAAGGCCAAGTCCATTATTGAAAAGAACTTTTGCCGCGAATTGTCGTTTTTTACGCATGCAGTCCGAATTTGGTGATTGTGTTTTGCGTTTGGCATTGATATCACAAGAGGAAACGAAAATTATCGCCTATACAGTCGTTGTATAAAGGAAAGTATAAGTGTGAGCGGAGTAAGAATTACCATGGTTTGTATATTCCAAACCAAAACAACTTCATTAAATATGTAAACGTCTTTCATATTAATTTTTTTCTCTATAACTTGCAATTTTTTTAAATCCATAGATTTTAAAGGATTTGACCCAATGATTCCAGGATTTTACAGGATTTTTATATACAGTAACCAGGATTTCAGCTTCAGGGCTGGTGGCAGCCCTGTACTAAGCCCATGGATTCTAGTGGTTACTCATTTCATTATGCTGTCGCACGTCGTTTCTTTGACAACATAAAACACTTGATTAATACAGTATGCTGTTACATCAAGGTAAAGGCTGTTCACGATAAAGTGAGCACTTTTGAAATCAACCTTAGAAAAAGTCACTGCCTTTGCATGCATATATTTTAATGGGCGCACGGCGCACCGAGTGACATTCGCCCAGTAAAGTTGGAAACGATGGATGGAAAGTAGTTCCATATCTTAACGTCGAATAGAAAGTGCTAGGCAACTATTTGTGATAACTTGAATTATTTATTTGGCTTTCTGTGTTATTTTAATGCATCGAAGTATAAAAGTAGGCAGGTTTGTAAAATATTTACTTTTTTAATAATTACAAAGTTTCACCTGAGCGACGTATGAATAAATTGATGAGGCCCATGGCAATGTTAATTTTACACAAGACGGAAGAATACACAATGTGCCTACAAGTAGATACTAAGCAGCGCTTTCAAAACTGCTCGTTTTACCGTGAACAGTCTATGCACATATAAGATTAACTCTACTGCATCGTGTGTTTTGGCGTCGTACTCCGGTAAGTACGTCTCCATTGGATTTCCCAGATACTTCCCTGGATTTGTGTTTTACCCAATATTAGATTAGTCTCCATTTACGCACATGGCATGATGATTATTTTCTAGGCGTGCAGTACGGAATCTAACACAGCTTAAATGTCACTTCCCAATGTTTTAGAATACCCATTTCTCTGCAATTAGCAAGTAGGGTGAGTTCAAAAAGTCTGCCTTTATAATAAATGTAACATAACATTATAGTCTGTTCACGGTAAAATGAGCACTTTTGAAAGCCCTGCTTAAGATCTACTTGTATACAGGTTGTGTATTCTTCCACCTTATGTAAAATTAACATTGACATGAGCCTCATAACTTTATTCATGAGTCAGTCAAATGAAACTGTGAAATTATTAAGAAAGTAAATAATGTAAAAACCTACTCATTTTTTCAGTTTTATGTGAATTAAAAGAACAGAAAGCGAAATAAATTTTTATTAGACGTTAAAATATGGAACTGTTTTTATACGTCGTTGCCAACTTTTGAGTGCATGCCACTCAGTGCACCCGTTATAATATATGCAGGCAGGGGCAGTGAATTTTTTTGTAAGGTTCGTTTCTAAAGTGCACTCTTTATCGTGAACAGCCCTTACTTGTGTGCTTCTTTACGCCAAGCGTGTCGGTTGGAAACGTGGCTAAATGCTCGGTACGCCAGCGCGTTGAATAATTCGCAGTGAGTCATAACACGCGATGGAGAATGTAGAATTCCAACACTGCATGACTGAACGAGGACGACCGCTGCACAACTTTCGAAACATTCTTGCAAGTTTGGGATGTTCACGGTAAAATGAGCACTTGTTGATAGCCCTGCTTAATGTCTACTTGTATACACGTTGTGTATTCTTCCACCTTATGTCAAATTAACGTTGCCATGATCCTCATTACTTTATTCAAGGGTTGGTCAAGTAAAACTGTGAAATTTTTAGGAAAGTAAATATTATACAAATCTGCTCATTTTCACACTTCGAGTTATTAAAAAAAAAAAAAAAAAACAGACGGGGAAAGAAACAATTTTATGCTATCACAAATGGTTACCTAACACTTTTTATTCGACGTTAAGATATGGAACTATTTTCTATCTATCGTTACCAACTTTACTAAGCAAATGCCACTCAGTGCGCCCATTAAAATATATGCGTTCAGGGGCAGTGACATTTTTCTAAGATCCGTTTCTAAAGTGCTCACTTTATCGTGAACAGCCTTTATGAGGCAGGGCACAATGCAAAGCTGTGAACTTTCGTCAGTCTGGAGGTAATTCACGTTTCGCGATGAGTTTAATTATATTTCGAATATGCACCATTTCTTATTAGCCATTACCAACGCACCTATTTACTCTCTATTTTTATTCGTATCATTAAATATTAAGGGCTCTTCACGATAAAGTGAGCACTTTTGAAATCAACCTTAAAAAAAGTCACTGCTCATATTTCCATATATTTTAACGGGCGCACTGAGTGGCATGCGCCTGGTAAAGTTGGTAACGATGGAGGGAAAGTAGTTCCATGGTTTAAAGTCAAATTAAAAGTTTTAGGCAACCTGTTGTGATAACGTAAAATCGTTTCTTTCATATTTTTTTAAAAATGTATCTTAGTGTAAAAACTACCAGATTTGTAAAATAATTTACTTTTCTAATGATTTCACAGTTTCACTTGATTAACGCATGAGCAGTGTGATGAGACCAATGCCATAGTTAATTTTACATAACGCGAAAGAATACACAGTGTGCATATAAGTAGATCTTAAGCAGAGCTTTCAAAAGTGCTCAGTTTACCGTGAACAGTCTATGCTAAAATATTACTATTTATACATTAGATATAAGTAAAAGTTTTATTTAATCAAACAGAAGGTCTACGTGTATGTTACTACATGTATAAAACGCTTGTGATGAAAAGTAAAGACATTTTCGTCCGCTAGAGCGTGGGCGTAGCAATCCCGGGAAGAGATGCAAAATGTATGGGGAGAGTGGAATGCCGTTTTTTTTAATGGGCGCGTGCTTTATGAGCTGTTGTATTTGAGTAGCTCGGAAAAAGTAAACTGGTCCATTGATGTAGGTTAGGCGAGTTTTATGCAGCATGTCTGAGGAGGGCTCGCGGGAGTGTGGCAGCAGTTTTATCTGACCCGTGTATTGTTTGTCGTTAAAACGCTCCGGGCGAAGTTCAATGCTGAAACACTGCCTTTTACTTAGAAGGTGGCACGCCTTTAAGGCCATATCACGCGGCACCAGATCCCGTAAAAGTTTGTGCAGGGTCTGTCATAGCAGCCGTTCTACCAGCTGGTGGGGCACCAGTCGTGGCCTTCGTCCATGGCTAGATTTCATACCATGTTTGGTTCGTAGAACATTCCCTATTTACCGTTTACAGGTTCCATACCAGATTTCATGCTTGACCAATCACACTGCATTTTCAGAGTGTGCCCTACACCGTGGCTACTACTCGAAACAAATCGACGAAGAAACAAAAAAAATTGTATTTGGCTGTGTTGGGGACATGGTCGTCAATACGTCTATAGTCCATTCACGACTGGAACAGTCTTATGAAAATCAACCTTTGAAAAAACACCCTAGCCATTAGCTGCATGCATAGCTAGAAAAAAAAGTGGTGGGTGCGGATATTGTACCCGCCACTTTTTTATAAGTTTGTTCCAGTCGTGATTGGACTATACGTTGACGCACTCGGACGCCTTGATGTTTATTTTACGTTCCCGGCGCCGCTTCACTCGATCATATGGGGTTTTATAGGCATCACTGGATTGCTTTTGAGATGCTCTTTCCAACCGCATACGATTTCTGTATTTCGACTTGGCTTTTTGACGAGTGTGGGCTGAAATCGTGTTAAGTTTTCTTAATTTTTTTGCATTAAACGCATACAATTTCACCCAAACCACGCTACGCAAATGTTTTTGTACACGCAGTCGATTGATCTTGACGAGAGCTGTCGATTGAAACTTAAACGAACGTCTTGTAGCTGCTTCTAGTCAAAAGTTATACTACGCGGAAGTTATGAGACGCGGCGAAACCAACTCAAAATTGTGACCTCCCCCCCCCCCCCCTCGCAGTTCCGCGCGTGATGCTTCGCAGTCCTCACTCAACGTAGCATATTCTTTGATCCTTAGGCAATCGAGTGGTGTAATTGAAATTTGAATGTAGACGATAAATTCTGTTTTTCTCGATTGCCTTCCACTATGGTTGCAAATTTAAAGACGTATTCACGTCAAAAGTACGTTTTGATTATACGTTCGCGAGGTTGGGCATCTTTCAAATAGATTTAAAATTCGTCAAGAGCAATAATAATGACGATAACTTTTAGCCTACTATTAAAACCCGTAATTAATATTTAAAACATTACCTACGCAATGAAAATTTAAATCGAGCGATTTTATAGGTATTAAAACACTTACTTAATTTAACATAGAACACCGTATCTGAATTGTTAGCGCAGTGGAGAAGTTGCGTCACGCGGATTTAACCATAAATTTTGAACGCGAGTTCGAAACTCTTTCGTACACTTTTGTTTTTCAAAAATTCTAAATGCTGATAACTTCGTACGTTAGTAAAAAAAAAATTCCGTTTTCAGAACTGTAGAGAAAAATTTTCGTCAGTATTATAAACAAAACTCTCGTGACTTTGCATTACCATTTAAAAGCACTGAATGAAATTATAATTGCATTGATGTTAACGGCCAACAGTAATAAAGCAATAAATAATTTTTTTGCTTCAAGTCGTCAAGGTTTTCTGGCGTACAATTGGTTCTATTCGTGAGCTTCTCTCTTAACAATAAAATATTTATTGACTGATATTCCAAATGAGAGGGTTTTCAAAAGTTTTCATTTTACCGTGAATAGCATATACGTCAAATGTTGTCGTGTAATAGGAATATTCCATGGCGGCTCGCAGAGCGACTGGTACACCGGCTCATGCATCAAGCCTTGTAGAAGCTGTTTGTACAAGACAAAGTACGTTAGTCGGTATCGTGTAGTATCGGTTTTAGGCTCCTCCCTGGGTTTGGGGTAGTGGCCCGGGGGGGGGGGGGGTTAAACGCCATTCTTAAGATATATGCGTATCTTATGAATTTCACTTTGGTGCGTTCGAAACCTAAATTACACGGTGGATTTAAGACAGAGAAAAGTCTATAAACCCAAAGCGAACATGTATTTAAGTATGAGAAAGACTTTACACTTTTACAGTATTTATTTGCCGGTTATACAACAATATCAACGCATCTCGCTGAACAAACACAAATTTGATGGCATTTTTCTCTCTTACTGACGGTCCTAGTTAAATGTCGTGAGGGTCAGAACAGAACAGAACAAATTTTAAATAATATCAGTACCCGGCTATTAGCCATCACCATCACTGATATATAATATATATTATATATACATATATAATATTATTATATATATACACTTAAAATGACATTAAATTATTGGATTTTCTGCTCAACACAACTCAATTCTCTTAATGAGTAGTATTCAAAAGAGAGATCTTTAGACATCTTTTTACTACCCCCTCCCACATATTTATCCCAGTTAAAAATCATGAATCCTACCAAAGAAAAGAAAAACAAAAAACGACTTTTAAAGGAAGTATTATTTTTATATTTAATAGTTATTTGACATATCTACTATATTGAAACTGAAATTATAAATTTAATTGTTATTATTTATTTTATCTTAATTTTGTTTAACGGGAAGGTCAGTGCATACCCACTCCCCTCTCCAAGTTGTTACTCCACTGATTAAATTATACAAAAGAAGTTTGCAGGCGCCCACTGCGGTATTCCGCTGGATTATGATAACGTTTCCACCGTCAGCAATATGGCAGTCACCTTCACCACGCCCGTGTGTCGATAGACGCCCTGATCGAGTGATAATAACCGAGTAATTATCGATATGCAAGTATCTTACAATCACTGATACGATAAGGGACTGTCTTAAGTACGACAACGAGGTTGCCCGATCATACAATTCACTCACTCCATGCTAGTAAACCAAACTTGTCTTTTCAACCATCTCGATAACGTCCTGACATTAGAATGACTGACATTTCTGTAACCACTGACATATGAGAAATGCCTTGCACCGTACGACTTATGCCTGGTTGCGCCATCGTGGTTCGAAACTCGATATGAGATCGGATCTAATATCGACACAGAAAACTGTTGCACCATTCGAGTTCAGAGCTGGACTGGAGATCGAGATTAAGTTCATTTCGTACCGCCGAAATTTGCAGTTCCAAATCTCGATCCGAGAACAGCAGCCATCGTCGACAATTGTAGTTTGAAAATACGCCAACAGATAGAACTACGTTTGACTATTTTCTGGGGAAATTAAAACATTATACGCACTTGAAATTTATTCAGTGAAATTCGTGTAATAATTCACTTAAAACAGATAAAACATCGCACATATAGTTCTATCTATAGTGAAAAATACGCCTACTTCCATGATGTCATATCTTACGAACCAATAGCAAAATTTGTTTCATACTTAATCTCGATCTCTCACGTTGGAACCAAGATCGACGAATCGGAGATCCAAAATCATGAAATTTCGTTGGTGCAACACTTTTACTTAGTAACGACGATCAAACTGGATTCTGTTTCGGATCTAGGATCACGATGTCGGATCGGGGAAGTTGTTGGTGCAACCGGGCATTAGTATTTTAAGTTGAGGTCGGGCTGAAATAAGAGTTAACTATAATTAAAACTGTTCTCTCAATACAATATCGCGCGGGCTTGCAAACATCAATACAACTGCTAAATCTTTGTTGAAATGAGATTTTCTCTGTCCTTAATATGTGTGTGCGTGTGTGTATATATGAGAGAGAGGGAGAGAGAGAGAGAAGCGAGGAAAAGAAGGGAGAGGGAGAGAATGTGTGTATGAGAGTGACGCTGCAAAGAAAACGTTTGAATGCACGTGTGTAAAATTTTGTATTTTGGTGCTCTGTTATACTCCTGAAAATATAAAATAAGTGACGTGAAAAAATCTGTACCATTTAGGTAACTGGAAATCTATAATCTTATTTTAGTGGACGTTCGAAACGCGGGGGAGTTTGTGGTACACGCTTCCCACATATACAAGAGCATTTAACGTGTAGGACACGTCCTGTTGTCGAATCTAAATGCGAATTTCATATTTTACTAACTTACTCAAAAATGTTAACTTTCAAAATAAAAGCTGTGGTCTGCTATAGACCCAAAATTGTAAGCATACATCTACGGCACTGTTGGTTATGTGATTTTGACATTTATGTTGAGAATATGTGAGTCAATCTTGGGGACTTGTACAAAAGACGGAAATAATTTCACATCGTCTTTAGCCCATTTTTGAAAATTAAAAAAAGGGGGGGGGGGGTTGTATCCCCACGCCCCTCCTATACGGTTATAGTAAACACGCAGATTTTACACATTTGCTAGGCAAACAAAATAAGGGAAAGTGTGTGGGGGATGGATATCTTCAGCGTAGAGGAGCTAGTCTAAACTTTTCAGTGATCTAGAGCAACCGTGTGGTTACATTCCCGAGCAGTGGCGTGTGGCGAAGTATTGCAAGGTAAGCTGGTGCTTGCCCAGTACTGTACACACTCGGCGCACGCAGAAGGAACCAGTAACCAGAGTGGAGCAGAGAGAAACTGAATGTACTGCAGCCACTCACGAGAGAGCGGCGAGGCAGCCATCACACATGTGCTGTCTCTTCAGCTGCACTACTACGTTTAACTGACCGATGTATAAACTAGCAAACGGTTAGGTGTAGCAAAGAGCAAAACAACACAGTTCACTTCACGCCGCTGCTCGCGAGCCATGTTTCGTTCTATGAAGTCAGTGGCTCAGTCGCTAGAAACTGTCGTGGGGGAAGGGACGTTTTAAACCCAAATATTGCATGGAAATAATGCCACGCATCTGGCTATACAAACTGGAATGTTTAGTGTCGCTATTACACAAATTTGGGAAGTTTCCCACATATTCGACTGTTTCCTAAGCAAATGTAGGAACGCTGGTATGAATGTACGTGAAATAACTTTATTATTCGCGCTTTCTCCCTCTACGTATACACTCATGTAGTACATTTGCAAACAATTTCTTAGAGTGTACTTTTGACGCTTACACAGAAGCTTGCAAAAGTTAAACTGGGAATAGTTACGGGACGTTTTGAGACTTGGAACACGTGGTCTGCGAGGCCATATAAAGGAGGTACGGGCTTAAATATGTGGGCGACCTGTTCAACTATCGCACACAAGGCGACTCTGCCTTTTCTACATTGTCACGTTACGTGCGTGTATCAACAACAGACGCTACACGCATGAGATATTTGAACCATCGACTAAAGATGAAGTAGACCGATCTCGCTGGCTGTGTACAACCAATCTCCGTGTCCCAACATTGAACTGCTTTTCTGCCTACACGTCTAGCAAAAATTGCATGGATTAGGTTAGAGGTTAGAACACTGTGTAGTAAACAAGTGCTTTTGAGGTGTTTTTGTACTTCCTCTAATCAATTTGCAATGCTTTTTGAGAACATTCAAACTGGTAAAAATACTTTATTATTGTAGCAGTGCTTGTAATTTAAAAATTAAGATACAAATAAACACGTTCATCACTGTTGACCATGTGACTTTGACAGATGTGTTCCTTTGGGGCAGGTCAATGTTGGGTACACGCGCCTAAGACGAATAAACGGTCTACCTCATCTTTAGTCTATGATTTTAACGGGTCTGGCAGAATCTCGCACTGACTTGTATGCGCCCAGTAGAGTTGATAATGAACCACGGTAGTAAAGTAGTCCGTGTCGTAACACTGAGAAAAAAATCTTAGGTAAACATTTTAAAATAATGCATAGTGTAAGAATTAGGAAATAGGTAAAATATTTACTCTTTTTTTAAAAATAATTTTATACTTTCACTTGACCGACGCATACACTGAAATGTTAATTTACGTAATACACAGTGTTCGTTCAAACAGATCTTAAGAAGGGCTTTAAGTGCTCAGTTTACTGCAAACAGACTATAGAAAAAATATTAATTGTCATTTAAGAGTAGGATGTTGCTGCGTGTCCAAGGTCAAGAAGCGAGGGAGCGATACGGGCGATACTAACACGCACGCCTAGTGTCTCATCGCTCCTACGTGCAAGACGTGCAGTGTTTCCGCAGTAACGCTGTACTGTGCAAATTATTTCTGTAACAGTGGGATTTTATTACACGCGATGAAAGACCACGCATTAAACTATGCCCGTATCTTTGTACTTTTCTCTTGCCGCTTAAGGATGCTGCATAGGCAAGCTTTAAAAATGGCATATTTGACCATTTTAACGATTTTTTTCTCCAAGAATACTCTTAATATGAAAGAAGTAAAAATTATATAATATTATATAATTTTTTTTTTTTTTTTTTTTTTTTTAATATTTTCTGACAAAAAGTCGTATTTGCAGAACACTTATTTACTGAGATACGCGCAAACAACTAGTTCACAAAAACGCGGGGGTTCATCCCACTCTTAAACTACGTACTAATGGACCTAATTTGTTTCAGTAGTTGTGTAATCATATCACTCGCTTTGGCAAAATGAAAGGGGTCGTGATGGGGAGAGAAGGGGGATAGTTTGATAGAGCTTACATCACGGTTACATTTCTTTCTCGGACAGTATGTTGTGCGGTGTGATTGGTCCACGACAGGTCGACCAGCCAATCGGGCACGCCCCTTTCACGTGCTGCTGTCCGCGTTCAACGGATGACCAATGACGGGCGATGCAACCGTAATGAATGCTAAAAAAAAACACATTTTCATCGGACATTAGACACGAGACTATATTTTTTCTTAGCATGTTTTTATTGCAACCGTTTCCTAGTTTTGCTAAAAAAAAAAATATGGTTAGTTATAGTTGATTTGATAATGATTAAATTTACCTCAGAAATAAATCCTTGCCTTTCCCTGCAAATAACTTGGCTGTTTCATACTACCTTAATTTATAGTCTCAGGTGTTTGCAAATACGAAATTATGTGCTTTAATTAAGACGACACCACATATAACTTGACTCGTCATCACATACAATGAGTAGATACCCGAGAAATTCACGAGTTCAACGACCTGTAGGCTAGACTTCACAGTTATCAAAATTAACTTTAAAATTTTTCCATTTTCCATTAGGTAAACCGCGCGGGAAATCTTGGACCATTTCACTGTTTAATTTTTCGATTCAGTTGTCAAATATAAATAAAGCAATTGTGTATACCGACGTTTTGCTAAATCGAATTTACGAATCAACATATTTAATTATATTTCCTCTCTATTACGAAGAACAAAGGTTATTCTTCACGCGGGTTCTAACACAGTTCAAATAGGAAGATTTTACCCAGTTATATTTATCCTATGAAAATCACAATCATCCTATGTACTTACGTACGAAACGCAAAAATCCTATGCACATGCGACACCACTGCACCCTGGCGGCAAAAAAACAATTTTGTTGCCAAACTGAAGGCATCGAGCTTCGCAACCTGAATAAAATATACCTTAACCCTAACAAGGTGCAGTATCTTCCGAAGTAACCTTCTTGTGCTCAGTGTAGACTGTCGGGTACACCGGGCCTGAAAGTGTCAAACTTTGCTTGGCGTGCACCCGGCCAAGTCAAGTTACACAAACTAACTTGGAGTCTAAACTTAAGTTTTATGCGTGACGAAGAAGTTGACAGGTGTAAGGTTTGTGTTTTTATAATGTTTTATCGTTTAAATTAAATAAAAATCATAAATAACTCTCTCTTTTAGATAATAAACAGAATTTTCAGTAAATATTGAAGTTTTGAAGAATAGCAGCAGGGAAGAAAAATTGAAAAGCCCAAACACGAAAAAGGATATAAAGAAGAACACAAGATCTGAAATGAAAGCAAGAAGAATTGAAGGAAATATGGAGAAAAATAGAAGAACAAGGAGGAAGAGAAAAGAAAGAAGAAGAGGAAAGAAAATGGGGAGAACAGAGAAGGAAAGTAGAAGAAAAACAGAAGAGAGAAAAAGAGGAGGAGAAGCAGCAAGAAAGAGAAACAGCAAAAAAGAGAAGCAGAAAGACAAGATCTGAAACGGATGAAAGAAGAACGGAAGGAACTGCGGAGAAGAAAATCTGAACGAGGGAAAGATGTGATTAGTGATAATATGCTGGTTGATGTCTGTATGTGTCTGTGTGAATATATGTAACTAATATAGTATTTGTTAAATTGTAGTAGTCATGATAGAATTGAACGCCCTGGATGGCTCTACTGCTAAGTAGGTTTAATGAAATAAATTAAACAAAAAAGAAGCTGTAAGGTTGGCGAGAACTGAAGACAACAACGGGTGTAAAAAGCCGTTGATGCTGGCTGCTGCCTTCCGCAGAGTCGAGGCGCGCTAGATCCACCGAGAACGTTCTGTTTCGGGAATCGAACCCGGGTCCCGCGGACGAGATGTTGGAATTTCTTAACGGCGTGACGTATAAATCCGGCGGGAAACGGAAGTCAGTTTCCTCTCGTTATAACTAGGGATAGGAAAATTTCGCGAGTTAATTTCGGGACAAGATAGACGTAAAACACATATACAGTGAAGTCACCTTCGCAATTGGATCACAGTTTATTAGACCCGCCCTGCACGCCTCTGAGCAAATAGCAGACTTGCAAGGAAACACCTTGCGAATCCCATAACTGCCAGGTGTGGGGCAACAGCCAATGAACACACAGCTGAGGCTCCAGTATGCAGAGGACTGAGGAGTGTAGCCTACAGGTCATTGAACTCGCGAAATTTTCCTATCCCCAGTTATAACGCGCCAGATAAATAATTTACGTTTCATGTGTGTGTGTGTGTGTTCGCCGAACCGCGCCAAGCGATACAGCGCTTCGCGTGAACGGTATGCGCTATTCACGGTAAAGTGAGGACTTTTGAAATCCCTCTCCTTTGGATTAATAGTCAATAAATATATATTTACCTTATATTTAGGCATTAACTTCCGAGTGCGGTGGAATATATACACTATGTTTATTACTTACACGTCAATATTTATTTTGAAAGGTGGTCAAAGGATAAAAAGTGGTCGAAAGGAAAAAGTAACTAGAGCTTCAAAAGTGCTCACTTTACCGTGAACAGCCTATGCCAACGCGAATCTGGCTGTCGATCGTTTCATAAGTATCGATTCTGCTCCCAACGTACGGGCACTCTACACCGAATACGTGTTATACACCGTTCGCAGTTAATTAACCACTGTCCATGATTGCATACATTTTAACGCATGCACCGGCTTGATTAATCGCGGTAAGGTTGGCAGCAAATTAGGAAAATGTACTTCAATGCCCTAACGCTGTATTCACAATGTCATCTTTTAATTTCCGGACGCTGAATTAATTTAATTTAGTTTCTGTTTGTTTTATGCCCACGGCAGCAGGTGACGGCCCGGCTATGTACAAACTTGTTACGAAAACATTCTACGCGCGCCGGCAAATTCGCAACTGATAACACGGGGGGACTAATATTTTTAGCACGGTATAAGTCTGCACCCCGCTCCCTTTAAATTCACCCGCCAGCAGCTGTGGCGTCAACAGTACGACATTTTATAACATATATTTACTTCCCGAACAGCTTAACAGTTACACTTTGTCGATTAACGAATAAAGTGATAAGATACTCGATGACGTTAATTTTGTATGTGTCGTGGGCCTGAGCTCTTGATTCATGCGTCGGTCATGGGTAATTCTAAAACTTTTATCAAATTAAACATCTTACATGCTAAAGTAAAACACAAAGTAGAAACAATTATTTCAGTATTTACAAATGTTTACCTAACATACACGTGGGTAGGGGAGGAGCAGTGACATTTTTCAAAGGTTGGTTTCAAAAGTGTTCACTTTACCGTGAACAGCCTTTACATTCAGTTACTTTTCAGACTCGCTCTGGCTGACACCCCAGAGTAAATATAATACACAGAAATTCAACTGCACTGGCAGTTTCTTCGATGTGAGCGTGACATCGTACCCAGTCGCTGATTGGCCGCACGAGGCTCTAGAGCGAGCCTTGTTTTCTGATTGGCTGTTTTGTACTGTGCAATTCCCCATTGGCTGGATAGTCGACTGGCAAGCAAACTACCACACAGCAATATATATTTTTTGTATTTGTTCACTATTTTTTTTGTAATCTATTTGCCAAAGATATTTTTGTAACGCTACAAATAAATAAGAGCAAATTTCACAAAACCTTATTGCTGAATGCGTAAAACTAATGTTGGATTAAAACAAACAAGTGTTGTGAACTTCAAGTTTATTGTAAACCTTGAACTGTATTTTCTATGTTTTCTAAAACAATGTTACAAAAGTATGCAATATTTCAGATTTGGAGTTACATGAAATTATTTTTGTATTTAAGCTTTTTTTTTTTTTTTTTTTTTTTTTTTTTTTTCAAAAACGTATTTTTGGAAACCAGTTGCCGAAAGAGTTTTTGGTACCAATACAAGTTAATACTTGTAAATTTTACTAGTGTCAGAATTACTGGAATCATTTTTCTGTAGTTCTACAAATCGTGATTTTGCACAAGTACAAATGCAACATGTTTACAGAATTTTTATTTCTTGTAAAAGTACTAGCATTTGCATTATTACAAGAAATTTTTAGTTTGGTTTACAATTTTTTTCTCTGTGTAATTTCCAAAGTAATGTTTGTAACAAGTACAGATTTTTCTTACTACGCGGGAGCTGATTAGTCGGTGAGGCCATTTTGCTGGAGTACGCGGCATCGTGAGCAGTGTTACGTCATGACATTGTTTCAGTGAATTAAAAAAAAAAACGCTGCACTGAACACTATGCTAAAGGCTGTTCACGATAATGTGAGCACTTTTAAAATGAGCCTTAGAAAAAAGTCGCTTCCTCTGCCTGCATATATTTCAATGGGAGCACGGAGTGACATTCGGCATGCAAAGTTGGTAAGGATGGATGGAAAGTAGTTCCATATCTTAACGTTGAATAAAAAGTGTTAGGTAACCCTTTGTGATAACTTAAATTATTTCTTGTGCTTTCTGTTTTTTTTTTTTAATGCATCAACGTGTAAAAATGAGAAGATTTGTAAAATATTTACTGTCCTAATAATTGCTCAGCTTCAATTGACCGACGCATGAATAAAGTGATGAGGCCCATGGAAATGTTAATTTTACATAAGGCGTAAGCATATGCAATATATGCACTCAGGTAGAACTTAAGCAGGACTTTAAAAAGTGCTCATTTTATCGTGAACAGTTTATACCCAGTTTGGGTAAGGTTACTCCGACTACAGGTTGGGAAGATCAATGTTAAAAGTTTGGCAACATAAAATTTTCACCACTAGGTAAGTGCCAGTGCCGACAATGTAACGGCTGTCCACGATAAAGTGAGCACTTTAGAATAGAACCTTAGAAAAATGTCACTGGCCCAGCATCTAT
Organism: Dryococelus australis; assembly: GCA_029891345.1. NCBI lineage: Eukaryota > Metazoa > Arthropoda > Insecta > Phasmatodea > Phasmatidae > Dryococelus > Dryococelus australis. Next base: position 112,151,402 of record CM056996.1, on the reverse strand, counting down.
GTATTTTAATGGGCGCACTGAGGGACATTCACCCAGTAAAGTTGATAACGAGGAGTAGAAAGTAGTTCCATATCTTAACGTCGATTAAAAATTGTTAGGTAACAATTTCTGGTAACTTAAAATCATTTCTTTCGCTTTCTGTTTATTAATGCATCGAAGTGTAAAAATGAGCAGAATTGTAAAATATTTACCTTTCTAATAATTTCACAGTTTCACTTAACCGTCGCATGAATGAAGTGATGAGGCCCATGCCAATGTTAATTTAAAAAAAAGCGGAGTAATACACAATTAGCATACAAGTAGATCTTAAGCAGGGCTTTCAAAAGTGCTCATTTTACCGTGAATAGCCTATACCAGTTTTTCTCTGTTTTCTACGTTAAAAGTCAGGATAATTGTAATAATCGTAAATAAAATATGAAATAACTTTGTAACGAAGTAAAATCTTTCTATTTTATTATTCACGCAACTTAGCTTTTTAACTAAAAGTTACGTTTTGAAAAACTGCTCACCTAGCGGCTAAAAGTTTCCTATGCCAGACTCTCCAATAAGACAGCGCGTTTTTTTGTTTATAACTTGGGTAATATATATTTTAATATCCATTCACGATTTCTTTACAGTTTTCTGAAGCCCTGCTAAAGTTATACTTCGAGAATATTCCTCCGCCCTGTGTAAACTAAGCTTAACCAAGTCAAGAAAATTACACTATAGTCTATTCGCTGTTTCTTCACATTTTAAAAATAAAACCTTTGAAATATCACCCCATGTATGACGTGTTTAGTTATTTCCTTAACATGCCATCTACCACAAGCATTTTATACCTCTGTTAAGAAGAAATATCTTATTTTACTTTTAATTGATGTTAACCTGTATTTTATTTGTAAATTATAATATTTCATTTATAGTAAATATGAATAAAAACAGTAGGAAAATCTGTGTGTTGGTAGCGCTTCGTAAGAAATAGTTATCATCCAAAACATTATTACCACTGAGTGCGCACGAATCTAGTGCATTGTCTTTTGATGTAATATTAAAAGTGTGAAGTAACCGTGAATGGATTATAGAGGACAACGCACCGAATTCGTGTGCACTCAGTTGTAGTAACATTTTGCACGATAACTAATTCTCATTAGGCGCTACCAACACTGATGTCTTTTAATTCTTTTCATTTATATCGGCTGTAAATGAAATATTAGAATTTATAAATAAAACATAGGTAAAAATTTAATTCAATGGAAAATAAAAAACTTTTATGTTAATGAAGGTAACCTATAAAACGCTTGTGTTGCATGGCATATTTAGGAAATAACTGAACAGTTCGTACAGGGGGTGATTTTTAAAAGGCTAGATTCAAAAAGCGCGGATAAACCGCGAATAGACTATATTCTGGGTTAGAGCTGGCTACTCACTGAAGCAGACTTCACACGATGCAAGACGAGTAGCAATCTTGCGCGAGATGCCGACCTTGCACGGGAATTTCTTGCACAAGTTCTTGTGCAAGGCACATCTTGCACGAAATGAGGATATAGAGCGGGTCCTATTTTCCTCGTGCAAGGCGATGCAAGTTGCGATCCTATTGGTCCTTGTATGCTGGTCATGTGACCTGTTGTAAACTCAATCATAGAGTAAAATAAAATCATGGTCTGAGGTGTGCGAAGAGGAACACAGGGAATAAAACATTGTTGGAAAATGCGTGGATTGAAGTTTAGATAGTTCGCTGAGAATAAAATAATAACAATTATATATTGGAGGGATAGCTTTGAAACAAATACCTCGTTGAGGTAAGCAACTTCATATTTTGTATTTAGATACCTTGGCTGTTTGGTATTAACCAGCGCTATCAACTAATTTGGATGCGAGACAGTAGTCATGTTATTTATCTGCGCGTGAACTCGTTTCGCATGCAATTTAGTTGGCATTCTCTTACGAAATCCTGCACGTAATTCATCTTGCATCGTGTGATCCCTGCATAAGGGAGCAGCCGAGTGTAGAGAAAACGGTTTTAGAACCGGGGCATTTTTTTCGACTACCTTCTCACGAGTATTATGTCCCCGTTCGTTGTATGTTAGCACCACGTTTCGCCACACAAACTAAACTGTCTCGTGTGATTGAAACTTTGCGAACACGCATCGACCGCTTTCGGAAGGCCGTAGCGTAGGTTCGGCAACCGGCACACCTTTCGGAAGGCCGTAGCGTAGGTTCGGCAACCGGCACACCTTTCGGAAGGCCGTAGCGTAGGTTCGGCAACCGGCACACCTAACGGAAGGCCGTAGCGTAGGTTCGACAACCGGCACACCTAACGGAAGCGGTTTGTGTTTTTTACGTCCCCATTCCGGGCGAATTATTTCGTTTTTTCCTTTTCGTGCTTGAGCCCGCTTCTTCACTCGGAACCATTTACATACTGATTAGCAATTACGTAAAAACCGTATAGAAACACAACTTCAGCCAGTGACACGCGCTGGGAATGTGTCGCTACACGTTAGCAAGTTTTACGCAAGGTCATTACCCACTCTGTTACATTGAATGTAATCAATGTTTTCTATCATACATGAGTAGCAGTGGCGTGTAATGAGTTTTCTTACACGATAAACAATACAACAGCCCCACATATTTGAGTGTTTTAGGCCGCGGTTACACGGGATGCAGAACCACTTCACTTCAAACAAGTTCAGCTATTGAAGAGGTTACATTACCTCCGAACGAATTCCGATCGCAGTTGTTTCTCGTTCAAAGTGAACAGTTTTCACAAGTAGTCTCGAAGGACTTCTTTTCTCTCCTGCGCTCCTATTGGCTGCTTAGAAGTAAACAAGCGGTGTAAAAAAAGATTGCTGTATCTGGCGGGAATTCCTGAACTTGTTGAATTACCTTAAGTTTAAGGTGGTATATACTAATACCCACCCATTATGGCATTACAGTCAAAGTGTAGGCTTCATAACAATTTAAAAGATCAATAGTGATAAATGTTTGATGTTATTATAATTGAATATCGTACATTTAAAGTCCACGTTTGTTGAGGTTAGAATTTCAATAGATTTCATTCTGCTTTGGGTGTGTAACCGCGTAAACACGTTCTGTTTTTAAACTTGTTCAGACATGGCTAAATGTATTTAGCTGAATGTGTTTAACAGCACTCGTCTAACCACGGCCTTAGATAACATTTGCTAGTGCCGGGCTTTGGTTCCATTTTAAATTCCTACTAATAAACGCAACTACCAACTTTGCTTGCCCTCAACATGTATTTACCGTTTTGTAATACCTATCATTAGTTATAAAAACGGGAACGAAATGAATGTAATAATAATTAAACTGAATATTATTTAGAGAGCACATTATAAATTATAAGAAAACGCCTGTATTTCCGAACACTTTCATCCACTTTCCAAGGATAAGTGTGGACTGGATGACGCAAACAGAACGACTGCTTACTCTGCCGAAGGAACGCGGCAGGGTAACTTGCTTGCGAGTTCGATTCATCGCTAGTCGCTTCCGTTTGTGGACATAAATACTAGATAGCAGCACAATGCGTGTACAGTACGGGAGTTACGAAAACTCTGTTTCTCGAATCAGAAACGGGAAACTCAGAACTAAATGTGTTTAAAGTTAAGGCGAAAACTATAAAAAGTTAAACATTTCCAATATGCATAGGGTAAGCATTGCTTACCTTGCATCCATGGAATAAAAGCCACTGATGAGTAGGGACAATGAAAGTTCGCGTTATTATTTGGTTTCAGGTTGAACTTCGCAGTACTGTATGCACTAGAGTCGACATCATTTCTTCATTGGCTGCTGCATAGATGTGAATTTACTCAATTTCTGACCGAACTGCGCGTGATTAAGCACGCAATTGTGAAATATTCATTTATTGGAGCAGAATTACCCAGGCTGTGTTACACGAACTATGGTCCAAGGACAAACTATTGCAAAAGTACACGTGTTTGAAATTTAAAGTGTCTCCAAATAATAACGCGAACTTTGCACGTCTCTATATACGAGTTAAACCGCGATTATTCGTCTTGTGCGCGTGTACCCAACATTGACCTACCCCAAACGATACAACTGTGAAAATTACATGTTCAATAGCGATAAACATGTTAGGTATTATCTTATTTTTTTTAATAACGTGCACTTTTATTCTAATGAAATACTTTTACCAATTTCAATATAATCAAACTGCAGTACAAATGTTGGTTATTGGAAGAAGAAAAACCTCTCAAAGTACTTGTTTAACTAAACAGTGTTCTAACCTCAAATCCAATGCACAGCATTTTTGCTAGTCGTGTTGGCATAAAAGCAGTTCTATTTTGGGACACGGAGACTGGTTGTGCGCAGCCAGTGAGACCGAGCTACCTCATCTTTAGTCTGTTCTTTCGATCAAAGCAGTATTGCGTACCGAAAGGTCAGTCACTGTGCTGCTACGGAGTTACGTACAAGTCACTAGGATTCTAGTGGCGCGTAGTAAATATGAAGACCATTTAAACTAATAAATTCACGACTGGTTTTCCGATCTTTTTCGGAGGCATAGGCTGTTCATGGCAAAGTGAACATTTTGAAAGCCTGTGTAAGATGTATTTGTACGCACATAGTTTATTATTCCACCATATGTAAACTCAATATTGCCATGGGTCTGATCACTTTATCCATGCGTCGGTAAAGTGAAACTGTAAGTTAAAAAAAAAAAAAAAATTTACGCTTACTTGTATTTAAAAAGAAAAAACAGAAAGCAAAATATATAATTTCAGTATTGGCAAACGTGTAACTAACAATTTTAATTCAACGTTAAAACGCGGAACTACATTCCCTTTGTCGTTACCAACTTTACTGGGTGCATGCAACTAAGTGTGCCCGTTAAAATATTTGCAGGTAGGGGCAGTGACATTCTTCAAATGTTGATATAAAAATTTCTTAATCAACTGTGCACAGTCTATATGTTTATAATGCAATATTTGAACACTGGCTTACAAAAGTTTTGAGTACTTGCCTAATTCTGCGCGAAATATTTGCTAAGAAACCACTGGCTGGCGCAGCTACGGAAAATGTGTGGTCCAGCCGCGAATCGAAACCTAGGTAGCTCACGCCTGCAGAGGCGATGTGGTCTCTTTGATCAAGCTAAGCCCTTTCGATTGCTGGCTACCCGCGGGAAACCCGTGTAAACAAGCTTCCCGTGTTTGACTACTCCAAACTGCGTGCAGAAGACGCTTGTTGATTCAGCGAGTGTGCGCGGCAGGTTTTTTTCCTGTCGCTCGCGACCGTGTGCTGCGCCTATACTCGGGATCACAGAGTACTTAAGGAGCCGCGGTGGTGTAGTGGTTAGACTACTCGCCTCCCGACTAGACAAATCGGGTTCGATTCCCTGCGGGGACGCTCCCGGATTTTCGCATGTGGAAATCGTGCTGGACGATGCCGCTGGTCGGCGGGTTTTCTCGGGGATATCCCGTTTCCCCCGCTGTTGTATTCCGGTGCCGCTCTATACTCACCTCGCTTCATTACCCTCATCTGCTCTCAAGACCTCTATGTTCGGAGCCACCCAAATATCTTCACTCACATCAGTTACCTCCGCTCCCTCTCCGAAAAAATTCCCCCACCACTTTCGATCGCCCTCCGGGAAATTGGACGTGCGCACACACTGAATCACTTGCAACCAAGTCAAGAACGAAATTGGGCCCTCACAGCTGCATAAGCCAATAAATAAATGACGTACACCGACACGAATACTTATACAAGGACATTGAACTACCGTACTGCCATATAATAATGCGATTTTTGCAAGTTTATACTAATCAATTAATTTATAAAGCCCATATCATGTAGCTTCCTCTTTTGGCTCATTTGATTTATTTCCGCCACATGTACAAACTAACGTCTGGCTTTGTTGGCCTATGCCCGTCTATCAGTTAGACGACACGTGAAATTAAATAAATTTTTACTGCGCAGGCGTTAATTGTATATATATATATATATATATATATATATATATATATATATATATATATATATATATATGTGTGTGTGTGTGTGTGTGTGTATGTGTATGTATATGTATGTATATGCATGCATATATATATATATACACACAGAAAGAAAGAAAGAGTAGTATAAATATTTTCTCGGTCGCCAATTTAAACGACACAGTTTTATCACATATTACAAATCTTTCTCAAAAGAGGCGATCTGTTTTATCTTACTAAACACAGGCACGACAGTAGTTTGTTTGCTGTTTTACTATGGATTTGTAAGTTACTGCATATATGCCGTTCGCGGTAAAGTTAGCACGTTTTGAAGTTGTTTCATCAGACATAATAATAATAATAACCAATAAATACGTTTCATTGTGGCCTCGGACTTTTGGTTTTGGGTATGGTGAATGTATACATTGTGTTTGTTGCTCACATGGCAGAGGGTTTACATTAGCAAGTGGGGAAAGGATATAAATTGGTTGAAAGAAAGAAGTAACGAGGGCTTCAAAAGTGCTCACTTTATCGTGAACGGCCTATAATTAATAAACTGTGGAGTCAGAAGGACAAGTACTAGTCACGTGTAAATTAGAGAGGTCTATTTTTTACTCTTATAGTACCGAAGTGCATTTGCTCACGCAGTACCAGCCTGTGTTTTTTTCAAAGACGATGATGAGTTTTGAAAGCCGTCGGCGGAATCCCCCGTCACAGCTCTAGGAATGGTAGGAGCAACGTTATTTTCACATGTAAAAATTGCCAGCTTCTTTTCGCGCTGTGGTACTATCCTGAGTCGAGTTAGATGGTGATTTGGCTTTTGTACCGCTTAATACGTACGAGCAATATTCTGGTAAATTTTACATAAGGAAATAATTGGATTTCTTTCGGTGTGATTGTGGGGTGATGTGACCGTCTTTGCTTGAGCGATGGCTTTTATGTTACCAAACATTGTGACATCTGGTCATAAAACGACCATGAATTCACGCATACGAGTTGTCAACGAGAACATAATCACAGGCGACGTATTTATGGCTCTCAGCCAAAACGAAACCAGTCTTGTAAACGTGGCTGTCGAAAGTGCGACTAATTGCCCTCAGCGATTCGTATTTGTTTATTAGCGTTTGTCGCGGTGCTGCGAATTCGTCGATTTCCCAACCTGATTCTGATTTATGGGTGTAGGTACGTAGTGAATTCGCTCCCACAAACCCGTTTGCTCCTTCCGCTCTAAATCCTCCTGTCATAGAAACTGAGATTCAGAGAACTGGAAGCTTCGTATTGCGTCAATACCCGTGACGGGTCGCTGGCGCTCTGAGTATCACTGCGGTGTTTGGCGTAAGGTTGTGCAGGGCCTACGAGGCTTTTACCTCTAACTTACGTAATGGTTTATGTCTTTCCGAACAAGAACTCGCTACATTTGCAAGCCCACACGAAAACGGGTTAGACACGGCGTGAGTTAGATATCTACGTACTACAGGGATTTGCACCACAATGCGTAAGGTGCTGGTTCACCTTTGGCAGACGTCAGGGCTCGGTGGGCGGTATGCAGTGGGGGTATCAGGGAAATAATAAATTTAGGGATATAGGCTATTAACGATAAAATGAGCACTTTTAAAAGCCCTGCTTAAGATCTACTTGTATGCACGTTGTGTATTATTTCGCCGTATGTAATATTAATATTGTCATGTGCGTCTTAACTTTATTCACGCGTCGGTCAAGTGAAACTATGATATTATTATAAAAGTAAATATTTTACAAACCTGCTCATTTTCGCACTTCGATGCTGTAAAAAAAAACAGGAAAAGAAAGAAATTAATTTAAGTTACCATAAATGGTTACCTAATACTTTTTATTCAACGTTAAGATACGAAACTAATTTCCCATCTATCGTTACCAACCTAACTTGGCACATGTCAGTTAGGGTGCCCGTTAAAATATGTACAGGTAGGATCGGTGACTTCGAAAGGTTGATTTCGAAAGTGCTCACTTTATCGTGAACAAACAGCCTTTAGAAAGACATGAAGAACGCCATTAGTATTCCCGTGGTGCATAGAAAAAATGTTGATGTTGCTGCAACAAAAAAAAAAATTACTATTGAGGCATTTCTTTAATTGTTTATATTGTAATAACATTACTAATGTCGTGACAAAGTTACTTAATATTAACTATTTACAAAGTCTTATACTTCTGTAATGCAAACATGTTATTGAAGTGTTAACGTTAGCAAAGCCTCTAAGTAGTGTTGCCGCAAACAAAAGTTGCGTTACTCTAAAATTAACAGTAAGAACAAAATATTTAGGTTCACGTGACATTAAATAAATGTCTAAGCAACATAAGGTTACACTGACCTGGCATTGTAAAAATGGTGGTTAGTAGGGTACAACGATAACATCGTGAAATGAAACCAGGTATTTAAATTTTAAAGCATAGTATGAAAACTAAATGTAGCCTAGGCCAGCCTTCAAGCCTTGCGAAGCAGTTTACGTGTGCCAAATATGCATATATATTTATAAGAGCATAAAGTATTTCCACACAGCGAAAGAGGACTGCAGTTTGTCGTTATATTGACTTTAATGCCCACAATATGATATAAAAACAGATACGTTAGGGTGGAGCAGTTTGTAGGGCACCAGGTTCCGTGAAGTGGAGTGCTTACAGCACTCAAGGCGTTGGTTCGATCCCCCTGCCTGCCGGCAATTTATTTTGTTAGTAATATTTTTTTATGACAAAATAATTTAATTTAATTTATTTTGCACTGGAATGTTTATTTAAAGCAAAAAAAAAAATACAAGAAAATTTTTCACAGAAATGCTAACATCAGTGCAACACAACATTTGTTTTGCTGCAACATAAAAACCGCCTTAATCTTGCCAGTATAGTAAGAAGGTAATGTTGTCACAAGGGTACTTAATGTTACAGTAACTTTAATATGTTAACATTACATTACACTAACAGCAACATTAGTTACTGTTGGCTCACAGATAACGAAAAATTAATTTTGTAGTAACATTAATACTTTTGGCACAACATTAGTACTTTTTTCTGTATGACTTCGAGTACTCGCCAAGCCTCGTGATGAGAAATGTGACTCCTAACATCTGTCGCAACACGTAAACGTTTTGAAATGTGTTGCTAGGGCTTCGAGAAGGAAGCCGAATACATTCCCAGCTGAAAACTGTAGACTCTCATCCCCATTCTCTTTTGTGAGAAGTGAGGAAGAGCGGAGAAAAATTGACACGAAGCATGTACGGGGCGATTTAAGGTGATGCCAGCAGTAGTTCGTAGCTCAAGAGGTTGAAGTTACTTCATCATTGTACGTGAGCCGGCATTCGGTGGATTGTGTGTGGATTCACTGCGGTAAATAGACGATTGCCCTTATATTGTTATTGTAGGGAGGAGGTCTGCATACGACAGGCAAATGAGGCGCAGAGAGATCACTGAGAGGATAGTTGAATAAGTTGCAACGTGGCATTGTATAATATTCTGACTTAATGTTTTGTCTGTCTGATTGTGGGATTTTATTTCAGCTCAGTAGATAAGTGATGAAACAGGGTTCATCGGTTTTAATAAACACTTTCAGCATTCGGCGAAGGTAAAGTTACCTTACAAAATTATCGCTCCCAACAAGCTAGAAGCGAAATATCTATATGTCTGAACATTTAATTGGCCGTTGGTTATTGCTCCCGCCATGACTTTTGTCCACCTGCTCACAGAGCTCTTTCAGGTGTATCGATGAGTGGTTATAAATGTTTCGCTATGTTTGAGATGTGGTATAACAAACGCGATCCGCATAAATAATGTTTTATCAGTAGATCCACCTCATTCGTGTATTTTATGGTCTAGTGGAGTTATATATTCCTACAATATTTATAATGGTAAGATTTTTCATATTGCTTATAGGCTGTTCGCGGTAAAGTGAGCACTTTTTGAAGCTGTTCCATCAGATATAATAACCAATAAATACATTTAATTGTGGCCTCGGACATTTGGTATTGGGTATGGTGAATGTATACACTGTGTTTATTACTCACATGGCAGGGTTTATGTTAATAAGTGGTGGAAGGATCTAAATTGGTTTAAAGAAAAAAGTAGCTAGGGCATCAAAAGTGCTCACTTTACCGTGAACGGCCTATACCAGACATCATAGTAAAAATTATAATTTGAACTTACAAGTTTTTTAAACCGAAGGGATTTAAATAAACGTTTGTCTGTATGCCAAACAGGTACCGTCTCGAAAGTATAGGCCGTTCACGGTAAAGTGAGCATACTCGAAAGCACAGCTTAAGATGCATTTGTATGCTTATTGTGTATTCTTCCGCCATATGTATAATTTACATTGATATGGGCCTGTTCACGTTATTGATGCGTTGGCCAATTGAAAATTGGAAATTATAGGAAAGTAAATATTTTACAAATTTGTTATTTCTTACATTTATGTGCATAAAAAAAAAGAAAGGAAAATGAATCACTTTAGTGTCCGTAAATGTTTACCTAACACTTTAAAATAAATTCAAAGCTAAGACAAGGAACTACTTTCTGTCCGTCGTTACCAACTTTAACTGGCAGCATACCGGCCAGTGTGCCCGTGAAATATCTGCAGGTAGGGATAGTGACATTTTTAAAAATTTGATTCCGAAAGTGCTCATTAACCGTCAACAGCCTATAACAGATCTCCCGAATGTCAAGTACCCGTAGAATAAAATTATTCTAAAAATACCACGTAATATTAGTACTGTTATTTTTTTTTATTACACTCTAAGAAATTACTCGTAAATTTTCATCAGCGTATATGTTCTACAGTAACAAAGTGCGAATGGTAAATTTTTTCCCATAAATTATCGGTAGCGTCACTACGTTTGCTCAGGAAAGAGTCAAATGTATAGTGAAGTCCCCAACCTTATATAATAGTAACGCTAAACATTCCTATATTTGCAGCCTGATTTCCATACAATGTATAGGTCTAAAACTTCCATTACAGTTTAGGAAGTTTATAAGAAAAATTTTTACTGTGTACCTACATGTTCTGATGAATAGTAACCAAAACCTGAACTTCGAAATCCTCGACACTTGCTGGAGGGTGGACGCGAATCATGGACCGCTATCACGATAGACCGACTACAACGTGACAGTTTCAGTGAATATTAGCGTGTTAAAGGATTCTTTCTTCCACCCGTCCTCCTACTTCGCTGTTGAGACAATGTTGAACTGAAGAGATGCACGCGTCGTAAGATAATTTTCCCATCCATTTATGGGATTTTCCACTACCATGTAAATAAATAAATTTTACTCTAGAGTGCGGTAATTTTACCTTACCCGTAAGGAAAACTATGTTCCCCACACAAGTTTGCGAATATTAGGTCTACCTTACGCTTGTCAGATAATTTTCCCATTATTTTTTACAGCGCACAGTAGTCGAAAGAGCAAGTAGACTTGCCTCGCCGCGCTGCCAACACCATGCGTCGCTGAGCCCGTGCTATCGCCTGTCACAGTGAACCTGGTGTGAAGTGTTACCGCGTGTTTCGCCACACGTTGTTTACAAACTGCTGCCTCCATCAATAACTTCTTGACTTCGCAGGGATACATTTAAAAAATGGGGTTTGGCTGTGTTTGGGACACAGCCGTTTGTTTTGCGTGAATATGCCTACGTTGACGCACTCGGATGCCTTGATTTTTTACCCCCCTGGCACCGCTTCACTCAATCATATGGGGTTTTATGGGTATCACTTGATAGCTTTTGAGATGCTCTTTCCAACCGTATACGATTTCTGTATTGTGACTTGACTTTTTGACGAGTATAGGCCGACATTTTGTTAAGTTTTCTTAATTTTTTACATAAAACTCATACAATTTCACCATAACCACGCCACAAAAATGTTTTTATACACGCAATCGATTGATCTTGGGGAGAGCTAGTCGATTGAAACTTAAATGAGCGTCTTGGCTTCTAGTCAAAAGTTATACTACGCGGAAATTATGAGACGAGGCGAAACTAACTCGAAATTGCCCCCCCCCCCCCCAATCACGCGTGCGGCTTTGCAGTCCTCACTCAAAGTTACATATTCTTTAATCCTTTGGCAATCGAGTGGTGTAATTGCATTTTGAGTGTAAACGATAGATTCGAAGCTGCAATGCCAAACTGTATCGCCCGATTTTATTATCACCGTATTTTATGAATTGCATCCCACTATGGTCGCAAATTTAAATATGTATTCACGTCAAAAAAGAAACCCGTGCTGCGATTAATTCCAGTCTTTGTTTTGTCTGCAGTTTGCAAGTTCGTGAATTTAATTCTTTGGAGAGTTCCGTTAAGACCACTCACTCTGTTGACGATTTGAGAGCATCAGCCCTGCAGACGAATCTGTATCATGAAGATACAGATGCTAGTTTAAATTTTTTCTATAAAAGGATGCAGATAAAATTATGTTATATAGTTTTATTTTTAACTTCCTTGTGCCTCATTAGGTTCTTTGATTTAACAAGTTGTGGCATTTACTTATAATTTTGAGAAAAAACTATGCAATCATAATAAAGTTTTAGTTTACTGAAACGATCAGTAAAATTTGTCTTCGGCTCCTGTTTTGACGTGGTGGTTAAGTACGTAAGTTTTACGTAGTTGCTAATGTATGTACCTTTTATTACTGTAATGTTGCGCCGATGTCGAACTGACGATTCGTGGATAATAAGTGCAATTTAAAGGCAATGGTGCGCCAACAAAATTTATCGGAAAAATTAATTTACTTGGATTTGTTTTAACGAGACAGCAGATTTTTTTTCCCCAGCAATTCCGTACATAATTTAATGAAAAAAAATTGTAATGAAGTTATAGTTAATTTTATGTAGTCTTCAACCACAGGCTCACAACCAACCACCACACCTCCTTGTGCCTCTGTGTACTTAACGCGAGGTACAGACACAAGGAGAAAATACAAAACGGGATCCAACTGTCAACTTCACCAACATCAGTGCAATTTAGTGTTAAAAATGCACTTGCTATAACTGCGGTCAAGCAGGGAAAAAGGAGTTTCAACACTACCTTAGAAGCCACTATTTTTTTCAAAAGTCAAAATTATACGTTTATTCAAAACACTCGCCATAAATGCACACCATTTGACAATATAACAATTCGCAAAATCTGAGTTTGAACAATGTAAGGCCCAAAACAATACAGGACTGTTTCTTCTCAAAACACACAAGTTTTACAAAATAGAACCCTAGATTGTCTGTACAATATTCCAAAATACAGCTTGTTTGGTGACTTTAACAGTTTGGAGACATAACGTAATCCTACATCGCTCCAGTACAATCTTCAACCTATTTCACTCCAAAACACTGTAGAGAGCGGTCTCATGTACTCTCCCCGTTAATGTTTCCCTCTTTCCCCGGTTACAAAACTCTTGGATGGAGATCCCACCAGACAACCTGTGGTGGCCGAGGATACTCTCCCCATGATAAGCAGGAATGGTCCGCATTTCCACCACAGGACATTCACTCCCCCAACCAGTGGATCAGGTAAGGGATACTCACCCCACGGTAACCACACAGGTGGTCCGTACATCCTTTCCACTCTTCACTTGATCCACACACACACACACACACACACACCAAACTCCAAGTCTTAGTCCAAGTTCCCATAAAAACTCCTTTGTCCCTTCCAACACAACGATTCTCAATACATTACGCTGTTGTTTCCTCCCTTGGGTTCCCACTGTTCCAGAACTGCCCCACTCCTACTGCGGATATAAAACACCTTTCTTCGCGAACTATCCCTCGTAAATTACAAGTCCCACACATCTCATCCAGCACACAAGTGACTATGTGTTGTTCACGGTAAAGTGAGCACTTTTTAAGGCTCTTCTAAATTTTTCCTTTCATCAAATTTCCATCTTCCTGCTGCTTTTTAATATAAACATTGCAATGTGACCAATAAACAAAATGCATAGATTTGCCCACACTAAAAAATTTAATGCCTGAGGCTGCATTAAGATATATTTATTATTGGTTAAGGACTTTTGGAAGGCCCTTAAAAAGTGCTCACTTTATCGTGGACAGCCTATAACTATAAGTTCCTTCTGGTGTCGGAAAAACATAAGTCCCATTATCACTCCTCCAGCGACTAAGTTCGGTTAACATCACATGAGTGAGATCTCCTAAGTCCATTCAGGGACTCTGAAAATTATAAGTTCAAACACTGCTCCTCCAGAGACTAAGTCTTATTCGCAGTCTTACTTCGTAGTTTATACTTAACTCTCTCGTCGGACGACACCCAATCTCTTCTTGACCAAGAAGGGCTCCACCTTGCCCTTGGTCTTTTCCCGCTCGCCGGCGGGGCGCGGCTCTGCCCAACCAATTTTTATTCTGTTTATTGGCGAGCCCCCAAATCCCGCTACTCCAGCGTGAGCACCTTCACAGTTCTGTGTGCCCTCCGGCATGCATGTTAGTAGCTAAGACGGTTGGAGAATGGGATGTGTCTCAGGGCAAGCCCTTTACGCCTTAGGTCTGGGTTAATTAATAAAATTGGGCGCATGCATCGCGTCTGAGGTTGTCTGGTGCCATGGCGCAATTGTAGCCATGGACACACCCCGAAAGAAGAAGGGTCTAGTAAGGGGCATAGAAAACCAGGCAAAGCGGAGAGGGCCTGGGAAAAACTATGCGACAGTCGTGGAGGATAACAAATAATTACTTTTATTTGATTAGGGCTGAAGAAAGTAGGGTTATTGTTAGTTCGCTAAGATAGACTTTGTGAGGCTAATGAGGGTGATATGAAATGTGTCGATCCGCTGCTGGAATGTATCCAGGGTCGTGCTGCAGTAGAACGGCCCTGGAAGCGGGGGACAGTACTGCGCCACCCGCCCGCAGATGCCAGTCATCTCTCTGGAAGCAGAAAAAAGTGTTAGTGTCCAGGCATAAAATAGGAGTAATTAGGAAGGGGAAGGGGTGGTTGTGCGATGTAATGAAATGGCATTACCTACAGTGAAGGTTCGCTTGCAGCTAGTGTGGTGTTGTGTGTAGTGTTGGTAGAGTTGTGCGTGACCAGTGTAGTGTCGAAGTGTTAGTTAATTAGTAATGAACGGGTATAAATAATATATATATAATCGCCAGCCTGGAGGACACCATATTCGGTATCAGGTAGGTGTATAGTGCCAACGCACAGGCCTACACCAGACCGAAACTCCAGGTTGGATCCCATGATGTTGACACTCGGGTGCGCACGTAGTGTAGCATAGAAAACAAATTGCAATGTAAAGCACAGGCCCATCTCCGAGCCAGAAGCTGTACAGAGCCTGCTTGCCTTGTTCTGTGTTCACGTATTGCTTCGCAACATTGTATGTGTTTGTGGGAATTATCACGCGACTTACTGGGGTAATTTAGGGAGGTTATGGCGGCCTGTGAGCAAAAATGCTTTTCGGCCGCTTATATTTTTGAGTTTCCTCGGGGTTATAATCCCCGAGGCTGGATATTTTCGCATTTGCACTGTTTCCACAATCAGTGTAAAATCTTTGTGCTAATTTCACAAAGTGCTCATCCAGTTTTTCAATTTTTAATTCACGATGCGGATATGCAATATGGCAGTATCGGGGCGCATCTGCTGCTATTCACAGACATTTATTTTGAATTATTTCTAGGCACCTTGTGTGCATTTTAGCTGCATGTGCCCAGGTGGGGGTAGCATAAGTTATAATTGTATGTATTAGCATCGTATACAGTAGTACAGCCTTGTTTCGGGCTAGGGCGCTTCGTGGGTTTAATATAAGATAGAGTGTGGGTGGCCGAGCTTGGGCGCTGGCCCATTTAGCATCTATATGCACCTTGTAAGTGAGCTTTCGGTCCATATGGACTCCTAAGTATTTCACCACATCTCTATGGGGTTTTTGCTAATCAAAAAGAGTTAATTCCCTCCTCGCGCACGCCTATATATACTCGCAATCATCCCTGCTACTAGCCTCCCCCCTCCTTGAGACCGCTTACTGCAACGCCCTCTATACGATCGTGGCGCCGTCTTTACATACGCCGCGACCTCTGTACTGATACACATTTCCTGGCCGCTTCTACGGCGGGAAAACACAACCAATCAGGTCCTTACAGACTAGAATAACAGCTCCTTCGCCTTGCGGGCGGCGGACGGCAACCCGTCACACATCTCATCACGTTGAGTACCGGCGCACCAGGTTACTGCAAGAATCTTAATTCCTATCCGTTCCAAATCTTATAAACCAAAAAAGCTCTTTGGGGTGTGACTTTAGAAGAGACACATGTTGAGACATGTTATATTGCATTAAAATTAATTTTGAACATCTAAGTATAACTAGTTTTGTGTTGCCATGATTTACTTTTCATAGCGTTATTCGAAACATGGGGTGCTCGGAATCTTGATGTAAACTGGTGTGGAATCATCATAAGGTATTACGCCGTGCCGAGTTTTGTGTACCAGTGCGATAAATAACGGCCAGAAATGACACTGCAGGATAATTGTCTCGGCAGCTCTGGCGTGACTAGGAGAAATGTTTGTGTGTGTTTTTTTTTGTAAAGAGCGCGGCACAGTCCCGCTGTTTTCTCACGCGATATAGCGGAACAATGACACGTAACACTCACGTGGGTGGAAAACGAGCGCCATTGTCAGCAACTCCGTCTGTAGACGCAGAAGATTGTTTGAAGCTACTTATGCACTTACTTTTTCATGTAAGATTTCTGTTGTTTGTTTTCGTCACCCCCTTTGTCATGCGAGCGCCAAGGTCGCGGTATACGGTATTATTTTCACTCCCCGTTACTGCACTACACTTGACGCCCATGCTGTCTGGCGCATGCGCCGTTGAGACGCGCTGTTGTTAAAAGTCAACTGGGCATGGGTGCCCGTACTGTCTGTGTGCGAAAGAGAGAGAGAGAGAGAGAGACAGAGAAAGGGAGGATAAAATATATGCTTAAGAGTGGGATGGGCCCCCGCGTTTTTACAAGCTTTCATTTAACTGCCGTGTTAGTTCGTTTGTACGTTCGTTTGGGTGAAATCTTGCAAGTCGATTTTAAACCACTTCCCGTTATCCAATTGAGCTGAAATTTCGCATACATGTGTAGTTCCCATGGCAGTACAATGTCAAGGTCCCACACTGAGCTGATCTGATGATGGAGCCGGAAGGTGGCCATAGGAACTCTACAACTGCATGCAGTAAACGTCGTATCGAGTTTGTTTTACAGAATCGGATTATGGTAAAATGGAGAGTAGAAGTGTCACTGCTTCTGTGCGCATGCCTTTTTTTGTAGCGGCAAATGGTTCTGAAAACTATTATTATATTTTGCTCCCACAGAATGTTCTGTATCGGAATGAAAGCGAACTACTGGTCGATCACGATATATCATGGGGATCTTTCTTAGCAAGGGAAAGCAATATTTGTGATGCAAACACATGGTTGGAGACTAAAAAGTAAAAAATAAAATTAATGTAAAAAAAAAAAACTTGTATAACCAACCTTTTATTTATAAAAGCGCTAACAAGAGAAACATATTTATAATAGTTACACAATTTGTAGAATTTGTAAGATGTGGTCGAACAGCCGTAATAAACTTTACTACAAATTAATATTTTTGTATCAATTTATATTCAGTATATAAAACTTGGCGCGAATAGTTACGAGCCTCACGCAAGATATGTGCTTGTTACGCTTACGCAAATGAGGTATACGTTCTATAATAAAATCGTGTGAATGTATCCACTACATTCTCACATAAATACGCACACGTGCGCAATAAACGTATAGGCATATATGGATATTAGCCTAGGCATGAAAAAAAATCCTTACTTGTTCATTTACAGCATACGTGCACACGCCTACGCGTACACACGAATACTAGAAACAAACTCTATAAAGTGCGTGTTTGAACCCAGCAGAAGGAGGGGATTGAAGGAAAATCTGCTGCCTTTGATACTACTTTATACTGGGAAACCAATACAAATGAAAGTAAACAGTGTGTGTTCGAGGCTTTTACGAAAAGTGCTGTGGACGAAAAAAAAAAAAAAAAAAAAAAAGTACCACTGTATCAGATGTTCGTACAGTGAAAAGTTCCATTCTTTATCCGCAGGCAGCGACTGACTGGCAACAGATTGTTGCAGTGCAACTCTAGCGTTCGCGGATGATATATATTGTTCACTGTAAAGTGAGCACTTTTGAGGTCCTAGTTACTCTTTCCTTTGAGCCTTTTTTTATCCTTTAACGACCAATTAAAAATAAATTTTGCAAGTTAAGTAATAAACACATTGTTGATGTGAGCATTCTGTCCTGCTCTACTCCGCTCTCTGTTTTTTTCCCTCGAGTGCTACGTTGCAAGTCGGAACAGGTCTTTTACAATCGAGCGAGCCCAGCGATATGGCAGAACGTGTGTTGCACTACAGTCACAGCCACAGTTTTCCCGCATTCACCATACAGAAATAGTGCTAGTCGTACAGAATGGTCGTACCGAAACCATGGACCAAAGAGGAGGTAAACCGATCTCGCTGGCTGCGCACAACCAGTCTCCGTGTCCCAACATTGAACTGCTTTTCTGCCAACACGACTAGCAAAAACATAATGGTTTGTATTTTAGGTTAGAAAACTGATTTGTAAACAAATGTTTTGTGATGTGTCTACTGCCTGTAACCAGTTTGTAATGCAGTTTGATTAAATTAAAACTGGTATAAGTATTTTATTCGTATAATAGTGCTTGTCATTTAAATATTAAAATTCAAACAAACACTTTCATCACTGCTGACCATGTGATTTTGACAGTTGTGTTCCTTTGGGGTAGGTGAATGTTGGGTACATGCACAGAAGACGAATAATCTGGTCTACCTCATCTTTGGTCTATGATTGAAACAGCGTTGCCGTCTCATTCACGTGAATAATAAAAATAATAACACCTTAATGCTGTATACGGTATTCAGATTTGTATACATTCAACACAAACTAGTCTATTCGCGGTTTCTCAACACCCTTGATTCTAACCTTTGAAAAATCACCACGTGTATGACATTTTCCGTTATTTCCTGCATATGCCATATCAAAATCGTTTTATACTTCTATTAACACATCTAATTTTTTTGTTAAATCTAAATTGTACTTATGTTTGATCTATAAGGAATAATATTTAAATTATAAATAATATGAATGAAAACAGGGTGAAAACATGCTTGTTGGTAATGCCTAGTAAGAAATAGTTCTTATGCAGATTATTATTACACAGAGTGCGCACGAATGCGGTGCGTTGTCGCTTTGGTGTAATTTTCTAGACTCGGTTAAGCTTTGTTTGCACAAAGCTGAGGAATAGCCTGGCAGTATAACTTTAATAGGGCTTTAGGAAAGTTGGAAGTAACTGTGAATGGCCTATATAAGTGAATACTTTATATCCTGTACTGCAGGAACGCTAGTTCTGTTTGTCTCTGTTCTCCCATCTGCCATCGTCATGTTTGTCCTCAATACAACATATTGTTACATCACGCCTGTGGGGCGTATTCGAGTTCGTGAGGGATGGAGTTCTTAATAAAATAAGAACTAAATTTGTTTTAAATTTATTAACACTGCTATTATTTACAGCATTAATCCCGCTATCTCCACTATTACTCTTTTTCTTTCTCAATGAGCGCAGTATTTAATGTATATGTTTACTCTGATTAACGTCCTTCTTAATGCTTCTGTTCGGTTATAGTCAACCAACTCATACTCATCAGTTACACATTTTCTGTCTGTCTGTCGCCATAATTTGTAATGCTTCTTACTCAAGCATCCAGTCCAATAGTCCAGCCTGCCAGTCGCACTCCTCACTGCATCGCTGCTCGCAGTCGCAGATTTTCCTCCAGCTGGTCACTTCTCTCGCCGCTCGCTCGTTGTCTGTCGTTGATACCCCAGCTACTTATCCACTCATCAACTCCTGGCCCGGAGGCCCGTCGCACTATTTATACTATGCTGGCCTCGACCTGGAAAGTTCGACGCACCCTGAGTCGTGATGAGAGAAACTATGGTAGTAAACCACTAGAAAACTCTTCAGGTAAATGCAGAAACTCAGTACAACCAAGGCCAGCAGCGCGCGCCACAAAAAAGGATTATCGTGCCGGCTCGCGTTTTTGTAACAGATACACGGTTCTTAGTTTATCGCTCTCATGCTATTCACAAACATCCCTTGCGACTCGCCGCCGCTATCGCGTAACTGCTCTGTACTTCACTTCCACTCGCTCGCGCAGGACAAAACAGGGAGAGCATAACAATATGCTACACTGCGCTGTACAGCGTCAGGTAATATGACTGCGCTGTGCCAATGTCCCAATGAACTTTTCTTTTTTAATTAGCATAGTTTGCAATCCACTGGGTTCATTTCCGTAATTTACACTTTTGAGAGCTGCCGATGTATTATTACATCGACAATTGATGAGTTGCAAGCAATACAAGTGTAGATGAAAATAATTTGTTCATGATTAAACATTTGGGTTTTCGTTCCCTCTTCCCCCCCCCCCTCTTTTTTTACCATTTTCTCCCGCAACAGTTATTTGTATTGGGACGGCGATAGAGGGAAATTGTGATTAGTCGTTTGGTCATTGCCACTAAGTGTTGTGATTTGGTGGTACATCTTTGTGGTAAGGAGGTCAAGTAGGTTACCTTTTACTGCACTGGATATGAGGAAGGTTGGGGTGGGGCAAGATGTATTTATATCACACTTCCGTGTGAATGCGTGTCTTTGCACAATCCTCCACTTCAGATTTCTATTTGACAATATGTTAAGGGGAATAAATATTTAAAATTGTTCAAGTGCCTAATTTTTTTTCTGCTTTTTAAAGATATCGTTACGTGTCGCTGGTCTGTGCCGCTGACCTTGGGTCGCCTCGTGTGAGCTGGCGGAAGAGAAGGACAGAGTAGTTAGATGATTTATGGACGCGCGCGATACCAGTTGCAACCGGACATGTGGCGGTGGCAAGTCAAAGGAATGTTTAAAATGGGCGCCTGTCATGCCTACGAGAGCTCGTGCCGCTCCCGACGTATGGTGTCGGGTGTATTTGAGGCGTCTGGAGAACGCTCTGGATTACTGACCTCGTACCTCTCAGCTAGACTCGGGATGCGGCGGAACTCCCAGGTCAAGGCTAACGGCTATATAAAGCGCGCCGGGCCTCCAAGCCTGCAGTTGTCGAATGGATGAGTTTCAGCGATAGATGACTAGCGAGAAGAGAAGCGCGCGGCGAGAGAAGTGATCAGCAGGTGGGAAATATACGACTGCGAGCATCATAGCGGTGAAGAGTACGACTGCAGGCTGGACTATTGTACTGGATACGTGAGTGAAAGACATTACAACTCATGGCAACAGATAGACTGAACGTGCGTTAGTGATGGGTGTGAGTTAATTGACAATAACCAGGGACGTAAAGAATGGCTTCAATTAGAGTCGAAATAGACATTAAATATTGCGCTTACTGTGAGTAATCGTGGATACTGATAATTTCATGCTGTAAATAATAGCTGTGTCAATAAATTAAAAATCGAATTTAATTATTTTATTTTGGTTAAGACCTCCATCCTCCACGAACTCAGATACGCCCCTCAGGCGTCCATGTAACAATATTTTGCGATTTTGCGATACGGTATCAATACCCATTTGACAAAAATGCCAAATCAGTTGCAAAATAACTTTTTTTTTTTTTTTTTTTTTTGAACGCCAAGAAGAAAGTTCTTTGAGGTGTGGCATTTTGTTTTCCTGCTATCAGAGTTTAACGTATGGCTATTTTGGATTTAAAGTATATTATAAAACTTAAAATAAAATTATATCCGAACCACTAGAATACATTCCATGAAATTTCTTCATCTTATTCCAATGACAACAATTAATTTAAACTTAGCCAAACATGATAATTATACAAAATATTTTCATGTTGTATCAGCAGTGTTTGATGAACTGTTGCAAGGTAAGCTGTGTTTTGCTCTATGCTATATATAATCTTTTGCTGGTTTACACATCGACCAGTTAAACGTAGTACTTCAGTTGACGTCACAGCACGTGTGTAATGGGTGCCTCGCCGCTCTCTCGTGAGTGGCCGCAGTACATTTTGTTTCTCCCGGCTCCACTCTGGTTACTGGTTCCTGCTGCGTGCGCCGAGTGCGTACAGCACTGGGCAAGCACCAGCTTACCTTGCAACACTTCACCACGCGCCACTGATTTGTGTGCCAATACATATAAATTAGAGCTTCCTGTATTTTATGTCATTAATTTTTGTAAATAAATTTTTCATTGATTTCGATACTTTTACCAAAGTACTATTTTATGTAATGATACAGAATTATAAAATACCCTAAAAATATAGAAAAAAATTTTTGGCGCTTGAACACCTATGGCTAGAGACCTGAAAAATTCGTGAATTCATTGACTCTACAGTCTTATGTACAAATATGCCGATGTAAACTGTACATTGGTTGTCTGCTGTCACAGTGAAAGGCGACGATTGGGCCCGTGTTCTCCAGGAGGTGTCAAACACCGTGTCTACCATAAACACAAGTATTTTGAATTCCAGCTTGTCCCAAAATGTATCCGCGAATTCTTCAGGGCTCTACCTATGGCTTAGTGTGCTACAAAAAAAAAACAGAAAACGTCATAACATTGACTTGGTCAATGTCGAAGCAGAGAATGACTGCAAAATGTTTATTTTTGTTCATTACACGCACCGTACAAGATCAACTTGATAGCGAACACATTTTAATCCTTGAAAGTGTATGTACCTGGGTATTAACC
The DNA here is from genome assembly GCA_029891345.1 of Dryococelus australis. Lineage (NCBI taxonomy): Eukaryota > Metazoa > Arthropoda > Insecta > Phasmatodea > Phasmatidae > Dryococelus > Dryococelus australis. The sequence goes on along the minus strand of CM056996.1, from coordinate 112,128,732 downwards.
TACTCGCGTCCATGTAGCTTGTGATAAATTACACTTCTCCTGAGATGAAGTCTAGATGCCAGCTCGCAGACGTCAGATTACAGTGCTTGACGATCGTTGAAGTCCGTTTGAGGTTGTTACTTTTGTTTTTGTCTCGAACGTCATTTCATCACAACTTGTGTGCACACGCTTTTTTTTTTTAAGCAGACTTTGTAGCGGTTTTCATCGAGCGCTTCTATTGTGTTTTGTAAGCAATTGTAAAAGATTCTGCTTGCCTTTTTGCCATCGCGTTAATTACGGTTGTTTTAAATCCACAGGGAAATTAATTTGCTACGAACGGGCTATTTATTATACACAGTTAACGAGTAGCGGAATCGTGCCGCCTCTGCAGCCGGCGAACACTCACGCGGTGCACCGCATTTCCTTGAAACAAGTGACGGTCGACGACCGTGAAGAAGGTTGCCATCTTCTCCCGTCACCACACATCAGGTTGGGCTGACACGTGAACCCAACACGCGTTTCGGGACTTTGGAACACCAATATGCGTGCGATGCAGCGGCGTGTGGTGAACTGTTGCAAGGCGAGCTGGCGTCAGCCATGTTCTGTAGCCTGTTGCTTGTCAGTTTAAACCTCCACTGTTAAAACGTAGCTCGCCAGCTGACGCCACAGGACGTGTGCTGGCTGGTGAGTGGCCGGGATACATTCTGCTGTACAGTGGTTATTGGTTTCTGCTGCGTGCACGAAGAATGTACAGAAACGATCAAGCACCAGCATACTTTGCAACAGTTCATCACACTCCACTGGTGCGATGTTACTTTTCTGCAGACTCTCTGTGAAAGAGGTTGCTACCCCTATGAATCACCCGAAAGTTCAGGTTAGTTTTGACATGCGGTAGGACGATCTGTTAGCGTAGCTGAATGCTGGAATACAACATTCAGGTCGTAACCTGCCTTCACTAACCCATGGCAGAAAACAAGCAAATCTTCATAGCACACGTCACAACTAGACTCGAGACCGAACTCACGCAGTGTCCTGTACAGCTGAAGCCGAGGAGTTCCGTATTCGGCCAAGCCGAATGATGAGTTTCCACAGCAACGGCGACAGTCCCCAGAAACTAACCCATAAGTAGAGGCGTGAAAAATTCGCAAGTTTAAAATACACCACCTTATCCCTACTAGTCTTTCATCTCTACTAATAAAGCACGAGTTCCAACCTCTGTCTCCCGGAGCATTTTTGTTTAATGCGTGAATAATTTTGAATTCTTTCCTGTCGACTGGGTTTTTACGTTGTCTCTAACGGTTTTTCCCAGTCTCTTTTCCTAATTATAGTCCTAACTATAGGTACACTCAGGGAGGTAGTCATGGCTGCCTAATTCCTTTCTATCGCGATCCGTGTATCCTTTCATGATTTCCTTTCCTTGTAGCGTAAGGGGTTAGCCCTGAGACGCGATAAGACCCCGCCCTAACCACCGGGCTTCCACTTAACACTTTGTTATAGGGTATACTCCATTGTCGTTTGTTAAATCATGCAAGTATCACTGTTCTTGGGTTGCGTGTTTGTGTTAGCGGAAGACACTGATTGGGTCTGCATTTTATTGTGTGTTTATTATTGGTTCAGAGTTGTCCAGGAGGTGTAAACTAACGTTTGAACCAATAATATAAGCAATATAAACGTTCAAGGTTTTAAATTATAGCTTGTCCCGAAACGACATCGCGAATTATTCAGTAGAGACCCGAGAATTTCGCGGGTTCATTTCTAGACAAGTTGGAACTCACACACTTGTACGTTCATGCTACTTTTGTAATTGATAGACGTGCTGTTTGACACCTGAAGATATATAAGCCAATAACAAACATGCAAGAAATTGTGCGCTCAACCACCATCTTTTACTACCACAACAATCAACCAATAAATAGAGACCTGAAAAATTCGTGAGTTCAATGACCTGCAGGCTAGACTCTACAGCCTTACGTGAAAATATGCGGATATTAACTGGGGAATGGACTATAAACGTGACCATCCTGTGAACAGAAATATCTTTAGTGCGGCAAATAGGAGATTCATCTGAAGTAAAGACTGTATTCTAAAACACAACACATCATGTTTGTGTCTTGTGAATACTGGAGTTGGCTGGTTGGCGCTTTATATTAATACTCAAGGTTAAAAAAAGTTTTTTTTTTCCTCTGATATGTACAAATAGCGTTGTCGCCTGTTTTAATACCTCAAAATTTAAAGTGGTTGTCATAAAGTTTTATCACACAACATTTTTGTTTGTTGCTTGTGGTTGCCATAAGGTTTTATTACAGCAACATCTTTGTTTGCTGCCAATTTCTTATTGCTACTTCGCTGTGTGTTTCACGAAAAGTGAGTGACTGAATGAAGAGATTTGGGCGGCACTTAACACTGACAGCGAGGTCTTGAGAGCCGGTGAGGGTGATCGAGGTATGAAACAGCGCCGGAATGGAATGGCGGGAAAACGGGAGAACCCCAAGAAAACCCGCCGACCAGCGGCATTCTCCGGCACGGTTCCCACATGCGAAAATCCGGGAGTGACCCAGCCGGGGATTGAATCCAGTTCGTCTTGGTGGGAGGCGAGCAGGCTAACCGCTCAGCCATCGCGACCCCCATCGTTTCAAGCAAACCTTTATTCGAAAACCACTAAACAAATATTTGTTCAGCGATACACATTCAATCTTAACTATGCCATTAACATCTAGGAAAACGATTAGTATTGCTTTCGCTTTGCCCACTCTTGCTTTTTTCATTTTTAATGGACGATGGTCACCGAGTTCCTGGATCTTACTGGTCGTATGTGATGATTTTCCCCAGAAAGTGTCTAGCTCCGTGGGCCTTACGTCAGCTTGATAAAGGTTCGAGTCCCGAACGGTCTCACAGCAACGTTCGCATATGAGAAACTTGGCGGACTTTGCAGCTGGCTGGCGGGTTTTCTCGGGTAATTCCCGTATCCCCCGCCCTTGTCTTCCATTGCTGATCTGTCTCCAACTCAGCAACTGTTTAAAACATCCGTTTGACGATTTCGTTTCTTTCCCAACGCTTTCGACAATATTTCGGCAACTCTATTGGCCACCTGTCGTTACCAACGCTGCTAACCGATTTACAACGAACGGCAGTGAACTCATCTTCCGGAAGCTTCAAGGTCACTCGCCATCCATACGCTCCACGCTACTATAACACGTTTGCCGCCTACAGAGCGACCAGCCATGTTAATTAACAGCCGAACTTCGTAGAGCGAAGGAAGTTCCTTAAATTCAAGATGGTGGTTGCTAGTCAAACTTAACTGGCATTTGGAGAGGCTTGTAACAGGTTCTGGGTGGTAACGTTGTCCTGCACTGAAAGAAAATCGAACAAATTATTTGTTTGTATATAGGGCCAAATATATAGGATGATTCTCCATTAACCCACAAACTTCGGGAGGTGATTCTTCATGAAAAAGTAAAACATATGTGGCACTTTACACCTAAACCGAATACTAAGGGAGGTATGAGCCCTTAAAAAAATGAAATTTTAAGCCTTATTTGTGCACAATATCGGCTCTTACGTAGTAGGTCCCGATAATATACAATATTGTTCCGAGAGTTGTCATTGTATTTTACTACGTTGACGCGATTTTCTCAGAGAATGTTGCTACATAAAATTGTTTTTGAAAAATAATTATTTATCCATCTTTTGTTTTTGTTGTATGTAAATTTCAATATTTACATTTTATAAAAAACATATTAAACAAAACAATTGGCAAAAGAGTTTAACGTAGCATCATTCCTTAAAAAATTTCACGTATAATACTTTTTGTTTGAAATAGTTATCTTTAAAATCGACGCAATAAGAAGGCATTTCGTTTAACATTGATTCCCCATTTGAAGTTCGCGGCTGCCGGCTTGGTAGGCAGGCCCGTTACGAATACTGACAGGTGTAAAACAGCGGCTCGTACAGTAAACTCCAGTTGCCCACTGGTCAACAAGATGGCGTCAGTGGTAAGCGAAACGCTGGAACGTCCCTCGCCAACGAGATACCGTTCGCAAGGCCTGTTCCCCAGATCCCGACGCAGCCAATCAAGCAATGAGTACACCCGCATCAAAGGAACCGCCACGTGATTCCGCATCTGTACTTATCTACTATGTGATTGAATGCATACTATGTGATTGGATGCAGGAATGTCCGAGGGTGGAACCACGACGAATGAACGGTGTAAAGAAATTGGCGAAAACGGTACTACTGTAAAAACTTACGTAAAGATCTCGCGATTGATAACTTTAGTGCGTTTTGCATTATCAGGCCGAGGGCGTAGTGGGAGGGATAGACAGTTGAACAGGGTAGTATGTTTCACAACATACACGTATTCCTACCACCGACAAGACAAAACAAAATATTTTAACACATTTTTCTCTTACTTGACACAATTCCCTGGCTTCCGGTAGTATGTAACTTATATTGTCATGTGTGGTTTCGTTGTTCGTGTTAAGGCTGTTCACGGTAAAGAGACAACTTTTTAAGGCCCTCCGAAACGGCATCAACCATTAATAAATATATTTTATTGCAGTCTCAGGCGTTAACTTTTGAGAGTGATTAAATGTATACTCTGTGTTTATTAGTCACATTGAAATGTTTACTTTAAAAAGTGGTGGGAAGTTAGAAATTAATTTAAAGGAAATATTTAACCGGGCCTTAAAAAGTGCTCACTTTACCGTGAATAGCTACAATCACTGACTACGTGTAGCTAGAAAGATGTTCAGTTTGCACGTGACTGTTGTATTACTCTACCAAGCTAAGTGTGCACCCGGGGAGGGGTGGGACGCGAGCGCTAGTACAGTTGTTGAGAGGGGAAGAACAATGGAGTCGACGAGCACGGGGAAATTCTATACCGCTAGCAGACCAGGAGTGCGTACACACGCCACCCGTCGTTGTCGAGTAGGACATAGCACGTTTCGGCCGAGCTGTTGCACGACCTTGAAGTCGCCTCTTCGGCGAGAAAGAGCGAAGAGCGCGACTTGTGTTTCAGTTGAGTTCGTCGGCGCAAGTGCGCATGTCTCGTGCGCACTTGCGCCGACGACGACGCGGTGCGCACATACGCGTAACGGCGACGCAACGGTGCGCACCGATGGCGAGCACATCCACACACATCGACACACTTCCTCCTTTACCCCCCCCCCCCCGGGGGGGGGGGGGGGTGGTTGTGTACCTAACCCTCTCTACCTCACACACACACGCTGCTGCTCCGCCCGCGTTTCCTTCAAGGAGTTCACGTTATCTTGCGCACCAGCAAACCAGCCCTGCTGGCTTCCGCCCTCTTCCCCCCCTCCACATTCACAAGGTCTGCCACTCAACACCTTATCACCAGCGACGGGCCGAGCGAACATCCGCCTGGTGGAAAATCGGAGCAGGAGGCATCGTTAAATCGGGATCCCATGGGGGATGCTGCAGAATTGCTATGCGTACTACGCGAATGATCGGCACATTGACGCCGCAAACATCACTTCTTATACGGACTTGCAAAATTTACTTCGCTGCTCTTGAGACATTAGGTACGTTTTCAGAAATTACAATGTAAGAAACGCTAACCACAGACAAACATCAGCCACAAAGGTATAGACACCGAGTAGATAAAATGTCATCTCAATAAAATGTCATCTCGGTTGTTTTTGCAAAGTATGCCTTCCTGTCTTTGAACTTGTTGAATCAAACCTTTGGAAAATGACTCCATGTAATACGTGTATGGTTGTTTCCTAAAAGTGTTATGTAACATAAGAATTTCATACTTCTGTTAACATAAAAGTACCTTATTTGTTTTGTTGAATTAAACTGTTACCTATGCGTTGTCTGTATATAATATTTATTTTATTAGTAATATGAATAAAACCAGAGAGAAAATAGGTGTGTTGGTAGTGCCCATAGTCTATTCACAGTTACTTCAAACTTTTCTGAAGCCCTGCTAGAGTTCTTCTCCTTTCGTGATATTACTCTGCCTCATGCAAACAAAGCTTAACCAAGTTAGCAAAATTCACCAACATGACAGTGCACCACATTAGTGCGCACTCAGTGTAATAATAGTCTTTTGCTTGAGAACTATTTTTTATAGGTTATTCATAGATGGTAAAGTGAGCAGTTTTGAAAGCCCTCTCATTTGGAGTAATAGTTAATATATATTATTTTAGCCTCGGATGTTAACTTCAGAGTGTAATATAACTTACACGGTAATATTTATATAAAAAGGTCATTAAAGTATAAGAAATGTCTAAATGGGAAAAGTAACTGGGGCCTCAAAAGTACGGTTACCAGGTATGTGGTACTCAAAAAGAGGGCATGTTTAAGTAATTGGCATTAAATAAGAAGACACTTGCAAGAAAATAACACATAGAAAGCGGACACACAATTTTACAATGCAAATATTCAAAATTAGTATATTATGTTGTAGGTCAGTTAAAAGTTTATTACATGCAATGTTGTATTAAAAATTGGTTCCATATAGCTTTTAAGTAATACAAACTATTTTTCTTGCAACCAGATAAAGTGATAGTCACATATTTACTCTGCATATGAAATTAAATTCTATTTAGTTTGTAGGCACCACAGAATATTTTGCAATAAAATAATAGAGAAGTATTCACACAAAGCACAGTTGCACTTAAGCACTGGACACAATTTTTTAACAGACAGTTAATGTTAACACTCTCACACTGCTCAGGTTCAGGCACATTTAAATCCTATTTCTTTGGCGATTTTATTTGTTCTAATAAGTTTCTATTTCCTAGTAAATAATCATGAAATTTTGAATAGATTAGGCACTTCTCAACCAAACATGTAAAAAAAAAACAGCTAGGGGAAAATATTTGAGTGTAGATAAAGACAAAATATTTACGCAATATTCTACAAAAAGTTTGCACTTTTGCTGGAAGTTCTTTGGCACCATTACTTAATTCTTAACGACGTATAAAAAACATACAAAAAAAGAAAAGCTTCACTGTCTTTCACTTTAATTGGAAAAGAGGACATTTTAATGTTTTTTTGTAAAACCCGGCCGGACAGTTTACAAGGCCTCAGAAAGAGGACATATCCAGGTGAAAGAGGACGTCTGGGAATCCTACTCAAAAGTGCTCACTTTACCAGGAACAGCCTATACTAGGCATTACCAAAATACCTATTTTCTCTCTGTTGTCATTCATATTAATTATAAATGAAATATTATAATTTACAGATAAAATGTAAGTACAATTACCATTTAACCAAAAATATGGTATATTTTTATTAATACAAGTATAAAATGCTTCTGATATACACAACATGTAGGAAACAGCTAAACACATTGTACATGGAGTGATTTTTCAAAGGTTTGATTCTAAAAGTGTTAAGAAACCACGAGTCGACTTTAGGAAGAAATAGTTATTATGCAAAATATTATTGAACTGAGTATGTATGAATGCAATGCATTACCCTTGTGGTGTGATTTTTTATACTTGGTTAAGTAGAGGGAGGAATAGTCTGAAAGTAGAACTATAGCAGGTCTTCAAAAAAGTTGAGAGATAGTGATAGGCTGCATGAGGTTCTGGGAAATGGCCTTGTGTCTGATTGGTTACTGCGTGCTGTGAGAGGATCCCCTGTTGGATGGGCTGCCGGCTGGCGAGTGGGCTACTAGGCGCTAATTGGGCGTGTTGATTGCTAACCTGATCTCATGTCGCTGTGGCGTGTGCAGCTCGAGTTTGCAGTTTCACCTCTACATTGAGTACTGTCTTGTGTTGCACATAGAATTGCCTAGATTTAATTCTAACATAATGTAAAAAAACCCTTTAAATATTTTAACTTGTAGTTTGTTTCTTACTTTTTATACTGATAACAGTCAGTTGTAATGCTGTTTTTAGTTGGCTGATTTTATTCTAGATGTTATTTGCTTTGTTACCAAACAGTGTAATTTCATTGCTACTTTTTACATTAGTTACAAAATGATATTGTGGTACTTTGTCAAGGAGTGGAGGCTTAAGGTGGTGGGGTGGGGGTTCACACTTGGAGGTAAGATATGGAGGTTGTACTGGCATCTGTGGTGCTACCTGACACACATATTACTTAGGGCAAATTAAAGGGAAAATTATATCACACTTTAATAAAATGCATTATAGTTTATAGCAATTGCATATCTTTATCACAATTAAAGAATTATTAATAATTTAAATACTAATTGTTGACATCTTAATGACATAAAGGGTGGCTACAAAACCCAACCACCCCTTTCCCTGTGGGTACTTAGCGGTGTTAAATTTAAGTATAGTGGAGATATTTGGGCAGCCTTTAACACCAAGGCCTTGAGAGCCAATGAAGGTGAAACGAGGTGAGCATGGAGCAGTGCTGGAATGCAAGGGTGGGGGAAACGGGAGATCCCCATGAAAACCTGTCGACCAACGACATCTTCCAACATAATTTCCACATGCGATATTCGGGAGAGCGACCCCGTTGGGAATCAAAACCAGTTCACCTTGGTGAGAGGCAAGTAGTCTGACCACTGCACCACAGCATGTTAAATTTAAGGGTGACTAATGTATTAGTAACTTCTTCCTGTAGAGGATGTGTAGGATAGATTGCACTTTACAGCTGTGAAGCAAATACGTTCAAGGTCCTACATGAAAGGCTTTTATTGCCTATAGATCTGTCAGAAACATGTGGCTAGGACTAAGGTCAAAACACTGTCTAAATTCATGTTTGTAAATGTTAGTACAGTTCCTCTGACCAAGTTTTAATACAACCGTAATAGATTCATGTCATGCTGAATTGTCTTCTCATATCAAAACATGAGTTAGTTAGTGAATTACATGGTAACTTGTTGAAAATTCAAATACAAAAATAAAACATTTCTCACTGTTGACCATGTGACCGTGACAGTTGTATTGGTGGTAGGCAAGTCAATGTCGGGGAACTGCACAGAAGACAATTATCAGTTTACCTCACCTTTACTCTCTGACGAAAATCAGTATAGTTCATCATCTTTAGTCTGTGCTTATCACCCCTCCACTGCATTTTTTTCTCTGTGCCAAGGAGATCACTTTCAATACATTTTTTTTTTTTCAGATCTAAGAAGTGAGAAATGGCAGAATTATAAATAATCAGATAAGAATGCTACATCATTAAAATACAGGACTATGAAAAAATGATTTTTGCTATGTAGAAAGTTGATATAATCTGGAAGAAAAAGCAGCAATTGACTTGCAAATTGCATTAATTATATCTTGATATGCACTTGTGTTTTAGAATCATGTAAAGTGAGATCTTGGTATATTTTTGAAAAGGCTATATGCATTTACAAAAATAAGTGATTTATTTACTTTTTTGATGTTACAGGCGTGACACTGCACTATCGGATCTTGCTGTGAAGCCTATTACTCAGTTCCCGATCACGCTCGATGATGAGGTAAAACATTAAATTGCGGTATGTGTTGCATGTAGAATGTCTCAGTAATGCATTAACTTCTTTCCAGCTTACAAATGTTTACTTCTGTCCAATGTTACAGACACCTGAAGAGAAGTACAGCAACTTTAAAGGATTGCGAACTGTCTCTATCAAGAAGGTACACAATCCATATGCAGTCTTTATTTTTAAGCACTTAACATTTTATTCACTAACGTTAAGCACTTTCATTACATGTGCATTGCATGGGTCTTATTGATTTATCAGCACTCTTGCATATTTCAGTTATTAACTTACGTACATCTTAAAAAATTTAATTGAAATTAATTGTGAACTAATGTTTCAAGCCCTAAACTGTTTATTAAAAGAAATAACATAACATTAAATAAAGCAGGTTCACATATTTGATTAAGGTTTTTATTAAAATTTAATTAATTTTAAAGAATGCCCTGTATTGTTAAGTTGCTTAAAGGTTATCTTTTATTTTATTTTTATTTTAGAAATTATTGTGAAGTTTGCAGCAGTATAATTTATATCATTTTCATGTGGAAGCACTCATTTCTTTTGTACCCTGCGTGGGGTAGGTGATTTAAAGTTCCCACATACGGCTGTGTTTATTTTCCGGATGGCGACGGCTGTTTCGGTATGGCATATCTGCACAAGCAATGCAGCTCTCTGGGAGGAAGTGTGGCAGATAAGGTGGCGATAGAGCTAGCCTGTTTATCCAAACAGTAGCACTGTACCACAAGACCTTGTAGCCTGTTGCTGCTAATTGCTGTACCTATTGTTCCTTAAATAGAGTTGCAAAAACCTTACTTTCCAAACTAGTCTTGCATGTGTCTGCTGCGTACACAGCATTGTAGGCAATGATTGCTTATGTAACTTAAATACATTTCACCAGAATACATGTGTGTTTCCTGTATAAGCTACCCATTTTTATTGACTTTATATGGTGGTTTAAATTTCATGTATATGCCTAACCTGTGATAGTCATAGCACAGACAGCACAATAGGCTACATCCTTAGGATAATAGCTGTACTGTAACAAGTTTTGTGACTCTAAATACAGGTTACTAACCCCTTGTAATAACCTTGCACAAATACCTTATATAGTATTTCACAACAGATGTGTTATAATCCTTAAAATTGTACATTCCACTTTGTGTTGAGCCTGATAGTGTAATGTACCTTATTGTTAGCCCCTTCCCTAGTTTTTGTTGGGAACACTTACTAATTTCACGTGTTTTGATTTCTTTGTGCCCAGTAATGACATCCTTCTGCACTGTCCTTTAACATCTCTAAGTACTCACTGGTCATCCAACTATTGTTTTCTCTTATTTGTTTTCCACAGCCAAGTATGGTGGAGGTAGCTACGAGTCCCACACAGCAGGTACGCTACACCACTCCTTCCTTGCACAGTCTGTCATTTACTCACACACTTTAACCACACTTTAACTTCATACAGAGGAATGTTTTGGGAGTCCCTGATTCTCAAACACACCTACTTCCTCCAGCATTGCAAATAAATTGTAAAATTACTTTTTTTGCAATCTCATTTCACTTTTTTGTCTTGCAAGTTTTGTAAAGAAAATGTAGGTGTGTGTGTGTGTTTCTACTGTTGTAGTAGCATTTATAATAATATCATGAGAACGTAAATTTGAACCTAGCAGTTTGGCTCTTTATGAGTGCCCTGTAAGTTTTTTTATGTAACAAGATCAGATAAGGCATGTGAAAAATGCCTATACAACACATTTGGTAAAAACAATGGCTGCATTTGAGTTCTTGTTCCTGACAATTACTATACACTTTTCCCAGGAACAGCATTGTATTATATCTTAAAGTTGAATACTGCCAACATGTATAAAGATAAACTAAACTGTAATACATTATAAATGTATAATAAGTATAACTACAAATCACCGCACTCTGCAAACAAAGTAATTATGCTAATGACACAAAAAAATTGAATATAGAGTAATTTCAAATGACTATTATTTTTAGATTGCTCCAAAGAATGGTAGCACATTTATACAGTATGAGTAAAAAATCTGTTAACCTCAGGGAAACAGCACATCTTGCAGCATGTTCAGTTTGACATTTTCCAGTCTGTATGAACTTGCGAAAAGACTTCCAGCCTAATGCTGGAACAAGCATCAATAGTTCTCACCATGACATGATTTTTGTTCTTGGTTTATCGCTGTATAAATCACAGCTTTCAAATGTCAGATCTGCACTGGGAAGTCATGCAAATAGATGGCAATGTTCTATCCACTATCCAGTGCTTTGTGAACTGGTAATCTATCCACATATTCACACATAAGCGATAATAAGGTGGTGTTCCATACTTTTGGATAAACTTCACTAAATCACTGTCTTTATTCAGCACTGCAGGCATTTCAGTCTCCTCGAGCATTTGCAGGTAAAGGTTGTTCACGATAAAGTGAGCACTTTTGAAATTAACTTCTGAAAAATGTCACTCCCCCTACCGGTGTATAGTTTAACGAACACACTGAGTGACATACAGCCAGTGAGGTTGGTAACAATAGAAGGAAAGTAGTTCCATGTCTTTATGTAGAATTAAAAGTGACAAGTAAACATTCATTTGTGAATAATAAAACTTTTTTCTTTTGTTTCCTGTTTTTTTAATGCCTAAAAACGTAATGTTAAGCAAATTCGTAAAATATTTACTTTCCTAATTATTTTACGGCTACACTCAACCAACACATGGATAAAGTGATAGGAACATGGCAATGTTAATTTTACATAAGGTGGAAGAATACACAATGTGCCTGTTAGTAGATCTTAAGCAGGGATGTCAAAAGTGCTCAGTTTATCGTGAACCACCTATAGCGCTCTGCAATCTGATATTCCCCAATGAAGAGAGGGCAGATGATATGGGTGTCGTACAAATACCATACAGCTAGCTTTCTAGCACCCTGAAATTTAGAAGCATCAGTTCAATGATGATATGGAATAATTCCAGTAAATGCAGTTTTGGTGGTTGACCTCATTTATGTACAAATTGGCCTCACCCGTAAAGAGAATTGTTTATACATAAGTCAGGTCTACAGAGAACTATATGTGGGCCCAGTCACAGGCCATGTCCGGAATGACAAATTTTGTTATTTTGTTATTTTGTAAATGTGTGATTTGGCAGGGTATCAATTCGGACTTTGTCGACAGTCACTTGTTTAGCATTTGCGGCAACACATTATTACATTAACAGGGCAAAATATTTTTATCTAAATTTAATGCTTAAAACAGATGTAATATTTCTGCAATCATCACTGAAATACTATGAATACTTTAATAAGTAAGAAAATAATAAATTATACAATAATGACTTTGAGAATTTATTTTGTGGTATATGCATACAAAGCACAACACTTACTTGCTTTTTAAAACACCTAGTGTATTTTAAGTGCAGTTATTTGTTTTAAAAGTAATTTTATTTATGCATTCGTGCTTGTGTTTTTAAAGTACAAACAAACATGGTGCTGATTTTGTCCTTTTCTTTGTATTTTTTCTAACATCCGCTAGATACAAAATACGAAATACCAAATTACCAAATATGTCACCATTTTTGTATACAAAATCGAGTCACGCAATCAATTTTTCAACAAAATGTGCCAATTTGGACACGGCCACAGATTTGTGTGTGCTTGTATGAGTCATCACCACTTGATGTTGCTGCAGCTGAAGTGTTTACAATGATTTATGTTTCTGTGCAAGACATGTAAAATACTACTTATACTTAACCCATACTTTGTTTGTAACTAGTGAATTCTCTTACATATTTATTTGTAGCACCTGCTGTCAAAATAATAGTGGAGGAGAAACATTTCATAAGTTGATGTTCGGGGTAATAACCTGTCTCAGATGTATAACACAAAATGTATTTGTTCTGTTTCTCAAGATGACATAGTTTCTTTGACTTTTGAAAGTAGATTTGCAGCTATATTGTGTGTGATAGGTGCTTGTGTGAAGTGACTGTAATAAAAGTTTCTATAACTTATCAGAAACTTCCATTTCTGGCAGGCACAATTACAGTAATGTGTATTTCCTTTCACAAATAAGAGATATGTCTCCACCAAAACTGTAAACAGAGAAAAAGTACATTTATTGAACTTTCCAGATTATTTACTCATTCTGTACGTACACTGTCTTTCTATACATTGCAGTTACGTCAATATAATTATTTTTGGCAAGGAGCTCCAACAGTGGAATTCATAAGCAATAGTAATTTTATTACCTGCAGCTAATGAAATCTGTAAGCTTTAATATTTCAATGTGGTGCCTAGAAGAATTACATTAGAGAAATATAAATCTACATCATGGGCCACATGAAAGTACAAGTCAGTTATAATTGATTCTCCAAATGGGGCACTTCATATATGTACATTACTTAGAGAGTCCTAGGTTGAAATTTTGTTCTGATAGTTAAGCTACAATTAATTGTGCAAATTAACTATACTGGAATTGTGCTAAGAACAAAGCCATGACACAACGTAAACTGTATATACATTTTAACAATTCATTGATGTAGTTCCATCTGTTGTGACTAAACTTCAAAATGCATGGCTGTACATAGCCTGTGTGTGTTGTTTCCTGATCGAGTCAACTTTGGGCAGCCACTGTGTTTGCATGCCAAGTATTGTGTGCATAAACTCTGCAAAAAAGTCTGCCAGGCTGGTACACGACAGTGCTGGTTGTGTACTCTCATGTGGGTGGGCATGCTTTCGGTGAGGGTGAGTTTTTGAGTGATGCTTAATCTGGGAATGTTGCTACACTTGGAATTGACACCTGGTACTTCATGATTTCTTACTCAAGTGTATGGAACTATGATCCTGATGCTGATGGATCGTGTTATCAGTGTATTTTTAAAGCTTAATTGGTGAGAGAAAATGTGTTTCAGGCAGTTACTTCTCTGGGACTTTGGTTATTACAGTGTCTCCTTTTATTTCCATTAAAAAGTATTTTTCAGCATGTGAGTAATTTGTAATCAAGAGCAATACATATCTTTTCATAGGCATGTTAGTTCAATTTTAATGTGCCCATTGCAACCACATATATAATACTTCCAGTGAACATGTATTCCTTCATATCTCAAAAATTTGTGATGATACAGAAAATATTTCAAATTGCTGTCTTATTGGAAAATTTATGAGAAAAATATGTTTGTGTTTAGTTCTTAGTCATTGCAATTACATTTCGAAACCACATTTATGGAATGAACTTACACAGTTTATAACAATTTTAGTAATTTTATGCATTTATAAGTGAATGAGCATAAACTTTTGGTTTTTCTTAGACACACAAAGTATACTCTCATTTTAGGCTTCTAATTACATATTTGAGGCTAGGAACTGGCACCCCATAAAATTAATTGTGACAATGGACCATAGAAAATAATGGATTTTTTAAATTAGTTCCATTTTTCCATTGTGTGTAATAGCTCTTCCATTTTAATTTTTGTTTACTGCATTTAGCAAGGAAATGGATACAAAGTCAAAACATATTATGACCTAGAGAACTACTGTACTGTAATTTATTACTCAAAATTTAAAAAGCAGCATAAGAGGCAACGAGGTGAAGAACAAATGGCTTTGATGAGTGTATTCAAGCACTTGCATGAAGAAATTAGTGAGCTTTATGCATTTGCCAAATCACTGAGGCACTGTACTTTCGAGATGATGCTGGAAACTGCACATCTCGCAAAGCAGTTGGAAAATGCACATGATGACCTGCGAATGCTGTCCAACACTCTGCACACACTGTGCCATATAGCAGTGAAAGAATCCCATGTCATGGAGTGAGTTTTGGGATGGCCCCTCTCAGAAGTGGCTCTAAGGAGAGCATTCCCACGGGGGATGTACATCAAGAGGCAAAGAACCAGCAGCATGAGCTCGTGAAGGAGAGTGAGACATTCAACAGGAACTATCAGTGTTTCAGGGTACATCAGACGAGGATTCAGCCACAACCTGCGGCATCCACTGCAAGTGCCAACACTTTTCAGGTTGGTAGATGTAGTTTAAAGGAAGTTACAAGGGAAAATACGTTAGGTGCATCATCATTTCATATCAGTAATGAAGGGATTAGTACTTCTGCAGGGCACAATCAACCATATTCTAATAGATTGAAAGAATCCAATACAGCAGTGGGAGAACCTACTACAAAGAGTTTCCAAGATTCTTCTATGGTTGTTCATACAGCAAGAACTTTTTAGATATAGTGATAGGCTGAAGACCCGATATGACAGGAGAATGTCGGGCAAGGTATTTCAAGAAGGAAAACTGATGTGGCTGTACAATCCACTGCTCGAAGCTGCAGAAATGTCAGGAAGACCTGTACAGGATTCGGCATAAGATCAATGATATAGTCTTTCGGATTTGTGGCTAAGGCTCTCATGAGGACTGAAGGTTGGTCCACATTGACTGAGCGGCACTCTACTATGGTCCGGATTTTGCAGTCTGTTCAGAACAAACAGACTTGAAGAAGGGTCAGTGTTATGTGCTCGCTGCTTCACATCCCACGCGAGCGAGTGAAGTGAAGGACCGCAGTTATGTGATAGTGGTGGAAGCAGCGGCAGAAGCAAGTCAAAGGATTGTTTTGAATGAACGGGCGAGCGATAGGCCTGTGGCCGCATATCTGTTACAGAAAGCGAGCCGACACAATAATTATTTTTGCAGTGTGCACTGGTGACCCTGGTTGTATTGATTTCTGCATTTATTTGAAGAATGCTGTGGATTACTGACCTTGATTTCTTAGCATGACCTGGGGTGTTGAACCTTCCAGATGGTCTGGGTAAACGATATAAAAATGTGACAGGTCTCTGAGCTGAGTAGTTGATGAGTGGCTGAGTTCCGAGCGATAGAAGATGAGCAACGAAAGATGTGACCAGCAGAAAGGAAATCTGTGACTGCGAGTATCAAGAAGTGAACAGTGTGAGTAGCAGGCTGGACTATTGGACTAGATGCTTCATTCAAAGACATTACAAATGGTAGCAACAGATAGAGTGAACACATGTTAATGATGAGTATGAGATAATTGACTGCAAACAAACAGAGACAATTAAGAAGGAGGTTAATTAGAGTTGAAATAGATATTCAATAATGCGCTCACTGTAAAATAAAAGGAGTAATAGTGGAGACGGATAGTTTAATGCTCTAAATAATAGCTGTATGAATAAATTAGAAATTAAATTTAGGTTTTTTATTTTTATTAAGACTTTCATCTCTCATGAACTCAGATACTCCCCGCAGGCATCCCATGTAACGATATTGTAACACACAAAATAGTATGGTCTTTGACTGATGTACATAGAGACTTGAAAATTAAACCTGAAAAAGTCAATAGTTCAGTTTTTTTAAAAGTTCAACTTCAGTTTATCTAAAAAGTTCAAGTTGTTCTTAAAATGTAATTAACTTTACTAAAACTTATTTGGCAGAAAATTCAAGTTTCAAATGAATAACTAAGGGAAATAGAAACCATGGTCACATTCACACACAAACTTTAAAACATATTATTTCAACATTATGTGTGAAAAAAATGCCTCAAAATTGATAAGGTGACAAAGGCATGTGTGACCAATAGTGCACCCCTGAAATAGTGAACTGTTAATGCAATCCCACGTTAATGCTTGTCTGATAACCAATCCCTCCTGCATGTGAAAATGTTGCTACCTATTGTAAATGTTACGTTCTACAGCTGCACTCAAAAGCATGCCAGTATTAATTTTTAAGAAATACTTTTACAGAATTGGAAAACTGTGCTAACATTTTGTATTTGCTAAAGGAAACGAGAGTTGACAATCAAGCTTCTTTATTCTAGGTACACTAGGTTTGTCTTAGTTACTAGCAACTTAAAAAAAGTAGCCACAATTTGTTCGTTCTCAACACAAAAAATAAGAGATTGTAAAACAATCAGCAAGACATACGAGAGTGTTTTAATAAAAGAACTAATCATAGTCAAGTTTGTAGGGCAAAGGATAAAAGTGAGTTCATTTTTAAAGTTCAAGAAATATGAACTTGTTCATTTTAATTTAAAGTTCACTGCACAACACTGGAGCTACTCAAAGTGATGGTGATAGTGTGTATGAAGTATGTGTTTCTCTGTACTACAATACATTTTAAACATCTCTCTGTTAATGGTGGGGAAATTATCACAGGGATAGTTCCAGTTGACAGGTATATAATCATTCATTACATTGCTTAAGTCTCAAAATAGGAAATACAATTACAGTACTGCACATGACCTGCATTATACTACATAAAATTTCTTTAGTGTCCATTGTCAGTCTTCGTTACAATGTTTTGCAAACTCCCGCAGTACAACTTACAGTACTTGCAAATTCACACGTAATTTAAGTTCTGTATTTGTTGCTGTAATTTATGTGTTATTTAATCCGTTTTGGTTTTTGTGTTATGCTCATTTCATGATCAATTTTTGAGATATCAAGGAAAATATATCTACTATTGGAATCCAAAAACCATAAATACCTGGTATGGATAAGATTCAGAGTTTAGAAAAATTAAAGTAAACCAATGAGTGTAAAAGATACGTAGTTCTTTTCTGAATTTAAGGGCAAACTGTTGATAGTTTGTATAAACATACAAAACATTAATTTAAGTTTTATTTATTAATTTTTCAAAGGAAGTGCTTGTCTGAGGATGATATCAAAAAATGTTTTATTTAGGTATCACTGAAGAGATTTTAATTAATTTGAATTCAATAAAAAATCTATGAAATTTGTTTGCACAAAAGTAAAAAAATAAAAAATAAAAATCTTCATGGCTGTCTGTGCATGTACATAAATACATTCACTCATTTACACAATATTATAGACACACATGGAATAGCTTAAAATTAAGACAAATAGGCCTACATATTACTTTTGTTCCGAGTATCTTTTACCTTGTGCATTGACATATGCACAGACAAATGTGTGTTAAATCACTCGTGTTATTGAACTGAAAATTTCATAAAAAAAAAAGGAGAAGGCTACAGATACTGTGTTCTCTGTAAATCAAACTATTTCGTGCTTTATCATTTACACTCACAGAGTTTCGTATATTGTGTGGTTGTGGAACATTTTGTTCTTTTTATTTGATTTTAGTTTGTGTTGGTTAAAAATGCATTATGGTGTCTTTTTTATTTGAGCCTGCAGAAACAATGAGAGGCAATGAGCATTAACAGGTGTATAAAATGGTTTTCATGAAAATTTAGTTCTGTATGAGTTTTTCTATAACTAAATTTTTACCATGTATAAACCAATTTTTAAGCCTGTGATTAAAAACATTATTAAAGTAATATTAAGTAGCCTACTTATTGTGAAATTTAACATAAGTTACATTTTTGCTATCAGCAGCTTTTTTCACTTTTTATAAATGTTCACCAATATTGCTTTTAAAATTAATTTTTGCATGTTTGTAAATATACTGCCTTCTGTTGGCTTTGTGTGATTTCTTGCTTTTCACTTGTATTGAGTGTACATTTTGCTTGTTCATGAGTGTCTCATTCGTACCATCTTAGAAGGTCAGTCTATCCTTCAAAATAAAAGCAAGGTTATAACAACATTTCTTCATGTACATTAATTTTTTTGTCATTAATCAGAATTCAAAAGCAAGAAAAGTGCTTTGAAATATGTTGGCAAAAAACAGCAATTAGTGTAATCTTGAACTGATAGCTGTTTTCTTTAACAGTCTTTCAAAGACTCAATCAAAATGGCAGGTGTATCAGTGATAGTTCATCATTTATAGTTGCGTTGTTAGAAATTTTTCGTACACCATATTGGCAAGACAGTACTAATATACTGAAGAAAATACTATTATTCTAATTTAACATCTTAGTTTAAATGACACTAAAACAGGAAGTATTAAATTTTGTTACTTGATCTAGCTGAAAAGTTGTAGTTGAATGAAATTGTTAAGTATTGTAGGTTGGGGTGAAGTCAGATAATTTTCTGTTTTTTTTTTTGTGGATATTGCTTCGAATTTAATAACGGACACAGATTAGATTTCCTTTATAACAACTTCAATCTATATGTTTATTTTTAAGCAAACTATTTAATTATAATAAAATAATAAATATTTAATGTGTAGTAATCTTGGACATTGTGAATAATTGCTAGAAGGATCGCATTAGAACTGTTGTGGCTAAAAGTGGACAGCAATATTTATGAAATTAGTCTAAGAGATACTGTATAAAATTAATTGCACAAATTGTAATGAAGGTACTTGGTTTGTCAAAATTTTCAACTATGGCTGTTGTTGTAATATCTTCTAGTGTTTCTTCTAAGTTGTCAGAATACATGTGTGTTCACTATTTCTGGTGAAAACTAATCTGGAACATTCTTCACATTTTCAGACAACTGAACAGAAAACTGAAGGTAGCAATTGTGATACACATTTCATGACCAGGACAGTAATTTTTTTTTACCAATTTAAGTTTTCCAATCAAGGCTCAGATAAGACTGCACTAGAGTTCATGCATCTGATGGTTTCAACAAAAAATTCCAATCCGCAGAAACTGTTTGGCCTTTCACTAACTTGACTTTGTCTTCCTTTTTACTTTTTAGAGCAAAGTGCTTCTTGGTATAGGTATTATATTTTCAGTAGCACCATGAATATCATTATGGCCTTCCTGTACATCTTTAAACTTGAAGTAAAGCAACTGCCCATGGATCACTGCACCCGACTATACAACGAGAAGAACTCATAAAAAAGTAGTAGACACTATAAAAATTGTCAGAAAAGTGTGATTTATGCTGTATATGAAAGAAGAATATATATATATATATATGCCATGCAATATATATATATATATATATATATATATATATATATATATAGATAGAGCAACATTATAAATTATTTTACTAAAATATACTTTTTAAATGTATAAAAATAATTGATTTAAATAGTCCATATTTTTAGCAGAATTTAAGTGCATTTCCATTTTGGATGCTTCAGAAAGCAGAATTTTCAAGAAAATCTTTGTCATGGAATATCGTCATAATGTTTACTATGATTATGTGTAAAAAATTGTAATAATAATGTAGGAAATAATTTTTATAATTATTTTTATGTACATCCATTTGTCACTAACATTTATGGCTGAAACTGACGTAAATAAAGTTATTTTGTTATAAAATTGATATGATGCATTATTATTATGATTATATTACACATGATTACAGTAAATATCATGACAATCGTTCTTGAAGAAGATTTTCTTTGCAAATCCTGTTTTCCGAAGCATCCATAATGGAAATACCCTTAAATTTTCTTAAAAATACAGACTATTTTAATTGATTATTTTTTTACATTTAAAAAGTATATTTTAGTAAAATATTTTATAATATGGCTAAATATATACATTCTTCTTTCATATACAGCATAAATTGCACTTTTCTGACAATTTTTTATTGTGTCTGTGCTAACTTTTTATGAGTTATTCACATTGTATAGTTGGGTGCAGTGGTCCATAGGCAGTTGCTTTACTTCAACCTTAATGGCTCTTGATAGCAGCTTATGAATATTTATGTAGTTGCCTGGGTTCACAATCAAAGAAAGTAAGGTGAAACTATCCTGCCACCAAAACTCATCTACTTATACATTGACGTCAGTCAGCATGTGGGGACACTTCATTTACTAGCAATGCACATTGCATAACTTTATAAGTTTCCTTTCAAACTTTCTGTCTGTGGTTACGAGTACACTCGTTATACAAAAAACATCAGGTGTGTCTTTACCCAGTTATCCATAATATTACTGTCAAATGTAACACGAGAGATATAAATATTGTGAACGGAAAATACACCTGATCATTGCCATGCAAAAGACACACACATTACATGTAGGGACGATTACCAAAAACTTATTGATAATAAATGTACTAACCAATTTTATTATTACTAAGTCTGCAACTCAAGTATCATAACATTTATGTAAAAATTTCTGTTTCTACATCTGTTATTGGAGCCAATTAACTAGTTAGTTTTACAGTCAACGTGATATTATTCAACCAAAAAACTATAGTTTTATGCGTATGTGTTATACGGTGCCGTTTATTTGTAATAATATGATCACCTTTGGAGATGCCAATAATCTGATACGTGACAACTTAACAATAAATGTGCCACCTTATTTCTTCTCAAAAGTAAAATGGTAGAGTCTAAATAACCGATGGGAGACTGATACATTCTTTCTTGCTCTCGTATTGCCTTGTTCTAATGTAACATCATGATGAAACCATTATGTAAACAGGGAAGCTACAAAGGTACTGACAAATAATTATTTGAAAATACACAAGTTAGTTAAAAATAAATCAACTGACAGGTTTGCATAGTGTACAGAATTATTTGATACTGTTGTGGCCATAACGTAGTGGAATTCTTTTTAGTTACAACACCTGAAACTTTATACACAGCCAAAGGGAAGCGGGAACAATTTCTTCATTAGTCGCAGAATGATTTATAATTATTACTCTCATGAGTTCTGGAAGTATTTTCTTGCTCAAAAATTAGAATTAAAATTCTGTGTGTTGTACAGCCCCCTTTTTTTTTTTTAAGATTACATACACACTTTTTAAAACTTTAAATTCTGTATACATTTTATGAATAAAAACCTTTTCTTTGTATATAGTGACATGAGTCTTGTTGTATTATAAAGTGATTTTAATTCTTATTTTTTAACCATTAAAATAATCCCCTTCAACAACAGTCGATGGATGACGTAAGGATCGTAAAATGTTTATCTTTCTTATTTTTTACTATCATCTACCGGATGTACTTAATAGCTATCAGGACGATGACATTGTGTTAATACAAGCAGTAGTCAAATTTGCAACTTTGGTAAATTTCGAAAGCAAGTAGTCGTTCTTCAAATACGTGGCAATCATTGCAGCAAAAAGTGATTATGCTTTTCATGCAACAGATGTTTGTTTACACTGTAAATTTAGCTAAATTTATAAGACAAACTGATGAGTTATGTTAAGGTATAATAATATTTATAACAAAGGGATTGGATCGTGAGCACTTACATGGCCTCACATTAAATTTGTCTTTTCTCTTGCATACACCTTTTAAGAAACTAAAATATTTTATGTCACTGCCTCTAGATTTTAATGAGTAATTATTGCACCCATATACTGCACAGCTATGCATAATGTCAAATGCTTAAAACATTACAATTACAACACAGAATATTCAAAAATTGTTTTACTTCTAGACAAAGTGTCTCATTACCAGCATGTCTTCATTCTCCCCCCTAAACTGACATCACAGAGGGCGGGTAAATGTGGGGAGCATGTTTATGACTTATCGGTACTTCATTACATAATGGATTGGGCCCTTTTTGCAGTTTCTTGCCATGTCCAAGTTTTCCTGACAAAGTTTTTCATTAGGAGCCCATACAAAATATACAGGTAACCTTAAAAAAAATACAACTATTTTCATTATGTAGGTTACATATAGGTATTTGTTACATAGTATTATAACATTTGGCTGATGAAAGGTGGATCAATTAATTTTACTCAGAAAGAGATTTTGAATACGTTCATTAAAACTATGCCTAATAGTTGCAGTTAAAATTTAATTACGTATAGAAACATCAATCATAAGATCTTCCACAGTGACACATTGTCAGTAAACCAATTGCCACTTTTACAAATGACAAAACTAATTTCATACTATTTTCATGATAAAATATCCCCACTTTTTCTGACTGTCTGACTTTACCACAATCTACAGCACTTAAACTATTGTATAGATTAGCATAAACTCATATCAAGTTCATATTTGATAGTCATTCTGACCTTTGAATGGTACACTCCTTTTTTTTTTTCTTTGCATGAAGCCTTGAGCATTTGCTTTAAACCAAAGGAAAAAATAATAACTTGGATGTGAAAATTTTTTACTGTAAATACTTGGATGTGATATAGTGAGATGGTAGGTAGGTAAGTTGGCTTAGCTTAGCATCTTACAGACAGTGTTCATTAGAGATGGAACAAATGATCAGATAAGTAGGAAGTGGAAAGGGTTCTGCCACAATTTCTGTTATGGAACAATCCAAAAATTTTATTGAAGTGATTCCATAAAACCATGGGAAACCAAAATCAGCATTGGTCCTTTCATTGGATTGGAGGGCCTGGATATGAAGCATAAGGGGCAAACTATAATGATTATAAAAACGTGCACAGGAGTGCACGGCAAAACAATTACATAAAAGAAACATTAAATCTAACATGAACCCTTTTGACTACCATCTTCGGCCGTAGCCCACCTTCAGTGCACTTTGCACCAGGTGCCGAGCAACAAACACACGTAGAACATGCATCACACGTATCACACAACCCTGCACCTTGTGTGTGCGCGACCCATGATAGGCATACACAGGCCGAGGGACAAGGTCAGATGCCAATGTATTTAAATATAAACTGGGTTTGTTGCATGGGTGTTTCCCTTTTTACAGAACTTACAAAAATGTGGCATATTAAAAACTCACTACGTTTTGCATGTTTGGATTTTGTGATTTCAGTTTTGGGAAGCACAAATTGTGGAATAATTAGGTTTTTGGTATTCATTTCTTAGGAAGTTTACATGGTACAATATTTACCATAAGTATAATAAAACTGTAATTGATTAGAATTTGGTGGAATTTGCTCCACTGATAGAATGGATTTCATTTTACATTTGCTTTGAATTTGTAAAACCCATTAGAAAGTTTTGAGGTCAACATACAAACACACAGACGTGGACTCACTTGATCATTTAATGTAGTTTTTCCCAAGAATAATTTCTTGCAACAGCGGTGTCAATAATTGCTGATGTTTTAGATAAGATGGTGAAGTTACAGTTTTATGAAGGGATAAGAAAAGGTGAAGGGCCGGTTGTACTAAGAACATCAACAAAGCAATGATGAGTTTTCAGTGTTGGATTGGTCAAATTACACCATTGGCATGGTTATGTTATAGAGTTGGAAAAACATTTAACAAAATGTAAAGTATATGTAGTGAAATGTAGTACTCCTTAATGTGATTTCCGATCTGATAAAATTAATGCGTTTGTTGCAGTGTGCATACCAAGTACAACCAAGCGCAGATTTTGTGACTAGCATTTGTAATTGTAGTGATGAGTGTAGATGAAGCATGCATGGCCAGCAAGAAGCAGACAAGCGTGATGAGCGGTGTGATGTCTGGGACTTACTATGCTAGGGGGTGCTAGTGTCACCCTCGTAGTGAGTTGCTCTTGTTTGTTCTGTTGTTTACAGGGTTCACAGGGGCTGGGTATCATGATAATAGAGGGCAAACATGCGGAGGTCGGTCAAGGTATCTTTATATCGGACATCCAGGAGGGCAGTGCAGCAGAACAGGTATCTAATGGCTCTGCTCTTTGCAGGAATGGCTTTGCATTGCCACTTTTAGTTTATACTGCATGATTTGCGGTTGCTTCTGTTCACTGCATGCTGTCATGGCCTTTGCACAGTGATCTAGGTTCTGCTTTTGCTTTACCTTCTTGCTGCTTTTGTGTGATTTTATTGTTAGGTAAGAAAAATTAAAAAGTTGATGAACAAATAGATGTACAAGCAATTTGGATGACGGTTAGCATAGAAAAGGCAAATTAGTGCAAGCTGTCTGTATTTGGTTGTAGATATACAAAGTAGTGTGTTAGCTGCTAAAATGCTGACATTTTCATGAAAGTGTTTGCAGTTATTTCAACCTCAGTGTAGAAAAATTGTAGACATTATTTGTTCATGTAAACCCATGTCTTTGTTATAATAAAAATTGCAGTGTGTTTGTATTTCAGGGTACATTACCTATCATCACAGTGTGTATGATTCTTAGTGTGACTACATTTGTCAGAGTATGAAGTACAGGAATTAGTGGAGAGGCTTAAATGGCTCTGAACGTAGGGGTTTTGAGTGCTGATGAGGGTGAAGCGAGTTGAGTATGGAGCAGCACCAGAATGCAAGAGCAGAGAAAATGACAAATCTCAGAGTAAACCCTTCGACCAGCAGCATCCTCTGGCATAATTCCCATGTGTAAAAATCTGGGAGCAACCCCGTCAAGAACCAAACCTAAGAATTTGTAATGTAGTAAAAATTTTTCTGTTTTTAGAATATTTATATAATATTGTATCCCATTTATGGTCTCATAGTGACAAGCTGCTGTATTTCTGTTCAGTTTTGTTTCCCTGCTGCTT
This sequence comes from Dryococelus australis, assembly GCA_029891345.1. Lineage (NCBI taxonomy): Eukaryota > Metazoa > Arthropoda > Insecta > Phasmatodea > Phasmatidae > Dryococelus > Dryococelus australis. The sequence goes on along the minus strand of CM056996.1, from coordinate 112,103,146 downwards.
GATGAGATACTTTCAGATTTTGTTAGTAATGGCCTGTCCCATAGAGTTTAATTCATTTGCATTTGAATTGTGAACATGGACTATGCAATAGAACATGAGGGTACATATTCTTTTCATTAAGAAGTTATCACAAGGGCATTTAATTTAGTGGTTATTCAATGCTGTTTTTCAAAGCAAAACCCCATAGGAAAATGATTTTGTTGATGGAAAAATTAAGGTGTATTTAGGTTGGCTAAACCATGTTACTTTTAGTGGCCATGTATGTATATGTCAGATTTAAATGTCTTTGAATAAAATAATAAATATTACCCAGGTTTTTTAATCCAACAAACTGACTCCTGTCAAAATCTTTGCTCTTCATGAACATGTCATGGACTCATCAAAATTCTGTGTAAACTTACACATATAACATCTACACAAAACATGGAATCTCAAGTAATCTGGCAGTTGTATGGTACATTGTCTACTTTTACCCAACATTATTGTGTGTGTTAGTATATAATTTCACACAATGCTTTTAGAAATAAAAAAAATATTTGTACAAAAATGCAAATAAAATCTGACAACATTGATAAACAAATGTCCATTACTGTGACCCATGTGTATGTACCATTTAAACACCCCTGCTTTCATGCCAGAAGTCTAATGAAGGGAATAGCATACATATTAAACTAACTTACACTTGCAGTTAAACATGTACACACATTCATGTGATAACGCAAAACATGGTGGTTAAGAGGTGATGCAATAGCAAACCTCAGCCATAAAACATATTGGGAGTGATTATTTCCTTCAGTAGGAGAAAAATGATTAAATAGAGTTTCATTTTCATGAAAAATAAAACATTTATAAAAAGTTACAATGCATACAATATTTTAATGTTTATTACATTTAAAACATTTATTTAATTACTTCAGTAGTACAGTTAATGATCTTTTTTTAATTCTTTTTTTTATCATTTTAAAATCTGCAAATGAATGTGGTTCCCTGAGTAACTTTCATTACATTTGTGAAATTACTTGTACAATGCTTGAGAAGCTATACTTTTAAACAAAACCTTTTATTCATTGTCAGGCACACAATAACGAAGGTTAATTTCACCTCAGAAGACATTGCAGAAGCTTATTTCTGAAAGAAAATATACTAATAGCAATTAGACATCATGTATATACTTATGTTTTAATACACACCTTTAATGATTTTATACTGACATGAGCTACATAATAACTTATTAATATGATGTGTAAGATAATAATACTAAATTGTATTTTGAATGAATACAGCACATCTTGGATGGCTAAATCTGACCTATTGAAAAGTGCACTTTGAAAAAAGAAGATATCCCTTCCAACTTTATTAGAGTTATTTACCTTTTACTTTATTTAATGTTTATGTAGGTATGTGTGTGTGTGTATATATATATATATATATATATATATATATATATATATATATATATTATATATATATATATATATATATATATATATATATATATATATATACGAGTGTGTGTGTATATAGATAGACACACACACACACATACATAAATATATATTGGAATGCTATGACATGTGAATTTTTACACAATATGCGTGTTTTTAATTTTTCAGGCTGGACTTGTTGTAGGCGACATGATCTTGGCTGTGAATAAAGACACACTTTTAGGGTCTGATTATGATTCGGTAAGTCTGTGCAAGTTGTACAAATTTATCGTTAAAGTAATAAATATTTTGTAAATGGTTTTCAATTATATGAATGCAATTATTGTAATATATTTATGCTGTCGTCTTTGGCAAAATATTTAGCTTGGAGGGTACTGTATTGGCTGTCTTACTTTGTAATAGACCAAAAGATTTTAAAGTAGAAAGTTCATAATGTAGAAGCATTAAATTATACCAAAATTTTTGCTCAATATGAGAGGTGATCATCAGGTAGTTGAAGACATTCAGTGTCCTTAAAATTAATAGAACTGCAAAATATGTGGTAAATGAATGAATCGTAAATCAGCACTTTTTTCAATGATTTCAGAAAGAAAACTTTTGTACAAGTGTTAAAAGATTGGAAATTATCATATTTTCTCAAGTCTTTTATCTTCTTGTCAGCGTTATTGAAATATGATTTATTTTTCAAATTGTTTCATTTTCAGATTATATGTTAAATAGAATTTAGTGTGTGTAAATTAAATAAAACTAGGTGGGAATATTTTAAACCGTTGAATAAGGTATTTTGGAATCTTCAGGTGTTACACTATGCATTGAGTACAGTAGCTCCTTAAAGAGTGTGTGGGAGAAAAAATTGTACGTGGTTTTATAGTTACTTGTAGGGTAGCACCACATATGGCTAGCAACACAATGCATTCGAGGTTTGTTGTGAGAAGCAGAAGGGGGATAAGAGTGAGAAAGATGATATGCAGATAAGGATATCTGTAGGCAGGTGGCATGCTTGTAATGTGAGTCAGCGAACGGCTTTGCAATGAGCAGCTCCAGCTCGCAGCTCACATTTATACGACTGAACCAACCAACGGTAGAACTGCTCTATCAATGGCAACTAAGGCCAGTTGGCCTGTTAATGTACTGGTTTTTATGTAAAATAATCTATTTATACCCTACTAGCGATTCCAGTTTTATTGATCCAGGAAGTGCCGCGGTGGTGTAGCGGCTAACAGTGCTCGCACAGGTTCAAATCCAGGCAAAGTCAAATCCGAATTTTTCTCATCTTTTTAACAAGGCAGTTGTTGCTGTTAGCTCATAGGCTTTCTCTGGATCTTTGATATCGATCAATAGTATAAAATGAAATACTAGATTGCCTTTAAATACATATTTTGAGCATTGAGCTTTTAGACACACTCATAACTCTAAACACTTTGCATCTGTGTCTGATTAAACAGTACATTATATGCTACTTCGAAGAAAATGCCTACTCCTTCTGTGAAATTTTTAAACTTCCACGTATTCATGTAACTCTTTTGCCAATTTTAACGCATAACATTTAAAGGCATTTAACACTTTTTAACAAGTAGGTAGGTATATTTAATAGGTTTCCGTCAAAACTGCATTGTCATACCTGGATAAATGTGGAAAGGTTTTTCTGTTACACTGCTAATAAACAGTATTCATATCTATGTCTATAAACATGCTCAGGACACTTTTTGGACAAACTTATTTCTACCTACCGTACACCTGGACAGACCAAAGTGGCGATGTGTAAAACACTGAACTCACTTTTGGGAGGTCCTGGGTTTTGAATCTCGGTTCGGTTATCCTAATTAGGGTTTTCTATGGTTTCCCGAAATCGTGGCAGGTGGAAAGTTATATGTGATATAAACGGCTGATCAGAAAACAATAATTAGATACAGTTACAAGTGCAAGATAACTGATTATTATAAAATTAAAGTTATTTTTTTACATAATCCCATCTTGGTGAAATGTTAAGTTTACTTTATATTTTATATTTAAAATCGTCAATACCATTTTTTAAGTGCCAACATATTTGTGAACCACCTATTCAAATTTACGTTATTTATTCAAGTTAGTTAATCTTATTGTATAGTTTCTTTTAGTTCATGTTACGTATTGTTGGCTCAATACTCTCCAAGGATTACTTACCTAACGGACATACTACTCTAAGTTACTGAATAGAAAATAATGGTGGAATAGATTAGAACATTAATATTCCATGTTCAGTCCTTGTAAGAAGCTATGTTTTATTCGTTGGCCAGATTATATTTAATAATTAATGTAAAATACATTGCAGATGATAATAAACTGAAGATAATGCTGATTTGACAGAAAATCCCAAATTGTGATTGAATACGCAATGATGCATACTTTTTTCACAGTCGTGCATTATTGATCATGATAATTGGAATTTAAGAAACTATTATTCAAAACATTTATAATAGGAAGTACATGAGGGAGAAGTGGTATTAGGCAAGCAAACATGTTTACGATATACTTCTGTAGTTTATCAATTAATTCTGACTAGGCAAATTAGACATACAGATAGTGTTTTCACATAATAAGCACTATGCTCTGTGGTGTGCTAAAAAATTAGTTTTATATTTATATCACTAGTACAATTGAACTGTTTTCATCAAAACTGAATTATAGTGTACTTTCATGTGCGTTTTGTTTTTTAGTAGTTCTTTTTGGCGCAATAGGGTGAGTTGTGCGTAAAATAATTATGAACAAAAGTACCAAAAGATGAATAAGATCATTGATCTCAATGTTTTAAATTATTTGAAATTTTCTTTTCTTTCATATGGAGTACACTTAATGTTAACAAATATCACTCAGAAAAATGTCTAACTCCAAAAAATAATAGATAAAAATTTTTTTGCTGTGTCATTTAATATAATGTATTATTATATTTTGTAATATTGACTCAGATATTCAGAAAATTTTAACTCACATTCTATTAGAATAAACCTGAAAACGTATGGTTGTAAGACACAATAACATGATGAAATGTACTTGAAAGTGTTAATTCTGTCAATGAAAATATTCTTAGACGTATCGTAAACGTCAGTAAATTAAAATAATAATTAATTATATTTCAAAAGCCTTAAACTGAGTTTCAAAATAATATTCTCTCAGCGCGGCCAGCTTCGGATGCATGAGAAACTTTATGCCACAGTTACTGTATAGTTGTTTTTTTTTTTGCGGTCACGGACATAAAACTACGTTACTGTACCAAACTATGACTTGGAAGCCAAAAATGTTACTAAAATATTTCTTACATCTCTAAATTTTGTTTCAATATGTTGACTTCTGGATATCTAGGTTATTTGCAACTGTAATAAAACGAAAAGTCATTATTTTACAATTTGGATTATTGACCCCTACAAACGTTGCTATCGAAAACAAGATTATTTAACACGCCATTTCAGTGATTATATTTTAGGGCCTCATCCGGGACTGTGCCCAGGGAAATTTGTACACAAATGTATGTCTTCAGAGTCCAAATATATAATTGAAAACACTCGAATTCTAATATGAAAATTCAGGTCGCAGGGATTTCGAAATCTCCGATAACCGCAGGCTGTTCCTAAACGTTATTTAATTTTTCCTTTGTTAACTACAAACCCAAAGAGAATGGTACTTATAAACATGTAAATGGTAAAGCATTCAACACGGATTTCACAATATGTTATATAATCATTGAGGTCTATTATACCTATAGAGGTATAATAGATAGAGGCGTCGTCTGCTATAAGAGACTGTAAGAAAGGGTGTGTTCAAGATGGGTCACGTGACTTTAGGAAGATTGCGCCATGGCAAACTTGTTGGATGCACCTTCGTGACGTCACGCTCCAGGGAGCAAATGGTGTGTTCGGAATCTGTCACGTGACTTTAACAAAACATTATTCCATGTTGAACACACTTTTATGATGTCACACTCCCTCTAGTGTGTTATACCTCTATGATATGTTATTAAATAAAACTTGATCATATTAAATTCTGACATTTCAAATCAGTCGCTGATGTCATGAATAATTACGTTAATATTACAGAATAAGTTAATAAGAGGTTTGGACGGCTCTTTCATCTAAACTAAGGTCCCTAGAGCCGATGAGAGATAAATGAGACAGATATGGAGAAACGCTTAGGAGTGCAATGATGCATCGTCCAGGCACAATTCCTACATGCGAAAATCTAGGAGTGACCCCGCAAGTAAAATTGACAGTTAATGAATACTGCTCAGTATCTCTGGTCTGTATCTTTCACCACATGAAAAATTAGTACTGCTGGATTGTGATTCTGACATAGCATAAACTAATTATGGCCTCTGATTTTCTATAAATACACTCTACTGATACCTTCTCTCATCCTAAACTATGTTTCCAATGTAAACGGTTCTGAATTAGTTACATAAGATTTTAAGAGTATTCCAGGTCTAATTAGAGACAAATATCAGCTCTATTCTGTCAGCTTCAAAACACGTTGCCAGAGTGCTCTACGGACACATGAGAGCTATTATAGCTCTAAATCTACACTTATAAACGTAGTTTCTCTTATCTGTTGTCCGAAACACTGTGCAGAAAATCCGAGTAAGTACTGAAATAAAAAGGGTAATTTCTTTAACTGCAATTTTTTATGGCTTCACAGTCCTCTATGGTGAGGTCATTAAGGACAGGGGGGATGTATATGGCACTTTTGCAGCAGATCAGGGTTAAGTGAGGTGAAGATGGAACAGTGATGTAAAACATCCACGGGTGGAACGAGAGTACATTACCCTGAGAAAAGCCACCTCAGCACCAATGGTAATGTCTGCCGCGTTTTTGACATGTGAAAATTCTAGTGTAACCTGGCCGGAAATCAAAATCAAAACCTTTGGTGGTTGGTGAGAACTATAGCTGCTACGCTACCATAGCCGCCACGCTACCATAGCCCCCGACTACAACATAGTTCAAGGGAACTGAAAAAGGAACCGGTAATAGTCTTTAATAAGGAACCATCTCGGCATTTGCCTGCAATTATGTCATGAAACCATAGAAAGCTGAAATGAGGATGCCCAGACAGGGATTCAAACCCCGGCCTTGCAGAATGATAGCTCAATGTTTACTACTATTACTACTTGCTCGATAAGTTTGATTTTACTTGTTCAGCTTTCATTTGGACAGAAATAACTAATCAATCTTAGTCAGTTAATGAAGAATTCAGTTAGAATGTGAATGTCAAATAACGGTGTTTATCAGTGTTTTCATTACATATACGTAGGCCACATATATACACATACACACCGCGAGCCAGTGATATTAGTTTTAAATGCATTAGTAACATTATCAATGCTGTTTTTCACTTGTTTTAATAAAGATGTATGAAAACTATAACCTATATGCACAACCACCAAAAATTGTATTTATACATCAAATAATTATGACTACAGGCTGTTCACGGTAAAGTGAGCACTTTTGAGGCCCTAGTTACTTTTTCCTTTCAGTCATTTTTATTCTTTAACCACCTTTTTAGTTAAATATTGTTGTGTAAGTAATAAACACAGTGTGTATATTGCACCGTACTCGGAAGTTAACGTCTATGGCTAAAATAAAATATATTTATTGACTATTATTCCAAACGAAAGGGCTTTCAAAAGTGCTCACTTTACTGTGAATAGCCTATAGCACTTCTTCCCATCCAAATATTCAACCCAGAAAAATAATTAAATACTGCTTAGAAGCATAATTTCTAATAAGTATAATTTTATTACATTTCGTCATTTAATGGTGCAAAAATTTCACAATATTTCATTTATAAGCTCTCAGCTATAATTTATTTCTTTTAATTTGGAATATTACTGCATTTGCATAAAATTCAAACTGTTTAAATCTATGATTAATCAGGTATAAGCAACAGTATTGACATACCTTTAATCAATTTCGAAAATCATCATAAGGATCACATATTTCTGTCATTAAATATTATTTTTACGTACTTTTTTATTTTCCACCATGCTGTTTTCACACCTATCTATGAAGATGATATCATAAAGCTAATTAATAATTTCAAAAGTAAAAGTTCCTGTGGAATAGATGAGGTACCTATGACTCTACTGAAAAAGTGTTCTATTTAATAAAACTGCCTTTGACTTACATTTTCAATGAATGTCTTGCCCAGGGAATTTTTTCTAATAGACTCAAATATGCAAAATTAGTACCAATACACAAAAAAGGTGACAAGGCATTGATGGATAATCATAGGCCTATTGCCCTTCTTACATCCTTTTAAAAAATTTAGAGAAATTGATAGAAAATAAACTGACCCAATTCTCAATAAAAAAAAAAGGTTATTTCATTGCATCAGTATGGCTTTGTAGAGGGCAGATCTACAGAACAAGCTATTTACAGTTTTACTGAAAAAAATATTAACTTCTTTTGATAAAAGACAATTCTCAACAGGTATATTCGCATACCTTTCAAAAGCTTTTGATTGTGTTGACCACAATATTTTATTGCAAAAACTTGAACAGAGTGGAGTAAGAAGTGTAACCAATAATATGTTTAAATCATATCTTGAAGACAGAAAACAGATCACCTCCATAAGATATTATGACAAAAATCACATTACAAATGTTATATCTAATACCAGAATTACTCGAGTAGAAGTACCACAGGGATCAATACTGGGACCAATTTTATTCTTAATATTTATTAATGATTTTCCTGAACATGTAACCAACGGCTCAGCTGTAATTTTTGCGGATGACAAACATTTTGGTAACTAGTTCGAATAACGCTGTTCTTGAAGGAAATATAAAACAGTGATTGAGATGTCCAGTTGGTTCCAGTATAATAAATTAATATCTATTAAATGTAAACAAATCTGTGCTTATGAGTTTCATGCAAATAAATAAACATACAATGCAGGATGAAAGATGCACAACAATAGAAGAAGATGGGTTACAGACAGTAAATAGTACTAAATTTCTAGGCCTCATTGTAGACAGTAATTTAATATGGACTGAGCATGTTGATAGTTTCTGTAAATAATCGAGTTCACTGTGTTTTGCGGTACATACCTTAAAAAAGATTTATAATAGTAATACAATACTTGTATACAATTTCTCAAATATTCAGTCCATAATAAATTATGGAATCATATTTTGGGGTAAATTGACAAAATGGAAAAAGGCTTTCGGATTACAGAGGAATATTGTGAGATTAATAAGTAATAAGAAAAAAGAAGCCATTGTAGGCTGCTATCATATATATAATAAGTAGACAATCTCTGTCTGTCTATTTGACTGTACGTCTTTAATACTTCTAAGTCCCTTGAAACTCAGCAGAAGTTCTTCAAATTTTGCAAGAGCGAATCCTCAGGGTCAAATACAGGTCAAGTTCGAATTTCAGCAAGATCAGATTACACAATCATTACCTTTTAGCCAAAAAATTAATTTTTTAATTACTTTTTCCCTATGAAAAGTTTTGTATTAATGCATAGAGAATATTGCATAGAGATATGAAGATAATGGAATATCATTTTTGTTTACTTTAAATGTCTCGCGTCAATGTTGTGTTAATAAAGTAGGGTCACAGTGGCTCAGTGGATAGAACAATTCCAAGTGGGGCCTTAGTGGCTCAGTGTATAGAGAGATTCCAAGTGGGGCTGCAGTGGCTCAGTGGATAGAGCGATTCCAAGTGAGGCATTAGTGGCTCAGTGGATAGAACTATGTTAAGTGTGGCCGCAATGACTTAGTGGATAGAACTGTATCAAGTGGGGCCACAGTGGCCAAGTGGATAGATATATATCAAATGGGGCCTTAGTAGCTCAGTGGATAGAGTGATTCCAAGTGGGACCTCAGTGGCACAGTGGATAGAACTATATTAAGTCGGGCCACAGTGGCTTAGTGGATAGAACTATTTCAAGTGGGGTCGCAGTGGCCAAGTGGATAGATATATAACAAATGGGGAGCTAGTAGCTCAGTGGATAGAGAGATTCCATGTGGGGTCTCAGTGGCAAAATGGCTAGCGTGATTGCATGTGGGGCCTTAGTGGCTCAGAGAATAGAGCGATTTCAAGTGGTGCCACAGTGGCTTAGTGGATAGAACTATATCCAATGTTGAGTTAATTTCACATCACGTTTTTTTTTCCAGTCTTTGTATGATAACACAATTTTGTAACATCGTAACTGTTATGGGCACGTGACAGTATAAAAACACTGTCAGGGGCTAACCCCTAGTTTATAAATAACAAAATTATCACTCTTCCATTGCATGTATATGTACCGTAGTATTCTTTTTTACATGGAAAACATTTAAACAGTTAAAAATATTGATATACACCATTACTACATCAGACAAGCTAATCATCTTCACTTATTCTCGTACAGAACCTCAAAATTTACATAAAATCCATACTATGCTGGGGCAAAACAAATAAATAACCTACCCTGTCATTTGAAGTCAATTAATTATTTTGCAGTAATTAAAAAGAACTGTTAAATCCTACTTTTTAAATAAGACCTTCTATTCTGTACAAGAATACTTAAATAAAGATGAGTTTCTATAATGCAGAACAAGATTGATATAAGGAGACTTCATGTAATACCTTGTGTTTCAATCTAATGTAGACTTACATATTTATACTTTAATATCTATCTGTATATGAATTGTAATAACTTGTACGGCAACCAAAATGTAGTCTTTACATGTTTATAGAGCTGCTGGAATTAAGAAGTGTGTTAATTATACTATTTATCTGTTATATATTTTTATGTTAATGTAATTATGTGCAAATATCCATATTGTATAACAAATTTAAAAAAAAATTGACAAGTCCTTTCCAAAATGTATTGGAATATGGGATACAAATAAATAAATAAATAAATTAATTAAGTGATTTCCCTTGCTTTCTTTTCCGCCATGCAGAAATAAGCATGTGTCTTCTATCCCTGTTATTTTTAAATCGTGTCTTATTAGCACTTGTTGTGGTGTCTCCCGCCAAATTCAAAAGAGTGGTTTCGCGATAATATAAAGTAAACAATGACGGCCTCCAACACGAGCGACACCTGTGATGCGTTACTATAATGAATCACTGCGCGCGGAGAGCCCGTCACCTATGGGTGGACGCGTGAACTACGACGTATCTAATCAGTGCCAAATCCCGTGTGAACTGCCGTTTTCAAGGCACGTGTTTTACAGCTTGTGTTGCTTCTACATGCATCCTGCAATTTTCAACATCATGTACACAGATGTGTTGTGGGTTGACACTTTTCAGTTTTCCATTTGCAATGCAAATTTATTAGTATTCGTGTATTGAAGTTCATCATATTGACGGCTATATAATTAGTAAAATAAAACACATCTCGAAATTTCGGGTAGTGGAAATCTAAAATCCAACCTTACACAGTGTCTTAATATTACCCTGATTTTAAAATATGTAACGGTTTTCACAGTATCTCTTGCGCCACAAACTTCGATTTCGCGGTTCACAGCCACATGTCCTACGCCCTCTTAAAGGCTGTTCATTGTAAACTGAGCACTTATGAAAGCCCTGCTTAAGATCTACTTGTATGCACATTGTGTAATCTTCCACTATAAATACAAATAACATTGCCATAGGCCTGATCATTGTATTCGTGTATGTGTCAAGTGAAACTGTGAAATTATCAGCAAAGTAAATATTTCACAAATTTGCTAGTTCTTACGCTTTTCTGCATTTAAATACAGAAAGAAAAATTAATCAGTTCAGTGTTCACAGATGTTTACCTAACACTTCTAATTCAATTTTAAGACGAGGAACTAGATTTCCTTAGTCATTGACAACTTTATTGAGAGCATGTCATTCAGTGTACTCTTTAAAATATACACAAGTAGAGGCAGTGGCATTTTTTAAAGGTTGTTTTCATAATTGATCAATTAACTGTGAAATTAAATTATCTGAAATATGCATTAAAATAATTGAAAGGTTTGGTCATTTCCTTTCAGATTAAAAAATATTATTGTGCTTAATTAGTGACAATCAGTAACGTTGTTGTTAAGGTACACACATGGTACAGTAAAATCTCATAAAGTGCTTCACTTTAAAATACTTTTCATTATAAAGTACATATTTCAAATTTCTGACATATGTAATACATAATATGAAATACTTGTTCAATATAAAGTACTTTTCAGCATTAATTATAAAACTAAAAGTCCCTTTGTGTACTTTCTATTGTATTGAGATTCTTCTGTAAACAAATTAATTTTGTTGCTAAGAAAAATAAAAATATACTGTAGAGTGCACAGAATCAACAAAAAATAAAGGAACATACTTCGAAGTAAAGTTTCAGATGTTTATATTGCATGGAATGTTTGGTATTTAAAATAGGTACTGTATGTTTGTTTTAAATGTAACTTAAACTGACACCATTCTATGAGGAGTGTTTGTAAAATCTGAGTTTGGTTTGGTTATTCATAATTTTGCAAGTTACTTAATATTTAATATCTATTTTGGACTTTGGAACAAAATTTACTTTTTGCTTGCAGCCAACTTGAACAGATGGTTATAATTCCACATTTTCTGGGTTGTGTAGGCAGCATCACTACTGAAGAAGACAGAAGGCATTGTGACACTGGTGGTGTGCAACCCGAACAAAGCCAAAGAGGAGGAGAAGAAGGCAGAGCCAAGTGCTGTGGCAGTCCCCGATGTCAAGGGCGTGAATGCCCGCAGCCCGACGCCCACGAAGGCCGCTGCAACACCTGCAGCCAAGGAGCCTGAGAAGCCGAGTGAGTATGTGGGCGCTCTGCCTACGGGTCACGAGTCGCTATTCAGCCGACATGTTTCACTGCTTGCCATTCGTTCTGAGTTAGGTGTCTGCTGTCAATACCTACAGCTAGGGTGTTGAGATTGTACAGGAGTGTTGGTCTGGTGTGAAGTATACTTCCTCATTACTGTTCCTGGAACTTATTCTGAAAGGTGACTTTTCTCTATTCTTCAGAAGATTACCATCAGCCGAGGTGACTATGGTCACAGGGATGACTATTGCTTAAACAATGTTATAAGTGCAATTGTTCTTTATCTTAGCATAAGGTTGCCATTTACATTTTAACTATATTTTCCTATGATCTTTACATAGAACAGTATGAATATTTTTAAAGTATGAAATATGTTTTACAGACCTATAGATAATAATTAGTTTGACAACATTTGCCCCATGTGACTAGTAACATTGGTTGATGGTATATCACACACATATATATACACACATTCACACACACACACACACACACACACACACACACACACACACATACATATATTTATATTTATTTATTTATTTTTATTAGCTCGCTCAAGTAACATATTGGAAGTTGTACAGTTGTACAATGAGACTGATTACAATACATTCTTTTTGACCTTAGGCAAGTGTTTTGTGTTTTGGATTAAAAAAAAATTTAGGCTCTGAAAATTTGTTTCACACGTTTATTTTAACGATCATGCTTGAAATTATATTTTTTTGCCTACATTATTTTTCTGAATTTCACTATACTTGTTTATCATAATGTAAATACTATTTTAGTTGGTTTACTGTAAAAACTTTATAGTGACAAATTTTCAAAAAATACAGTTTCAAACAAATTTTAACTTTAGGTGTGCATGTGTTTGTGGGTGTGTAAAAATATACAGACAATTATCTTACATATGCAATGTGTGTATGGGAGGCTATATGTATGTGTTTAGCAAACATGTGACCAAACTCTGTCAGGGGATTACTGACCTGAAAAGATCAAATTTTTAAATATGACACTGATGTCCCATTGCAAATAATAAGGCCTGTAGAAGCTCTTAAAGGCAGAGTCCGGAAAGCATTTCAGGTAGGATATTATGAAAAGTACTTGCATTAGAGGAATAAAATTTAGCATACGAATTAATTAATTAATTACAATTTTAGATAAAATGAATGTATAGTACATCACACTCACTCCCATCATGTAAAAAATAGCAGTTTGCACCCTCTTATTGCGTACACCTTTTTTTACCTTGACGTAAAATTGACGTTTGATGCCATTGTGTTAAACAGTACATCATAATTACTCAAAAAGGTACTCTTGTTGCAACTCACTAGGAGCCACCGTTTTTGTGTAAAATCTAAACAAAGGTTTCAATTGTATCACTGTAGTAATATGGCCGGGTGGATAGGCAACATGTCCTACACCCAGAGGTATACACATATGCTGGCTGTACTACAGCGTGACACGCTGAATAATTATCGCGACGAACAAATAGGCAGCAAACAAATTACAATTAGTAAATGCACTACTCCGACCTTTAATTGTGTTTAGTGGCACATAATAATGCAAGGGGGTAGAAACGAAGACAAAATGTTTCTGTACAACTGTCTAACTCTGGCTGTGCTGCAGATACCCACTTGTTTGCTTATCTCGCACAGACCTGATATCATCCGATAATTCAGCAAAGGAAGATCAATGCAGCTGTTAAGACATGTTGCTGCTTTGTTGACGTATCATTGTTCTGCAACAATAAACCAAGGTCTCTTATCTGTCAGCCAGTGCTAAATATCGCCAGCCACCATTTCAGTTCTGTTATTTTCCACACCTGGACCACACTTGTTGTAACAAGCCTTATCCATCTTGTTACCTGTATCTCTATATCTGTTTGCTTTTTTTTTCAGTCACACTTAATTTGATGGTGACACTTTACTTTATGATTATTGCTTAACACCTTAGGTTTCCTTTCTTTTAAGAGGAGAACAGACATCCTAACTTTATGTCTACAAATAGTGTGAGAGGATACAGCGCCCTGGATAGGAACCAACCCTAGAGGGTTATAACAGCCCATTGGTAACTTAATTGGAGTTCCATTGTGTACCTTGCTGGTGGATGTACTGATTAGGATAAGAATTGGCTGCTAGGATGTTGAAACATCCCTATTTTGACTTCTGAGTACCAATAATTCTCCCTTACATGACCACTTTCTGCAGCTCTGGAATTCTGGAAGTTCTGTGCAGTCAAGACAAGCAAGTTGATTGTGAGATAGCATGAGTGGCTGAGCCTTAAGAATAACTCACATTGGAAGCATCACCATTAGGAATACATAGTTACGGTCATCATCTCCAGGCCAGATATGAGATACACATTGCATTGGCTATAAATAGCATTGATGACCATACACGTGATCAGAGTCAGCCACTGTCTGAATTTTTTTCCCCAAGGAAACTGGAGGCCATCTTCCTCTAATACAATGAAACTAACAAATGGAAAAAATAATATTGTAAGCCTCTCAGTATTTATCAGGCGTGTGGGGGTTATGAACCACAGGGACAAAAATTAGTGTTTTAACGCTTTTCTAATGGGTGGTCTTTTCAAGCCAGCACCACCTCGTGGTCACACCTATGATGACAATCTTACGAATACAAATACCTGGTTAATGGATTGTTAATATAAGTATGTGTGTATCATGAAATCAATGGGATGTGCTTTAGAAGCAAAACCCGGGGGTAAAAAGGCATCACATGGTTCCCAGAGGTTCAATAGTAGGGCAGGGTCCTATTTTGGAAATGGTGGTCGATCCACACTTTTTAGAGGTAAGAAGGTTGGTGGGAGGAATCCTAGGAGAGATCTGACCTCTTGTGAAAATTCCCAAATTTAAACTTTAACAATGGCCTTTTTAAATTTGTCCAAGATTTCTGGAAATAAGATTTTAAGTTAGAGATTAAACTTTATCTAAACATAAAATTTCTTGCTTATAATATTTTCCTTTCTTGCATCCATCTTATCCTATGATTCTTAATTTCAACCTGGTGGAATCTAGCATTTCCTGTTAATCGTCTCCTTTCTTTTATCATGAGGTCTGAGCGGCCACTTGCTATACGGTCCTCTGTAGCATTTCCAACCTCCCAACCCTGGCCTATTCATCCCTGCTCTGGCCTGGAAGTGTGAGAATACTGAGGGTGACAGTCACGTGATTTACATAGCCTATACTATACGTGCAAGACACTGAACAAGGCCTCCCATTTCCAGTTGCCTCTCTTCCCACATCCTGTTAACTGATGTTCATACCTGCAACCTCCAACATATCAACCAAGTGTGTCACTGCAATATTTATTTTGTATTGGAAATGATGAATGTTTTGAAGAAGCCATCCCACTGTTCCACAGGGGTATCTACAATGCTAACCTGCAATAACCACATTTACTTCATGGCTATTCTCATCATGGTTCTAGCAATAAAAGTACTAAAATTTACAAATTATTTTTATAGTGTATTGAAGATGCAGTTTCTCATGTTTGAAAGGTGTTATCTGAAATCAGGCACAAGGGATGATTTCATCACAAATTTGAAAAACAAGTGTGTATGTAAAGATTGCGAAAAACCCATTGTCTGTGCCAAATTTTCGATAATGCATTTCAAACAAGATTGCACCTCTAACGTAATGCAAAAAAAAATTCTAATTATACTACTTTTATTTCTAGAAGTATACTGAAATTAGTCTTGAAGTAAATAAGGTTATTTTAGGTTGCATAGTTGTATAGTAGTAAAGCTGAAACAGACTTGATTTTTTAACAGTTTTGAAGTTGGGTGCTATAATATTCTGGATTTTTTTTTTCACTCTAGCAACCATTTTTGATTTGTCTTTTCTGTTAACAAAAAAGTATTATTCTTTATAAACAGACACGTGAATTAACGAAAACTATTTGTTAAATATGTGTTAAAATAAATAGAACAATTCAGTTTACCATATTTTAAGTATGCATTTATGATTTAAAATGTATGTGAAACGTGAATTCACTTCTATAGTACATAATGTCTTTACGAATGTGGTGGTATTCTTTTGTGTTAAAATATTGACTTATTATCTTGGTTTTTAACCTGATCTGTATGTCATTGAGTGTGTGCATGTGTACTTTGTGGTTTTAAAACCAATTGTAAATATGTGTTAATAATACAT
Source organism: Dryococelus australis (assembly GCA_029891345.1). NCBI lineage: Eukaryota > Metazoa > Arthropoda > Insecta > Phasmatodea > Phasmatidae > Dryococelus > Dryococelus australis. The sequence continues at coordinate 112,086,753 of CM056996.1, read as the reverse complement.
GTTATGGAAACAGACTATATTTGAAGGCAGGTGGTAAGAATACATTTCTTACTTGTAAGATTACACTTTACAGGTAGTGTTTTTCAGTGCAGTTTTCAAGTTATTTAGTTAATTTGAAGGGGGGAATTACTATGTAGGATGTTGTCAAAATAATTAACCATTTTAGTATTTTATGATATGGAATATTTGGTGCAGCTATAGTTCAGGTAGTAAAAAGTAACTGATTATATATTCTGTTTTATCATGAAGAGGACATTGCTTTTGTAAACTGAAGTTAAATGTCATGGGTATGGAATACAATATTCAAGATGTAATACAGTTGTTTGCAGTTCTATAAATATAAGGATGAATATACAGGTGATTTCATAACTCCTATGACATACTTCTAGAGGTTGTAAAGGGCACATAGCGGATAAAAGGTTTGTTGAGGAACTCACATCCAGAAACATACCATTACAGCGCTGCATGGATGACGCCAATTAAGAATTCAAATCTCTAACCTAACCTAGGTCAGTGAGCTCTTACCTGTATATGCTACAAGAACTGCTCAATGTGGTGACCATTTGCAGATGTTGTATCTTTAGAGCAAGGTCCCATACAATTTTCAACCAGTATTTCTTGTAGAAATGTCAAGTACTGTGATCCATTAGGCTGTAAGGAAGAATGTATATGGCCCAATCATACAACCATCGATGATACCTGCCAATATATTGATGTCGAACCATTGCTGAAATTCTTGAGAATGTATGGCACAAGAGTTTCTTCATACCAATTGTGGCTGTTTCAACATTTGAAAACAGCTTCCCCTGTGAAATGCACTTCATTGTGAAAAGAATGTGACATGGAAAATTGGGCACATCCACACAACGGTGTAGGAACCACATACAGAAATTGACACGTGGTGTAGGATCATTACATGTACCCTCTGGGGGCGGTGGGGGGTGTAGTTGCTGTTTATGCAGAAAGTACCAGACGTTCTGAGACACATTCATGTCACGTGCAATGGTACGTGTATTCTTTGATTGGTTCTCTTAACCTCAATAAAGTACCTCCCCTTGGAAGTCGAGAGGCACTTCTATCAAGCACAGCGGTTTGGCCTATTTTCCTTTGAAGGTACCTGTTTCGCACAGCTGTTGTTCTAATATTTAAAAAATTGTATATGATGGAGTTACTCAATGTAGAAAATGCTTATAATACAATCGTTGAGCAGTTTTATTACTTTGTACTTTACTGTAAATTAACGTTCATTGTTGTTGGCAAATGTGTACTCAGCCATCTTGTTCTGTACCAATTCATTAACAGTTGAATGGCAAGTGAAGCGATGGTCGAAGCAGCATATCACACTGTAAACAGACGACATGTGGCATCAGGTGCTATCAGACTTCGCCCATTGTCATGTTGGCTTATGTACTGTGTGGCAGGAGTTTGGAAATCTTGATTTATGTCATCCTTGTAGCACCGCAATAGTGCATATTTTGGCGTGGGTTCCTCATCAAAACTTTAGTTCATGCCTTCTACAACCCCTAGAAATGTGTAATAGTAATTGTGAAACATCCTAGAGGCAGTATATGTTGAAGAAATATTTTCTTAATGCTTTCATTAGAAATACATTTTTACAGTCGTACACCAAATGCATAAATTTTACAACACACCTTCTTAATTGTCTTTCTAGTTAGGTATTTACTTGCCAAATCCACTGAACATTCAGGAGCTTTAATCTCTTGGTTTTTATCTTGAAATCCTGTTAATCATTTCTTTTTTTTTACATTTTCATTGTTTTGATTTTTAGAGTGTGTTTGAATTTTATTGTGATATACTATTCATTTCTCGTCTCTTAATTTTCATCATATTTTGTATTGTGCTCTCATTCTTTTTAATGTAAATTTTGTTCTTTTTAAATAAATTTTCACCAATAATTTGTGTAAAACACTTAGAAGCAATCATTTGTAACCAAAGCCTGTAAAATAATATTTTCTGTTTCCTGTGTTTAAAAGCTTCCTGGTAAATTCACTGTGTGTTTTTTTTTCTATGTGTGATGTCAGTGCTGCATGAACTTTAATATAGTTTTTATAGATTTATTTTTTTTAGCTTGGGTTGTAAATTTTTGCAGCTTGAAACTAATATTAATGTACTTAATGTGCTGTGTGGCTCTTGCCTCTGGAAATTACAAAAAAAATTAAAGTGTAGGTTGGAGCCTAGTGTTTTCTGGTGCATGCACTATTACAGATTAGAAATGTTAGTTTGTTACGGTAATGTTTCAACTTTGGTGACATTTACAAGGTGACATTTACTAGGGTGATGGTCTTATGCAGGAAAATTATGGTCTTATGCAGGAAGAGATTATTTTTGTGGGTTTTCTTTACTGATATTAGGATGTCAGTGAAACAAGTGTGAAATTAAGGGTACTGTAAATATTTATCATAAATAGAACAGAAGGTGGAAGGCACAATTTAATTCCAAAATATCCAACACTGTTTATGCACATGGACTGTGTAAATGTATACATTTATGTTATTAATGCATATGCTGTATGTATTGCATCAGTTTTAACAGATTTTTTTATTTGTAAATTGTGGACCTTGGAGCAGCTAATTGTAATTTTATACATGCACACTCAAAAATAAGAATTGCATGATTTGGTGAGGCATATGATTTGGTTGGGTGGCATATGAAAATTCAGTTAAAGTGTTGCAATGTTAAAAATTGGTTTTTGCAGATTGACTGCCCCATCATCTTGTATTTTTTAACATATAATATTTTCTTTTCTTTTGCTCTGTTTTAGGCTTCTAATACGGTAAAATTAATATACTAACGATTATGCTACTTTTGCATGGTCAAAATATTGTGGCCATGAAATAAATCTAAAAATTAACGTGACCAATTGCGTATGCAAGTGTGATGTTTGTATCATGCACCACAGTACGCACAGATTATAAAAGGTCTTTTTGTTTCGGTGCGTTTTAAATTTTGGAAATGGGGCTTATACTTGATGATGCCACATATTTGAGGCAGCATAATAGGTATAAATTTTGTGAATAGATTGGTGTCACCAGCTTCATAAGTTCATTTTCAGTGTCAGAAACTGGCAAGCTGTATTTGGAAGACATATATAGGTATTCATCTAATCTCTTTTTGTCACTTCTTCATTTTATTGCATTTTAATCCTTTCTTCTCCAATTTGCTTTTCTTGTTGATTACATTTAATAGTAAATTTCTTAGCTGCTCACATCCAGTTAACAAATCACAAAAGTCCAGTATTGGTGTACTCAAATTTTGAGTGCCATAGACAAATGAAATACTTTTTTTTTTCACAGACATGTAACTTTGGAAAGGTTAATGTTACATACTGCTGGAGGGATGTATCCAAGTTTGTGAGGGATGAAGGTCTTAATAAAAATAAAAGGACTAGATTTGATTTTTTAATGTATTCACACAGCCATTATTTACAACATTTAACTATCTATCTCCACTATTACTCGTGTAATTCTCTTTGAGCACAATATTTAATGTCTATCTCAATTCTAATTACAGAGGAACCTCTATGTATTGAACACAAATGGATTGGAAGTCTGCATCCAAGGAACATATTCTGCGGTGCCAGTTTTGATTTATCTGCATTTCAGGACCACAGTCATTGAAAGTCCACACGTATTGAAAATTTTTGTCAGTCTCCTACAAAATGATGGATAGAGAATTCACTGTAGAGTCCTTATCAGTGTCTTTATTGGTTACAATCACTTAATGCACACTCATTATTTACACATATTCAATCTGTCTATTGTCATTATTCCAAGTGTATTGCACTCACACGCATATAGTTCACTAGTCCCGCCCACCAGCCTCACTTTCCACTGTGCACATGCTCGCAGTCCACAGACTTCACTGTCGCTGTTTACTCTTGCCACCACTCAATGGTTTGATGGCTCCTCCCTTCAGTGTCTTTGCACACCTGTCGCTTAAGGTTGTGTAATCCTCCAAACTCTGAAACAGTCGGCTCGGGGGGCCGTCGCGGCTTAAGTAGGCTTGCTAGCCCAATATAGAAGGTTCCTCCTTTCTCACACCCCGAGTCTCGCTAAGCGGCTACAGCAATGACTAGAACATTCTTTCAAAGATAACATCAGAAATTCTCTCCACCCAAGGTTAGGGGTGCACGAGTCACTATTGGTTTATAGCTGCATCACGTATTGCTTGCATTTTTAAATCTCCATGTGCTTCTTGGATAACCGCTCACCTGAACTTCACACATTCCTTTGCTCTCACAAGCAGAATGGGGCAAAGGAAGTGATGAAGAGCAGCGAGCATGTAACACTATTATTCTTTGAAAAATTATTTACATTATGACACCCCTAAACACCCATGACTTTATGGTTTGTCTGTGCACTGTTTTAGCATTTTAGTGTATATTGGTCTCCTGTACACATACTTCCAGTAAATACAGTAGACCTGCATGTACTGCAGCTGCTGTTATTAAATTTTGATGGTCAGGCATGAGTGTACCATCAACTAGTGTGTTTATGTTTGTATGCAATGCTGAAAGAAGTAGAACACTTGATTAAAAATTATAATTGATGAAATAGAGAACTATCCAGGTTAAAAAGTGCCACTGTTTACTTACATGAAACAGAAAAATCTTGCTATATATGCCTTCTGTGGTGTCTGTTTTAAAGTTTTTGTATTGCAAGATAATATTTTTATATTATTATTTTCATTTGATTGTATTTAGTGTTTTAATGGTTTACACAATGTTGTTTTCTGTTATTAATTCCCTTTGGATGATAAATTATGTAGGCCTACAATCTTCATTAAACAAAGCATTTTAGGTCAGGTAATGTATTTTTTGGGTATAATGATTATCTCAAAAGCAAAAAATATAGGTTTTAGCTTATCAGTAGACACATATAGAAACTACAAGGATAAATGTTCTCAAGCACAATGATGGCATTTCACTGAATACACCAGCTTCTTTAGTGTTGGCATGAGTGATGGCTCAATAAAAGTTTGTCAGACAGTGTGTTATAATTAGGGAATCTAATGGCTAGGAGGTGAACCAAATGCTAAAAAATAAACTTCAAGTGTCAGGTAGGTACTGTGCAAGATATGAAAGTGCAAAGGAGTTACAGTATTGACGTGTGACGTCCTGTGGCTACTGAGGGCACGTCACAACGCCTAGTGTTTTTGGTGTGTGCTAGGTCAGACGCAACCGGGGGAGACTTGGATTCAAGTCCTTCTGTGGTACTGGAGTGTGTCTCTAGAATATAAAACTGGTTGTGTGGCCTTTCTGCAGGGCACAAAATCTGGTGTGGCCAGGACTATTTTGCATTTTGGCAGGATCACCATTACTAGTATACCTGGGCAATGCTTGACAAGTTGAGCTTACAGAGTATCTGTCTGTGCTATGTTGGGGTGAGCTTCGGTTTCAGGTATGCTACTGCATAAGTGCTTGTAGGTGCTATTTTCCACAGGAGTCAACAGAGGGTATGGAGTTTCCCAAAACCACATATTATTTAGGCCAAGTGACCTGTCCTGTATGCTCAAGTAGGCTGCAAGTACTGGGTGTGTGTCGCCGTCGAGCTGGGTAGGTGGATCGAAGAGGCGTAGTTCATAGTCAGGTGTGGTAGGTCTCTGGCGAAGAGCTGCAGCTTGCTCTCGGGGACTGAGGTGCTCGAGTCTGGTGGCAATTGGGCTAGGTTCCGGCTGGTATTCAGAGATTGTCTCAGCCAGTTTTACCCTCTTACGGATACCACTGCTGTACGAATATGGCATGAGGCCTGATATAGAGAACACTACAATGAACGTCGCGGAAGTGGAGCAAATGACGCTGTGGTCCTACTCGAGTGTCGCGCCACGTACCGCCTACTTCAACCCAATGCGTTATTCCTATCCCTGTATCTGGCACCAGAGGCATGGTGGATACGGAGAGTCAGGTCACACTGGCTGATGGCCTCAATATGTGGGTGAGCTTCTCCTGAGGACCAGTCTTCCCAACTCATGGAATTCCCCTTCCGGCACCAGAAGAGCAGTGGAGAGAGCAAGCACCAAGTCGACAAGCTGATCCTAAGAGAGAGAAAGTACATGTCGGGGCTCTACTGTGGTGTATAGAAAGGGTGGCCATCCAATATGTGTGTGTATATACTCTACTAAGGTGTGTGGCGGTTATAGCAAATCTCCTGGTCATCTGCTGTCCCTCTGACGGGGCTGAGTTTACGGGGAAAGGTACTATTGCTACTGGATGGATACCTGAAGTGGATAAAACTTGTTTATTCCAATGATGAAAATAATACTACTTCCTACCCGCTGGAGCCTACGGAAGTTTTCAATTTACGTTATACAGGTGAAGGCGACCTGTTCCTAGGCTAACATGGGTAGGTAGACAAGTGTTATAAAACTAACTTGAACTGGACTACTGTACTATGTTGCCCTGAAGGGGTCAAAAGTTTCTAGTGTTTAACGATGTAGAAGAAAACTGGTAAGGACTGGTAGAACAATGGATGTCTTCGACACCAAGAGTACAATGAAGACCAGGAGAGGAGTCGATGGTTCCTTCGGAACCAGAGGCGCGGTGAAGGAACAGAACAGACTGGCATTACACAGGATATCACCCTGTATTTATACTCTTGCTGACGCACTCTTTCTAAAGGTAGAGAGAGGGTAGATGTGGCATAGATCTTCTTGGCGTGTGATGTCAGTGTCTGGCCCTTGATCCAGGAGCAGGGCTTGCCGATCGTACTAGAAGGGCTATCTGGCGGTGTGCTATAGTACTTGGATGATCTTTGAAGCATAATCTCTGTGGCTCGGCCGGTGTACGGTACAAGCTGACGTGGAGCGTCCGTTCTTTGCTTTGGATAGACAGTACAATTCCCGGCTTTGGATAGACAGTACAATGCCTGGCAACAATCAAACTCAGTAGAATCGAGTGGGGAAATCATGCGCACTGATAAGTTGAAGTCGATTAACCATTGTTGAAAAGGCATCATGCAACAGTATATTATGTTGAGACCTAAAGACTACCTTGACTTTCTGAAGAACTGGTGTGTTAAGCTTCATTTCCCTTGAAATGTGCATGTGTGGTGTGTGATATGTGATGCGCGATGCATCAGTGTCACAGCTGCAATCATGGAGGTGAAGCTGTTTTTTTCAGAACATGTGGAAGGTCATTCTTCTAAATGATGTGGAAGCACTGTTAGTTTTATGGTATTTAATTGGTGATGAAAATATATTTATGTAACATTTCTTTGCATCAACTGATATTTCTACCACAATATTAAGCTGTAATAATTGAACAATACCGTGTAATATTTCTGTAGGCTTTTGGAATTGATATCAAGCGTGTATGGTTGACAGGGTGAGTGGGGATACAACAGAAACAGATCTCCCAATGTTTGACGTTGTGTTTAATTTGAATACGGACAGTTTTATTTGCATTTAATTTTGAACACCTCTACATTACTACTTTAGCATGCAGAATATTAGATGGATATGAGTCCTATACTGCTTCCCACTTCCCAAAATGTTAAAAATATTTAAAATGTATTCTATATTTGAATACAAACTTTTGTAGACATGTTCTGCAATTTTAAAAAATACACCATTGCATTTATGATACACAGGGCATTAATCAGAAGAAACAACATTTCACACAATTCGCCTGAACTTAAAAAAAAAAAGCTTTATATTTCTTGAGTGTTTTTTCTTTAAATTTTTATAATATTGAAAATGTTTAATTTCTATTTTTGACTGTTAACCTATCTCTTAAATATGGAGGTTGTTTTATAGCTCTTTTACATGAGCAATCATAGAGTACTTAAACACTCTTTCAGTAATTTGTTATGGAATTATTTGTTATTCAAATAAATGTTAGACTTTTGATGTTGCTTAGTTAACCATAAGGAAGAAGGCTTCATAGATATTGGCAACCACAAAATGGTGTGGGCTAAGTTGTGTATGTGTGCTGTTTTATTTATTATTAAATGACTAATTAGGTTCTACTTAAATTTTCCCCTTGAATGTTTGTCGAGAGATTTAAGTTTCCATTATTGTATTACAACTTACAGAAATGCTGGTGAACCTCCTGTCTTGGATCCAGTTTTTATATTCACATATTTAATAATGTGTCACCAATTATCCTCCGTATTGTATTGCGGTCATCAACTGTAATGCTGAAACTGTCTTAAAAAAATGTTTATCCATGTTTAGTCAAAATATGTATGTTTGTATTTATTTACACTTTTGCATATATAAAAATTCAGAGTTTTTGTTGATTAAAGATGACACAATATTTTATTTCCATGCAGTTTCTCTAAATTACAGTCTCTTTATACAGTATGTTCCAAAATAAAGTATACAGAATCTTGACAACACTGTGATGCGAGAGAAGCATGCATACAGGTGTTCTGTCACACTGCAGTTCGACCTTGGCTTGTCACCAAAGTAGTCACAATGCATGGTGGACAACAATGGCTCTAAGCATGAGAGAAAAAATGTGTTGTGGAGCATTATTTCTGATTATACGGAAATGGTCATTCAGGGGGACCAAGTGTGAAAACTGTGCTGGAATGTTTTCAAGAAGAATCCAATAAACCCACTCCCACAAAGCGAACAGTGCTACAGCTGGTGTAAAAATCTAGACATCTGGATCCATTCTGGGCCAACAGAAAGGTTCGTGGAGTAGGAAACTCACATCCACAGACAATGAGCATGCAGGGGTTGTCCTCCAAAAAATTCTGCAATCCCGAAGAACTGAACATGAAGCAGTCATCTGTGCAGAGACTTGTCCATGATTTGAGAGCATTTTCCTATTGAATGCAGGTAAACCATAAGTTTAAGAGAGCCAGAAAGGGTTCAAAGTGTGCAGTGCTCTGCTTGCACTCTTCCAAATTTGTATGAAAATGCACATTTCCTCTTGAATGCTTGGGTCCCTGATGAATGTTACGTTACATTGGAAGGTCATGTGAACAAGCAAATTACATGTTTCCTTGGTTTTGAACGACCTGCGGAGTTTTTGAACGACCTCTACATACTGTAAAGAATACCATGTGGTGTGCAATATTGGGCCATGGTGTAATCGGACCATACTTTGTCGAAGATAAGTAGGAAAGATGTGTTACAGTGAACCAGCACACATACCATAAGCTGATTGTGGAACCCTTTGTGCATGATCTCAGTTCATTTTGTTGGGCAAGAAATTTGCATTTCATGGAGCAGTGGTTCCAGCAAGATGGAGTGACAGCTCGCACAGCTGAGGGTACATTGTGTGTACTGCACGAACATTTCCGAAATAGCATTCCGATTATCCATTCCCACCAAATTCCCCTAACCTTAAACCACAGATGTATATTTGTGGAGTATTTTGAAAGAACAGGTGTACAGAGATCCAGTGCCCTATGATATTGAACAGCTGGAGACAAACATTGGACGTGTAATGCATTCCAGTTCCAATGACACACTAGCAAGAATGTTTGCCAACCTGCAGCAGAGGTATGAAAGATATATTGAGTGGGCTTGTTCCTATCTGGAACATATAATGTGATGATTATTTGTTGTGTTACGGTATTGTATTGAATTTTCAGTGATAACGCTGGGTATGAAAATAAAATCAAAGACATGATTTCAGTGTACCTTATTCTGGGCCATGCTGTACTTGCAGTGCTGTACATTGTACAAAATATGATCTTTGCTCACTAAACCAATAACTTTTGTCCATTTTTGTGCTGGAACACTTTGATCCCATTCCGTAATATGTGCGCGTGATCACGCTGAAGTTGGCCAGGCGGCAGGCAACTACTATATGATGTGGATCTGTGACACACGTCAACCCTTACAGTTAACTTCAGCATGATTATTTAGTGTCACATCACTCATCAATCATCATACATTGAGCATGCTCATTACTTGAAAAATGCAGCTTTACTTTGCAGAATATTACAGAGTGTCTATCCGGCGTTTCTCAGGGCCTGACAAAAAATTTCAATACTTGTGGACTTCCAATGAATGTGGACTTGAAATGCAGACAAATCCAAAATGAGACCACAGAATATGTTCTATGGATGCGGGATTTCAATCCATCCGAGTTCATTACATAGAGGTTCCACTGTAATTCTGTTCTATTGTTTGAAGAGTACGGCTGCTGGATCGAAAGGGTGGTCGGGGGTGCACACGGTAAATAGAGGGCATGTCTAAGGGACAGCAGGTGGGATGTTGCAGGACATTTTGTTTAATTGAAACTAGTTAAAAACTATCTTAGATCCAACATGACCGAAGAAAGGTTGACAAGCTTAGTAATGGAGCTGATTCAGTGAATTATGAATATGTCATTGACTTTTTACTGAGAAAAAGCAAGAAAAGTTATTTCATAGGGTACAACAGGAGGTTGTAGTTAGTGTCCCTTTAACATTTTTGTGTAATGTTCATTCCTGTGTGATATGCCTGTAAATAAAACCTTTGTAATAACACTGAATTAACAATTGTACTTTATGTAATTAACCCTTCATACACTCCTGAATTACAGGTGTGTGTGTTTTTTTTTTTATAGCTTAATCAAAATAGTCCATTTTTGATTTACTGGAGTAAACTTTTAATTTCATGTCAGTATTCATCGTGTTCAAAATTTTCTCAAGATTTTACATGTCATAAAATAAAATAAAAATATGTGGAACCCCCTTACCACTAAATCCTCTAGAGATGGAAGGCAGGTGGCAGAAGCCAACTTTACCCCCTCTCCAACATGGCAGAAGCCAACTTTGCTCCCCCCCCCCCCCCCCCCCCCCATCAAATATGGAGAAGCCAACTTTGCCCTCTCTCCAACAAAAATGCCTGTATTCAGCACTTTTAAGGGGGAAGGAGGCAGAGCCTTTGCCATTGTGGTGTTGTAGTAGCAGTTGGTCTTTGTTGTGGAATGCTGCATTTGCAGAACTGGTTTCTCATGTACTTTGATGCAACCATTTCCTTGAGCAGTCTTTATAGGTTGTTTGTATTGTATGTATCCATTTTTTTCTGGGTACAGTGAAAGATGAGAGATGTTTCACTGGCATATAGTAGATCCTTAACATATGAGGATGAGGAAGGGAGGAAAGGCTAATCTAGGGCCTGAAAAAAAGAAAAAAGTTTATAAGCAAGGAATGTCTTTTTCACAGGCTAAAAATGAATAGGGGTGATATTTCATCAATAGTATTAATATTGACACTGACTGTAATATATTTACTTCAGTTTTCATTGTAATAAGAGCATGAAAATAAAAATACTATAGTGAGAATTTTATTTTTGGAGGGAGCCACTGCAGACATTTTGTACAGTGCAGTATAGAAAGTGAAATTTGATATTTCAGATTTTGTTAAGGTCTAGCTACAAAATTTTGTAGCAACCTCATTTGAAGACTGCAAGTGGTGGATATACATAAAATGAAAATTATCCTCTTTTTTTACAATCACCAACAATTCAAAGAGAAATGTGTGATAGAAGTTGTCTACTTTAATATTAAAAAATTATAGCTTTGTGTATTATAAAAACTTGGCAAAGATTAACTCTCTAGCGCACTGATCCAACCACAGTGTTTTTCACGTAAGGGTAGTAAGTGTAAGTTCACCACTCTGTATGTGTTCAGAGGCCAGAACTGCATAGCACAATTTCTTGCATCAGTTTTTTTGTTATAAAACACTATTTATTTTGCACTCTGTCTGATGATTCATATATATGCAAGCTTTTTTTTTGCCTACTGTAATGACTTGTTTGTCGTCGAACAATGCTGTTAATGGCCACATGTGTGTTTCTATCTTGCTTTGCCGGCACTCATGGATGGCAAAATGCATGATGGCGTTGTGCGATGTGAGTACTCCGCTGTTTCAAGCCTTTCTCACTTAAATGTGTTCCTTAAAGCTGGAAGGCTTGTTGCTGAGCTTGTTGTTTGTGAGGTTTATACATTTATTTTGTCATAAAACTGCAGATTTTCATTCTTGACTTTTCCATAGTCTACCATATTTGGCTTGACAGATATAGAAAATATCTGGTACATTTTCATGCTAAACAGTAATTAGCTTTGTTTTAAATACAGTCAATTTTTACATGTTAAAAATGAATGAACAAAGATTGTTTATATCTACTATGAAGAAACAATGCATGGTGTGCTGAAATCACACTGATGTGTCTGCCAAAAATTGAGACTAAATATTTGCTCAAAATTGTGAGCATCTTCCTTTAGTTGAATAATGTGATTTTTACCTTGATTTACTAAAAAAATAATTTCGCATACATGCAAATTACATTTCTTGTAATTTTATTGTGGTCCTCAAAACATATGGATCTTTTACTATTTGAAAAGTTGTTAAGGAATGGAAATCTGTTGACACTAAATCATGTAAAATTAAATGTAATTTCTTTCTCCTATCAAAATTATTAAATAAGTTGAATATAAATTCACATTTATAATCACTAGTGCATATTTAGTTAAAATGTTTATTAGCATGGCCCAAATATTATTTTAAAGCACCCTGCCATTTAATTAATTATTTTGCTTCTGTGTTTTTGTTTTTCATAAATTAATGAATTAATTAAAATAACTTTGTTTAAAATTAAAAATAAATTTTAAATGTAGTATATAGAAAATTTATGTAATTATCATTCAACAGTATTAAATGTTACCTTGCAGGATTGCTTCCAAAACCTATAATCGCAACTTCCAAATCCCAAAAACCTCTACCTCCTAAAACACTTTCCCTCTCGCCATCATCCCTAATGCCAAATGAAATCCCAATTTCAAAATCTCCTACAACTACTCCTATTCGCCCTACATCGCTTACAACAATGCCCGACACATTAAACGCCAATGCATCTCCTTGTATCGCCCGTCTGTCTCCCACACCATCTGGGAAACACTGTCCGTCCACTCCAGAAGAGCCAGTGGTGGACCCCACGACATGCGAAATTGTAGTCGGCAAGGAGACCACCATTGAAATCAACAAGGACAAGATGGGTCTGGGCCTTAGCATCGTGGGAGGTTCTGACACACTTCTGGTAATGTATAACTACTACCACAACATTACAGATTATTTCAGTGAATAAGGAAATCTGTCCAAAAAATTGTTTTATTCTTTGAATTAGGTGAAGTAATTTTTAGTTGTTACTTTCTTTAGACAGAATTATTTTATCCTTACATCCCTTACAGTAGTACAGAGATTTAGTAGTAATTTCATCTTTGATCTATTGTATTGTATGTACGTAGAATAGGTATTTATCTCATACTAAATACTTGTTATCACAGATTACAAAAAATTTAATACAATGGTTTCTGAAAAATTTCTTTAACTTTACATAGAAATTATTTTTTATAATAGATAACATAAAATTGTGTATTACATAATATACAGTGTTTGGTAAATATAATATATTTATTTATTGAAGTTAAGCTAGTTGTATTTTTTTTGCCTTCCAGTCAGTTATCATAATCCACGAGGTTTACCCAGATGGTGCAGCAGCGAAAGATGGGCGTCTCAAACCGGGTGACCAGATCTTGGAGGTGAATAATGAAGATTTCCGTAATATCACTCACAGCAAAGCTCTGGCAGCCCTCAGACAAACTCCTGCAAAGGTGATTATTAACTTTAGTTAGATTGATAGTCATAGGACAATAGTTCATAAATTTTGGTTACCCAATTGAAATGTTATGCCTCGTATTTGTATGCACACAGAAATAACAAATTGAATATAAATCACACTTGCAGATTGTTGGTCATTAGGTAGGAATGTACTATTTTTTGTTACGTATTTCATTATTTCATTAGTCACGATACACAGTGGCAAGTAAAACGGGAGACTGAAAGGTGTGCTCATTGCAAATTTAGGGCATTTCTTCTCATGCAGTCATTGAAGCTGGCTGAAATGAAAATAGATACAATTCTGGAGTCAGTCAGTACCATACGTCTAACAGTGTGGTCACCTATGAGCACTGTAGGATGACTAGAAAAAAAGTTAAATTTGTAAGGTCACTGGGAGAAGGCAGTTGATGATCAGATAATTAATACACAGTGTGAAGACCTTCACGGGATGTACATCCATCTCTTACCACAGCAGCTCCAAGACTAGCCAACATGGTGATGGGAAGGAAGCCTTTTAGAGGTGGTGGAAAATCGTTTTTGTGAATCTTCACAATTAAATGCTACAATTGGATTTAAATGTGAATTAATATGAAAATGTTTACTGTCAAAAACATTCACAAAATAGCGTATATCTAGAATACATTTGTAGAAACAGAAGAAACTGTTCACCCATGAGCCAGTCCAGTGGTTGTCACAACATAATTGATTGGCAATGCATAAAAAATTAGGGTTTCCTGCTGCCGCCCATGTTTCTCCAGACCAGGCCTGGCAGGCGGGTGGGCGGCGTCGATACATGGATGAGGGAGCAGTGAGGCAGGTGAGTATGTTGACAGCTACATCCTGTTAGGATTGGCGACCTTGTCAGGGTGAGTGAGGCAGCTGACTTGAAGTGAGAGGGAAGAGTGTGCAGAGGCTGGTCTGTTGTTGGTTGGAGTGCTGGAGTTTTGAGGCAGCAGTTGCTGTTCTTATTCTAAGAACTAAACTGACAGACTGTCACTCAACAAGGGAGGTTGGGAAGGAGAAGCCACCCTGCTGAGATAATTATCTACTAGGGGAGGGGGGAAGTGGAGGGAGAGTGAGCTGCTGCTTCCACCACACTGTGGCCGCCTGCTGTGGCAGGTGCTGTAAGAGATAATCATCTACAGCTGGTGTTGGGGTCGCAGAAATACCAGCTTTGCAGGGGTCACACTGCAGTTCAACATTGTAAATTCAGTATTTAAAATCTTTCAAAATCCGTATGAAATTTGCCACATTAATAACCTGACAAATGGCAGTGCTTCAATTTTACTCTCAGGTGCTAGTAGAAGTTTTAATTTCATTATTCATACTTCCATGGTATCGTTATCGGATATCTACTGTATTGGCAAGGAAGTATCAGTTGGTACTGGTATCTGTAAAAATCTGTACTGGCTCAGCACTAAAAAATAGTATGAATTAATGTAAAGATATTTTTCAAGAGTATTTTCTACTAACAATTAACATACCTGTTTATAGTAAATAATTTTTTTAGAGCAGTAGAATAATGACTTCTTTGAATGTGTGTTCTACCAACTATATTGCTGGTAAAATCCTGCTTACTATGTAAATATAAAAATAAATGCTAATAAATGATACAAGGAGACAAAATTTATGCTATTTTCCACCACCTATACGGCATCCTTATGACATTACACTCATACACAAAACCCTGGCAATAGTAAATAAAACAAAAAAACTGCTGCATCTAGAACAATACAAAAATTAAAAACAATATCTATTTTGTTTTTCACAACACAAGACATTCAAAATAATAGCATGTTAAATTCAGAGGCCTTTGAGTGGTCCAAGAGTATGTTTCTGGTGAAGCCATGTTGTGTTGGTCTGTTTAATCGAAATATTTTCTTGTATTGATATCAGAATTACCATAATTCTCTCTGGTTCAACAGTTTTGTGTCCTTGTTAAATAATCCTTGCTCACACTGCCGTTCCCTGTAGCACTGCACACTCCCTCCCCACTTTCATTAAGTTGCTGATCCTCAGGACCCCAAGGTTTTCTCTGTGTGCTGCTGAGCTTACATCAAGACCAGAATAAAGATTATCAGACAGCAATATGTCATGTGTATTGATGATTCATGTCACTATTGGTAAAATATATGAAACAGTGGGTAATCTCACATTATATACAGTAATTTGACATGTGTCGCTCTAAACAATAGTTAATAAACAACTATGACTCATCTGCCTAACGTATTTTTATGTAACCTGAAGAAGGGTCGAACCTAGCAGTCCTTTCACGAGTGCCTACAGGATCGCTCCCAGCCTAGTGGGCAATTATGGACATGTGAAATAATACCAAGCAACTCCCTTCATGAGTGCCATTAAGATCATCGTGTCGTGGAGGGCGATTCTAGACACTTGAATAAAATGTTGTGTAAGCGGTCAAGAAACACGCCAGCCTCACCCTGAATGCTATGAACCATGCAGAAGGTCATTGAGCCACCACGTACCACGAAGTAGCACGAGCGTGGCCGAAGCCTCCCGAAGCCGAGCGCCAGGCGCAGAGGGTAGCTATCCCCAACCGGCCTCGCTCGTGAGAGAGATGTCACAAGCGCGATGTTACATCCCCCACTCCAGTCCAGGCATGGACAGGCCAAGTACGCTATAAATGGAAGCATGCGGCCAAAGATGGTGCCGGTAAATACTGTTAAGTCAGGTCAACCTGAGAAAGTGTGTGTCCCCCATCTGATGTATTGCCATATTGTCAACCCCAGAATTTGTACCTAGTAGACAGCCTCCACGTTGGTACTGTTCTCTGGCAAGGCACCAGTACATCAGCAATAACTTCCTGTCGAAGTCTGTCACGCCTTACCTAGCTCAACCAAAATTCTCTGACTGTGACATAGTAGCCATACTCGAGAGCGTCACGCGTCAGATTACCGAAATTTAACTTTTGGGAATATATGAGTATTCATCTTTTAATCAGCTGGGTCAAAATTGCAATGTTCTTTACTGTAAATGGCATTACTAAAATATTATTCAAAACTCTAGTTGTCTGAAGTCATTAAAAAAAATATGTCTATGTTCACTCCAAATCCAACAATTTACAAAATATTTTAAAATTTTAAATATTATTTTTAAATGTCATCAGTATGACTTGTGTTTCAATTTCCTGTTCACACGTTTATTTTACATTATTTCATACACTGTTCTCACTCTTCAAGTCACTATTTTTAACATATTACATAAGACATAATGTCGGCAAATGATCTTCACAAACATGACTTGTAAAGCAAATAGGAAAATAGGAAATCAAAAATTATTCCTAGTCATTATTTATTACCCAGCAATTTAGCAATGTTACCAAGCCTGTTCTGTAAATATAACTTCGACTAATTGATCTCAGCAGAATATGGCCTAAGTTGTGTTTGACCACATCTTATGTGTATTTAGGCATGTTTTACAATAATTTTCTGAATGTAGCTTTTGATCTTTCATCTGTTCAGTATCCAGGTCAGGAAAATTGGTTGAAAAATTTAACTGCCCCACTTTGAAAGCACAACTGAGTGCAGCTCCCATACAGAATTTATTTGTTACATGTAAATATTGCTGTTAGTATGTTTACAATTTATCATAGCAAAATGTTGCAGTTGTCTTTTTCGTGCCATTACTCCTTCACTGTGCCTCGTGTCTTTCCCTCTCTTCTGCATTCCTGCCATTATCTGTTTCTTGACTCTTCTTTAGTCTTCCTTGGTGCCCTTCCCATTCATTGCACATATTAAAATCATTTTAACTTTGTCTCTAAATTAAACAATTAAAATGTATTAAAAGTACAATTATTATTGTCGCTGATATTTCATTTATCACTTTTGTCATCACATCAACCATGCATTTCTGGCATATTGTAATTACTATCTTTTATTTAACACTAACTTCTTATGAAGAAGTCAACTTATTAACCTAATATTTTTATTTTTTAGGTGAAAATGGTGGTTTTTAGAGATGAGTCCACTGCAAAAGACGATGATATTTTTAACATTATGGAAGTTGAACTAATGAAAAAGCCTGGCAAAGGCTTGGGCCTCAGCATCGTCGGCAGGAAAAATGGAAATGGTGTTTTTATTTCCGATGTGGTGAGTACCGTATGTTAACAAATTTTAAAATTACAGTACTATTAAGTCTTTATGTGACATATGGCTTATGGCAAATAAACACTACAAATTCACTCTGTACTCTAGTTTTACAGTAGAACCCCTCTATTACAACTTCTCACAGTTCCCGAGAATAGGGTTGAAATAAAAAAATCTGGAAAATTTTGGGCTGATTTTGACCCACCCCTAACTCCTATGCCCCCAAACTTGCAATTTTTGGCATGAAGTGTGTTCAGTCGTCTCTAGTGTATAAAAAACCACTTTTAAAATTAAATATAAATACGTATATTTTAATAGCTGGGCGTCTCCTGATTAATTTGATACCCAAGAAAGGCATATTGGACCATCCCTTGTAAAAAAGGCCCCATTGAAAGTGTGTGAAAAGATTAAATATGTATTATTAAAATATAAAGTTATTATTAAAGATCTATTACGCAGGTCTCGTGGGTCATACATTGCTATGAGGCATGTAGCGATCAAAAAGTCTAGGTGGGTTGCGTAATATGTGTGTGCGCGCCATACTCTTGCTTTGGTTTGGCCATGTATGTAGCTGGGTGAGTATCTAGAACCTCTGCATCGCGGCCGAGCATGGGCATGGCGGTTTGCTGCTGAAGCTCAGCCCTAGATCCTCACGCTGGGCAACTGTCGGTCAGTCGTTACAAGATGGCAGGTGGCGGCTGCCCTCTTGCCGGCACTGCTGTCATTACGGGGCCGGTTAACTTCCTAACAGCAGCCCGGCGTTGGGAAAATATGCTGATAGATGCAATTCACGCCGACGTGTTGAATTTATACGAAATGTAGTCTGCGTGTTGGCCTCTCCACTGGCACGCTAAGGCACGGTAATGTTTACAGGAGTATAAATATTTAGTGCGGTCTACTTGAATGATTAATTATCCCGAAGTTTTGATCAAAAACTTTTGACGTTGCTAATACACGCACACGGCCTCACTCACCATAATATGGTGCCACTGGCATAAGAACACATTTTATTTGCACACACTTATCTGTATTTACTTTACACATAAAATTGACTTCACAAGAAAAAAAAACAATTGTCCACCATAAAAAATTAGCATATTACGTAGGCGTGGGCGCATATAAACTTAAAAATGATAATTAAAAAAAAGGGCACCCCAGAAAAGCAAATCACATGTACTGAACTCGTTCAACAATAACTTCACTGTTCACTGCTGTCGAGAACAATATTCTACACAAAGGGCTCTCCTTCTCCCTCTCCAAAAAGTTTGACCACTTCGTCACTGTAAAATATCTCCTAAGCTTCATACGCAATCTCCGACTCAAACACTTTTTTGACAACCTCATCACGCCAAGCCATAACAGTATCTCCATTGATCCAGCCCTGACCAAGTTTGCAGCCCCATCCACTTAGGACCCTCTGCCCTTACCACCATCACAATATGTTGAGCAGTTCATCATATACATCCTGGTCAACACTGCAGACCCTGATTTTGCCACCTCATCACCAAACAATTGCAACATAACCTTTTCAAAAAGAAAAGCCACCAAAAATCTTCAAAACAACCCAGATATAATGATATTGCCAGCCAACAAGGGCACAACCACAGTGATCCTCAACAAAACAGACTACATTCTAGAATCAGAAAACCAACTCAAGGGCACATCCACCAGATTCTGCGACCATATCAATCAATTCCTTGTGTCCCACGGCCCTCTCTAAGACCTATCCGAGGCTTCAATTAAACTGTTCACTCCAAATAAACCCACCACACCAGTTCTCTACCTGCTTCTGAAGATACACAAGGAACAACGGCCACCCCCAGGACATCCCATTGTATCAGGGATTGGCAGCCCCATTGAGAGAATGTCAGGCCTTGTAGATGCCCACCTTCAACCTTAGATACAGCAGCTTTCATCCTAAATCAAAATACACTGGCCATTTCCTTGAATGCTTGAGACACCTGGGCCCCATTCCCCAGGATGCATACATGGTCACCATAGATGTTACATCTCTCTATACCAACATCCCCCACTCATCTGTACTGTCGGCCATAGAACATTACCTTGTGCAAAGACTCCCCACACACAGCAAATCTTCTACAGCATTCCTTGTTGAAATTGCCTGGTTAACCCTCAGCAACAACAGCTTCAGATTTCAAGATACACACTACCTTCATATCAAATATACAGCAGTGGGTACACGTATGGCCCAATCCTATGCCAATCTGTTTATGGGCAGGTTAGAAAAACACTTCCTCAGTCACCAACCAACCCAATCACACTGATGGATGCGTTTCATCTACGGCATCTTCATGATATGAACTTCCACTGAAGACAGCCTAATTTACTTTCTAAACAGTTTAAACAAACACGAGTGCCGTATACTGCTTTTGATCTAATGCGCCGCTATCATACTCCCACCATCTTAAACCAGCACTTTCTGATGAGAGAATAGCACACAAGTCTGTATATTCCATGCCCGAGCGGGCGGGGATGCAACCCACCGCAACATAGTAGCTCTACAAGGTGCATTGCCATGAGGCCGGCCGGTCCAGCAGCAAGCATACAGAGCCACACAGCGGCGGAGTAAGGAAAGGGTTGCACTCCACGCTTGATGTGGTGGCATGCGAAGATCGACGCAAAGATATATGCGGCGAAATGCAGTCCAAACTTCAGTTGATGCCAGCAACCTCTAGGATAGGTCACCTACTAGAGCCCTTACTCCAGCCTTGAAGGAAGCTAAGTGCCTGCGTTCGTCGCCCAAGGGACATCTTGAGTACTTGTGTGTCCAATGCCTAACATCCTTAACTGTCAGAATCGTCAGTGGGTTTGCGCATATAGTAACGCTGGTATTTGATCCCACCCTTAAGGTCCCTAACTTTCTTGGTACAGACTCAAGCAATGTGTCTGTTTTACGTTGAATAAAATTATGCTATCTAACCCACAACTTGACTGGTGTACTTATTTGTAAACACAGTTTAGTAGATCACTTATTGCTTCTCCCCCCCACCCCCCTCTCCCCTTCGATACCCAAGGTGTCCGTAATCTGTGCCAGCGAGGTAACTTGGACCCTATGAATCTTCCTGTTTATCACAGGGAGCAAGAAGAGTCACAGTTTACTCAAGTTCACATGATAATAATCCAAAACACTTGCCATATTCCTGGGTGTTGAACTCACTCTCCACAATGGCACAATTCAAACTGTTGTACAACATTAAATCCACCAACAACCTCCAGTACTTACATTTCGACAGCTACCACCCATACCATGCCAAAAAATCCCTACCCTACAGTTTTGCCACAAGAGCCAAACTTATCTGCTCCACCAAGAGTGATCTCAACAAACAGCGTGAACAAATGGCCAGAGCATTCCTCGACAGGGGCTACCCCAGGCACCTCGTCCACAAACAGATTCATCAAGCCATCTCAAATACCGGAACAGAAACCAAGGTCTGCAACTCTGATATACCCTTGGTGGTCCCATATCATGAAGTCTTAAACTCAGAAACATTATCCACTCTGGATACAAAATTCTGGCTTCCTCACCACAGATACAAGACCTGCTCCCCAAACTGCCCATATTGGTCTCCAAAAGGCCACCTAATCTCAACAACAAACTTGTTCATCTAAAGCTGTAACCCACCACAAATACCAACCAAACTATCACCCCCAAAGGATCATACACCTGCAATAGCTCATGCTGTGGCTCCTGTGCCATCCACCAACCCTCAACTTCTTTGAATAGCAGACTCACCAGCCGTACATACCCCATCCAAGGCAACTACAACTGTGTAACAGAAAATCTGATTTATCAGCTGCAGTGCTAACACTGTAATGCAGAATACATTGACTTCACCACCAAAAAACTCAGGCAGAGAATGAATGGCCATAGAGCAGACACCAAACAAGCCATAGCTGGTCACATTAATAACCTGCAGGACAAACCAGTTTCAGCACATGCAGCATCACATAAAGATTTTGATTCCTTGTATAGTACCAAAGTTGTAAGAGCCCTACCACCTTCAAGCAATAACTGAGAACTCAAGATGCTGGGAATTAGCTCACCAATTTATAATAAAATCCAGGCAGCTGCCTAGGCCTCAACATATTATAATCACAGCTCCTAACCACACTCGTCAGCTATACCAGCAATTTTAAAATTTTCCTGCCCCAACCTAGTTCGCCACCCAGCCGCTAGATTTATTACCAACAGTGCCCTTTCACCATACTGCAGTGTCCTACAATTTGTCACCTGATAAAGTTGGTTTAGCCAGCAAAACATTGTGATCACGTAACAAAATATTGCGATCACACAACTGCGTGGAAAATGTGTTGTCCTTCTTTGTGTATGTGTGCCTGACAAGTACTACACTGTGAGTACTTGAATTCCTGTCCTTTTATATATTTAAGATAGGTTAGCAAAAGTGTAAAATGCTTCTGAAAATTACTTATTTAAGAAACAACAAAATACATACATCGTACATGGGGGGATTTTTTTAATGTTTGATTAAAAAATTGTGAAGCTCCGTGTCTGAGCAGATGAGCTCAATAACACACTAGGGATCCGTCTGTCTAGGCGTGGCATGCTGATTACCTATAGCTTTGGAGTTGTCAGTATTTTAGTATGGTTTGTTCATTGTTAATTGAGAATTTGTGATAGCCCTTCTTGGTTCCTTTTTTTAAGACAGGTTGTATATTCTTTTGTCGCACATACAAATTAACTGTGTCATGAATGCACCAGCTAGTAGACTACGCATGCATCACTCAGTTGGTTTTGTAAACTTGTTAGTCTTAAATAATTTATGTCATCATGCAATTTTTTACTTTCATGTGTGATACAGAAAATATTTAATCTCAAAACCATTCTGTAGGCATCAGACATTTCATTATGTGCTAAAACACCCCATTTTGTGCAATGTGACAGGATGCTGTGGCCAGGATAAACTGCCCAATCATCCAAACACAGCCTCCAAATTCTGCGAAAAGTCGTAAGTTGTGAGACTGGTCAGCGCTCCAAGCTTAATATGTACCCGCACATTACAACATACTGCACCTTGCCTGCTCTAATCAGTGAGCAAAATGTTTTTTCAAACTATGCTGAACTCAACACTGCTCAAATATTCTTAATCATAACAATATAGCTTGTGAGTTTATTCAGCATTTTTTAAGTACAGTATTTTACAGAAATTAAAAATATATCATTAATATATCTTTGGCTTGGGGACGGGGGGGGAGGGGCTTGTTACCTCTATATTTCCTTCCGTAGCTGCACAATTGGTTGCAGTTGGTAACCTTGCACATGCTAAATAATAGCCCCGCTGCAGTTACTGTCTGTTCACTCAGTCTGTAAACAAGCATGAGACTCTAGGGTGCCAATTTTAAATAACAAGATATGAAATTCCCATTTCAGAAAAGTTAGTCAGTTTAATTGAACTTTCAAAACTCAATCACAGGTTTACCACACAAACACGAACTGGTTGACTAAGTAACTTGGAACAGCGCCGCAGTAGTAAATAGTTAATATTCTTCGCACTCGCACCGCGAGACGATCGCGAGGCACTTACTTCTCATTTCATGGTTGGTCATAGTTTGTTACAAGACAAAAGCCCTCCGGGCACAGCTTGGCACGTGCCGCTTGTCCCCTCTCCTAGAGCTTAGAATCTAAAAATATGTTTTGGCAGAGGCTCGTCTCCTCCTATTGGCTAACTAACTACGTCACAGAGAAGGTTTAGAACAAATACTGCTTTCTATCGGGAAGCTACAAAAGAAGTAAAAAAAAAAAAAAAACTAGTATCTCAAACTGATGCAACATGAACTGCGACTCTTGAAACTCGAGAAGGCAAATGAACTACTAATAACCACTCGAATACGGCCACAAATTAAAATTGATAAGCTGTTCCCGCTCCATGTGGCACCAAAGAAAAATTTAGACTACTACACTCACTAACAAAAGAAACAGGGAATTAAAATAAAATCCTATTTAAAAATAATTATAAAAACCGTTAAAAAATACATAACCTGTAACATTACAATTTATGGGCAGGGTCTTTTCTTCAGAGGTTGTGAAGCTTTACATCCCATTGTTTCTTTACCATAATATTGTTTTTGAGTATTTATGTAAGTGATAATATTTGAATTAAATATTAGTTCACAACAGTGAAAAATTCTTATGTGGGTTAATACTTGTCTGGATGTTGCTTATTCTGGTTATAGTTAATACTGTAAATGTCTTCGCTTTTGGCCGTAAGTTAGAGAACTTGAGCCCATACATGTTTTTGAGAAACTTTTCTTTCTGCTCTTATGATGACAGTTCACCTCGGGTGTGTGTTGTCTTCATCTAAGAGTAAAAAGAAGCGTCTGTGTTTTACCTCGGCCTCGAGAGTTTGTTCTTTTATTACAGTGGTGATGCTGGAGATTATTACAAATGTTCTGGTTTGTGGTTTTAATACTTGGATTTCATTGCTCACATGTAGGTCAGCTGTAGGGTGCTTGTAGTGAATGTATTCAGTTGAGCATGGACCAACATTTCAGTGTGTGTGTGCAGGTGCACGGCGGCACTGCGGAAGCTGATGGGAGGCTGATGAAAGGAGACCAGATCCTGGCTGTGAACGGGCAAGACCTGAAGAGCGCGACCCAGGAAGAGGCAGCTGCTGTGCTGAAGACGGCCACTGGCCGTGTGACAATAAAACTGGGTCGCCTCAAAGCTACGTCCAGAGGGGGCTCAGGAACTGGTGGTTCCGACAGGTAAGTTCCTCATTTTCCTCCTGACCTATGTAACAAATCATGTTAATCTCCCCCAAATAAATTAAATTTCTTAAATGGCAGAGATGGATTACATTGGTTCTATTGATACTGGGTACACAAATTCAGTGTATAGTATTTTTTAAACCAAAGGTGACATCTGAACATAAAATTATCAAAGATGTGGTCAAATATAACAGTGAAAAAATACTATACAAAGTATAATTATCATTTACAACACTGAAGCAGTTTACAAAATTAGTAAATGTTAGATAATTACTCACATGCAAAGTTATTGTGTTGAGTACGGAATTTTTTAAACTCTTATTGAAAAAAAGCGCAACTTAGTAGGGCACATAAAAGTTAATTACTTACATTATATGTAATGTAAACTATGCAATGTAGTCTTTAAATATTCTTTCACCATGCACCTGAACTCTACCAGAAGTTGTCATGTTAAGATCCTCCCCGAAGAAGCACTCTTTCTACTTTGTCGCTCCTGCCAGACACACAGCGCACAATTTGAATCTCGCGCCGCTGTAGGGATGTGAACCATCCACCAGAAAGTCACGGCCTCCACAAGAGTATGAGGGCAAGATGTGTCAACGCCTCATGCCAAGCGTCACCGAGATAAGGATCCATGGGTCATGCATGTGACGTCACAAGTTCCATCCCAGAGAGGCGGGGCTAATTCCCCCGTACCCCTCTGAGTGCTCCCGAACTGAGAAAGTAAGTATAAAAGGAGTTCTCAGTCTGGGCCTCAGCAGTGATCATTGTACTGTCTGGCTATGAGAGCAGACAGTGCTAGCACCAGGGCAGAGTCCCTCGTCTGCACTGGTGACCACAGAAGGCCCACTGACCGACGACACGTACAGCTCCGGAGGACCACCATCTTCCAGAAGGTCTGCAACCTCTTTGGCTACCTTCAGTAAACTCCTGGAGGGCGACACCAACCCGAGGTCTTCAACCTCTTCAGCTGCCTCCTCTAGCAGCACCAGGATCGTAAACAGACACCAGAGGCTCCAGCACGTCATCCTTATAATCACTCCCTCAATACCTCTCCTCCTTGTCCAGTCAGGTATTACAGGTCACGACGATGTGTCCCTTCTGCACATCCCCTTAAGGTCCTAGCAAGGTCACCTCACCAGTTGGGTGAGGAACACCTCTCTTGAATACACGTCTAGGTCCCTTCTTGACACCACCTCCCCTAATTAAGTTAGGAATAATCTTGGATATTAATTAAATTAAATTAATTAAATTAATTTTCTATTGAGGCATCACATAAACACACTTCACGTACTTTTACCAGGTTGCCTTCATCTGGTTCTGCGTAACAGCTTCTGCTTTATTCAAAGTAAATATTTTCATATTTTATTTTATTATATTTTACGTAGGAGAGTGCAGACCACGTGTTTGAAAATTTTTAATTTTTTTCTTAATACGTGTTTGTAGTAAACGTATTATGCAAGTGACTTCAATCTTTCTTTTCAGAAAGTATTTAACACATTGTGTCCCTTTCAGTGTTTACTATTAATTTGTGTTGCCCATAAGGTAAAGCCGGCCACGCCTATATCGTCAAATGGCAGAAACACCCAACAACTTAGTGGAAGCCCAAGTTTGGCCAAGGCAATGCAAATTGTATTGCAGTGGCTAATCTTCGGAGAAGCCCTTCACTAGTAACTCACTACACTCAAACACATTCAACTATTTGCTTACAACCCTAGCTCTATATTTCTGTCCTGGCTAGAGAATAGCCAGACAAGAGTTATACAGTGGGTCCCATTGGATTCAGTTGTACTCTTATGAGCACACAATAGGGCTGCTGTTATACCCGGCTATGTTTTACATGATTTTCATATCAGTTCTTTTAATTCGGACTTATGCCTTGAACACACAGGAGTGGTCAGAAACAGAAACTTGAATGTGAAATTAATAATTTAATTATTCCTGAAACACAGGAAAGTAACCCTCTTTTCACACCACCTACTAGAATAGTGGGTAGGATTTTGCTGGAACACTTATTAATTGTTCTTTTGAACACTGATTTATTGGGACACAATCCCACTCCCCTCTCAGAATCATACACTATTCCTCCTCGCATACTACAGGGTCCTACGAGCAGTGAGAGCCCTCTTCCACCACAACCAAAGTCGGCCGCTGTTCCACAGCAGACCACCCCAGTGAGCCAGCCGGAGAGGAAGAGGAAGGGGCCGCTGCCTCGGAGCAACAGATAAAACGCTGTCCTGTAACAGTGTCTGTGACTCCGACTTCACGCCAACACGTAAGCCAACTCGACCAACACTGTACACGGGCATTCTGCCCAGACGAGAGTAGTGCCTTGGTTGTATGGTCCCAGTGATACTGTCTTCGCTCTATTTGGATGCCACCACTGTACTGTACCTCATAGAATTTTAAGAGTGAAATAAAATCTAGGGGTTACAGTCCTAAAGTTGTCTATCAATCAGGAATGTTTAATCAGACATCCCAACGTGAAGGGAAGAACCCACATATGAGCTAGCCTAGTGACCAACCCTTTCAGTGTATTTGATTTCATGTCATTACACTTGGTAGCTTAAAATACTTCAATACTCAGCATTTTTGTTGCTGTGTTAAGGTGTTTCTACCTGTACCATTGTGTATCGTGACTAATGAAATACGTAACAAAAAATAATACATTCCTACCTAATGACCAACAATTTGCAAGTGTGATTTATATTCAATTTCTTATTTCTGTGTGCATACAAATACGAGGCATAACATTTCATTGGGGGAATGAAATTTATGAACTGTTGTCATATGACTATCAATTTAACTAAAGTTAATAATCACCTTTGTAGGAGTTTGCCTGAGGGCTGCCAGAGCTTTGCTGTGAGTGATATTACAGAAATCTTGACGTCAAGTAACATAATTTTCATGCAGTCTGAACATGGTCTACGAATGCGTTGTCCGAACGTGAGCTTTCAGAATATCACAATAGATCGCAGTGAATTCAGCACATTATTTGTTGTTGTTACGTAATTATTTTTTATATATGGCTGAATTGTTGATTATATAATGTTTGCGAGATGTGTGATTTGAATATTTATTTATCGTTATGATCAGTGCTCTTAACGGTTTTTTTAAAAATAAGTTTGGCAACTGACATCCAAGAATTTTCTTAAATGTTCATCTTTCATATTTATTAGCTCAAACTAAATGCAGACTGCACTAATTAGCATTTCATCACATTCGTCTCGAGAAAATCAACCTTGCAAGTCCATTGTTTACATTTACGGCAAATATGGTCGAAGGACAATATAGGAAACTGAGGCGTTTTAACATTGTCAACATGTGAGACACGCTACAACAGTGCTCCTAGCAGCTTGTGCTGACGAATACCCGGGAAATTCAAATTTACATGGCTCGGATTGCACAATTTAAGTGCAGTTGTTGTCTCATAGTATTAAAACGTGTTGTTTGGCTGAATGTAATATAATAGTTGCTTATTCATATATTACTATGCTGTGTTTAAAAAAGTACTTTAAGCATAAATATTATTATCTGAAACAAGGACAGTCAGTTGTAACCGAATCATGTTACTGGGCACAGACTTAGATGTTGCAAGTGACAAAGGACAAATGTTAATCAAATATAAGTAAGTTAATGCAATACTAAACAGTATTTCATTTGTCAGACATATAACTGACTTCATTTATTCAATAAATTCTTGAGAATGGAACTGTCACCAAACTTAAATTTCTACAAAACAAAATTGGGAATGAACATAACCAAACACTTTTTTGGACAGCAAAATCTCCAAAAATTATCTGTGGTTTATTAACGTAAGATTAATTAAAAATAGCTCTACTACAGTTTATTATTTTATTAGCTTTATAAGCAGTAATACCTTATAGATATTAAGATTAACCTCGCAACATAATAAGTTGCCGAAATAGTAACTTACTGCTTTTTGAAGCTATTATCATTAAATTAGCAACCAAATAAATTGTTCACAAAATTTATATTCCTAACAGATATGGTTTTTGTTCTGCTTTCTTCTTTTGTAGAAGGTATATTTTGGTTGGAAATACATTTTCAAGAGAGGAACATTTTGGAGAAATAATTTTTTTATGTTATTAAAATGTATACAATTATTGTTTACGTTTTAAATTCCTGAATTTACCACCAAGGTCAATAAACACATATCTAGTACCTTGCGTTTTATTTCAAAGTGCATATTTGTGTCTACAGAATGTCGTCAGTAGGCGGTGGCCCATCCGTCGGTCTGTCGAAAGTTAAAGTTTGATATATATTTGACGGATAGGAAAACATCACCCTGCAATTCATCGAAGATCACGTGACTGCCTGACAGGTGTGATGGATGGTTGAGAGTCCACCTTTACATATATAAATCAGTTTTTTTCGTGCAGTTATGCCACAACTACACTGCCTCAATTGAAACACAGGCAGCTGTGGTTAACCCACTGGCAGCCATGCTTCAACCATAAGCAGTAAATATTTGAAACCTCAGTCACTTCTTCATAATCCGATTGAACCAGTTATGAAATTTTGGGGGCTCTAACCAAAAATTATAAAGAAAGGACTATTCTGTAGCTTGGCAAGATTTAGTGCCTATTCATCAACAAAACATAAAGGATCTTTGTGGTATAGAGCAACTCATGATTGGATCTTTTTATTGAATTGGGTAAAGTCTAATTTGTAATATTACTGAAGGCACAGTCAAGTACAGAAGGGGCAAAAGTATCACCTCCTCCCCCCCGCTCATTCCAAATGCTGGTTTGATAGACACTAAGTGAGCACTTCATCATTTAGCAAGTTTTTATAAATGATGGTAAACTGCTCACCTCACGCCTTTTAAAATGTTTTATTTCTACCAACATACCACACATAGTGAGACTGTGCTCAAAGCTACCATTTAGTAAAACAGTATTTTAATATGTAGTAGTGTTCAATTCAAATGCTATTAATTCAAGTGTTCAGATGTTCAGAAGTGGTTGCAATTAGGTAATTTAGAATTTTAATAAGTTTCGTTCCATGGTAAAATATCAAATACATCAGTATTTTAGTCGACTAATTCAAACATCACACATAGTGTGTTCATATAGTACATACATGCATTGGAACACAACTTCCTACTTAAGACATCCATTTTCTTGGCTAGTGTAGATAATCCATGGAGGAAGCAGCAACATTGAATGCAAAATTTTTACAGCTTTCAACAACACAATGGTACTCCTATACCTAATATGAAAATGTAGCATTGCCTCCTATTTTGAAGCAATTAATAAATTTTATCATTAGCTCAACTTACTTAACCATACACACACTTAAACAAGAGACTTCAGCCAGTTCAATACTCTAACACTGAATATGTAAACATTGTTTGCTTTTATTTTTTGAAGGTGCTGCTCCAGTAAAAACAAACCTACATCTTTCTCGTTAAGGGCTATCAAACTTCGCATGACTGTTCTGTGTAAAAGATTAAAAATAGCAGCTGTGACACTTTACTGACTGTGTTGGTGTCCTGGTGAATTCACATTTGGGTTGCAAAAATCCTTGTTTCTGAAATAGTTGGAACACACTGTTCACGTGTATAAACAGTCAGGCCCTTTTTTCTTTATTACATCCAAGTCTGCTCTCTTACACTTTTGCACCCATTGCTTGCACCTATGAAATGACAAAACAGTATTTAAGTAAATTAAGGTATTGTGTGTTCGGAATTTGCAATAAAAACACACAGACAATAATAAGACAATGGAAAAAGTTCTCTACTACAGCTCGTGTACTTACCGACTTGCATCCTTTGGAAATCTAAAAAAGGACTTACTGCAATTTGCAACGTTGTAATTATTGCAGCCAAAAACTGCACAAATCTTTCCTGCCATAATAAATAATCATGCAAGTGAGAAAATTTGAATTAAAACGCATTCTAAATACTCAAACTACCCATTCAATGCAGAGCTTAACATCGTACGAACAGCACAAACCGCTAGGAGCGCTGGCATCGGTGTCTCACGTTTTTTTCTGCTACTTTCCCATATTGTCCTTCTTCCATATTTGTTTACGGTACAACGTGAACATTCCATGAATGTGCGTGAAAGTATCTGTAGCCTTATTTTTCTTTCATGTTATGACACAACTTGTGACAAAAGTTCAGTTTTCTGAATGCTTTGACTTAGAACACGGGAGGTTGGGACTGCGTCATGATGTCAGAGTGTCACGTGCACCGATCAGTGTATCCTAGTCGTAAGACACAGGTTGGGATAGTGCAATTGTGTATAGATCTTTACTGATCTTACATGTAATTTGCTGTTTTCATTAAAAAAAAAATAACACATTGAACAGAATTAAAATTTTTTTAGGGAAGCAGTTAGTGTATCACGACAGGCATTAAATTAAAAATCTTGGCACTCCAAGAACATAACTTAAAACTCGAAGCTCTCACACCCAAGAGGAAATTATACATCTAATTTTAGCAAAAAAATGCACGAAGCCATTTGAATAGCAGGATACGATTATAAAACAGTGTTTTGTTGTGTGTGTTGTATTTTTTTGGTACTAATGATATGTAAGCGACTACAGGTGTTACTCACCTAAAACATTTGAATTACAAGATAGAAAAAAACATTTAGCGAACAAATTGTATTTGCAAACTGAAATTAAAATGGTAATGCTGGGCCAGGTAGGTATAAGAAATAAGTTAAATGAAGTATAAGGAAGGTCAGTTAAAAACCACTATGAACTAGTAGAAATAATAGATACGTAATTTCTGCAATAAAAGAATGGAATACATTTTATGGATTTTTTTTATGTTGAGTCTTGGAAATCATGATGAAAATACTAAAAGTGAAAACTCGGATGTGTTTAGAGGTTTGTTAGTTTGTTGCATCTTCAGTAAAGTATTATATAATTTGTAACGTTTGCTCTCCTTTGAAATTCTTCCTGGAGCCGCTACTGCTGCCATCACTCACAGCAGGTAGTGTGCATTGCTGTAGTGTTTTGATTTGATTGAAAAGAGAAAAACTACCATGCAGCAACTTTTTTTATTCACTTTGTAACACCAAAGTGTACAGAAAGTAATTGATGTACATAATTTGCTAAGGATCAACAAATTTGTCATTGTTGAAAAAATCATGTATCAGATTTAGTCGTGCTCCCACAACCAACTTGTCCCATTGTAGCTGTGTCTATGTTAATGCAGTTCGGGGACTGCCACCAGCCCTGAAGCTGAAATCCTAATTCCTGTATATAAAAATCCTGTAAAATCCTTGGAATTAAAATAATGGCAAATTAGGGGAAAAAGTGGATACGAAGGACGTTTACGTATTTAATGTAGGTGTTCTTGTTTGGAATGTACAAACCATGGTAATTATTTCCTCCATTCACACTTATACTTTTGTTTATCCAACAACCGTATCAGCGATAATTTTCGTTTCCTCACCATTGTGATATCAAAGCCAAACGCAAAACACAGTCACCAAATTTGGATTGCATGCGTAAAAACTGCAATTTGCTGCAGGGGTTCTTTTCAATAATGGCTTTGGCCTTTGCATGTGATCATACAGTCTGGTACAGAAATATGTATATAACTGTATACCCGCGCTAGTGAATAATTAAGCATAATATTTTGGACCTACACTATTGAAGCAATAGGGATGTCCAAATTTTTTGTTTAATTATTCACCTCTGTTGGAAGAATCTTTCAAGCAAATGCATCAGTGAAACTGACACACATCGCTGTGGGCACTGCTAGTGTCACATGTGCTCAGCAGAAAGAAAGAAAGAAAGGAAAGAAGATGGAAAAGAAAGTTAGGATTTTTCTATTTGTTTCTAGAGTTAAAAATACGTAAAAATGGATCAAATCTATTAAAACGGCAGGCCTGATGTAGTCTCATTCAGAAAATGTGTGTGCAATGCGATCTGCATTATGGGATAGTGCAGTATGTGGAACAACATGGCATTTTATCACACTTGAGAATGTTATAATATTTAGGGTTGACACAGACTTGGTTTTATTTAAATGTTTGCTTAAAAAATTGAGGATCAGTGTTTGTACCAACTAAGAATTTTTTGTTTTATTTTCAAAATTTTTATGTGTACTTGTTGAGAAATTGATTGTCTAAACATAAAGTAAAACTAAAATTGCATTACCATACTACATGATTCTTACAGGCTGTGGAAAGAAATAAAATATCAGAAATACATTTTCTTTGCCCATGTTATTTTAACAATAAAATTAGAATTTTTTGCATTAATTGGATTGCTGATGATTGGAAGTTAAAAGTTTATTTTATGTTAACTTACAACTACTGTACCTACCTTGTAGCTGACATCTGGTTTCTATGCCTGTTGGCAGGGATCACAGTATAAATTTGAATCTGATACAGGGAACAGATATTCATGATCACACTGAATGCAATTAGTACATCATCAATCACTGAAGAGAGACTTTTAAATTTCAGCTGCTACCACACTGCGTGATGCTGCATGAGTTGATGTGCTAGAATTTTACTGGTGAACACAGTTAACTGTTGCTGTTTGTTTAGCCTAGTGTGATACATGGTGTTCATAATCAGAAGGCAGGAATGGTTATCTTTTCATTGAGCTGGACTGAATCTTCAGTAGATTTTGACACAATTAGATGCATTTTTAACACGTAGTCTCTGGGCCTTAATATAAGATAATTCACAAGCTTCAAAACCATACTCCACAGCTATGACTGTAACATTTCGATTTTCCCGCCACACCCTAGTTTTCCATCTGGCTGCTAGGTTCATTGCCAACAGCGCCCATCCACCATATTGAAGTGCCGTGCAACTCGCTGCCTGATGAAGCTGGTGTAGCCAGCAAAAATTGTGACTACGCAACCACGTAAAAAATGTATCGTTCTTCTTTGTGTATGTGCCTGTTGACAAGTACCAAACTGTGAGTTTTTGTTTTTTTGTCCTTTTACATACTTTTAATAGTCTTTTCTTGTAAGATGTGTGAGAGTGAGCTCCATTAGTATACAAAGTTAAAACAAAATGTTTAAAGTAAACCTGTTAGAATTAAGTTTGTATGTGATTTGGAAATTAGGAATGGTAAATAAAGCATAAGAACTGGGATTGTTAAAAATTAACCAGTATCAATGGAACCAACCCATCTTGTAAACTAAAAACTTTTGGAAATAAATAAAATGTTTCTTGTTTTAAAGTTTTGTGCAAAATATTGTAAATTAATCTCTATGTAAAATTTAAATACGTAGTTTAAAAATTTGTAATACCAATGTTATTTACCTTTTCATGAATTAGTGAAGGAAAGAAGAGGTTATTCTTTTCGACTTGCATTGTATTCAAGCAGTAGGAAAGAGAGGGCCTTCATAGAATGTAATGTCATTGTGGCGCTGGAGGAATGTAGGATGACTGGGTCTTGTTTGTAGGGACTGTAGTGCAACTCCTGCCCCATGGGCAGACACTGCCAACATTCCCTGCTCAGTGGAACAAACTTTCCCTCGTTTGTCGACCAAGAGGGCATCTCTCATCAGGCATTTTGCCACCTGGTCGTTTCGCAGGAGGAACTTGTAGAATCTCGTAATTGTACTCAGGGAGGGGAGAAAGTGTGTTTTGAAACGTGCACAAAAAATGCAAGAAGAAAAGGTGTGATTTTATGGCTGAAGTAAACAGTTTTGTGAAAGACACATTGTAATATAAACTTTAAGTATATACTGTACATATGTCAATAAAAACTGTGTGTATATTGTAAAGTGAAGGGTAGTGACTGTATTAAATACAAAGACACTCAGTAAGCTACTTTATCATAAAGTTATAAATTATGCAACATGTGTAAGTGTATTTGTAATTTTATTTTAAATTTGAAATTATTATCCTTGTCTGTCCATGCGGCTTTTGCATAGGAAGTAAATAAGAAAAGGTGAGTGATAAAAGAAATCACATTTGTTAGTTTTGAATTGAAAGCTTCGTGTCGTAAGTGCCAGATTAGTTTATACACTTTGCATGTTATTGCACAATAGAATTATGTAAATTTGTGGAAAAAATAAGAAATCAGTATTTATAACATTGAATTTTTTCAGTGTGAACTGCACATTATTGTTATTATGACAACTCTTTATGATCTTGTTATTTTGAATGATATATGCTAACAATAAAATTAGTAAAACAAATACTAAAAAAGATATTTTTTAACTGTTGAACAACACAAACTCCAGAACTTTACACACCCAAAGTTTTCAAAAACATTTATTATGGTACAATATTAATGCAGAACAAGACCTTATAAATGAGCACTAAGCTGCACATAAATAATAAAATATTAGTTTGATACAATATTAACATGAAAACATGCTGTACCATAGTTGAACTGCTTAATGAACTGGTCAGTGTTTTTTTACAAACAAACAGTTTCAAACAGAAACAAGGATAAATTTTGCAGCGTGATGTTGGGTGACTGATGACTACGTTAAAGTCAGGCAAATTTTTGTGTGTCTGTCAGAGACACGGGAGATATGATGAGGCTGACTTTATTGGCTGCTACCTGGACCCTGGCCAATGGCGTGTGGCTTGATCGCACGTCACAAAGTCTGCTGTGGGTTTAACTATAATTTGTACTACTGGTTTGCATACAGCCACTGGTTTACCTGTATTGGGCGTGGCTCGGGGTAGCTCCTGACTCAGCCGCTGTTGCTGCTGGAACTGGCCGGAACTCGTGCCCAATCCTTGAGCGGAGGTGGTGCTGCAGCTGACTGTGCTGATGGGAGACCGTGGAGGGCTGCTGGTCCTGCTGTGCTGGAACCACGGGTTCACTATACCCAGTGAGACGTAGAGCCCCTGACGGAAGTCAACAATGTCTTGGCATGGCTCATCGGCAGTCTTGTAGAGTGGCTGAAATAGGGAGCGTGGAGGGACTGGGAGGTGAGGCCTCGCCAGTTGTCCAGCAGCTAGAACTCGTTCCCAGGGAGTTATGGTGCACATAGCAGTTGGGGCTGGGTTACAGCTCACATTTAATTCGGAGACCATAGCTGCCTTCCTAGCTTTCCATTTCACACCACTCCTATGGATTTATGGCATAGAGGTAGGAACTAAGGTCTGCCACGCTAAGGAATAGCAGGCGTCAAAGATCCGTAGATGTATAGCCAGCCAGGGCCAAGCCAACCAGAGTCGTACCCGACAACTCCAACCGGCGACAGTTCAACATGGTGGATGGAGTGGCTTGTGGATTGAGTTCCTAGTGGTTGGGGCTGTACCGTACTGTACACAAGGTGCACAGTATGGGTGGACGTCTAATGGGTGTGTTTGCAATGTACGTGCACCCGGTTAAGGGAGCCCGCACTCCTACTGTAGGTTCGACAATTGGACTGTCATGACGCAGTCTCCTGCTTTTCCCAGGTGGGGTGATGTCTACTGGGGATAAAAGTCACACTCGCTGTAGAATCAGTACTCAGAGGTTCAATAGAAAACATGTTTATTCCCGTGAGGAAATATACATGGTGGCACGTACTAATTCCTAACTAACAAGCACTGTAACACGAGTAGACTATGATAAACCAGGTGAAGACAATCTTGGTCTAAACAAGACAAGAGCAGACGTAGCTAGGTTACCGTGATACTAATTGACCCTAACTAATTCAATGCTGTTTTACAGAAGGGACTCTGGGGCACTCTCAGAAGGATAGTGGGTGTTCAAAGGGGTGAAGACTTCTTCAGGGGTTGCCAGTGAAAGTCTTGATGATGTCTTGATGGTGGTTCTACTGGAGAACATCTACCTATGTCTGCAGAGATCTCCAGCACATGAGGTGGTGGAGCGAGCTGCGGAGAATGAACTGCCATTCTGCAGCGGTGCACGGACATTTATACCACCTGCCCTTGCTCTGTGGTGCGGGGTGGTGGGGTGTGCTCCTCCTTCCGTGGGCGGAGCTGCGCTCTCTGGTGTCATCTCTTGGTCCGTGGCAAAAGCAGGCATCTCTGTCATGCAGGGTTGTTTGGCGGCTTGAACTCAGGCACTTAGCTGGGTCGCTTGGCTGACTTCTATCACACGTGGGGGGTTGGCATGACAGCTAACATAAAGGCAAAACCAACTTGGCTGACATGTCTGTGGGCGCCCCAACGTCTAGTGCCTCTGTTAGCAAGTCATTCATGGTTCAAACCTCACCTGAGGTGACGTGATGACACATGAAGATGAGGCTAAGTTGTGTTTAAATAAATGTTGGTATGCATAATACGTCTAAGTTATAAATTATTTATGATAATAAACAAAATAGAAACATTGCTGTCTTAAGTTATGAAATGTTCTATAGTTAATTAGCTAAAAACCAGCTTTATTTTGAGACCTTGTTGTCAGTCTGTAGCATTTTGATCGTAAACAGCTCTATGAAAAGAAAAGCTCACCAACTTATTTGCAAAATGTTGGGGTATTACAATCATTCAAAATACTGTATACCTAGCATGAGGGTTGATTACAACCTTGTAAACACAGACCATGAACATACCAACATTGTCCATTCTTTAGAAACATATTTTAGTTTAGTGGCATAATAGGTAATATATTGCCAATTACAAGCATAGAAAAAAAAAAACTGTGAAATGAGACATGAAAATTCCTGTTACAGGAAAATTGTTAATTTGAATTGGAAGTTTCTGATGCATATGTTTCTCTTGCCTACACATGAAATTAATGACTAAGTGTGATCTACGTCCCATAAGTCATACTTTATTATAGGGTAAAAATTTAATATGCTTGGAAAAAAAACTGTTATGGAAATTAACAATGAACAACAGCAACAGGAATACTATATAAAAGATCACTAATGTATCAGCTTTAACACCAAATACTTTTTTGCCATAGGATCCAAGCAACATGAGAATATGCGAGTCGGAGCCCCTTTCGATAAATGCCTGACTTACTGGCGAGAGAGAGAGAGAAAAGGGGGGGGGGGGGGGACGGCCCATCCTACTCCTGGAAGAGTGTTGGTGGAGCATTAGGTTGAAGTGGGAGGCGGCAGGAGACCAGGTTGCGAAGAAAACAGACTGTGAGTGACAAATACGGCCATTTAGGAATATGTCTGTTTATTGCCAAAACAATGAAACACACATCCAGTCTGTACCTTGATTAGGGCTTGAAGGCCCAAACCTATGTTTCCGCCACTCCCCAGCTTGTCCCTTCATTAGCCAGAGCCACAGATGTGGTGGATGGGCGTCCTTTTGAAAGGCACTTGACTCACTCTCCTGCCAGACATCTGGATTAGTGATGTTCATTCTCTCTCTCCCACACTCTCCCTTATTAGAGGCAGGGGTCCTTTCTTCCTTAACCCATATGTTCGGTATAAGCAAAATGGAGTCTAACAGTTTAAAGGCCAGACGTGACCAGAACGACTTGAACTCCAATGTTGGGATGTGAAGGATGGACCCTCTGGAATGGAGCTGTGGTACAAGAATGGCTGACGGCCTGATATATTACAAACATCCTAAAATAAGGTTACAAAATCTTTAAATGGTATATGAAGTTGAAAAATTATTTCAAAGCCCGTTTGCAAAACTAGTGAAACAGAAAAGGGTTACAAATACAACCTTACAACCAACATATCCGTAAGGGGATAGCAAAGTTCACTGCAGTGCCAAACTAAGTTCTTCTGTGATGGTTACCATCTCAGGGTACTGGTATAACTTACTTAAGTTACATTCAGTGTAAGATTATATACGTGGTAGGCAACCTCTGCTCACATCGAAATAGAAGCTGCTACAGGATATGCAAATTTTGCTGGTACACAAAACACAAAACAACAAAAGAATTTAGGGTGGAGCCATTCTTCTGTATTTCTTGATGTTGTAAGTTCATGGTAAGTATCTCTTACTTTACAATATTGGTTCAGGTAAAACTGCTGGGTCTCAAAATGTAAATTTGGCGTTCATGTTTTAAGTTTACATAAAAAGACATTTGCTAAATTGAAAATATTTTCATGGCCTGTAGGTGGTGAAATGAATTTATACAATGCAAAATAATATTTACGTAAATTTAAACATTGTTAATTGGACAATCATTGTGATTAATCACATGAATCAGTTTCTCTCCATTAGTAAATTTTCTTAGTTGAACAAAGTGTCCTAATAGGTATAGGTGGTTCACGATAAAGCGAGGACTCTTTAAATAAACCTATGAAAAAAATCACTGACTGTAACTGTATATACTTTAATGTAAGCAATGACTGGAATACTTGCAGTTCTCCAAGAAGTAGTTCCATGTTTTAACATCTTACTAGTCATAAGTTAAAAATTTTTGTCAGCTGCAATTCAATTCATTTTGTTGTATGCAAATAAGAATTAAATTTGGCATGATTGTAATGCATTTATATTTTTAACTCTTCCACATCATTACCTGGCTGACACAACATTCAAGTTAGCTGGTTGATTTTTTTTTTTTTGTTCACGCTCGTGCGTCAAAATAACATTTCACAATCAACATTTTTCTGCGTCAGTTTGTAACTCCTGAAATAAAATATTCATTAACGTAATAAATTAAACATTTTTATATATTCTGAGTGAAGTGCCACTAAAAATCTGCTATTGCTTTCTGCTGTATCTCCATTTAGTTTCTTGTCCCAGAAATTCTAGGAAATTCATGTAATATGCCAACGTGGATAATGTGAAACTTCATGCAAATTTAAGTCAGTATAAATTTTGAAAATCAAATAAATTTGAGGAACCTTCGCAAGTGTTTTTGTTATATTTGCAATAAGTGTTGAAATTCTGAAATTTTAAATAAATAAATGTACGCATGTTATTTAGTATTTATGCAATTCCCTTTTTACAAGTTAATACCTTGGCACATATGTCACTTCTTTTGAGACAATAATGCCTTGAAAATTTCTTATACTCTATGTGAAACATCATTGAGTGTTAGAAATGCATAAAACAGTAGTAGCAGGTCTTTATTTAGGTTTATTCTGAATCTTAGTTAAAATTTGGCATTTCTGACTAGGATCTGGTTAGTGATCTTGATTACATAAGAAAATGTTTTTGAAAAAATATAAATTTCTTTCCAAGGCTTACTTATTTAGTGAAGATTAACATAATTATGTTATTTCCCACACCTATTATTAATAGGCTTTATTTACATGGCCATGAGGCACATGATTAAGAATGGACTGGTCCATTCTAGATAGAGGTGCATCACTATTCATACATAGTCGTACAATAGTGATGTTGGCACTAGGCGCTTGGCTTCCAGGCATTTCATCAATATAGGGTTTACTTACTTGGCTTGGATAAAAACTTTATGTGCGTTAAAAGTTAGGCTTAGGCTTTGGCTTATGGCCGAAAACACTTACGAATTAAACTGCAACACATTACATGTAAGCACATTCTGGCAGTTTGGTAGCAACACATTATTATACACAAACTGCAGAATACATCAGCATCTTACATTTGATCTCAGCATGATTTTAGCAGAATGGTTTTAGGGCAAGATATACCATTGCACACAGGGCCGGCCTGAGACATTTTTCTAGTGCCCTTTCCATCCCCCCTCCACTCCCCTCCCCCGGTAGGTAGAAGAGGTATGGGAGTCTCCTTCTCGCAATCCCCCAGAAGAATTTGAAAATGAAGGCTTCGGGAATAGAATTTTAGGTGTAATTTGGCGTAAATGTAAGGGTTGTTATCAGTTATGTTATACACATAAGTTTTTTATAAAATAAATAATGGTACTTGGAAAATTTAACAAACTTGCATTAATATAAGCTACATAAATCTAAAAATACTCTTATATCTATGTAAAATTTAAAATGGCAGAAAGTCTATCAAATTCAATTAATACAACCACAAGTCAGTTTACAAAAAATTGAAGCAAAACTTAACAACATAAATCATTACATCATTACAAGCAGATCTTTCTGACTTTAATTTTTACGAATTCATTGAATATCAAATGTGTCCATTCCTTTTAGCAAGTAATTTTCAATGGCCATTGTTGCCAGTCCACTTAAACATTCTTGGGACAAAGTTGATCTTAAATACGTTTTTATTAGTTTCAACTTAGAAAAAATTATTTCACCACTGGTCACTGAAACTGGGAGCATCAGAAGGATTCTCAAAGTAGGTAACAAAAATGTTTGGGGAGGTGTCCATATAACCATGCTTTGTTAAGAATGACAAGGCTTTAGCTGGAGAGCTTCCAGAGGGAAGCATTGGTTTTCAAAAATTTGCAGCTCGTCAAACAGTTCAATTCCGTTTATATCACATTCGTCTCCATCACTTAGAACACTGTGAAAATGTGTACAGGCATCCTTCAGCTCCTTCCTATCCCGTGTCTGCAGATTTTCAATATCATGAAGAAATTTGAAACTCTTGCTGTGGTTCTCCATGAGTTCGAACCTCTCTTCAAGCAAGGATAAGGCTGTGTCAAGCACAACTAAGAAGAAATTAACTTTGAACGACGTTCTCCCAGCCTGAACAGGTTCATCTTCAATCTCATAGGAGAAATCCCGTTTTATTTTTCTTGGACGAACTAGGGTTTCTTTTTCAAACTCGGCAGCAACACAGACTTATCTGCGAGTTCTTTTACATCCGTGATGACGTTATTGAGGCCTTCTTCTGATCTCACATTATCTAGAAATCTGTGTACACTTTTAACGAGATCCATTGAGCTTGGCAGGTCAGATGTGACTTTTTGCAAGGCCTTATTCACCATGTTTATTTTAAACAGAATCTCGTACCAAGTTATTATACAACACAGAAACTTGAAACTTTGTAGTTTCTTTGCAATTCCTAAAGCAGTGTTCCTGCCAAATGCATCAATTTTGACGTCTTGAGAGGCTTCATACACTGCATCGTAAAGTTCCTTAATTTGATATCTCGAAGGCAATAAGGCTTCAATCCTACTCTCGCACCGAGTATTGTTGAGAGGTTTCACTGTAAGAGTTGATGCGTGTTTCACCAAAATACTCCATCTGTGAGTTGAAAATGAGAATAAGTTAAAGATTTCTTGAATAATTTCAAAACAGTCTACTGCAATAGAACATGACAGGGTGGCATCGTTAACCACTAGATTAAGCAAGTGGTTTCCACATGGCACAAAAAATGCTCGAGAATTCAAATCATGTAACCTTTTCTGAACTCCAGCATGCTTTCCTTTCATATTGAAGCCATTATCACATCCATGGCCTCTCATGTTCTTTAAAGGGATGTTTCATCTAGATAGCTCATTGAGTAAAGTTTCTGTGAGTCCTTCACCTGTAGAATCTATGACATGTACGAAACCTATGTTTGTTAATTGAAACTTCCTCATTTGCTATATATTTAACAAATCTCA
Organism: Dryococelus australis; assembly: GCA_029891345.1. Taxonomy (NCBI): domain Eukaryota; kingdom Metazoa; phylum Arthropoda; class Insecta; order Phasmatodea; family Phasmatidae; genus Dryococelus; species Dryococelus australis. The sequence goes on along the minus strand of CM056996.1, from coordinate 112,045,028 downwards.
CCACTAATGTCATTTGCTCAGTGTGGCTGGCATCAGGTGTACAGTCCAATATTATGGAATAATTTGTTGCCTGTTTTAGCTCATTTAAAATCTGGTCTTGGATATTAGTGGACAAGAGACTAATAAACTCATTTTGAATATTTTTGCTAAAATAGTGAACATGTGTCTCTTCAGAAGTAACTCTTCTCACATGTTCAGTCATGACAATATAGAATTTGGCAATGTCTTCTACATGTTTCAAGAAATTACCATTGTTACGTTGGAAAAGAGTCTCTTTGTTCCTCGGAAGGCTAATTCTCGAGTCCTTAAAAATTGGACAATACGAAGTAAACGTTTCAGAACTTGGTTCCAATGTTCTGTTTCAGCTCGGATAATTCTTTCGTTTACTTTTCCAATCGTTTTATCCGAACGTAAACGTAAGGTCAGTTGAGGGCAAGATTGACAATTTTTTATATGATTAGGAGATTTCTCATGATTGATCAAAATCTTTGTCAAGTTTTGCCAATCTGAATATCCTTGGTCTCCAGTAAGAGATGAATTTGCATTTTCAAAGATTTTGCAGGCAAAACAAAACACTACATTTTTTAGTATTGAGTATAGTAACAAAATCCTGAGAACGTTATCCCCATTGCAGTTTCCTTGTGTAGTAATGTGAAGAAAATTTCCTACCTTTAACATCAAGGGGAAACTCTATGTCTTTGACTTGCACAGGTCCTCGCTCAACAAGCATTTTTTGTACCCTGTCTGTGATTTTGGACGGCCACTCCCCACAGTCAGTTGATAGTAGTGTCAATGACGTGCCTCTGGTCAGTTCCTACAATAAAAAATTAAGCTTTAGGCTATACTTTCTTTACACTCCAATTCACAATAATGCAAGCAACATATGCCAGAGTGCAGTAAAAATATAAATGAAACAAACGAAAATGAATACAAAATGAAATAAATACCACTTAACCTGTAACACACCATCTGCCGATAGATAGAAAAAATTAGTCCATTTATTTTTATGAAGTAAATATTTTGGACAACAAAGTTAAAATAAATTACGTAATTTTAAAAAGTAGAAGGAATATTTGACAAAACATTGTGATTATATGAAACCAAAACAGACAATAATGGAAAAATAGTGATAAGCTCTATTTAACTGATTTTGTAATGAAGTCTTAATGTAACCACATTAAAAGACTGATTTGAACTGCACTGTCCACGCACTAGTTTGTGAATGGCGCTTCGAGCAAACAGTAGACGAGTTCATTCCCACACTCGCGCAGATGGCAGACACCACTCATGATTCACAGACGAGCTCATTTTAACCAAACAGAGGTATCATATGCTCTGCATCACACGTGAAGTTGGTCTCTTTATTTATTTTTTACTTTAAGTTATGAAATATTATTTTTGAAAGGGCTTACTAACGTCCCCCGGTTTTATGCATGTGAGCGCTTAACAGGGGATGGCTTAGAAACTAGCTTAAACCTAAGTAAACAACACAAACATCCATTTCCGTGCCAGGATTTGAGCCCAGGACCTCTCGCACCGGGAGCCGGCATGCTACCGACTACGCCACAGAGGCCGGCAAAATTATGAGTTTATTATTATTATACCCAATACTTTTGAATTATGTTTGATGTATTTTTAACTGTGTATATGATTTATCTTCTCTATGTTTTCCCGCAAAATTTCTTTGCCCTGCTGCTGCTCTCCAAAAGCTGCACTACAGTGTTGAGCCTCCATCAGCTGCACATATTTCGTAGCAATAGTTTGATGTCGGTTGAGCTTGGCAAATTTCCACCATGTTATAGTTCTCCGTTTGGTCGCCCCTAAATAGACCCGAACTTACTGGCAGTTGACGATGGCCTGCTGCTTCGACAGCCAGGGTTTTCCCAGGATTGCTGTCTTTCTCAGTTTCTCCGTGACATGCAAATTGATGGTAATTGACTCGTTGGCAAAACTCACCAGCATGATCTCCCCTTCAGTAGGGAGACAAGCCTCTTCCTGGGCCATGAAGACAGCGGTGTTCATGGCAGGCTGTATTCGGTGTAAGTACTTTTATGGATTGGCTTTCTTCTGAACAAAAATGTCATTCACAGCAGTGTCCAAAGTTACTAGGACTTCTTTAGAGCAATCATCACAGTAATGTGGGGTGGGTTTCTTATGACCACATTATCCTGTAGGACAGCTGTAGACACTCTTCTTTTGCAGCAGTTGGGGTTCAGGACTCTTCTCGGGTTCAGCTGATCTAGCCGAGTCCATCTGTCTGCCCTGGATTGTACTTTCGAGTATGGGACAATCTCTGTGAAAGTGCCTGGCCGGGCAGTGCCAACACTTAGGCAGCATGGGCGTTGGTGTGGTTGTGAGTTTTGTCTGTTTCCCACATGGAGGTGCTACAGTAAGCCCCGACTTTATAGGAGTTGCTGTTGTGGGCTTGGATAGGACCTGAGCTTTCCATATATCCTCTATGCCATATTCCCTTACTCGTGCCCACCTCATGAGTTATTCCAGGGTCCTCAGTTCAGGACTTCATAGATGTGAGTGAATATCTGGTACTATAGTCCATCTCATGCTTAGATTGCAGTACAGGACAAGATTGCTTCAGCTTTGTGACATAACTGGCAAGCTGAGAAACAAATGGGTGGTGAAGGAAACGGTCTGAGTAAGATAATTTTTATCTGTTTACCTCCCTGCCAACTCGTAAAGGAATCCAATCTTGCGACGCAAAGCTAAGCGGCTCCTTTGAAACTGAAGCTCATGAGAAACCCTATCATTGTGATTAGACGGCGGACATGCAACGTATATAGTGTTCTTTTTCGAAGTTGCGAAAAATAACTTATCAGGCTACAGCGCCCACAGGAACAAGGACAGCATTAACGACAGAAATTGTGCATTGGAAAGAGAGAGTGAATGTCCATTACACTGCACACTACACTCTAAGAGTGAGATGCTCTATAGGAGCTGGGTGATCAGTTCCACGGCATCTAATTCTTCGCACCTGGGGTGTACTCGCAGGAAGATTAGTGCTTTGCAGTGGATGAACAATTTGACTTCTTTTCACTCCTTCGGAGACTAACCGTAACTCTCAGTGGTTAGTTATGGTATTGCGTGTGGGTCTGTAAAAGTGCTCGTTGAGCCGTTTGACAAGCTGCTCCCAGTTATGTATTTTCTATATTTGTGCAACCATTTTTGTGCTTCACCCTGGAGTTAGCCTTTTGCCTTCCATACCCATAGGGCTTTTGGCAGCTGAATCTGCTCGAATTCAGCAGCACTTGCTTGGAGGAAACTTCTAGGATATTCCTCTAGTTTTCCTGCGTATTTGGGTAACAGTAACTGCTCAAGGGCCGGTGGACGCACAATGGCTATAGGTTTGGGTCTGGGATGAACTTGTTCTGATGATTCCATCCAGGTCCTTAGCCCGATCCACCCATCTGAGGCAGAGATTGTGGTGGGTGCATAGACACTCGTGACAGGCTAGGCTGTATATGCCTAGTCATGGGCAGTTCGGGAGGTCGCAACGGTGGTGAAGGTCTTAGCAGTTGTTGCAGCGGTATTCCAACTCTTCAACGTCCTTCTTCTGAGTCACCTAACTTAATAAGCTATAGTGGAATGTGGCATCGCAGTGCTTGCACCTAATGTAGTATTGGCCTGTTCCCAGGCATTCCTCAGCAACACATGTTTGGCCTTTGCCCTCCTGTCATTCTCGACTGAGGCCACGTTAAAGGAAGTTATGGATGCCACTGGGTTGTTATCATGACTCCCAAAGTTGGAAATGTGGTTCGGTAGCGGTGGCCCAAAAGGGCTTGCTTGTCAGTGACGTCTTGGGTGTCTAAGCCTTCCCCCTCTGACAGCTGGGAAGTAGGCTTCCAAGCAGAAAAATAAAATGATTGCTATTTATGAACAATATGTGTAGCAGAAAATTTACTAAAGCAGCATTTATTTCTATTGATGAAAATGTTCTTAGGGGCTGATACAGTTGAACTTCAGTGTCTGTAAAAACAGTGTGAGACTAATTTTCAGAATTGGCATAGTAATATTTGTAAGCTTTTCTTGTTTATATGTACAATTGAAAAACCAGCACAATTAATGAGAATCAAAAATGCATATATGCATTTTATGAGGTTTCTTGTCTCGAAAATCTGTATTTCCCTTAGGTGGCTAATGTGTGATGAAATGAACATTTTGGTTTGAAAAATATCCTAACAGAATTGATTACGTAAAAGCAATCTGAACTATTGCTCTTTATTGAACATTTATGTTGTTATACTATCATTCAGAATGTTGTAATTCATTCATCCCAATTTCATGGTGTTTGACTACACTTGAAGGCTTTCTAAATCTTTATTCACGATTTTTGATGGTTATTTTGTGAAAATAAATGTTTTCATAAAGGTACGCATGTCATGCTATGCAGTTATGGCTACCTGTTTCTTGGCCATAGTATTAATTTATTTTTAAAGGCAGAGGAAAAAAATATCTTTAAACTGTAGACCGCAACTTCATCAATGACCAAAAAAGTGACTTAGGATATATAGAAATAATATTTTTGTCAACTGTTTTTCAAAACAACTAAATCCATACAACAAAAATAGGATATAGATTTTCTAATGGTGTTTTGAGAAATTATATTTTTTATTTGCTATAACAAAACATGTTCTTACTTCTGAGTGTGCTCAATTTCTACGTATGAATTTCAAAAACAGTCTTTGTAGAAAGTATATTTAAAATTTTATACTTACTTTAGTTTTGTTTGCACATAGACACACTCAGGTGCTAAAATTAAGGATAATATTTGTAGGTGAATCTCCATCAACATTAGGAGCAGCACACTGTATCAGTTAGTTTCACTAGCACATCTAAAGACATTTACAACTAATTTGTCTCTACCATATTCTCAAATGCCCATCTGGCAATAATAGACATCATAATGTTGGTCACAACCCATATCAATCACCAGCATGGTAGTCATTATGGTGTGTGGTCAGCCCATACATCGACACATGCACCATGGACTTTTGTGGTGAAAACAAAGTGTTGGACAGTTCTTGGCTTATGGGTTCCCATTATTACTTCACCAAAACCACCTAAAGCTCCTGGACAGTTGACACCTCGGGGATAACAGTAAGAAATAGTATGGGCCTGGAGCCAAGGGTTGTGCAGCTTTAAACCACAAACTACAACAGGCATTCAGATGAATTTCTACACGCTGACTGCTTGGTGCTGACTATGGTCTTGCCTCTGTTTTTGTCCCACTGGACTTTGTTTTCCTGTGCAGGAATTTCTGGTCGGTTGGGTTTTGTCCTGCTCCTCATCTCGGATGATATCTTTCGTCAGTTCTGTCTCTTGTGAGTGTTTAGGGCACTGAGTGGGTTTTGCTAGCCTAATCTGTTGTCCTCTCTACTGGAATAAGACATAGGGTAGATGGTGGGGCAAGTTAAAAAGGTGAGGTGGTAGGTAAAGGGTCTGCAAGGTAGCAAGTTGGGGAGTAGAGGAGACACTCGATGTTCAATTACACAATTCCATAAACTCTCTCTTTATATGGACAGAGTTGGTAGGATATGTTCCCTTTTTCCCAATTCTCTTTCCCCAACAAATTGAGATGCAGTGGATCAAACAAGAGATTGGTTAGTAGTGTTTGGTATTGTCCCCGTGCTCTGTCTGTGCCAGGAGCCTTGGCATACTGAGATGTGGTGGATCGAACAGAGGTTGGTGAGTAGAGAGGTGTGACTCGTGGTGTTGCAAGTGTGGGCAGCTGGGCATAGTGCTCGCCAGAACTGTCCGAATGACCAGGGGTCAGACGAGGACAGCCTGAACGGCCACTGCACTGAGCATCAGAAGCAAAAGTGACCCCCCCCCCCCCCCCTACTTTGGGTGTAACCACTCACGCCCCTCACTGTCTTGGAACCCCACTTTGTTTTCCTTTCTGTCCCCTACAGTAGAGTACCTGCTGGTAGGGTTGCCTGAGGTAATATTAAGGTTGGAAATTGGTTGGGTGAGAAAGGGTGGTATTTAACTGACAAAACAGGGCTTGAATTACAGCTCTTGCTACTTAGAATAATGTACAATAGATTTACTAGACACTGGTTGATTGCCCCAAATGCTAAATATCTAACACACATCTCATGAGTGTCTATTGGTGTGCAAATGTAGCTGACAGTCTTAATCTCTAGCATTATAAGAGAAAACACACAGCATGGTGTACAACCTGAGTGGCATGGCAAGCCGAGGACTCAGAAGTAGTGCAATCAAGCTCAGTTTTGCTACTTGCTTCTAACTCTAGGTGCTTGCTTCCAGGCTCCTCAAGTGGAATCAAGAGCTCTGGAGGTGAAGGTCACTGGAGATCAACTGGCATTATTATGGCTGCAACTTTATATATAGGCTCTGCGATGGGCCAGGAGTGTACAGGGTTCTCAGCTAAGACGGTCATCCCCACTCTGCCGAAGGCAGTGTGGCCGGGCTTCACATGAAAGAGGGTGGTGGGGGGTGGTTTGTCCTGCCAGCCCTGCGTGTGCTCGGGGAAGTAGGCTAGTTTGGGAAGTATTGGCACTCGCCTAGTGACAACACTCCTAGTCTATCCTTCCCTTGCTAACTGCACTGACATCTGGTATAATGCACAAAAAACAAGAATACATCAGTGGTGGGGTTAAATGTCATGAACATGACGTAGATAATGGTTTTTAGTAGTTCTAGACACCTCACAATACAATGCCGAGTTGGGGGCATTTTGGGCCACATAGTGATCTTCTTATGGCACTTTTCTTACCAGAAATAAATTTGTGAAGGATCAGTTTACATTTCTACCCTACCATAACCTTCACCAGTGATTCCCAGGGTTCATCAGTGACTTCCTCGTGACATAGCTCAAACTCGCAATATATATTTCTGTCTGCTCTGTATGCAAAGGACCAACAATTAAGAAAGTATTAAAACACACTAATACTTATGTCTTACAATCCTAAAACACATAATAAATAGAATGAAATGTACAATATCTGTATTATTATTTGTTGGTTTCCATAACTCTAGATATATGCATGCTAGCCTTGGTTAGAATGTACGTTAAATAAATGTGTTGACTCCTGGGTCCTTGGAATGGGACAACCTGTTACCAGATACTAGCCATCTCTGACAATACCTGGGCTATTCCAACCTTCTGTCTCGCACAGCAATTTCTATTTAATGCATGTAATGATTTAGAATAATCTTTTTGTCAGATGGTTTTTACAGTGCTGTGTCAGTTTTTCCCTCTTCTCTTCTTAGTTATAGGTTAACGATAGGTACACTAGGGAGGTAGTCATGGCCCCAATTGCTGGCCATGGCTGCCCAATCCCTCTTGCTACGATGCATGTCTCCTTGCATGATTTGCTTCCCTTGTAGGCGTAAGGGGTTCATCCTGAGACACAATTAGATCCTGTTCCTACCTCGGGTATACACTTAACACTTAGAGATAGGGTAGGTTAGGAAAAAATCCTGGACTCCTAGACTCTGGAGATGATCCACTGTGTAACGCAGGGCTTGAGACAGTCATCATCTGAGTTTGTGGCCTGTTTACAGTTGTTGGGTAAAACTTCCTCATGCAGCATAATTAAGACTCGGCTTGCACCCTGTTAGCAGAAATTCTTCATTTTTGTGTAGGTACAATTTAGTTTCAGAGGTATTATTTGAAATGTTTGACTATAGGAAATTTACAATTTACTAGTTGTTTAATACTTTTGTATATAATTTTCAACTGTGTGTATTTCCTGCTTGCAAAAAGCATGAACTTATTGATAAAATAAAAATATATTCTCTACGTTTTACAACTAGCAGATAGCACACAATTAAACTCACAGACAAAAATATTAATCAGCTTGTAAAATGTAATTTTTCTATAACTTTACAGTGCCAGTAATTATTATGAATCGGAAATTATGGAGTAAAGTGAAGAACTTCTGCACAAGGGGTGAAGCCAAGCTGTATTACGGGTTTTTCAAGCCATTATGGTTAGATGTACACCCCTTGTACAACAAGAACACACAAAACCTACTTTGTTCTGTTCTGCCTATTGCCTCCGACAATTTTACAGTACTTTTATCACCAGCTCAGGAACATCATGTCGCAATGTTTTAATGCTGGTTGTGAATGGTGAAGTCTACCTTTGCAATGAATTTCAGTATGTATTATTCTTGATTTTTGCACAGTAGTGTAATTCAGGTTTTATTATTATTATTATTTAGTGTAACAACTTTAGATTTATGTATGGTGCTTGGATAGTTTGGAAGAGTAGTTTATTACTTAGTGAATGCACAGATCTGCAACTAGTGCTGTAGGTATATTTATGAACAATATTGTGTGGTTTATGAAAATGGTGGATGTAACTTATATCTTTCTGGCATGCATGCTTTTCCTGTATTAACTTTAAACTCTACTGGGCTGTATCTTTAATGATTGTTTTTGTAAATTAGTTACATTTTCAGTAGTGAAACTAGCTCAATTACCAAGCATGTTAGTGCCATATCTATATTTTGGGTGAGATGTAAATTTAAAAAAAAAATTATTGTTTGCAAGAATATTGTACATGAGTGGCACCTAAACCGAAAATATTGCAAAAAATACAAAGTTTTGGAGAAAAAAAGGTTTGAAAAAAAAAAAAAAAGTTTTTCCTCCATTTCATGTGAGACACGTGATTTTGAGCTAGATACCTTATGTCAAGTATGTTTGAAGTGCAGAAGGCAATGTTTTGAGACAGTGGTATTTGGTTATTGTGAACTCCAAAGTAATAAGTAAAATGTAAAAATAAATTAAATAGTTCAGTAACAAGCAATTAATTCTTATGACAATTTAATTCTAATTTACTATGTTTATGGCTGGTTTCATATGTAAACTGCACATAGCATATGACAGTTTTGTTATTTTTTTTTTTTTAAGTTTATATATGTTTGTATTTAATACTTTTTAAATCATTATTTTTACATAATGTGTTTTAAGATAGTTTTATTTGAAACATTTTTTTTGCATGCTTTGGAATTACAAAGTAAAAGCGATTTCTTCCTGGTAATATGGACTTTCTATGTATACTTCTTTCATGCTTATTATAGGCCCAAGGTAAACATATCCACGTGGGTTAGTCAAATTCTGATTGATTCACCTTTCAACTGTCCACATTTTAACATACTTATTATGCAACTACACAATTAAAAAACAACTATTCTTATGCTGTAGGAGAGATATTTTTTACAGCAGATTATGTACATTTCTATAATGATTATTTCCATGCATATTTCAAAATTATTTGACACCCATTAAGCATGACGTGCGCATGTACAATGTAGTGACAACTGTCTGTTCCCACGGTTCTGGTGTTCTGTAGATATGAGCCCTTATGCTCATATAGTAAAGTGGCATCTACATCAATGACCATTAAATAATGACAGAAAGAGAATCGCAGAAATGTTTTTAATTACTTTTCCTCAGCACCATCAAACGTTGCCTTTGAGGTAAATAATGGTACAAACAGTTGAAATGTTTGACATGTCTGCTGTAAGTATTTCCAGTGCATGGAAGAAAGAATGTCACATTTGCATGAATATTATATATAACCGTGTGTTAGTGCAGTCAGCAGTGTGCTGGTTAACTGCTGATCAATGCTATGACTGCATAAAGCAACTTGTCAGAAGGAAAAAAAGCTACGTGAAATGGATGGCAATGGGACACAATGCTGGGAAAAGTTATTATGGGCTGTATAAATCCTCAACAAAAGAAACAAGAATTCTTTCCATTCTTGATGTCACGCCCTTACAGGAAAGCAGCTAGAACTGTAAGTAAATGATAATTGTGTTAATTGGAAGAGGTCTATTTGCGATCTTACCTTTAGCAGCATATCAACATAGTTCTGCTAGCTACCAATTGTTGCTGGCAGTGGAGGAATATAGCTCTGTTTATATTGGGCCAAAAGTAAGGTTGAAAGTCGTATATTTTCATGCATGGGTTTATAAAATTTAATGTAAATGGTTTCTGAAAAAAAAAAAAAAAAAAAAAAAAAAAAAAAAAAAAAAAAAAAAAAAACTGTAATGTGGTGGTGGGTGTTTCCTACTTATTTTATTAAGATTTTTGTGAAATGACATGTGTCGTTATGTTACTGGTATGCTTGATTTAGTGTGGTAGTCTTGTATATTTTATGTGTAGTTTTTTGTATTCAGTCGCACATTTAAAAGTTTATTACAGTTGTTCACCAAATAATCTCTTGCCTTAATACTGATTCAGTATTCAAATTGTAAGTAATTGACAGTGTAAGTTTGTAGCAGTGTCTCATTACTTAAAGATTTGTAAAGTTTGTCATGTAAATATGTGCGAGTACTGAATTTTCTATATGACCTTCTAGCACTTTTTTCTTAACCTATTCAGTATTCCTTTCCTACGTATTCTCCTCGCCATTGCTTCCCTTATTACTCCACTTTCACAGTCTGTCCATATGACTATGAGATTTCTACATTAATGTTTGATGTGTCGTTAAGAAAAGAAGAGAGGCAGCGTGTGGTTATTGCAGGTTAGCAGGTAGGTGTGACAGTACTAGAAATTTCTTGACTTTCAAACTTATGCTGTAAGTATTCCCTTAAGCTTTGCATTTAGGGAATATAAGTTCTTGCCATCAATGCACAGTAAAGTGTTGCTTTCATGTAGCAAGGAACCAGGGCCAGTTATGTATGGTTCATGACCAACCGCAGACATATTTAATTTATGAGCACCAGGTTGGTTCAAGTGGTTTGGAGCCCACTATAATCCTTTCATCACTAGCACCTCTGTGCAAAACTATGGCACGTAAGAAATGAACTTTATGAACCCATTCACAAATGCCCAATGATTTCCCCATAGGTAACTTATTCATAAGTCTTGTTATTGTTCTGGGTCATGAATCGTTCATATTAGTATAACTGAACTTGAATACTATAGCTCACTGATTGCGATGACGAAACAAGTGTTGTGTGTACTAAGTACAGCACACATAAAAATAATGAAGTTTTATTTGCAACATGTCATACTGTAGATTAAAGTGGGTCTGAAGGAGTTTAGGAATAGTTGCTGTTTGTCAGTCATGAGGTGGTTTTTGACTAGTGAGCGCAGTGGACATGAATGATAAATAACCCGTTAGAAGCAAATACGTAACACATAAATAATTATCGCTAAAAATATTGTCTGTGTTATAAACTTTAATTTCTTCTTTTTAAAAATAAATAAAATAGTTTTAAAGTGCCAAATAGAAAAGAAGAGAACAGAAAGGAAATTATGATACCATGTCAGAATATTTTAGGCACAGAAACATTTTCTTAATTACCCACAGAATGTTCAGTTATTTGGAAGCAATGAGACCTCTTTGTCTGTGAGGAATGATAAGTTGTATTCCAGGTAAACTTTAATTTTTTTTTGTAATGTCTGTATTTTTATATTGTGTGATATTGGTATCTTGAGCTGTATTATGGTGCTCACTCATTGAGGTAAGTGAGGGGAAGTGTAATTTCATTAGTGTGCACCCGCAGGGGTATGCATGGCATTGTTTACGTGTGCCCACAGTCACCTCTGTACTGAGTTTACTATTGCCATTGCCAAAGTACATCTTTTGAGTAACGACTTAGTTGTGAATGTAGCTGTCACCCAAAAGAGCAGTTTATCAAAAAAAAGTTTAACATTGGAGTTGCATGAAATGTTGAAAGTAAACAAATTTAGACTTCATTTATTGGTAGTGCTGCACATGATAATCAAAGACAAAATTATGCAAAAATGTGGGGTTTCTGTAGTCTTACATAGTGAGCAATGGCGTAGTGCAAAATTTTGACTTCAGAAAGCTCAATGGTCGAGGTTCTTGCCCCAACTGGTAAAATAGGTACACAAATGTTTTTCCCTATAGAAAACAAAAAGTAAAAATTTAAGTTCAAAATATTTTTCTAACTAATTAAAGCATTTTTACATAATTATGTTTGCGGTTATAACAGCATGCAGGCTTTTACATGACACTATGCAAACACTTGTTCCAAAAATTCATTATAAGGAAACTATTGTAGAATCCATTACAGGCAATAGATAGCAATCAAGGTGCCAACACATGCCTCACTCACTTTGAGACATCAAGAAAGATGATTCTCATTATCTCCCAGTACACTGACATTCTGCATATCTGATGAACATTGCAAAGAAAGCCTGTTCTGTGTAGGTTGCCCCTTACCCTGCTCCTGTAAGAGACATCAGGACCAAACGCCAACCCAGACAGAAGTCTGGAATCGGAAGAGGCTCGGAGAAAAGAGAAGGGGCAAGCGTCGCTGCAGGCGTTCTGTGATGCACATATGTAAAACAATTGTTAAACACACTGCTTGCACCTTAAAAATATAGTTTCATCAATTCTTTATTGTATTAATTTTTTTTTTGTTAGGAAATGTCAGGTGTCTGGGTATTTGATGACACTACGCCACTGATAGTAAGTAGAAATTCAGGCGATAATACTCCTAAGAGTCTGAATGATGACAAAGATGAAATATTTTGGCTTCTGGCTGCTCCACTTCTTATTTGTACAAGATGAGGAGAAACAATAGGAACAAAGTTAGGATGACTGCTTCTTCTGCCCAACCCCCTCCATTTCAATCTTCTCTTGCAATATCTCTTTGCTTCACCTCTCTCCACTTTGTTTCAGTATGCTCAATCCCATTTGTGTACGTACAAGTTTCTCTGCTAAAAATAGTGTTGTGTCTTCTCAATGCAATACCTCTGTGGGTGTGAACCTTAAAACTATCTAAGTTAGTTATTTTTTATATGGTACAGGTAGTAATTTGAAGAAACTTCTATAGCTATGCAACTTTTAATTTCTTGGAATTTATGCAGCTTTTAGTATAGAATAAGCATGTATATAATGTGATAATGTAATTAATTTAACATCGGCTTGGGGTTTATTTGCATTAATGATACTATATGCCCTTGCTTTCTTGCTTGTATGCTGAAGTTAGTTTTGTACCAAAAGTATTTTGTATTTATAGTGTGTAGCCCTAAAACGTGAGCATTTGTGAATTTATCAAGTTGCCGCCGACCTCATCTTAATGTGTTATTTTTTATGGTGAGGAAGACATTTTTGGTTACAATTTTATATTTTCTACACATTTTTACAGCGCTACCTTTGTTTTACCAGATACAGAATTGTTCACTCCAGTTCGAGTATGTCGTAGGCTGCACCACAAAGATAGAAAGTGCTATGAAGATACACAATTTTACTTTGTTTAGTTTGAAAATAATGAATTTTCCTCTATTATTTACAAAGGTGTTTGGTAATTGCTGTTAATTTTTTTTATATTTAATGAGTATTCTGCTACAAGCCAGTTGCCCCAACTGTATGTAGAAATTTTTGCCAAGGCTTAAAATTCTGTAATTGGTCTCACCTAGCAAGGCAAAGCTCCTAAAATGAATATGCTAGAAAATAAAATTCTTTATAAAAACTTTTCCATTGCATCAGTTTTAATTCTTTCTGAAGCAGTTAAAGATTATGATTTTTTAATGAATCAGTGTAAACAACGTCTTCCTTCACTATAAATTAATATAGTTTTGAAAATAAAGTGTTGCAAAAAAAATTGAAATTTCAAAGCTTAAAATCTTAAGATTTTATCAACCTAACTTTATCATCAGCGATATTAAGATGGAAAATACTCAATTAGAATTCAGTTCAGATAATAATTGTTGCAATTTCAGTGTTAGTGGTAGTTACCACTAACCACTATTTTAAGAGACTAAAATACTATCACAACAAATAATAATCGAGTAGAAGAAACATAAACAAAATTTTTATATTTGCTTCTAGTGCATGATTTTGTGCCATTTGCTTAATATGTTAATTTAATATTAAAACAACACCTAATATAATTTTTAAGAAATTATAATTATATATGTATCACCTAATTTTTCGATAGAAACATCTTTCACTCCAATTAAGTACGAGAAATAACCCACAGAATGTACATGGAGGAAATTTTGCTATTGCTATGTGATTTTTCATGCTTGAATCATGGCTGTCTTGAGAACAATGGTTGTCAGTTTTTCATGGTAAGAAAATAGACAATTATCCAGACCTGCCTTGGATTAGATGAAAGTATATGGCAAATGAAATAATGTAGGAACTTTTAACCCAGAGAAATTTTTCTCTATGAATATTTTTTTGGCGGTGGGGGGATAAATGAGAAGAAATTTAAGAAGAGACATTTAAGTGTTTAACAAAGAAATAAGAATGGAAAATTAATAGGGGAAAATAGTGAAGTAATTTAAGGGAATAGAGATATTTGAAAACTAGCTGCAATAATGTAAAATGCAGAAGAGAGTATGAGGGTTTGGGGGGTGGGATTAACTGAACTTTCTAAAAAAAAGTAATACTTCAACTCTTTAATTGTCAATTAATTCATCAACTTCTGCTCACTTGGCAACTCAACTACAATTGTTTCCACGAGAACCTACAAACATGTGGTTAATTCAAAGGTTGACAACTCTCAAATACTTCTCCTATGTGTCAAAAGAACCTCACGACTTGAAAATGAATGAATGTGTAGAATTATATCAGCCAACCTTTGAAGCAACAGTGGGGCATCGACCATCAGGACTGTTTAGGCGGGGTTTCCTGAAATGCCCTTAACAAACCAGGAAAACTTGCATCTGACTCATTGATGTCATTCAGATCAGCTATTGCACTCGCTTCATAGGGAGAGTTGAAAATAAATGGGTGTCATGGACGTAAATGGCAAGAAATAGTTTAAGGGAGAAAAACTAATTAATTATGATTAAATTCAAAAGAGATTCTTGCTCATTTTAAACTGTCTCAACACCCATAAATTTCAGTAAATGCAGTAATAAAACAAATAATTAATTTTAATTATATCAGATAAAAAGGAAAACGGTTTACTAAAATCATTTATTTTTAAGATGAATTAGTTACATTAATTTATATCATAAAATTATAACATAAAAAATGATTTAGTATATGAATTCCAAAAATAAAATAATACAAATAAGTGAAACGTCATTTTGACCATCTAGTACAACTTTAAAATAGCTAAGGCTAGTTTTGAAAACATTAGAACTGACTTAGATCTTTTAGTCCTTTATCTCATTTCTTTGACTAACAGAATCAGCTTGAAGTAAGATTTTCACATATAAACCTCTCTATCTACAGGGACACAACTTATGGTCCTGATAGTTTTTAGCAACTGATCACAACTGTTTTCTACACCATAAAGGTATTATCTTTTCTACAGTCTCACATTAACAGGTTATGATTATCGGTTCAAAAATTTATTGATGGAAGGAAGACATCTGTTAATTCAAATAAAAAGTCTTTACAGTTTCACTCACATTATCAACAATAAAGGCCCTGACCTACTGACTCAACATAACTAAACTTACGTCGGCGTCAACGAAAGGCGACACATACTAAAATAAAAACCACATAAAAGTTCCTCCTCACTGAAGTTATATATTTCAAAAAGATTTCTAAACTTGTAACTCCTAAAACAAATAATCATAATAACTTTAACTGTATGCTGCCTACTGAAGCCTCTAAAAAAACTACAACTACGAAAGAAAGAGTACTTTCTTTTTTAAGGCCTACATGGTGTATGGCCAATCCAGGTTCCTCCGGCCTGTCTGTGGTGTCCCTCGTCGACTGACTCACTGACCGACTCCCAATAACTTTGACTCGACGACTCTTTAAAACATCACCCCTCCACAGCTGGCTTCCATCAACAGCGTCCAACATCTGGCCTTCAGCCAATCAGAGCACTCCGCACGCAAGTGCGGTGGCTCGTGAACGTGTGCTCAGCATGAAGTTAGCCCCCTTACCCCGAAGGGTCCTACACTTGTGGCTGCTGTTCGCAGCACGAAACCTCCTCTCTTCCCCTTGTGGGACATAAAATCGCACAGCTGTCGAAATGGAAACGTCCCCATCAGTGACAGCGCTGAGAACTTTGGGCAAGCCTGTACCACAAAAATAGATAGTTTGAAATGGTGATGGCACGTTGCCGACGCAATGGTAAAAACAAAAGGTGGAACACAGCTGTAGCCGACACACGGGTGAAAGCTGATCTCAGCCCAATACAATTGACAAACAATTCCTGCAGTAGCTCTCTGGAACTATTTACTGCAAGTCTAAGGCAAATTTCCGGGAAGACAAAGTGAACGACCTAACAGTCTTATATCCAAATCCTTTAAAAATAATTTAAACCTATCCTGAACAAAATAAAATTATAAGACCTGAACCCCTCACAAAAAGTAAAAATAATTATAAATGACCTCCAATAAAAAGTTAAGGCTTCTGTGTCGAAAATAATTAAAATTTAAAAAGGCACTACAAATTAAAAATCCAAACAAACCACGGCTACTATGTTAAGGTCAAAAAGGTCTTAAGTACTAGAACAACAGTCAAATGACTTTCCAAATTTATAACCAAAACCAGATTTAATTATAAAATTATTAAATCATTACCAAAACACCATAAAAGAAAGACTCACATCCATTCTAACAAGGTGGGAATCAATCTAACCAGATCTACATAATTTAATACCCTAAAGCCCAACGAAAGTAATAAAATAACCTAATGATTCATGATAAAAAAAATAAAGAACTTCCCAGAGAATTAAAGGCATCCTAAGTGTAAATATTAGGAATGGTCATTGAAAGTCAGGTGATTGATTAGTAGATAATAAATTAAATTGAAATGTTGGGAACACTGAAACTCATTATTCACATCTAAATATTCAGTTATGATTTTCATTCATCTAATTCTTATAAATAAATGAGTTTGTTTTGTTACTTCTAGAAAATCAGTCAAACCTCAACATATTGCAGTGTGGCTAGCATCAGGGGAAACCTACAAAGTCACATAGTTTTGCAATTAGAGAAATTTATATGCTGTCAGAGTGTGTAAATAAAATATACATGTTAATAATTAACAACAGCATTAGATTTTATTTTGTTGTATTTATGACATTCTCTCGCTACACTATAGCAGTCTGTGGTAATGTTGATGTGGTGCTAAGGGCAATCATTGTATAGGTCTGCATGCATGTAATCCTGCATCATGCAGCCATCTGCCAATGGTACTGACACTCACAGGATGCTGCAGGATTTGCATCACTGCTCACTGAATGTCTGCAGTTGTGGCAGTTGGGGCACTCCCTGCATTTAGGACAATCTATTTAATCTTGTTTGGTGGGGTTTGTGGTGGTTTCCCAGATTCTGCATGTTGTGTGTGCGTGCCTTCGTCTATCCACTGGTGGCAATATTGTGCTATGGTAATACGGATTCACACTACAGGTATGGCACACAACATGACGAAAATAACCTTCCTGCCTCGCTTCCCACAGTCCTATGATGCAATCCTTCTCCAGTGCATCCAACTGTACTACTTTTTTCTGAGACATACTACACTTTAAAGGGGTGCACAAGTCAGAATGTAAAGCGTGCACACTGGGATAGTCTTAAAACAGGCCAGCAGGTACAGCGATATTATAGTTCATTCTTGCTGATGTCACTTGTATGGCCGAAATAGAATAGTTAGTTTTGTACATGTCTCACATTGTCAAATCTACACACCACTTTTCATTTCTGTAGTCTGCTTCCTTGTAGTTGGAACTATTTTTTTTTGCTGGCGAGTGTAAATGATTTTAGGCTTCCATTTCCCTGATGTTTAATTTTGCAAACCAACCATTTGTTTAATAAATGTGATGAGAAATTTTGTTGCATTTGTTCTTACCTTACTTTTTTTTTCTTTTTTTTTTTTGCAAACTCCTGTCTCCCATTTCATCTGCCTTGGGGATTTTTCAGTGGTCTTGCTTTGCTGTCAGTGGAGCCAGGTTCACAGGCATACATATTTAGCAACTGGGATGATATCTTGTTAGCTGGATTACTTTCATTTGTCTATTATATCCAAGGTACTGGAGTAAGCTATGTCATCAGAGGAAAGTACAGCATGGCAGACATGATACTCAGATCCAGTACTAATGTTCATCAGCTAAACAACGAAACTGTTCTCAGTCATTGAGTCAGGCTGGCTGTCATCTCAACTACCTCTGAGGCTGTGATCATGGAGGTTGCTGGGCTTCTCGTTGAATGTCCTCAGTGAGGTCCGTTCATACCTACCTGCCGTTGAAAGTGGCTCATCAAGTTTGAATCTTCAGGGGATTGAGGAAACATTTCTATTGGCTAAATGGTATATGATTCTGGCTCACTGCAAATTGTGTACCAAAGTCTTAACGCATGCCTATATTGTAGCTTTCCGTGTATCCAGTTCGTATATTTTAGATACAGCAGTCTGAAAAGGCAGTTTTTAGCTATTTGGGAGGGCATGAAAATAATGTTTCCAATGTGTGTGATGTCTTGAAAGTACCATTTTGTCATCATTTGGAATGTGTTTTCCTTGCGTAGGTAAACCTATTGAGGGGCCTTTTAATAGATTCGTCAAAAGATGCATTTTTGAAACACTTTGCAAATTGTTTTTGCATCATTTCATTGTATTGGTTTTAAGAGTACAATTATTTAATTTGCATTTTTAGTTCAGCAACACATTTTTCTTTCTGAATAGGTACTTTTATTAATTTCTTATTGCCTGTGTGAAGAACTGTTGGACATTAGAGGCTCAGACTACATATCCTACTCCACTCTGAGCTTAACTGGTTTATTTATCTTTCCTTAAAGTTGTATGGTTAATTTAGATTCACTTTTACTTTTAGATTCCATGCCCAGTAATGTTGATTGTAAATTTCACAAATTTTGTTTAGGTATAAATGCGAGTACAGCTACCTCCTACCCATCTGTCTCATACTTGAAAGACTGTAATATTGAACTGTGTAGCCTTCCCAGTACATTATAATCTTACTGTTGAAGTGGGATAGCAATTTAATTTCTCTATATTGAGCGAGTGGTGCAGTGGTAACTCACAGGTCTCCTATTCTGGAGGACCCAGGTTTGACTCCTGGTTCAACCACACAAATTTAAGTTTTCCATAATTTTCCAAAATCACTTTACTATTGATTCCTTTAGCAGCTGTTTTAGTCTCTGATGACCTTGCTGTCAACAAGATGTTAATCCATAAATTAAAAATAAATCTGTCCTATTTTAGTTTCCCTCATCCTCCTGGCTAGTACTTTGAAGTACTTGAAGTAATGTTGCCAACTGTCCCATATTGTACAATATTTCCCACATCCTGGGGCTGAAAGAACTATTCCATATGAACATAGAATGTACCTCAGACTTCTTCGAAAATAAACTGATAATTAATAAACAATGTCATTACCATTTCCGCTATTACAGGCATGTTTACTGTTATTTACTAACCCAATGGCCACAGACGTCAACAGGTGGTATTAGTAAATAAGTGCGTTCCTGGAAGTACCACTTG
The DNA here is from genome assembly GCA_029891345.1 of Dryococelus australis. NCBI lineage: Eukaryota > Metazoa > Arthropoda > Insecta > Phasmatodea > Phasmatidae > Dryococelus > Dryococelus australis. The sequence continues at coordinate 112,025,647 of CM056996.1, read as the reverse complement.
CCGGGGAAACCAGAAATTCAAATCACACTGAATTATGACTGTAGTTGAAACTAATATTTTGTTGTTGTATAAGTTCAGAGAAAATGATGACTTTTGTATGATACTGTATTTTGCATATTACATATAGTTTTTAGAACTGGTCTTTTTTTATAACAAATTTTCTACATTGTTTTATTGGGTTTAGATGTTGAGTGTTGAGTTATTGGACATATCCCTAATGGCAATTTTCAAAAAGTTGGTAACTTTACTTTGAAGTCGTGCAACATGAGCAGAGAGATGTTGGCATGCCCAGGATCAGCGAGGCAGGGCAGCCACGGACGGTGATGCTGGAGCGAGGGCCAGATGGGCTGGGCTTCAGCATAGTCGGGGGCCACTGCAGCCCACACGGAGACCTGCCCATATACGTGAAGACGGTGTTTGAAAAGGGGGCAGCGGCACGCAGCGGCCAGCTCAGCCGTGGCGACCAGATCCTCGCCGTGGACGGTACCAGTCTTGAAGGGCTCACGCACCAACAAGCGGTTGCTGTATTGAAGAGGGCGCAGGGAACCATCACGCTCACCATTCTGTCCTAGTGTCTCTCTCCCGTCCCGCCATGACCATGTCCTGTGCATAGACTAAAGACGAGGTAGACTGATTTTAGTTTTTTGCACCTATTTCAAAAGGGGCTCACAAACTACCACTCGAATGACAAAATCATGTAAATGGAAAGTGGCAAGGATGTTGGTAAAGATCAGTTTTCCAGCAAACCTGTAATTTTATATGAAAAATAATTATTTTGAGTAACTTAACGTATTATACGTGCATAAAAATTTGCCCAGAAGGAAGTATACTAAAGTTTCAAAGCGCATTTCGATGTAAACATTTTTGCCACTTGTAGTCCAAGCCACTTGATTTTGACATTTTGATTGACAAAAAAAGGCCTTCTGATGTTGGGACACAGGAAGTGGTAACTATGCAGCCGGCACCCTATGTTTGCTCTACGGTCCTACGAGGGATGGGAAGGGTGTGATGACTGTGATGAACAGTCTAGTCGGCTGCCAGTTTGAGGAGGTACTTTCTGCTGCCGGCTAAAACTACATACTAGCTATGATTTCCTTTAGATGCTTGTGCATTTCAACCTTGAATAGGTGTATTATTCAGGTGTTCATAGAGAAATTATACCTTCAGAACTATATAGTCAAGATGTGTCAAACATTGAGAATACATTCAGATAAAATTTGGACTCATCTTTTTTGTTCACACGAAGGATACATTTGCTGTGCATGTGTGAGTTGGATATCATTTATGTGAATTTCTATTAAATTTGAGGTATTCGAAAAAGGTGAGTATGAAAGTTTTGTATTTGTAAGTTGTGATTATTTCATGCAATGAACATTTGATACATTAAACAATTTTAGAAGAGCTTAATTGCTGTTGCTAGTATAAAAAAAAAGCACAGCAGTGTCATTATTAACGTAACTGATAATGATGAAAACTGACACTTCTTGTCCCTAATTTAATTTTATAGTTATTTTTGGAGTACCAATACCTTTTTGAACAACAGTTATTAAAAATATATTAATTTGATAAAGACAGTAGGATATTGCTAGTACAAATTAATTTCATTGCTTAAATGTTTCATCTGCTGCAAAATGTCTGGCATAGTGTGTGCAAATAAAACAAGAACTTGAAGCACAGCAAGATGTTGAGAAAAGGTGACTGCAGTGTTACGTGACCAAGCATTGCTTATTTCATAATATACAATTCTGACTGCATTAAAAGTATGAATTGCGAAGTATGTGTTTGTGTTGTCAGAGACCTCAGAAGTGAATTGCTTGATGACAGGGTTTGACTGGGACCATAGTCTGTTCAACTGACTTAGTATGTTTGTGTGTAATTCAAGGCGTTACATTTGTTTTAAATAATTTAAGTCTGATATTGTATTCCTGTTTTCAGTATTGTGTGTGTACTACATATGGTGTGATTTAATTGATTTATAACAAATTTTTGTTTTCATATGACTTTTCATTTAAAGGGTAATTTTATCAAAATAAGTTTTGTTAAATATTGTGTTCTTATCAACGTACATTTTATACAATGGCTAATTGTTTTAAATCTGTACAGCAGATGAAAGTTGTGCATTGCCTTCCATGCTGTTGAAGAAATTTTATAGAAACCAAAATTGTGTGCAAAGTTTGACTGTGCTTTGTTATAAATGATTAAGTAGCATGGCAGTTTTTCAGCATCAGTGAAGACAGTATATACAAGGATATCATAATAGCCCTATTCTATGAACTTATTTCTGTATGATGTATTACAGGTACAGTTTCTGAACTTATACATACAACGTACATAAAACTGAGAAAAATGGGTTATATCATTACCTTTTTTAAAATTATGCTTTGTACATTAGCAATAGATACAGCCATACATGTGAAGCTGATAATTATTTTCAGAAAAATTTTTGTTTGGTTTTTGACAGGTGAATTAATATCGTATTGTGACTTTTTGAGAGGACTTCTAAATTAGTAGGTACAATGTTGCATAATTCATTTACATTATTGACTCATACTCCATTGAGAGAATCAATTTTCAGTCAACATATTTTCTTTGAGGTAGCACAATAGCACAAAATTACCCAATTATCCAGGAAGTTAGTTTAGTAGCATTTTCAGTCATGCTTGTGAAGTACAGTTTTCATTTGACAAATAAATAAATAAATGTAATTAATCATAAATAAGTTTATATATTGTAATAGCCCACTTCAAAGAATCTGTTTCTTGTGCAATCAGTTTCTGTTGACAAATGGAAAGCAAGAAGAAAGTTTGAAGATAAAAATTTGCATTCTCACTTAAATTTACATTAATGATAAAGATTTTACTGTAAAATGATTTGTTGAGTATTTTTTTTTTAAATTGAATATTATAGATAACCACACTGAATTTCACAATTTCTTAATACAAAGGTGGAAATGCTTTTGTTTATTTATTTAACTTAATATCTGTTCCTGTAACCTGTATTAATTTTGGATACAAAAGGGGGTACAGAGTACGTTGAGACATATAGAATTAAATCCAGTTTAATGCATAAAGTACGATACAATTACAGATATAAATATTTTTGACAGTGTCATAAAAATTCACAAATTTGAACATCAGAAGGCTAGACAGTTAAAACAATTCTTTAAAATAAAATTAGTTAGTTTGTGAGAATGAGTAGTCTACATTGAACCCATGATTTTTTTTAAAAATTCCAGGTCGTGGCATGGCATTATGTGGGATTTTTCTTCGGGTGTTCATGTTTCTTCCTCTTTCATCTTTCTACTGCTACTGCACTCCTATTTCACATTCTTCATGCTGGCATGACTAACTTCTGTCCCTTGATGTCAGAAAGACTTTTTTCCTAATATATGTCCCCTCTAATTTAGTTCATCGTATACTGTACTTACATCAAAGGGGAACAACATTCAGATGTTTCATTATACTGTAATTATCACTTGTTTCATTGTAATTATTTTCTTATCATAGTAAGGTACAAATTCTTGTTTCAAGCATTTACAGTATGTTGTGTGTTGCTTAGTCATTCATACACACATTTCTAAACAACTAAGTAATTAATACTGATGGGATCTGGTGATAATTATGCATTTTAGAATTAAATTAAAACGTTCCCAGGCTATCAGCTACAATCTTAAAATGTCTACACGTGTACTTAATTTAAATAAGCAATGCAATTTAGAAATTTATATTGAATTGCTAGGCTGTACAAGGTAATTACTTTGTATATGCTTATATCTGATTTCAGTGAAGGTACCTAGTAAACAATTTATTTATACTGCATAGTTAGTGGTGATATGTAAATATTTCACCTTCAGCATCTGGTGAATTAATCCTATGAAAAAAAGTCCCAAAGAAGAAAGAGGTTTATATTTGTGACACATACAAAATGTAGGTTAAGGTATTTCGTATATAACTAAGTGTAATGCAGAAGAAAAATAACTAAACTAAATTTAATATTCATTGTTATGTTTTATATTTTATTACAACTACTTCATACATAAATGCATTGAAATAATAACCACTGTGTTTTTATGTCTGTTGGTTGTATATTTTATTGTTTACACATACAGCATGTTTGGGAAATTGGAAACTGCAATGAACTGTGATCATTTATTTCTATTAAGTAACAGTTATAATGAAATACTACTTTGAAAATTACTCTTTATTTTCCTAATGGCAAAAATAAGTTATGATCAGTATAAACCAGAAAAATGAATCCGTCTTATACCTACCATTCTAAAACAGGATTGCATTTCAGTAACATTACAATAAATGGAAATTTTATTTCTGCAGGTTGATAGGTGAGAATAATTGAGTGCAGAATATTTAGGGAACTTTAAATATATTTTACTATTACAAAACCAGATTCTATTTAAATCATTTAAAAAGTATTTTCTATACGAGTTTTCTTGACCCATCCTTGTATTCTAATAATCACCAGTGTTATTATCATTGCTTTGTTAGTAAAACAAAGTAAATATTTTGCATACTGGTAAATTAAAAATGTCAATCTTCAAGTTGTGTTAAATTTTTGCGAAAGTTACTATGGAGTATGGTATTACACTAATTTTTCCGTTTTCCATTTGTATTTTTCAGGTGATGAATTATGTAGTGATACAGGTAAATATGCACAGCACACAATTAAATAGGCTACAAAACACTAAAGTATGGAGCCATCAATGAAAATTGCAGAGTTTTAAAAAAAGATTTAGTTCCTACACCTACCAAAATTCAGACAACTTGCATCCCGTCTTGTAAACTTTAGTTGTAAAGGAGAAAACAAGGAAACAGTTTTGAAAGAAGCTATCAAGAAAGTAGGTGCTCTTATCTAATGCTTTTATTTGATTTTGTAAATTTTTTAATTTCTCAGCGAAAAATACTTTGACAGCGGCTGACACTGGCTGCAGCGGAGCGGTGCTAGTGCTACTGATATGTAGCTGGACAGGCGTGAAGGAATTGCAGTGTGTGAGTCAGGGAGGAGTTCTGGGTCAATTCCCATGACCTCAAGGTTACATTGAAATATTAATAAATATTCAAATAAAGTACGTTGCCTTATACATGTGGGAGGTAAATAAGGGATTCTCTGTGTCTGACTCTGGGATAGGAGTATTGTTAATTTCTGACTTGAGTTATTTTAAGGTCTGATTTAGCTTAAACTTCCTGTGACTTTTATGTGGGTGCAGCATAAGACCGTGAATAAAATCCACAGGAAAGTAATGATAACAATTTGAATACTTCTAATTTTCCTCGTGAGGGAAAGCCGATGAAATACACAAAGTAATTATTAAGTGTCTAGCGTGTACTTCTGAGTACGTCTGGCCAAGTCACCTCCACTGTGTAATACTCGCTTAGCCGTTTGCCAGCCGAACGCGAGTTACAGAGTATGGGAAGTTCGTACGGACAACAATTCCTAGATGAATTTCCTCTGAGGGTTTAGTGAAGGTGATAGATCTCCCTCCATCAGGTGAAGTGGAAGCTTCCAGTTCAACTTGATTCCAAGGATGGAATAATATTTTTCCTAGTGCTTTGGGCGCTGTCGAATTGATCTATTGATCAACCTTGGGTGTTGCCTCTTAAGGTGTATGTGCTCTGACTTTGTGGTGAATACTCAGGGCCAGCTTTACCTCACGTGACACAAAACTAAACTCTCAATGATTCAATGATTCTTAATTTTAATAGCAAAGGGGATATTGAAAGCGAAAGAAAAAGTGTGTAATTACACTGATATGCTTGTGTTTATTAACGTAATAAAAAAATATTATAATGCAACATTAAATTCACACAATAATAAAAATTAATGACACGTAATGAAAAGCTATTATAAAGCATCATTAACTCACACAATAATAATATCAATGACAATTCAAATATAAAATAATTAATATTTAATTATTTGCAGAAGTGTCACTCTTTACGGCCAGGTGAAGGTGTCCTGGCTAAAAATGAGAATAAGTTGTATTTTACGTAATTTATAAAAATATTCAATTAATTAACGGCGAGGGCTTCCTAGTTGAAGTTAAGGGGTCGTTCAGAAGGGACCAAGATGTGGGTTTTAAAAATAGTTCTTTACCAAAGCGGTAAAGATGCGGCCAGGCCAAGGTCTTAAGCGAAGTCCAGAAGTGACTATGTCGCAGTGACCTTCAATACCTGGTTAAATGCTGTGCGAAGGAAGGTTAGGGATGACAGCGGTGCTGCCCTCTGGTAGTCGGTGGCGATACCCTGGAGTAGCTGGCAGAAGCCACAGGAGTTGAAGCCTCTAGATGGTGGTGGTTGAAGAGGTTGAGGACTTCGGGAGGTAGGGCTCTTTGGAACTGCTGGCATCGGCGACTTCTGGTGCACTGCACGTTTGATGGCGCGACCGAGGGACTCTGTCCTTACTGAATACTCCGGCCTTCACAGCCCGGAGGAGGAGTGGCGGTACCATTGGTGTCCTTGGCCTTTGCAGCCTCGTGCACACTGACATGCCATGCATGGGAGTGCCTTTTATACTAATTTCTCACTTCTTGGTGCTCCGAGGGGTGCAGGGGAAGCAGCCCCACTTCTCAGAGATGATGGAGCTTGTGACGTCACATGCATGAGCCACGGATACTTATCTGTGTGGCGCTCAGCGCGAGTCGTTGACACATCTTGCACTGATGCTCTTGCAGAGGCCGTGACTTTGTGGCAATTGGCCCACCTCCCTGCTACAGCGTGAAATCAAAGTGAGCGCTGTACTTCCAGAGGGAGCGGCAAAGTAGAACGGTCTTTCTTCAGGGAGGGGCAATGACATGACGGCTTCTTGGAGAGTTCAGTTGCACTGTAGAAGCTAGGAACACATGGTGATTGGATGTGTCGAGACTCTGTCAATGTAGGTTATTTATGTCTTACAACCACTACCATGTTTAGCTAGGATTGACTTGCCCATTTAAATAAAGTAACTTTTGGATGGGGCAAAGTCGCTTCTGTAATAGATGCTTATTCTAGGTGTGGGTTGTGTCATGCATCATAGCTTAGTTTGTTGCATAAACAAAGTAAAAATTGCCATTAATGTTGGATTAAAAATGTTATACTTAAAAAAAAAAAATTCTGCCAAAAATCTTTAAAATATACCAACATTTTATTTAGTTGCATTTCGAATTTCATGTAAATAAATTTGGTGTCTACCTTTTACCCAGGGAACATTGGCTGTGGGTAACTGATGTGCTATGAACATTTATATATTACCCAAAAAAAAGGTTTGCAAATGTACAGATGGCATTAATTCAAAAGCTGTAAATAGATAGTGCATCAGTGTACGTTGTTTGAGGCATTAACATGTACTTAGTAGTTGTAAAGTTTTTGGTCTAAATATTGTGCACTCACATTATTCCCATATTTTTAAATTATTTAACACACAGTTCCACTTTCTTCACACAAAAGCTGTCTGTTACAATATATGACTTCAAATTTTTTATTGAACCTAAACCTACCTAAACCTAAACACAATTAAAAGTTTAGTTGTGAGCACAAATGCCTGGACAACAGCATACTATTTGCCATAGGATACAAAATATTGGAGTGAGTATCTAAGTTGTAGTGTTGTCTAACAATACTGGAAAGGCTGCGGGAATGCTGGTAACAGTATTGGTACAAAAAAACCATTAAATTATAAATTTTATCGGTTAACAGTTTGCAGAAAAATGTATGCTTGTAAATTTTGTTTTTCTTTCACATTAATGTGAGTTATTGCACTTTTTTGTGGTAAAAATTCACACCATTAGAATTAATTTTAGATAGAAGCATCATACTTGTATAATTTAAAATTGAAAAAAATTTTTCAATGTTACAAAGGAAAAGGCATTCTGATTTCCCTGGTTAGCATATTAACTGCATTTTGCACTATATCTTCTTGTTTATGTGAAATACAGTTTTTTGAACATTAATTCTTCTTCTTCATATTTTTCCTGCGAGTTATTGAATTCATTAAGTTGCTGATATTTATTTGCAACTTTATTGGTAAAAATAAATTGGTACGTAGTGGTATGTTGTGTGAAGTATTTAGCAGTATATTTTTGTTCATTGGATAGTCATTTATTGTTTCCATATCTCCACAAAACATGGCAAACTTCTGTTACATCCACAATGTTTGCATTCAAAATTTTATAAGATAATAGCAATACAGGAGTTACAGACAAGTTTTCATAACCACAAACTCAGGTCAGATCTGGTCACCCACATATTCTCCTAGCTCCTAGCATGTAAAACTAACCTATTTGTTGACCAATATAGTTTGCAAGATAGCTGTATGATACATTTCTGAAGTGTCTGGTTTTTAAATATGTTGTGAATTCGCTATGTTACTTTATAAATATTAGTTTATCACATTTATTAATATATTTATAACCATTTCACATTGAAAGGGCATTATAATAATAATGGCTAATTACATGAACGTTACTTTTTATGGACTGTGAGGTTGGTTTTCCAACACTAGTGTGAGCTAAGAGAATTTTCTGTTAAAAAAATTGCATGTTAAGCAAAGTGCATAAAGTTTTGTGTTATAATATAAGTACGTGAGAGTTTTGTCATATATGTTTGGCTTCGTTGTTCATAAAAAGCCTTTGAAATGTATAGAGAAAATTTCCTAATGCACTTGCAGCATTAGTATATTAATGTTCTGAACTAAATTTCTCGAAAATGGGGTCAACTTTATATGCTGCTGTCCAAACTTATGCTACTATGTGGTTGTACCATTATGAATATTAAAGCTTAAAGTATATTAATTTAGGATGAAAAATGTCATGTAAAACTTTCTCTTTGTCTAGCCAATCTTTATATTTTGTTGTACTTTATATGATCTATTATCCCCTGCTGCTAATAATCCTTATTGCATCATATCATAAAACATATTAGAAAATTATAGCTGTTTTAAGTTGTAACTGAAGTCTGAATAAAGAATTTTATATGAATATTGCTTAATTGATAAATAGTATTACAATATCTTTACAAAAAACTGACTTTTTTTCATTGAAATAAATCGTACATCATACCGTACTATCATTAATAACTGAATAGCATATCTGTATTCTTTTGGTGTGCATTTCTAATGTCTGTCATTAATATTGCATTTACGTTTAAATTCAGCAAAGTGTGAAACACTGAAGTGTTTACTTGAGTTATTTTACCAGTAATACAGCTACTTCTGTTTCTTTATGATCCAAGTTACTCGACAGCTATGCAATGCAAGTCTGTGTAAAGTCTGCTTTAAAGTACTGTGTTTGCAGCATGAAGTTCAACGCCACAATTTGGTGTTCTTCATTATTTACTGTCTCACTATCCATTTAGGTATGTAAGCATAAACATTATAGAGTTTTAAGGATTTTCAGTGTGTTGATGTGAATTGGTTCCAGAGGTGTGGATGAGCTACCAGGACTTGGTGAAGAAATTGTGGTGTGTCCTCAGTGCAGTTGGTCTGTTAAAATTTTAATATTGTTAAGGATTGTGTATGCGGACATGAAATTATTTTATTTTATTTTAATTTATTCATACAGTGCAGTTTAAGTGTGAGAGCATGTACCTATTAGCAGAAACATTGACGTACTGGCGAACATTTACAGGACAATAGAAACTTGTTAAAGATGCCAAACTTATGTGCTTTTGTACCAGCCTTGCCCCCGTACTTCCTTCCCCCGTGATGTATTTTTTAAAAACAAATTGGTCTTCATATGCTTTTCTCTGCCAAGGTGTAATTAATACATGTGTAACTTTTAGATCTGCTAGAATGATGCAAGCCATACTCTATGAAGTACGTACGATACTACTATTCTGTGCTGTAGTAATGGCAAGACTTTGTGTTTTTTTAACTACATTGTTAACAAATTTTCAGACAACTTATATATAAATATACATATATATATTGGAAGTTGAAAACTGTCTTTTTTTAGGTGAACCTGTTATGATAAATATGTTTATGTAAATATGTATGCACATCACTCCTACATGATGATAGTTATTCATATCAAAGAAATCAGTATTTAAAGAAGTAAATGTATATGTTATTGTTAAAGAATTGTTATCCTAAATATTGTTTCCATTTCTGAAATTGATGATTTATGAGATGTATTATTTTGAGTTAATTGATCTCAAATGAAAGTCAATTACAAAGTTGTGTTTTATTATTTTTTCCCATACTAACATTATTATTTAATATTCAGTTGGTGCACACAAACGCTGTTGGGAAGAGCTAGCACAAGCTATGATTGGACAACAGTTGCAGAGTATATTGTATGTTTATTGGCAGAAAAAAAACAGTGATGAATAGTTTTTCTAAAGTAAAGTTTCCTTTGCCTACTGGGAAAAATATTTCCCTGCCAGGGAAAGTAATTCTGTCTCACAGGGTGTAGCCCCTTCGCTCATCCTTAGTGGGAATGGCAGTTGGAGGGCGGCACCGAGGTACTTCCCCCATGGGCGATGCTGAAGCAGTGGTCGCCACTCAAACTGGTTTTTCTTGATGCCTACGTTGCTGGCTTTGGCCACTTCTATAATACAGCACTATGCCTTAGGTGGCATGCTTGCGAGCGATGGGCAAGGGGTACCCTGGTAGGGGTATAAGCGGGTGTGATGTTTAGGGGTCTGACTACCCTAGTAACGTTGGTTGGCTGGATGAAAGTAGGCAGTGTTGGTGGTAGCGGGGATACTGCATGTGGTATGTGCCAGATGAGGTTCAAGGTGGAGTTTGACGAGCTGGATGCAGACCCTCTGTGATGTGCAACCTCCTCTTTCTTCTAGGTGTATACCTGGTTGATACCTGAACCACTAATCGTCAGTACCCCAGCCTGAGCTAGCCCCAGCTTGGCAACTTTTCCCTGCCTACATCTGTGGTGTGCCGTAAGGGAGGAGGGGGTGGTAGACCAGATGGGCAGATAGTGGGTGTCCAGTAAGGGGTAGAGACAGCCTGATGGGGAGTAGGGTGCTGAGTGTGAGGTTAGGTAGGTTGCCTGATTACTGACCTTCAACCTAATGGCTTGGCAAGCGGGATGTCGCTGGCAGACCCAAGTAGCAAACTGAGGGTTACAGTAGCAGGGCTAGGGGTGACAACTCCTGTGGCTCCCTGGCGAGGGAGACATCACTGGCGTACCCAGGTGTCACATAGAGCAGGGCTCTTCAGGGGTTGGGCCATCATTTCCAAGCAAGTGACCTGGTAAGCGAGGTGTCACTGGCGGACCCAGGCACTTACCGGAAGGGCGATAGTCCAAGTGACAACTGTTTAGTGAGGCCCGGAAGACAAATTTCCTAAGCTGCACTTCAAGACAGTTCCCAAAAGGTGAGGTTGAGGATGTGGTTTAGGCTCATGGCCATCCATGGAAGAGTTTTACTAGGACTGGTGACGGAACAGGAAATAGTAGGAACAAGGTGTAGAAAATAAAGAGTGCTGGAAGAGACAACTCAACTAAGTCAGATTTATGCCTGTTTTATAGATTGCTCTATCAAAAACACATAAACCAGCCTGTACCCTGACTGAGGCCTGAAGGGCCGATCCTAGGTTGCCAACTGGTTATTTACCTTGTCTTGGAAGACGCAGCAGTGCGAGGGGTGAGGGCAGCCGCAAGTCATCAGTACTCGTACTCGAGTCAACTGCCTGTGAGCTACAAGATAGTTGGAAGCGCTGCAGGCTTCGGCATGCTGGCAGGCAGCAAGACATTGTCATGCAGAGTAGTATTGTCCATTTCATAAAGTCAGGTAAAATCTGACAGACAATGTGACCAACCTACACACTATGTAAACAGTAGTGCCCTGGTTCATACAGTATTGTATCAGCTGATGAACTGCAGTGGGAACCGTGTTGTTAGGTTAACTATTTTGATGATGGCTTTGGAAGAAAATATTACTTGGAACAAAAGGTTGTAATTTAAAATGTTAATTATACTTGCAACATTTATGGTTTAAATTATGTTTTTAAAGCAATATTAAATTTTCTTCGCTATTAGTAACTGGACTTTAAAAACATGTTTATCATTTAATGCAGAGTATATTGACACAAGAACAGTTAAACGTTTCCAGCCAATGGGTAGCCATGTTTATGTTTCCAGTTTCCAGCCCGGTGAAGTCCGTTGTGCTTGTGTTTTTTTTTCTCATGTTTATTATACGAATATCTTATTGGTGTTGTCTGAATATTTAATTGGTAGTTAATTATTTTTTTAGTTCCTTTTTTTCAAATATAATTGGTTGTAGGTACTGTAGTAGTGCGTTTTGTTGAGTGAAATGTAATATTAATCGGCACATCGTTAAAAATGCTCGTTCTGCTATTTTCTTTACCACCTTCCGTAATAAACTGACACAAATATAATTTACGTATATAAGTTAAGTTTGTTTGTATCAGGAAACATGCGCAGTTTTGATATTACTGAATGATTTTGCAAATAAATTATTTAATGCTAGCGATGAACAAACATTATTTTAGTGAAGTAAACTTGCAAGGATTGCCTTAGAAAAAGATGTGTTCAAGAAGTTGCAAATATTACCAACAGTAAGTTTGTGTGTTTTGTAAATGTATTTGTAAACTGTTAATATAATTATTGAAATGCATGTGGCCTGAAAAAAGCTGCACATTCCACACTTCTGTAGTGAGTGAATAGTATTTGTTTGTCTACATCGTAAATTTGAGTTTAAGGTTAACTTTGGTCAAAGTGTGTGCATGTGTATATTGCTGCATCTGTACGAATATGAACAGTGACGTATGTATAGCGTTTTGTGTTTTCATTAAAGTTATAATTTTTGAAGTTAAAAATTTAAATGTTATTTCCATACGAGCAAAATTTTCCTCTGCTCCATCAAAACAATATGCAACTCAATATGCCACACACTCATATAATCCCGTCTCACGAAAAATGCTAACCTAAAGCCTTCTCACCTTTTTCTTTTTCCCTCCAAATAAAATAAACAGAATTCCAACAAATTTAACTCTGTAGTTAAAAAATAAAACAGGTTGGAATGCCAACTTAGCTATAATATCCTACATTAATTGCTGGACGGAAGTTAGCTAATGTCAGCCTTTCAGTGCCTGCCATGACAGGGAACACAAGAAAAGAGGAAAATGCAAGTGTACATTGGACTCAAAACATTTGTTTACAAACGTATTTTTCTTCAGTGACAAAACAGTTGTGGTGGAAGGGTACATTGCGGCCGTGCTACTTTTCTACAACAGTCAAAATTTACCCCACTTACATGAAATGGACAATACTCTCGACAGTGCTTCGAATGACACTGATGACTTGAAGTCGGTTGACTCTTGGGTACAGTAATGGCGTGCTACTGAACTGGTTTGAAACAGTCTCTCTGTGTGTTTGTGGGCAGTGTGACGGTCTGTAGATGACTGACATGAGACAGCCTCTAACTGAGAACTGAGAGTCCTATTTATACATGGCGCACAGGGCCAGCATGGGGGTTGCAGGGTGTGGTGAGAGAAAAATGTAGAGAGAAGAGACGTAGAGAGAGCGGTGGCGGTAAGCCGGCGGAGATGGCCGAAGCTGGTGGCGAGTTCCCCTCTCGCGGCCAAAGGCTGGATGGGTGGAGAGGGGCTATGTGATGTGAAGCGGGTTGCAGCGCAGCAGGCGGCAACAGCTGGGCAAGCCACCCTGAGCTTGGAAGCATGCTGTGGTGTGTGCGGCGTAACTGTTCTTCTTAGGAGGGGACCACGGCTGTGGTGAGGCTAGATGAGAGAATGACTTTGCTCGTGGCTTATCAAGGGTTTTAGCATAGCAAAGATATTATGGTGCAGTATTTAGTATTTTAACTATTGTGATCTGATTAGTAACTGGACACAATCTAACTAGTCTGTTAGTCTGTCAAACAACCAAGCTTTCTTTACGTTTCACTACACATACCAGATTGCACATGACACATTTTTAAGAGTTATTATAGCTGCTCAGGTTTTTATTTTTCAGTCTAATTCTTATTAGTTTCTTTTTGGCGTGTTTAGGGTTGAATTGAAGTAACTGCCTATGGAGTACTGCACCCGACTATACAACGTGAAGAACTCATAAAAAGTAGTACAGACACCATAAAAATTGTCAGAATAATGTGAGTTTTGCTGTTAATGAAAGAAGAATGAATATATTTTGCAAAATTCTGAAATATTTTACTAAAATATACTTTTTAAATGTAAATAATTTTAGGGATGGGCCGATACCACATTTAGCCGATGTAAACGATACAGATTCTTAACTGCTGATGCCAATACCAAATTTGATGAGCACAATCATAATTCCCAATTCTCAACATTTTGAAATACTTTTTATTACGTAAATTTAAGTATTCAGTTTAATGAACATTTTAAGCACTTTGTACTACGCATCTACAGCATAGAAATGAAATACAACACTAATTTTAATAATAAATTATAAAATAGACAATTTTACTGGGTAAATAAGTATCTTAACAGTCATGGAGAAAATGCTACCAGACAATACAGCATTAATTAAAAAGTGAGTTCATTAAAGTCAACCTTCAAAATTTCAGGCAATCTAATGCAGACTTGGATTTTAGATCTGAGAATACCATACATAACATCAACATGCATGTTTGTTTAAAGGAACAGCCTAAATATATCATTGTAAAGAATTTTTAAAATCAATTTAATATTAAATATTCACTTGAAATTGGGCATTTTTTTATTTATACAAATTTTTTCACTTAGTATTTCTTAGCCGGCCGAGCCATACTCAATCCCTTGGTTAAAATGACAACAAACATATTTGGCACAATTTTGCCAGTTAGTACTTGCCGAGTCTTATTCAGAACTTTGACACTCTTAACCAAAACTGCAGCAGATTGTTTCCAATGAGAATTACGCCCGTCAAAATCAGGGGGTGGCTATGTCCTATACCATGCAGTGTTAACAAGTGAAGCCAGTTTATAACGTGGAGCTAGGCCCTTGTTTTCCCGTAAAAAAAGGTCACGTGACCAACAAAAAATATTGTATTGGCCTATCTTTCACGTGTATTTTGATGAGTATTAAAATCTACGTAAATTAATATACAACCATTTTTGACCTAAACGATAATATACACAAAGCGTGAGTGTGTTTGTCTCAGATAACTAGATATAAATTTTGTAGTTAAATATGTAAAGTTATCAATTATTTACATTTAAATGGAAATGTTTTATACAGTGTTTTGTTGATTTGCTACCCATTCCATATATAATTGCCTTGAAAATACTCCAGGGAATAATTTTCTGACAACTATAGGAGCTTTTCAAAGTTATGAAAAACTTTAACCGTGCTAAAATAGAATATAATACGGTATTGAAGTCGTCTGCAAGTTTGTTACAAGTGAAGCAGCCATGCGGGAGAGAGACAAATTTTGTTTACATTGAAATTGAACAGCCTTGCGAGTGCTATATGAACTCACTAGTTGTTTTGAATTTTCTCTAAATTTGTATTATTCTTGCATTTGTGAAATGTAAATTTGGCATGTAAACACGCCTTAAAACTATTATTTATTTATTTATTCAACTACCAATGGAAACCTATATTAATGTATGAAAATGCGTACGAGCAGGCCATGCAATTGCAATGTTTAGTGTATTTGTATATATAGGCTGTTCACAGTAATGTGAGCACTTTTTAAGGCCCTCCCGAAAGGCATCAATCCGTGATAAATATATTTTATTGCAGTCTCAGACGTTTATTATCGAGAGTGCTGAACTGCATACACTGTGTTTATTAGTCATATTTCAATGTTTACATTAAAAAGTGATGGAAAGGTGGAAATTAATAGAAAGGAAAAATTTAGCAGGGCCTTAAGTGCTCATTTTACTGTGAACAGCCTATGCCGTGGATACGTTCGTGAAAGATATTGCACAATTATTGTGTGTATAGGGATAGGGATATTTTTATCTGCGTAAGTTTGTAAATTAACAATTGCAGCATGTTTAATTTTTGCAAGTGCAGTTGCGATTACTAACTTGCTGTGAATTTAAGGTCTAACCTATAAGTTGCAAACTCGTTAGAGGTAGAGGCACTTTTATAAAACTGCAGATACGTATTTTTCTAAATTTGTTATTTCAGTGTAGGAGTTTATGGAATTAATTTGTTAGTAATGGCAAATCATCTCGTAAACCAATACAAAGCTACACTGTATAAAAACTCCACTCTTACAATTTTTTTCTCCTCAAGTCAGCAGAGTTGCAGTGTCAAACAAGAAATCAGCTGTTTATCAATACAAGAATATAGGCCTACAACCAAATCAGTTCTCATATTTTTAATAGCTACTGTAGCTTTCATGATTTGCAATTTCTATGGTTTCTCAAACTCACTCCATGCAATTTCTGGGGTGACTCAATAAAGACAATTTGATTAATTCCTTCCTTGTATTCCCTTCATTGTGTTTTTTGTTTACCATTCTCTAATGAGCCTGCTGTCGACAAGATGTTAAGTTAAATAAATAAACTTTTCTTGCCATGTGACTGCCATGTAGCATCTGTCAAAATCAATGTTTACATTCCATTGTGTGTGTACATATGTTCGTGTACTTTCGCTACACATAAAAATAAACATTGGAATGTGACTTCTACTTTTATACCTGTCAAATGTGTTGTTTACTGTTACCAGCTTTTCAAAGAATTCTGTCGTATTCCAAAAACCATTCCGTGTGAATATTCACAGTTTAGGCCTCTAACATTATTTAGGCCAGCCTTATGACGTTTTAAAAATGCCTAAATTGACGACAGTTCTTACGGCTATTTTACATGAACATATTTGTTTTCCACGACGTAGCTCAATACATGTAATGCACGTTAGTATTTTGCAGTGACTGTGTTTGACACTGTTACAACTGCGCGGTAAAGGGTTGTACTAATTGTAATTATCCTTTTGTTATTATTTGTGTTGGGTCATTTCTCTAAAAGGATGGCATCAGTTGGAATAAATATTAAAATGAAGGAAAAACCAGTGAAAAAGGCACATTAAATTCAAGCATGCAACTCGTGTTGCTCATTTTTGTCATACAAACTTAAAAAGATAGCGGTGAACATGCACACAAATAAACCTACGATAACTTTTATTCCGCTCATATTTCTATGTATTGCTACTTACTGTTTATTAGGTTTATTGAAATTTATCGGGCTGGGCTTAGTATTTTTCTTCTGTGATTGTGGCAAATTACGCTAAACGACTGTTCAAACTCCTTAGGGCAAAGGCACAACATTGTGATAAATAAACAGACGTGGATGTAAATAAATAACCTCGTCATAAAAACAGTTCACATTTAAAACGTATAAATAGTGCTAATCAAATATTTGAAATCACGCACACACAGGGCCAGCGTATCGACCACGATGCACAAAGGCACGCCATTTCACAGACGCAGTGATTAACGAAACATACGTCACAGTATATTTATTACTGCTGTGGAAACACAGATTTATCACAACATCATAACTTGTTTAGGTAGGTTTAAAAAACACAACGTCTACAAACGTGATGTGGTAATTTGAAGTATTTTTCGGAGTAAGAATAATTTATGTTTTGTTTGACAAAATGCAACACGCCATGTCATGGCACGCCACGTCTTCCAACTTCACTAGGTAACTACCCCGCCATCATATCTAAATATATTTAAATGCGTATTCAAACATTAAAATTTCTTTTCAGTTGTAAATTACAAGTTCAAAAATCATTATTTTGCTGAAATAAGTATGAAATATGTTACAATTGAAAATATGTATAATTTCCTTGCTTACTAGCGAAGCGAAATTTCCCGAGTGTGAAAGAGACGAAGAAAGAGAAAGAGGGTGACAAGTCTCACCAGCAGACCGTTTTTCAATTGCTTTCTCGCTCGATAAAAGAATACAGTACCATTACGGCCTACTCACAATATTTTCCGCCATTATTTTAAACTGTAAAAATGAGATGTTGCCATCGAGGCTATCTAAATATTTAAATATTTCGTTAGGCACAATTTAATGTACACATAGTATACTAAAAAACAAGGTTAAAATAATATTTTAACTGTGAACTATTTCTTACCGGTCGTTGCCAACATGTCGCTGCATTCGCTGTTGTTAATTCATATTTAAAAAAGGAATA
Organism: Dryococelus australis; assembly: GCA_029891345.1. NCBI lineage: Eukaryota > Metazoa > Arthropoda > Insecta > Phasmatodea > Phasmatidae > Dryococelus > Dryococelus australis. Next base: position 112,007,563 of record CM056996.1, on the reverse strand, counting down.
AATATTACAAGTTATAGAAGATATTAAGGTAAAGGTTCATTTATTCAATAATACAGTACTCTAAAGTTTACCACAGTGTTATATATTTGTGGAATACAGGTTATTGAAAAAAACATGTTATGCCTAGAGTGTTTTTCCAAAGGTTGATTTTCATCAGTCGTTTCCAGTCGGGAATGGACTATAGATGGTTATGTATTTAACGGCGGGCTGTAATCATTACAGTAAATTACATTTTTATACATTTTATCATTTTCCAAAGGTAGTCAAAATAAAGAAAACTTAGATAAAGCCAGTCTTTTCCTATAACTACACCACCTGCAAAATAGAAAAACATTGCGTGTTTTTCTTCAAACTCTATTTCACCCTTCTTAATGAGGTACATTTTGGTAACTGGTTCAAAGAACGCCATTCTTGAAGGAAATATAAAACAGTGATCGAGATGTCCAGTTGGTTCCAGTATAATACATTAATACCTATTAAATGTAAACAAATCTGTGCTCATGAGTTTCATGCAAATAAATAAACATACAATGCAGGATGAAAGATGCACAACAATAGAAGAAGATGGGTTACAGACAGTAAATAGTACTAAATTTCTAGGCCTCATTGTAGACAGTAATTTAACATGGAATGAGAATGTTGATAGTTTCTGTAAATAATCGAGTTCACTGTGTTTTGCGGTACATACCTTAAAAAATATTTATAATAGTAATACAATACTTGCATACTATTTCTCAACTATTCAGTCCATAGTAAATTATGGAATCAAATTTTGAGTAAATTAACAAAATGGAAAAAGGCTTTCAGAGTACAGAAGAAAATAGTGAGATTAATAAGTAATAAGGAAAAATAAGCAAGTGTAGGCTGCTATTTATAAATAACCAAAATTCCCACTCATCCATGCATGTATATGTACCATAGCATTCTTTTCTTACATGGAAAACATTAAAATAGTGATATACTGTATTACTACACCAGACAATATAATCATCTTCACCTATTCTACAGAACCTCAAAATTTACATCAAATACATACTATGCTGAGGCAAAACTAATAAATAACCTTCCCAGTCATTTGAAGTAAATTAATAGGTTAAAGAAATTAAAAAGAGCTTTTAAATTATACTTTTTAAATAAGGCCTTCTATTCCGTAGAAGAATACTAACATAAAGATAAATTTATATAACGCAGAATAAGACTTCATGTAATACCTTGTTTCAATCTAATGTAGACAACATATTTATACTTTAGTATCTATCTGTACATGAATTGTAACAACTTGTACTGCAATCAAATGTAGACTTAACATGTTTGTAGAGCTGCTAGAATTAACAAGTGTGTAAATTATATTATTTATATGTTATATATTTTTATGTTAATGCAATTATGTGCAAATATCCATATTGCATAACAAAACTTAAAAGAAAAAATAAATAAATAATTGACAAGTCCTTTCCAAAGTGTATTGGATGTATATGATGTATGATGGCCTCCATCATGTTAAGACTGGAGGAGTTGAAAGAGGTTTGGTGGTTTGTAACAACCAAGGTATTGAGAGCCAACAAGGGTGAAATATGGCAGGTATGGAGCAGCAGTGAAATGCAAGGGAGGGGAAAACGGAAAATCTCGAGAAAACATGCCAGCCAGCAGCATCAATCAGCACAGTTCCCATATGTGAAAATCTGTGAGTAACCTCACAGGGAAACCAACATGGATCACATTGGTGGAAGGCAAGCATCCTACCACTATGCCCACCGCAGCCCTCCCTCCCCGCTTGGGAAGGGAGAGGAACCTCATTTCTTCAGCAATAATGTTTTTCTTAGAGGAGTGTTTGTTTGTCAAGTTTCTGCAGCGTGGTTCTGAGATATTGATACTGAATAGTTTTTAATGTATTCAGAGGAGAATTTCATGCTAAAAATAATAATTGCACAAGTTTGTAGGTAACAACAAAGAAATTTTGTCACAAGTGTGTCTATGGGCCACTTTGGTAGTGCTTAGAATATGTGCGCTTGTTATAGATATAATTGCGATGCATGCGTCTTTCACCCACTGTAGTTCAACAATGTATCCTAATCTAATTAAACTACCCAAAGTAACCTAAAATGCTGGCGAATAAGTTTTCATACATTTTAAACCTAACCATAGGGTGGTTCCTGTATTATCCCTAAAAGTGTATTAAAGAAATAATATCCTACTGTAGTTTTCTCTCGTGAGTAATGAGAAACGAGCACAAAAAAAAAGACACTCTACTGTATCGCGGATATTTTCAAGCAGTGTGTTGGCTAACCTGATTGATATTATTTTTTATTAATCTACTTGTGATGAAAAAAGTTTCTCGGGAATTGTGTTTCGGGATATTTAAAGTGGGGTATACATGTTAATAATTGCGTTGACTATTTAAATAAGTGGAAATCTGAACTGTACCGCAGATTTTTATTTAATAACTGTGTTCTTGTTATAAGCTTGCATTGCACTGACACTCGTGGTTGGAAATATTGTGTCATGATTGGCCAGCATAGGACTCGGCATAAAAGAATTGAAAATATTCAATCCTCTTAATGCCGTAATGTTGTGTTTTAACTGGTGCCATATACAAGTGTGGATTAAATTTTTTATTGTTAATTCTTACGGTGATTGTCGCCGGGGCTTAAGCCCTTGGTACTAAAATGCACTTTTGGAGAATGATTTAACACAATTTTTGTAGATATAGGGAATAAAATTATCCATAAATGTCTCCTGTACCTCCCCCTCCCCCCCCCCCTTTTTTTTTTCTTCTGAAAAATTTCTAAAATTGATTGTCCAGTGTAGACAATTCAGTAAAAATTAATTTCTGTGTTTTCTTTATGTACCAAGGGTAACTTTACCCTCTCCAACATCGTAGATGCAAAAAATAAAATTGAAGCCTACAATAAGGGATAAATATGTATAAAACTGTATCATAACAGAGAACTAACGTAATGTAAAGAGGGAGAATAACTAAAACAGGATTTGAATTTATTTACCAGAAATCATTTACTATATTGAAATTAAATATGTATAAAGGAGATGAAGTCATATTGGAAACAAACCTCTCAAATCATTGTTAGTATTAGGAATTTAAATATAAATGTCAGCAAATAATTATTTATTCGTGGCTCAGGAACATGGGAACTTTGCCTTCCAGAAATCCAGCTAGGCTGCTGGTCGCTGTTTTGTTGCACTCATTCCTGATACGCAACCTGCAATACATTACACAACAATGGTACAGCGCTTGTTATACTTTATTTAATCATTTATCAAAAAAATTGTTTTTCTCAAATCCTGATATATGAACACTATATCTAAACCACGTCCTTATTGTCGTACATGACCCAATACTGGTCCGCGGTTCACACACTCATGATCGGTAGTTTTATGAGGCAATTATTTGACTGCAGAACTAACACAAGCCAATAATAAACTAGTAAAACTTCCCCGTGAAATGTAATATATATTTATTAATTCATCAGCTTCTTTGTTCAACACGAAATGCTTCGACTGTAACCTTTCTCTCAACGCCATTCTAATGTAAACACAATGTTTTGGGTTACAGTCAAGATGGCGGCTAGAGCCAATAGTAAAACCATCTATCTCCAGTGGCTTCACCTACGTCACAACATGCCATCTCCTGTATACTCCTAACTCCATGGTCAAAATCTTGTGTATTTGCTTTCATTCATCAAACAACAGTGTCATAGAATGTGTGATATGTTTTCATTGCTACCAACTAGAGTGCAGTTAACACATAAGAAGAATAAGAATACAGGTTACTTTCTCATTGTCGCCAACATACGAATGCAGTAAAAACAGTAAAAATGTAAGAAGAAAATAAAACAAATAAGTTATGTGATATAAACAATACTATTGAAAGCACCACTGGTCAATTATTTGCATTGTTTTGCATTCACGTAGTGTCCAAAAACAAATGACGCAAACAATCTGTGGAGAATGTACCAACAGAAAATACCATAAAATGTAAACAACAGGAACAAATCATTGAAAAACAATTGTTCCGAATATATTTTAGGTTACGGGCAGAATATCTGATTGATGGAGGCAATAAATTAATGCTTTACGAGATGTAGCATAAGGGGTTATTTAATGTTGTGTTAAATAAATTAGTGGTACTAATCTGTTAATAATAATTGGCCAATAATGTTCAGATGCTGCCGATGCAGATGGTCGTGGTATCTGCCGGTTAATTGGTACCGGTATCAGTATCGACCCATCCCTAAATAATTAATCAATAGAGTCCGCATTTTTGACAAACTTTATGCACATTTCCATTTTGGATGCTTCAAAAGCAGAATTGACAACAAAATCTTCTTCAAGAAAGATCGTCATAATATTTACTGGGATCATGTGTAAAAAAATTATAGTAATAATGTATCATATAAATTTTATAATAAACTTTATTTACGTCAGTTTGGCCATGAATGTTTGTGGCAAATCAACACACACAAAATCAATTATAAAAATTATTTCCTACAATATTATTATACTTTTCTTACATACAATCATAGTAAACATTGTGGTGATAGTCCACGACAAAGATTTTCTTGCGAATTCTGCTTTCTGAAACATCCAGAATGGAAATATGCTTAAATTTAGCCAAAAAACAGACTATTTTAATCAATTATTTTTTTACATTTAAAAAGTATATTTTTGTAAAATGTGTAATAATGTTACAAAATATATACATTCTTCTTTCATACACAGCATAAATTGCACTTTTCTGACAATTTTTATGGTTCTGTATTATTTTATTTTTTTACAAGTTCTCTCATTGTACAGTCAGGTGCAGTACTCCATAGGCAGTTTCTTTACTTCAACCTTAAATAGCACAATTACTTGAAAGAAGGTGAAAATGTAAAAAGGATATTGGATATTTGTAACATTTATTGCAATTATCTAGTTTACTTTTTAAATTACATTTATTATTAATTTTATTATGTTTACAATTTTTGCGCTTATTATTTAAATTATTAAATTTATGTATTAAAATGATATAAGTGTATGCAGAATGAAATAGTAGAAAAATAAACAAACAAATGAATTTCCCCTCCACATACCATAGCAGTCTTCTGCAGTGAAGCCTCATGTAAGTACAGCATTCTGTGTTTGTGTTAAGATTCAAAACATTTATTAGTAAGTGACACAGTTGTAGTGCTAGTGTAAATATAATTGCTAGTTGAACTGACAGGTAGAGTTTTTAGAATGAAAAAATAAGTTTAAAATGGCTTTCTTTCATTCAATTTTGTTTGCAAGAAGTTGTTTATTAAATAGTGGCATGCACATTATAGGTAGCAAAATAAATACCATAATTACTGTAGTGCTAAAAATGAAAAACAAATATTGATGCATGTCACGCCCATGACAATCAACCTTACTGCTGATATCACCTCATTAACCTTGCATTTCTACCAGATGTCAGTGCAGTTGGTCAGGGAAATGATAGGTGTGGGAGTGTTGCCACTTAGCAAGTGTCAATACATTAGCCTAAAGGATGTTCATGGTAAAGTGAGCACTTTTGAAATCAACCTTTGAAAAATGTCACTGCCACTACCTTCGTAAAGGGCACAGAGACTGGCATGTACACAGTAAAATTGGCAACGATAGAGGGAAAAATAGTTCCACATCTTAGCATTGAATTAAAAGTTGTAGGTAAACCCATGTAAATAATGAAATAATTTCTTTTATTTTCTTTTTTATTTTTAATGTTATAACAGTACCAGCCTTTAAAGCTTATTTGTTTATGTTTATTTGTTTTGAGCTGGATGCTTATTTATTTTTGACAGTAATTTTAAGCCCCTACCATAAGGAATAGTTAGTACTGTATTTCAGGACATCACCTCAAAATTATTATTTAGTTATTTTTATTGTTTACAGTTTCACACATTTAGACAGTTCTGTTATTTTCGTTTATTTTCTACATTGACTGGTCTCACTTATATTTGGAAGTATTAATATTTTATTTCAAGTTTCTCTATCTGGTGTTATCAATCAAGGTTTTGCCACTGAGAAATTATACTCATTAAAGACTGATAAGATTGTGTTACATCTCAGGAAGTGAATCATTTCTGAGATTTTCCCATTTTGGCTAGTGTCATTGTGAGAACCTCTTGAACACACTCTCCTTAGACGCCATTTAGAGCGGTCCGACACATTTGTGCTAGCAAAATTGTCATTAATATATTGTGTAGCGCTAGAAAGTAGTTTTTTCTTTTTCAGGGGTATTTCTATTGTGAATGTTTTTCATACAATTTGTATAATTGTATCGTTGTCATCTACATTTTAGTCATGTACATACGGAACGTAATTAAAATTCTCTAAGGATTGCTTTTAATGGGTTTTAACAATCATATTGATAACTTACCTGTATTGGCCACAAATATTCTGCAATTATTTCATTACATTATTAAGTGTAAAAAGCATTTTTCCCACTCTATTAATTCCACGAAGGGACGCTACTTTGATTTGTGTTACTACACAACAGGTAGCAGCAGTGAGCAAAGAGAAAATATGAGTTATCTTCATAATTCTGCTTTGTTGCACGCACATGCCCAAAATAAACATACATAATTTATTATATTCAAAATCTCCTTTCTTTCACAACATTTGTTACTTATTATTTTCATACATTGCAAAACAGTTTGAACAAAGAGAGGCACATACATGTACTGTTGTTAATACTGCAAATGCAGCAGATCAATGTCATGTATTTTAATGTATACAAGTGTAAGAATGAGCAAATTTGTAAAATTTTTACATTTATAATGGCGCATGATGCTTTATGCACTGTTGGGAAGTGCACATTACTTGCAACTGCATCCCATCTTGGAAAGCACTACTCCTTGTGGGCCAGTCAGAAATTACTGATGAACGAAGAAAGAGAGAAGGGACTCGTGGAATCAAGGGACCAGAGTACCTTCATAATCTGCCCACTGCTGTGAAAGGCCGAGGATAGGAGAGAGGAGCGCACTGACGCTTGTACCCACGGTGAAACCTCACCTGCCCATTGCTACCCCACGGTATGATGCCGATTACATTCCGTACGTTCCACCCACCGCTGTGAAAGGCCGGGCAGGAATATCAGAATGTGCAAACCCAGTGGGAAGTAAAGTGCACAATATCTCACAGCACAACACGTGATACACCCACTTCTTCCAAATACTATTGAATTAGGCATAATCATGCCATATTTACACAAAGGTGGTGTCAAATGTGTTAGTTCACCTAAGTTGGTAACATCGTGTGACATCACTACTCTTATAGTCATAAGGAATGCAGCTTACAGGTCATCCCTATGCCACCCAGGTTAATTTGCATTTTAAACCATCACTGATTTTGGGTGGTGATGGAATTATCTCATCTTTATCTTATTTCTGAAGGGTTCTACATGTAGCCAGCCAGGGAGGCTGAGGCTCCGCCAATAATTGGCGTAATTTAAGTGGTATTTGTTGCATCGACCCTGAAAATTATGCTCAGAACAAGGGTAATAGCCAATGGAATATGTATAACCCATCAGAAGAGGGCTAATGAGCACATAAACTGCAAAATCTTCATATATATGTGAGGTATTTCCACCGCCATCCTATATGTGACCGTTAATCCAGCAGTGAAGTGTTTTAAATCCCAGTAAGCAGTTGCACTTTTACACATCATCTTCTAAACAGTCACGAGTCGCCTGAGAACATTTAAATATGCTCTACCTTATTTAATTTATTGCTAGCCCAGCATATTAATACTTGCAAGCTTACAAGCTGGTATTTTAATGTTATTGTGTGTGAGAATTTTGAAACATTTGTCGACTATTTATGTTATACTGCAGAACATTAATTTCATTTTATGTTTAACGGCAAAGTAAAAGACTTTGTTTCCAGTTATCTAATACAGTACCTGATGCAAAATGGTATTTTCAACAGACATAAAGAAGTGAACACAATTTAAAGCTGTTGCAAGATGGTTTTCTCATATTTTTCATTAAGCTTATTAAGGTAAAAGTCTAACTTAATCTGGTCAAACATTTTTCATTATTAAATAACTCACTTCACCAATGGAAGCTTTTCATTTTATAAATAAATACATACATAGCTAGTTTCCGTCCTATGTTCCCTTCAGTGTCCATGAGTTGTGTTCTTGCATATGTGTGATGGAGCTGGAGCAAAAGGGAATGGTCTCCCTTGTGAATGAGTACCTGCAATGCTGTTTCAATTTGCACCCAAGGCTGGTAAGTGAATTAATATCCAGTCCTCCACATGCCATATTGTGTCTTGACATTAAGTGAGTTATTTTGCAGTGTGGTTTTTCGTATGCTAATCTACCTAGCATATATGGTTCTCAATAACCCCCTGCATTCTAAAGCCAACATAGTTTCCTTGTTTTTCCCGATTTTATTACAATGTGGAATTGTCAAATCTACACGTGCACAGAATTGAGAGAATACCATGTTAACCACATATGCAAAAGCCAAGTAAGTATTTGTTGTCAAATATATACATAATTTATGCATGCTTACCGGCCTACACAATATACCTTAATATATTCTGGCTATTCCAATGTGGAGGTCTAGCATGTGTGGTACACACAAAGTTTTGTACAGTAAGTTATTGTACGAGTAGTACATATAATATTGTTTCCCAATATATGACACATAAACTTTTTTTATTCACGTGTGTCATCTTACAAAATGGAGGACAAAAACTCCATGCAGATACATTTGATGATTGTTATATATACTCCCAGCATACTAAGTTGAGTTGGAATTGATTAAATGGTTTTGGAGATATAGTATACTATGCTAAAATATCTAGATGACCGTCTTTTTGAAAATAAGTGCCTGACATACTTATTTGTACATATCAACTGTGGCAGTACGACTTGATTGCCAAATTCGGTAGAAACCTCAATTGTTTCCTGAGAAATTACACAAAAAATTGATTAATTCATGTAGTGCTATCTTACAATGGCATATATATTTTTTTAGATTAATTGATTCTTGTAATAGATACTGTCGGCATTGATATTTTGTTGAAATTGGTTATATATATATATATATATATATATATATATATGTATATATATATATATATATATATATATATATATGTATATATATATATATATATATATATATATATATATATATATATATATATATATATATATATATATATACACACACACACACACACACACAACTTGTGCTGTCAGCATATACAAAATTTGGTTAAAATCTGTTGAATGGTTTTCGAGATATGACATAGTGCCCAAAATTTTATGATTTCTGCCACTTTGAAATTAAACGCCCGGCGTCGAAGAAAACTATAGAAGACAGGTGTCCTTACTTATTACTATATGTGTACTGAGTTTGGTGAAATTTGGTCTATGCAAACAAAAATTGAAAGGGGAGGTGCGACATTCACACACAGGCAGTCACACAGGCACACACATACACATAGACAGGAAGACAGGAAAGTGATCTTATAAGCCTTTTCTTTCTTTGAAAAATAGGCTAAAAAATATACATTTTTAATACAAAAAGTGAAAGCCAAGACCTTAATTTAATAATTAAAATTGAAATATAATACTATTTTATCCATTAACTTATGTTTATTAACTATTTTATCAATTAACTTATATTAACTATAATGATTTAAGTTAAACTTCAAAACAATATTTTTATTAACAATGTCCTTTTTAACATTATCATGTATATTCCATGCATTAACATAAATTAAGTGATTTATTAACTGCTGTCAAAATTTATGATATTATAAGATCATTTTGTATGATAATTCCTTGTTAATTAAAAAAATCTTTAAATTTCTTTACTTTAAATAAAATTACTTTTTTATTTTTAAAACTATATTTTTTAAATAAAAATGTTTTGCTGTTGACATAATTATGTATTTTGTTCTTAAGATATTTTAAATTATTAAATTTGCTCTATTAATATAATTATTTACTTCAGTTCTTAATGCATAACAAAACTAGGTTTTTTTTTTTTTAATAATTGTAATCATATATCTTTGATTAAATTTTATTAGGAATTTAGTTAGTTAACATTTTTGTATAGTATTTCTTTGTTCTTTCACCAAAATCCTTAAATTGATGAGTTTTTATATAATTATTTAATTCATCTGAAAACAATTATTTAATATTATTAAATTATTTTAATATATTAAGTTTAATATTTTTAGAAATTACTCCTACAAATTATAAAATTAATTATTTTTAATATAATTATTTAAATAATGTTAAAACACTTTTTATATTAAAGTTATTAAATTTATCACTTTTAATATATTTAATTTAGTTTTAAATACTTTTTTTTAAATTTAGGAACTGTCTATACCAAGACATATTTTGCTCTTAGAATAGGTATTTTAATGTCTTGATCATATTTTATTTCAACTACATTTTCATCAGTGTCTATTATTTTTCATAAAATTTATCATTTTTGTGACTGTGAATAGTGTTGGATCTTTATTTGAAGTGACTAAATTTTTTTATTCTTTTAATCATATCTATTCAAATATATTATTGAAATACTTGCTATAATTATAGCCTCAATTTTAAATATTTATCCCAAACATCGATAAATAGCTTTCGAAATAAACCTGCCATATGTTTGAACCCCAGACCTCTGGAATGTAAGTTCTTAATTATTTTTCCGAAATTTTTTAAAAAATTTTATAATTTTTTATTAAAATTTTTATTTATTCTACATTATTTTTATTATATATTTTTATTTTTCGGATTTTTGTAGTTAAAGGTCATCCATGGTTAAGATCAAGGGCACGGGTCAAGGTCACCCATATCCAAGTTGGTGGTCGGACGGAGATTTACCTTTACCATAAACTAAGATTGTGGAAAGGATTTTCCAGCAACTCTGGCAACACACGTACTTTGTTATGCATAAAAACTGAGCGCCTCCCTTGCATGTTGCACCTTATAAAGTTGCGGGAGAAATAATTGGTTAGAGCCATCATCATTAATTTGTGGTAAGATATAATCTCTGTATTTCCTTGGGGCAATAATATTGGTGCCAAGACTTGAAAATTTAAAGTGTGTGAAAAACAAAGTAATTTCTGTGATCAGTTAATAAAAAACAAGAAGTTACTAATATAACTTATGAAACTACTTTCCTCAAAATGGGTGCAATTAATTTTTAAATCGAGTACTAAAAGCTAAGTTGGTAGGTGGGACTTGACTTCTCTTTACAAGCAATAACAGTAGAAATGAAACCAGAAACGAATGCAACAGTAGCGAAACAATTACAAATACACACGTACCTTACCCGGGACTGGAACCCAGAAAACCTCGCACTATAAGCTAGCGTGCAATCCACTGCATTAAGGAGGTCGGATTCAGAGCATCAACTTCGGATTTAATCAGCGCAATGTTTCGAATGATATGGTTTACAAACCTAAAATATTTACAGGGTCATTTCGAAAATAAAAGACTGGGCCGCTTAAACATGTAAGTTTACATAAACTAATGTAGCGCTACTTGTGTGAAGAATTCGGTGGAAATCTGTTGTTTGGTCCCTGAGATATGGCATAAAAAACTTTATTTTCTTATTTGATGTAGTCATACAAAAAAAAAGGATCTCTATACGACGATTCTTATGTATACTGTATGCATACTGAATTTGGTTAAAATTTTTAATATAGGCCTATATGGCAAATTTTCCTAATTTTTTTTTATGAATTCGCCATTTTAAACATTGTTATCTGATCCCTTTAAATCATGAAAGTTTACATGGCCTTCTGTAGTATTGATATGGCATAAAACCTCCATAATTTTTATGTAGCGATCTTCATAAATGGAAGACAAAAAAGTTATGTAGTAGCACATTCGATGTTTGTATACTGCCAAAATACCCTAAATACCAAGTTAAGTTAAAATAGATTACTTAACTTCGTAGATATTGCACACAAAACTAAAATGATTTTATAGCTGCCATTCTGAAAATAAGTGTGTCATGTTAAATATATATTTTAATGTGGCCTACCACAGTAAAACATCTTCGCCAAATTTGGCAAGAAAGGGTTAATTGTTTCCCGAGATATAATATAAAAACTTGATTTTTTATTGGCTGGGCTATCTTACAAAATGACAGAGAAATGAGGTTCTGCATATAGGCTTACACATTTGATGGTTATAATAGGTACTGTGAGCATACAGAGATAGAGGTTGTAATTCGTTTCGTTAGTAAAATATTCTGAGCTGAAATATTTATATAGCCATCACTATGAAAATAAGTGTCTGACCTACTTAAAGATACCAGTTTGCGCCACCTGCTGCATTACTATTTGTCTACCAAATTTGATAGGAATCTGTCAATTGTTTCCCGAGATATGACACAAAAACTTTATTTATTCATGTGATGCTATCTTACAAAATTGAGAACAAAAGATGCTCCATGTAGATGCCAGCATACAAAGTTAAGTTGGAATTGATTTCATGGTTTCGATGATAAACCTGTCTATGCTAAAAATGGCTGTATCGCCGCAATTTTGAAAATGAGTGTTTTGGCATGCTTAAAATGTATCACTGTTTCAGTACTACTGTTTGTCAAATTACATAGGAAATGGCCAGTTTTAGGTACCTGTGATATGAAATAAAAACTTTATTTATCCGCATGGCTCTATCTTACAAAATGGCGGGAAAAAGATGCTCCGTGTAGATACAGTTGATAGTGGTAATATCTACTGCCATCATACAAAATTATGTTGGAATTTTTGGCATATTTTCAACAATATAGCATTCTAAGCTAAACTGATGATATGGCCGTCATTTTAAGTATCTGACATGCTTAAAATATATGACTTATCATCTGCATCAGTACTACTTGTTTGCCAAATGTGGTAGGAATCGGTTAATTTTTACCGAGGTATGACATAATAAGTTTATTTATTCGTAAGGCATTATCTTCCAAAATGGCTGTCAAAAGTGGTTATGTGGTATTATATATATATTGCTTGTAGTAGATATTTTCAGTATAAAAAATCTGGTTGAAATTGGTTAAATTGTATGGTAGCGACACCAAAAAATCTAAAATATTCGTATTGCCGTCATTTTGAAAATAAGTGTCTAATCAAGTTCAATCACTTACGATAGGCCAAATTGGGCGAGAATTCGTTATATAGTTTTCGTGATATAACACAATATCTTTATTTTTAATTTGGTGCCATATTAAAAAATGGAAGACTAACAGCATTATTTATCTCAAAATCTAATGCTTACTTGGTGCTCTGCCAGCATATAAAATTTGATTTTAGTCGGGTGAATGGTTCCCGAGATATGATATATTACCCAAATTTCATAATGGCCGCCATTTTGAAAGTAAGTGCCTGGTGCTGTAGAAAACTATAAAAGTCAGGTCCTTACTAAGTTTTATATGAGTTCCGAATTTGGTGTAATTCTGTTGACGCTTTCAAAAATTGAATACAAAAAGGGGGGAAGGGGACACTCACATTCACACGCAGCACACACACATACACAGAAAAGTTATCTCACAAGCGGAAAGTAGGCGAAAAACTAAGAAGCCTGAAGAGACTAGCGTACGACACATACAGAATCATTGAAAAATAATGGTGCGATCTCATTACTTTGTAGCGACAAAACTATTAAACTGAATTAGCTGATTCTTGCACCAAACTGTAGTGGAAGGACGAAATTTGTTTTAGGCGGGTTATCGACAGTCGCACACCGACCTTGATATTGTGGCAGAGGTGAGGGCGCCACCTGGCACCTGCGCCGACCCCTCCGGTAAGATGTCAACCATGCAACAGAAATCACAGCGTGTACTGTGGTTCGTGGAGTTCAAGTCTGTAGTGACTATGCAACATAATTTTAGACGGCAGAATCCTTGACAACCTGCACCAAACAGATAGCTATTTGTCATTGGGTTAAAAGTAACAGTGAAACCTGTACTGCACAGAAAAAAAAAAAAACAGTCACCAGGATGGCCAAGAACATCTGACAAATAGGTGAAACAGCTTAAACTATATTGTGCGCGCAGTCCTAAAAAGCCAATTACCCACACAGTTTGGAGCTTGTCATTCCGAAGACTGCCGTACAAAACGTTCTTCATAAACGTTTCAGATTGCATGCCTACAAGATTCAACTGAGGAATGAAATTAAGACGGAAAATCAGCCCAAACATTTTGCATTCGCTGCTCTCATGTTAAGAGAAAAGGACAGGAAAAGAAGCCCCGATCTTACTCCTCTAGACTTTATATTTTGAGGATATGTAGAGAACATTGTCTACACTATGAAGATTCGAAGTTTGGAACATTTCGTTATGATCGTACAGAAGAGCCCTAACTGGGAATCCATACATGAATCCTCTAGGACATCTTCAGAGTAGAATCAGGACGTCAGGAATTGCGACAACTTATTGCAGCAACCACCGGGCGAGGCCGCTTGCAAAAAAAAAAACCTCCAGTAGCCAGCGATTGGGGACATGGATGCCTAAGCGACTCACCGATATAGACCTCTGTAAGGCGGGGCCCGTCGTCTTTCCACATCCGACCAGCAGCCAGGGAAGATCACAACACGGGTGTGTTCGCCCGACGTCATCCGTACAACTAGAAACAGCCTCCTGTATCGAGATTCAGGAGGGGACTGTCCTGCTTAGATATAAAGAGATATGGCGTGAGATAGTTATAACTTAATTTATAGTAATAACTTAATAACATTTAATATAGCTCCCCGTCACAGCAATTCTTACAATATTGTATTGTCTGTGTCTCATACCATGAATAAAACTTCCTCAGTTGCAATAAAAGCTCTACCATAAACTATCATTGCAACTACGTCTCTAACCCCTTTTTTTACGGAGATGACCGTAAGTCATGTCCGTAACAATTTGCAACAGAGATTCACTGCTGCTATTGAGAAAATTACGCCGACAGTGCTCCATAATACGTGGATGGAGGTCAAATATCGCCTGGACATATGCAGAGCTACAAATGGAGCGCACATATAAACATTTTAAGGCAAGCAAAACTTTGATTCCTCCTGTTCAATTTAGTACACGAACCAACAAACTCGGCCAAATAGTTTCGAAGTTGTGATTTTTTGAAATTGTTCTCTTATTTTTCGATGGACCTGTATATAGGACCCCTCGAGATATTTCCCTCGCTCCCTTCCACACAAGATAAGGTCATACTTCGCGAGAGTTGATCTACCTTGTTCGGTAAACTCTCTAAGAATGTATCTCTCAAAGCACCTGGAAAACTTAAGGCAGCGCTATTATTTTAAGAGAATCGAATATGGGCAAACACGAATAAAACATATATATTATCGACGTTCATTATAAGAGAACAGGGGTCGCATCATGATCTCTCACACTTAATTCACTATGTTGGCATTCAGGGCCCCGAACCTTCATCGTTTCAGGGAATAAAAGAAAATCTCCTAAGAAAAATCACAGTACGTTATAACTACATGCGCTGATAAATATGGAGGAATAAATCAATTTGGTATCAGCAACAGACGTAACGATTTCGTAAAATTTTTCTGGCGTTACGAGCTACCGATTTGCTTTTTTTCGGGTATCTAGAGTCGCCACGAGCACCCCACATGTTGTTTGTACATTCGATGATGTTAGAAACATATACAGAAACGTGGCATCATTATTAACTTCGTATCCCAATGCACGAGTCTTTTCATCCGCTGATGCTTATATTTAAAACATTTTGAAAGATACAATAATGGGGAAATATCTCCCAGAATATTCGATCCACAAATACGAGCGCAAGCCTCCTTTCACGGGGGGGGGGGGGGGGGGGGAGGAGTTTAACCTCGTACTGTCGGGAAAACCTAAGATATGTTGTACCGAAAATATATATACTCTCACGAAAACAGTTGAAGGTCGGTGTCCACAGAGGCCCCTTGCAGAAACAGGAAAAAGTAAATACACAGGATTGCAGAAGAGATTACACAATCCAGAAGGTTAATTGCAACCTACGAAAGTATGAAGATTTGCACACATCAGATCAGGACCCCAGCGAAAACAGCTCCCAATCTGTTTTGCAACGAGGACAACTTCCACGATACAATATAAGATGGGGCCACAGCTACGCAGCAGCTAGAGTGCTCCCACCTCGCATCACGAATATATGCACAGAACCCTTCCCTCAGCGCACATATTATCGCAGGAGGCAACCTCAAGGCCGTTCCATTATTCATCCTCCCCCCTCTCCTTTCTGCTTTCGAACACGATGAGCCAGGTTCGACTTCCCGGCGGGTGCATCAGTAGATTTTAGCACGTGGGAATCGCATGAAGCAACGGGTGCACAAGGGCGGACAAAGTCCGCGCAGCACCGCGAAAGAATTTCCACAAGGGCTAGGCTTATATATGTATCAGTGAACACGTAGCTGTGACGCTGCTGTGGTACCGTGTGTCCACTGAGCGTGCAAGAAATACGGCGGTGCTGCAAATTCGTTCCACGAGGGCTTGGCTTATATGTATCAGTGAACACGCAGCTGCGGCGCTGCTGCGGTACTGCGAGTCCACTGAGCGTGCAAGAAATGTGGTGGTGCCGCTAATGCGTTCCATTAGGGCTTGGCTTATATGAATCAGTGCACACGTAGCTGCGGCGCCACCGCGGTGCCACAGCAGCGCCGCCGTGGCCTATGTCCGCACATGTGCATCGGGCCTAGCAGGTTGTATCGGAGAACTCCCATCTCCTTTACCCTCGTATTCTGGTGCCAGGTCCTAATCCCAGGGGGGCAGGTTATCTCTGGGTGCTCTTCACCACTATTCTCCCTAAGCTGTAAAACCCCTGTCTCCCAGCTACAAAACATACCATATATTTTCGATAGAAAAGGTATTCGTTCCTACTCACTTGTACATCTCTCGGGAAACATTTACTCGCATAAGCATATATACATCGGGGCCGCAGTGCTCTCCTCAAATCACGAGCCCACACACAGCATCGAGATTACCAGCAGCACGCTTGAAAAAGGGGGGGGGGAGGGGGTATCGCATGATCTCCACACATATGCTCATAACCTCCGACACGACGAGCCAGGATCGATCCCCGACGGGTGTACCACCGGACTTGTGAGTGTGGGAATGGTGCCGGTGATGCTGCTGCTGGTGGGCTAGTTTTCTCGGAAAAGTCCGGTTTCCCTTGCCTGAACATTCCGGCACCGCTCCATTCCCTCCTCTTTTCATCATCACTGGCTCTCAGCACCCCGGTGATAAACATTCCTCAAAAATATTCCTCATCCATAAAAAATATTCCTCATACATCAAAAATACTCCTCAAAAACATCAGTTGGTTTGTTTGCAAACAAAACTCAGCCGACTTTAAACAGCCAGAGAAAGACACAATACTTCAGATTGAATCACCTTCCTCTCAGCGCACTTTCTCGCACAATTTTTACTTGAAACAGACACTTTGTAATCGTTTCTATAAACCATTGAATATACACACATTTGAGAAAAGCAGTAGGGCAAGAGTAGTAGGGAAATGTTCCTTCGGGCGCAAAGAGACATGGGGCCAGAGCCAGGGGGCTGCCATGTTATGACGTCATCCAACCACCATTTTTCCCCCTTTTTCCTAATAAATTTTTGTTCTTTCCTCGAAATCGACTAAATTTCCATACAAATTTCCCTTTTCCCCCATAAATTTCCCTTTCCCCTAAAAATGTCCCTTTTTCCCAAAAAAAATTCCCTACAAATGTCAATTTTTTCCCGTTTGCAAATAAGGACCTCCAGAAATATCTAATTTTTCCCGGAGCAGCTGAGAAGGATCAGTGACACCAAGCCAGGAGAGCCGACCAGTGTGGACTCAGGACCCACGACCTTTCACCCTAAAAATCCCAAAAAAATTCGAAAAAGTTCACGAAACATTGCAAAAAATATATATATTATTAAAAAGTTATTATAAATTAATAAAAAAATATATATTTCCTCAGGTTTGTCCCTCAACCCCTCTCCCAACTAATTAGTCTGTGGGCCTCCACCCCCTCGCCCATAATCAGTCAGCCATCTTGGTGCTGTCAGCCATCATAGCAACCATATTTGGTGCAGTTGACCTTGACAGGTTTAATGGCCCGAAGGCCGGCACACCCCCCATCCTCCCTCACTGCAACTGTACTCGGATGAGTAAGACAATGCCCTGCATTTTCTCCTCTTCTGTTTTCGTGTCATATGCCTTCTTTCTTGGTCTCACATAGCTTTCTGCCAGTTTTCTCATCTAAACCTGTCCTTCTCGTCAATCGGTTGTGCTCTGACTTTAAACACTAAAGCCTTTACCCGATCACTCCTTGGGTCATCAGAATGCTCTAGCTGCCACCGGTCAAACTCCTAAAGCCTTTTCCCAATCTTAGTTGGAAACCTATTCCACAACTTATGTAATTCCTCTTCAGCCATAACACTATGCAACTCCAATTGAAGTCATCTATAATCAGCAACCCCTTGTATCCATTCCCTTATGTCTTCGATCTTTAAACAGTCCACTAACACATGTTGAACAGTGTCATTAACACCACAAACTCCACATAAGGGGAAGATGACCAGTTCAAAGCTGTACAACTTTCCCTTAAAGTTACCATGTCTGGTGTACAGCTGAGCACTGTAGTGATTCATAATTATCCATCTTATCTTAATTCTTTCTTCCACTCTTGGAATCAGCTCATACGTAATGCTTGCCTTGATGGAATTCTCCCATCTTGTATGCCATTATTGAAGGGTGTCCTGCCTGTATAACCTTCGTTCTTGTAAGGCCAACCTTCGTTTCCTTGACCTTTCTGCTATAAGTCATTTTTCTCTTACCAGCAAGTCAGCAGGCAGGACACCTGCCAGTACGGGAAGCGCCTCACTTGACACAGTCTTTTATGCTTTCACCATTGCCAACAGTGCCGCCCTCTGAGCACTGATGAGCTTTATTTTATGCCATACCAGTTCTGCTCGAGAATGCCACATCACAGCTCCATATGTGATAATCCTTCGAAGACAGCCTTATAGATCTTCCTTAGAGTGTAGAAGTCTAGGCGCCTTTCTGTATTGCCAATACTTCGAAGTTTATGAAAGACCACAACTGCTTTGAGAGCAGCATACTGGATGTGTCCCAGAAAACTCTTCTTGTCATCCAGGATGACTCCCAAATACTTGTATTAGTTGACCTGCTGGATAAACTCCCCATTAAACCTTACTGTAGGATTCCTTCCAAGTCTTCCTTTCAATATCATGGTCTTGGTCTTTATAGTAGAAAGACTGAATTCAACTCTTGTTGCCCAATTCTCGATATCCATCATTATTCTTGTAGCCTTCTCTTATAATTGTCACCTAGCAGATCCACTGACCAAGACCAATCCGTCATCTGGGAGAGTTGTCTCCAGCAGTCCATCGAACAGGCTGTCATAGGACCGGTCCAAGGCTTGATCCATGGAAACATGGGGACATCCTTTTGTCAATGTCTTTTTGACTTGAACAGCCTTTACTGTGTAATAGGACTCCCTGTCCTTAAAGCAGTCCAACAGGACTCTCTCTGTATACATACATATATATGTATGTGTGTGTATATATATCTCCGGCCACCAGGAATGATCAAAAGCCCCTGTAATGTCCAAAAATAAAGCCGTATCGGAACTCATTCAAGGTTCCTTTTGCCCCCAAAGCAGCCATTAACCTCGTATTCAGGAGCCTTTCATATATATTGCCTAGGACTGGAAGCAATGTTAAAGGCCTATAGGACTTAGGTTCTACCTTGTCCTTGCCTTCTCCCTTATGCAGAATCCTTATTGCCCCTTGTTTCCAAGGGCGAGGAAACACACCCTCAGAGAGACATACATTATATACACCCAGGAGTTGATTATTCATCCTAGAGTAACACCTCTTGGTGATTTATGATTTCTGCCCCAATACTGTCCATCCCTGGAGCTTTGCCGTTCTTTAGCCCATAGATGGTGTTTTGCAGTTCATCAAGAGTGAACTCAGGAGCCTCCTCTTCGTCAGGCAGTTCTTCCATTACGTTCTCTTGAGGACATGCTTCTCGCCTTCTTCATCATGGGAGTCATCCGGCAACAGTGTGTGGAGCAGAATGTCCATACTCTCTTCCAGATCTGTCACCAGGGTCCCATTTACCTTAACATTAGGCGGTGGTGTTGCCTTCTTCATTTTTCCAGCCATGATCTTGTAAACTACGCTGAATGGATCTTCATTTCGTACCCTGGGGACGAAAACCATCCAAGAGTTATTTTTCTTTTGCCTGACCCTATTAAAATAAGCCTACTTATTCCTTTTGTGCTCTCTTGCAAGAGATTCTTTCTCTTCTCCTCTAGACCTGTGGTCACCTTCTCTCTCTTCGCAAGTTCTTCCTTTCCTAGTCCAAATCCTTGTCCCACCAGCTGAGATTTGGAAGCCCCTGTCTCGTCTTGTGAAGAACTTCTTCATATGTCCCCACGATGATCTTGGTAACACAGTTGACCTTGGCACCATGACCTTGAATAAACTTGAAAACAAAAACTCTAGAGAAACCGCATAAAAGTCAACAAGCATATTATGTTACAGACTACTACCGCCATATTGGATGCAGGTAACCTCGACCTTGACCATGCGACCTTGAAAACAAAAAACTTGAAAAAAATGCATAAAAGTCAGCAAGCATGACATGTTACAGACTACCGCTACCATAATGGATGCAGGTAATCTCGATCTTGACCCCATGACCTCGAATGACCTTGAAAACAAAACCTCGAAAAACATAAAATCTACAAACATATGACATTACAGACTACTACCACCACATTGGATGCAGGTAAGCTCGACCTTGACCCCCATTACCTTGAAACAGAAACTCAAAAAAGTCACAAGATACCTACTTGCAGTAAACCTGGCACAGAGGTACTGAACGAGAAAATGTACTTCACATTTACAGGACTTCGCATGTCTAAGTAAATTGTGGCTACGGCTGAACTGCTTACCGCACCTGTCACACAGTTATGACATACGACAGGGATTCGTGGCACAATTAAAGCACTCATGTCGCCGTACATGATGATCGAATGTAAATGCCTTATACAAAAGTTACACTGATCACGACGTAGTTATTCAGGTAAAGACTCGGGCAGCCCTGTTGGAGATGTACGTGCTGGAGTTAAAGAAGCAGGTAATGCCGGCAATTATATTCTAGGTACCACTCCTGAATAAATAGATGACACTGCCGTAGTTACCATTAGCTCTGGAGAGCCCGAAGACATCGCAGTTGCAGAATAAGACTTAGATGCGAAGAGGCACAAGCTAGCCAAGACGATCCAACTTTCACGGAAGCTGCTGTCAAATTAAGACTCTCGGCTGACCTCCCTACTACTTATAATATAAGGGTATTCATGCCCTATGACGTCATATTGGCTTTGAACCAATCTTACTGCGCCATTAATACATTGTGCAGACAACGACCAGCCAATCACCGAGTTTCCACTTGATTGCAGCTGAAAAATCACATGAGGTGGTTTTCGGGGTAAAATGTCAAAGGTCATGGGTTCTGAGTCCACACCGATTGGCTCTCCTGGCTCGGAGTCACTGATATGTCTCCCCTGTTCTGGGAAAAAGGGGAGATTTATGGGGTCCTTTTGATTGAAAATGGAAAAAAAGCTAATTTTTTGGGGAAAAAGGGAACATTTTATGGAAAGTTATTCGAATTTGAGGGGAAAAGGGAAATTATTAGGGAAAAAAGTGAAAAAGATGGCGGGCGTGTGACATCACAAAATGGTGGCCCCCTGGCTCTGGCTCTGGCTCTGGTTCCGGTTCCCTGTCCCCTTGCACCCGAAGGAACATTTCCCTACTACTGGCAAGGTTCAAGAAATTAAAAGTTCACAACTACGAGTACATAATTTATTATCATACTTTTGCCATGCATTCGATCTTTTTATTTCTCTGATGTTTGCAGCTCATGGATATTACACAATGGTTTCACTCAATGTAGCCCCTTTTCGAAAGTTCACTGATGATTGAAGATATCTCCTTACTGTGCAAGAAATTTCCGCTTTGTTGCAAGATAATGTAATACCCGAGTCTATAAAAAAGTTCATTGGTATCTTCGGGAAATATGTAGTCGGTGTTCTGGTCGTCTTCTGCATTCTTTTCACCACTTTTATCAGCTAAGCAGGGAGGAAGATGTGTGAGGACGTCGAAAAAATCGCCACTCTGTTCACCGCCAACACTGTCTTCAGTATTGTATACATAGTCCTATTTTTCAGCAGAGTGTTATGAAATTGGCTTAAGGCCAATTCACACGTGAAAGAGGCTTAGTGCATAGCTGAATAATGATTCATGATTTGGTAGAGCACAGCAGTAAATGATGAGTTTTTTTTAAGAGAATGATTATACATGAACTAATTACGTGATTATTAATCGGGAGAGATTATATGGAATATCATAATGCTAATCACATATTTTAAGATTAATTACCACATGTCACTATTATTTAAATCTAATTGGAAAGTTTCCACCTTATTCATGTTGCCGGAGGCTGTTTCTGAGATGCTGCTAACGATGGCCGGACATACCCATCTCCGTGTCTTCTCGTTGCAATGGCTCGACGACAAAAGACGCTGCGCCCCGTGTTACGCTGGCCTATATCGGGCACATTGTTTAACATATTCGGCTCCAATTACTGGCCGGTGAAGGGGGTTTCTGCAACTACCGTCGCAAGGTGAATACTGCAATCACACACGTGCCCTGATTCAATGTTTGAAGGCGTGATCGGGCAGGCCGTCCACCTAAGACCCGATCACTTCATAACAAGAGGCATTAACCGCTTTTACTTCAGATATACATCAATGAGTATCCTTTGTAGGAGAAGTGTCGTTGGCAACATTAGTCTTCGCAGCTTCTGGTGCTATAATATTTTTTCGAAGTTCGTTCAGTTCACGTTTGAGTTTAGCAAGTGTGTTTCATACGATCCGATTGTGTGACACGGGGTTTGTGTTTTACTGACCATAGTTTCTTCACCTTCTGTGAACATATTGTGAAATTTATTGTTAACAGGAGGATGCGATGTCTTCACACGCTGTTCCTCGGTAGGAGAAGGAACACTACATTTACATACCTTTGCATCTCAATTCAAGTTACCACCTCGTGCGAACTGCGCAGGACAGTTTTTCAGCTAAAAATCACACGAATTGGGGTTTTCGGACATTCACTCTTCTCATTTCGCCGTTCATTGTAGTCGAACGAATAAACCTCGTCGCGCATTGGTCCCAACTTTATTTTCATCACGGCCAGTCATACATACGAATAATCTTCGGAATAAGGAGACTGTTCACTTCTAAATCGATGTTCACATCACGGCGTCAGAACGACAACAATCGCAGTTGTTTTTCCCAGTGAATTAAAAAAAAAAAAAAAAAAAAAACGAATGGAAAACAAATCTGAAGAGCTCTTCATTTTAATACCAACATTACCAAAGCTTGCTATCAGAGCAGGCAAAGAAAAAACATTCCGTAAAGAAAAATATTAGAAGTTCGCGAGACTCATAGTGAACGCAAGGTCGAAACACGAATGTTGCCTCAGAGCATGAAGCGATTCAGTTCACGCCATACCAGCCGTGGTACATAAAGCAATAAATGTTGGGTATGGTGTATCAAGACATTCGGGACTGCCCGAAATGTACAAGTCACTACCGCGATAGTAAAGTCCGATTTCAAGTCCTGTAACCAACAAAATATTATATTAAATATTATATATAGAGG
This sequence comes from Dryococelus australis, assembly GCA_029891345.1. Taxonomy (NCBI): domain Eukaryota; kingdom Metazoa; phylum Arthropoda; class Insecta; order Phasmatodea; family Phasmatidae; genus Dryococelus; species Dryococelus australis. The sequence goes on along the minus strand of CM056996.1, from coordinate 111,983,824 downwards.
TTGTTTCGTAACTCACGTTACAGGCAGATTGACTTATGTCCGGAAACTGCGTCTAAGAGTGGAAAATACTCCCAAAAGCTGGCCTTTAAAATTAATTTTTATTTAATAATTTTCCCCACCAGGATCACGAGTGACTTGTTCAGCGCGTCTTCGCTCTTCCCAATACCTCTTCATTCTTTCACTCCTCCTATTTATCTCTGCTTCTGTGAGTTGTATCTTGATCCTGGTGTCAGTCCATTTGCGACCTTCCACCATGTTCTTGTACCTGACTCTATCTTGTACTATTGTCTGGGGATTTTTATCCATAATGCCTATTGCCTTTCAGTCCTCCCTATACTCCAGTGGAGTGGTCACGGAATGCGTCTGATCCCAGTGGGGCAGCCTGAATGTATCCTCTGGGGCTCACCACCTCAGTTGTAACCACGCTACCGTCAATACTACGGTAGCCCAAGCGTATACTTCGGGTTGTGAAGTAACCATGGAGCACATGAAAATCACGATTTTACCCTAGGGGGCTGATCCCCCCTCGACCGCAGTCGGCGCAAGCAGGCTTTCGGATTCTGGGGTGCCTGCATCATGTGCGTAGGGAGAGTCGGAGCTCCCCAATACCTCTCTCTCTCTCTCTCTCTCTCTCTCTCTCTCTCTCTCTCTCTCTCTATATATATATATATATATATATACACACACACACACACATACACCACATATCGAGCAACAGTACGGATTCTGGTTCGAGTTAATCGTTTGAAGACCACGTAGCCACAGTACATGGCCGATGCTGTTTGGGACGCTACTGCCTGACTAAATCTCGAGCCAGACGAACGATTGCTGAGGGATCGCACCCCTTCGCCAGTGTACGTTCGCGAGCATGCCCACGACCGACGATGTTGCAACTCCTGATCGGGGGCCCGAACTAGCGACACACACACTCACACATCTTCGATGCCCAGCTGCAACATGTTTCTCATCTGCGAAGCACTTCGCTAAACCTACAGCGATCCGTTCATTTGTTATACGAGCGCGCCCTCTCGAATCATCTCCATCGTGTACGACCCCTATCTAATTAGCGAAACATTTGTGGTACTGCTATAATATGGAAGTCCAGCGTATGATCACAGAAAGGCCTTCTGTCATAAATTTTAAAATTAAAAAAATCATGTGGGATCACTCTTAGACAACCGACGTATACATTCACGTGAGAAGAAATCGCACATAATTGGAAAACATGCAGAAACGGTCGCCTATACATAACTATATACAAATATTAATATGCTTGTAGGCATATGTGTATATACAATACTGTATATTTCTATATGCTTGTAGGTATATTAATGTATATATAGGGCTGCTTAGAAAAATGTTATTACTTTAAATTTATTCTGTACATAATTATAATTATGTATATTCCTAGTAAATATTTCCACGTTTGTACCAATGGTCAATATAAGCGATAGACAGTATGACATATAATCGTTTCATATGAAATATACACTTGCTAAACTGACACCGGACATTTTGAACACAATTACCTCAGCTAAACATTCTAAACCTTATACGAATATCCACATAATAATAGAGTAAGTTACATATCTAACTAAAAACTTTACACACTTTTGCAAAGTAATTGACATGGTTTTTGTAAATGTTTTATACTTTGGTTTTTACATCCATACAGTTAATTTCAGCAAGTTGTTGCGTTCTACGTGTAAAATTTCAAACAGGAAATCGGCATTTATATTACTAGCATTAAAAACTACTTCTCACAAATTTTCTCTTTGGAGAATCGAACGCGGTTCGCCTCAGTGCGAGGCTAGTGTTCCAGCCACTGTGCTACCGGAGACATGAGTACAGATTCCATTGATAAAAGTCGACAGAGATTAAAAAATTGTGATCTTGATACAGAGGTAGATTATATTCCGGATTAGCACATAAGGTACTTTCTATTCCGAAAAAAACGAACAGTTCATTAGGAAATATATAAAATTTGCCACCAACCATTAAGATAGAGCACTTGTTCATTATAATTAAGGTTTGATTTTTGCACGCAGGGAAAGCCTCGGGTAACAGTTAGTCTATAATATTTTACACTGAACTAATGTTGAAGTAATTTGTTAAAAAATATGTGGTACGTGTAACATATCTGTAATTATGTCAATTAATTGACTTTCGCGATGTAAAATAAAATAAAGTGTACTTGTTGAAATGTTTCATTGCATAGCACAGAAAAGAAAAGGGCGTGGATATTACTTTTGCACCTGAAGAGAGGACTTTGATGCTGTCCAAGTTCAGAAAGTTTTTCCACTGGTAACTAAACATACGTAGACCGAATATACTTTATTCAAAATGGGGTGTGGCTGTGCTGGAGACAAGACCGTTTGTTTTGCACGAATACATCTACGTTGACGCGCTCGGACGCCTTGATGTTTATTTTACGTTCCCGGCACCGCTTAACCCTATCATATGGGATTTTATGGGTATTACTGGATTGCTTTTGAGACGCTCTTTCCAACCGTATACGATTTCTGTATTACGACATGGCTTTTAACGAGTATAGGCCGAAATTATGTTTTCATACAATTTTCACCATAACCACGCCACACAAATGTTTTTATACACTCAATCGTTGATCTTGACGAGAGCTGTCGGTTGAAACCTAAACAAGCGTCGTAGCTTCTCCTAGTCAAAAGTTATACTACGCCGAAGTTATGAGACGCGGCGAAGCGAACTCAGAATTGCTCCCCCCTTCCCCCCTCCTGCCGCGCGCGATGCTTCGCAGTCTTCTCTCAACGTAACATACTCTTTGATCCTTCGGCAATCGAGTGGTGTAATTTAATTTAGAATGTAGACGATAGATTCGGAGCTACAATGCCAAACTGTATCCCCCGATTTTGTTATCATCGGATTTTCTGGATTGCCTCCCACTATGTTTGCAAATTTAAAGACGTATTCACGTCAAAAAGTAGATTTCTCACAAGTTGTGCAGTTTCAAGTGTCATACTGCGTGAGACTGGCGGCGCCATTGACAGGTTAAGGAAAGAGTAGAGTATTTCTTCAGACTGGGAACATGTTAGCTTGAAGCTGCACAATGTTCTCTGCTTCCGTAACCCGTCAGTCAGTCATCCGTCTGTTCTTTCGACTGTCAGTTGAAAGCGACTCACAACCATCCGGCGTCCATTAATCCTTCTGCACGGCGAAATTTCAGCGTGACAACTTAACTTCGTCATTTTTCTTTTGTTGGAGGTGTATTTTGTTAGGAAATACGTTTTTAAAAGAGAGACATTTTGCGGAGATAATTTTTTTTACGAGATAAGAATTTATACTGAATTATTGTTTAGATTTTAAATTCTTGAATTTACCACCGAAGATAAATAAGCACAGATCCACCGCCTTGCATTTCATTTCGAAGTGCTTATTCTCTTCTACAAAATATTGTCAGAAGGCGGTGGTCCATCCGTCGGTCCGTCGATGTTAAAGTTGAAAAAAATATTTGATGGATTGACGGATAGAAAAAAAGTTGGCCTGCGATTGGTTGAAGACCACGTGACCGCCGGACGGACGGGCGACTGAAGGATGCGACGTCGTGAGTTCACCTTTAGACGCCCTGTTATTATTGCAGCCTATCGCATAGCGGAAAAAATATGTCAATATACAAGCGTATTTACTTTTAGGAATGCGTTTGAGGTGTAGCATAAAGTTCAATCCACGATACCACACTTATTTCTATAGCGTGTGTGTAGTCTTCACTGAATAAGGCCGAAATTTCATTGATATAAGCGTTTTTGTTTAATCTTCAGTGATGGTTTAAGGATACATATGAATGGGGGCAACTTTTCCCATGTGTGTGTGCGTATATGTGTATCACGACTAGTAGGATTCAGTTTATTATACTTTACTTGTAATAATGTACTTCAGAATATTGTTTTTAACTTCATCTGCTTCGCCAAGGGTACACGACGATAATTACAGTTCTTTTGCCAAAATTCACACTGCTGTATTCCTTAGCATTAAAATGTCTTAGAAAATAATTTAATTATAATTGTAAAATTATAGCCATTTTCATAGCTACTATATTCAAATATAATTAGTAGACATATTATGCTTCCGAACTTCACAAGCTTTAATTTAAAAAAAATATCAAGTATATATTTTAATACTGCTGTAAAGAAATGGATTACAAATATCTTAACTTACCAAACTGTATAAACCTTTCATACAGTCAACATTTCATTTTGTTAAACATTATAAAATTTATTACATATTGCATATTTTCGAGAATACATAAATGTGTTATCAATTTTATCAGCTTATTTTCTAATAACATTTCTGTGTAATATTATACAGTTATTGGTTAATCATTTCAGATTTAGTAATGTCGTTATATTTTAGTGTAATAAAGTTAACATTCATTGCGTATATCTTATCAACTTTATAGCTTGATTATATATTATTTTCTTTATTTTATATATTTTACATTTATTAGAATTAATTAAATTCACAATTTAAATTATTTATTGGTTTTCACACAAACAATGTTTATAATCATCGAATGTTACTCCATGCTTATTTACTAATCTCGTATTCTTACTGCAGCTTCTGATATGAAAACTTTATTATTTGGATATTTATCAGACTAGTGGATGAACGAACTGTAAGTTATGAAATATTTATTTCTATGATATCCTGCAAACTATCTCTCTTCATATAGCTCAATGGTCTGTGGTTCCTCGACTGAGCAGCCGGGAAATTATTTTACTTCCACAAAATAAGAACCCTATAGTAAATAAATAATCCATAGTGCGATAGTATTGAAAGAGGAGTAAGGCATAACTTCAAAATATTAGTTATTAATGTAATAAAATTTAAATAATTATAGTAATCGTCTTTTTTACGAAATAACTACAAACTGTGAAAGTAGAAATTGCCGTGAATTAAACCAGCAACGATAAAACTCCTACGGCAGAACGGCGTTTTCAACTACAAACAATAAGAATTATTTACCATAATTTTTCACCTTGGGCTGTTTCCTAATCTAATATGATTTAGTGCAAGAAAAAAACGTTAATATACTGAATCTCAGCATTTGACCGAGTTCATCTGTGCAAAGAAAACACTCTTTTATTTGATCATAATATTTTTTTTTACTACAGTTCTCAGAAAAATTCAAAAAATATTTTACAACCGATGACATCAAAGAGATGTAAACGCACCACGAAGTTTTTCTTTTTAATCAAGCACGTAGGAGTTAATATGCTGTTTTAAAAGTAAAATATATAAAAAAATGTATGCAGGTACCAATCTGGAAAATGGGCCTAATAGTATTCCTAGTGATGTCCATATTGATCGTCTACATGCTTTGATTGGCCTCGCCCTCGCAGACAATGACGAAGCAACGAGCGCACCACAGGTCTCAATTATCTCCGCTGTAACAGATGTGTAGTTCCCGGTCTGGCTGCCCGCAGCGCCACCTGTGCCCCGGCGCCTGATCGAGCGGCCGCCAGGGGACCGACTGCCTATAGTGACGCCCATCTAAATCACTTCTAATTTGAATTCCTTCAAGGGGCGGGAAGGACGCGAGAAGGCCCTCTTGTTTGCTCGGTAGACAAATTGAGCGTGCGCGTGTAATGGTGTTTAAACAGGGATATCGACTGCTGAATAATGGAGGACAGAAGTTGAGGAGGGCTGGAGTTGGAGAGGGTCTGAGGGACCGGTAGCCGCCGGCGACTCCGGTATAACTGCATTAACCTCGCCCTAGAGAGGGTGCGGCCTTTGTCGTGTTTGCACATCAACACCCAAGAAGTCAAACAGTGAGAGCGGGCCAGCCCCGGCACGTAACTTCTCACTCGTGCAGGGCCCCTGCGATATGGGCGGACCACTTCTGCAACAATCTCTCCTCGTCTGTCTGGGCTGGTTTGTGCACTAGGCTATGGCTTTGATTCAACCGACTTGACAGAAATGTTATTTTGATTGTGTGTTGTCGAAAAAGTGTGGTTCTTGTGGGGTAGAATTTTTATCACGCGCTTTCCACACGAAAACCTCAACTGACATACAAAAATTTTGCAGAGGCGCAGTAACAAAATCTTTACAAGAAATTTTGAATTTTGTAAGTGATCCTCACAACTGGGCATTCATTTGAATTAAACACATACACAAATCTAAAGTTTAGTAGTATTGCCTTAGATTCTGAGCTGTATACATAATTGGTGTCAACGTAGGCCGCAGTACGATGGTGTAAATACCTCCAGAGGCAGATGATAATGAGCGAGATTTTGTTGTGCATTCGGCGTACATTTGACCAGAAAGTCTTAATCCGTATAGACGATGTTGTACGAGAATAATCGGGCAACTGGAGGTAAGAATATCTCAGCTGGTGATGTCCAAAGCAGAGAAAATCCTGCAAAGTTACATTTACAGGGTCTGGTGGTTCGGCAGGGTGGGAATCATAGACGATCCTTCATCAGTTAACTTCACAAGAAGATTGATGTTTGGCTATAACTGTCAAATGAACTTGCCAAGAACCTGGGAGCAACCAGAGGAACGAGCATTTACAGGTACACCTAAACAATAATTGCACTTGTGGGGGACATCCAGTTTCAGAAAGACTTATACTTGTCTTAGAATTCCGCACGGAGCTTAGATCAATTATCCCGATGTAGGAAGATTCCCATTTCAAGACCTGGATGACAAACATCATGATAAGTTGTTTTCTGAGGAATATAATTATATTTCCACTCAAATCTTAGATTAAAAGACTGTGCAGGTTTGGCTGTATACATCTGCCTGTTAAATTTCGACTGCGCACATTCATCATATGGAAAAATCGATTTGGTTTATTTTAAATAATCCTCCCCAACAAGCACTATTTATTTCTGAACCGTGTTGAAGTTCACGCTGATTCGCCCTTCTGGCAAAAGGAGAGGAGGCCAGACATCAAAGATTTCGCCAAAAGGGACTGTGTGTATGGAAGCCAAAGCGATGCATCACATTGAACACTGTTTGCATAAGTGAATTATAAGTATGAATAAAAAAAACAACAAAAGCAGACAGAAACACAAGAGGAAAGCGTCAGAAAAGATCGCGTAGAAAAAAAGATCGTTGAGCAAGGTTCGATGGATCAGAGTACTCGACGAATCTAAGTTCAGTATTCCCAGTGACTCACGACGTGTAGGTATACACATGGCGACAGAGAACAGGTTAGTTGGTGCAGTCCAACTAACATCACTGAAGGGTACTATAATGGAAGCGTTGGCAACTTGGTCTGTGGTATTATCGTGTTGTGCTTGAGTACTTTCCTCCATGTGTTTGATCGTAGTTCTGTAACAGGTCAGGTGTACGGAGATTATCATCTTCCAACAGTACATTAAATTTCGCAGTTGTACAGTAGGTTCACATTTTCTGTTTATGGATGACAACACTAGTCCGTATTTGACCTACATTTGTGATGTGTGGTTGCCTCACATAAGTTTGTTGTATTCATTTTTATGTACTTAATATAATGTTGTTTTACTGTAAAGAGTATGCGTGTTGTTTGGTAATGCCTAGATGTATTTAATATTGTGTTTGTATGAACGGTCTTTGTTTCTGTCCAACGCACGAATTTTCCTTATAGTGATGAACACAGAGTTTTGACGATCATTAATGTAAGCATCGCGAGAGGAGTGAGAATTACCGTATGTCCGCCGAGTGCATTAGGCTCTTCCAATTTGATATGCTGGTCAGGAATGAAAGCACAGAAAGAAAACACACTCGTAGAAGTTGGTCACTCCTTACCGTCTTCTACAGAAGTGCAGCACATGAATACGCATGCCACTGAAAATGCCCAGCGTGTCTATACATGACTAAACCTGCAGAAGAAGGAATTTTTGCTCTAAAATGGCTAACCGTGCAAAATATTCAGTTAAACGGCCAAGTTAACTTTGAAACTAAATCTATTACTTTCAAAATACTAAAGTATAGTGTCAAACTACTAATGGGCTCAAATAATACATGTATTAATATATGCAGTTTCCTAGTGGAAGTGAAAAGTAACGTAAACTCATTACAGCTAAATTACGCACACCAAACATTCAATAATAATTCAATTTTTTTTTATCAGGCCATAAATTACTATCATTTAAATTTTATTATGTGTTTGTTGCATGCAGTGTTGTTTTCCTATCCACGATTTTAAAAGTTTTATTTAATATTGAAGGGAAAATGTCATTGCACTTGTACATATTCTGTTTCTTCTGTTTGACAGCAACATATTGGAACCAAGATAATTTCATTCCACTTACCTGTTTTTCATAGGGTATTTTTGAGTATTGCAAATTAGTATTGAATCTTCATATTATTAGTGTATGTTCAGCAATACACACTATTTTTCAATTGCACATTTGAAAGGACGAAATGAAGAATCAATCACCGTCTGTCAGAAGGAAAAAAAAACCACTTCCTCACGCAAACAGCTTCACAGGCATATGTTAAACGCTGTTATAGGCCTTTCACGGTAAAGTGAGCACTTTTTGAAGCTGTTCCATCAGACATAATTACCACTAAATACATTTAATCGTGGCCTCGGACTTTTAGCAAGTGGTGGAAGGATATAAATTGGCTGAAAGAAAAAAGTAACTAGGGCTTCAAAAGTGCTCACTTTACCGTGAACGGCCTTTATAAATAATACCTTATGTCATATTCATATATGTAATGTTGTAGGGACGTAACTGAATAATGTTCTATTTTAATATTATACTGACGTCTCATTATGAAGATAATAACTTATGATCTTAGAGCAGTATATGGTAAGTGAATATAAAGAGCTCTACGCTTACAGACTGTTCACGGTAAAATGAGCACTTTTGAAAGCTCTGCTTAAGATCTACTTCTATACACGTTGTTTATTCTTCCGCATTATGTAGAATTAACATTGCCTTGGGCCTCATCGCTTTATTAATTCGTCGGTGAGGTGAAACTGTAAAATTATTAGAAAAGTAGATATTTTAAAAATCTGCTAATTCTTACACCTCGACGCATAAAAACAGAAAGCGATAGAAATGCTTTAAGTTATCAAAAATGGTTATCTTTTATTCTTTGTTAAGATATGGAAGTACTTTCCCCTCCATCGTTACCAACTTTATTGGACGCATGTCACGCAGTGCGCGGGTTAAATTATATGTAGTTATAGGAGCAGTGACTTTTTTCTTAGGCTGATTTCAAAAGTGCTCAATTTATCGTGAACAGCCTTTACTTGGTTTTAGATATAATTTAACAGCTGTAGATTACATTACGTAGCGAACGGTCGGGGGAGCATTATTATTGCAACTACGTTAACTTGTTAAGAGCCGTTATAGTATACCGGGTTTGTCCTACCTTGAGATGTAACCGGAAGCTGTTGCACTATGGCGGGTTACGGCGGATGATACAGCAACCCCTGGCGCCATCCATCTCGGTCGGCGTCACGTGGAGGAAGACGTCTTCAGCTACTCTACATCCCTCGTATCGGCGTCGCATGGCCTGCTTCCCTGGCTGGTAGAGGGGGTTCCTGCTTACAGGGGTTTCACAATGTTCTGGTTTCTGCTTAAGTGCGAGGGCATAGTCAGGCGAGGATATTACTTAAGGGGGAAGTATCCTCGCTGTCTTGGATTTACGTATTTTCCTCATTAACTTAATTTTCGGAGGCAATATATAAAAACCAAGCTAGTTATGAGATAAGAAACATTTTGACAGTTATCTCTAAATTCCACATATTTTTCTTACATGATTCGTGACACATCTGTAACCGTAATCAAACATAATCTAATTATTTAATAATTTCAGTCCCACATGGGAAAATACAGGTATATTTGAAACCCTAAAAATTAAAAAAATTCGTTAAGTAGTCATCCATGTCATGTCTAGCTTTGATTTTTTATTTCTCGTCATACACTTTCTTTAGGAAGAGTTGTAAGAAAATTCGAAGATGGAGTGGATACTACCCTCTTAAGGCACGTTCACGCCGTCGTAACAACACAAAAATAAAATTATTAATATTTATTTTATCTTATCTTCATTGCTACTTTAAACAACTAGGTCACTTATTTTCATAAAATAAATTATTTAACGCCCGTTTATGCTCGGAAGTGATTAACTAGATGCGTTCATCACAAAGGGTACCGAAAAACTTGCCAAATGATTTGGTTGGATATAAGATGAGGCATAATATCCATTAACTTATTAAAAGTAATAAAGGTTGATATACATAATCAACTAAGTGATAACATAACGAATTAAAAATTACTTTAACTCAATATAGAGTTCATTTTAAAAAATTACTTTTGGACAAAAGTACATTCCGCAAAGGTTGCCATATTCTCTGATTAAAATTACAATAACATAATCGTGAATCATTTAAATTTATTAAGTCTTAAAGTAGTAGTTATATCGTAGAAGTCACGTCGTCGTTACTAAATTATTTTTTTTTTTCATTTTACTGTGGAATTTACAAGGCATTAAATTATAAACTCTAAAATATTCGGTTAATTCAAAACACTAGATATATCAAGATGAATTTTCATATCCTAATAAACTCACAGTTATATAATTGCAGAGCGTCTTCGTTAGACGCAAGCATATTTATGGAAACTTTTCCACATAAAAATGATATATAGTGGCTTCGTATAAGTTAGATATGTGATTTACAATATATCTGTCACGTAATAATTTAACTCTTCAGTGAAATGTGTCGGTGGTGTGTGTCTTGCAAGCGTCGTCAAGATAAAAACTCTCTTCTCATTTATATTCCTCTTGAATTTGATTTTCTGTGCGACTTTCAGCCGGTTAAAACATTCGTACGAAAATCCACACTGAACACATGGACAAGATTAAAGGATTTTAATTTTTTGAGTGGTCCATTGGTTTCCAGGATTTCTCGATAAATCAAAGGGGTTACTTTGCGTCGTGATTATGCATCAGAAATTACGGTGCATTAATTGCGAACATTTTGAGCGGTCGGAATTCCCATGAGGCACGTCAGCATTACGTGATGTTATGTGGCCACATTTACAGCATATTCAGTCATCGTGTTCTCATTTTCGACAAATGCATGAATCAGCCATCGGCAGTATTATTTTTGACATTTATCGGCCTATGAATTACCGGGTTTTTAGGAGTGAGCTGTACGTAAAGAAGAAACCTTCCTTTTTAAAATCAATTAATTTTTACTGTATTACCTATAGGTTTAATATTTATATCAATATTAAGGAAATATTTTTATCGGGTTTTATTCGCTAATTACGAAGTCACATTTAATAATTCAGATATTTCATTGACTGTTTTACTAACTCTTTGGTATTTATAAATAAAGAGAATTTCTTTGGGCCATGCTTTACAAACTCATTTAGTTTTTAATTTTTTTATGCGTGAAAGTGTGAAGAAATCTCCCCCTTTAAAAAAAATTGATCTTATTAGGAGTGATAACATGGGAAACCAATGGGCGTAGACACGAAGAAGCGTTAAATAGGCTTGACAAATTATTCATCGGGACTACAGCCGGGAAACAATTAGGCGATGTCCTTCCTGTTATACAGCAAATCGAACCCATGACCAGAGGAACGAGAGCCAAGGAACGTACTCGCCTAACTAAACCAGGTTTGTAAGATGTCAAGCAGATAGTAAGGAAATGCTGCCTCAATGATCGTTTCGTGAGTCTCGCAGAGCCAGAAATCTATTTCAGAAGTGATGTTCCGTATTGTATAACACAATTCGCCGCTGTGCAAATTTTCTATTGCCAGAAACACAGAGTTCGAATTAGGTACGAAGGCTTATGACTAGAAACTAAATACGACATGATCGTCCTTATTAATTATCATCAAATATACTTAACGACATTGTCAGCTTATGTTATCTTTACTCAGAGCTCTTGAATAGAAAAGAACTCGTTATTGTATATTTGTGAGTTCAAACCTTTTTCTGAGATGTAAAAGTTATGTGTGATGCAATTTCTACAAATAATATTTCATGGTGGTATTCACTATTATAACTTTTCCAAGATATTTATTTTGCTATAGTTTTCGTAACAAGTTATTATTTCTCCATGTGACGTTACTATTGGCACGAGTATTTTAATTTTCGACATTACGCCTTATGTATTAATTAAATCTAATAATATACAATTTTTTTTAATATTTTTGGTATAAGTTAATGAGCATCTGTTGTTTCAAGTTTTAAATATGTTTAAAATGTTATATTTATTTTGACACGTAATTTTGTGCAGTTTGCATGGCTGTAGTTTTATTTAAATTGGCACGTGTTTACTATTTTAAGAAATTGGCAGCATTGGCCGTACGTATTTATTTAATTATACATTATTGAATGCAGCTACGAGTTAAGCCATATATTGGCCAAGTTAATTAAAATTCCCATTGTTTTAATGAATGTTTTACATGTAGCGGGAAAAAGAATTTTCTTAGATTACTCTGGTGCCAAAATAGTTTTGATGGCATCAGCAGTGTTCGTGGAGCAAAAGAAAAGGGCAACAGACGATATTGAATTAAAACTCGGCAAATTGCAATGATTTATTTCGGCCTACAGAAGACTTGGTACCCAGGGCTGGTACCTACCTTAAGACTCCGAGCTGGTTCGACGTGTTCCGGCTACATACCTGATTTTTCTAAAAGGTATAAGGTTAATTTTATGTTGCCAATAGAACATTCCCTCTAGTTTCGATCCGATTTTGTTGACTATCAGACATTTTATACTAATTCTCTAGTGATCTCTAAAAAGTTATTAAACCTTTTCTCCGTCATTTGAATGCACATCTCTCAGTGTCAAGTAATGTTCTGCCGATAAGAAACTGAACTAAAAAAATTTTCTTTTTTTTTCATTTCATTTTAATTCAAATGCGAGAAAAATTTTTTTTTGAAGACACTATAAAGGAAAATTAATTACTAATGATCCAGTCTTCCATACTATTTGAATTTAATATTTTTTATAAATTCAGATTTCTAATTTATTTTAAAGCTGCACATTTCCTCATCATTTTTAAATGGATACAATAGTTTAAAGCTGTTCTACATAAGTTTACTTAAAAGTAAATCAAATATTGCTCCACCACATGAGTAGAGTTATTATTTTTTGGTAGTTTTGGCCCTATATTGAAACTTGATGGCAAGGGTATTTTTTAGTGTCTTCTCGTTAAGAGTATTTTGTTACACGAAAGTGTGTTGTCAAGACCGGGCTACCATGCGTACAGCTACCCAATGTTTAACGTACCAATGTTATTAGTTACGCCTCTCACAGCACGCACAAATTTCCAGCTTCATTCCAGGGGAACCTAAAGTGTTACAACATTTAACACCCAACAACATTACAATACAGTACGTACGTTAAAGTGTAGCCCAATCGTGAGACATAAAAATAGTACAGTAACACGTCAAATAAAAAAAAAAAATGATTTCAAAACTTTTTTGCAAAATAACAAAAACCACAAATTTTAACAATTTTGGGAAACACAAATGATAAAGATTTACCACGCGTAGAAATGTGATAGATTTTAGTGATGAAAAAATATCACGAACTATAGGCCATCCACGGTAAAGTGAGCACTTTTGAAGCCCTGATACTTTATTCTTTCAACCAATTTAAATACTTCCACCACTTATTAATGTAAACCCGGCCATACGAGTAATAAACACAGTGTATACATTCACTATACCCAAAACCAAAATTCCGAGGCCACAATGAAATTAATTTATTGGTTCTGATGAAACAGCTTAAAAAAGTGCTCACTTTACCGTGAACGGCCCTTCAAAATATGTGTGAAGTCACTCGGAGAAATTTGTGCAATTTTTAAAATTACTGATTCCATGGATTTTTTTGTCTATATTCGATATCTGACTGCCATTGAATTTTTCTAAAATTAATTTTGACAATCATATTTAAAGAGAATTTAGAAAGTAACTTCCAACTTCTAATTTTACAGTTAAACATTGCTAGGTTCTGATAATTTATCTGCGTGTTCCAAAACGCAACAAATTGCGATTTTTGTATGCGATTATGGAAAAAAACTATTGAACATAAGATATCGGACATTTCGTATACTACGAGTTTGACTGGTTTGGCACACTACACACACTCACACTCTATCAAATATTTTAAACATAGCTTAGTCTCCTAGAACGATATATTGGGCTGCGCCCTACCAAAGCGGAGTTGACCAAACAGTTGCCCAGAAACCAAAACCATATGGATACCTTCGGCGTTCTTGGAACACATCTCTTACCTCGGCCAGACGACCGTCATTTGTTCACAATGCTAGTGGTACGGTAATGAACATTATCCTCCCCTAACTGTCTGTCCAGGACAGCACTACAGTTGAGTTGCTGCTCGGTAGGCAGGACTGTTACCGTCGCAAAGATTTCTCTCAAGGCCTCCTCCGATTTGCGGATTGTTAATCTGACTGCATAGGCCTGTCTACAATCGGCTGTTCCTGTGGACGTGGACGTGTCCGAAACTCGGCGTAAAATGACGTCACATTAACTCAGTTCGAATATGGTCTACAACGCGTTGTCCGAAGTGAGCACGGGACGATCGGTTGGCCCCACCATGAGGTTCTCTCTGGTGTCCGATCATAGGGTTGTACTCGTGCTGGTAGTAGTTGACTCCGTATGCTGGAGGAGGTCTGGAGAGATTCCCACTCTCGCTGACAGATCGGGCGGTGAGCGACAACCTGCTCCGGTTGTGCCCTGGAGAGGCACTAGGAGTATGGATAGAACCCCGGCCAGACCACACGCTTGGTTTCTGAGGGCGAGGATCCCAGAACCTCTGTGGTAGAGGGGGCAAGGATGTGCGGACGTCCCAGGTCTGGCCAACGGTCGCATTAATCCTGGTCTCCTTGCGTTTAGAGGACGTGATTCCTATTCCCTGCCTATTGGGAGGCCGAAGCGCGGTAAGGCCGCAATTCTAAGGACGCTGCGTTAAAATACAAAATACAAGACCGAGAGGTCCATTGTAACTGTCCGAAGTGAGCTTTCGGAATCTGACACTAGAGCGCAGTAAATTTGGCACATTATTTGTTGTAACCTAGTGATGTTTAAATTTGCTGAATTATTGATTATTTAATGTTTACGAAATGGGTGATTTGAATATTTATTTATAATAAACACCATAAGGTTTTTTTTAATAAGGTTGCCAACTTACATCATTATTTAATTTTTTAATCTTACGTTTTAAAAGTTTTAGCCTTCAAATTAAATTGTCAGACTGAACGAAAACATCACTAATTATTTATTAGCATTTAATCATATTTGTTTAGAGAAAGTCCATCTTGCACATCCAATGTTTACATTAATAACGTAAACATTCCACGAATGAGCGCGAAAGTATTGGAAACCTTCTTTTTCAATCAGCTTAGGACACAACTTTGGACAAAAGTTCAATTTATCGAATGCTTCAACTTCGGGCACAGGTTTACTTGGGACACGGCAGCTTGGGACAGCGCCATGACGTCAGAGGGCCACGTGCACCAATCAGCGCATCCCTGTCCTAAGACAGGTTGGGAATGCGCAGTTGTAGACAGGCCTTAATGGGCTACGAATGGCTTGTCGGATATCAAATATTGTGCCTGGTGTTAGGCTGCACTGAAACCATCTCCAGTTCTGCCTCCTTGTCACTTGAGCCTGGTGCACTGACAGCCAGACATTCCTGAAATACATGAAAGAACTTGATCGTTACACTGTTCACTTTGTCACGGAAAAAAGAAATCTAACAGTGCCGTTACTGTCGGCACAACATGGGAAAAGTGAAACACTCAAGCTTCAAGCAGCCGCTTGATATCGGTCAGTTCTGCCTACGTCAAAGCAACGAACGTCCTCAAACTTTCATTACACGTCCGTAAGTGTTTTGTTATGGAGTTGTGTGTGGCGTGGCCCGCACTGCGCTTTACCAGTTTTCAAATGCTCTTTAGAAATGTTTAAGGGCGATAGTCGCAAAAATAAAAATCATTGTTTTGCATTTGTACTAAATTCCTTTCAACGCGTACATATTACTTGTATTTTTTTTATTTGCATAGAAAATTCTTAATTTTTATATTATAACCTATCACTTTCACATTTTGAGTGTTTTTGGGATGTATAAATAAAATTAATGAAAATATATACAGAAAATTTACTATACGAGCAGCTGAAAGGTCATGTCTCAATTAATTTTATGTAAGTATTTTTTAAATAAAAATCATACATTCCTATAGTATTTCATAGCGTGATTTTAAAGATTTATTGCAGTAACTCGTGTAATGTTATTTTATTGTGAATTATCCAATTCCGGTAAGTTATCGTTTATTATTTGTGTGTCCCAAAACACTAGAACCGTGATTTGACGTCATTATGCAAAAAAAAAAAATGGTCTAAATTTTGAAACCCCATATTATCGTCACCAGCACCCCATGAGTTAAAGTGCCGAAACCCTGACAGTCCCAAGTCCCATAGCCACCGACCACCTCGTAGTTGGCAAACAGTAAGGAAATATTGATTGGAAACATTTTCTCTTAAACAGGTTAAAAACTCCTCATCCATCGAAAACCGGAATAAGTTAAAGGCATAGCAGAAACACTGGGATACTTTGCCACATGAATCCTTTTACACACCCAATGAATCAAGAAAAGATCCTTAATTTAATTTTGTATACTAGAAAATCTCACATAAAGTTGTACAACTTTCAGATATACTGCAAGTACAATTTAATTTTAAAAAACCATTTCTCCCATTCTCTACAATTTTGGGCCTTAATTTATGCCAACATAGATATTACAAAAGTATTAATAAAAGTTGTTCACATGAGCATAATCAAATCTTAGAATGATTATATTATTTCAAGCCTAATTTCTTATTACAAAAATATTTATGGCACATTGTATACTTTATATTTTACAAGAAAATGCACAAAAACAGGCAATCATGCCTATAAAAATGTTTGATACTGAAAAACCTAACACAAAATATGGAACGCCAAATGCTCATATCAGCGTTGACAAGAAGAGTCCCTTAATAAAATATTTATCTGAAATGCATGATGACGCAGACGGGAGCCGAATACCTCGAGACGGCCCCAGACTGGCCAATTTATACATCAAAATTTTGCACCTCCTCTGCACCGCGGAAGAAAAATCGCAACATTGCGATTTGCTATATCAGTTGGCTTATGACATAATAGCCAATCTAAATACTTTATTTAAATTTACGCATGCGCAGGAACCAAAACCAGTCATGTACTTTGTCTCTAGTCTTCGTTATTGTACGTCTTGCAACTCCGCCGAAGCTTGGGGAAAATTACGAATCAAGGAGCAGAAACAGTAGAATTACAATGCCGACCCTAGCGCAGTCCCGAAAAGATTAGGGCAATTTCTACTAAAATTACAGGAAATAACACGAGTATGCCGATAGGGATATTAAAAAAATATATAAGAAACAATAAAAAACAATATCTGAAATTCGATGAAAAAACAGCCAAAATCGATCAAATTTATGCCAAAATCAAGGAAATTTAAGCCAAATTTGCAAGCAAAATCAAGCTAATTTAAGCTAAAATCAAATGAAATTTTATGATATTCATTTACAGATAAGGCCACCAAGCGCGGGGGCACCAGAAATACGAAAATAGATTTAAAAGCCATTTAATAGATTCAAAACATACAATTTTTATATTTTAAGAGACTTCTATATCATTCATAGATTTTCAGCGTTTCATATATTTTAAACCTTTATATTTTATAAACACTTGTTTCTCATTTATTAATTTGAAACTATTTTTATAAAATATATTTACATAGCGATCTGGTAATGTTATCTTATATTTCTAATCTAAAATACAATTAGTTTTTTTTCCAAACTTAGATTCATAAATTTGAAATTCTCTAGCAGCATACATTTTATTAATTTCAAGATCTTTTAGTTTGTCAATTCATAAGAATAGTTTAACTTTTTGAGAAGCAATTATATATTTGTTATTTATGAAAAAATAAATTTACTAAGATGAATAAAAAAAATTAATGTTACTGAAATATTAGAATATTAAAAAAAATGCAACTATTGTTTACACATCAGTTTTTATATTTAAAACATGAAAAAAATGCGACTATTGTTCACACATCGGTTTTTATTTTTAGAATATGAAAAATGCAACTATTGTTTACACATTAGTTTTTTATTTCTAGAATATAAAAATGTAACATACAATTTATTAAAATTTAACCATCTTTTCTTATAGATAAAATGTATCATTAAATCAGTTTTTCCAAAATTTCTTGGGCCTACTATAATGCCCCTCATGTTGTCAGGCAATAGTTCTTCATTTTTTATTTTTAGATTTTTTTTTCAGAAATTAAAACAATAACACCCCAATCAACTTTTTTCATTTAATAATTTTTTGTTAAATTGAAAATAAAGTATTGAAGTTAATAAATAACAGTTACATACTAAAGAAGAAACTTCACTTTATTATGATATTCATGTAGAAATAGCGATTTTATTGATTAGTTTTCATACAGAATATGTAACATCAACTATAAACAACAATTCTATAACATTGATTGATAATAACTAGGTTATAAAAATTCCTAGAGGATAATATAATAGTGGAACATTAATGGAAACTATAAATTCAATTGAACCATTTTCAACTAATAACTTTTACCTAACAAATAACTACATGGAAATTAGAATATCAATTAAATGTAAGTTTAGTATTAAATTTGATGATCGATTATCTTATATCCTTGGTTTTGAGAGAAATATTATTTTTGAAAAAGAAAAAACTGTTATATGCACTAAATTATCTCATTTTGACCCATTTAGTAAAATCAATATTCATTGTAAGTTGGCATATGGTATGATAATAAAATATGATGTTTCTAGCAATTTAGGAACAAAAATAATCGCCAGTTTTCCACTGAAAACTATGTTTGGTTTTGGAGATTATATTATTTATGAACTGCAATACCCAATTTTTTATAAAATTAATAATGAATGTTTTAATATTAATTTGGAAATTTTTTTTTAAAGAATGTCGATTGTTTGGAATTACATATCGAACATTTATTTTTCTGAACTTGTCGACCATTTTTTATTTTCAGTTTTTACATTATTATTTTTAGTAACCTTCTTACACTTCAAGCACCAAGTATTCTGCATTTAATAGTAAAAAAATAAACCTTATATTTCACGAATATTCCTATTGTAGTCGCCAATCCCTCATCATATACAAATATATATATATTTATTTTAAAAGTTAAAATATCACCTCTGTTAACATCAAAAGGCTTACTGTAATCTATTTTATCAGATGCCTTAATAACAGTCATAGTATCATAAGGTAAATTGTGATAAGCAGTAATTGTTTTATAAACAGTACAGCCAATCAAAAAAGAAAAGAAAATTAGATTATTATCTAAGTGAAAAACATTATAGTCTTATTCCACTTTGCAGGTAAATAAAATATATGAGTTTCCTCTTCCATACATTTTTCAACTTTCAAGTCAATAAGTTTATCAAAATAATTATAAACTCTTTGCTTTACATATTGTAATTTATTAGCTATTCTTTATCAAAACTTCTTTGTGTTTTTCAGTCTTCGAGTAAACAAGTGTATCACAATAATTCAAAATTGATTGGTTAAAATTTTGTAATTTATGAACTATTTCTTTATCAAAATATTATTTACATTTTTTAACTTTCGAGTTAACAAGTGTATCACAACAATTCGAAACTGGTTGCGTTAAATTATGTAATTTATTATCTCCACTTAATGCTATGTCAGCTCTTTGTACTTTCAAGTACACCTTGCCCAGCAATCCCACAATATCAAAAGGAATCAGTGCCCTCTGCTCTTCATGTAGTAGTAACCTAACTTCTTCATTGTAATGTGCTTTCAGTGGTCCCATAAATGTTCTATCCAGAGGATGAAACTTATGGGTTGAATGCGGTGGCAGGGAAACAATAGACACATAATTCCTTCATGCCAACTCAATAACATCGACATTCTTTGTATGACTGTAGTGAATATCTCGTATCAGAAGAACAGGAGAGTCTGCTGAAAGTTTGGCAAACTTCAGAAAGTGTTAGAACCACTTTGTAAATAGCGGTGCTTGAATCCATCCAGATGGATGATATGCAGCAATTGATCCGTAGGGTGCATTAGAAGTTTGTTTTCATTTTTTCTGGGAAAAATGATCATGAGTGGCACAAACACTCCTGCTGCATTTATGCAGCACACCAATGTTATCAATGCACCTCGGTCTGCTGATGTCAATGAAGCAACTTTTCTTCCTTTCAGTACAACAACATGTGGGAGTTTTGATTATACCCCAGAAAGCCCAGTCTTGTCCAAATTGTAAATCCAATCAGGAGTATAGGGATGTTTATCGTATTCCTAATCAAGATTATCAAAGATAATATTCACCTTTTCAGCTGTAAAACCAAGCGCTCTGGCAGCTGATGTACCTGTAGGTTTCCTTAGTGAAATCTTGTCACTGTGCCAGGCTAGAAAATGATCAAGCCAGCCTCTTCCATCCTTACCTTCTCCAAAAGGATGTTTGATACCATTTCTAGTTGCCAGTTGGTAGGCCATGACTTCATTATCGTTAGGAGTTAAACCAAAGAATTTGGCTTCCATCTCGAGGATGTAATCGACTAATTGATTCTCAATATCATTGCCTGAAATTAAATAAATTTAGAATATTGGGGGAAACATGCTAATAAAATATAATTTTTCATATAACTTACACAAATCAGGATGGCCCTAAGAGTCCTTTATCTTCTTTTAAAAATAACAGAATAATAATCTTAAAAAACAAAAAAATACCTTCATATGTTTACACCAATACATGCCTAATTAATGCACATAGAAAAAAATCGGGTATAAGAAATTTCGTTAGACTGTTTCTCAAGTTTTCTTGTTTCTATGATATTTTACATTTAGCAAGAATTTCCATTATTTCCTGGTTTTCCATGTCTGTGGCCACGCTCCAAGTACACTATTATAGCTTACATGTAGGGTCTATAGGAAAATAAAGTGTTCCTCACGTTTCAGCCTAAATGGTTATCCTTCCTAATTTTGCAGAAACAACACTCTCAACGGTAGTATCATCATTTACCTATGCAAATATAAAACACACTTATAATTCCATACATTTCTACAAGCATCTTACTGTAAGAAAACAAAACCCCCTATAACACATCAGCATACCTGTGTAAACATACGTGCGAGAGTCGAACGTGGCACATTATACTTTTTGGCTGCTTTCATATAACCACATTCCCCTGATTTAATGGCTTCAATAGCTTTTATCATATCTTCTTTTTTGTTCTTTTTCTTTAGGCATTTTACTTTCTTTATGAAACTCTTTTCTTCCCACCTGAAAGAAAATATAATACAGAATTGTTATAAATTCCTACATTCTACAATGTATAGTAATATAAGACAATGTGGTAGTAATATGAGACAGTCTCATTTTACTACCATTCTAGTGTCTCATTAATACCACTTCGCCATTTGTATTGTGCATTTCACTCACACTAAACACCGCAATATATTTTCAATTTCAACTCATACTTTAAAACTGTATTTCATAATGGACGACTTACCTTATTTATATCTTCTGGGATTCAACAAATAATGATGGAAAATGCGCTTAAGTATGACGGTAGAAAAACTTTCAGCTGTGCCAAAAACAATAAACATCCACCACTCTTCACAAATGGTGCCAATATGGCAGGTCTGTTTCCCCACACTCCAGCAGTGCTCTAATGTGTAGTTATAGCGTATAATAACAGATGTCAGTACTATGCAGAGGCTACAAACTCGTCTCACATTTATACCCCATCTCATATTCCTACCTTCTCTATATATATAGAAATAATGAACTTTATTATAAACCGACTGTAAACTCTAATGGCGCTATCAATTATTATTCATTTTGGGGGCGAAGTGCATTATATGTTATTGATTGTTTATAAAGAAAAGTAAAATTGTAGTTAAAGAAAAAACAAACAATAAAATTAGTATGGATTTTGATACGCCCATTGGAGCTGGAACAATTTGTAATGTTGTTCTAATTAGCCAAAGGAACTTAACTTATGATTATTTGAAAGAAAGGATTACTGAAGATATGTACATTTTTAAAATTAATAAATGCAGGTAAATAAACAATTTTACGAAAACAACATAATGTTTCGATAGTTTAACACAAATTTTTAGAAGTATAGTTAATGTGTTTAATCTTTAAAACTTTAAATTTTTTTTTAGAAGTATAGTAGAGATGTTTATCGAAAAATAATAATTTCGTTCACCCAAAATTAGATTTTTCTACTAGTGTCAATTTTATTCGTGCTAATTTTAAATGGATCATTTTAATTTTCATTGTGTATGATTGGCATTTTTTCTTTTTCTTAATAAATTTCTTTTTACTAAATATGCAGGCTGACTACCATTTGAAAAGGGGGTTGTGTTTCAACTAACAATTCCTATACTTTAGATACTGCATCCGACGATCTCAGAGAACTGGTTTTCAAATTCCACCTAAAACTACAAAACCTACCGTTATTGCTCTTAGAAAGCATTCACGACAAGAACGACCTTCGAGAAATGGGCGATGATCTTGAGCAGATGGAAAAAAGTGTTTTGTTAGGTAGTAGAGCTTCAAATATAAACGGTGATAAATAATTTCATAACATTTCATTTTATTTTGACATAAATTTTGCTTGATTTTGCTAGTAAATTTAGTTTAAATTTGCTTGATTTTGGCTGTTTTTTTTATCGAATTTCAGATACTGTTTTTTATTGTGTCATATATATATATATATATATATATATATATATATAATCCTATCGGCATATTCACGTTATTTACTGTAATTTTAGTAGAAGCTGTCCTATTCTTTTCGGGACTGCGCTAGGGTTGGCATTGTCATTCTACTAGCAACGTCATGAACCGAGTGATCGCGCTGCCGGGGCGAGGGGCGCCAGGGGCGACACTCCTTGCGCCCGGCAGTGTGACTGTTGACATGCACGAAGACAGCCGGCTGCCGGGCTGCGGTCCCTGCTGGACGACAGGCTCATTTGTCGGCGTTTGTGGTCGGTTTAGGCAAGGATGGAGGGTTCACAAGCCTGCAGACGAAACCTCCAACTTCAATTTATGGTCAGGTAAAGGGACACCTTGGTGTTCCTTTTACAGGCTGCGCGTAATTATTTCTACTGGGATGCGGGCATTTTTCGGTCGTGGCTCGTAAGGTGCTTAAGGCAGACGCCCAGGCGTCTCAATCTTTTTGTACGAGGAAATAATTAATACTCGTAAGTAACTTCTACTAGTTGAATATTATTTTCTACATATATAAAAATAATGCATTTTTTGGTATCCAGCACTTATGAGTTCTAATTTACATTGTATGGTAGTGCATCGAGTGATTAAAGATACCGGGAACTCATAGTGCATTTTGAAATTCTTTGGTGAGAAACGTGTCTTCAGACTTCGAGTCAGGCGTGTGTAGGGTGGTCCCGAACAATCGCCATCCTGTCAAATTGAAAATATAAATTGGTGTACTAAGACAGCGAACTTGTTCAAAACGTTCTCGGTAACAACTCTCAACACTAAAATCCCGGCAACTTTTTTTTTACAAACTGATAGTATATTTAATGAATATATTTGGTTGAAGAACGACTTTTACATACGCTAAATGAGGTCTAGTCAAGTTATAAATTAGGTCTCGGAATGAGTTTTCGCTGTATTTTTCCCCCAAGGCATTCTCAACGTTTAAAAAATTATTAAAAACAATTAGGCCTACGCTGAGAATTACACTACGATCTTGGGACAGCAAACTAAATGGCGCGAAAGTGATGGCTTCAATGATGTATCTTGATGATCTATTCTTACAACTCAAATATTCATCTAAATACCATTCTCCGATCATATCAGAATAGATTATCGTTATTTTACAGTTAAACGTCTAGCAAGCCATACTCGCATCGACAAAGTTGTGAAAAAATTTATAGTTTGAGGCAGAAGCGGATCTAAGAGTTTCTGTTTGTGTGGAGTCACTTCTCTATGATGCAGGTGTCGGTCTAATATTTCAAGTCGCAACATGGCAAGGGGGGGGGGGGCTGTCATAATAGTTTCAGGAGAAATATATTATATTAATTAAATAAATATCGTAAATAATTCCGATATTACTTCATTCGAGTTTCCAAACATTCACACGATAGTTCCATGTCAATGTGGGGGTTTTGGGGTGGTGTTGAGCGAGAATGGGAGGGAGGAGGGTTTTGCATGTCCCCTGCGACCCCCTTTGGAACCACTCCTGATTTTCGAGGAGCGTCATTCAACACATATGATGTCCACGCATGTGCGTGTGAAGGATCGAGGGACGCAGGACCAGCACACGGTGGAACGCACTCTGGTCTGGCGGCTCCTTGTTCCAGTCGCATCGCTACTAGATCATGGGGGCAGCCACCTTCCTTTCTTCAATATCCTTGGTTTGTTTCCAAGTTTGTCACCGGGGTGGAGGTAATATATGTCAGTGCTGTGACGGCATGTTCCGTCCTACTGTCAGCGCCACAACTACTTGCTGTTGGATTTATGTGGAGCAGAGTGCGGCGGGCGAAGAGAGAGGTAGTTGCATGCGCAACCTGCCGCAGCCTCATGCTACGCTAAAAACACTAGTCTCTGTATAATCAGCTGTGCGTCTGCCGATGCGCGCCGAATATTTTTGTAACATATTGACACAACCGGGCCGTCACTAATATCAGCTACCGCCAGCCGGACCGTGTCGGCGGCGTGAACAAAGGCATCTAGCCGGGGGGAAGGGGGCTGTAAGCGTCGCCATCGCCACGTTTTGCCGATGCCATCATCGTTTATATGGCAGGGGCCGCGGTGTCGTAGTGGTTAGACCACTCGCCTCACACCCAGGTAAACCGGGCTCGATACCCGGAGGGTCGCTTCCGAAATCTTGCCGGACGATGCCGCTGGTCTGCGGTTTTTCTCGGGGATATCCCGTTTACCCAACCCATGAATTCCGGCGCTGCCCCATACTCACGTCGCTTCACCTTCGTCGGCTCTCGAGTCAGTCGCCCAAATATCTCCACTCCACTTTTTTGCTTCGTCCGAGTTAGTCCACATTGGTTCGTTGGTGTGATCTTAGGTCGCCCAACCGATTTACCAGACGTGTATTAATTTCTTGAAATATTGTGTTTTTTTTTTTGACGGTATGTTGGGAGCCATATCTGGCTTCATTAACAATATGCAAGTTGCTTCGTTTCTGAAGTTCAGACGACAGCTGAAGAAGACTCGCTATTGAAAGATTCCTACTATGCATAATGGCTAATAAAATATTTACGGTGGGAAAAACTATTTATATTAACTGTCGTGAGAATGTAACCATTGAACTGATCTAAAGAGATTGTGTTTCTCCAGTAATATAAAACAATTAAGCCGTGTCAAAATTCCGTTATCCAATCACGAAAGGATAAAGGCGAGTCAGTGTTTTGGGAATTGTTGTCACCAAAGTGTTTCGCTATTTTCTGTTATTATTAATAGAAAATTACAGCGACCACGCTGTCCTCCCTTGTGTGATGATACTATGGCCGATGCATAACGATATTTCCAGATATTTGTCGTACCCTTTGACTGACGAAGATGAGCTTATTCTATACCGATATCAGTATCTATAACAGTGTACTCTTTGTATGGCTTCTAAACATAGACGAAATATGAGGTAGACCACTTATTCGTTTTCTGCGCATGTACCCAAAATCGAACTACCCCAATTCTACACAACTGTCAAAGTCACATGGTCAACAGTGATGAACGTGTTTGTTTACATCTTAATTTTTAAATGACAAGCACTATTTTATTAATAAACTACCTTTATCCTTTTGAATTTAATCAAAAGCATTACAAACTGGTTAGAGGAAATATAAAAACATCTCTAAGCACTTGTTTACAAATCAGTTTTCTGACCTAAAGTACAAACCACGCCATTTTCGCTAGACGTGTTGGCAGAAAAGCAGTTCAATGTTGGGACACGGAGATTAGTTGTGCGCAGCCAGCGAGATCGGTCTAACCCATCTTTAGTCTATGCTTCTACCTGAATCTTCAGTCCGGGCTGCGCCAGTAAATGTATCTGGAAACCAGATCACCCGAGGGGCTGTAAAATTTACCACTAAAAAGGCATTTGAAGCATTTAATCATTTTTTGGCCGGAGACTGTCTCGAAGGAATTAAACATATATATAACGATTCGAGGGCTAAAGCATAAATGTTGCAAGGAGTGTGATGATAGTTGTTTGTGGTTATCATTTCTTATCCTAAATGTTTTTGTGAATAACTAAAGACTGTTCACGATAAATTGAGAACTTTTATAATCAACCTTAGAAAAACATCACTGATCTTACCTGTACATAGTTAAACGGGCGCATTGAGTGGCATGCGCCCAGTAAAGTTGATAACTATGGAGGGAAAGTAGTTCCATGTATTAACGTCGAGTTAAAAGTGCTTTTTTAATGCACTGAAGTGCAGAAATTATCAGATTTGTTAAAATAATTCCTTTTCAAATAATTTCATAGTTTAATTTGGCCGACGCATGAATAAAGTGACGAGGCCAATGGCAGTGTTAATTTCACATAAGGCGAATAATACACACCACGCTTACAAGTAGATCTTAAGCAGGACTTTTAAAATTGGCCAGTTTACCGTGAACAGCCTATATTGCGTTCCTTGCCAAAATTCGTTGAATTTACAGGGACACCAACTATTAATCTACTACTTTAAGGAGTTTCAGTATATGACATTTCATTTTCTGTTAACTGTTCGACCGCAGAGAAAGAACGATCTGAAATATACACGTGATCGTCTCGAAATAAAGCATACGTAGGGAACGAAAAGTGAGCTCTAAATAATATTTTTTTGCTAGCAAATATCCTCCATATGACAACCTGAATGAGGACAAGGCACTGGGGGGATCATAACTTGTTAAAAATTCACAAGCATATCGACACGAGTGCAGCCAGGGCGTGACGTAATCTTCACCGCGTCGTCGCAGAATATTTCAGCCCCGTAATTAGGAAACTGCCAAGTCCGTAACTCGCCACGAATGTCGCGGCCATCACGCGACGCATCCTCCCCTCCCCAACAACCCTCCCAAACGCCTATAAATTTGTCGGTGGGTTTAGCGCCCGGAGACTAAGGAATATTTCATACCGTGTTGGCTGCCCGCCCCGCGTCCCCCACCCTGAGGGTTGCCCCCGGGAACTTTTCCCATTTAATTTAGGGGGATGTTAGGGGGCTCGTGTTAACACGGCGGGCCCGACCCCGCTCTAGGGGGAGGGGAGGGTATGGGCTGGCAGGGCGCCAGGCGCCCGTGTTGAGGCGCCGCGGGTCCATCACTTCCTCCCGAGTCACCCCCTCGGAAGGGGTGAGCCGGGCCGAGGACGTCTCATTTACACCTATCAGCTACCCCGTGCCACATCCCCCTCCCCCCTCTATCTCTCCTCACGGACTATGTCAACACGAGGGCAGGAGGTTCGCAGCAGCTACCCCCTCGTGGCCACTGCAGTGTGGATGCAGGGCATTGACACACCTTCCCATCGAACTGCTTCATACGAAGTTATAAGCTGTTCACGGTAAATTGAGCACTTTTGAAAGCCCTGCTTAAGATTTACTTGTATGCACGTTGTGAATTCTTCCGCCTTATGTAAAATTAAATTGGCCATGGGCCTCTTTACTTCATTCATGTGTCGGTCAAGTGAAATGGGGAAACTATTACACAAGTAAATATTTTACAAATTTACACATTTTTATACTCCGATGCATTAAAAAAAAACCCAAAGTGAAAAATAAAATTCAGTTGTCACAAAGTTGGTATCACTAAAAAAGTAACTTAAAAAATTCCCTTTGCTCTGTTTCAGAAATCACTGTTGGTAACACTGCCGGCTAAGTAGTGAAACTGGTCCATGCAAGTTTCACGTGCATTCAAAGAAAAAAAAATCCATCGCGAGGTGCAGAAATGAATTGGGAATATCGTAGCCACCGTAGCCAACTATTTGAAAGATTCTGTACGAATGTTTGCAAGGTTATCCGTGCCGGCTGTTATTGCTGCAGGCTCCGACACCGGACCCCAAATTGCGCTACTACGTTCTCTATGTGAGAGCACGCAGATCAGGGGTTCCCATTACCACGACTCCCTTCTGCAAAAAAAATAACTATGCCCTCCGTGTCACAACTTAATTATTATAAGGGTAAACCAAAACGAATAAAATCTCAGAGGTTTTATTTTATAATTAATTTTTATTGCGTATTGAACACAAATGGTTATGAACTAATCAATCAATGAGACGGATGAGCTTGCATATTTTTTAAAAATATTCCCAACTCCTGGTTGAATAGAAGAGAGTGCACAACGTAAATCACTGGCAATATCGAGTTTGCTTCTATCTTTCGTTTTTATTGCTATTACTGCTGAAAACTCCCTTTCACACAAATAGGTGGTTGAAAAGGTAAATACAATCGCAGCGCTTGCTCTGCTATGTCGGGATAAAATTTGAGGTACTTGACCCGAAACAATGTTTTGTCAATCTTCTCAAAATCGTATTTCGCAGCAGAATTATTTTTTTTTATTTCCAACGCCTGCTCTTGAAGGGTTTCTGGCAGCGAGTCTATGTCCGCATGGAAAGGATCCGTCGCTAATCTATATACGTCATCGTCGCAAGAGTTAGGAAAGTAGCGCCTGAACTCATCACCCAGGTGCTGCAAGTGGTTTGATATTTTTGCCCGATTAAAGAAGTTTGAACACTATAACTGTACACGTGAGTAGCTCGGTACCCGCGCCCCCCTCGGCATGTCTTCACGCCTCCATTAGGGGCGCACTCCCTACTTTGAAAATCAATTATGTAGACTCTAATGGAAACCGGTAATCTGTAGAATCCTTAAGGTTTAGTGGCAAACACACAGCACACATTCTTAGTACTGTCAACAAACATGACATAATATTGGGGATGGGAAATCAGCATGGCAGTGCGGAGTACATCCTAAGTTGCATACTTTAGGCGCAGTAACCCGTAGCAAAGTCTACGATGGCATGATCACTGGAATTTCGCACTTGGACCTGCTACATCTACGGGCCCTGCCACGACTAGAACAGGGAATCCCTTGTTTCGCGTTACAATTAGATAGCGCACCCTATGTTTCCACAGAGAAGTCAGAAGTGATCACAACAACTGACTACAAAATTGGTGCATTGGTCACGCTGACGGTAAAGATAATGAACTTCTTCGCTGGCCTCCATGTCCCCAGATCTAACACCTTGCGAATTCTTCCTGTGGACTGTTGTTAACACTTTGCAGACTATGCCCGAGCTGCCTTCTGTTATTTTTGTGCCCAGTAACCCTTTGAGGAATATACACGTATATAATCGGGGATAGCTTTATATGGAAATTTCTTTGCTCCTAAAGACGAAACTCACACTTTTATAGTTTTTTATGTTTCGCTGGAGTTTATCGGAATCTAAGTAGAAATTTACAATTAGCCAACATTGTAATTTGTAAGATAAAAACTTTTCTTTTTAAAAATTTATCAAATACACGCGATGGATTGTAAAACTTGTTACCTCTGTCGCGACACGGTAATTGGCACACAGTCAACGCGCGACTTCATTGGCCGACGGCCAGCCCATTATAAACGTTGCAGAGCGCAGTAGGCGTGTCCGGTGTAGTCAGAACCAATATGATGAAGGTGGTTGGAAACACACAGACGAACACACCTTATATTGCTGCAGTGGCGAATATAGGCAGCTCACTTCAACCTTGTCCTCAGTGCCAGTAAATTTGTGCCGTCCTCGAAGGGTTAAGGATAGAGTCTACCAACCACCATTGCCATAGACCGGGCCTGATCTGCGAGCACGCATTACGGAATCCATCGCAACAATCGGCGGTGGTTCAGTTCGCGCATCAGTTTCTTGTCTCTGCATGGCATGTTATTATAGGGTGTTCCGCGACTCAACCGACAGACTTCGGCAGCGTGTTATACAGATGATCGGCAACAAAAAAATCTCATATACACAAGTAGGCTATGCAGCCCCATTTCAGAGTTACAGGGATGTAAATGAAATAAAAACACAAATTGGAATTACTGAATATCTTTAATGCAACTGTCTACGTTCATGTTGAATGTCTCACAGGCACGGTTCAATTTCTGCAATTCCATTGCCTGCTAGTACATTTTCAAATGTCGGGAATGCGGTTCTGTCTCTGATGAGCCACAGTTCAAGCTCTGCTAGACTGTGTTCATGTTCGAATGTGTTGGCAAACGAATCGGACATGGATAATTTAGCCTTTACGTTGCCGCGGTTGAGGACGAGCCTTAATGGTTTTGTAACGTTTCGTCATGCACGAGAAAAAACACAATAAATTAACTGGAATCACAATAACTTGTTTTCCGTTGTACAATTTATGCTCACGGCGTCTGGTGACGGAGGAACAATAAACGTTCAATGTTAATATAATGATGATGAGAAGAAATTAAATTAAATTCTAATAAACCGTTTGCAGTACAAATTTACTAATAACTTGTCGCCTACGAATGTATTTATATATTTGTTGTTAGATGTTTACTGCAAAAGGAAAAATAGTATAGAGATTCTTTGCGTAATCTCAGTAAATGTGTTTCCTTGTGACGGCAATTTTCACTCATTCTTCAACACATTTCAAGTGAAACAGTAAGTATTTGGGACGATAGAAGCTTCAATAATGATACAGTAGTACATAACTCAATAAAAAAAAACATTTAAACCGGATGAGTAATAAATATACAAATCCAAGAAATTCTCTTCCTTCATATATTTTTATCAATTCGAGGGTAACTGCTTCAAACCCCATGGTCGCAGTTTTCACGGTAAAGCGGTATGGTCTCCAACCTTACCCTCTGAGTGTTATGGGCAGTTTGACGTCAGTAGCGTAGCCCTTGGCGCTCTCCTTTCTCCTTTGCCTCAGATCGCTCAAGAGCTTGAAATGGGCGGGTGCCTTGGAGAAACTCGAGTCGCCCGCATAAAAATGTAATTGGCTCCACCTGACAAATCGACGGCCGTGTTATTGAATACACTATTGCTAATACACGAGTAGCTCGTGCATTTTTCTTCTTTCCTTTGGACAGAGATGACAATGTTGTAATCTCCATCTCTTAGATAGCAACACAGTGGGGGATGATATTCGCTATAAAATGAACATTATAGGCTGCTCAAGGTAAAATGAGCACTTTTAACAGCCCTGCTTAAGATATAGTTGTATACACGTTTATTCCTCCGCTTTATGTAAAAATAACATTGCCATGGGCCTAATCACTTTATTCATGTGTCGGTGTGAAATTATTAAGAAAGCAAATACATTACAATTCTGCTCATTTTTACACTTCGATGCATAAAAAAACAGAAAGTGAAAGAAATCATTTCAAGTTATCATAAATAGTTACCTAATCCTTTTTATTTGGCGTTAAGATATGTAACTACTTTCCATCTATTGTTACCAACTTTACTGGGCGAATGTGACTCAGTGCGCCCATTAAAATATATGCATGCAGGGGCAGTGACTTTTTTCTAAGATTCATTTCTAAAGTGCTCACTTTATCGTGAATAGTCTTTAACTACGGCGTAAAAGGAACGCAGAATAAACAACGCGTGCCACCTGAGCCATCATAAATTCCTGAAACTCAATATTCGACTGCTTTCCAGTACCAGCACTAACACAATAACGCGAGTTGCATCCGAGGTTAGAACACTTTTCATGTGCTTTGAAATGTTACCACACTTCCTCTGCATTTCACTGTAACTACATAAGATATATCATATGTGTGTAAACATGTTTCCCTTAAAAATACCACT
This sequence comes from Dryococelus australis, assembly GCA_029891345.1. Classification (NCBI taxonomy): domain Eukaryota; kingdom Metazoa; phylum Arthropoda; class Insecta; order Phasmatodea; family Phasmatidae; genus Dryococelus; species Dryococelus australis. The sequence continues at coordinate 111,951,963 of CM056996.1, read as the reverse complement.
CTGTTGGAAAATTAAAAGAAGGGAAAAATCAATGGACCTGTCGGTGTCGGGGACATGCATAGAAGGCGAAAATTATTCTACATAGTTTTTAGTTTTGATTTGCTTAACAACATCGATAATGAAGTTTCTTTTGTTTCTGGGAAGTATTTGCCAGTTTTTGAGGTCACGTGTATAAATGATAATAGAATTGAGTGTAATTTGATATTATCTTACAAATTTAAAGCATTTTAGTACACATTTAAAACCGTAATAATTAAAATTTAAACAGTTAAAATTATTGCGTACGTATCTCAGATTAAAATAAAATTAGAAAAACAATGCTAATAAACATGAAAGCTCTCGTAAAATAATAACTGTAAAGACTTGGTGCGATATTCATACAAATTGCGGTTATCCTTAAAAAAATCTAGCATCACGAAATGAATACGTCATAAAACACATTCAGTCTTTATACCGAAACGAAAATAGCATAGTTTACTCAGAAATAAGAATAAAAATTAAAACTTTGTTACGTACTATTGAATAAAAAGTAGTTCCGTTGAGAAAGAGAAAAAAAGATAGATAGATAGAGAGAGAGAGAGAGAGAGAGAGAGAGAGAGAGAGAGAGAGAGAGAGAGAACTCTCTCCCCCTCTTCCCTAGTATATATGTAAGCAGGCGAAAGCTTACTGGCGTATAAAAATTGTTTAGATATCCCTATTACTATCGCAATCTCTAAAATACCCGAACACATATACATAACTTTATGATAAATTAAATGTAGAAGTGAAGTTTTCTTTTCAGATCATGAGGAATGTAGTACTAACACAAGAAACTTTCTGTTATTTTCTAATTTGTTTGCAGAATACATGGCGAGTGAGTGAAAAGTGAAGATACTTGGGCGACTCCTAACATCAAGGTCTTGAGAGCTAATGGGGGTGAAGTGAGGTGAGCATGGAGCAGCGTCGGAATGCAAGGGCGAGGAAACGGGAGATCTCCAAGAAAACCCTGTCGATCAGGGACGCCGTCCAGCACAATCGCCACGTGCGAAGAGTTGTGAAGAGTTTTGTAGGAACAGTCTCATCGTTACGTGAAGGTTATCTTTGCCGAGGTCCAGCCATGCAGATAGTCGGTTCAAATCGATCTCACCCGCTCATGTTTGTGTGTCCGTGCAGATTAGATTTTTTTTTGGTGATTATTAGAGATTAAATTAATTTTTAGTTGCGCGTATGAAACTGCAAATTACTTTGAGTGGCTAGTCTTTTTATTGAGTGCAAGATATTACCAAGTCTATTCTCAAGTTCCGTATTTTTGTAATCATTAAAATGAAACACTTTTAGTTACGACATATTTTTAGTGATTGTGTAGAAATATGAGTAAATGTTTTTTATTTGCACGATAGCGTGCCGTCGACCGCCGGCCTAGACACCATGCCGCCTCCTCAGCTCGGCTAGACCGCATACCTTCCAGGGCCGCTCGTTGTTGTCACGCACAAAGCTGACAAGTTGTTTTCATTTTCCTTGACGTTAGCCTACTTCGACTATCGAGAAGCGTCATTATGTTCTGGAGAGTGACGACTTTTGTTCTCTTCTTGCGGCACTGAAGTAAGGGGAATCGTTGACCGAAATTACGGAAACAAGTGCAATAAAGTTTGCCCGGGGAGGGGGGGGGGGTTAAGGGGGACGAGTAGTGGCAGTACCACCCCACCCTCTTTCAATTAACCGGCGCCTACCCCGGGATGACGTCACACCGCCGTCGTGCGACCCTCTAGAGGTGCGAACGGCGTGCTTTCACGACCTTGAGCCGTGGGCCGTATAACCCGTCCCGGAGTGGATTGTACGCGCCCTACCTCGCCCTACCTTCCCCTCATCGGCCCCAAAGTCCGCGAACACCACCCGGAACACGGATTAATTGGAAGTCTTGCCATCCTGTAAGACTGTGTGCAACGCCACGTCCCTATACCGTCTGAAGTGCCTTTCGTTCCCCTATACTGCCTGGGAGTTCTGCGATAAGGGGCGCCAAACTACAGTGGTTCCCAGTCGAGTAGTTGTGTCGCGTTTTGGCTTGCAATGCAAGGGCATGTGGACTCAAGCACCGGGTAGGCCATCAATGTAGATCTGTGTATCTTAATCGGCGAAGACCTGCGGTTATCAACTTGTCTGATCGTCGAGAAAGCGAAGCTCAAATCGTCAATTAGCCAAATACACTATCAGTCAATGGAAAAAGCACGCCATTAAGAGTGAGTCAGTGATTGAAGAGATCTGGGTGGCCCTTAATATCAAGGTCTTGAGAGCCGATGAGGGTGACGTGAGGTGAGTATGGCTCGGTGCCAGAATGAAGGGGCGGGGGATACGATAGATCCCTGAGATGCCCGGCATGATTCCCATATGCGAAAATCCGTGGTGAACCGGCGATGATTTAACCCTATTCGCCCCGGGTGGGAAGCGAGTAGGCAAAACACGCAGCCACCATGGCCCCTTACACATAATAATTTAATTATTTGGGCATCCTCACTGTTCGTGTACACAATTATATGTAAGTCTCGTTTGCTGAAAATCTGTACGAATAATATTGTTTCTAGACCCAACCACGGTGTGACTAATATATGAGGACCGTGTCAGTGATGTTGAAGTTAGTTTGGATTTCACCTCTCACGGGTTTACAGAGGAATACTTCGGCCTCGTGCACACGTGCAGAAAATGTCCGCGCAGTGCCGCTGTGCGTTCCACGAGGGATTGACTTATATGTATCAGTGTACACGTAGCTGCGGCGCCATCGCGGTGCCACAGAGGTGCCGTCGCGGTTTATGTCTGCATATGTGCAATGGGCCTAAAGGCAACACAAACTTGTGATTGTAGCTTGTCCTGCTACTTGGAGTAAAATACGTGATTGTTGGTGGTTGGTCCCAGAGGAAATCAAATGTCGAAAAATGGTGTAACCTATCCAAGGATCAAACCGAAAGTGCAATATTGAATAAATTGAATCTCATGTTGGCTATACATGTCTGAGATCATGGCTAAATGTTACAAATATGAGGCAACCAATATACTTCATATCTGTTATTGATTAAGTTTCTTCCCTATAAGTTTAACATATGATAAACTGTCCCATTCGGTGATATTCGTTATCTTCTGTAGTAATTATGACGTGGAAAAACTGTTTTATAAAGGGAGAAATCGATTTAGTGTACTTTAATGAGTGGAAATTATGCGGTTCTACACAGAGATGAGTGAAAGAGCAAAAAAAATTAAATTTTCCAATGCAGCATTTTGCATGAGAACAAGTATGCAGGAAAGAAAATGTGTATTGATACAGCTTCATTGCCCCAACATACTTAATACATACTACATGGCTTCAACAAATACCGAAAATTATATGGAAAATGAATGTTATTCACATTAACAACGTTTACATAAAACTAAAATCGCGCAAAAGTATCTTCTGACGAGTGTTCGTTCTGCGTATTTAGTAAGTATAAGATATTTTCATATTTTAAATTTATATAAAAGTTCTAAATGTGTGACTTACGTTGCAGTAAACATCACTTTCACAGAGAGTTTGTAAACAATGTAGATTTTTCAAGAATTTATATATTTTTTTATGTATAGTCTAGTTAATACTTGAGACATTAAAAACATTCATAGGAAACTGTATTGTACATGCGGAATTATATATGTAGTATGTATGTATGATTGTAAATAAATAAGTATATGTGGATATAATTTTGCCTAATTTTTAATGACGCCCAAATTGATAATTCCAAAGTTATAGTGAACATGCATTTATCTTAAGTGGTGATAACTGAGCGTGGTAAAGATTTGCTGCGACTAGAAGAATATACAGGAAAAATATCCCAATCCACTTGTATAAAGATAGGTTTACTGTTTAAAGTTTCTGTAAAGCATACATTCTTAAGGAAATTCAACACATTTTTATATTAAAAAAACTTCCACGATACGTAGGATCTCATGTTCTCCGGAAATGTGCGAAAGAGGGAAGCAGAATGTTGAGAAGTGTTGCCTGGAAGCAGAAGAGTAGACTTGTGCCAAGTTGAAATTCAGGGCCAGTTACAAAGTTCTGCGGGTAAAAACAGGGGTAGGGTTTATGCACAAACTACAAGCAATACCAGAGATTAAAAATTTGTTTAAAAACACAGAACTTTTTTATTTGGGGACAAAATATTTTGATATTGTTGACTTATTAACGTTTCTACTCTTACAATGGTAAGCAAAGAAGAGGGCATGGGGGAAATATGGTTTGTTGATATAAATTATCATCTATACATAAAAGTCAAAGTTTATATATAAAGTAACATATATACATGCATCTATACATACTTAAATATATATATATATACATACCTGTATGTATTTAAGTATGTATAGATGCATGTATATATGTTACTTTTACAGTTCTATACCGTTTAACGGATCTGAACAAAATTTGGCAGGGACGACCTTTTAGTACCCGATTTAAAATTCTACGTAGGCCAAAAGGAGGCCTGCTCTGATTGGGCCCCAAACCCCTAAAACCTCTTAAACCGGACCACGTATCTCAATTATACACCCGTCGTCGTATATGGACCAAATTTCTCAGGGATACACTTTATTACCCATCATAAAATACTGTACAAGTCAAAATGGGCACTTTCCCCGAGTGGATCAGTAACCCCTAAAATATCTCTAAAACAGGGTCGTATGTCTCAATTCAATACCATTTGTCGTATCTGGACTAGATTTGGCAGGTATGACCTTCAGCAACAAACTTAAAATTTAGTGGTCTCCAATTTAATGCAAAACCCCTCAAATTGTGTTCGCTTATCTCAGTTTGACACAGTACGAGGGATCTTGATAAAATATCGCAGGGATACTTATTCAATACTCAACTTAAAATACTGTGTAGCCAAAACGACTATGGCCCCACACTGAGCAGGAAACCCATAAAACGTGATGGTGTATTTCTCATTGCTCTATTATAACCGGGTAACACCGGGAAATTCTGCTGGTTTTATGTAAAAAGGTGTATACGATTCGTAGTCTATCTGGAATTCAAACACTGAAAACCATGTTTAGAAGGTAACATCTTCGTGACCTTGGCTGGGGAGGTCTCCTGCTTTGTTTGCTCTCGAGAGCAACCTGCGAGCAGATAGAGAGTAAGAAAGCTAAGAGAGGGCACTGCTCTTTTGTGCTTCCAACTGAACGCCAAAATACACACAACTGTATATTTACCAACGCACTGTTCGAGACATTAATGTTTTGCTGTAATTTTTACTAGTAACTGAAACGTGGCATTGATCTGCGACTGCTGATGGATACATATACTTCAGCGTGGCAGTGATTAGAGGATTTTACGAAAAGCGAAATACCCAACTAAAACCGGACAGAAAACAATGTTAATGTTATCACATCACTGTGGCCATTCCAGGGGGAAGGCCACACACTCAAAAAGGGTTAAGCGTAGAAATAATGTAAAGCACGCTTACAAGAAACTCTACTTTTATTCAATACAAATCGACACAACTCTGACGCTTAAAGAGCGTCTTACTTAAGGCTGTGATCTGCCTAGAAAGCATTAACTCTGAATAGCAATATCGGGGAGCAAATTAGAAGGGTTATAGATTACTCGAGCTCTTATGGAGCTGTTATTGGTAGCTTTCGCTATCCTTTCACCTCACGACACCTATCACGCCCAAACGGGAATTATATTTATTATGTATTACGTTGTTGGCAACGTGAAGGCTCTCGACGGCGGCATCGTCTGGCTTTGACCCAGGACCACAAGTATGATGGTCCTCCTGGCAGCAGTGGTTCGGGCAGGGCCTCCGGCAGGGCAGGAAACAAGATGGCCACGAGCTACCTTCGCCCACAGCTTATATACGCCAGAGCCCGACCTTGTTTGAATACCATTACTCCAGCTGTTGTCATAACTTGGCGGCCTGGTTGCCGAGGCTCTTCGGAGACTCATTCATCCTCGCATGAAAAGACCTGAGGGCTGGACAATGTGAGGGAAGGTAAAGTCGGGCCGGCATCGCAGTGTTGTACCATCGCGGCGTGAGGACCCCAATGTGCTGCCGGAGCTGAACAGTAGTGTACCGCCGGAAATATCCTGTCTTCCGAGCAGAAACCGACATGGTAATAAATTTAATAGTGTCCTTCATGCACTTGTTTGGTTTATTTCCTTAGGGTGCTGTCAGTGTTGTGAGGCTTGGGATAGCATTTCATTTGGACTAGGAAACACATTGTATTGTAAGACGAATTTGCATCTTGATGCATTCATAATATGTGTAAAAAGTACAAAAGTATTCTTTAACTATACATGCTTAGCATGCAATTATAAGCTTGATGTACCTATGTCCTTGTTATAAGGGATAATTCATGATACTAGGATATATACATTACAAAAATTACACAATTTGCTTTCGAACTATACATTGTAAATGCGTAAGCATTAGGAATAAGTGCAATAATTGGATGAACCTAAATGTGAGTATTAATTTACAATACTAATATAGACTTGAAAATATATAGCTAGACATGTCCCCATTCTTGTGTGGTAGTCATTAAAATTGTTGTATATTTTGGAATGTATAAGGTGTTTAAGAACACATTTTACTTTATAATATTCTACCTTATAGTGAGGTGCTACTCCTACGAGAGAGAGTTTATATTAAGTACAAGATTCAAATATACATGTTAACCTTTACATTTTATGTACAAGTCGTTAATTATCGTGCCGGCACTTTATCAATTAATCTACTGAGACAACTATTGTCTCCTGTTGAGCGTGGAAGGGAAGAGGAGGGTGTTCGGCACCGATAGAGAACCCCCAAAATGTAAAAGAAAATAATTCCGGTGCCGACCACAGGCGTATGGGACGTTGGATTTCCGGTGCACCGAAATTTGGTCAACATTCCACAATAGTGCCACTATTAAGTGAGAAAAATCAACTATTGAACATGTACGTGCTGTGTTATGACTTCTTTTAAAAATACATAATTTACAGTGAGAAAATGTGTGACAATAGAAATAAATTGTATACTTTTTTTGTGCATCAGTCATGATTCTCTGAGCATATATTGAAATTATGATTACTACATTAAAATTAGTACGATGTACAACTTATAAGATACAAGGGGCACCCTCAGTTAAAGAAATTTTAAAAATGTACTCATGTTCTCGCCGCATGGATCTTTTCCGCCTATGGTTGCTCTCTAGAGCTAAAACAATGAACTGCGTACGGTACTGCCATACACTATTGCCCTCTGTGAAGGAACTTGCACTTATCGCGGCCTACGCAATTTGATGCGTGTGCACATTCTATCCGTCGCTGCAAGTATGAGCTACCAGTTTCGCTGCTTGCAAAAATAATGCGTGCCAACCTTTGATGGCGAATGCAAAAGCCAAGCCTGAGGCTACGTTCTGTATGCGTGGTGCACCATATGTTATGTTTTTTTTTTGTTTTTGTATGTGTGTAAATGTAATATGGTGCACAAGCTTTAAAGATATATATATCCTAGTCCATCTAGTTACAGCTTTTTAACATATTGTGCTATCGTGTAGCTATTTACTCTGCCGTAATATCCCGCAAAATACCTGTATGCCGAAGGCCTGCCAAATGTAAGTCAACTTACACATTAACTTATGCAGCTAGAACTGCTTTGTTTAATAAGATCACTATATTGATCATTTTATAGTACAGCCAAGCTTAAGTGACAACAAGATCTATAATTGTCGCTATACTGATATAGTTTTAATGTTATTGTGAGAGAATGGAAAATATGCGTGCTGGCAACAGAGCACGATTAGTGTGAACATACTCTACTGTTGGGAGCTCTGCATGCAAAATTTCCCACTCATAATTTATACTGTCATTTACATAGTAAAATGATATGCCAGCATCAAGCTTGAGTTGCTTGACTTCAAAATTCCTGTCCTTCAACCAGTGTATTGGTATTACCGTATGTGAAATTGCTAGCGCCGGACTTCTGACGTCAAAAATGTTTGTCGCCTGAATGGTCGTCAACTGTCCAGACGTAAGTGTACGATCACATGGAATGGTAACTTCAATACTGCCAACTTCTGTTTTGGGAATTACGTTACTGAGAGTTGTGTTTACACAGCGTAGCACTAATGTGCTGGGTGGATCTGTGATCACATACTGGTGGGGTTCAATAACATTAACAAATAAAGGCATACCTGATCCACAATTAAATTTACAATGTTTTTAGAGCTGCTCAATACTATTTAAATTTATAGCAACTTTCAGACAGTTTACATGGAGACTGTCGGATATCTGTTTTGAAATAAAATAAACACAATTTACCTGTTCTGGAGTGTTGGTTACCTGGCACGTTTCCTGTGTCTTCATATCTATAGCAATCATACCACTGGGCATTTCAATGCAGCAGGTTTCGTTTTTAAATATACAAGGTACTTTAGTAGTACAAAAGAACTGCCAGTTATTATGAACAATATTGAACTGGAAATTGGATTTTCAATCAAATTTGAGTTTGAGATTTCATACATTCAGATGTGGGCATTGGAATACTAAGTCTTAAATTCAGCGCATTAAGTGTTGATTGCAATTTTTCTAAATCTAATGTCAAAGTTTTACGTGAAACAGCTTCCAATGGTAAACGATTGTATTGACACTGCTGAATGTGCGTACCAATTCTAATATCATTAATGACGCTATTCAATAGCTGTAAAATTATACTAGTCAACATCTGCCCATGTATTTTTGCAATTTCTACCTCATGTTGTTGTTTATTTACCTGATCCGACATGGAATTAATTGAATGTGTCATGGAATTAATCTTAACTTCTAATTGTGTTTTTATCTTCACTATGCGATCAATGGTGAGATTAAAATTTCTATTTGACAACATTACATCATTCATTCAGTTGTACAGCTAGCATTTCATCACAAGACAAAAGCGATTTATGGTGACGGGATGTGAGGATGTTGCAGCACCAGCTAGCGACATCCCCAAGGAAGGGTAATCCACATTTAATGCGATTAGACGCAGACAATTCATTCACGAATTCATCGACAATATTGGTCGTAGTTTCACTGAACAATTAGTGGAGTTTTTCTGCATTCTCGCAGACAGAGTTGTTCCTTGTGGTGCAGACGCTGTGAAGCCATGTCTCAAGGTTGGTAGCCATGCTGGGTTGTTGGAGAGGAATTCTGTACACTAACGGCAACGTATATTCGTAGTAGAGGTGCCGCACCTCTACTACGAATATACGTCAGCTCCTGAAAGTAGACGTCAGTGTACGTCCGATACAACTGCACACCTGCGGCACTTATGGTTAATACCAGCACAAGGGTCAGTGTGCTGGCTGTTGCATGTCCTATTCTGGAAGTGTAATACCTGTTACATAAGGGTTAATATTAGAGCCGGAAACTGGAAATTTTTACATTTTTCGTGTTAACTGTGTCAATTTTAGTTTGGCCACGTTTACGGACTTCAATGACAATGGTAGACATTCCCAGTATATCGTATGGACTACGGTACTTAAACATAAGGGCCTTTTGTCCAGCATGATTTTTAACCCAAATGAATTGGCTTATCTTGAGGTTGTTTTGTCTGAACTTCACGTCAAAGAGTTCCTTTTGTTTTTTCTGAGTTGTTATTAAATTAATTCGAGCCTGTTCACATTCTAGCTTCAATTTCTTGCACCATTCATTACCACATTCTGAATTATTATGTGTTATAATGTGTGATGATTGTACTTCTTCAACACTGTGTAAGAGGTAAAACGGGCTGTACTTGGTACTTCTGTTGACTGTGGAATTGTAATTAAAGATAATATATGGGATATTCTCATCCCAATGTGTAGGGTCTTCATTTGAACATGACATGAGCTGCTGGGAAAGAACTTTATTTATTTGCTCTGTCAGCCTGTTGCAAGCGGGGTTATACACCATTGTTTGAAGTTCTTTATTTGAAGTTTTTTCAACAATTCTGCCATCATCTCATTATTAAAAGCACACCTATCTGTCAAAATGGATTTGGGGCATCTGAATTGGAGGATGACATCTTTAACAAAATTTGCATAGGTGAGGGCGTCAATTGATTTGACAAGTTGGGAGACAGCATAGCGAGTGAAAAATTCCATTATAACTAGTATGTACTTAGTTCCCTTAGCTGATGTTTGTAAAAGCCCTTTAGCATCAAGGCCCCAAGAATGTAGTATAAGGGGCGTGGCGAGGGGGGGGGGGGGGGGGGGGGTGGGCATCATCTGACCAATGGGTTTCTGGTTGGGGGTTTAATTTTTTGGCAGACAGGACAGTTATTTATGTATTCTTTGACGTCCTTATTAGTTGTATCCCAATAGAAGGCGTTTTTTATTTTTCCTAGTGTTTTAAATTGTCCAATGTGCCCTCTGCCTAGAAGTGCGTCGTGGTGGGCGATGATTATCTCCGGTACATTATACTGTTGAATAAGGGTTAATTTTTCTCGCCAGCTGGCGTGCGTAACTTAATGTAGATCTCACTGTTGCCAGCAATGGCATACATCGTCGCTAAATGGCGATATTTGGGGGTTGCTTTGTCGGGTTCGGTGAGAGCAATTTTGATTTGTTGGATATAAGGATCGTTAGTGTATTTGTTGGAAAAGGGAGAAGTGTGATTTTGAGTAAAGGATGGCATTAGTAAATGTGAGTCGTCCTAGATTTTGATATATTCTTGTTCATGTAGGTATACGGGAAGGTAGTGTGGGATGTTGTTTTGGGGTCTGATGACAATCTGACAGTTTAGTCGTGGATCAACACATGATGATTTTATTTTGGTATCATGTGTGTTCATGGAAATTTCTACATTTACTTGGTATATGGTAGTGATAATCTTGCAATATCCTGTAAGGGTAGGTACTCCTCGTTTATAACCATTTTGGCCACATGTGCCTTATATGTTTTATGGAGATCATTATTAATGTATGGTTTAATACCTGGCCAATTATTTGTGATGTGCTTGGTGATAATTGATTTAATTTTCTCATGTTTGTCAGGATTTTGAAATAGAGCTTCCACCAATGCTTTGTAAAAGAATGTGCAGGTGAGGAATTCATTTTTGATAGTGTAATTAATGTTGGTGACTGATATTGAAGTGGTGTCCGCTTTCCCTGAAGTCAGGAATCTGCTCATGGCGTCCACCAGAATGATTAATTTACCCATGACTATTTTTGCTTCAAAGTCATATTCAGTAAGCACTATTGGCATTTCTTATATCCAGATATTGTGTTCAGCTATGGTTTTTAAATAACATAGACTTGCATTGTCTGTTTCAATAATAAATTTCTGGTCATATAAATAAAATTTAAAGTATGATACAAAATATTTGACTGTGGCGAGCTCTCTCTCCATGGCCGACCAAATTTTTTCGTTCATCTAGTATTTTGTTATGCAGAGGCAATAATGGCATTTTCCTTGCTACCTGGTATTTACTGCATTAATACGGTGCCTATCGCTGTTTGTGACACATCGCAGGCTAAGAAGGTTCGGTGGTTCTCATTAAATTTGGCTAACATTAGGAAATTGTGTATTGGTGTTTTTAATTTATCGAATGCCTCCTGTTTGTGTGGTGTCAATTAGAATGGTATGGTGTCCTTAGTAAGTTCTGTTAAATGTTCTCCTAAGTGAGCATAATCTTGAATGTACCTGCAGAAGTAGGATGTGAATTCAAGAAATGTACGTAATTGTTTGACATTTTTGGGTGGTGTCATGTGTTGTATAGTGTCAGTTTTTTCTGGGTCTGTTGTATACCATAAGGTGTGATGTAGTGTCCAAGTATTTAAATTTTTTCCTAAGCGAATGAACATTTCTTTGTGTTGATTTTTACATTGAATTTGCCTAGATGTTCCATAACTCTTTTAATATTCTGTTGGTGTTAATGAAAAGTGTTGCCAATTATAAATATATCATCTATGTAGGCTACCACCATATTCCATTGTAAGGAACCTAACATGATGTCAACAAAGTTCTGAAAGTACTTAGGGCTTGTCACTAGTCCCATTGGAATGTGGGCGTATTCGTAGAGGCTCACAACATCACCTGAGAATGCAACTTTCTCATGGTCCTCCTTGTGAACTGGAATGGTGTAGAACCCACTAAACATGTCGATAAAGCTTATAAATTTTGAATTTAGTAGTGATGTAATTATGTCCTCAGCATGCGGGATGGGGTATTGGACTTTTTCAAATGCTGATTAAGGAGTCGGAAGTCAGTTAAGAAAATAATACTGCTCTGGGATTTCTGCATAACAAGGCTCGCTGCGGCATAGGGAGATTCCAATGGTGTGATAATGTGTGAATCGAGCATCTGTTGGATTTACATTAACACCTGTTCTCTTAATTCTGGGTTAATTATATTTGGCCTTGTATTAATTGGTTTATCAGTAGTGAGTTCCAACTTTATTTCATAATCCTTAATTTCAGTAAGCTCTGTAATGGAACTCGCAAACCTATCTTTGTATTCTTGTAATCCGTTTTGTAATGCTTGTTGTTGTAGTGGTAACTTAATGTTAATAGTACCAAGCTGTATGCTGGGTGGATGTGTTTCATTGCTTTCAATATAGTTGATGCAGTATTCTATTGAATTGTTCATGGAATATACAAGTGCATTTCTATTTATAGTGACTACCAAAATTTTGCCATTATTTGAAGCATAGATAAAAATTATATCTTTGTTAAGTAATGGTACCATGTCATACTTTTTCATAAAATCAACTCCTGGCATAATATCTAACTTGAGGTTATCTATCAGTAAGAATTGTTGTTTAAAGTTGTGACCCAAAATATTAATGTTAGCATTAGTTTTGTATTGTGGTACATCAATGTCTTGTGTAGCCCCTACTAATGCAAATATTTCCATCACTGGTTCGTAGTTTTGTTTTGTAATTAACGTAGATGATATGCACAAATGGGAGCATCCGGTGTCGATTAGCACATTGTAGGTGTTGCCACCTATGTGGAGTAGGATGCATGGTGTTGATGTTTTGACAAATTTGGCAGTGCATTCGTCCTTGTTTACCGGTGTCTCATGTTGGTGACTTGGGTGTAAGTGGGACTCGTGGCTCAGGTTTTGTTTGCACTGGTCATCATCACCACATTGTTCCGTGTTGATGTTTTCATTTTGAGGTGTTGTGAATGTATTGTCTTTTCCCACGCACGGTAACTAGAGTTTAGTTTGGCCAATGATGAATGTTTGTTATAATTTTTGGAAGCATGCCACAATGCCTGTGTTGAAATTGTGTTCTTGGTTGGGGAAGAGTGGGCAAGCTTCTGCATGGTGGCCTGGGCGCATCTTATGGCTGTTTGGGAGCAAGGGCCGATGAAGGTCGTGTTCGCCTTACGTATGTCGCAGTTTTACTGACTCCGGCATTCCTCTGGGCCACCGCACCCGGCGGTAACCGTCGCTTCCGTGTGTAGGTTAATCTCGTCTTTCACAGCCGCACTGTTTTGCTTACTGAACTGGGGCAATTTGCGACTGTACCTGCCTTTAGTCTCATGTTTCACTGACCTGCTTTTAATTTCGCGAAACTGAATACAGGCAGTGTGTTGTTTCTCTGATACTAACTGCCATAACTGTTTTTGTATTCTGTAATTGGGGTCGCCATGGCTGATGAAAGTTCTTGCTCTGCCCGATAAACCTGGCTATGTCAATATACGTCATATTAGGCAGCCATTTGCTGAAAAGTGCTTGACACACATTTATGACTATGTACCTTTTCCACGGGTGGGACGTGTCTTTGTCCGTAATTATGTCACTTTGGTTCTCCTTCCGGGCATTTGTGACGTCTTTGTTTTTCCCTTAAGGGAATGCATTCGGCATACTGGCAATGATTTTGGTAGGGCGGGTTTCTATAGTGCTCCCTACTCTGTGTACTTTTGAATTCCGTGTGATGTTCTGTTCTGATGTAAATTGGCATGATTCTATTGGTGGGGTGTCTGTGTGTGTGTGTTGAAATGTGTTGATATATGTTTTACCATCATTTCGCGGTGACATGGTGGTGGTTTATTCCGGACGTGTTAGTTTTGTAGTTCTGATCTCATCATTGTAATTTCCTGTTGGAGTTTGGCATGTTCTAAGTCTTTTGTGTGGGTTTCCTGTGCTTGTTTGCATCTTAACACTAAAGTTTCGATTGTTTTCATGTTGTGCGTCAGTTGCTCGAGTGTGTCATTCTGAAGTGGTATCAATTTATCGGCAACTGTTGGCATCAACGATTTCTAGATAAGTTTCACAAGCTCGGCCTCTGGCAAGTGTGGGTCGGCTTTATTTTTATAGTAAATGAGGGTTTCTATATGACTCTGGCAATTTTTGTTTTCGTGTTGAGTTTTGGCGTGGAACAGTTTTCTGTATTTGTCTGTATTGTCAATAGGTGTGAATACTGTTCGCAGTTTCGTTTCAATGTGTTGCCATGTAATGCCTTGTCCATTCGTGTAATATACATTCACATAAACTCTTTTGGCTGTACCATTCTTCTCCAGTAAAAGTACCTTTAAGGAGTTATAATACACATTTTTTCCACGAATATTTGCATAGGAGCTTGTTAAAATGGGATGATATTAAATAAAGCAAAATAAGAATATAAATTTGCAAAGTAAAAAGGAACTATTTATTTTATAGTGGTATGACAGTTTGTTTGACCACATGCAGTTTCTCAAATGAATTATAAACCTTTACATTAGATTATCTATTGTTTTTGTAGTTAGCTAATGATTCATATGTTTTGTTCCTTTTGGGACACAGAAGCCAAAGTCTACTATATCATTTCGTACTTGATTATCGTCTTCTGTCGAAATCTAGAGCATTTCTGTACTAAAATGCATGCGGTATAAAGGATTGTAACTCTCATTTCAAGTTAGTTTTATAAGCATTTAGGTATATAGTTCTGTAAGCATAATGCACAATTTTTCTAATATGATTTTTGTTATTAATAACAATAAATCACATTATTTTTCTCCTGTTAGAAAAAACTACTGCTATTAATATTACTAAAAGATTACAGTTTTAGAGAAATGTGAAAATATTACTTGCAAAAAATTACTATACTGCAAAGACTCCACGACCAGTACGTAGTGTTGCACACTGTGGCATCACATCTAAAAGGCCTTGGATATGTTCCTGGGAATCGCCCGACAGCTCTCTTCTACCCGAGCCCACATTTCATCGGCATTGGCTACTGGATGAGAATGACCGTCTAGTTGTCGAGTTACCATATCCCAGACATGTTCATTAGGAGACATAACGGGCGAAATCTTGCAGACCAATGAAGAAGCGATATCTCTCATGCTTCGAAAAAAAGTATGGACATTTCTGGCAACATGTTGTTGGACGTTGTTTTGTTGGCATATGACTCCAGGAAACTGCTGAAGGAAGGGTAAGACTTCAGCTTCCACAAATTTCCTGTTGTAGCGATTGCTGTTGAGACTGCCCATAATTCGCGGCAGCCAAGATCGTCCGTATAAGATATCCAACTGCTTCCCAGACCATGACGTCTGTCGTTAGAGAACTATGATGCCTGAGAGTGCAGGTAGATACCGCTCACCTTGATATCTTCGAATGCGTTCGCAGTCAACATAGAATGCGCATTGAAGCGGGTCGTAGGAAAACACGTGTTGCCGCTTTGCACGCCAGTCGGTGTGTTCGTGAGCCCTTTGTATCCTGAGACGTCGATTGTTCAAACTCAAGGGGATCCTCGCCAAAGAAATGCATGCATGCAGCAGTCCTCTGAAAAGCAGACACCGTACAAAACATGGGAGCAGATGATGCCAGATAAGTTACAGTATTTCCACATTCTGCTAACACTCGAGACGAAGCTGGACAGCCAGTCTATGCCATGCTGATAAAGGCTGTTCACGATAAAGTGAGCACTCTTGAAATCAATCTTAGAAAAAAAACACTGCTCCTACATGCACCGAGTGACATGCGCCCAGTAAAGTTGGTCACGATGGAGGAAAAGTAGTTCCATATTTTAAAGTCGAATAAAAAGTGTTAGGTAATCATTTGGGACAACTTAAATTATTTCTTTCCCTTTATGATTTTTTTTTTAATTCACCGAAGAGTAAAAATGAGCAGATTTGTAAAATATTAATTTTTCTAATAATTTCATAGTTTGGCTTGACCGACGTATGAATAAAGTGACGAGGCCCATGTCAGTGTTAATTTTACATGAGGCGGAAGAATACACAACATGCATACAGGCAGGGCTTTCAGAAGTGCTCGTTTTACGGTGTGCAGCCTATAGGCTCCTGTCATCCCGTTGTGTCATCACATTTCGTGGTCCAGTTCCGGGATTTATATTCATTCGATTCTCTTCAGTTCAGTGCTTCCTCACTCGTATCACTGTGGTGTTATTATTCCACGTATGAGAAGCAGTTTTGCGGTATGAAAATCCTCCTTCACGTAAGCCGATCATTCGGCCTCGTTGAAACTCTGTAACGTGCTTGAAAGGTATCCTTACACGTCGACGAGACATACAGACGCCAGCAGGAAACTTTTACAGCTTACTGACTACCGACAAATATACTTGTCTGGATTCACATAATTCCTTTATTTATTCGCTTTTACAAGTCATTTCAGTATGCTGCAACCTGCGACTAGACACGCGCAAACATTTTCACATGCTAATCATTTGCATATCGTATCCTGATTTTCATTTCTTGTGAGTTACGTTTAATTTGCATGGTTTCGTCATGGTGTTGCATTTTTTACGCACATGAGTGTAGCTTTGTTATAGTAGTAATTATCCAGTTCACCTTGCGGGTGTAGCTTTTCTCAGCATAGTAAATTCCGCTCATAATATATCAATTTATTTTCGTAGGTGGTTAATTACTTTTCTTGGCTTATGCAGCGTTATACCCAAGTGACTTTCATTTTAACACTACTGGAAACGAATGTCGGAAGTTTGGTTATAGTCTCTTTCACCAGAGTCAGCAATAATAGTAATGAAACCTTGTCTCGAATAAACATTACTCCCGCAACTATAGTGCACAAGTCATGCATTCTTAGGTAGGTGTAAATGCAAGCAAATGAAAGTATTTAGCATAAAATTAAATAACATAACCTATCTGTTTAAGTGGACCACGGTGGCTGAGCGGTTAGCCTGCTCGCCTCCCACTAAGACGAACCGGGTTCACTCCTCGGCCGGGGCACCAGATTGTCGCATGTGGGAATCGTTCCTCGGGGATCTTCCATTCCTCCCGTCCTTTCATTCCGGTGCTGCTCCATACTCACCTCAATCACCCCACCGGCTCTCAAGACCTCGCTGTTAAGAGCAGCCTAAATCTACCCACTCACTCACTATAGGTTTAATTAATTTCAGCCGAACTTAATCATAAGTGAAATTACTCTCGCAGTTCAGCATGGCTAGTTTCTCATAAAGTCATTAGCAAGGTCTGTATTTTTCTTAAACAATAGCCTTATGAAATGAAGTAGTTAGTGAATCCCCACCAGTGCATAGCTTTGTAGTCGACAGATACTTTCTTGGAGAAATACGAAGTACACTTGGCGGAATACGTACTCGCCTGGCAGTTATATACAATCTGCTATAATGTTTGCTGAGCGACAAGTTAAACTTATACGTATTTGGAACATACGTGTTAAATTTTCAAACATACGGAATTAAATATAATTTTCGTAGGCACATTTGGGTTTGTAAAGTGTACTTTTAAATACTGCACATTCTTGACAAACTTCTAATGAATGATGCACCATCTTGGCTCTGCGGTATAAACACCCCCAACACAGTTCTCATGTTATTTCAATGCATCAAGAGGCAGTGTGATTCATGCGGCATTAATGTCGTTTGCAGAATGCATGATAGCCATCTGGCTAGTTTACAACCCTCAAGAAAATCCGGGTTCGATTCCCTATGAAGTTACACCGTGTCTTAGTTAGAAAATGAACTACAGTTCCTACATCATTGCCACCTTTACGTGTTGTTAGATGAGAAGATATTTTTTTTCTAAATGTTGATTTTAGAGTACTTAGTTGGTAGCGAATCAGCTGTGGAACTCGACAGTTCCAGGGAAAAAAACAATCACTTACGTAGCATTGTTAAAAGCAACAGAATAATTTGATATGTCTCACCCTTTTACGTAATGAGGAAACGAGACAAGCAGCGACTTTGGCTGGTGGTTTTTAATTAATTCAGTTTGATTTCTTTTAACTGAATCTACGCAAAAATACTGAAGGCTGTCCACGATAAAGTGAGCACTTTTGAAATCAACCTTAGGAAAAAGTCACTGCCCCTACCTGCATATATTTTAACGTGCAAACTAGGTGACATGCGCCCAGTAAAGTTGGTAACGATGGATGGGAAGTAGTTCCATATCTTAACGTCGAATAAAACGTGTCAGGAAACAATTCCTGACATCTTAAATTGTATTTTTCGCTTCCTGTTTCCTTTTTAATTCATCGAAGTGTAAAAATGGGCAAATTTGTAAAATATTTACTTTTCTAATAATTTCACAGTTTCACTTTACCAACGCACGAATAAAGTGATGAGGTCCATGACAATGTTAATCTTACATAAGGCGGAAGAATACACAACGTGCATACAAGTACATTTTTAGCAGGGCTTTTAGAAGTGCTCATTTTACCGTGAATAGCCTATAAAAACAGCTATTCAGGTACATGACAAGAAACAAGTTTGTGGCAGCCAACAACTTTGAAATTAAAGATAAATTCATGTGTAAAGTACTCCACAGTTTGAAAATGTGTTGGCTGTAATAGAAACAACACATTTTACAGTTTATCAGCGAAATAAAGAATACTAATTGTATTTCATTGGCTCGAAAACGGTTGGGAACTAATATCGAATGAAAAAAAAAAAAAAAAAAAAAAAAAAAAACTTTCGTAATTTACCAAACAATTCAGGTACACTTCTTATATTTTTTGATTAGTTACAATTACAATTGTAGAATTAGTATCGAAATTACATGGTGGAATATTTTAAAACTGGATTGCGTTTGTAAGAAATGTGTGTTGAGCATGTAAACAACCTTCCGGTAAACATAAATGCACTAATATGAAAAAATTTGTCTGTAAAAGTTAATCACTTTCGTTCGCGAACTATGAGAGCATACACAGAAAACTCGCTGACCGTAAGTTATGGCCAGCAATTCACAAGTTAAGAAAATGCCCGAAAGTGATGAATAAAATTCGAGATCAGTGTTCTCACTGCGCAATTTGCCCTGTAAATGCGCCAAGTTTAACTAGTCTGCCCAATTGCTTTCACCCTTTCCATTTCAGATCTCTGCCGTCACGTCATCGGTCGCGTGTAATTACATCCGGGAACTCGGCCGTGCGGGATCCGAGGCACGTTTATGTGGAGCACCAACAAGCCAGCCGTCTGCAAGAGCCGGTAATCCAAGCAGAAATTAACCCCTGAAGGCTGATGAGCACGCCCGTGGATGAGAAGGGGAAAGGGGGTGCTACAGATTTACATCCCTTCCTCTGTCATAGTTTAGTTGTTCATAGCTCTCATAAGCTAATCAGGGGAGCTTCATATGCGCAGAATATAGCAATTTCACACTTGCTTAGGCCTCAAGCTCTTCCAACATAGTTAATAAAATTAATATACATTACCATGAACGTTTTTAAGGTATTATAAAGCACTTGGCTTTCATTAAAGATAAAGTTGAGTACTTTCATGGATATATTCGTGTGATTTATGATCAAATAAGAAGCGGGTATTTACACATAAAATATTATATTACTGCCACTTTTCAATGCATTAATGTATTATAAAAACAATTTTTGTATAATTGTTAACTTTAAAAATTAGATGTTATTTTACTTTAAAATTTAAAAATGCTAACGATTTTTAAATAATATAGTTTCATATTAACGATACTGAAAATGCGTTTAATAGGTATTTCAAAATGTAACTGTCTCAAAACAAAGACCTCAATATTTTATTTTTCTGTTTGCAGGCTGTCTTAATTCATAGTGCTCTCCTTTGGGTAACGCCTTGATACTCATATTTGTATAATCCTTAAACAAAATTGTTAAAGACATGATATTTTGAGCTGTTTGAATTTCATATTGTTCCCTATTACGATTACGACTATGGTTTGTGCGTATTCAGAAGTAAATGCTCAACCATTATCTGGTTTAGCTGTTCACTGTTAATAAAAATTGTTCGGAAATCAGCATTGAAATACCTGCTGATAACCACATTTATTTCAGTTTAAATGCTGAATAGAGTATAAATAGTGAATTTGGTACCGAATTAGGGAACACAATGTAATGTCTTGATGTCTTATTATAATCAATTCAAGAATACATCCAACTTTTCTGAAGCCCTGCTGAAGTTCTACTTTCAGGATATTGCTCCGCCTAATGCAAACAAAGCTTAACCAAGACTTGAAAATTACCAAAGGGACAACGCACCGCATTCGTGGGCATTGAGTTTAATAACATTTTGGTGTGAACTATTTCTTACTAGGCATTAGCAGCACACCTATTTTGTCTCTGTAATTATAAATGAAATTTTAGCTCAGCAAAAAAAAAATAACAGGTACTTTTACGATCACAGTGTACAAACCACTTGTGATAGATAGCATATATATTAAACGACCAAACACGTCATAAATGGGTAATTTTTTTTAGAGGTCCGATTCAAACAGTGTGACGATACTGTGAATATACATTATTATTATTATTTTTAACACTATGCAACAGAAATTGATTTAATTTAGTTTCTATACACATGAGAGATTAATCCACGCAATAATAACGCATTTGTGTTACTAACAATTTCACGTTGCCAACTGATCGGTGCATAAATGTTAGAGGGCCGCATACAGTCAGACACACATGCCATAGACACACAAACATAAAGGCTGTTCACGATAAAATTAGCACTTTTGAAATCAACCTTAGAAAAAAGGCCCCTGCGTGAATATATTTTAATGGGTGCACTGAGTGACGTTGCCCACTAAAGTTAATAATGTTGTAGGGAAAGTAGTTCCATATTTTGACGTCGAATTAAAAGTGTTAGGTAATCATTTATAATGACTTAAATTATTTCTTTCGCTTCCTGATTTGTTATAGTGCAGCGAACTGTAAAACTGAGCAGATTTGTGAAAGTTTCCTTTTCTAATAATTTTACAGTTTCACTTGACCTACCCATGAATAAAGTGATGAGGCCCATGGCACGTTAATTTTACATAAGGAGGAAGAATACACAACGTGCGTACAAGGAGATCTTAAGCAGGGCTTTCAGAAATGCTCATTTAAAAATGAACAGCCAATAAACGTGTGTACGTAAGCGTAAGAAATCGTGGTGTTGTAGTAGTTAGACTACTCGCCTCCCACCACGGAAAACCAGGTTCAATTCTCGTCGAGGTTAACCGAACTCTCCCATGTGGAGAACGTGACATACGTTGACTTTGGCCGGTCGGTTTTCTCGGGGCACTGCAGTTTCCCCCTGCTTTTGCATTTCACCAATGCTCCATCCTCAACTACATTCAACCTCATCGGTGCTAAAGACCTCGCTGTTAAGCACAGACCAAAACCTCTTAACTCGACGTAAGAGTAACTATACTTCGAAAAAGTAGACTAAAACTCCTTTGGCAGGTGGGCACTGTATAAATACAGCTACAAAAATATCGTACTATTAGATATCTTCTTCATTTATCAGCCATAGTTATCATCACCAACATAAGAACACCATCCATGTCTCTTATGAAGTAAATGTATATAAAGCGAACAAAATATCGTTCGAGTTAGAAAACTGGGCCATTGCTTGCAACAGCGAAATTTACCCCTTGCGTAATTTTAATTAAAATCCACCCAAAAAATTTATAGAAATATAAATTTGGTAGCAAAATACACACACGATTGAGACACGCACTTGAAAACGAGGATAAACTCGTGAGCTGGCTGAAGTTCAAGTATTTGCAGAAACGAAAATTGAGCGTTTGTAACTACTTGTTCTTCCGTCACATTTTTGCAACGCGTTTATTATAATTTTGCTGCTACGGCTCCTGTGTCGCAAAAATTTTCTGCAAAGCACACTGTGAACATCATTAAAATTTCATCGATGTAAACATGGTGGAATATTATGTATGATATAACATTATTCAGTTTACCAGTAGTACGTAGTTACAATGTAAAAGCAATTGTTATTTTTACTTAGAAATTATTTGTAACTTTACGAATGCTTGCAACAGTACAACAATTTCTCTTGTAAAATTACTCGTTTGTAAAACTACAAGAGCCATATCTGTAATATACCTCAAGAAATGTTTGTACTTTACTGACCAATACACACGAGCTCAATAAAAATGGCGCACACTCAACAACACAAAACCGGTTGTAGCTGTTTGTGCAAAAACTAGCGTTGTTGTAAAAAGGTTATTTCGTGCAAAAAGCAATGTATTGCAAGTTTTAATAAGGCGAAACACTTAAAATAACCCAAGTAATCATAATAAAGCGACAATTTAAAACACGTGACGCTATTAGTCATTATATGTTTATGTTTCATAGTAACACAGAAACTTCCAAAAGAAATAAATGCACTCTTCTTAACCAAATAACTTAAATATTATTTTGTAGGTAATTACTACCATATTTAGTTAAGAAATAATGACAAAACTCATTAATTAATTTGGTCGTGTGGTTAAGGGTGAGGGATAGTAATGTTAGGGATGCGAGTTTTTGTCCTCATCCTTGCAATGTGCTATTTATTTCAGCTGATTTAAATTTTTAAATATTTTTTTCCTTATTGTATATGTTATTAATTCATCACATTTAGCTATTTTATAGAGGAAAAATAATTTTATGTTCACTTCCAAATATTGTCAGCTGTAATACAAGCTTACAATTTATAATATCACACATATATGTTTTGAAGATTTTACAAGAAAACAGTCTGTGGTTCCACAATTGATTTACACGGCTACTGGGTTTCTTAAGGATTTTTCTTGTAAAAGTGGAAAAATAAGTGTTTGCATTTCAATAGATTTGATTAAATTCAGCGCAGATGAGTGAGCGATTTGGTGAAGAGATTTGGACGGCTTTTTATTATTTATTTAGGAAGTTGAATCACGCACATAAATATTCTCACGTATACGTACTTGTGTCATAATTATACAGTCAAATTAATTCAACTCGAGAAGAAAACAAATGTCTTATTATCAAAATTTTATTTCTACCCATGACTTGTTTATCTTGGTACTGAAACAGGTTTAAAAACAGATGTGAAAGTGAAGTTAACATCAAAATACTAAGACTTAAATAGTTTTACCAAGAGGAGGAATTTATAGAAACAGTACTTTACGACCGCAATCACCTTATCCAAAAATTTTGGTCGTAAATCATATAGTATTGGCTACTTGTCGACGCATCAGGATCGTTATTTTCTGGAGACTTTTTAATATGAAAGAAGGGGAAATAGATGAGGACATCCCTTCTGAATACTTATCAGGTGGTAGTAAACTCGGAAGCTGTAAGGGTTCCAAACTGACACATGAAGATAAAAAAAAAAAAAAAAAAAAAGTAATTTGTCACCCCGCAGGGAAATTTTTCTTGACGACTCTTGCCCGAGTTTTATAGCAGCAATAATCTTCGTGTTTGATAGGGCACAAAGGTTATTTCGCTTATCGTAACGAGATCGTCACTGACTATGAATAAATCTCTCGAAGATGCGGTGGTTTATTCGTCGTTTGCTGTAATTGGTAGCTATCGGAGTACTTACACACGGAGGAAATTAAGCTGGAGATAAAAACGTCTTTACTTAATTTGAGTACACGTCGACTTCTCAGTAACGATGGCAACGAGAACGCGCGCGTTAAATACACCACTACTTGGCAAGGCTTAATGAATACAATACGCTTACAAATTGCGGCCGCGGTTGCCGTATCGGATATAGCTCTCGTTTCCCATCAAGACGAACCGGGTTCGACTCCAGACGGGGCAAACTCCCGGACTCTCGCATGTTCCGGAGGTCGGCGGGTTTTCTCGGGGACCTCTCACTTACCTCGCCCTTGCATTCCGGCGCTGCTCCATATCCACCTCGCTTCACCCTCATCGGCACTCAAGACCTCGCTGTTAAGAGTCTCCCGGGCCTCTCCAATCTTCACTTACAAGTTATCTACGGCCGTGTCCGGATTCAGGTGTATGCCAATGTACATACTTGCATACTTCACTTACACTTGGCACCATACCTGATGAATTTGAACAGCCAATCTTATTGGCTTTGACAACAGCTATTACAGTCTCTTTATGGTTACTACCAACTTTTTCTGAAGCCCAAGTTCTATTTCCAGGATATTCGTCCGCCTCTTGCAAACAAAGTTTAACAAAGTATAGAAAATTTCAACAAAGGGACATCGCACCGTATTCGTGCGCACTCAGTGTATAGGCTGTTCACGGTAAAGCGAGTACTTTTAAAGGCCCTTCTAAATTTTTCTATTCATACAATTTCTATCTTTCTGCTGCTTTTAAATGTAAACATTGCAATGTGCCCAGTAAACACAGCGTATAAATTTCACCAATCTCAACATGTAACGCCTGATACTGCAATAAAGCATATTTATTAATGGTTAATACTTGCTGGGAGGGTCTTATAAAGTCCTCACCTTACCGTGCATAGCCTATAATAATATTTCGCATAATAACTATTTCTTACAAGGAATTACTAACACACCAATTTTCTCACTGTTTTATTGACAGTAATTATAAATTAAATATTGCAACTTATAAAAAATCAAAACAAATACAATTTAACAAAAATAATACGTTAATGTTTCCTTTATGTTAAAAGAAGTTTAAAACTCTTGTGATAATAACGTAATTAGGAAACAAGCAGACACGTCATACATAGAGTGATTTTTCAAAGATCTGACTAAATAAAGTGCGAATAGATCACAGCCAGTTAATCGCTTTTATTGAACATGTATTTCGGTAAAGAAGAACTCGTTAGTTGCCAAATGTTATACGGTGGGTTAGAGGATTAAATATTGTTTCAATTTTACTTACGTAACAATTATTACCATGGTGATTGTACAATTGTGCGAGTTTGCTAATTTGATTGCTTGTTTTACCTTAGTTTCAGAAAGGCCTGATTAATCAAAGCATTACTCTCACACATCTTGATACTCTTATAATTCTTAGCTCGATATACGACATCTAAGCTTTATAAGAGTACCAAATTCAGCACACAAAGTTGTATAAGGCATACATATTGAGGTGGTTACAATTGCAGTGTATGAGAAAAAATGATGACCGAGGGCGAAACAGAGAGAAGGGTGTATTGTACTTTACTCTTTTAACAAGTGGAATGTCAGTAAATATTAAGTGTAGAAGTTGCATTTTGGCATGGAGATAGGAGTAAACATTTTGGGATGTTATATTGCCAAGTTGACACGAACCAGGCATCCACGTGTGTGAATTATTGTTGAACGCGTTCAAAAGTATTTATAGTAACTCAGTGGCGTAGCCAGGATTTGGGTTCGGGAGGGGCCAATTCTTCACAGACTGCGAAAGTTACTGAACATAATTTATAATGTTGGAAATCAGTTGAAAATTTACAGATTTATTACATAAATCTATAACACTTTATAATTTACATAATATATGCCATGATTTTCCAAAACTGTTTCGTGGCGTTTCTAGGATGTACATTTAGATAAAAACATAAGCGTCTATACTTTTGTGGGAAAATAATAGTCGGCAATAATACAATACAACTAGTTATATTGTATTATTACTGTTTTTATTTAAAGGTAAATGCGTTTAAAACTGGAAAGATAACATCTACAATAATAAAGAAATACTGGAAAATATTCTTGAATTACCCTGTCTATTACCTACCCCAGTTAATAAGCAGCATTCGTGTGTTCTTTCCAAAGCTCTCAGTCAATAACTATTCATTGTTATGCTACTATTATAAAATTGAATAGAATAATCTACAATTAATTTATTAATTCCGTAGTTTTGAAAATGCAGTTTAAATAATTAAATATTTCTTTGGATGAAGGGGTTAACTTTCTTGTAATGTATATTTTAAATGTAAATATTGTTAAATTTAATTTCGTTTTAGAAAACTGGGTGTTAATGTGTTTATATATATATGTATACATTAGCATATATGTGTACATATAAGTAGTAGGAGCTTGCCGGTTATAATTCACATTTGATTAATCACATTAACCCTTTGATATCAAATTTATCGAAGGGGATAATCCTTAATCCGATTTTAAACCAATCGAATTTTTTTGTCCGATGGGTTTAATACATAATACAATTTTAATCCGATGAAATGTGATCAAAGAAATTTGTTCAAACAAGTTTGATGAAAAATATTGATCAGATTTCTGTTATATAATTTTTTGTGTATAGTTCTTAATTTTCTTTCTTTCTTTTTCTTGGGTGGGGAGCAGCTCTGGTAGCTGTTGTGTGGACGACGACTGGCACTCGGATGAAGTGTGGCATGTTGGGGACAGGGTACATATACGTGGTGTGTTTTGTGCAAGAGTGACATAAGTGAAAATTATTTTTTGGGTTGGGAGTGATATTGCTCGTAGATGGTGGTGGGAGATAGGCGATTTTTGGTGATAGTAATTAAACTGAAAGACAAAACGACACATAGTTAATACATGAGAGAAATATCTGAGTCTTTAAACGAAATATATTTCAAATGTATGTATGAATAAATAACATGAGAGAGAAGTATAGCGAACACAACTATGTGACTAACCTGGTGTCGACAAGTGCTAAACGATCACAACTACGCGAGTCTCCAGGTGTCCTAAATAAAATGAATTAGTAATGAAGCAAAAATGTCCCTATCAATATATAAATTAAACGGCTAACGAACACAAGTACGTGACTACCACTAAACGAATTACGCAACCCAGCTATCCTGTTTTTAAATAACTGAAATCGCACAAGCACCTCTCCCAAAACATGTCCTTCCACCTGCGAGACTGGTGAATCAATAACATTAGTATAGGATGTGTGGACTCCTATAAGCTGTTTCGAGTGCCACTTGGCAGGCGACCTATCGCAATAAAAGCTTAGGAAATCCTGTTGTTAACACTTGTAGATTAACTTCTGAAACGTAATCCATATGTTAAACGACGATTATTCAAAAAGAAATTAATTTATTAACATGCATAAAAATATACGAAATAATATCAAAAGTGAAGTATAACTGGTACGCCACTACTTTTTATATATGTTTGTGAGTGTGTGTATATATATATATGTGTGTATATATATATACATATATATATATATACACACACACAGCAGGTTCGGAAACTCAGTACTACTTAAACTCCAAACGTAGTTTCTTTGAAGCACTAATATCACAAAATCCCTATATACTTAATATCCGGAAGTTGTTTTTAAATATTATTTATTCTATAAATTATTACATACGCAGCATCGCCTGCCTACTTCCTATGTAACTTGTCCTACATGCATGATCGCTCCACATTGTTCTCCAGACGTTGGACGCCGCAATTTTGAAAATAATTATTTCATATAAATATGTGTTTCCGGATATAAGCATAAAGGGCTTTTGTGTTACTGTTGGTCCAAATAATCTATGTATGAAATTTGGGTACTGAGGTTTCGAACATTCTGTATATATATCTCACTCCCTTTCTCCCTACCTCTGTATATATATGTGTATGTATTTATGTATGTATGTATGTGGGTGTACGTGCATGCCTAACAATAACAGCATTCATTTAATATTTCATATAGAATTTAAAATTCATTTTTAGTAGTTTTACTAGCAAAATATCTTTAAAAAGTGCAGTGAAAACTTTTAAAAAATAGTATACATTCAATTTATAGGGCAGATTTCGAAATCTATTGAGTGGTAAACTACTGAATCTGCGGTAAAGTTGTCTTGAGAAATTATGAACCGTAAATGCACGTCGAATTAATCTCATTTGGTTGTAACTTTTCTTAGTAGAAATCTGCAGGCTTTTTCAGCCATTGTCAGGCTAATTATCTGGGCTTCTGGGCTGGAGTTTCATCTTGTTGGTTCATGAATCCGAGGTAAACAATGATCTTAATATGAACATTTACTTATTTAGTTTAGCGTGTCAGTCTCTCAGCTGATCAGTTTTTAGCTCTCTATCTCTCTCTCTCTCTCTCACTCTACCTCTCTATCTATCTAGCTCTCTGTCATGGTGGTCATTCATATTCACTGGAAATATACTGTAGTTTGCACCCAAACCTCAGTTGCCCGGCTGGCTGTCGCATGCCTCAGTGACAGAATCATAGAAGCGCTACAAACAACCCAAACTCCTAAGGGATCATTCGCAAATTTACATCAGTGTAAGCGCACAGTGGAAAAGCGCAATTGGTAAAGTTTCTCTCATACGTCCATGACAGCGTTCCTGCATTTCCTCAGAAAAAGCCAAATGCTTAAAGAATTTCGGAAATATGTGTAGTGTAGTATCGACGCTCAAAATCCCTGCGTCTGCTGCCTGGTGTGTGGTTTATTTCAGTACTACGTGTAAGTTAACAGCTTCCATTACAGCTAAGGAAGTTAACTAGAATGTTCTTAGAGTGGAGGCAAGCGCACTAATTGTCTTAGCGAACGCCTCTACGCGCAAGGCACTGCTTGTGTACAGTCTTTCCATCGGCAACATGCTTCACTGATATTATCAGCGGTGAAAATATCTTTACATGATATGATAAAAATATTAAGGTGTTACGTAGGCACCTATGCAACTTTGATGATAATGTGCCATATTTTTCATATATTTTTTGAGGGGTGCTAGCCTCTACCCCCCCCCCCCCTTCCCACCCGGTTCCACCACTGCGGACAACAGACACACAGACAGGGAAATGAGCTCGTAATGTTATCTTTCCTTCGCAAAATAGGATAAAAACACGTTTGTGGAGGACGCTGACTGTGCTTTTATGCCTCGAGTTTCGCCGTGCCAGCCTGGTGTCACGTGATTTGCAGTTCCGACTGGCACCAGTGGTGCCAACACTTACACTGACACTTCCACTACGCCGCTAGAGAATATGCATACACCACAATACACTTCGTTATAAACATCTACATTATCATTCTTCCAATAACCGAAATACACGCGTTTTTAATTCAACTTCAAATGACTTTTGCAATTTTTAAAACCTATTTTGTGTGTCAATCTAACACGGCCACGTAGTATTGACATCCAGTTGTGGCCGTAACCAAGCAACGCGGGGCAGGATGCAAGTGTATATAGTGATTGGATTATTAACAGCAGAGAAGAGGGTTTAAAAAGTTGTTATAAATGTAGCCCAGAAACTTCAATGGGCAATTTGTATCGACGTACCATATTCGCCTGGACCCGCACAAAAATGTCCGGTATGGCATGCACTGAAACACATTATGCTGCGATACGTGACCAAATACTTTCCACTGACCACTGGCGTTCCGTACACAAGGGATTTCCTATGTCCACACAAAAACGTCTAACAGAGTAAAGATCTGGTCGGCCAATCCATTAACCTGGAATTGTGGCACTGAACCTGACTGCTGCCATCCGCGTAAGAGGGATGGATATTACATCTGGAGGTGGTCATTAGGAAATAATAAATATCTTTATCACACACAATCTCATTAGCAAATGTAAATTATTGTCAATCATTAAAATATAAGACATAACATTTGAACACACAACTGTCATAATTTTTCGAACAGTATCACATGAATTTAAGCTATTTTTCAGTATTTCAAAACACTTCAAAGACATACAATATATATAATCAATTTAGTTAATTATTTATACAATGTTATTCATTCAAGACACAGAGTTTAGACTCTGGGAATACTCCACCGTCAATGTAATTAGAATAAAAACGTTTGCAATCTAACCAATAGTACACTAATCTGTGACCAAATACTTTTCACATCATTTCTTATACATCGAAGTGTATGACAATGAAAACGCTATAAACTTCGGTCTATCTTACAGTTGCTGTTAGGTTTGTTTTCCTTATTTGCCCCAAAATGTACCTCCAAACACCAACACAGCCTCTGTCTGTGAACTGCTGTGGGATTCTCCGTACATTGGGTGCATGTCTGCCAGCTCTGATAGCATGAAACCCGCCTTGCTTTCCCAATCACCTGCAGGCACACAGTGACTTACCACAAGCCAAGGACACGTCTACGTACACGTCGATTACATTTAGACCATAGACTAAAGATGAGGTGGACCACTAATTCGTCTTCTGCGCATGTACCTACTCGTTCAGGAGGAAATGTAGATAAGTTAAGAGTGGGATGGACCCCCGAATTTTTTGCGAAATAATTGTTTGCCCGAATACTCGTATCTCGGTAAATAAATGTTCTGCAAATACGAATTTTGTCAGATAATATTTTAAAAAATTGTATATAACCCTATTCTTTTACTTTTGTCATATTAAGTGTATTCTTGGAGAAAAAATCTGTCGAAAAGGTAAAATATCGTATTTTTAAAGCTGGCCTATGCAGTTTCCTGAAGTGGCAAGATAAAAGTACAAATATACGTGCATAGTTTAATTTGTGGTCTTTCATCGCGTGTAATAAAACACTACTGTTTCAGATATAATTTGCACAGTACAGCGTTACGTCGGGAACACTGCCGTCTTGCGCGTAGGAGCGTTGAGGCACTAGGCGTGCGTGTAACTGTCGCCCGTATCGCTCCCTCGTTTCTTGACCTTGGACGTGAGGGTCCCACGGGAGTTCCTTCCACTCTTAAGAGGTGATAGGATAGTATGGACCATTATGAAGGGGGAAAACCCAATAAATATATGCCCTATTCGCAAAGATGTCCGAGATACAGGATAGTAAATGGGCAGTTCATTACGTGGTGGGTTTTACTGCATAAATTTCCTTCACAACGCATGTTCCAAAATGTCACTGCCAACTTCAACTCGTGTAGTCAGATATTGTGTTGCTAATCGGAGCTGGTGACCACATTCTTCTTTAACGTGCGCACAAGCTTTTAACACGCGAGCAAGCCATTCCTCCCTTGTATGCTCGTTTTGCCTGTATACGTCGGTCTTAAACCAACCCCACGAACAATAATATAGAGAAGTGAGGTCAGGTGACTGCGTTGGCCAAGCAACAGCATCGCCGCGACCAATTCAAGGGCCAGGATAGGTTTCATTGTACCACTGGTCATATGGAATGTGCAGGGTCTCCATCTTATTCCAATTACATTCCAGCCCTTGTTGCTAATGGAACGTCCTACAAGTACTCCGGCAACAGATTCTGCAGGAATTGCAGTTACCGTTATCTGTTAAGACAGTCGTATACACGTCTACACGTTCACAGAGAAACTACGCCGTGTGTCACATAGCTGTATCTCGGACACCACTGTGAACAGAGCACATGTTTATTGATGTTTTCCCTTCATAATGGTCGATACTATTTCCTCTAAACGCATGTCCGATTCCCTCTAAAACATCCTGTACATACAGAATGTTTCGTGACTTATGTCACAGACACTGGAAGGTGATTACGCATGGGGAAACAGGTAGGAAAGATGAGAGGCATATTGTCCTCACTCGAGTCGTTAAGGAGATACGCCTTCAAACGTGCAGCACACATGAGTCGGGTGAATGTCTAGCGGTTAGGCAACCTGTAAATCGTGGTGACCAATATGACTGCATACAGCACACCACCCATCAACTACGAAACACGACGTCTGCACATGGCAGCCTTCCATGGCCAGCGCGTTCGCCAGACCTCAGTCTATTAGAAGTCCTTTTATGGGGTCACATCGAAACTACGGTGTAAGGAACAGCCGTTAAATGGAAGTGAACCTCATGCCGTGTATTGTGGCAGCTAGCAACAGTGTCCAGAACACAGTATGCACTAGTCCATGCTCCTGCGGTGTCGATGCTGTGTGGATGTTGGTGGCCGTAAGTTTGAACATTTACTATAAGACAATCATGCGAAGTACCTAATTGCTAGACGCTCCTCTCACCAATTGAGCATCACGTTCGAAGGCGTGTCTCATTATCGACTCGAGTAAGGACAAAATGTCTCTCGACTATTCTACGGGTTTTTACGGGATTAGTCACCTCTCAAAGTCTGTAACATGACCGAAGATACCAAACACTGTGTGTATGTGTGTACACGCACAAACCTGTCCATCACATTCCAGCATCGATAAAAAAAATTGTGGTGTGGCTATGTAGGGGACACGGCCGTTTGTTTTGCGTGAATACGTATACGTTGGCGCTCTCGGCCGCCTTCGATGATTTTTACGTTCCCGGTACCGTTTCCCTCGATCATATGGGGTTTTATGGGTATCACTGGATTGCTTTTGAGATGCTTTTTCTAACCGTATACAATTTCTGTATTTTGACTTGACTTTTTGACGAGTATAGGCCGACATTGTGTTACGTTTTCTTTTTTTTTACATTAAACTCATACAATTTCACCATAACCACGCCACACAAATGTTTTTATAGTGTAAATGATTGATCTTGTCGAGAACTGTCCATTGGAACCTAAACGAGCGTCGTAGCTTCTCCTAGTCAAAAGTTATACTACGCGGACGTTATGAGACGCGCTGAAACAAACTCAAAATTGCGCCCCTCCCTTTTTTTTCCATCCCGCCTCCGCACGCGACGTTTCGTATTCCTCACTCAACGTAATAATATTTTTCGATCCTTTCGCAATCGAGCGGTGTAATTGAATTTTAAATGTAGACGATGGAATCGGAGCTGCAATGCCAAAGTGTATCCCCCGACTTTTGTTATCATCGGATTTTCTGGATTGCCTCCCACTATGGTCGCAAATTTAAAGACGTATTCACGTCAAAATCCACTAACGTGTCCACTGACCACTAGATATAAATTGTGGCCACTAGCTAGGAAATATAATCCACTAATTCCGGTGTGAAATTGGCATAGTTGGCAGCACTGCCTGGGGCAAGGTGCGCGGCCTCAACCCGCGGGCTGCAGTACTTATCTCGCACTCGGGCGACGGCCCTCGTGGCGGATGGTTGTGTTCGCCGGGAACCTGGGTATCTCAGTTGTTGATGGCTTCGCGCATCTGTTGGGGGCGGCCCAACGATCAAGGCGAAGGATGTTGGGGGTAACCCGAGGTGCTGAATCAAGCGAAGTGTGGCGAACCACTCCACTGCTGGATTCTGCGAGCTGTCAACTGTAGATGCGTGCGGGATGGAATGGAACAGCAGCGGAACTTGGAAGCAATGGCATCAGCCTTTACTTGTGGGCCAGCGGATTCGCCTCCACAACTGGTAGTTCCTGGTTGTCCCGCCGAGCGCTGCTCACCTACGACCGAGGGAGATTTTGGAGGAGGGGAAGGGGGTGGATACCCGGCGCATTTATCCCCACCTTCACCCACGATGTGGAGCTCCTGATGTCGGCGCAGAAGAGCGAGGATGGAGTAGGTGCCATGGCTGAGCTGCCCGGATTTCTTGCGCCCTCGGCTTGAAGCTTAAGGACCCTGCCTGAAGTCATTGCTGTCGATGTTGCTGTGCGGGTAGTCAGGCTGCCCGCTCAGGAACATGGATGGCAGTTTCACCTCAAGGGCGCATGTGCCTTTAACAAGCTGGCCCAAAGCCCCGCCATTTATCTACTAGATTCTTCACTCCAATATTAAACAGCATGGACTCCACACCTGCTATCTCCTTTAGCATTTTCACAAGTGCTCCCACGAGTTTAACTCCTTTTCCGTCGGTATGGGTTTTACCGTGTCTATGCGGGTTTTACCATACCTCTTCTTAACGTTGCTTTAACTACACTAAACTTAGGGAGGTAGGCATGGCCCCAAAGTCTCGGCTGCGATGCCCGCTTCCTATGTATTCAATTCCCTCTCCTTTAGGCGTAAGAGGCTCAGCCCTGAGATGCAGTTAGAACCCGACCCTACCTTCGGACTTACACTTAACACTTAGAATAAGGTGGTTTAGAAAAAAAGTACTTAACTCGCAGCTCCATCTGCCAGAGGAAAGCAGGCAGATCAGATCACCAGCGTGCTCGACCTGGCAGCAATCTCGCACTCAGATCTCTCGGCTTTCGGCTCTCGGGTCGTATGTGCTGGGTTGACCGCGCTCTCGGTGTTGACACTGCCGCCAACGGCGCTGTTTGCTCAGTGGCGCCACGAACGTTCGTTACGTCGCCCCTCGTGTCTTGTAGTGTCAAACACCCATAACACGCACGTAACCTCACATTGCTGGGTGGTGGAACTCGGACATGAATTGTAACTTCTTTACTTTGTGCTCTGACCAATGGGGGAGAAGAGACACTACAAAGAGCATTTTTAAAGCTCCTGGATATTTGTACGCCATGGAAGGTGAGTTCGCTACAGCTATACTTTGTTAGCTAAGCATTTTTGTATAGGCTGTTCTCGGTAGAATTAGCACTTTTGAAAGCCCTGCTTAAGATCTAATTGTATGCACGTTGTGTCTTCTTACGCCTTATGTAGAATTTACATTGCTACGGGCCTCAGTACTTTATTTATGCGTCGGTCAAGCGAAACTATAAAATTATTAGGAAAGTAAATATTTTAAAAATCTTCTCATTCTTACACTCCCAGGCATTAAATAAACAGAAAGTTAAAAAGAAATAATTTAAGTTATCACAAATTGAATCCTAATACTATTTATTCGACGTTAAGATGTGGAACTACTTTCCACCCTGCGTTACCAACATTACCGGGTGCATATCGCTCAGTGCGCCCGTTAAAGTATACGCAGGCACGGGCAGTGACTTTTTTATAAGGTTGATTTTTAAAGTGCTCACTTTATCGTGAACAGCCTTTAACCATTTAATCAGACTACGGATCACGTTATCAACCCGTAATCACAGAATACTTAATACACTTTGATCGCGTTTCGTAAGGGTCTATGTAACGTCATATTCCGTCAGCAAAACTCAATCTATAAAACTCTTAAATGAACAGGATGGACTATATATTAATATAAATAGGAAAAAGCTCAACTTGGCATTATACTGGCAGAGAGCCGGCCAGTAACGAACGTTGAACAGTATAAAGGCTATTCACGATAAAGTCAGCACTTTAGAAATTAGCTTTAGAAAAAGTCACTGCTCCTGCGTGCATGCATTTTATTGGGCGCACTGAGTGGCATTCGGCCAGTAAAGTTGGTAACGATGGATAGAAAGTAGTTCCACATCTTAACGTCGAATAAAAAAGTGTTAGGTTACCATTTGTGATAACTTAAAATTATTTCTTTGCTTTCTGTTTTTTTAATGCATCGAAGTATAAAAATTAGTAGCTTTGTAAAGTATCTATCTTCTTAATAATTTCACAGCTCAATTTTATCGACGCATGAATAAAGTGATGAGGCCCAGGGCAATGTTAATTTTACATAAGGTGGAATAATACACAACGTCCATACAAGTAGATCTTAAGCAGGGCTTTCAAAAGTGCTCATTTTCCGTTAACAGTATATAGCATGGTTTAAATGGTAATACATAGAACAACAGAACTGATGGTCATGCAGTTGTGAATATATGTGACTCACTTCTAGATCGTCGTTTCATATGCTAACGTGATAACGAAACAATTTTGTTTTGTGAATAACTGCATAAGAAGTTAAAATATTAAGTTGTTTATTATTTTTGTTATCATTAACTTATTTTCGAACAAAAAGAAACTTTGTTGTCGCCAGTATATAGTAACTTAATTAAACCGCCATCAAATACCAAATACAGAAAACGGCTGACGAGTTTGAGAGAGTATTCTGGCCATATTTGCTAATTGTGTCGGTCTATATACACACATGTGTAACCAAAATTCACCGACATACCCTGGGAGATGATTCCTTATAAAAGAATGGGTACACTGTGTGTGTGTGTGTGTGTGTGTGTATATATATATATATATATATATATATATATATATATATATATATATATATATATATATATATACAGACACACACATATACACGGCATATAGCCTAAGGCCTTACTTTAAGGGTGTACACGCACTTAAAAGCGGAGGTATAATCCATCTATATTACAAATAAAACATACAGTACCTGGTATTATTCTCAGAGTTCAGGTATAATGTGTTAGTATCAGACAAAGATGTGCAATCCATGATATAATTTGGTTTGCGTTTTCAAACCCTTCCATGAGAAAATAAGGGTTGGCACCCTTTTTGTGCATGAAAAAATATATTTATCTGCTGACGTTATTTAGAAAAAAAAGTGCCTTGTATTATTATGCTTTACCCCACGGTTTTCGAGAAATGGATGTTTAATGTTATAAGGGGTGTAGTGTAATAACTCAAGGTTTTTACAGTATATATACATATATGTAATATATATATATAAACTATTTAATTTCACCACATATTCGAACTAGTTAAGATATTTCATTTTAACCATTGTCCGTATAGTTAGAGGGCTTTATAAGTACAAGAGGATTAATTTAGTTGTTCCTAGCATATTTTGGCAGGGATATAATAGAAAAGATAAGGGGAAATGTATATTTTGCTTTTTATTCTCAAACTCTTGCTGCATGAGATTTCTCCTTCACACGACATTCTGTAGTTTCACAAGGGTAAACGTCCACCAAACGCTCCCAGGTATTCACTCACCTTCCCGACTTATCTCGCAGATCTTGGCAAGTTTCTGTCGTCATTTTCATCATTTTCCAAGCATTCCGGATAATTCAAGTACTCTGCAGTTATCAACAGTAGATATAAAATGAGGATTCTGGGGTAACACATAAACAGCACACAGATTGGGTAATAAATGTTTTTTATAATGTTTTGAACGATAATATTATGCTTTGATAGATCACATTAAATTACATTAAAATTTTATTTACAAATAACATAAATAACCGGTGTCAATACCCAAGCTTACTCTGCTCCTACATGTGTAAGTTAACACCATTCGAATTGTTTGATTTGGTTATTTGGTTCAATTTGGCAACGAAATAGCAAACCTTAACAGTTTTTAAATTTAATTGTTTTATCTAGGGTCTAGCCATTTAAAAATTTGCTGTTATTTCACCAAACAGCCTATAAACAAATATTTCAAGTGACACTAAGTTACCCTGCCACTTCATGTAACACCGATTTAAGTACAGCCCACAACACACGGAACGATTTTCCTTAAGCTATCGTATGTGTTTAGTCTTACTTGCCTTTGTACGTGCTCGTCCAATGGAAATATCGATGCCTGCGTGCAGTTTTGCTGGCTAGTCTACTGTTTTTAAGTAAATGGAATGATACTATTTTCTCTACGTGTGATGTTACTAGTTTCCGATTTCAGCCAATGAGAGCAATTAAACATGTCTCGTGACTTTAGTTACACGGCAACATGATTGTTTTTGCAGTGTTGATAGATGCATAGAAGATGTTTGTATATACAGTTTTGAGGGTATCTGTGTACTCACCCGAATTATTTAAAAGGCATTGCCTATTTTCGTTCCTTCAGGTTAACCATTCGCTTGTCCACAGTCGTTTATTTCGTCTACAATTTTTATTTTTATGATCTAAAACTGAAACAAAGTTTAATTACAGGAAGTTTAAATACACCGCACATCCTGTAAATTTTAAATGAAGCATGTCAGTAAATTGAGACCCATGAGAATTTGATTGATTACACCCTTTATATCCTCTGAAGGTTTGTAGTAAGTCACTACTCAACCTGTGCGAGATATTTAGGCCGACATAATTAAAAAATATTTAACACATCTACAAAATCAATTAAGAGCAAAGTTCATTGTGTCGCATTTATGTGTTTCCCACTTAGCAACTGATTTTGTGCCCGAAATACAAGTAGGGAAAAAAGAGAGGTAATTACATGTTGATGTAACATTGTGTGCTCTCGCGTGACACTTTTGTTTCAGGTAGCATCATTCACTTGAGAATCGTGTTGGTATTGCTGCTGGTATCAGCTGTACCAGGAAGCTCGTTGCGGTCCGGACTGCAAGATCATGTCATGAGCAACAGGAAACTACACGAGCACAGACAGGTCAGCTTCATCTTCTCTATTTTCGACAAGTAGTTCAAGGGAACCAAGCACATGGTGATCGCGAGAGCAGAGGAGACAGCCGACCACAGTGTTGTGGACGAGGTACTGCAGCACGTTCACAGCAGCCTTGCTCCTGTGCTGGGCGTGCAGCATCTCTACAACGAGACTGGTTATGTGAAGCTGCGGATAGCTGACGCGACAGAGAGCAGCACTGCGTTCATCAGCATCATTGGAGAGTTGAGCAGCCGCTGCTTCCTCAACTCCAGCTGGATCTACACGCCCTTCTGGAACACACAAGCTTTCTTCCTTCTCGTTGTTACCGAGCTTACTGCTGAAAGTCCGAACAATATGCTCGCCCTGTTTAAGGATTGCTGGGAGAAAATTAACATTCTCAACTTGGTTCTGGTATACTCGTCCACGAATACGACATCTCATCCTGAAGGAGGCTTACTGCCTCAAAATTGTGCTTTCCAATACATCCTTTCATCAGCAACGATGCTGTCTACTCTAAATGCTATACCAACAGCCAGAGCAATTATTCCGTAATGTATTCAGATAAACTACATAACATGCATCAACATCAAATTGGAATGACCCATTTCGCATCTCATCCACCTCTGGAAATAAATATGAATGACGGCGGCAGGCTTTCATTTGACGGGCCTGACGGAAAAACATTTCAAATTATAATGGATAAACTAAACTCCAGTATAACATATCTTGGCAAATACAATTCCTCCCAGCAGAACAGCACGAAATACTCTAGATCCTTTGTAGGACAAGTAATAATATTATTGCCAACATTACGGAATAACTTTCCATATCCTCACAGTGAAGAGTGTGTGACGTTAGTAGTGCCTAAAGCAGAGCAGATACCTGAATATATGAACTTCCTTTTACCTTTCAAATGGTACACATGGTTATCATATTTAACAAGTATGGCGATGTATGCAGTGATCTGGAGGTGTGCCACATATTTTAGTTCAGAAAATGACCGTAATGATACATTCTTGGAAACAGTTCGACTTTTCATATCTGGAGCAACAGAGAGGTCTGTCAATATGACTTCAGAAAAGTTACTACTTCTAATGGGTATTATTTTCAACGTGATATTGGGGAACGCCTATCAAGGTTCTCTTACAAGTTATATCACGGTGCGTCATTATTACCCAGACGTGAATACTTCCCAAGAATTTTTGAGGTCTGATATCAAAGTCTCTTCATATGTAAATATATTTCTTGAAGAAATGGAGTTTAGTGACGAGTTTTTGGCAGCTCTTTCAAGATATGTACACATAGAAAATGACTCAGACGCCTTCGACATGGTTGCATTTAGTAGAAATGTCACCAGAATATTGATAGGAACAGCAGCCTTGAACAAAGTATCCAGCCCAAGGTATTTCAAGGACGGATATCCATTACTTCACGCCATGGAAGATTGTTACATAAAAGGATATTTTGGTTACCCAGCTGTGGCTTCGAACAATCCCTTTCTGTCTCGATTCAACTCCATTCAGATGAAAGTGATCGAAACGGGCTTCATCAGTAAGTGCAAGGAAGACTTTGTGCAGAAATCTACCAAGCTGAAA
The DNA here is from genome assembly GCA_029891345.1 of Dryococelus australis. Classification (NCBI taxonomy): domain Eukaryota; kingdom Metazoa; phylum Arthropoda; class Insecta; order Phasmatodea; family Phasmatidae; genus Dryococelus; species Dryococelus australis. The sequence continues at coordinate 111,912,449 of CM056996.1, read as the reverse complement.
AACGGGCTAAGACAAGTGACTGAACCAACCGAAATCAATTTTGGACAGCTTCTGCTGCCTTTTGCATTACTTTTGGCCGGGTTGAGCTCGTCTACTGCAGTGTCTCTGTGTGAAATTTTAATTTTATTTCAAGTTAACTTATTATTTGATAGATTAGTTTATATAATTCACCGTGTTAATATGTTTGTTCGACATCATTAAAAGAGGCTATAAACTTAAAGATTTTAGTACTAACAGCATTACGAATTTAAATTTTTGCTAACGAATTTAGATTGCATTAACATGCATTATATTTATTGTTTGACTGAAGCACGAAATTTTCATCTAAGAGTATGTTAAATATAATCCTTTTCTGTTATTGATTGTTTTTTTTTGTGGTAAACCTGACAATAAAATTACAAAAATAAAGTGTGAATAGAATGTGACATATGTGTATTTTTCTTCACAAAACCCGGGGGGGGGGGGGATGTATTTAAAACTGTAAATATATAATTTAATTGATTTTAAGTGTTATTCAGATTTACTCGTAACCATTCATTGCATTAGACAATATTATATTGTAATATTCACTTAGTAGCATTACTGAAATTATAAATTCTTTCACTTTCTAATTTTTAATGCGTCGGAACGAAAAAATTGAGCAGATTTGTACGGTATTTACTTTCTTGATAATTTCACAGGTTTATTTGACCAACGCATGCATATAGTGATGAGGCCCCTAGCAATGTTAATTTTACATAAGGCGTAGGAATACACAACATGTATACTAGTAAATCTTAAGCAGGGCATTCATAAGTGCTCGTTTAACCGTGAGCAGCCTATAAGCGTGTGGTCTCGCAAGGGGTACTAACCATACCCCTAGTGTGTCTCCAGGACATAACCAGAGCGTTCCCTGCTCACCACCCGGCCTTTCTTTAAGTCCGAGAAACTCTCCAGACCTCCTCCAGCATACAGAGTCAACTACAGCCAGCACGAGTCCAGCCCGATTTGATCGGACACCAGAGAGAACCTCTTGGCGGGGCGAACCGATCAGCCCGTGCAGGTAATTATTTCCCATTGCGCATGTGGGTTTTCAGAAACTGATCGGTGGACCTCCGCATGGTGAGCGCTTGAGCGGACACAGGCAGCCCCGTCCACCCTGAAGTAGTGGAGAGGGGTCAGCTAGACCGCCTCCGTTAAGTACACTCCGGGTCACGGTAGAGGACACCTTAGAGCCTCACAGGGGGTAAGCCTTACACGCGTCACAGGACAGGTCGCTCGCCGGGTCGTCCCACCCGTGAACTGCCTTTGCTGGAGGGTAAACCGTACTCGACACCTACGGAGTTGGGCATCCCCCCAGCCCCTGCCCCAACTTCTACCACACAACCAGGTATAGGCTGTTCACGGTAAAGTGAGCACTTTTTAAGGCCCTTCTCAATTTTTCCTTTCATCCACTTTACATCTTCCTGCTGATTTTTAATAAAAAATTTGCAATGTGGCCAATAACCACGGTGTATACATTTCACCACCCTTGAAACTGAATAGCTGAGGATGCAATAAGATATATTTATTAGTGGTTAATGCCTGTTGGGAGGACCTTAAAAAGTGCTCACTTTACCGTGAACAGCCTATAACAGGACCGAGTGAGGCCACCTTGCTTTAGAAATTATATATTCTAGGGACGCTTTCGGAATCTTCTTCTCAAAAGTTGAAATAAGTTATAAAAAAACAAATAACCCAATATGGCGGGAGAATGTTCACCTCAGGGTGGGTTTCGATTAAATACTGAAGAATTAATAATTGTACTTATGACTTGGTAAGTACACTGAAAATGCGTTTTGTAGTTTATGATTGATCTAGCAACTGTTAATTCCAGCCAATCAGAATCGTAGGATACCAAAGCAGCTGACGTAACCTGGAAAAATGAGAAAGCGTGAAGATTATAATATATATTTAATAATTTGTGATTACTGCTTGTGTAATTGTTTTGAAAAACTCATGGTATATTATAGAAAGGAATGCCGATGCCAACTCTCGGCATATATGTCAATAAATCTGTATAAGGTTATATAAGACCAATTCAATAACCTATTCTAAAAAATAAAACATGACCTTGAACAGTTCTTTAAATAAATATGTGTCCTCTCGATTTAAATAATTCATTGCATACAATTTCGCGGTACACCATAACCTAAATCCATTATGTAAATGCAGTTTCTCGCCAACAACAAATGCCATTCGGCTCTGATTGGCTACTTCGCCTTAACTTGTGCTTAAGATATAAAATATAACGATATCTTATGTGAAGCCAAGAACGCACACGACCAGTACACGACCTGCAAGCGGCAGTCATAAACCAATACACTTGAATACATTGATTCATATTCTAAGCACACGGCACACTGAGTCTGTTAAGTCAATAGCAAACCCGCCCTTAAATCTCCTACTTTCATGCATCTTGAAGTGCGTTGCAGAGTGTATGAAATACACGTTGTTCCACGAAATTATTAAACGTGAGACCAATGTGCTGATCTGCGAGAAGAACACACACTTTAGGCGAGGCCTATTGAGTGCTCTCAAAATGCCACGCACATTAGGAAAAACCATTTCAAAGCACTCCAGCGTGGCTAATAAAAGATTTTTCAAAGCGCTGTTTCTCAAAACATGCGCGTCAGATATAGGCCGTTCATGGTAAAGTGAGCACTTTTGAAGCCCTAGTTACTTTTTTCTTCCAACCAATTCATATACTTCCACCATTTTTTAATGCAAACCATGCCATGTGAGTAATAAACATAGTGTATACATTCACCATACCCAAAACCAAAAGTCCGAGGCCACAATGAAATATATTTATTGATTATTATGTCTGAAGAAACAGCTTCAAAAAGTGCTCACTTTACCGTGAATGGCATATACAAACAAAACTACTCATGGGCCCTGCATTTAGTCTTCATACACATTTTACACCAATATCTACAAGAACAGAGTCACCTAAAAGTCCGACATTGGCTGTTCACGGTAAAATGAGCACTTTTGAAAGCCCTGATTGAGATCTACTTGTATGCACATTGTGAATGCTTCCGCGTAATGCAAAATTAACATTGCCATTGGCCTCGTCACTTTATTCATGCGTCGGTCAAGTGCAACTGTGAAATTATTACAAAAGGAAATATTTTGCAAATCTGCTCATTTTTACACTGCGGTGCATTAAGAAACTGGAAAGTGAAAGAATTCATTTAAGTTATCACAAATGGTTACCTTACACTTTTTATTTGACGTTAAGACATGTAACTACTTTCCATTCAATGTTAACTTTACTGGGCCCATGTCACTCAGTTCGCCCATTAAAATAGACGCAGGTAAGGATAGTGACTTTTTGTAAGGTTGATTTCAAAAGTGCTCACATTATCGTGAACAGCTTTTAGGTACAAGCATCACGACTATAACACTGCACGTCAGTCGAAAGTCTTGCTCATAATGGCGACGGCGCACTTTATGCGCGTGACAGTGTCGCTCTTATAGCTCGCGCATTTCTCGTCCTCAAACACGATACAAAAAGGTCTTTGTAGGCATTATCCCGATGAACGATTCACATTAAAGTGATAATAAGGCTCGTTATTTTAACTCTGCGTTAACCCTGTGTCAATTTTTGTTATAGAATCGTGTCAATTTTTTTTTATAGAATCGTAGCCGTGTTCACAGTGGGGTTGAGAAAGGCTCGTCTTTGATAAGTCGTAATGCAGTGCTACGAATTATATTTCTAGGAACCGGAAGAGGTTTTTATATATGAATATTTATTACAATACGTAAGCATATCGTAACTGTACATTATGAGTAGCTCTAATAATATTTAAAATGTTCTCATCTCTGTGGCAATAAACTCATCTCTCATCTAAACTAACGCATATTTGCCTCCGTAGATTTTCTTAAATTCCTGAGATTTTAAAATCGTTAATTTCATTTAACAATCAAACAAGCAATATATATATATATATATATTAAAAACAACGTCCATTGTAATGTGGAGAAGAGGATTGTTCAATAAAAACAACGTCCGTTGTAATGTGGAGAAGAGAATTGTTCAATAATTTTTTAAGTTCATAATTAATTTTCCAGTCCTAAAATTAATCAAGTGTTCCCATTCACGAGAGGGGCTAGTGTTGCCAACGCCACTAATTGAATTTCGATTGAAAATTGAGTACACTTATTAAGTCATAAATAATTACTATTGTTGTTTTGCGCACGATTACAGATTCTTTTATTCTTATTTGCAATTATTGGTGACAAGATTACCAATTAAAATTCGACATATTTTCCTGAAACGTCTCTGCTGTGTTATGCTTTCAGTGAAACATCGGTATTTTCTTAGTGCTATTTCTGTCAGTAGTTATTGAGTTTCGTAGTGTTATTGTGTGTGTTACGTTGTTACCACTGTCTCTGTACCTCTCTCGTATCTCAGACATACATCTATGTTCTAAACACTACTCTTTACTTTTCAGTGTGCTGGTAATGCGTAGTAAAAATAGTTCCCATGCAAAATAGTGTTAAACTGAGTGTGAACGAATGTTGTGCGCTGTGTTATACTTTGTTTAAAAAAAAGGGGGGGGGGGGTTTCCTCACATTATGGTAGAAAATGTGGGGTAAATAAATATAAGGCGCTATATAGACTATATAATAAAACATCTGGAGATTACTTAAAATACTATAAGGTCAGGGGAGCATTGTTAAGTTAAAGTACATCCGCTACCTTACTGAGAGCCACCTTAAGAAGTATCCAAAGGATGATGAAGTATTTCGAGTGACGGCGATTGGCAGAGCAGATTTACTGTGGCTTCTATCTTGGCCGGCGTCACATGGAGGAAGACATGTGCCGCCACTCTGCATTGCCCTCGCATCGGCGAGGCATAACGCAACATGGCCTGAGTCTCTGGCTGGTATAGGGCATTCCTGCTCACCCGGGGTTCAGGCAATGCGAGTCCCGATTGCGGCAACTGGTTGACCTGATTGCATCTCATGTGTGATGGCACGTTCTGGCAGGCTGTCGAATTAAGGCCTGTTCACGCTGTCGTGACAGCTGTCCTTTTGGTGTAATTTTCTGGAATTGGTTACGCTTCGTTTGCGCGAAGCGAAGGCATAGCTTGGCAATAGAACTTGAACAGGCCTTCAGAGAAATTTTAAATAGCCACGAGTGGACTTTAACTACTTGTGTACCTACACAACAGCGCCCCGAGCACACAAAACGGTTTACATAGCCACCAGTGGCGGCTGTTTACTTGTTAACAAGTCAGCAAACGGGACGCCCAAAGGTCGTTTCACACTCGGTTTCATTTACGTAAGATAAGTTCCATAAAATATATACAAAAATGTGTAGTTCATAGTGTATGAACTAGTCTTATGTTCAAACAATCACAAATTATTAGCATACAATTTTATTTCCCCGAAGTAACGCTTTTTTTTTTTTTTTTTTTTTTAAGGAAATAACGTTATTTTATTTTATTTTAATACTTATACTGTCAACATTTACTTCAAAGGAATTGTTCGTAATAGTACACAAAATATGAAAATATAAGTAATTATTACATACAATTTAGAAACTCTGAAACGTCTAAAGGGGTCGGTGGATTATTGAAATGATGTATTTTTCCAGCAGGTTAGAGTTGAGTTGAGTTGAGAGATTTTGGCGGCTCTTAACAATGAGCTCTTAAGAGCCTATGAGGGTGAAATGAGGTGCGAATGGAGCAGCGCCGGAATTAAAGGGCGGGGAGAACGGGAGATCCCCGAGAAAACCCGCCGACCAGCGGCATCGTCCAGCACGATTCCCACATACCAAAATCTGGGGGGGGGGGGGGGGGCACCGGAAATTGAACCGGTAGTTGGTAGGGGGTCTAGCCACTGCGCCACAGCGACCCTTACTGGTGTAAAGAGTAATGTTAAATAGATGGGTGTTGGAAGTTTAATAAGTGAACAAGTATTAATATATTACTCACAAAAAGTTTAAGCATATATACGAATTCACGATGTTATATTGAAAGAAAAGTAGTTTACATTTCATATAGTACTCCCAATAGCAAATTAATTGAAGAAAAAAAAAACAAGTTTACTTCATCTCCGTATGAAACAAACAATAGGCATACATTAGAAAAAAATAAGAAAACAGCTTAAGCGTAGGGACACTATCAGTCTCAATAACAACAAAAATGGCCTTCTCAGATGCATAGACAAACTTCAGTTATGCGTAGGACGTCCACGATACCTGAGGTACGCTTGTACTCGACGAGGCATGCCAAAAACAAGAGGATTAAGCGTTTCCTGAGGCAAATTGTCCCGTACCTCAGCTGCGGCTGTTTTTAAGGCCTGCAGTTGGACCTACTGCGTTTGTGCACGTGCAATACGCATGTCGCTGGAGGGGAAGACGCCAATGTTTACGTGATTCGTACAACGTACGTACGACCCATTCCTACTAGGAACGTAGATGTTAACGTCGGGGAATGAGGAGTATGGTTAAACATTCTGTAAGCGAGGGAGCAATACGGGCGACACTAATACGCTCGCCTAGCGCCTCATCGCTCCTACGCGCCAGGCGTGCCGTGTTTTCGTCGTGGCGCTGTACTGGGCAATTCCGATCTGTAACAGTGGGGTTTTATTACACACGGTGAAAGCCCTTAGATTAAACTACGTCCGTATCTTTGTACTTTTCACTTGCCGTTTAAGGAAACTGCACACAGGCAAGCTTTAAAAATGCAGTATTTGACCATATTCACGGATTTTTTTTTCTCTGGAAAATATACTAAATATGACAAAACGAAAATAATAGGGACCTAGATAATAGTTTATTTTTAAAATCTTTTGTGACAAAAAGTCGTATTTGCAACATTCATTTACCGAGATACGCGTATTGCGCAAACAACTATTTCACAAAAAAAAAAAAAAAACGTGCAGGTACTCTGTGTCCGTAGCCGGAGGGTTGGGCCAGGAGGGGGGGGGGGGGGGGGGGAGGGCGCTACGCGCCTCGGGCGTCTGTCAGCGGCACTCGCGTCTGCTGGGCCGGACAGCTCCGGGCGACAAATCACGGTCGATCGCTTCCCTCTCCGGGGTCCGCGATCTGTCTGCGATCGACAGGACCGCCAGCGGATCTGCGTGGGTTACGTCGATGGGGAGGGGGGGGGTGGAGGTTCTGGACCGCACGATTTCCCCGCCGGGGAACCAGGAGGGACGGCGGCCAAACAAAAATAAAGCAATGCGACGGGAAATCGAATTTGATGGTAGCGTGGTTATGAGTTGCAGCATCACTTCTCTCCCCCCCCTCCCGCCTCTTCACCACGCTCAACGGTGCCCCATTGTGGGCAGGCCTACCCCTCCAAATAACACTACCCCCTTCCCCAATTTCCTACTCTTCCAGAAAGATTACATGACGGCAGTTTAGAAGTGCCCTGGCGTAGTGGGCTGGCCCGTTGCGCACACCACTGGCAACCAGCTGTTTAGCTGTACATCGCCTTGCAAAAGTGTTGATTCGTGCAGCGCGGTTTATATATTTTTTCTTCGTGGACAGCGGGATGTTCAGTGAGACGGAATCAAAGACTCCCCCGACGACTAAGATCGGGGGAGGGAGCGACTGCGGCCTGCGTCGTAAGGAACAACTATCCCGGTGGTCATCTGGGGTGACTTCGGGAAACCACGGAAAGCCGGGACATCAGGACGGCTGGTTCCTGGAACCGAACCCGGTTTATCCAGAACGCGTCGATCCAGAGTGTTATCTCTGCGTAGGCTGGCCGTTATTCAACTGATACAAAACCATGTGACTTTGGGAGGAAAAAAGCACGTCTGTGATAATTTGTAATGCACTTTTTAAAAAAGAAATGTAAACCAAAAAATAAAAAAATAAAAAGACAAAACACATAATTAAAAAAATATATTTACATTTTGATATTAAATTAAATGCAATCAAATATTAATCAAATATAATTTTAAATATAATTAGAAATGTCTATATTTTATTTATTTGTAGAGGCAGTAAACGAAAACGTATACCACGCAATAACTAACGATATTAGACGGACAAAGGTATCTTTTTTTTCAACCTGTCATTTGCCACAGTTTCGCGTTTCATTGACATTGGAAATTGATAGTGGTTGCTCACGGTAAACTGAGCACTTTTTTTTAAAGCCCTTCTTGTATGCATATAACGTATCCTTCCACCATTGCCATGGACCTGATTGCCTTATACAAGCGTCGGTCAAGTGAACCTATGAGGTGATTAGAAAATCTAATATTTTACAAAATAGCTAACAGACTTTATGCTGTGAGTAAAGCAGATAGCAAAGTGAATCGTTTCAGTATTAACAAATTTCACGTAACACTTTTAATTCAACATTAAGGCATGGAACTAATTCCCTTCCGTAGTTGCCTACTTTACTGGGCGCATGCTAAGCAGTGAAGTTGGCAAAGACGGATGGGAAGTAGTTACGAACCTTAACATCGAATAAAAAGTGTTAGGTAACAGTTTGTGACGACTTAAATTATTTCTTTTGCTTTCTGTTTTTTTAATGCATCAAATTATCAGAATGAGCAGATTTGTATAACATTTACATTTATAATATCACAATTTGTCTTGACTGACGCATGAATAAAGTGATGAGGCCCATGTCAATGTAAATTTTACATGAGGCCCAAGAATACACAACCTGCATGTAGATCTTAAGCAGGGCTTTCAAAAATTGCTCATTTTCCCGTTAACAGCCTATAGGAGTAGTGCCATTTTTCAAGGGTTGATTTCAAAAGCGCTCAAATCACAGTGAACAACCTACTGTATGTACAGAGTGTCCCAGCGCTCACCTACCACTTTGACTCGCCTAGTACTCGTTTGTCCCTACGGTGGGTATAATGTGATACGGCCAGACCTGTCCAGCGAGTGATGCCATTGTCAGCAAGCATGGAGCGGTAATCACCAAACACCGCACGTTCGCGTATTTCAAACATTACGATTCTGTTGTCATGACACAGCGATTGTTTAGGCAACATTTTGCGCAGCTTGTGTCAGCACTTATAGAGAGCGCTGATATGTTATAAATGACTTGAACTGCTGCTCCACCTGCAATTGCCTTGGACACCTGCCCCCTTCCCTTTTCCCGCCCATATCATAGCAATCCCCTCCACTTCTGCGCATGCGAGAGTAACTGCTCTCTGATTGGCTGCTGTAAATTCAGTATGAACGGGCTTTGCTTTCGAGCAGAGCTCGTCCACTTCTACTTTGGTCAGCTCAGCGATAATACCCCTTTGGTATTACCTGCTCGTAGGTCCGTGATGGATTCTGTTCAACAGGCATAACCTCGTTCGAGACAGCGAGCTGAAATGTATGCAGCAATGTACGACGAGTTGCATGATGAGATGGGTTCGTGACATGTTGTAGTAATTTTTTGGTAAATCGAGTTAGGGTTTTATGTGAGCGCTATATATTTGCATTCTAAATTCTGTTTGGTTTTTCTCGGAGTTTTCGAAATTGAAGTTTGGATTAACTTGTAGTATGTGGTGCCCATAGTTCCCTTTCTTTGACGCGTTTTCCTGACAAGTAAACATTAAACTCTTAGCTGCAGGTCGCCTGAAAACTTCATGGTGTTAAAATGGGACCGCATCGACTTGCGCTAGTTTGAGAGCTTTGTATAACCCACCTGCAAGTGCATTTATTTGAGATCGTTGTTGCTGGAGTTGCTTTAATAAGTTTTAATTTGTATTTTTTAAATGTTTGTAAATGTCTCTTTTTAGGTCAGGTGGGCTTTGGATAGGCTGAGGCGCCTCATATGACAGAAGGTTCTTTTAATCTGTGTAAAATTTGACTGTTTAATATTTTCTAATCATTAACTTTTCCTCAAAAATGAATTAAATGTCTATAGTGGTGCTTGAGAGTAAATATTATCGTTTTGTAACTTGAATTATTTCAATTGAGAGGCAATAAGATATTATGATACTCATTTATTTAATCTTTGTTGTTGCTTTCAAATGAGTATATATATAATAATAAATCATTGCTAACACTTGACCCCTCTTAGTCTGAGGCCATCCCGGGGTTTTGGGATTCCCATCTTAGTCCATTTTGGGGCTTCCAGGAGCGCGGCCCGCCTCGGACTGGGACCAAGGTCCTCGGCGTCCTACGCCCCCCCCCCTCCTTTTTCACCCCTCAGAAACAGTCTCAATAGTGGCCATCTGTCACCTGGTCTACAGTTCTCCTGTGTTCGGGAGGTCCATCTACTACTATCAAGGATACCTGGGTATATAGCCCAGGCACTCCCCACTGCCAGCACGAATCATCCCTCAATCTGACCTCAGGGCACCAGAGGGAGTGAGCTTGGTCCAGGGAAACAGTCCCTTTCTTCAGGACTGCGACTCCCGCTCCCTCAAGCAAAGGAAACATCTACGGGGAAAGCGAGGTCAGCCCGTGCTCCTTCTTCCTTTTCTCAAGGGTTCTCCACCTCGGTGGGCTACTACCCCAACTCGAAGATGGTCAATTTCCATAGCTTGAATTTCTTCACATTGATATAGGCTATTCAAGGTAAAGTGAGCACTTTTTAAGGCCCTCACAAAAGGCATTAATCTCTATTAAATATATTTTATTGGAGTCTCAGATGTCAACTTTTGAAAATGATGAAATGTATACACTGTGATTATTAGTCATATTGCAATGTTTACATTAAGAATTGACGGAAACTTAGAAAATAATTGAAAGGAAAAATTTAGCAGGGCCTTAAAAAGTACTCACTTTACTGTGAACAGCCTATACTCAGTTTTTGGGCGCCTCTGACCGTAAAGGAGTCGACCAGCCCACCACCATGAACCACCATCATAACTGCCCATGATTCAAGTTTATCATAGGTGACAGTTACCCCTTTAAGTAAACATGGCATAGGGAACGCTCGGGAGTTTCCCACTTTTGTTAACCTCTTTACGGAGGTTATCCGGCGGTACCACAAGGAGGTAGTGTGTTCCCTTGGGCTAGGAGACGCTATAAGAGACGCTTCGCATGCCCTTTCTGGTTCACACTCGAGCTTACTCTTTGTTATGATTGAGAACTCATAATATTTTATAATCCTTTGTTTGGGATTCATTTCAGTCAATTTTAATGTGTATTTTTTATCATTTATTAGAGCGCCTTGCTTTGATGGCCATTGGGTGCCAGGGTTGCCTTTTTAAATATTTTAATGTTTAAAAAATTGTACGAGCAATCGCTATGTTGTATATTTTGAACAGAGTTGAAAAGTCAGAAATTGAAAAATACTTAAGAATTCGAAACTGATATTGTCTATGCTCTTGTGTTTTCGTCACAATTTCAATATTGGAATACACGGGAGGGTACCCGAACGTCACACCATCGCGAATAGGGTGAGTAAGTGTCGCACTACAGCGTCTGTTGCAGACAAGAAACCCGGTGGTCGTGTGAAATCTGTGCGGACACAGGAGAACATAGACCGTGTAAGGGCAGCTGTGTTGTCACACATGGCAGACATGTATCTTTCGGTTTTCTGTAACGTCGATAAATATTGCCTCTATTTGAACATACTGCACGTGTTTCACAATGGCATTTGAACGCTGGGACAATCTGTATATTAGTCTTCAACTGCCCCACTTTGCTGTCCACTCCTAAGCTAGAAGTCTTGACTCGACGGAAAACACCGGCACGCACACATCGCCATCGCATCTACACGCCCGGCCCGTTAAATCGAGGATTCTGAGTGTATCTTTAACTTTCACTCATTGGACTTAATCGCTAATCCTTTCGAAGAATTGGGATAAACAAAGAAACTGAGGGGATATCTTGAGTAGCTTCTGAAAACAGGACTGTCCCGTTCTAAACGCCACGTAAGGTCAGCCCATCATTGCGCCAACTTTCTCTGCCATGAAACATGGGACTTAGCTTTTTAACCTGGTGAACAAATATATTTTTTTATTTTCAATGTGTATACAAAATATCACATTGTATTTTTAATTGCAGGCAAAACAATTCATTTTTAACCTGTTGGTAAAATATTAAATTTAATTTATATAAACATCAGGTAAAATATGTAATTTATTTTTTAACCTGACGGTAAAATACTTCATTTTTAACCTGCTGATAAAAAAATCTATTTAATTTTAACCTGCTGGTAAAATACCTCATTTGCAATCTGGTAGAAAAATATTTAATTTCATTCTCAACCTGCTGAAAAAATTTTTTCATTTTTAACGTTGTCATAAAAATATCCCATTTCGTTTCTAAACTGCAGGAAAAATACATAATTTCAATGATTCACGCATTATTGTACGCATTTTAAAGAGCTAAATGTTAATTTTGGTTTTTGACGTTACACGATTATGCACAAGGACTAAAACAGGACTTCCTGAAAGTAGCTGAGCTCCGGATCACATGTTACTGATCTTCAGTATTTTTTTGTGTCATGCCTGGGTGAATTTGGACTTTGGCGGAAGATCGGGTTTGAACATTCTCCCGTCAGACCTCATCGCCATAGGAGGCTGATGTATTAATGTTCAGACTACTGTTGCGAAACGTATTTAGTTCACGCGGTATTGTGCGATTTATAAGAGATAATTTGTAACACGGTAGAATATACAATCAAAGACTAATTGTTGGCGTCCTTATTAGGATATCTCCGTTTCGATTCCCATGCTCATTAAACATACATATGTGCGGATATATTCCATGTAATTAACTGAATAAGTTTGGAATCTCTTGGAAGTTGCTTATTTTTTTTGTCTCATAATGTAAAAACGCAAAAAATGTGCATATGAATAACAATCTATAAATTTGATGGTAATAGAATGTATTAACATTAGTATAATAAGTGCATTGAAGATGTTAAAGAACCGGAAAATGGAAGATAATTTATCCTTGGTGTGCTTGGAATAAAAATGATTAGAAATACAATATTCTATTTATCTTTATGTAAAACTATTAATAGATGGATTTTTTTGAGCTCAAACAAATTTACAGCTCCTTTTTAAATTGCAAACGTATGTCAATAGATAGATACGTTCTTGCACGAATAAAAGCTATAGTTTTAATAGATAGCAAACGTATACATGCACGTTGCAAACATTCCTACGTGACAATGATGTTCACCGTCTGATGAATTTGAAAAAAAAAAAAGAGAAACCAATTACTCGCCATAACGCGAGAATTGGAAGCCAATCCATCAACGCTTTTGCCAAAAATGGAACTACCTTGTGAAATTGAGTTTATGATGCAATATTTCATGGCTCCCCATACCACCATCTGCGCTACTTTTCAGTAGACAAGTTAATGGAGTTTTTGAACCCGCCAGTTCTAGTCGTACGATATGTTTATAATCATGGCAAGGACAGTAGAAGTGAAGATATTTGGGCGGCTCTTGACAGAGAGGCCTTAAGAGCCGATGGGGACGTTTGAAGTGGGTAAGGAGCGGCGCCGGAATGAGGGGGCGGGGTAAACGGGAGATCCCCGAGAAGACCCGCTGACCAACGGCATCGTCCGGCACGATTCCCATATGCGAAAGTCCGGTGACCCGGCCGGGGTTTGAGCCCGGTTCGCCTTGGTGGGAGGCGAGAGTGCTAATCGCTCAGCCACCGTGGCCCCAAGGACAGTAGAGATGATCTGCGCTGGACATAATTCCGTGGTAGCTTAATGGTCCCAAAGGTGCAAGTATTCAAACCACACCCTTTTCATACCTTTAATGGGACATCCATTTTAAATCCGCCTATACGCTTTGTGCAGGCGAAACATATGACGTTACGGCAAACACAATTATCACAGCGGACAAAATAAAAGGTGAACTTATCGTTAACCTTATGTTGCAGCTGTTCGGAACATTCGGAAACCAGTTTGAAAGTTTCAATCCTAAGTAAACGAGGGAGTTAATTGTGGCTGATAATTTCCCCTAAATCACACACGTCGGTTAGAATACGTAGAGCTGTTGGGTTTCGTTCCGTACGCAGCAGGGATAGCATAATGAAAACTTTAAGGAAGTCTATAAAAGCTGTTAAGTATCTTCCTCTGTGTTGGGGTTTTCCACGATTTTCTATCTTCCCTTTCCACTAACCTGGTATTTTGTTGGTATGAATGCTGAGGCAACAAAACCGTTTGACGAAATGGGCCGTCCCGAAAATTGTTGGTTTGCAACACCCGTCACAATTCCTACCAGAGGTTCAGAATCCAAGAAATTCCTTCACCTGTAACCTTTCCTCGGATAAATCAGTTTAGGCTGGCCGCAACAACTACTGTTCTTATGATAGTGAGTGGAAACGCAAAGCCAAAAAGCAGACCACGTCTGCTATCAATACACATTTATAACTAAAAATATTTAAAAAATATATATAAGACGACCAAGGTATGAAAACGATTTGAATGTAATTTCTACAAGACAGAAATTTTTTTTAAATTTGCTAAGGCTGTTTTTAAAAACTTACACAGAAAATACACAAAAACTGGGTTTCTTAATGTAGGCCTATATGAAAGGTAAACACATGTTAGCAGAAATCACAGAGGAAGATGCACCACTCGGCGGAACCACTCTGTATTTTTATTACTTTGTGACATAAAAGTTATAAGGGAAGCCAGTATTGAGTAACAATGCATGAATCGTAATATATCGTAGCTACTGGCTACACCGTAATAAGGTTAATTCTATTCATTTTGGAAAGCTCAATGCTAATAGTTGGGGAAAAAAATCGTCGAATTGGTTTTGCACGTGTACCAGATTCTCGCCGTTATATACGTAAACAAATGGGATACTTGCTACTGTGATAAAACATAAGTTTATAAAATCCTCCAATTTATATCCTGTTAGGACTTACGTAAATAATAAACTTTGTTCTTCGCATAGGAGTGAACATTCAACAAAATAATATGCTGTTTAATACTAGGTCGAACTGGATTTAGCGATACGCGGGCTTACACAATTACTTTATATAAATGTGATAAGGGAATCGAAAAACTTATTTTGATGACAACTTTATTTAATTTCCTCATAAATTCGTAACTTTAATTTTTTTCTAAAATAGGCCTGTTTGTGATCTCTCAACGCCAAACACATTTCTATTTTTACTTTTTACTCTTGAAAAACGTCACTGGAATGCTTAAGTAATACTTATGAAATAAAATTAATGCTTAATATTTGCGTTGGGGCAAAGATAAACTGCACAATTAGGGCCAAACACTATATTTTACACACAAATAAATATAATTTCTGTGTTTATCGCCTCGTGGAAAACCAGTACACATTGCGGTGTAAACTTTCTGTATGCCAATGTCTCCCAAAAGGAATCTAGTTTTGCTATCTCAAATTGTTACCTAACACTTTTTATTCGACGTTAAGATGTGGAACTACTTGTACTCTATCGTTACCAACTTTGCTGGACGGATGTCACTCAATGCGCCCGTTAAAATATCTGCAGACAGGAGCAGTGACTTTTGTAAGGTTGATTTCAAAAGTGTTTACTTTATCGTGCCTTTGGATGTCAAGCACACTCTAAATCTGAATCAGTGAGAATTTCGCTGTGTCAGTCAGTCAAACGTATCCCACTGATACAACAGTCTCTTCATTGAATTTAACTGACGAACCAGTGAAAAAATGCCATATTTCCTTCACTGATTCATTCAGTGACATTTCCCACTGATTCGTCAGTCATTTTTTCCCACTGTTTACTCAGTGGTTTATTTTTTGACTGATGTATCAGTGAAACATCTCAGCTACTTCCTCTCCGTCTCTATTATTGACTGATGTATCAGTGAAACTGCGTTGGCCGTCGAACATCGTTTAAAAATGGCCGTTAAGCAATGTGTATCAAGTGAAGTAACAACGAATAAACGAATAAAACCAATACAAAATACTTTCTGATATGTGTTTAGTCTTTCAAAACGCCATTTTACGAAGTAATATGAACACATGGCCTTTCATTCCGTTAGTACGTCTTTCATTTCGATCCCACGTAATCAACACAGTGCTCTGTTTGAAGTTTTAAACTTTTTTTAACGTGGTGAGGAGAGAGTTCTTATACATAGTATAATATCCGTTTTAACAATCCTAACATTACCAATCAAACCAAACACGAAAAGTATGAGCATACAACTTCAAACTATATAATTCCACAGCGGAATTACAACACATGCATTTTCCTCCCACAATTTCAACTTGGCGTGGTAGATGAGAAGGTGTCCTGCCCTCATAGCTCAGGGGCAGGGTGGCCGACCTGTAGTCGGAGGGTAGCGGGTCCGCGTCCCGGAGCTTCCGACGCGGCAGATCCCCCAGCTCGCTTGTAGCGCTGGGAATTTATCAACAAGTACGGTCTCACTTGAGCTTAACAAAATACACAAACAACGACAACTACAACAATGGAAAAAAAAGGTAAGGCAACTGCTCATTGTCTAAAGGTGCGCGAGCTCAACCCCGGCCACCTGCAAAATTCTTTTTTTTAAATTACAGTTAATTGCACAATGCAAATAGTAAACTATCGTAAATATGTTTATTTAACGTAATTATTGGCCTACATTCAATAAAAGCAATTTTTAATTCTCCACTGCAGTCGGCCGTCACTTATTCAATCAGTGAAATTGTTTCACGTCACCAATTCAATCAGTGGAATATTTTCAGTGAAACAATCAGTGGTTTTCCACTTATTATAAATGGAGCCATTTTCACTAATTCGAGTAGTTGAATTTCACTGCGAATCAGTGGCTTGCCACTGATTCCCATAACAACGCGAATTTCCTTCCAGAAAGAGCCACGATAAAGTTACTAAAGCTACTTTCTCTCTGAGGAAGAGTGGGAACTTCTTTACACACTGACGTAGCGAGGTGGAGCAGTGGTAAACCACTGCGACTCGCATTCAAAAGGACGCGGGTTCGAATCCTGGTTCCCTCATCCTGGCTTTACAGGTGAATGCTGGGATATTTCCTTATTGCAGGTCCTAGTAGATTCATTCCCCGTTTCTGAAAGTTTAGTGTTCTCTTACTAAGGCCTTGTCGCCGTTCAGGGCCACTTAACAAAGTGCCTAATAAATAAATAAAAAATTGGACGTGGCTGTGTCGGGGACACGGCCGTTTGTTGTACGTGAATACGTCTACGTTGACGCGCTCGGACGCCTTGATTTTTTTTTTTACGTTCCCGGCACCACTTCACTCGATAATATGGGGTTTTATGGGTATCACTGGATTGCTTTTGAGATGCTCTTTCCAACCGTATACGATTTCTGTATTTCAACTTGGCTTTTTGACGAGTATGTGCTGATTTTGTGTTAAGTTATCTTAATTTTTTACATTGAACTCCTACAATTTCACCGTAACAACGCTACACTAATGTTTTTTTTTTTTTTTAAGCGCAATTGATTGATCTTGACGAGAGTTGTCGATTGAAACTCAAACGAGCGTCGTAGCTTCTCCTAGTCAGTAATGAGACGCGGCGAAAAGAACTCAAAATTGCGCCCCCCCCCCTTCCCCTACTGCCACGCGCGATGCTTCGCAGTCCTCAATCAACGTAACATTTTCTTTGATACTTTGGCAATCGAGTGGTGTAATTTAATTTTGAATGTAGGAGATTGGTTCGGAGCTGCAATGCTAAACTGTATCCCCCGATTTTGTTATCATTGGTTTTTCTGGATTGCCTCCCACTATGGTTGCTAATTTTAAGACGTATTCACGTCAAAAATAAGTTGGACAATTTTTGTAATGACATCCGCTCTGCAGTGTTTTTATATTTAGTTGCATTAGCGATTCACCAACGATTTATATGCGTCAGTTTTAGTGAATTAGATTGTTTGGAAGCACCTATTTCCAGTGCATTTAATCCATTATTTAATCGGCAACCGCATACTAATTGCATTTCCGCCCTGTAATATTTAGTAGTTTGAAAACAAATTCATGTTAACCTCTGCGTCAAACAGGGAACGATGACCACATTTCAAATATCGCGACTCATTACGGGGCACTGGCAAACGGAATAATGAAATTTTAATGTAAAATTTGCGTATCTAAAAACACGTAGTTTACCGCAACCACAATTTATGAGCCCCTCATTTTCACAAGTGCTAAATTTTATCATTTTTTTTTTATTTTAACGCATCATGTAGGAATTACTTATAAACTTTCGAACTACACACATCGAAATTACAGTTGGCCTAATGTGGTTTATACATTTTGTGGTAATTGATATAATAAAAATTGAAAAATTTAAACTTATGCTAACAAAACATTTAAACGCATACTTGAATTTTCTGGAGTAACACGTATGTAAAGAAGGTTCTTGGTCTCTTGCCTAATGTCGAAAGATGTGTTATACAGACTCGAATATAAGTGAAGTAAACATAACTGGAATCGAGCATATGTTGAGTGAAATAAATTAAAATATTCTTATAGTGGAATTCAAATTATATATATTGCAAATTATTATATTTATCATTTTCACAGTATTGAAAAAAATATCATTGAACTGAACACGCGAATTTCGGAAAATAATTTCTTTCTGGCAAGACAAAACAAATTAATTTACTTGATGAATTTGTACTATATTTGTAGAACTTCAGCTTCTTTGATATTGTGTGTATATAATCTAAAATACGCATATCCCATATAGAAGTTGTGAACTTCTCCTCTGTATCAAAATAAAAACTATAAGTTAAATTAAGAAATGAAGCCACACGACACCAAAGATAAATATTCACTTATTTCAAAGGGATATGAGTTTAAATTATGTTTGCAAATAGAGTACACATTGCTCGTTACAGATACAGGAATGTGACAGAAAATATTCCATATAAGCCTATTTTCTTAGTCAATATCGTTTCTCTGAATTCACGCAAATGTCGAGATATCGAACTCGCGTAAGGGGTAAGAGGATTTTTTCTCATAGCGATACACTTTTGCGTAAAACTTTTAAAGGAATTTAGACCAACATTTTTTTTGCCATACCTTAATTAGTTCAAGAAGTATGATTGAGAATATACTCACCGGAAATGTAATTAAACGCGAAGTAATACGAACTTTATATATAAAAAAAGAAGTAACGTCTTCTACAGATGGGGTTTGATTATAACTGGTTTACCCAATTAAGTTTTTAAATTAATAACACACACATACATATTTGGTTTGTTACTATTTAACGCTCTCAAAATTAACCTTTGAATAAAATATTTGCAAATTTTAACGTAAATACTTATTGAAGTACTTCATAAAGGATCAAGTACCGAATCAAGAACGGTTTATTCAAATCTTTAAAGTTTTATTGCAAACGTTCTTTTTACGTAAGTTACAACAAAATTAGTTTAATTTTTTATGAACACATTAATGTACGACATTTTGAATTAATAAAAGTAATATTTTTCCAATTTTCCAGAGCGTCGCTTCACAGACTTCAGAGTCCGGGAAGTTAGGTACACGAACGTGTTAAACGTTCATTGGAATGTTACAAAATTGTCAATGTCAAACTTAGTAATTAAAAAATCTAACTGCGTCCTTTAATGTTCGCTATTATTGAAATTATGTGCTCTCGTCACTTCAAAATATTTTTGTTTAGTTTCAGGGTATAAACACACCAAGTGACTAGTGTAGCGCAAGATGGCGCACGTGAGAGGTCAAGATAAAGTGCTGAAATACATGACAATAAGGTAGAAAGTATTGGTGAATATTCAACTTAGAATTTAAATCATTCACTTTATAGCAAATACAAAACTGTTGTAAATATTTCTTCTAATAGTGCATTTTTATAATGCGATTCTGCCAGCTGGTTGATTGATCATGAAGCGTGTGTTGCTAGCCGGACAATACCACGAAAGGCCTTCCAAATGATGGACAGGCGGAGTGACAAAAGCTGCCACTTGGAATATACAGTACTAGCTACAAGACCCTGCCTCGCTCGAGGGCGATTTACAAATATGGCGTGGTTTAGGTTTACAGCAAGTATAAATACTAAATACTTAAGGTAACTAACATAGGATTAATACGGTACTTTTCAAAAAGTCTTCGTAAGGGAACCCCTATTTTTGAAAAGACAAAAATGGTTACTGTGTGTCATCATTACAAGATACACATATGCTGTCCCGGACTTTTTGTAGGTTTTTTTATTTAGATCTACAATTCTGTAGTGCATTAATTTCACGTATCTCTTATGGTTTAGTCAATGTACGCCATGTAAGCGCCCGAAAAAGCGGCTTTTTCCCACTTAATTAGAAAACGTTGACATTTCTCTACTTCCTCAAGTAATTCTCTAAATGATAATGGAAACTGTATCAAAATTCATCAAGTCGCTTAGAAGCCTTAGCCGAATACACAGACACACGCGGACGGGCGAATTTGTTTTATACTATGTATAGATATAGAAGATGTAGTTATATAGACATTGTAATATTAACATGTGGTGGAGAGATACACTACGGGGAGAAAGATGAAATACAGCAGGGCTTTCAAAGCGTTCAGTAAACAGCGAAGGTGCTCATCGTAGTCGTCTGTGTAGTGTGTTTGTGGTCTACGTATATCATATTTGGTTGCTTTCTAAATATGGCAAATATCACCAGCGATTTATACTTATGTTAACGTAAAAGTATTTTTTTTTAAATTTAATTTTACTTGTATATTATCTATAGAATTTAATTTGGCCACCTCGGTAGGCCACCGAACAATGTGCAGAGCTCCAGCAGAAAACGTTTTATTGGGAAACCGTCCAAGGTGTGTGAGTGAGGCCAGGCCTGCTTACGAATGGCATTTAAGAAACGTTACTTGTCTAAAGCAGGTTTTCATGACAATGAAAATGGCTCAAATGGATGTTTTCGCTGTCATTCTTAGGTATGAACATTCCGGTACAAACCATTAAAAAAGGAATAGGGACGTGCATCAAACAATTATTTTTTATTATTACGTCATAAAATGGCAGGGTTTCCCCGGATAGTCTCAAAGAGGCGCGTAATCGGCGGAAAGGTTGCACGTAGGTTCAGTGCTTCGCGCGTAGAGGCGATGAGGGTCTTGATGCACATAAATCGGCCGCCCCTAGCGTTCCCACGCTTTTAGGCATCGGGTGTGCAAAACAACAAGGCGGCCACCTTAATATATTATTCATAACTAATATAAATAAAAACTAGGAGAAATTAAGCAATTAAGCATGTTGGTAGTTCCTATATATATATACATGTATGTATATACATACATATTACTAGGAGAATTTATAACTAGGAATTACCAACACATTAAATTTTATGTTACTAGGAATATATATATATATATATATATATATATATATATATATATATATATATAGTCTTCCGTCTCAAACAACCAAAGATTAACAGAGTCTATAATATTACACTAAAGGGAGACAACGGAACGGATTTTGTGCGCTCTCGATTGATTAATATTTTGCATGATATATATATAATATAAATAAATACCAGGAGAAATTAAGTGTGATGATTATTCCTAGTTATATATATATATATATATATATATATATATATATATATATATATATATATATATATATATATAAACTAGGTATCACCAACACATTTAATTTCTCCTAGTTCTTATTTATGTATATATATATATATATATATATATATATATATATATATATATATATATAATGCAAAATATTATTAAATCGAGAGGGCACATATGTATATATTATATTATATTCATATATATTACTAGGAATAACAAAAACACTTAATTTCTCTTAGTTTATATATATATATATATATATATATATATATATATCAAGCAAAATATTATTCAATCGAGAGCTCACAAAATCCGTTCCGTTGTCCCTTCAGTGTAATTTTATACTCTGTTAATATTTGGTTGTATGAGAAGGAAGAATAATCTATCTTTCCATCAAACTGGTTCTAATAAGTTTGGCTAAATAAAGTTGGACAGTTGTTACGTCAGCGAAACGTCATAAACGCGCCCATACTAGCCTGAGAAAGTCGGATACTTCCAGTTTCCATCAACCGTTTGAATATGGGACCGGTTCTGAAATTTCTTTCAAGTTTGACGGTCTCAGCCATTCAGAATCACGCACGACAAAAACGGCAGTTTCCTGTGTCACGAAACATTAAAGTAATGGACAATATTGCTGGACATGAATAAGGTTATGAAGATAATTAATTTGTACAGAAGCTGTCTGAGCATGGATGCTTTTGTAAGTGAATATTGTACATGATATTAACAACTCAGAGGCATAAACTTTCGTTGTGCAATAACATTTCTGATGAATAAAATTAGAATTTCGAAAATAAGTGAAAGTAAAACACACCATTCGTTATATTTCTTCCTCTCCTGGACTACAAGAAAAAAAACAACAGCAATACCTCACTTTGAAAATAATTCTTAAATAAAAATTCAGATTAACTCCTCAAAAGAAAAAAAAAAGTATGGCACATATTTAAAGCACATTCAAGAATATTTGATAAAATTTGTTAGAAGGAATAATTTAATGACCGTATTTAGTCTCCAAATTTTTTTGTCAAATGCATTTGAAGGCGAAAATTTGACAGTGTGACTGGGTCTCCTTTGCCTGGTTTGAAAGAAGTGAGAATTTGGTACAGAGAAATACATGTCAACGAAATTCGGTATTTCGGCGTTCCTTTCTCGAGCATGAAAATACGCGCTTCTTTGCTATTGAAGCCTTTTGTAACATCAATGTTTAGCCTGCTTTCTGGAAAATCACATATTTTAATAATTAAATTAAAAATTACTGAAAAACAAATAGTAAAATTTGTGTTGATACAGAGCTTGAGAGTATGATTCCTCGCACTTAGGTTTTTGTTTCAAGTTATTACAGCTTAAAAAAAAGAATTTCATAAACACCCACAAATATATACACATTTATACATACGCTCAAACACACATAAAACACACACACACACACATACATACATACACACACACATATATATATACACACACAGAGGGTTTCGTAATTAATGTTACATGCTTTAGGAGGTATCTGCTTACGCGAAAATGTTACAAAAATACATACTAACTTATGTCCGGAAACGACATCTAAGGATGGAAAACACCTCTAAAAACTGGGCTTTAAAATTCATTTATATTTAATAATGTGGAAAAAAATTAATATTTACTTAAGATATTTACGTAATGTAACTGAGCTTTTTTTTTTTTTTTGCCTTTTTATTACGTAAAACTATTTTTAAGGCAGAATTTCGGGGGTGTTTTCAACTCTTAGACGTCGTTTCCAGACATACGTCAATTGGCATTTCCGTAATGTTTTTCCATTAAGTATCACCTCCCAAAGTCTGTAAGATAAGATACGAAACATTCTGTATGTATAAAATTATCACTGTTTTCAAACCAGGAAAATGTTGTGGAGCGCACGTGGCAACTTGAGATGTCCGCATTTGTTGAACTCGAGCGCGCTTACGACAGTTATCCGGGACGAGTGCGTCATGCACGCACGCACGCACGCAGGTAGCACTCAGCGCGCGGATGTTGCGTGCGTGCGTGTGTTGTGGAAGCGGCACATGCAGAGCTCTCTCGTCGCGTGCTTCGTGTCGCGCTGAATGTGCTGCTGTGCGGAGACGAGAGCCCGGGGTAAAGAAGGCAAGACTTCCCCTCACAACCGCGATCTCCATTCCCAGTGATTTGTGACGCACTTTAAAAACTTTAAAAGGCGCCCTGGGATCGCCTTAGCCCCCCCCCCTCCCGTCCTTCCGCACGCGCTTCAGGGGTGCCCAATCCTCTAACCCTCGGTTGAAATATGCACTCATCCAGTGAGACCATTCTGTATAGCCTATTCGCGGATTCTTCTCGTTTGTTTATAAAAAAAAAAACCATGTGTGACTGTTCGGTTGTTTCCTAAATATACAAGGTGGTCTTGAAGTACATGTACAAACGCTTTAGGGTGATCCCCTGTACAAAATATGATGGAAAACATTATACGAACAATGTCGTACAGTAAGTCGTAAAGGAGGTAGCCAACCTATAAAATCGATATTTTAAATGATTCTACCGGAAAATAATGAAACCTGAATGAAATGAAATAGCTATTCTGTGAATAATGTTTTCTTTAACCAAGACCTGAAACCCGCGAAAAGTTGTGGCGTACTATCATCTCCTATATTGAGACACTAGGGGATGGTATGTTATCTTACCAATGTGTCTCAATGTAGGGAATGGTAGTACACCACAACTGCTCGCAAGTTTCAGGTCTTGGTTAAAGAAAACATTATTCACAGAATGGCTCTTTCATCTCATGTAGGTTTCATTATTTTCCGTAGAACCATTTAAAATATCGTTATTCAAGGGCGGATACCTACCTTAAGCTGGTTCCACAATAGTGCGATGCGTTGCGTTGCGATGAGCGGTAGCCAATCAGGATGAAGCAGATTCCGCCACAGCGCGTCAGCGTCGAGTGCGTTGCGTGAAATTCTCGTGTTGCGATTGTCGGCGTCAGCCTACGACGGAGAAGAAGAAGAAGAAGTGTTTGTTTATAAGGAGAATAAAAACACATCAATTTTTTTTTTTTTTTCAATTTGAAAACGACGATCGCGGTTAAGTCGTTTTCGTATTTGTATTATTGCTGCGTGGATGTGCAAAATAGAAGACAAGGCATCTTATATATATGGACAATGCCATAAAATTACTTTATTTATATCAAAATAATTATCATTAGTCTTATGTCACGTTCCCGCTAGTTTTGGTCACACATCGCGTTCATACTACCATATTTTTATCTTCTTCCGCTTAAAACACACAGTTTCAATTTTTTACGCGTGTCTTTTGTTACATTCGTGAGGTCTGAAAACGTAATTTCCACCCTTAAACTAGGGCCTATATACCAGCAATACCTAAGACGGCGTCCGTCACCTACAGATCTTCGCTTAATTGTGAAACAGTAAGTATAGCTCGTCGCAGCCCAACGCATCGCACTATTGTGGAACCAGCTTAAGGTAGGTATCCGCCCTTGAAAATCGATATTTTAAATGGTTCTACGGAAAATAATGAAACCTACATGAGATGAAAGAGCCATTCTGTGAATAATGTTTTTCTTTAACCAAGACCTGAAACTTGCGAGCAGTTGTGGTGTACTACCATTCCCTACATTGAGACACATTGGTAAGATAACATACCATCCCCTAGTGTCTCAATATAGGAGATGATAGTACGCCACAACTTTTCGCGGGTTTCAGGTCTTGGTTAAAGAAAACATTATTCACAGAATAGCTATTTCATTTCATTCAGGTTTCATTATTTTCCGGTAGAATCATTTAAAATATCGATTTTATAGGTTGGCTACCTCCTTTACGAGTTACTGTACAACATTGTTCGTATAATGTTTTCCATCATATTTGGTACAGGGAATCACCTCATTGTTTGTACCTGTAGTTCAGGACCATTCTCTATACTGCTCACAAAACGTTTAGCATAAATCAGAATCCCGTATGTTATATTGCATAAAAGTGATTTACATTTCATGTCGTGCTCGTAATATCACATAAAGTGGAAAACAAAGCAAAGCTCGTTCACGCCATCCCAGTATGAAACAAACAAAATGCTTAAACTGATAAACAACTTAGGCCTAAACAAAGGAATCTCATCAGTTTCAATAACAAAAAAAAAAGTTTCGGCAGATGCAATGACAAACTGGAATAACATGTAGTACCTCAACCATTTCTGAGGCACGCTTGTATCCGACGAGGCATGCCAGAAACAAGATCATTAAGTATTTCCTGAGGCAAATTATCACATTCCACAACAGCGGCTGTTTGTAAGGCCTGAATCTGAACGGTCATTGGTGGTTGTGCACGGATTGACATCGCTTGTTTGAGAAAGGACCACACATTCTCTATGCAGTTCATGCCAGCTGAATAAGCTGATCCGTTCAATCATCGGATCCCAGCGGGGAATACACTAAACTTTTTGGGAGCAGTTTACCATATATCACAAGCGTCTTGAACTTGTGTTAACATTTACAAATTTTTTTTTTTCGTTAGATCAATCTTTCATTTATATTTTACCTATACATTATGTTTCATTTATAATTAATACTTCCACACGGTTGCTTCACACTTTTCTGAAGCCCTGAGAAGTTTCTGCTTCAAGGATATTTCTTCGCCACGCACAAACAAAGATTAACCCGTGTCTAGTTAGTTAAACAAGAGGGACAACGCACCACAATCGTGCGTATATTGCACGTGAATAATTGTGTACAAGGCAATACCTACACACCTATTTCCTCCCTGTTTTTATCCATTTCAATTATAAAATAAATATTTCATGGTATAGATAAAATATAAATAAAAGTTCAATTCAACAAAAAAAAGATACTTTTATGTTAACATAAGTATAAAATGCTTATGATGCGTGAATATTTAGGTAACAACCAAACAAGTCATGAATGGGGTTGTTGCGGGCACGGGATTCGAACCCGTACCATGAGTTGCCGGAGTGCTGTCCTGGCGCACTTTGGGTGAAGGGAGCTGAGGAGAGTGAGGGTGAAGGAAGGCGTCCCTGCAAGTCGGCCAGTCGCAAACTATTTAAGGCCTCTGGGGACTGACGACATCCCCCACTCGTTGACCCACTCTGCTGGTACCACTACTCGAGGGCAACATCGACGCCGGAGGTCGGCACGAGCAACTCGTGAGGGCAACATTGCAGGGTGAGCCGAGATACAGACATCTGGGGAGACGTTTCCAGATTGGCCATCCACGACAACATGACATAACGAGGCGGAGGAGTTCCGGTCATGTCGTATTAAGAGCGGTAAGAAGAAATTAGGTTCTGGGTGCATGATAGAACCGGAGGTGTTATTACTTCCAGCGAACCCTAGAGGTCCCCTATTAAGAGCCTAATAATTTGTTAATGTAATTGTAGCTTGAGACTCAAGTTTTATTCTATAATATTTGTTAAGATATCCGAAACTGCGTTCCTTCAGTATTTGCTTGTTAATATGATTTGATATAATTTACTGTATAAGAAGGAGGAATGAATAAAATAATTTGTAGGTTTTTGTAATTATTCTTGTGTTATTGAGCCATCTGAGTTTACCCCCCGGAGCAGAGTAAAGTAATGTTAAGAGGAATAGCCTCAGAGTTGTATGGTATATAAACTTGTGTTTAACAGTAAGAACGTTTTAGTAGGCATTCCCAGTAAAGATCATTAGATTGGTGGAGGCGCATGTTGAATCCTTCCTTTTGTTTGCAAGCAGTTAGTATTTTAGTGGAAATTAGTCAATTTTGTTCTTGTATTTCTTGTAAGGTTAGAGCCATAGGCAGTTGTAAAGTTGCAATATCAGTCACACGTGGCTGGGCAGGTCAAGGTAAATTTAAATCCCAGCAGCCACATGCACAGCAGAATCAGGAGTGCAAGTCAGCACTTGTAATCGTGATGGCCTTGCGTAAATTGCAATTCCTCACGCACCCAGCGACGCATATAGCCATGCCTCCACCCAGTTAGTAGCGTACTGTAATCTGCTCGCTTTTTAGAACCTTAATGCATGTTTTGACGGAGCTGTTCTTCGTCCCAGTAGTTTGTTAATAGTCTCCTAATGCACAGAATTTTGAGGATCAAATCAGTAGACTGCTTGTAGTTTAGAAAATGAATTATAAGAACTCAGTGCGCAACATACAGATCACCATTTTTATGAACACTTGTAGTAAAGCAGCTTCATCACAACTTAAGAAATTTGTAAAAGCACTCACATTAGACATGTCCGAGGAAGAAAAGAATTTGAAAGAATGCGAACTAACTTCTCACAGTTTATATGATCCCACACAAACTAGTTCGCAAAATACACACAGCAAACTCAGGTGATTATGGACATCACACGAGTTTAACGATATATTCTCCCATTCCATTTATAGAGCTAAATGAGAAAAAAAAAAATTCACATTAAACAAGACTTGGATTCTCAGAAACCGATTGCAACTAGGCCATATCGAATAAGTCCTAGGGTTAGGGAAGACCTTTTAAAACAAATAAATGAGACTCAACAGGAAGGTATCATTCAGCGATTCCATTCGCCATTTTCGGTGCCAAGGCTCATTTTTCCCAAGAATAATGGTGGAATTAAATTCCTAACTGATTTTCATAAACTTAACCAGCATGTAACTCGTATACAGTACCCACTCCCACACACAGAAGATATTTTGACGACCCTACAGAATTACAAATTCATAACCAGTATTGATTTTTCTCCAGGTTCTATTCTATTTCAGTATGTAAGGAAGATAGATACAAATTAGCTTTTTCCATATACGGAGTTGGTCTAATCGATATTGTAGAATGCCAATGGGGTTGAGTTCAAGCCTTCAACACTTTCAACAATTCATTGATATTCCCTTAGGGACTTTCATTGGAACACAACCATATCTTATATTGGCAATATCTTCATTTTAGGGAATACATTTTGCAAACATCTAAATAATATTGTGAAAGTGTTCCAGTGGTTACATAAATTTAATTTCAAGGTTAATGTTAAGAAATGATCGTTCACAGAGTAAGAGATAAAAATCTTAGGGCACTACATCACCCCTCATGGCATTGTTGCAGACCCATAAAAGGTTCGATCCATTCAAAACATGTCACCACCTGGCAACATAAAACAATTACGTATATTTTTGGTGACAACCTCGTATTTACGAAGGTACATACATGATTATGAGAGTAAGGCAGCCCCCTTAATAGAATTGACGAAACAAAAAAATAATTATAAATGGTAACAAGCTCAGCAGAAAGCATTTGTGGAACTGAAGCATGCTATATAAAATGCCCCCATTTTAAGAAAGTTTGACGATACTCACAACACCATTCTTGCATGTTACGCATCGCAGAATGCCAAAGGTGTGGTGCTCATGCAAGAAGACCCCCACACCAAGAACCAACACATAATAGCTTTCACGTCAAAGAAATTGCCCTTGAATGAACAAAAATGGAGTGCGATCAGACGAGAGCTATCAACCATTAGGTATTTTGTACGCATTTTAGGCAGTATTTGTATGGGCGCCATTTTGTAATCCAAACAGACCACGCTAGTATGAGGCATTTGAAGGCTATGGCGGAGCATAATTTGCAGATCCATAAGATGGCGATAGCCCTATCTTAGTATGATTTTGAACCCCAGATAGTTAAAGGTAAATTTAACATTCTGCCCGATGTGTTGAGTCTTATATTCCCACGAAAGGTGCAGCAGCCACACAGGTAATTCAAGTTAACCTCATACAGTACCCAGTCAAGGTAGAAATGCTAACCTGTACTAATTTATATCAGCCCTTAGCAGAGAGCTTATATCAGGATCAAAACAAGGCAACTGAAGTAAAGAAAATTATTTCCGAGTATGTTGTTAATAATTGGACAGAGATAAAGCCCTACATTAAAGACAAGCTCTAGGTAAAGGACAAATCAGTTGTTGCTAGAAATATCTTTAATGGTGAATGTATTCCTGCGTATGCCATTGCAAAAATATTTCACTCACATTTCATGTCACTGTGGAGATTATTATGCAAGATAATGCAAATAAAATACATGTTACCAGTATTGAGCCTTTGCTACTGTGCAGGATTTTCATTTTTCATAACAAGAGTAAAATATTTTATTTACCAGTGTACAATCACGAACAAGAGTATATCAGAATTGATGCGGAACCACACTTAGACTTATTTCAGTTAGATGACAGTACATCACCATTATCAGGAGAGTACCAGAATGACCCTCACATTAAACAGCTTAAAATTGCATTAACAGATACAGATAACGCTGACCCAAAATATAGAAAATTAGCCAGGAGACATGGTATTTTAGGAAACGGGGAACTATTTTTGAAAATCAACATCCCTGTGGGGGAGAAAAAGCTTACCTTAATACCAAATTACTATGTTAAATAAATAATTACTGCCAACTATGCCGCCGTATGCGGGGTAGGCCATTTTGGCACATTAAAAATGTTGCAGAAAATTAGGAATGCGTACTATTGGGACACCATGCCATGAAAGAAAATGTTGAAAATTGTCAAATATGTCAAAAAGTGAAATAGCCTAATCTTAAACCTATGGGTTAGCTTCAGCCTTTCAAGCCACCTTCTCTTTTCAAATATTAGTCTTTGGACGTTAAAGGGCCTCTCCCTCAAACTCAGAATGGTAATAAGTATATACTAGTTATGACATAATTCTTTAGTAGATATGTAGTAGCTAAACCAGTCGGAAGTATTGATGCACAAACTTGCACGGACTATATTAAAGAAGTTATCCTGAGAAACGCTGCATGGCACAGATATTGACAGATCGCGGAACTTTATTTAATAATGAATTAGTCTCGCACTTGTTATGAAGTTTAAAGATTAATAAACTACAAAAGATGCCATACAACACAGCATGCAACAGTTTGGTTGAGGTTGCCAATAAATTGGTCGGTACACAACTGACAATTCTTGCCCAAGAAGACCCACAGAATTGGGACCAGCATCTCCAGTTTGTCACCTTTAATTGTAACTCGTCTGTCAACTCTAGTACGAAGTTTACGCCATTTTACTTACTTCATGGTGTAATACTTTTCAAGTAATTACCAACACATACTCAGGTCGGGGCAAGAATTGGTGTAATAAGCTCATTAAAGATAGGGAGCAGGCTATGCTCAATCTTATTGCTGCACAGCAACACCAAAAAGTCCAATTTGATAGGAAGCGCCGAGAGAATATTGTTAAGATAGGCGACTAGATTTGGGTGAAGAACCATGCTCACTCAAAAGTCCTTTCTTTAAATTAGTTTAAGAGGCAGTTTCATGTAACATATATTCTAGGTCCCTGCACCTTGAAAATTAGAGTGAATAAAACAGGCGAACCACGGTTTGACACCGTCATCACTAGAAGTGCTCATGTTAATTAAATATTTACTAGTTCATAGGGTAATGGTGTAATATTTTTGGTGCAATGTATGTAAGTATTCATGACAAATTGAGAACGTGCCAGTCCTGTATTGACGAGGCCACGAACTGCGACCTCCAGACGCGCTGCACGGCGGCACAACGAAACACCGCCTGGCAGAGCGACGCCTGGGTACGGCGGAACCACGGCGCGGATACATCGCTGCCTTTTACGGGGCCAGAACAGCCCACTATTCACGCTGCGGGCTGCAACAGAGCGACCAGGGCTGCCACTCGCCGGCTGCCAAACCTGGGCGGTGTGCGCGTACCACTTCCTGCTGCAGTATGCATTTTTTTACAGCAGGGCTACCACTCGCCGGCCATTCCGACTGGGCGGCGAACACGTGCCAACCTCCCGGACACTGCCAGAGCCATTCTCCCGCTGCACTGTGCATTTTTTTACAGTTGGGGCCACGGCAGAAGCAGGGCTGCCAACGTCGCCGTCCAGACACATGTAGCGTCCACTGGCGGGCTCTTATAGTGATTATTGTGTAGACGAAAGTTTCCCACTGTATGAAAATGTTTCCTCATTTGGAGACCCACAGTCCCTTCTCCTTTCATATATTGTTTATTGTACTTTGCAAGTAAATTGTCATAAACATAATTACGATACAAGTAAGACAGCTGTCGACAGATATTTCCTCTTTTGTAAAATTTTTTTTAACATTTTAAGATCTGTACAGTACCCACTTCAGCAGGCAGTAGCGACATTTCATTTTTTAAAAACTTCTTGCATATATATTGAATTTTATTAATGAGAAATGCAGTATTCAGACACCCATAGGAATGATTGCTATTGTTTATAACCCATCTCACGATTAGGGAATATCAGTCTCCACAGAGCAGCTTAATGCCAGATATTTTCTCCCTAAACAGTTGTCAGTGGCCTCAAGCTTGAGGTGTAAAATCTGCTATACAAGTAAATAATTTATCTGCCTTGCTAAGTAATTGTCAGTGTGTGTGTGTATGGTAGAAAATGAGGTTACTTTGGTTCAAATATATTGATACTCAAGTATGTGATCCCCCCCCCCCCCCCCCGGACAGAATACGTATGTCTTGTGTAATTGAATTTCTTTTCAATCAATATAGTGTGGACCACCAGACTGGCTTCTGGAAGTGCAAATTTAATGTACTTGTAAGTGCATATATATGTATATTATATATCAGACTGGCAATTTAAGCATGCCACGCTTCATGTTTTTACTCAGTTTCAGTTAAGATATTATGGCCAGACTCAGCCTACCAGTGAAGTTTTTTTTTTTTTTTTTTTTTAACTTTTTCGATCAAGGATCATTTTAAACATGCCAAAGGTGTTATGATAATGACCTTAGTTAGTGATTTGTTAGAGTAGCATTTAAACATTATTCGCCTATCGACCCAGTGTAATTAGGAGGTAATTAACCGCTATGGTCGTTTCGAGATCGTCAAGATACTGTTCAGTAAATCAGACTCATTGTCCTGCCCATTTCGAGGTATGCATAAACACATTTTAACACAGCCATTGTACATGGTCAATGTTGTCTTTTAGTATATTTATCAGGTATATGTGACAGCTCATAGATGTTTGTGATTGCTATCATTATTCTACTAGCACTTGACTTATGACTCTTTGTTTACTATGTTATGTATTCTTTGCACCAGTGGATTGTTCATCCTCAATATTCTACCTTTCACGTAAGCAATTGTAAGTGTGAGCGCACTTTACTACAGCGGAATACGCTATGAGAGGTCCATACCACAGCAGGCCGCTATTGTAATGGCATCGAAAAAAATGACATTTGGGACGTACATTTCACCGCACGAGCACCACAAAGAGTATTTTACAAGCAAAATTAATTGATTTTCTTGTGAGGCCCTTGCTTAGCGCTTTGGGTAAGTAGCAAGCAATGACACTTTCTGCTAAGCCACCTCTACGACCACGTTGATAACCAATAGGCATAGGAGCTTAAAAAGGTGAAACAAACAAACTACTTCTATTTTGAAACATTTCATCACGTGGTTCTACAAACTTCATATACAAAATGCCTACATTTCAAACCCAAAAGAAGAAATTCCTGGCATACAATTGATACGAAATATCTATATAAAATTCCTCACATTTGACAATCTTATAACAGGTTAAAAATGAGAGTACGAAATGCCTGCAAACACAATACCTGAATATTTTGTAGGCTTTTAAAAACAAACCCACTATAACAGTCAAAAATTCTTTTGGGTGTTGACTTGGAATGGTATTTCCAACTGGGAATAACTTCCCTTATAAAAACTCTCACCTCGATATTTAATACTGACAAGGGGATTTTTATGCATTGGAATTGCACGAAAGCTTAAAGAACTTCTGTACATTGAGAAATTATTAAGAAGTTAATCAAATATTTTACAAAATAGTTGTACATATTTAAAATTTTCAGTAAAAACTACATAAGTGAGTAAATATTTTCAACTTCATTTACTCGACACTTTAAACATTAATGCATTAACATAATGCTTTTTGCTTAATTTCTTTTCCTTGATACAGGACAAATTTAATTTTGAAATAACAAAATTTTATCTTGGATTTTACATCGAGTAATTTTTTTGTGTTCTTAAATAAATTAGATGTCACCACGAAATTTAAAAATGTCTACCAAATTCACAGGGTTACAACCCCCATTTCTACAGAAATCTGGCATTATGACCCTAAAGTTTGTTACCATCTCATTATCTGCAGTGCTGTCTGGTTCACCCCCAACATCCAGGTCTCTCTGCTCGACCAGCCCGCTGGAAGGAATATTTATAGTAAAAAAATTAACAGGGGAAAACTTCCCCACCAAATTTCTTATCCGTTTAACCTGTACTCCAATCGAAAATAATTTACGGCGAAACTAGCGCCACCTTTATCAAAAATGCCACTCAAGACTAGTCTTTACAAGTATAGAATCTTCTGGTGATCACATAGTTTCCGGCACAGTAGCGCTCTCTTCGCGGCTGTTGCACACAACTGCCGGCCGTTCAGCACTCCTAACGCCCCAAACGGGCAGATCAGTAAACACACAGGCAAAGTGCGCCAACCATTTTCAGTCCTGCACAAGCTCGAGAGCCAAGTGGTCGCATGTCTATGCATCAGGAAATGTCACTGCAGCAACACGTATTTTTTTCATGTTCGGTGTCAACACACATAATTTCTTCAAAATGTATAGTGTCTTCAAGTATAATTAATTAATTAACATGTCATTAGGAAGTATTAAGTGTAGAACAATGCCTAATATTGATGAACAAAGCTGAGATGGCGATCAGCCCACCAAACAGGTAAAAATCGTAGCGGGCAGGAGAGTTGACGGTTAAATTGGAGCGGAGAGAATTTTCAATCATGAGACTCCTTGTCTCACTTGTTTGCAATATGTGTATATTAGGAAATAATTTCAATTCTTTATGTATATAAATACCTTTTTACGAAACCATTGTGTGCTGCAGCACAAACTTTATGTAATATTTCTCTAAGCAATATCGTCAATGTGTTAAGTATTTAATTGTACAGTTCATAGGTCGAGGAGAATGTATTCATCTGAGGTTCAGCAGTGTTCGCCACCTCATATTTCATAGGAAAATAATCTGTATATATTACACTAATAGTAGGTTAAGAGGAATATATACAGGATTCCATATGGTAGGCTAAATTGTTTGTTTAATTCACTGCTGAGAGGAGCTGCTCTCACTATAGTGGCCACATACCTGTATTTAGTTGGCACAAATTACCTGCAGTCTTGGCATATACACTATGCACTAAGTCAGATATTCATGTATCACTGAACACCGCGGCAGTACACAGCACATCACTGGAATGACGTCAGGTTAAATCTGCTTGCACAGTTGTTTTCCTGCCCGCAGTGCGGCGCAGCGAATGTGCCAGATCAGTAGTGCCAACTGTCTCACATTATAGCAGTCGGTCACGACAGCCTTGAAAACTCTTGAGAGTAATATTTCTTTCTGTTTAATGTTTCTTACGGTTCAATACCGCGATACTTGTATGTAATAGCCTTTATAGTCTAACTGTATCTCACTAATTATATATTAACAAAACTAATATGAAGTGTTTTTAGAAATTTAGTCCGGTCTTAACAGTTAGGTACTCGTGGTGATGTGTCATTCTACAGCGCGCATAAGCCCCCTTCCCCCTCC
Organism: Dryococelus australis; assembly: GCA_029891345.1. Lineage (NCBI taxonomy): Eukaryota > Metazoa > Arthropoda > Insecta > Phasmatodea > Phasmatidae > Dryococelus > Dryococelus australis. The sequence goes on along the minus strand of CM056996.1, from coordinate 111,877,435 downwards.
CAGTGTACGTCACCTAGCGTTATTGCAAAATTTATTTCACTAAGGGGTTTAAATGTGGTGTCGCTCACACTCCTTATTTCCATGGATGCCACACCACAATGATAATTTGGTTTAATCCAGATTGGCTACAATTCCCTTCATTACTATTTTCATAAAATGTCTTTATATATATATAACATGCCGCACAGCACCATACAATAATTTTGTAACAATTTCAATATTTATATATCTTACAAAGTTAACATGTGCCAAGCAGAATATATGATTTTTGTTATAGCACTTTGAATTTTAAATTTTCAATAACATGTATTTCTCAAACAGATAGTCCATACCTTGTGACACCATATGATTATATCTCGTAAATAGTTAACATGTGCCATGAAGCACCATATAATTGATAGTAGTATAAAAATGCCGATTCGAGCACAACTGCAAAAAAGTGGCTCAAAAAGTTGCGTTTGGTCAGATCGTAGTCTTTAGAAAAAAAGTTGCGTTAAACTTTGCGTTTGATTGCATCTGCAAAATTACGAGTAAAAAGTTACGTTTGGGCGCAGTTGCAAAAAAAGTGGCTTAAAAAATTTGAAAACGTAAAAAATAAAATATTGCATATAATAAAGATGGATTAGTTGCTAAATGTATTAAATGGAACCAAACAATTGAAGAAACTTTCCGAACTTACAATTGGACAGTCCTATCCCATAAACCATGCTGAAATAAATGATACATAGTATGGATACAAAGTGGTAATCACTTCTGGAAATTTCAAAGTAACCTTATCAGACAGATATGTTCAGATTTTCAGTGAAAAAGTTTTAAATTATGTTAATAGCAGAGGTATAAGTTTTGCATATGATGGAATGGTGCATTGTGGTGTTAAACAAATGCATTCTATTCGGTTTTTTAAAGAGTAAATGATCGTCGTATAATTAGACATCAGTTGATTTTTATTTGCGTTCATTTCTCTATAAAGTTTTAATGGTTATCCAATCATTAAAACACAATTATCGCTCTGACTGCAGCAATTTGCTACAACATAGTCTAATTAAAAATTTAGATACACATTTCCAAATTCTAAATATTAAAGTAGCCGAAACATTGTATTCTTTTTCTAAATATTTCATTGCACTTTCTATAGAAATATTATTCATCTTTATCACATAAAACTTTAATTGTTTTTAAACTAGTAAAGTTATTATATATAGAATATTACTAATTCCAACCCAAAAAATATATATGATCTCATCTCTAATACCACTGTTTTTTTCGGACAAATAAAAGTTAATTAACTTGCCTTTTTCATCCTTAATTTCAACTATTATTTCATTAACTTGATATCTTTGCACTGGAAAAAATAATAGACAAGCTGGTTCGTAATAGATCGTGTCGCCAAATCCAAATGTTGTTCTCGGTTTAAAAATTGTAATTATGTTAGTTTCTCTATGATTATATTCATCATGTTTTAATGCCATACCATCTACTATATTACAGTGTATATTTATTGTTTCAAATGGAGCAAATTTTGGAATTGTATCGCCATAATGGTCCACATTTGCTTTCAGAGTTTTATTTTCTACAAAACCCAAAAAATTTCCTATTGAACCCCGTTTTCCAAACTGTAATTTAAGCTTGCATTTTACTTTCACTATGTTTGTTATTTTATCCACCTCGAAAGATATGTCATTTTCAATCCCATCCATTGAATCTACACTAAATGAGAATTTTTAAAAAATAGTTTTTTCAAGATCTTTTAAGCTATATTGGCTAACTGGAATTTCAACTACTGATTCCATATCATTCTGGCCACAAAATATATCTTTTTTTTTTCCAGAGATAATGTTATGTGTTAGATAAGTAGTATAGAACTGAACTAAAGCCAATGAGTGCCCCTCTATATCGAAAGGGTAATGTAGTCTTTTCTTCAACACTGATTTGTTATCTGTTAGTTTGAATACTTTACTCATTTATTATATTATTTTAAAAAATCTATTGATAAATGAGCAAGAAAACACGAAACATGTAGACTGGTATATAAAAATTAAAATACCAGACAAGACTGTATCGACAAAATGTCATGGAGAATTATTAACTAATAATATTTGATGTTTGATAGTGGGTCCTAGTAACTGTGAAAAAACTACTCTTATGATAATTTTATATATGCTCAGGGGTGGTTGGACTTTGGTACTCTCTATGTGTGTTCAGAAAGTCTGATCGAACCAAAATATATCAATTTAATGAAAGATATATATGTAGCATCAAAATTATTTAATGAACTGATAGCATACTTCTTTCCATCAAATGAAGAAATGGTTAATGCAAATGAATGTCATAAAGAGTCTGTAGTAGTTTTTGATGATATGATACTTGAAAATAAAAATATGGTAAGGGATTATTTACTCGCAGTAGACACAAATATATTGATTGTTTCTATTTAGCCCAGACATACTCAAAAGTACCTAAGCAGCTTATAAGAGACAATGCCAATTTTCTTTGCATAGTCAGACAAGATTATACAAATCTTAAACATATCTGTAGTGATTTTGTTATTGGTGATATGTCGTTTGAGAAATTTAGGGAGACTTGTTCAAAATGTTGGAATTGGAATAATGAATATGGTTTTGTTACAGTAGATATGACTCGTAAGTTAAATAATGGTAAGTACTGTAATGAAATTAAAGAATTTTTAAATTTTTAGATTATAAGTAAGTTTTGTTTATAATGGAAGTGTTTCCATTAAAAACTAACATAATCTGATCTTTTTAAATATAAGAATATACCATAACTATTTCAATAAACACAATTGTACCTTTAGGTACATTGTGGGCTTTTGGTATTTTAAAATATATATCATGAGGGTATACTTCAAAAGTTTTATACGTGTCAGTTTTTTCAATTGATAAGTTGAAAAGATTTTAAATTATTCAGGTTTTATTATTATTTCAACTATATTTCCATCTCTCATAAAAAAAAAATTCTATTTTATTACTACCCATGTAAGATATTTTTTCTTTTGAACTGTATTTTCCAACTAAATGAATAATGTTAGTTCTATTTTTCTGATAGTACTCAAAATTGATTGAATCCATCAGTGCAATGGGATCTCCCACATGTCTTAGTCTTTTTTGTTCAAAATCTATATTATTATCTACTTCCTAGTAAGTAAGATAGCTTTATCTAATGATCTTTTATTTCTTGTCAGTGTGGCAATAAGGTCGTTGAACTGTGTGTAGGAAACAAAATCATTAGGATTGATCTTCTCAGTAGTTGTATCATTGCCCATGTGTTCTTTAATTTGATCTTCAATCCAAGAGCTCATTAATGCATTTCCACACATATCCATTGTTTATTAATAGTGAATAAATTTTTGGAAATTTAAAATTATGTGAAAATTGATTTAGCACAATTACACACAAATGACCACAAGTTACTTGATTGAAATTTTGAATTCTATTATTGTTATAAAAATATTACTTCCGAGATATGCTATTAGTTGTTGGGGTGGATTTCCACCAAATCAATCAAAATAATATTTGTTTTTTGCTTTTTCCAATAGCATACCCAGTGTGTGTCAGAGTTTGTTGAAACATCTATATTATCAATGCCACATTCATTATCGATTGGCGTGTTAAGTAGCTCATCGATCATAAATACACCCCAAAAATTTTTAATGTTTAATTTTTTACCCTTTTATCAATATCAAAGTTACTGAGTGGAGATAAATTTTTTTTTTAACATTCTTGCTCCACTTAACTTTCTTCAATCCCTTGCTGTATTCCTCCATTGCTAAATTATGTCCACGTTGTGCTTCCTGTCAGACCATTTCCAGTTTTCATTTCTTTGGACATTTTCTTAAGTTGCGGAACTGAAATTGTGATAGATATCCATTTGTCCTTTAATTTCTGGTTTTTACATTCCAGTTGGTCTTGTGTTAGGAAAGAATCAATATTCAAACCCTTCAACTCCTCATTAGGAACTTGAAATATAATGTTTTTTACATTACTTTATTATAAGAAATATTTTATCATTTCATTTTTAATTCCCCAGCCAAGCTTACGTTTAATATTCATCGCAGATCCAGTAACACGAGTCCACAATCTGTGATTGAGATCAGCATCTGAACTTAACAATGTTTTGAACACTTTCTTCTCTAGTTCTTTGTCAGATACATGCCTTTCAGCTAGATCTTTATGATGATGATAAGCTATATCATGTTCCATTGCAGCCACATGTAGTGGATTAATGGGTTTATCACCACGCTCAATTCTCTCTTTTAGTCTGGTACTTGGACCTAAGTACTGATAACCAGGTGCATGCAACTCAAAAGGTAGTGAATTTATTATGTCTTTAAGTAACCCCTTTCCATGATGCTCCAACACCCAAAAAGTATGTGGTATTGTGTTTAACATTCATATCAGATATGGTATACCTTTTGGATTATTTACAACAAAGTCACTAAACTTGCTGTTGAGCATATTCATTAATCCAAATTTTTCATTGTAATAGTTATCATTTCCAGCATTCTCTTTGCCATAAAAAACCAGAAGTCGATCAATAAGCATCCTAACATCATCCATCCATATGTATTATTTGGGATAGTCTGTATATTTCTTTATACCTTTCCCTTTTTTGGTGAGGGACGTTTATTTTTGATTGAATCATAAATAGGTTAAACAATAATTTTCCATTTATTCCCTTTACTCGATTTTGGCACTCCAAGTTTAAATCATTGTTTTGAAAATCTGTGTTTGTATCTGCTAGGATACAACCATAGTGGTCATAGTCGATTGCAGTGAAGTCACCTTCTGTTACTTTCTTAGTAGTTAGTAATTTCATCAAACCATCAGTTCCAGTGTATGTTCAGCCTTTTACAGTAAATTTCTCATATTTGAATGTTACTTCACTATCAACAATATACAATATACCTTTATCAGCCTTTAGTCCAAAAATATTGTCTTTGCAGTAAATTAAGAAATCGGCCACTTTCTTATCAATAAATGTTGTTTTATAGTTAACTGTGAGATATCAGTATTCAAACGCCCCTATGCTTCGTAATAATGTTCATCGTCATCGTCAATGCGTTTAATGCCTTCGTCATAGCGTTCATCATCATCGTTAATGCGTTTAACGCCATTGTCATAGCATTCATCGGTGTCTGTTTAACCAAACAATTTTCTCTCAAAAGATGTTTCTGTTGGTGTCTGCTGGTAGTCTAAATTCTTAACAGCAAATGGAACAAGTTCCTTTATTAAGTTCTTATTCTCATTTGTTACATGTCCAATTCTTTGTCCCAAATCTTCTGTCGCATCTATCAATGGTTGTTCGTGTTTTTTATATTTATTATATTAATCTTAGCGGAATTTTCTGAAAGTTTTAAACTTTTCAATTAGATATCTTCTTCTCTCTATATTCTTCTCTATATTGTTTACAATTTTTTGCTGTCTCATTTATGATATAAATAAATAAAATGAACAATGATAACTTAAATGTATACTGTCTCAAATGTATGAAAAATACACTAAGTTCACTTGAACTTACAAATAATAAAAAGTAAGAATTAAATGTGTTTGTAGATTTTGTGTTACCAATAACGCGATATTCACTGGTGGGGGTATAAAAACGATATTGCAAATGAAATTCATAAACCAATGAGATAAACTTACCCAGAAGATCTGTTCTATCTTTTGGCATCGATGATATTTGGCAAGCTGATTTAGTTGAGATAAATTCTGGATCTGTAAAAGGTATACACAGAATTAACAAAGGGTTTAAATATATGTTAACCATGATAGATGTTTTTTCTAAAAATGCATGGGCAATATCAATCAAAGATAAAACTGGTGAAAATGTTATGTTAGCATTTAAAACTATTTTGAGTGATCGCAAACCCATGCATTTACAAACATACAAAGGGAAAGAATTTTATAATAAATCATTTAAGACATTAATGGCCAATAACAACATAACACACTATTCAACATACAGTGAAAAGAAAACTAGTGTTGTAGAAAGATTTAACAGAACATTGAAGGAGAAAATGCTGAAGATATTTACTGTGCAGGGAAGCTATAAATGGGTGGCTATATTACCTAAATTAATATGTGAACACAATATCACTGTTCACAGTACAATCAGAATGAAACCACAACAAATCACGTGCAAAGAATGAAAGTTCTATTCTAATCAACATGTATGGAAGAGGAAGAAAAATGGTTAAACCAAAGTTTGCAATAGCACATAAAGTTCGTATAAGTAAAAGTAACAATTTGTTTGAAAAAGAATATACACCAAATTGGTCCACTGAAGAGTTTGAGGTGTGTGAAGTATTGCATACAAACTCCACAACATACAGATTAAAAGATTAAAAAATGAACTTATCAAAGGTATTTATTATGAGCCAGAGCTGCTTAAGACCAAATATGATAGACTACTCAGTGGAAAAAGTTTTGCAAAGAAAAGGAAATAACCTGTTAATTAAATGGTTAGGTTTTGATACTAGTCATAATTCTTGGGTTAATAAGAAAAGCATAGTTGTTTAAGGAATTTTTTTTCTATATAATAAATGAATCAACAAAAAATTGAAAGTTATGAGCATCAGTCGTTTCTGCTAAACGACAAAACAAAAAATTATTTGAATGAATACAACAAGCCCAGTGGGTTTGATATTCCTATATGCATTTTCACATCCGCATGAAGCTTATGTATACCAACAGTATAAGCTAACTAAAAGAGATACAAGTGCAGATTATGAAAAATCTTCAACTATTAATCTTTATGAGAATCTCTTCCCATTCCAGTTCACAAGATTAGAGATCTGTAACCATAGTTGTATAATAGAAAGTATTGACAACCCTCGCATCAATCCATTAATGATACATACATTGCTAGGTTCGGAATCAGAATCAGCATATGTCCAAATGTCGGGGATAAATCTAGGTAAATATGTTAGGAAAGATAAGCATAACGAAATTACCTATCCATTACGATATTTGTTTGCGTTTATGAGAGATTGTAATGAAATATTCTGGAAAGGTGGGTACAAAATCACATTCATTCCAAATTCTAATGATATGTTTCTTTTTACAGAGGACCCCCAAAGAAAGCAGATGGATCTGATGATGAAGATAATAGACCAGATGCTGGAAAATTGTTATTGAGAAAATGGAAATTCTGTGGCCAATTGTTTAATATGATCCTATTTATGAAGACGAAATTAAAGCAAAATTATACAAACACCCCAAAAACCCAATTGGTTTTAATTATTGGTAATGTCTTGAAAAACCAGTACCTACTAATGCAACCCCACTTCAGTTTGATATAAAAGATCAGTTTAATTCAATCCAATTCGATATGCCAGACTTTGTCATTGTTGGTTTTCAGCAAAACAGAAAAGAATATCCTGGGCAATTCACACACGGTTCAATGTTTGACTCTTGTTTTGTCAAAAATATTTGTATTAAGAATGGAAGGAATGAAGTGTTTCCCAAAGAGAATTGGAATTTAAACCTTGATGATAAAATTTTCGATACAATGTATATTGCTTACAATGATTTTAGAAATTCAAAGACTAAACTAGATTCCCATTGTATCATTGTATGTTATTGATTGTTCTTACAGAAAAATTGCTATTGTGAAAGAGCGAACTAATCTGAAAGTTACAGTTGATTTTAATAAGCCAATATTGGCTACAACTATTTGTAATGTGGTACTAGTAAGCCAAATAAACCTAATTTATGATGTTAATAGTTTTAAGAATCACCAAAGTCCAGTACTGCGCAAACATGTATGGTTATTAGTATTTAATGGATGGTTATCCATTAAAAATATTTACTGTTATATAATCCTGGTTCATTGATAAATACATTATGGTGATATGCATTCAACAAGGGTAGCGGATCACGACTCTTTAAAATTATATAACAGTGCTATAAGACTGTCTTTTAAATGGGATGTATTCTTTTAAAAACATAATAATATTTAACTAAAATTTAATATATATGGAGATTGTCTCCATTTGCATCACTAATTGGTATGTTGTGATACTCTTGGAAAAGTTGGAGAGCATTTGAAACTACTGACGAATTTACATGTGTAATATCATTGTCAGATACTTTTAAGTATCCAAAATCATTTAAATATTTTATTGCATAAAGTGTTTGATTTTCACCTCTGCTGGAGGTTATAAAATTTAAGATTATAATCATAAAGGTAATTATTTTATCATAATTAAACAAATATTTCATAGTATCACTCTTCTTCAATTTTGTAGTGCTCCAATGGTAGTGTATTAAGACCATCTTTAAGAATAAATCTTTTATCATCTTCGGGACTTAATGCTTTTCTTCAATCATATAGAGTTCATGTTTCTTACTTTTAATTAGATTCATACTTTTGTACAACACTTTTTTTTACCAAACAAACACTTTTTGTAGCCACCAAAACTAATCTTATTTCTGACTACAGTGTTTTCATACCCTTTGCTCTTTTCTTTACACCACCCTCCACATTTATTGCATACATTTTCGATTTCAAACCAATAAATTCTTCCATTATTTTTCCATTACATTCATCTTTCATTTTGCCAATAATCTTCTTGTTACCTAACGGTACACCATATTGATTATCTTTTTTATAGTCAGAAGTATCAAAATGATCGACGATTTCTTTCATGTCACTGTAGAAGTCTTATGTTTTTATATAATAGATGTATGAATCAGTATCTTGGTAGCACAGTTCAATATTTTCCCCATACTTTAATTTCATTATATTATAGTGAAAATCGTACATTAAGACTTTCGATAGATATGTATGCTCATTCCAACATAAACGGGTTTGTTAAAACACAGTTTTGTCTTATTCATATGAACTGCAACCAAAGAGTTAGTAAATATAGTTCTATCTTTAAAGTTTGGTTTAGCCACTAGTTTATCCATTTGCTTAGAACTTGTGCACAATCGTATATCCATTCTGTTTCTAATATTTTCCATTGTTTTTCCAAAAACAGAATTGTTCATTAATTTGTAGAAATCTTTTTCAAAGTAATTTGTAGACTTTGTTGGCATATTTGTGTTTAGATCAATATAGGACTTGAGCCAATCTGATTGATCAAACTCCAGAACTATATGGATCTTTCTCAACTTAATTCTGAGATATAGATATTGCTTAAGATTTACATAGTGTAATACATATTTTTTTTTTTTAATACAGAGTAGCCAAGAGTTTGGAATTTTTTGAAGCTTCTGGTATTTTATTTTCTGATACCAATTTCAGATCTTTGTGGAGATTGTGTAGTTCATGTGGGTATTCCAAATCAACTTCCAATATATAACCTTTTCTAGAATCATCTCGTATTTTTGTTACATCTATATATGTATTTCTCCACTTAAACCTACCATAGGGTAAATACTGGCTATAGTCCATCCATATAAGTTATTGGCATCCAGATATGTAAGATAAAAGATATTTTGTACTATCATAAGCATTCATATATTTATTATTTGCTTTAGTATATCGCTTACAACATTTTGAAATTCCACCATCCACCATGAATACCTTTTTCTATCATCAAAATCATGTCGTAATCTGTTACTAATTTTAGTTCTGTTTTAGTATGTTTGAGCATAGCATCCCACGCTAACCCTGGTGCTGTGAAATACCATGCTGGATCTAGCTTATATGTTTTGAGACATATATCTCTAGAATTTTCCATTATATCAGACAATATCAATACATCAGATTTGTTATAGAGTTCTGTGTACTCTCTTAGAGATTTTATGTTGAATTTTTCCCACACCTTTCTTGCAAATTCGTAATCTTAGTCTGTAATGTCACATTTATTGACTTTGTTGTAAAATGCATCTTTGGACGGAAGTGATGTCTCACAAAATATTTCAGCACTATCCATGTAGTCATATTGATAAACACCTTTTCTTATAACAAAGTTAAGAAGTTCATTGGAAAAATGCTTACACGTTTCTCGAAATTTAGATACAATCTCTGTGTACATCTCCCCTAAATTTCCCCGTAAGGTGATCATGATCTCTCACAGAATCACCATTCAAAGACTTCTCACATATATGACAATGGGTAGCTGTATCATAAACAATTTGTTCTTTCTGAGTTAGTGGAAGCATTGGTTTTTCACTTGTGTATATATCACCAATAGGCTTTGCTTCTTTCATTAGCATTTTAACGAATACAATAGATGCATCAGATCCTTCATAAGTTACTGGTGGTTTATAGTATCCATGTTCTTTTTTTACTTAGTAACAGAAGCTAATATGCTCGTGTGTTTGATATGGTTTCGTGTAGCATTCGTTGGGGTTTGGTTGGCAAGTTTCAATTTTAGTCAACACACATTCAAAATCAGAATATATCACAAACGGAACTCTCAAAGAATGATTTTTGTTTTTATATCTTAATATGTAATTTTTTCATTTAGATGGTAGTTCAACTCTAATGCCATCGTGATCTCGGCAGTCTTGTTCGTAATCTTTTAGCTTACTTACAGAGTAGAAATGTTGCAAACATCTATCGCATATATATATATATATAGTGACCATTATTTGATACTTGTGATGCGATAAGTCTCGAAAGACTTTTTATCCAGCAGTAATGGTCGTTCTTTTCGTCTTTGATATAGAGTAGGTTAATGTGCTTATCCGTCTTATTTTTTGTTGTTTTTAATAGGCAGATTATATATTTCTTATCACCATATTTTTCTTCGTATGCTTATACATTAATAGAAATTCCACTTCTTTTCTGAAAGGTTGGTATGCTATCCAATTTCATTGGAAATTCCAAACCCTTAAGTGCATCATCAATCTCATGTTCTTAAGCTATGTATTTATTCACTCTTTGGGGGTTTCTTTGTACTTGATGCAATGCAGATATAACAGACCACAAAAACGTTTTTGGTCTTTGTTCTTAAAATTAATTACCACCTGCTTTGCTTTGATTTTTTCTGGGAGATAAACATAAGAATTGCCCTTGAATGGTACATATTTATTTATTCGCACTTCTATTTTAAATATTCTGTTGAGTTCCCACTGAGATCCCTTTGCTTCGAAAGCCCCCATCTCAGCTATGATTTTCGATATGCTGTTGGAATAATATTCTTCCAGATTAGTCGATTTCAGTATAATTTCGTTCTTTGTTTTAAAGGAGCTTTCTACGTATTCAATATTCTCACCAATTCCCATTTTGTACTCAGTGAAGAATTTTATGTTCACTTTGAGTGATTTTAAATGTTTATTAATTAGTCCCGTGACAGTTTCTTTTACATCGTTTAGGAAATGATTAGGGACTGTGTATGCTTTCACATTCTTTACAGCATAAATCTTGATCCTACTTTGAAATGCTGTTTCGATTTTTTCTACACTGAATCTGAGTGTGTACTTATGAATTTTACTTCTGAAGTGACTTCTTATGAGAGATGGTTTGTAAAAGTAATTACAAGTTTCACACTTGACATACTTCTCTTGAGATTTCGTCTTATTTCTTTTCACAATAACATATTTCTTAAATTTATATTTTTTCCAAACATTACCAGTTGCGTTTGCCTTTTTCATTGCCATGGTCGTCATCATATTAGACATCAGTCGATTTTTATTTGTGCTCATTTATTATATACAATATTTTATTTTTTACGTTTTCAAATTTTTTAAGCCACTTTTTTTTGCAACTGCTCCCAAATGCAACTTTTTACACGCATTTTTGCAATTGCACTCAAACGCAAAGTTTAACGCAACTTTTTTCTAAAGACTACGATCTGACTAAACGCAGCTTTATGAGCCACTGTTTTGCGGTTGTGCTCAAATGCACCTTTTTGAACATACATATAACGTGTTTTCTTCTGGGTGAACATGTCTGAGTTTTCTCAGAGTGCTCCCGTTCGGAAAGGTCTTATGATTTAAGTTAATTTTTATGCAGTCCTTAGTCAGCCTCTGTTCCCCTTGTTTGGTTCTCTAATGTATTTGGTTATGGATAATGCAATTTATTTTGTATCATCTGAGAGGAAAATCTAGCGTTCACGTAGGGCATCAAAATGGTGCAAACAATCCCTTATTATCCGAAAGCTAATTTAGTTAAGTGGTATAATCGAAACTTGAAGATTGCCTTGAGAGCTTTTAGATTTTCTTTGGTAGCGGGTTGTTTCATGCGCTCATAAATGCCTTGGGTTTACATCATACTTGTATTGATTTAGTGAGACAAACAAAGGCTATTGAGACTCTCTGGGCAGAAGCTGGAAGTAATTTAAAGAAATATCATGTGAGGCTTGCATATCAGCACAATAAAAACTTGGGAGTTACATGTCTTAAGGTTGGTGATAGAGTTCTCTTGGAGACACACTATCTTAGTAATAAAGCAGCTCATTTTAGTGCTAAATTAGCATTTGTAATTCGTAAGTTTCTGACCCTGGTTACAGTGTTACTGGAGGAAGAGAATAACGCTAAGAATGTAGTTAAGGGCCATTTATCCCAGTTAAAATTGTTATGGTGTGTATGTTTTGAACAAGATATGTTCTCTTTCTTGTGTTTTGGGTAACATATTGTTCAGGGTATGTTTGTATTAGGGTAGTGTAATAATATTGTGTATTTTTAAATATGTTCATTTCTCTTTTGTCGTATAGGGTCATGTTGTTAGGACTAAGGTTTTAATATTCTGTACTGACCCCCAACATCGGGTGTCTCTCAATTTCGTGCTCATTATATATTTTTTTCCATCTTAATTTAGGATTAAGTATAGAAAATACAGTGCTACTTTACGTAAGATGTTACCAGCAAATTCTTGTCGCTGGAGTATAAATATAGGATTTTCATGTTAGGGATTGTAATAGGGGGTTTGTCCCTTTGGCTAGGCTCAAGTTTTCTCTCGCGAGGAGGAGTAGAGAGAGAGAGAGAGAGAGAGTGTGTGAGAGAGAGTTGTCATTACGCTGGTATATGATCTCATGGAAGATGTTCTATTTTGTTCTGAGTCCTGGTGTGGCTGTAGAAGAGGTGATCCTGAGGGAACGGCGGGTCGGAGGTCCGTCCGGAATTGGCCATTCCGAATTGATTCCTGGCAGCACTGATGTTAGTCTTCAGTTCTTCATCATTAGAGGAGGTCCTCTGATAGGGGCGGCAGATGAGACATGGAGTCTCGTGTCCTGAAAATTTTATGCCAGCAACTTGTACCTATTTTACCGTCAGTCCATCCGCTCTAAGGGTCCGCCTACCTGCCGGCTGGTTGCCGGGCCAGCTGCGAGTTCGACAGTAGAAAAACTACACTTCAACACTCCATAACATTACATTTTAATTACTTAGTTGTAAATGTGGATTCCCTGCATGGTGAAGACAACTAAGTGTGCCGGCGGCGTATGTGAACAAGATGTGTTGCTGCAGTGACACCTTTACGCCCGGACACACGACCACTCGAAACAAGCGCTCACTCAGGACTGAAAATGGCCGACAGAATGTGCATACTGTGTTTGCTGGCATGTTCGCTTGGGGCGCCAGCAGTGTGGATGATCGGCGGTAGCGGCCCGTGGGAGTTCAAACTTCGTAAAGCGGGCACTGCTGTGCCGGAAATGAATTTATGTCACCAGAACTTTCGATATCTTTTCAGATTGATCTACCATTTTATAGTTAATACAGGTAGCGCTGTGTACACCGGAAATAAAGTGTTATTGAAGGAGATGATGAACGAATAGAATTCTAGGTGTGGCGGTTCTCCCCTGTCGGATTTATCGGTATCTATAGATCTTCCAACGGATTGGTCAGGCAGAGAGGCCTGGCCGTTGGGGGTGACTCCAGAACTGCAACTTGAGATATGAGATATGTATCACCATTAGGGTCCATAGGGCCAGATTTTTTTTTAGTAGGAATGGGTGTGGTAACCCAGAAAATTGAACATCATTTAGAATTTCCTGGCTAAGTCAGAATTTAGTACACAAAATCACTCAGTGTAAAGTTTGTAAAGAAAAATAATATTTTCTTTTGAAAATTAAAATACTTTCATCTTAAAAATGTTAATGCATTAAAGATTAAAAGATTCTAGCATTTGTTAATGCGTACAAAGATTGAAAGTATTCAGCATTTATTAATTCCTAAAGTATTCAAGATATCTAGCATTTATGCATAAAATATCTAAAGTTTCCAGCAATTGTTAAATGCATCAAATATTTGATTTTTTTCAATTGTTTATGTACAAAAAATATTTAAAGTATTTTCGCATTCAATATATGAAATGCGCAAAGTTTTAATGTTTTTTAAAGACAAATACATTTGCAAGCACCAGAGATTGAGTGCAATATATTCCTTATAATTCGCTGTTTTTAAGAATGTAATTATTCTGTACAAACAAAGAATTAAAAATTTTTAGTGTATAAAGTTTTTAATGGAAGAGATGTTTTCCAGGTCTTTATAAAATAGGCTTCTGCTTGAGTTTTAGCCGATAGTATTTTCTCGATACAAGAAATTTTATTAGGCTAAAGTAGCTGTTTTAAATAGCCTACAAGATATAAGATTACAGCTTTGTAAGTATGTTTACAGGCATTTGCAAAGTCATATTTTAGCCTGAAGGAAATTAGATTGTAATTTTTTTTTATTTTAGGGAATTTTTTTAATGTATAATCTTTTAACTCGTGTATACCAGGAAATTCCATAGTCATGTTGTAGATATGGTATAATGGTAGATTTTGTACTTGTTTTTATACTGCTTGTTTTAATATGTAATGTGGGTATTGAGACTTTGAATATAGATATTTTTCATAACTCATGTGTGTTTGTCTGTGTAGTTAGTACTGTTTACCTTTTGTTTTTGAAGCCATCAGCTCTTAGGGATTTTGAATCTGTGTGGTTAGACGTTGACCGTTGATTTGTCTTAGGGATAAAGAGTCCTTTTACTGCCACGTCAGAGTAATTTACTAAAGACTGTTCACGATAAAATGAGCGCTTTTGAAATCAACCTTAGAAAAAAGTCACTGCCCCGACCCGCATATATTATAACGGGCGTACTGAGTGACATGCACCCAGTAAAGTTGGTAACGATGGAGGGAAAGCAGTTCCATATCTTAACGTCGAATAAGTTGTTTGGTAGCCATTTGTGGTAACTTAAATGATTTCTTTCGCTTTCTGATTTTTTTTTTAATGCACCAAAGTGTAAAAATGAGAAATTTGTACGATTTTTACTTTTCTAATAATTTCACATTTCCATTTGACTGACGCATGAATAGAGTGATGAGGTTCATGGCAATGTTAATTTTATGTAAGGCGGAAGAATACACAACTTGCATACAAGTAGATCTTAAGCAGGGCTTTCAAAAGTGCTCATTTTACAGTGAACAGCCTATAGGAATCAGTAGTAATCACTGTCAAATAAGTTCATACAAGCAGTTAAGATGGTCAGTAGAGCTTTTTGGAGCAATTCTGTTTCTATTTTAGAGTGTATTTTGCACCCTAACTACATAAAAATGTTTACTGTGCCACAATATATCTACAGAAACACATCAATTTGGTGAAATATTTATTCACAAAGTTAATAACTTTCTTGGTTTATCTGTATTAGCTTCCGTAAGTCTGTGAATCAAGATTACATTTTATAGCAGTAGGCCCTTATTTGAAACCCACGCTCTCTTAATGACAAGCTTCACCCAGCATACTGAATTACTGGTATTTCTAGCTGATTATAAGTTTTTAAAAACGCAAGTCACGGCAGCAGGTCTATAGCGAATTAACTATCGACTTTTCACTGAAGTACAGAACTAAAAACTGAACTACGAACACGTAAATTATGTCACAATATGAATTCTACCAGAATTTGGCAAAATCTATATTGCGACACAGCTATGAGTTCGTAGTCCACGTTTTATGGCTCTACTGGAAGGTAAGGTTAATAGCTAGTTCACTATAGATGTACTTTCGGGATTTTTTTTAAAACACATAAATATTCAAGGAGTAAAATGATCCAAGATTACGTGTGGAGTTACACCTAAATGGTGAATTTCTGTTAAAAATGCACGTTAGTTTACTGGGATATTTAAGGCGTCGGACACGAAAAAAGTCATTATTTTGTGTTTCTACGAAGCAACGGTCAACTTTTCGACATAACCTACAAGTACTATTTCCTAGCATATAAATACTTTAAACTGTCTATATTTTTTGCATAACGATACAACAAAATCAAAGTTTTAGTGTTTATGAGATGTAGAAATAATGAAAATTAACTCACCAAAATGACATAATTCACATTAAAATGAGATACCACGAGTTAATTAAAATAATCTTGAAATTGTGCTATGATATGTTTTTGTAATATTTAAAAATTGATTAAAATAAGTAAATTATTGTGTATTTTATATTGAATAAATGTCGCTAAGCATACCTCAAACTTAAGTTAGACATAAACTCTCATTCACTTATGTTAAATTTGTTGCAAATTGTTGTCATTAATTTTATTTCTACGCCCCAAAAGCATAAAAATCATGATTTTAACATGCTATAAGGCAAAAACTATGCAAACTAAGATTGTTTTACGCTAGGAAAGAATACTTAGGAATACTTTCTTAAAGTGATTCAGGAAGTTGCAAAAGCGACCAGGTCCGAAGATTTTTTAGGAAAACAACGAAAAACATTTTGTTTCTGGATCTGGATATGTAACAGGTTACCTATGATTGAAGTCAAGATAATAAAGGAATTTTGAAAGTTATTAAATGAAATTTACATTAATATGCTTCACTTTGTTATATATATATTATTATTAATAATATTGTTGGACTTGGTACCTTTTGCAAATGAAGAAGCTTTCAGTATAAGAATTATACATAATGCATAATTTTCTTGGTATATTTTATTGAAACAACAAATAGTTTAATACATGAAAATATATTCGTCAACTACAACAGAAATGAAACAGTCATTGAACATAAATATATTTTGCAAAAATGAATCAATATTCCTTTCCTTGTAATGTATTGGAAACTTAGGTAACCTAGAAATACAAAAATACTTGCATGGTAATCCAGTTCCTCTTTGTGAAACCTTCTTATGTCCGTGATTCACGTGAAATAGGCCTTGAAATTCAGTCTTCATTTACCACATTTCATTTATACACGCCTTTGTTGACTACTCCCTTTCTCTTTTGGTTCCTCTTTCCATTTGTATGTAAATGTGTGTACACAAATACTCTTAGCTTCAAGAAAATCTATACACTCAATAAAGTAAAAACAAGGTTAAGCAGTTGTACCAACATCTAAAAATTTGTAGGACAGCCATTATATTTCGTTTAGAATTTTTTACATAAACAGTACTCATTAATAATAATTCACAGACGACTTTGGATGTATAATAAACATAATACCCTTGCAGTGAATATATGTCTTTTCTTCAACAAAAGGTACCAAGTCCAGAACTCGGTACCTTTTGCACATTCCACGTGACAAGAAATTTAAATGTGTGTATTGCATAGGACTTCGTTACTTTTATTGCTGAAATCCAAGACATGGCCCCTTTCGCAAATTCTCCCTTCAATTATAAGGCTATTCACAGTGAAGTGAGTACTTTTGAAATCTCTTTCATTTGGAATAATAGTCAATAAATATTTTATTTTAGCCTTAGACGTTAACACTGGAGTGCGGTGAAATATACACACTGAGTTTATTGCTTATATGGTGGTTAAGACGCCCGTCTACCTAGAGCTTTCTTCCGCGTTTGAAGCCGAGAGGCGAGGGAGCATTAAAGGCGACAATGTCACGCGCATCAAGTCCCCTATCGCCGCTAAGCGCAAGGCTGAACTGGCGTGCAGTGTTCTCGTCGTGCTGCGTGTACCTATGGGACTTTCAGCGGCGACCCTATTATTTTATTGGTGGAAAGTGTGTGGGAAGGTTCAATGAATGCCCATTGACTAGTTTTGTATGGATCTGACACGAACATCTTGAGATATAGAGCTTTGAAAAATTCGTATTTAGACATTTTGGCGTGCTCTGAAATGGTGCTTCTAATTAACGCGAGGTCTTGAAAACACTCAACAACCCTCGCCTGAAATGTATGTTTTCTGTAGGTCAGTACACTGGACGCACGTTCAATAGTTTCGTAGTAAAACGCGTATTTCAAACACTTTGCAACGCACTTCAAGCGCCAGGTAGACGGGCGCCTTAAGGCCGCCGCCTACCTGGCGCTTGTAAACGCGTCGCAGTGTGTTTGAAATCTGCGTTTTTTTTTTTTTTTTTACGAAACCATTAAACATGTCCCCATGATACCAGTGCATGAAAAGAAAACACATTTCGAGCGAGGTACGTATAATACTCTCGATACATCATGTACATTATAAATGCTATTCCCGAGCCCTCTAATGTATATAAAATCGGCTTTTTTACACAGCTGTATCGCATAATAATACAGGTTGGAAACATGCGAAACTATTGTAGGGACCTGCATTGAACCTTGCTATAGACTTTTCAGCGATAAAATGATATGGTTAGCGCTTAAAGTCCCATAGATACACGCAGCACAACGGAAACACTACACGCCAATTCAGCGCCTTGCGCGTAGGAGCGAAGGGGCATCAGGCGCGCGTGACATTGTCGTCCTTATCGGTCCCGCGCTTCCCTTCCTCGAACGAGCTAAAAACATCCAAGTAGACGGGCTCCTTAATGGATAAAAACGGTTGAAAGGGAAAAGTAACTAGGACCTAAAAAGTGCACATTTTACCGTGGAGAGCCTTTAGAATGGTCTTTCGTACGAATATAAACATAATAATGAATTCTTCAGTGAGCAGCGCTCTTTGAGAACGAGCGAGCACGTAGCAGCTCGCGTCCGGGACGTACGTGGCAGAACAGTCCAGCCTCGGTGTGGTTCAGCAGGGCGTTGTGGTGCGCGCCCGTCGACCGTCGACCGTCCTCGTTTGTCGCGGTTGGCGACGCGGCGGGAAAGAGACCGTCCTCCTGCGGGCGGGCGTCAAACGGCGACGACAGCTGTCTCCCTTGCGGACGGATACACAGAGGCATGGGCCGTTGGGTGGCATCAGCAGTATGCAGCCCTGCAACACACGACACTGCTCTGGAATTAGCCACTGCCCGTACTGTGCTCCCGTACACACACTCCGGAGAAAAATATAAATTCAACTGAATGGCGAATCGGTAGTCAAATATGCAGGCATGTATGTTTTGTATACACACACATACATGGATACATTCACGGGCGCACACGCATGTATTTCATGATTATATGTATATATATGTATATAATTATTGCATATAACCATACATCCGAAATAACGAATATTAAAAAGTCATTTATTGAGTTGTGTCAGGGAAGGAAAACTGACTAGGCATGTCCTGAGTGAACAGGAGAATAAAGATGAAGTAGAGTGATTGTGTAATTTATCCATGTTCTCGCAATTCTGGTGTCTTAATTTTCTCAGCGAAACTGTCAAAAACTGCTTGCTCCAAATCACTACCAGCATGTCTGTTTACGTACAGTTTTATAAGTGACCAACAATTCGATATAAAAATGACTTTTGTTTTCTTTTATAATCTTTAATGTTCTATCTTTGCCAAAAAGCTTTTCAAAATGCGTAGTAACATTTTGAGCCTCACATACATGTCGGCAACATGGGGGAGACCAACCAGCGTTGTTCTGTCTGTTTCTTTGGTGAAAAGCTGTTCACTGTCGGGACTGAAATCTTGATTATTGTGCAGTTGGCACTCATCTCTCCGCGTGTCTAGTAGACCTCTTGTCTGTCTGTCTCGCCGAAGAAAGTTAGTGGCCTATGGCGGCTCTTCGTCGAACACACGACAAACACGCAGCACTCATAACTGATTCAGATTTTGCAAGCCAAATAATGCAATGGCATTTCCTTTTTGCAGGCGAGGGTCTATGCATTGACGAGAAATTGATAACTGAGCTTGGTTTTTGGGGCGGCTATCACTACTACACATGCACGTGATACCCCATTATTTTTCTACATAGTATCCCAACATAACATTGCCGACCACGTCACTTCAATATTCGTGGCACTAAGGGAAACCACTGAAGGATAGATATAGATAGAAATGACAATCCACTGAGTGGTGAAACACATGTATTAAATGGAATCGTCTGACAAAAGAAAGCCATAGGCCAAAATAAAAGCATAAGGAAAATTAATAAAGCAAAGGATAACTCATACCCCTACATTTCTCGAAAATGATAAAGTTATAGGTGTGAAAAGTCACGTACGCATTGTCCACGCATAAAAAAAAAACCTGACATAATTTACTAAACTAACCTAGAAAAGTGCATTAACTTGTGTTTCTTCATTTAAGCTATAAAGCTTAACTAAGGCATAATACTGTTTGAATGAGTTTTTTTTGGAGTAAACTAACCTATCATAGTTGGTGAATAAGTGGTTCTTCACACGCTCTCGTTCAGTTATAGTCTGTTCACGATAAAGTGAGCACTTTTGAGGCTCTAGTTACTTTTTCTTTGCAGTCAGTATTTATCCTTTACGCACATTTTTTTTTTTTTAAATAAATATTGCAACGTAAGTAATACACACAGTGTGTATATTTCACCGCACCCGGAAGTTAATGTCCAAGACTAAAATAAAATATATTTATTGTCTATTATTCCAAATAAAAGGGCTTTCAAAAGTGCTCACTTTACTGTGAATTACCTATACCATGGATCACAGACGATTTTCTCAATGAGAGCTTGTAATATATGTAATAATATAAGGAATAAAGCAAATTTTCTCGATCGACACTAGGTGGCTAACTTATCGCTTCCGATTGCCCGCAACGCTATTGTTCGGGCATTTAACACGGTAATTTTTTTGAGCATATGCAGTAAAAATACTTTAAGTGAAACACATATTTTGTAGGATTACAAAACGCTTTCTTGATAAAATGCAAAACAAAAAATATCTGTACTATTACAAATTACAGGCATGTATTTCAATTTTTATTGCTAAGAACTTGAAATATTTCTTTTGTGCTCTCGAATATAAATATGCAAATTTAGAATACAACTGTAGACTTTCTTCATTCTGAGGTTCAGTAATTCTCTAAATCACTACCTCCAATTCTTTCCGAGACATTGCGTTATTTGCTTCTTGCTTAAGTTTCCCTTAAAAATAATGCAATACCTCGATGGGTTGAGCAGTGTATCACCCAACATGGAGGTCGCACTACATACAGATCAGTCTGTATTCTAAGGCCACTGGAGCCTTGTCGGCATGTGAAAATTAAATAATTTGTTCTGCATCTGTTTTGTTGTCTGTGCGTGCAATTTGGTCCTTTTTTTTTTTTTTCTTTCAGGATATAGTGGCCAGACTATTTGCCTCACAACAACGCGAAGATGTTTCCGTTCCGGGAGTTAGGACGGGGGAGGGGGGTGTGTTTGTCGTTCCCGGATTCTCGCACGCTGAAATCGTGGCGGACGATGCCGCGGTTGGGCAGGTTTTCTTGGGGCTCTCCAGTTTTCCGCGCCCTTGCATTCCGGAACTACCCTATACCCACCTCGACTCACCTTCATAGGCTCTCAGGACCGCGATGTTAAGAGGTAGTAGTCCGGACTTTTTTTTATCTACATTCGTTGTTTGCGCATATCTGAGCGAATACATTTGCTGGAAAAGCAACATTTGCCAGAAAAGATAAAAATATATATCTAACATTCTAAGAGAAGAAGTCGGGAAAATGGGAAAAAATATTGTTTTTTTGACCTGTCCTGCCCAGTTTTCATAATAGGTAGGATACAAATGAAGCTCTACAGTCGTAGTCTAATCTATGGGCTTTCTTCGCGTGTAAATAAAATCCCACTGTTACAGATATCATTTGCACTGAAAGCGTAACGACGTAAGCACTGCACACAGGTTCGGCTCGCTGCGCGTAGGAGCGACGGGGCGCTTGTCGTGCGTGTTATTGTCGCCCGTATCGTCGTGCCTCTGAAGCGAAAGAAAAAATAAATAATAGAATCTCGGGGCTATGTACTTTTCAAGAGCAGTCCAAATCTTTCAGCTTCATTACAAATATCCCCTCAGTGTATAAGATGTTACTTCTAGATAGGTTGGTTAAAAAAAAAAAAATTGTGTAACTTGTACAGTTGATCCGGTCTTTGATGTCCCGACCACCACGGCCTGTTCGTTCCCGAGTCGCAAAGCCCAGCGGTCCTCACCAAGAACCCACAGCGCTAATAGCAGAGCGGAGGAACTGCCCTAGGAACTTGCATACATCCTCCCGCCGTGAACAATTTTTTCCCGACGTTTAAAATGGGGTGCCCGCAGAATATAACCTCCAGCTCCGGGAGGGGCACTCGACGTGTGCATGGCCTGCGTTTCCACTTCCCCACTCCCTTTATTCCAGCCCAACTACCCCTCAGGGTAGTGTCAGTGGGCGGGATAAATTCCCGCGTAATCTTCATCGAGTGCAGCCCGCTGCGCAGAGGCGGCATCTCGCGAGATAAGACGTAGTCGGCGACTCTTGCTTCAGCCGGAGGAGTGGCGTCTTATCGGCAAGTTCCGCTTGGACGCAGGTTACAACCTGTCCCCCGCGGCGCAGCGAGCCTCGTTTCAAATCGCCAGTGAATGTCCCGCCGTAAAAAAGAAGCGTTTGTTAATTATTCTTCCTGCACTTCATATTACCACCACTCCTTTAATGAAACCCTGGGGCCGCGGTGGTTTAGTGGCTAGACTGCTCGTTTCCCACCAAGGTGAATCGGGTTCGAGTCCCGTAGGCGCCACCCCCCAGACTTTCGCATGTGTGGATCGCGTCAGACAATGCCGCGGGTCGGCGGGTTTTTCTCGGGGATCTCCAGTTTTCCCCTGCCCTTGCATTTCGGCGCTGCTCAATGCTCACCTCGGTGCACCCCTCATCGGCTCTCAAGGCCTCGATGTTAAGAGCAGCACACATCCTTTCTCTCACTTAAATTAAACCCTTATACCGGGTACACTTGTTGAGAGGCGTACACAGCTGCGCGTCCAAGGTCAAAGCGAGGGAGAGATACGGCCTAGTGCCTCATCGCTTCTACGCGCAAGACGTGCAGTGTTTCTGTCGTAGTCCTGCGCTGTGCAAATTAGATCTGTACCAATGGAACTTTATTACAGACGCAGTTGTAGTTTTTATGCGTGTTATAAAAGTTGAACTGCAGTGTTTTTTAACGTGACCAGCCATGGGAGGTCACACTTTCTTATCAACCCCGCATTTGTGCTCCTTGTGGGTAATGTAGGAATATGTGACACCCTTTGATTTTACTTTTATTCCTCTGATCATTTTAGGCCACCGGCTTGCTGTCGAGGCCACATAACTTTTCCATCTTTTTCCTCTTTGCCTGAATAAAAGTGGTCTCTTTTAACTAATTTTTTTGATTGTGTTTTACTACAGCCTCCTCGGAGAATTACCCTACCGTCTCTCCTTTATTATATTACTTGCATATAATACTACCTCCAGGTAGTCTATGGTATTGGCATGCTGGTATTGTTTATTCTGCTATCCACCCAGTCCCCATACTTTCCTAGTACTTTCAACTAATTCTATACCTTATACAGCGGCGCTAACTTCTATTATAATTATATTTCTACGTCCATTCCCTCAATTCTAACATACCACGGAGAAGAGGGCCTTCGGAACTCTTTTCAATCTCCCTCGCCTGTAGTTCTCTCTTCGGTGTTGAACCTTGTCTGATGAGTCGTTATTTACCTTGGTCTGTATCATCCGGTCAGAATTTCCTTGCTATTGCTCTGGCATTTGTTCCTCCAGTCATCGTGTTCCGAGTTCATTGCCTTGTTTTCGTTGCTTCTTTATCATTCACTCTCGAGTAGGTGGGGTGTGTCTTCCAACACATCAGCTGCCTACTGATGGTGCCTTCAGAAGTTTTCGTATTGCACTGGGGAATGCTCCCTCGATTGTGTAGTGGATCCACTCCTACTACATTGTTTATATAGCGGTTTTGCTGTCTAGTTAGGCCTATGCCCAGGAAGTGGGTTCGCCCCTACTATTTTTTTTCTCTATTGTACACTATCCCCCAAAAAGTAATTGGGCACCTGTCCATAATGTTTACTCGGCGGTTGTCAACCCGTTAGAATCTCGTAGGGCCACCTCTTGCGGCTATAACAGCAGCCACCCTGTCTGGCATGCTCTCTACGAGTGTGTGCAGGACATCCACGGGGATTCGTCGCCATTCCTCTTGCAACCATTCCATGAGTTGAGCAATGGATTTTGGCCGCGCCTGACGAGCCCTTACCCGGCTATCCAATTCGTCACAAAGATGTTCTATAGGGTTGATGTCGGGGCTCTGGCCAGTCCAATCGGTGAACATTGTTATCGGCGTACCACTGCACAGTAGCCCTTGAAACATGGCACCTGGCATTGTCAACCTGGAAGTAACACGGGTCCATTCCGTAAAGATCTCACAATGTTGGGAGTTACTTTTTGGTAGATAGTGTAGTTTGGTTGTATTCACAATATATAATTTTCTGCTTATTCTACAATCCAAATGTTAAACTATTGGAATATTTTAACTGCTTTTCTTTAAAATTATCCCATTACATTTTCATTCAGTTCATTCATCAAAGCTCTTCTATTATTTATTTAATTTTTTCTAGTTCGACTTGCAATTCTCTACATGTCTCAGTCATATTTTTTTATCTTCGTACACTCCTAAGTGGTATCTTCCACTCCACAGGTCGGACACAGTGAAGCAACCGCAATCTAAATGCAAACAGTTTGGCTTCAAAATTCCCATGTCCAGAGAGTACCTGGGTCAAGTAATAATTTGTGATGCTCCAGTGCCAGCTTAATCTTTGCTCAATTTAAGGAAACAGTTTGTATGTGACTGTATGTTTCTTCGACCTGTCTGTCTCTCCTGCCAGACCCGCGTTGTTTCCTCTCTCTATTCTCTCTTCCTTATCGATGAAACTGCTCTTCCATTTGTTTCTTCAAGCAGCGAACCTCTCTTCTGACAAGATGTCCAGGGTTATTGCCCCTGCAATCATTTGTAAAGCAATGCTGCTTTTTGGGTTTCAACAGTAGCTTATGTGCACGCACAAGTCTGGAACTGGGATACCGGACTGATGCTCCATACAGTGCCGTACATAAGAATACACTCTTGTACAGGGTCGTTAGGGATATACGCGGGAGCCCTTTTATTAGCACTGCATTCGTCGTTTTCTACTGAAAAGTTCAATTTCGCTTTTTTCACCCCACGCTTCCACGTCTGTCAGGACCTGTTTAGTTTTAATGTCTAGTTCTCTCACACTCAACGCAGGCACAGCTATGAATGCGTCCTCTTCATATTCAAATATCTCACTCCCTTGTGGTAAGTTAATATGGAGTAGTGTGTCGGAGAGGATGTTGTATAGGACTGATCCGAGAACTAACACCTGTGGTGTGCATTACAACGGCGGATGAGTACAAGCCTTCAATAACGAGACAAAAGGTCGCTACTGAGTTTTAAACCAAGTAACGCTAAAGTGGCCAGAAAACATTCGACATGATCAAACAAACATATGGGGTATCTTCTTTAGGAAAACGCTAGGCCTAATGTGGAGCCACAGGTTATGGAATCTTTGGAGAAATGTGGTGGTCAGTATCTGTAATCTGTTCCCCTTGCAGCTTAGACCTCCCACCTGCGATTTCTGGCTTTTTCCCAACTTAAGAAAGACTACAGAGCAAAGGAATTTGAGGACGGGCCAAGGAAGTGAAGGCCGCCTCACGTAGCTTCCCCAACACGACCGTGCAACTCAAAATTGATTCTCAAATGTAGGGAAAAATAATTCTTTGACTTATAGGCAACCACTAATATAGGAAAAACGATAAGCGCAGCACAGATTTACTTTCTCTATCGCTGGTTGGCTTTTCACTCGCTCCACCTAAGATGCTGCCAAGGCCATGTGGTAGGCATGTACACCTGCTGAAGTTAGACACGGGTTTATTATGAGCGATTCCCCAACTAGACTCCTGAACTTGTCGCCGAAAATTCTCTGACTTTTGGTGAGAACTTATTGGTAGTTAAATAAAAAACCGTAACATGAATATTTTGAACGAATATATTTTAGATCTACTGTAACATTATACTGTATCTTGTCAGAAATTTCACTCTAAATAAATTTAATTGAGAATTTCATCAAGAAAATAGAAGAATTAGAAATTTATCATAACATATATATATATATATATATATAGTTACATAGTCCCCTTAAGAGTTAGTTGGAGCTGCGCGTCCAAGGTCAAGAAGCGAGGGAGCAATACGAGTGACATTAACATGAACGCCTAGTGCCTCATCGCTCCTACGCGCATGGCGTGCAGTGTTTCTGTCGTAACGTCGTACTGTGCAAATTAGATCTCTAATATAGGGGTTTTGTTACACGCGATGAAAGCCCACAGATTAAACTACGTCCGCATTTTTTTTTACTTTTTCCTGCCTCTTAAGAAATTTGTATTGGCAAGTTTTAAAAATGCGATGTTTGACCGTCTTCACGATTTTTTTCCTCTATGAGTATACTAAATATGACAAAAGTAAAACAATAGGGACATAGATAATTGTTTTTCATCTTTTCTGACAAAAATTCGTAGTTGCAGAACATTTATTTTCCGAGATACACTTGTTTGCGCAAACAACTATTTCACAAGAAACGTGCAGGTCCATGCAACTCTTAAACAGACGTTCGTAAACTTTGTCACATGATACTTTTCGCCGACGTGCTGAGACATAACGTTAATTCTCGTATACCAAATGACGTTTCAGAATGAAGACACATATGAAAACTTCTCAATTGAAACAGTGAGAACCTTTAATATTAGAATGTCATCGCGTAATGAGTAGTGATATGCCAGCACTGTTATTATGGTTTTTCAGTACCATGCAGGTAGAGATAAAAAACAGCCATAGACTCCCAAATTCACGTTACAGAGTGTGTTCGAGATAGTGGAAGAAATCGCTATAAAATTATCTCCTTTTTATTAGATGCAAATTAATTATAGAGTTGGAATGAAAATAAGAATGACTTACTATTGTGATGATAGTGTTTAGTCACGGCTTTGTGGTAAGATTAACTTCGTTGTTGCTATTACTCTGGTACTTATTTCGTCTTTTCATAACAAAACTGTTATAAAAAAAGACTACATGTTTATTTGTAAAGTTTTCTCCGAGATAAAAATTACACGTTTACTACATATTTTCTGGATTATTTAATTATTGAACAATGCAGAACAACACAATTTATTTATTTATGTTTCAAATTTATTCCACATTGAATTTAGATTACTGAAAACACAACTAAAGTAACGATTGGTAATAGTGGTTTACAGCAATACGCCTAATTAAATAACAGTTTTATTTTCACTGTGATTCTGCACATGCCCAGGAGTCTGAGTCACTGACATAAGATATAACATTATGCAAGTTGCTATTCTGCTTCAGTATCCGAGCGTGATATTTACGCTAGAGTAAGCTAGTTCATACCCACTACACTAGATCGCCACGTAGCTATAGGATGTGTTCAGTGTATTTTTATCAAAAGCGGATTAAACATTTTTTTTCCAATGCCACATTATGATTAGATTTCATCAACACTTATTGAGAGTGAATACTGTATTCATTCAACCTAAGGATGCTTGAACCCCTCACTGTAAGCTTTATTTTACACTGGGTAAAAAGAGATTATTCTTGGAACCAAGTACACTGTTAACAATGCAGTGTAAATATATTAATGTGGGATTCTGTGGCACCATAAGCGTATTGCTTATGCCTTGTTTTGTCTTTGCCTTTATTCGTGTAAAGTTGGTTTTTGTTGGCAAAATCTTGTTTTTCCTTTTTTTTTTTTTTTTTGCTGTTAATTATCTGTTGGCAAACAATTTTTGTTATCTCATGCTCAAACTTAAACTTGAAATTAATATAAAATAAAGGCTGTTAAATATTTATTTTGCCATAATTTGTATTAATTTTTAAAGAGTAATGTGTTGATTTATTTGATTTACTGTTTCATAAAAAATGGTTTGTTTAAAGTTTTTTTAATATAAATTACTGTGGGGTTGTCAATATTTCAGTTAACGTTTTCAAAATGTGTGTTGAGCTTCTCATGTGTTTTGTTCAATCTGTTAAAGATAGCAGCACTTGTGGTACAATACGTTATTAATTTTAGTTAATGTAATCATTATCGACTGTTAGGTCTGCAACATGAAAATAATTACGAACCAATAAAAAATAAATATCACTGGTCAATCTACTTGTAACTGCGACCACGAGTAACGGTTCATATGTCGAACCACTACTCTGTGGAGTTATCTGTTCCTTTACGTTGCTCTATGAGGCTGACGTGACCTTCTTCCCTTCACGAAATTATCACCATGTAATTGACTCTGAGCTTCTGAAGTTCCACTGAATATTTATTAATTAATTATGTAGTGACAAAACATCTAGTTCCACCTCTGTGCGGTCCAGCACCTAGATATAGAGGTAAGCCTGCATGTTATAAATAATTTCTTTTCATCTGGACTACAAAATTTTTAATGCAATGTCTTAATATTTGGGCTATCGTGAACCCAAGGAAGTTGGCAGCCATAGTAAATTAAGGAATAAAATATCCTTTTATAAAACTATGTATTTATGTAAACAAAAATTTTTTTTTACTAATTTGCTGATTTATATAACCTATATAATTTCCATAAGGTAAAATGTAAACTTTTTCATATAAAATGCGTTCTTTAAATCCAATTTGTTTTTAATTTTTGCGATACTTAAAATTTGATATATACTCATCTATCTGTACAAATCAGCAACAAGAAATATATATGAGGCACGAACCTTGCTGTTGGTTATTTAATAATTTTATTAAATTAGATTTCCTTGTAACCTCACTATTGTGCACATTGTTTTAGTTGTGTTTGTTTAATATGGCTGGTAGTTAACAGTTGAATACTTTAAGGATAACTTTCAGACTCGGCCTAGTGTTTAACCTCGATAACAAACACATGCACAAGCACAACTATATACACTCCTTGCGCTGGTCACCTTCGACCTGGCGAATTGTGCATTGCTATGATCATCACGATCACTGGTTCGCGTGACTGAGGTTGGTGCAACATTAATACTTACGCTAAATATAAAAAGAGGAAACTTCTGAAAAGTATTCAAACCGCCTATCCACAAATTACTGGCAATTATATGCGGGATTTAAACTGAAGGCATACTGGTAAAGCATGTGATTTGAACGTAATAAATTGTACCACCCACACAATTAAATTCCTCCTTAATAGGTTTCTAAATGGTTTCCCTTCAGAAGAATCAGCGTGTTAAGGGCCGACAAATTGGTAATAATTACCATAATTCCTATTCCACTCTATTATTCAGTTTTTTTTCATAATGTTCAAAAATAAAACAGATTTTATCTCTGCACGACTTTGTTAGCTACATACGTATGCTATACTGATATAAAATACGTAAATTAGTGATAGAATGTGAACAGTGAGAAACAACCCTAATGTTTCTGGGGGGGGGGGGGGGTGAAAATATTTACACTTAGTTTAGGGTCAGTATTTTCCTAACGGACAATCTACACGCCTATTGCCGTATATTCAAATGTTTATACAGTCAACATAAAACATTGCGTATTCGTTGAACAACAACATATTTGAAGATACATTTTTACTAACGTCTTATAACACTTTTCGGAGCAAGGCAAAGTAACACTATCGAAAGCAGGAAATGGAAATGGAAAAAACGGCTTATCACAGGTAAGAACGTTTAAATATCAGGACTGGCAACTAAACAGATCAACTACAGCACCATGACTCATAAACCGATAAAGCCTATCTTGTTATTTTCTCAATGTTATTAACTTTCATAAATGAAGCCTGTATTATTGTAATAATAACAACAAATAATGTCAGGATATTAATTTTATTTATAAATTACTAGTGGCCCGCCATTCCTTCGCTCAGGTTTTATGGAGTTAGTGACATACATATCTATATATGTGACAACCCGTGACTACCTGCGACTACCCACGACTACCTGCGACTACCCACGACTACCTGCGACTACCCACGAATACCTGCGACAACCCGTGACTACCTGCGACTACCTGCGACAACTTGAGACATTTTCTTGTTAACATTGTTTCAATTTATCTTTAATGGTTTTGGTAGATCATGCGTAGAAAGCAGCCAAGTAGTTCATTTTCCTCCGCATTGGTTTACAAATTTTGAAATTTCTCAAGGAATTATTATTAAAAAAAAAAAAATTAAACATAGCCTATGTCCTTTTGTAATAATGTAGCTTTCTAACAGTGAAAGAATTATAATAATTGGCCCTGTAGTTTCCCAGATTAGCCATTACATATAAACAAATAAACACTCACATTATCTATTTATAATATTTGAATATATGTCAGTTTGTATGTTAGTACAGGCTGTTCACGGTAAAGTGAGCACTTTTGAAAGTTCTCTAATTTCGAATAATAGTCAATAAAAATATTTAATTTTAGCCTTAGTCATTAACTTCCCAATGCGTTGGAATATACGCAATATAGTTATTACTTACATGGTATAATACATATTTTTAATGCGGTTAAAAGAATAAAGTATAACTGAAAGGAGAATGAAACTAGAGCCTCAAAAGTGCCCACTTTACCGTGAATAGCCAATACAATGTTGGTGTATAGAAAATAGCGGTCAGTAAGAGCACAGTAGGCCCTATGTAGTGTCAGCCCACAGTGCTCGGTAGTGCTCAGTGTTTGCGAGAAAGAGACTGTACCCAGGCAGGGCGAGTATTGGCAAGGTGTCACGGGTGACCCGGACCAGCGAGATGACGTCGCGACGGAGCGAAGGGGGCGCGCTTTCTGATCACGTCTCTGTTTCCCGAGAAGAAACAGAATATTAAAACACACGAATCGTGCCGGGACTCGAATTCTCGCCTCTATCGCCTCCTCCTTCTCGCCCCCCTCTCCACTCTCCAGTCTACCACGCCTCGCCTTTTCCGCACTGGTACTTCGTCTTCCCGGGCTACGCTCACTAGGGCGTCCTTCCTTCCCTAGCCTTCTGGGAACAGCTTGTACCAGTTGATCATTGTTATTAAAACGTAATGTACATTGCACTGGAAGGGGGGGGGGGGGGGGCTCAAGTTGAAATATGTGTCATAGGGAATTCATGATTACTTCGCACTTTTCTGAAGCTCTGCTAAAGTTCTACTTCCAGAATATTCCTCCGTCTCGTGCAAACAAAGGTTAACCGAGTCTAGAAAAGTATACGAAAGGGACAACGCATCGTATTCGTGCGCACTCGGGTTAATAATATTTTGCATAAAGACTGTTTCTTACTAGGCGTTACCAACATACCTATATTATCACTGTTTTTTCATAATAATTATAAATGAAATACAATAACTTATAGATAAAATATGAATAAAATTTCAATTTAACACAAATTTGGCACTTTGGAGTTAACATAAGTACAAAACGCCTGTTGTATGTGACATATTTAGGAAACAAGCAAACAGGTCATAAAAGGGCTGATTTTCCAAAGGTTTGATTCAAAAAGTGTGAAGAAACAGTGATAGTTTATATACAGTATGTTGCATTATTATAGGCTATTCATGGTTAAAGCAAGAACTAGTTGCACACGCATTGTGTATTCTTCCGCCACGTGTAAAATCAACATTGCCATGGGCCTAATCACTTTATCAATATGTCTTTCAAGTGAAACTCTGACATAATTATAAAAGTAAATATTTTACAAATTTGCTTTTTCTTAAACTTACGTGCATGAAAAAAAAAACAAAGTAAAACTAATTGTTTCATTATTCATGAATGTTTACCTAGCTCTTTTAGTTCAACGTCGATACATGGAACTATTTTATACCCGCGTACCGCCTTTACAGGGCGCACGCTTGCTAGTTGCCCTTTAAAATATATAGGCCTACAGTAAAAAAAAAACTCTAGGGAAAGTGAACCCAGGGCGAGGCAATACTCACCGAGCGACTGGCTTTTCAGCTGGGATCCGAAGGTGCCCGCCATACTCAGACATATCATGAGATCCTAGGATGGGGCGGAGCTGGAATGCAAGGACGTGGTGAACT
Source organism: Dryococelus australis (assembly GCA_029891345.1). NCBI lineage: Eukaryota > Metazoa > Arthropoda > Insecta > Phasmatodea > Phasmatidae > Dryococelus > Dryococelus australis. Next base: position 111,845,414 of record CM056996.1, on the reverse strand, counting down.
GGAGTTCCCCGAGAAAACCCGCTGGCAAGCGGCATCGTCCGGCACGATTCCCACTTGCGAAAGTCTGGTGACCCGGCTGGATATTGAACCCGAATCGCAGTGGCGGGAAGTGAGTGCCCTAGCCACTGCGCCACCGCTGCTCCTAGGCCCACAGTTAGGTGCAGTGGCTTGATTTCAAAAGCTCTAAAATAAGCGTGAATAGACCATGGGCTGGATTATTCTCTGCCGTCTAGGATTTATATATTTTTCGCTATAAGTTACCTTTCAATAGGTTTAATAATTTTTGTTCACACGACGCAGCATAAATATTAGGTTATACCACTTTATCAAGTTGTAAATACTTCACTACCTTAATGAATTTGTGACGGCTATCCATGTTTTCCAAGTGTGGGTGCTGCGGGGCTATTGAAGCCCACGGAATTTTAGACTGCCCTCCCCTCCCTTATACGTCACCTTGACCTCGTGACGCCAGCCAGTCACGTACCACCAGAGTGTCTTTCCGGGACTTCCGGATATCGACGGAGTGAAGATAATTTTGTAATGTTCTCGATGATTTTGAATAAAGAATATATAGAGGTGTCTCGCCCAGGTTCGAGAAGACAGGACAGGCACTTAGGCAGGAACTGCTGTTACGTCAACATTTAAAAACATGGGGGGGGGGGAATTGCTACCATTTTAAGTTAAGTATTATGTAGATATTGGCAAATGCATATGTTATACATCATGTAAATATTTGGGGAAATATATATTTTTATGCCAAATGTACCAGTGGGAAAATTATATTTCAATACAAGGTTATATATTGTAATATCGGGGGAAAAGCAATTGTAAATTGAATGAATAGTTTATAAAGGAAGGAAATATCAGAATTTCAAACTTTTTCACTGGAACCAACCATATTCCCTTTTAGACAACATTGGGGGCCTCTCAGCTGTTTTCAAACATTAAGACCTACATTAAGAAAGCCTTGAGACAAAGAACTCGTCCTGTGTGTGTTGGCAAACACCGTCATAAATTTCGAACTTGTAACTGTTGGGAAGAAAGAATGGATTTCCATTCGTGAGCGATCACAGAGGCGAATTAATTAGCCTGTGTCTTTTCGTTCCATAAAACTGTGTACAAAATCTTTAATACCGGTTGGTGCCAAAATTCTGAAAATACGAAATGGCAGAATTTGATACCTCTTAAATGGCGTAAGAGAGCAACTGGGTAAAAAATTATTCCTGTGATATATCGAGAAAAAATCTATGGAGACTTAGGTACAAGACGAAACCATCGCTACTACAGACAAGCAAATGTCATGGATTCGTTTGGCAACAAGCTAGACTCCGTCATCATGTGTGAATCTGAGCAATTGGCTCAAATTCATCCGGGATGTCTCTTGCAAACTTAGGTCGAATTAAAAAATAAAATGAAATCCACTTGCGTTAGAAGTCTAAATTTCTCGAAAACTAATTCGTGAAACACTTGGGTTTCTTAATTAAACATCACATAAAATGTCAGGTAATTAGTCTGGGACGCTGCATTTCAATGCTACTATCTGGTTAACAAAAGTGCATTGTTTTAGGAACATTTGGACGCTGAATAATATAAAAGCGAGTTTTCACAAAATCAGGTTTTATAAGTTCAAATTATATATACCACGAGTTTAATGAGACAACACACATGAATTATGCTTTATATTAAACCACTGTGTCCAGATGGATTTTTTTCTGTTACGATGGCTGGGCAACTAACGGAAAAATCTTAACTTACGATTAAGTTGTAGATACATAAAACATTATTATATTATTATCGTATTCTCTTACAGCTGGCCGTATTACTTCAATTAACTGCAAACCACATCAAATAAAACTATCAGTGTAGACGAATATTGATATCTGTTAATGCTAGAATATTTAATCTCCCATACATTGATATCGTTTTATTGTACGTAACTTTGCGACTTCAAAATAATACATTCTGAATATTATAGATATTTACAATAACGTGCTCTTCTCTGTATGTAAATGGTATGATGAAATTTTATGAACCTTTTTATCCCAGAAATGCAATGGTATCTATACAAACCTAACAAATATATAAACAATATCTTTTATAAAACTATTTTTAACAACACATTTCAACACTGAAAAAGTCGTCAATTTAGTTCGTGCTTGAAGTAATCAGGGGTTTGTTGTCAACTTGTAAAATTCATGAGTTAGAAACCGCTTATGTTTATCAATAGAAAACAGAACAGCTGTTACAATACTCCCAGTTGATTGTTGAACGGAGTGGATCACGTACGGCAAACATTTACAAAAATTCCGTTTCTTTGCATTTATTTCAGAATAAGCGTTTTTTTTTGTTACGGAACACTGTATGGATAGGCTTTCGTAGGATGGTGTATGCTACTCGGAGTGGAATTTTTGGTAGCAGAAACGCGCAATTATCAGTGTGTGTTAATTTTTGAAAGCGATATTACGCCATCTATTGTCAGTGTAAGTAAGTACACGAGGGAGTAAAACAGAATAGCTTTACTACAAAAACACACCATAGTGGCGAATATGACTAAGTATTTTGGGGAGCAATAAGTTTGGTCTGTTATTTGTGTGTTGATCTAATTTTCCAATTATAATAGGGGCCACGGTGGCCGAGCGATTAGCGCGCTCGCCTCCTACCAAGGTGAACAGGGTTCAATCTCTTCACTCACTCTTCACTCACCCAATTATAACATAGTTAACATATTGGAGTTTCTCTTGTGGTTATTAACCTTTTCCATTGGAATAATACAATTTGGTTTCCTCATATACGTCGGTATCCAGGCATTTCGTCAAGGAAATTAACTGTTCATCGAATGTTCTGCGATATTTTGTTTAGAGTTGACATTACTGTGTTTATTATAGAAATGTATCAGCACTTATAAAAAAATCTGTTGCGGTCTACTGGTTAGAGTTGAGACCACAGACGAATTTTATCTCAGAAATAAGCTACCTGTCCAGTGTTTATTACTAATGTATTTGGTGAATGTGTATCTGTACCTATAAGTCAAAGGAATAATTAAACACACTATGCATCGCAATCACAATGTCCATTTACAGTCTGTTTACGGAAGAAGCTCGAAGGTAGATTTCCAACAGGATACAAGTGCACACAGTCTAAACCCGCAGTATTTGTGGTCAGAATAAACAAAAACATCTGAGTAAACTTACACTCGGAAAAGTCACCATAATAAAAATGCAGTATAAAATAACAGACGAAGAGTGAGTGTAGAGAATTGGGTGGCTCTTAACAATGAGGTCTTGAGATCCGATGAGGGTAATTGAAGTGGATAAAGAGCGGTGTCGGAATGAAGGGGCAGGGAGAAACGGGAGATCCCCGAGAAAACCCACCGACCAACGGCATCGTCGGGCCCGATTCCCACTTGCGAAAGTCTGGTGACTCGGCCGGAGATTGAACCTGGTTTGCCTTGGTGGAAGGCGAGCGTGCTAACCGCTCAGCCACCGTGGCCCCAGCAAATGAAGAAACGAAGCGTAGGAATGCCAATGTGAGATATGCAGATGATTCACGTTTCACGCTCGGCCACGCAAGTGATATAAGCCAAGACGGGCTTTGTTGCTGTACCTGCCATACTCTATAAAATCGTCCTGATGTGCGTTATATTGTGACTCGTGCTGTTGTGTGAGTAGCACCACTTCATATGCGTCTTCGCAGAACAGTTAGACAGCGCTTCGAATAGTTGGACGCGTTCGAGAGGAGCCGCATCGTAGGACTACGGGAAGCGGGATGGTCATTTCTCTGTATTGCAAAAGACCTCAAGAATTCGCGGATTCATTTTGGGACAAGCTAGAATTCAAAACACGTGAGTTTTTATAACGTTAGCCATTGGTCCACACTGTGTTTGACATCTCCTGCAGAACGGTCTCTGTGAATGCAGACAACGCGAATGTGCAGTTGATATCGGCATATTGGTACATAAATAAAAGTGTGGAGTCTAGCCTGCAGGTCACTGAACGCGCGAATTTTTCAGGTCTCTACATACGCATCGCGCGCCATACCGATCGTTATTACAGTAGCACACTGTTGGCGCCAGTGGACAGAGGCCAACACACACCCAACACGCAGAATATAGGAGACCATCACGAACACGACTGCACGACATATGTGTAGGGTGCCCCAACTGCTACGATCTAAGACATTCAACAACTAGTGATGCCCATTATGCAGCATCCTGTGAGTGCTAGCATCATTGGAAGACGGATGCACGAGCAGGACTACATGCACGCAGACAGTTTCGGCGACTGTTCTCAACACCACATAATCGCCGTAGACTGTAATGGTGTTGTGATCGACTGTGGTGAAGTCGTGCAGAATTTCAGCGAGTAACTTTCAGTGCCTAAGAGGAGTCCCGCTTTTCTCTTGGTGGCATCACGGTCAGAGGCAGCCCGTGAGGTGCTCCAACCAGTGGCCCTGCCGATTGCGAACACCCACACCGCTACTGTACTCCAACAGGAAAACGCTCGTATTTATAACGCTGCTCTCTCAAGAGTATGTCTTGAAGTCATAGATACGCCCTTATGATCAGCCACGTCCCCAGACCTATCCCCAATTCAAAATTTGCGTGAGTATATTGGCCGTTCTTCTGCAAGAATTACGAACTAATATTCAAACGTCATGGGATGGATTATCACAGGAAAAAATCAGGGACCACTACATCTTCATGCCACGACGTCTGGCGGAATGTGTTCACAAATATGGTAGCCCGACTTCATGCTTAGAGATGCATTTATATGTAACACAATAAAATTTGCTCGTATGGGTTTCACTTTGTAATAATTTCTTGTCATTAGTGATTTATGCCTTCTTTCCTAAAAGTATTACAATCCGACACTTCTTTATGAGTGGAACTATTTGTTGATGATGTGGTAACCTTTCCGGATACAATTTTACAGGTATTTTGTGCTTCTGTGTACACACAAATGCTTCAGTTTCATTCTGTGCTCACAACGCAGATACACCGTTTTATTATTCTTGTATCTTCGCCAAAAAAATTGCATTTTTTTTTAATTTCCGTTACATTTACCATACGTTTTTAACCCTACTTTACAAAGGAAAGAATGGCTTATGGGATCACTTTCTTGTCTGTGTGCCTCGGTGAGTATGTGTGTGTGTGTGTGTGTGTGTGTGTGCACATGTGTGTCCCCCTTCAATTTTTGAATGCGTTAACCGAATTTCACCAAACTCGGTACTCATGTAGAACTATATAAGGACCCCTGACTCATACAGTTTTCAACCACGCCAGACACTTACTTTCAAAATGGTGGCCATTGTAAAATTAAGGGCGATATGTCATAGTTCGGAAACCATTCAACCGATTTTAACCAAAGTTTGTATAATGACAGCGCAAGTTGTAAGCATTAAATTCTGAAGTTAATATTGGTGTTGGTCCACAATTTTTGAAGATAGCGCCACATGAAAAAATTAAGCTTTTACATTATATCTCGAAAATTTCTCAATCTATTTTCCCGAAATTTGAAACGTAAGTAATATTACGATTGTATGATTGACCAGGTAATCAGTAATTCAACATAATTACACTTATTTACAAAATGGCGGTAATACAAATATTTTAGGTTTATTTAGTTTTACAAATTCCAACCACATTTTGTATGCTGACAGTATCTACTACAAGCATAACATAAGCCAAACGACAATCACTTTTCTCCGCCATTTTGGAAGATAGCGCTACATGAAGAAATAAAGCATTTATGATATATCTGGAATATTACTCAATTTGGTAGTAAGTGATAGGCCAATTAAATACAAGTAAATCAATTGTATTAGGCACTTATTTTCAAAATGACGGTTATACAAATATTTTAGGTTTATTTGTTATAACTACCATACCAGTTGGCCAATTTCAACCAAATTTAGAGTGCTGATGGCAAGTATTAAAAGCATCATACAAGCTAAATAACAACCAAATTTGTTTGCCATTTTGAAAGATATTGCCGGATGTAAAAATATATATTTCACATTATATATCAAAAACTACTGAACCAATTTTCTCCAGTTTTGGCACGTAAGAAATTATATGATAGTTCAGGTAAATTTGAGTAATTAAACACTATTAGGCCATTATTTTAAATATGGTGGCCATAGCAATATTTTAAGTTCATCTGGTATAACTGCCACACCATTTTACCAATTTAAATCAAATTTTGTACGCCGACAGTATCTATTATAAACATCAAATAAGCCAAAAAACAAAATCAAGTTTTTATGTAATATCTCGGGAAACAATTCACAGATTCCTACCTAATTTGGCACTCAAGTATTACTGCCACAATTGATATGTAAAAATATGCTTCAAGTATATCAAACACTTATTTTCAAAATGGCGGCCCTATATATATTTTAGCATAGAATGCTTTATCTTCGAAAGCATTTAATCAATTTCCCAAATTAACTTTGTATGCTGGCAGTATATTTAACAAATATCAAATGTTTCTACATGGAGCCTCTTTTGTCCTTCATTTTGTAAGATAGTGCCACACTAATAAAAGCAGGTTTTATGTTATCTCGAGAAAAAATTTTCCGATTCCTATGAAATATAGCAAACAAGTAGTACTGCGATAAGTAATGTAAACTTATATGTTTTAGGTAAGTCAGACACTTATTTTCAAAATGGCATCCCTATCGATATTTTAGTTTTGTATGCTATATAGTCGAAATCATGTAATTAATTCCAAAGAAAATTTTTATGATAGCTGTATATATTACAAAAATCAAATGTGTACACCCAAAAATCTCTTTTTCCGCCATTTTGTAAAATAGTATCATTTGACAAAATAAAATTATGTAATCTCCGAAAAAAACAACCGATATCTACCAAATTTGGCAAACAATTAGCAATACGGCAGACTACGTAAACGAATTGATTTTGAGTGGTTCAGACATACATATTTTCAAAATGGCGGTTTTATACAAATTTTAGCGACAAATTTATCTACGAAACTGCAAAACAAATTTCAACTAACTTGGTATGCTGGCAGTATCAGTTGTATCCACAAAAATTGTCCATGCAAAACTTATTTTCTCTGCCATTTTGTAAGATAGCCCTACATTAAATAATATAGTTTTTATACTGTATCTCGGGAAAAAATCAACCGATATCTTTCAAATTTTGCAAAGATGTTGTAATGTGGTAAGCTGTAATAATTTATATGTTTTACGTATTACTAAGTGAATGTTGCGAGTGAGTGAAGCGCGGCACGCCAAGCTGCATCTTGCCAGCTGTTCTTCTCGGAGTGCGTCCACAGACAAGACTCTGTTGAATGTTTTCCCAAGCAACGTGTAGTTTCTTGGATACGTAATTGTCCCATATACTGTGCCGCCGGAAGGTAAGATCCGCCGGCGCTTCGGTGATGTGTTTTACAAACTATACTGCAGTTGTTGCAATGTGTTATGGATTCTTCCCCTGGCCAGGATACCAACTAGTTGCTGCAGTTCGCTTAGCTTGTACGCATTAATTGATTCACAACAACTTCTTTAATGTTGACTTTTTGAATGCCGAGAATAAGTCAGCTTCAACTTGAATCGCGTGTGTAATCAATTGTCTAGAGATCACAACTGCCAGAATATGAACCACCAGTTAGAAGATGCAGTACAGCAGGCCTAAATACTATAGCATAAAGCTGTTTTTTTTTTTTTTTCAGTTTATAATTCGACCATTCAGCGATTTGAATTTACTCAGAACAAAGGGTCTGCACCCATGCTGCTACATTACTCGATTTTCGAGTGTCGAGCGTTTAGCTAGTTCAGAAACCAACAATACAGACTACAGTGTCTTCTTGGGCTGTATCTGCATAATCGTTTGACGTAGATCACAAACTTTAATGTTCCACTTAATAAAAAGGAAAACAAAAGAAACACTGTCATTTTGCTTACCTGTGCTTGTTTACTCACGAGTAGAAAATACTGGATTTTTATAAGAACGAGTCTAAGCAAAATTTGCATGTAAAATTCTATAGTCTAAAAACAGTAATAACCAAACATGGTAAAATATTTTGGAATTTTTTCGTAATATATTTTAATATGTAGTATCGTCACATTTATTAGCACACCTTGTAGCTTTAGTAGGTATAATATTACCCACAAAGGGAAAAATACATTCTCATTTATTTTCTATCTTCGTTGAAAACAAAATATTTGGGAGCTATATTATTCAAGTAGATGGACTAATTTTTGTTTTTATTAGCATTTTTACTAATTAAATATTATTATCATCGAAGTAAGAAGTTGCGATGACCTTGGAGTTACGATGTTTGTCAACTATCGTGACGATAACATTATTTAGATTTTCACAGAAACCCACGGCCAAGTACCAAGTTAAACCCTAATTATTTCCGGTATCATCATGGTTTCTTGGGACTATTAGAAATGCCTCAAAAGCCCTGGTATGTTTATTACGTTACCACACACTCTTCTATTATGGTTGACTTCTTTGCGTATATAAATTAAAAGGGCTGGGGAGAGTGCGTGAGTGAATTTTTTTTTATTCCAGTGCCATTCCAAAGAGAATGTTAATGCGCGAGAAGGCAGAAGGACTGAAAATTGCCGAAAAGGTCTCCGAGGGCGCGGGGTGACCCTCACATCCTCTCTCCCTCGCACTGCTGTCGAGCCCAAGTGTGCTTGAAGACGTGTCGTGGTTTATGCTCGCCGGCGCCAAGTGGTTTGCACGCAGATGATGGTAAGGGGGCGTACGAGGGGTATAGGGGATGTCCGCATCGTCCCGGGATAACTGCTGTTTGCCCTATTACGTGGTTTAACGAGTTGGCACAGCTCGCGCCAGCCTTGTGTACTGTCTCTTACCCCGTGTCCCCCTAGGGCCCGCCACAGAGCCCCTCGGATACATTCATCCGTCTCCGGGAGTTCCTGAACGGGGATGCTGGGCCGGTAGTGCTTCGAGGGGAGTGCGCGCGCAGTTGATCACGGAGGTTATCGTCCCCCCGGGTTGCTATCGTAAACAAGATCGTTGCGGATGCACGGTCCGTCGCTTACACGATTTTTTGGCAATGGTGAAGGTGATTTCACATTTCCACTCCTACCACTATACTAGACATTCCACTATGAGAACTAACAACGGTTCACTATACTGGCTGCTAAATTTCAGGAATCTCGAAGGTCAAATAGCCCGGTGGATGCAGCATCTTCAAGAATATGATTTTCAAAAACAGCACAGAAATGCATATGCACTTTATAGGATGCCATGTGAGCCAGTCGGTCGTCATCGTAAATGCCAGGAAGAAATAAGTGGCTAATCGCTGAAGGTATGGAGGACATCTTTTGATGGGTTATTTACCTGGAGCAGTTAGGTTATTAGGAAAGATCAGCTGTAGGATTACACTATGCAGCCAATACTAAAGTGTAAAGAAGCTGGCTGTCAGCGAAAATGGGAAGAGATAACCATTCTTAGTACAGTAGTCAAATCATACTGGGCACAATGGAATTCCCTTGTACTGAAGAATGGCATGCTTGCAGAAATTGGGAAAGTAATAATGTAAAACACACACGCTTACAGTTGGTCCTTCCAGAATCCAGGGTTCCTGAAGTCTTAAAGGAACTGCATAGTGCTGCAACCAGTGGTAACTTTGGTGTTAATAATACCCTTGACAAATATGGACTGAGATTCTACTGTCTTAATTTTGCGGGAGAATGTTGAGAATTGGTGCCGAATATGTGAAACCTGCACTACGAGGAAGGGCCCAAGGACCAAGGGATAAGTTCACCGTCAAGGATGCTGTTTGGAGGAGAGCTATGCCTTCCTAGTGATCTGCTGTTTAGCCGAACGACAGGTGAGGAAGCTGCAGCGCCTGATTATGCCAGCGAATTATGTAATATAATAGTTGGCATTAATGATTTTTGTCGACAACACTACAGAATAAATAGTGTCAGGACGAAGACGCAGTATGATAGGAGAATGTCGGGCGAGGTACTTCAAGAAGGACAAATGGAGTGGGTGTTCAACCCACAGAGGCGAAAAAGGTACTGACCGAAGACACAGAAATGTTGGGAAAGCCCCTACAGGACTGTGAAGAAAATCAATGATATGATGTTTCGCATTTGTTGTCAAGGTTCTCGGGCGAAGCCGAAGGTTGTCCTCATCGCTTGTCTGGTGTTCTACGAAGGTCCGGAAGTTGCAGAGTCTGTACGGGACGAACAGTCATAGGGATGGGGCAGTCTTATGTGTCGCAGGCCTTCATCTCTCTCCTTACTGCATACTACTCGCAAGAACGGAGATATGGCCAGGTGAGCGATAATCTATAAAGCGCGTATCTTGCTTCGAAAGGCTCGATGAACCTTTTGCGGCTCACACACTCCTCGCCTTCAGCAGATTGAATTTCTGCGTTTATCTGAGGAATGTTTTGGTTTTAATCGTTCTTGCCTCTCTCAGCTTGACTTGGGGTGCGAGGAATATTCCAGATATTGCCTGCTGATACTATAAAAGCACGTCGAGCCTCCGAGACGGGAGTTAATGAGTGTCTGGAGATTGGGCGCATGCGCGACCTTCGTCGATAGACGACGAGCGAGAAGAGCAACGAGTGGCAAGAGAAGTGACCAGCAGGAGGAAAATCTGCCACTCCAAGCAACGGTGCATTGAAGAGTGCGACTGGAAGGTTGGACTATTGGACTGGATGTGTGAGTGTAAGGCTTTATATACAAATGATTGCAACAGACAGACTGAACTTGTGTTAGTGATGAATGTGAGTTAATGGACTATAACCAAACAAAGACATTGAGAAGGAATTTAATTAGGGTTCAGATAGACATTCAATATTGCGCTCAATGAAAAATTAAAATATTAACAGCGTAGATATATTGATGCTGTAAATAATAGCCATGTGAATAAATTATAATCTAATTTAGTTATTTTATTTTTATTAAGACCTCCATCCTTTACGAACTTTGATACACCACTTATATATATATATGTATGTATGTATATATATATATGTATATATATATATATATATATATATATATATATATATATATATATATATATATATATATATATATATATATATATATATATATATATATATATACACACACACACACACGCACTTTCTTAACAGTTTTTTTCTAATTTGAAACAATTAGAGATCTTCCAGTATTTTTGTTTGAACTATAGTTGTTCCTGAATAGTGAAATATAAATTTTTCTATGTATTTTTTAAAACAATGCTTGTTTAATTTCTTTTAGGTTATTTATTTTGTGTTTCGAATAAACAGATGAACCGGTTTTTTATATTCTATAATGCAAATACAACATGCACTTTGAATATGACTACTTGCTTTTTGGATAAATACAATTAGCACAGTGACAGTGCCTAGATAAGTAACATTCATTTCAGTTTGGTATAGGTTTATAACATAATTCCATGCAAATGCTGGTTAACCTTGTCTGAAACCTTGACTTCACATTTTAAAGATTTTTCCTTAGTAATTTTCACATTAAAATTGCAATTATTAAATCATAAGTATTTAAACAGTTAAATATCAGAGTTAATATTTAATAACAATGAAATCAAATGAATTTTTTGCTTTCTCCTTATTTCTATAGGCGCTCCTGAAATAACTATTTCAAGTATTAAAAAAGTTCAGTACACCAACTCGAAAATTTCTTTACATGTCAAATTGCAACGTTATTTTTAGAATTCTACAAAATTGTAACATTAATGTTCATCACTCATTAACTACTAAATTCTGTTTATTTAAATTAATGCCAAGGAGAGTAACAAGTCAACTAAAAACCTTAAATTACAAATGTGTGTAGATGGCTAGTTATTAACCACCTTCTAAAAATTCAACACCTCACAAGTGAGTTAGTAAAATGTCTCACGACCAAGAAGCTAAGGCTGTAATTTTGGAGACGGGGAGATAAAAAAAAAAAAAATTGCAATTATTATTAAAATAATTCCTTAAAAAACTGTCCACTTCGTATCATGATGCTGCTGGGCGGGAGGTTTAAGCTCTAAATTAAAATTTACATAAAATCATGCCTAAAATAGACATACATACATTTACTCCTAATCAGGTATTCGAACTCAAAATCCCTTGTATTATAAGCAGGGACTCTAACCAAATATTCTCCGAAGTTTGGCTCAGAGCAGCAAGCAAATTTTGTCAGAAGTGAATTCGAATAGAAGTCTACAGAAATAGTGTATTATAACGAATTAATACGAAAACAAAATAAGGAATCAAGTGAACAAAAGGCACAACTATTATGAAAAGGAAATATTTTTTCTTTACGGACACATTCAAAAAGAATATTCAATTATTATACAAGTAACTAATAAGTATGCAATCCACGGACTGCCGCAAGAGATTTTTGGGGTACATTAAAAAACTCTTAATTCCCTCAGCATAAGATTTAGTAACTTTTCTTCGTCGGTACAAAAACCTTAAAAGGCAATTCCAGTTCTCCTCTTTTATCTTTCTCTCGGCCTTGCGTCCCTTCCCGTCCCCTCGGGGAACCTTAACTACAATCTTTACTTCAGCGTGCGACGGGGCCTGCACCCACTTTACCCCACCACAGGTTATAACTTACGTTAATTACTCCGCTAGCCACCAGGTAGCAGGGCTGTTATTCAATTACTCCGCCATTTTGTTCTTCCTTCCTTCGCCTCCCCGGGGATATAATGAACTGAGCGGCGAGAGAGCGAGGGAGAGAGAGAGAGGGAGAGGGGTAAAGGGAAGGAGAAAAAAGAGAGAGCGCGAGGGAAGGAGGGTGAGAGAGACAGAAGCAGGCGCGGAGTTAAGACCGCACGGGGCGCGCAGTAACTACGGGGAGCGTTGATAGATGGCGTGCGCGTCTGTCGACCAGAGGTACCCGCTGCTCAGCGTGAGACCGCCCAGCACGAGCCCGACCTCGCAGCCGGTTCATTACCTACGAGCAAACCTGGTTAATTATTTTTCCCTGCAGCGTTCGCAAGTGGCGGACATCGGCTTTTAAAATTTAAAGTTCTTTTTAAAACTCGTCACGCAGACAGTTGTAGGCGTTGAATTAACTCCTGAGTTTTATACAGCCGTGAGTGGCAGCAAAGTTTAAGAAAAGAAAATACTAGCTTTGATTTCATTTAGACCTACATAGATACATGTATTAACGAAGTATTAAACAATAATGTAATGGCCTTTTTTTTTATAGTGGAAGTCTTTGCCTATATGATTTTATACAAGCCTGAAAATTGAGGACTTTTTGATACAAGTAATATTAACAGAGTTGTTCCGTCATACCAAACTAGAAGCACGATACTTAAAAATATAATATTTTTTATAAATACAAAATCATTTTTACTCCCGTACATGTTGGAGTCTCTTAATGCTATAAAAAATTAGCATCAAGAGACAGTTCAGTTCATCTTCGAAACGTTCAGATCATTGTTTATTCCGCGATAGGGAGTCGATTTCTAAGCCAACCAAGGCTAGGCTGCACCCTTCGCTAAGAGTGTAGCAGGTTCTAATGCAATTGTAGAAAAATTGGATCATCAGAGTTATTGGATTGCTTTGGGAAAGTACGTTGTTAGTTAAATTAAGTGGTAATAAATATGCTGGATAAGGCGATAGTATATTGACTTTATTTACCAAATAATTTCTTGGAAGGAAAAAGACAATTAATTCGAAATTACGTCAGTGAATATAGATTTTATTCTTTCGTTCTCTGGTTCGCCCATATTAAACAAATATTTATGTCAATATAAAAAGTAATAGTTACCTATGTTTTGTAGTAATTTTCCGGATCTATGTAGTTTCGCCCCAGACGTCCTGAGATTAACATATTAAGTAGTTGTGGTGAATTGAAGTTTATTTGAAACAACAATTCAATTACATTTAACATCAATAAATTAAATTATCCCCTAGCAAAACCGGTAATAAAATAACAAACGGCAATAACAAATTATCTTACTCTCCTATACACGGATGCAAATAGTTCTGATACATTTCTTAATAGTGCAAAATTGTTCTTTGCCCTTTTCATCTGGTTGACAGAGATATCCCTATAAATGGAAACAGAAATATATGCAATACTAGTAGGACAATTACATATAAACGCGTGCCTTAATCAGGACTTCAAAACAGAACCCTACGTTCTGTAAGCTGGCATGCAAAAAAATACATCACAGTAAGCAGGAACATAACCGTGTATTTACGAAATTGTGTTTTTTTACTTATTTGTTTTCGTTCCGACATTATAAGGGATCAAGCATCACGAATCAGAATAATTAAAGGAAAAAATGAGGGATGGAGTAAGGAATAAATAAAGTAACATAAAAATAAAATCCTAGGGTAAAGTAGACTCATTTGCAAAAAAAAAAAAAAAATCACCCTGAGGCTGCCGTCGTAGGACCACATAAGTGGGAACAGGTACAGGACATGTCAGTATGTAAGCAGGAAACATTAAAATACTGTACCACGTCAAGCATATGGGCCTGTTGCAAGGGATCAACATCTTCAGGATGTACATAGTTTAGTGGTCTGAGCGAGCCCTTACTTGCCGCTCGCGTGAACGTAGCAACACACTCAGAGGGGAATCAGTACACCAGGGATTGCGACAAACGATAGTCAGTAAACAGTATGGTGATAATTCAAACAATGCGTCGATATGGGCCTGCGCGAGGTTCGTCGCGGGGTCCAGACGCCAGCAAGACGCCGTCGGGACGTCAGCCAGTGGCCGAACTCTCAAGAAGGGCCACGAGAGCGGTGTACCGGAGACCGCCACTGCCGATACGTCGAGGAGACGCAGTCTTCGGCAACGATGATCAAGGTGAACTGGTTCCAAATGTTTACGTCAGAGAGACATTAGCTTGATACTTTACACACGTGGCTTTTACATAAATGAATAGCAGTAAACATAATTACTCTCCATTTTTATGTAACGTAAAGATTGTAAAGTGTTGTACTCTTGTGAGTTACAGAGTTTTACATAAAGACGATTAAGGAGAAACCCATTTTTAATATTCAGCACGCCCCCATTCATAATAGGCTCATGTTGCACAGGTGGAGTCGCCTGTACTACAAACAGAATATTTACATTGTCTGGAGTTCAGTCCAGAACAATAGTATGGTGTTTGACCGCCAGTAACACGGATGCAAGCGGCGATACGGTCGAACATGGAGGTATACAGACATCGGATGTTCTCCTGAGGAAGATCCTTCCACAGCTGGTGCAACTGACCCTCCAAATACGCCGTATTGCCCGCTGGACGTAGTTGTTATCCAACCTGGTCCCAAACGTTACCAATGGTAGGTTCGCGGATCTTGCTGGCCAAGGAAGCATGTTGACATCACGAATTCACGCCAGAGATACCCATGATATTCGAGGCCTGGAACTATCATGCTGAAAAATGGGGTTTTCAAGCTGCATCAGGAAGAGGAGCGCATATGGTCGCAGAATTTCCTGGACGTATCGCTGCGCCCTCAGGGCTCCTTCAATGCCAGTAAAGGTGCGGAAGTCGTAGGAAATTACACCCCACGTCACGACACCCCTCGTAGGGGTGGTGTGCCGTCCTACAATGGTGCGTTTATCACTGCTCTGGCCAGGACTTATTCCAGACTCGAACATCGAGACAAAACCGTGAATCGTCGCTCAACACGACTTGTCGCCAATCAGCAATCTTTCACGCTGCCCGGTCCCAGCAGAAGGTCACACGTGCTCGGCGATGATCAGTAGTAGACGCCTGGATGTGGTACTGGTGGACACAAGCATATCCCCAGCTGCCGTGACATGTCCCTGTATGGTGGGCGGCGACGCCAGTGGGGTGCTTACAGCCTGTCGCACGATCAAACGATCCTCCCTGCTGGTGGCCCACCGGGGTCGACCCGAGCAATCTCGACAGGGGTGTGTACTCTCCTGTTGTCATTGCGTCCAACATTGACTTGTAGTGTAAAGGCTGTTCACGATAAAGCGAGTACTTTAGAAATGAACCTTGGAAAAATGTCACTGCCCCTGCGTGCATGTATTTTAATGGGTGCACCGAGTGACATTCGCCCAGTAAAGTTGGTAACGATGGAAGGAAAGTAGTTCCATATCTTAACGTCGACCAAAAAGTGTTGGGAAACCATTTCTGACAAATTAAATTTTTTTTTTTTTCGCTTCCTGTTTTTTAATGCACTCGAGTGTAAAAATTAGATAATATGTCAAGTATTTACTTTCTTAATCATTTTACGGTTTCATTTGAGCGACGCATGACTTAAGTGATGAGGTCCATGGTAATGCTAATTTTACATAAGGTGGAAGAATACGCAACGTGCATACCAGTAGATCTTAAGCAGGGCTTCCAAAAGTGCTCATTTTACCATGAACAGCCCATAGGCAGAATGGTTCATGTGGCGAGTAATGTGCCGAAATGTCCAACCTGCCTCTTGGAGGCCTCGCTCCAAACTCCTGCAGCTGGGCAGTGGCGCCGGGCATATTGCGTGTTCACTTAACTTGGCTGCATGGATCACACTGCTACTGAGGCCTTTTCAGTGTCTTCCAGCAATGTATGATGGAGGGACATGAATGCCGCCTAGTGGCGCATCCGTTTAGGCAAACCGCAATCAACGCAAATTAGCCACATATCGGGCAATGATGATACTGTATGGCCACTTTCGTTGTACTCATGCGATTCATTCATGATCAGATTTTTTTAAAAATAGTTCATAAAAGTAGTTCTTTCCCAATACTACACTACAAAAGTATTCCATATTCTTCGAAATGAAACATTGTACACACAACCGACCTGAGATGGCTAAAGGGTTTTGGAGGCGGAAATAGTAACGAAATACACAAATGGTGAATTGATGACTTTCGCAGTACAAAAAAAAAAAAAAAAATATTTATCCTCCCCCCAACCCCCCAACCACTTTTCGGTTCTCGTGGTAATGAAAGTTGTACGAAATCGTGTCGTGCATTCACACGGCAACATTGCCAATTAAATGGCAGGGAATTTTCGAATTAACTTTATGGGCGGGGGCCTTCAAACGGAACAGAAGCTGTGTTCCAGCACGCGTGCGTGGCGAAGGCGGGACAAAGAGCAAACACATTTTCAAGCCCCGCGAACGGGTCGGAAACAGAAGGCGATCCTTCCTAGCCACTCGGCGAGCGCGTGCGAACCGAACACAGCCTCGCGTCTCCCGTTGACGTTTTGTCCGACATGAAAAGGATTGTTCCCACTGCCGGCAACGCACGGGGCCTACGCGTTTACACCCGTCTCACGTCCAGTAACGGTTCTGAAACCGAACATTTATTTGAATTCCCGATTCGTGCACCTGCGCATGTTTTTACGTGTACGCCGACCTGAGTATTTCAACTTCATCTGACACAGAATAAGGAAAAGTGATTTTTCCGCTTAAACTTTTACTCTAAGATTAAGTATTAAATTGTTGGCATCCAATATCTACTGCTAAAGTTTTATACAAGGTGTAGCTAAATTCGACCGACAATCTTAGGCTGTAGGTTGAAAACATACACACAACCTATGGTCTAAAGTGAATACTAAGGGCGGTACACACATTGGAAGTTAAACCTGGAACACTTGTTCATTGAAAATATTGGAGATAATATTTAATATGGAACACTGATTGTCTGGATAATGGTTAACTGAAAAAAAGATATTCAAACACCACGACACTTGCCGCTGTCATTTAATTATTTCATGTAAGTATTCACTATTACTACCCCTTTTTAAAACTAACATCCATTTTGCGGTAGCATATTCGGGATTTAAAGAACGGATTATTAATCCTCATGTCATAGTTAACAAAGATGTCGCCTTGTGTAAATACTCTAAACCTCACCGTTTTCCAGTAATTCGTGTTTTACTTACAAAATAATATTCACCATACCTGACAGGTGGGGCGTGCACAATACCCAATAACACACTTTTGCGGCTATTAAAGGGAGGGGAAGATTCCAGAGTGAGTTACATTACAGTGACACTGTAATAAACTCTTTCTTCTACTACAACTTCACAAATGTGTACCTCCCTTAGAAGTAATTTTAGACCATGTATCGTATATAGGTATATGTTTTAAACTTATTTTTTCTTGATTAATATACACCCGAAGTTTGTCGGTCAATTTTAGATACAACATGTATAATGACGTATCAGTATATTTAGGGTATTTCCTACTGTTGCGAGGTCCTAAAATTTTTATTTCGAGTTACTCTTTAAGGTTGTCAAATGGGACACGGATCTACTTAGCTTCAAATTGGTTCACTCTGTAAATGCTTACGCTACGCCTAGTGGAGTGGAAAGATTTGGGCGGCACTTAAAATCAAGGTCTTGAGAGCCGATGAGGGTTAAGTGAGGTGAGTATGGAGCGGTTGGGGATTGTAAGGGCGGGGAAAACTGGCGATCTCCGAGAAAATCCGCCGGCCAGCGGCACCGTCCGACACGATTCCGGGACCGCCCCTTCAGGGAAATCGAACCAGGTTCGCCTTGGTTGGAGGCGAGTAGTCTGACCGCTAAACCACCGCGGCCCCACTGGCTCCGAACTTGTTCCGATCACAGTACTTATTGCTGAGAGTAAACTGCTCGTGTAAATACATCAGAGAGATTTTTCTTCTGGGCTGAGTTCTCATTGCCTGTTATGAAGAAAATGTTCAGGGCCTAATGTAATTTTTACAGTCTTCAGATAAGATGTAAGGGCTGTTCACAGTAAAGTGAGCACTTTTGAAATCAACCTTAGAAAAAAGTTACTGCCCTTTCTTGCATATATTATAATGGGTGCACTGACTGACATACACCCAGTAAAGTTGATAATGATGTATGGAAAATAGTTCCATACCTTAACATTGAATCAAAAATGTTAGTTAACCATTTGTGATTACTTAAATTATTTACTTCGCCTTGTGTTTTCTTTATGTATAGAAGCGTAAAAAATATCAGATTTGGTAAATATGTACTTTTCTAATATTTTCAGTTTCACTCGACTGGCGCACGAGTAAAGTGATGAGATCCATGAAAATGTTAATTTTACATAAGGCGGAAGAATACACAACGTGCATACAAGTATATCTCAAGCAGGGATTTCAAAAGTGCTCATTTTACTGTAAACAGTCTTTAAGAATTTTTTATGGTTAGCCACACTGTTTTGTTTATTTAGTAGTTGTAATTTAAAAAGTAATAAGACTTTCATCATTAAATGGTTAAAATAAAAAATATTGAAAATCCGAGTAAAAGTTTTATGATTCCACCTTATGTTAAAAAAATTACAAAAAAGTTAATTGAATTAATTTAATAGAAAATTGTGTCATTAGGATGGCTGAAACTGGCGGGATTGTCCGCATTCATTGACAAATGAAAATTCCAAGTCAAAAGTACGATTACAAGTAACTATGGTAGTTTTTTTTTTTTTTTTTTTGGATTGGGATTTCCTCTTCTGTACATTCAGTTATAGGCGTGTGTGTAATCGCTGAATGTAAATGAATTTCAAAACGTGTTAAAACAGAGCTGGCCAACAAATCTGCTAGAAGCATATTTACAGCAATCATTTAACCACAACCGTACTATTCTTCTGTTACATGTAGAAAAATTGCGAGAAAGCCTTGAAGAAAACTCCAAGGAGGAACGAAGTACATCATATTTGTTAGCTGGCTAGACAATAGGAAATAACATATAACAATGACATGTGTTTTCAGCACTGCATTCCTGAAAACCTAAACATGATACCAAACTTTCTTTACAAATTACGTTAAAATCATAGACTGAAGATGAGATAGACCGCGTATTCGTCTTCTGCGAATGTACCCAACGTTGTCCTATCCCAATCCTACACAACTGTAAAAGTCACATGGTCAACAGTGATGGAAGTGTTTGTTTACGTCTTGATTTTTAGATAACAAGCACTGCTATAAAAAAAAAACTTTTACCAGTTTCACTTTAATCAAACTACATTACAAATTGATTAGACGAAGTATACATACATCTCAAATCATTCGTTTACAAATCAGTTTTCTAACCTAAAATCCAAACCACGCTGATTTCGGTAGACGTGTTGGCAGAAAAGCAGTTCAATGTTGGGACACGGAGATTGGTTGTGCGTAGCCAGCGAGATCGGTCTACTTTATCTTTAGTATATGGTTCAAATATCTCAGCTTTATTGTCCAGGTAAAAAATGTCTTATATTAGCAACAGCCACATTATATCTTTATTCTCTGCTCTTATTTTTTATTGACCATGGAATAATCATTTCAGTGAATACAAAAAATATCAGGGGAAGTTTTATTTAGCATTATAAAATATGTTATTGTGAACGGGAGTACAACTCGTTTATGATGTGATATATTTTCGGAATAATCAAACTAACTACACGCTTTGTCACTATAAGTACATATTCTGTAGACTTACGTGGTAAATGTGTGAATAATTTCTTAGAGCGTGGCATTGGCATGGTCACAAGGAAGATAATTGCGATAGTAAACTATCTCAAATAAGGAAAAAATAAAATAAAGCTTACGTTTTCGCTGCTTATTTTTAGAATGCATTTTGTTCAGTCGCCGTCCGGTTTGTGTAGATACAGAAAGATTTCCAATGCCAAATTTTATAACGTGGAATCACCACATATTCAGTAGGGTTCGAGTGAGTGTGTGAATGAGTGAAGAGATTTGGGCGGCTCTCAACATGGAGGTCGTATGAATGGCGTAGCGACGATGTCCCTGCTTCAACTATACAGATGCCAAAGACATGAGTTTTTAAGCTCCGCTCTGATATCATTATATATTTTTTCAAGCGATGGATAACTTCCATTTATTATTATAATATATTTTTTTCGGTAGAGCTAATGCCTAACCTTTTTTAATTATTTTATTCGAATTTTTTTTTTACTATTTCTGTATGGCCTGCAATAAAAACATACATTCCGGTGTTTTCCATAATTTTTTCTCATTCTGCTCCCTAATAATTTCCTTTTTGTATTTCTCAAGAGCTGTGATGAGAACGTATTTATGGAAGTTACAACTTATTGGTGTTTTCTCGGTATCTTTACGTGTTTACGTAAACACCTGCAAAATTCGCGTTATTATTTGAGGACACGTTCAACTTCAAACGCATGTACATTTCAATAAGTTTGTCATTGGATCATACTTTATCTGACACGCCCTGGGTAACTCTGCGCCAGTAAATGAACACTTCACAATGTGTAGTCCAATCATGTGCAGTACACTAAAAAAAAGAGGGACTTCTCATCTGTACAGCGTCCAATGGAGAATCGACGCCGGCTCGAGTGTATACATCAATGTGAAGTTTACCCTGATGCCAAATAGTAACGCGAATTTTGCAGGTCTCTACTCATGACTCAGGTGTACAATGTAACGTTTCACAGTTGAAATAAATATTATTTTAAAGCCAGGTATTGGTATATTTTTGTAATAGTATATTTCATGTACTTAGGTAAAAACTCTCACCATCAACATACCGCCTTAAGCACACGTGTTGAAGACGAAAAAATTTCACTGTATTACATTGACTGCTGACTATAGTTCTTTCTAAGATAACGCGCTGACTT
This sequence comes from Dryococelus australis, assembly GCA_029891345.1. Classification (NCBI taxonomy): domain Eukaryota; kingdom Metazoa; phylum Arthropoda; class Insecta; order Phasmatodea; family Phasmatidae; genus Dryococelus; species Dryococelus australis. Next base: position 111,823,881 of record CM056996.1, on the reverse strand, counting down.
CACGTTTAATAACTCCTTTTTTAAAAATAAAAATAAGGAGAACGTTACTATACAATGATATTGCAGCCTGTCAGATTTTCAAGATTTTGTCTTGACCCAGTTTATTGTCACTAGGTTTAAAAACGTTCAATTTAGCGTCAATATTCCTTACCTGTCCTACCCAGACTAATGCTGCCCATTATAAATGTCCCTACCTTTGGAAAAATTGTTATTTTTTGTGTGTGTATTGACTGCAACATTCTCACATTTGTGTAGCATATAAGCGAATATTTTCGACTATAGGCTCAAACTTGAAGCACAAACACCGAACATTGATAGGTATATCTATAATTTTTCCAAACTAAATTCAGCCATGCTGATTCGTGGCCCAGTTTCATTCAACAAACATGTAGGAAATAGCAAAATTAAAGTATCTCGAGGGCGCTGTAGGATTTCACCACTGACGAAAAAATGTGAGCGAACGAGTAGTGTTCGGGCATCATATCCGAACGGAACTTTCAACTTGCGGTCAGAAATTTCGCAGGAAGGCAAAAGCTAGCGAGACTGAACAAGGCCAATGCTTGCTTGTGTTTCCTTCGTCACGCGCCGTGCCTGACATTTCTTAATTATTGTTACCATTGGGCTTACACAGGCTCTGACATTTAAATGTCATCACGGGCCGGGGTGGACGCACATCAAACTGGACGCAAGCTGTTACACATCGCCCGTCATTCGGACAGAACTGCCCGCGCGTCTACTCGACCAAGCAAAGTCCGCCGCACAGAGTATGAAAGAGCACAGAAGCGAAACAGCGGAGCGTGTCGCGAACTAAAGGCTGTTCACGATTAAGTGAGCACTTTTAAAATGAACCTTAGAAAAATGTTACTGCCCCTGCCTACATACATTTTAACGGGCGCACTGAGTGACATGGGCCCAGTGAAGTTGGTAATGAGAGACGGAAAATAGTTCCATAAATTAACGTCGAATAAAAAGAGATTGGTAGACCCCTAACCATTTGTAAGAACTTAAATTATTTATTTTGCTTGACATTTTTTTTTCATGCATCGAAGTGAAAAAATGACCAGATTTGTTACATATTTTCTTTTCTTATAATTCCACATTTCCACCTGACCGATGCATGAATAAAGTAATGAGGCAAATGACAATGTTCATTTTACATAAGACGAAGGAATACACAGCATGCATACAAGTCGATCTTAAGCAGGGATTTCAAAAGTGCTAATTTTACCGTGAACAGCCTATACAATCGGACCTACACGCCATCTTGGAACTAAGATATTTTTGCGACAGATCTTACTTCACATTTTGTATAGACTGTTCGCAGTAAACTGAGTACTTTTGAAAACTCTGCTTAAGATCTACTTGTATGCATGCTGTGTATTATTCCGCCTTATGTAAAATTAACACTGCCTGGTCGCTTTATTCACGAGTCGGTCAAGTGAAACTAAGAAATTATTAGAAAGTTAAATATTTTACAAATCTGGTAATTCTTACACTTAGATACAGTGAAAAGAACTGAAAGTGAAATAAATAATTTAAGTTATCAAAAATGTTTACTTAACATTTTCAATCCGACGTAAAATATGGAACTACTTTCTTTTCATCGTTATCAACTTTACTGGGTCATGTCACTGTGCGTCCGTTAAAATATATGCAGGCAGTAGCAGTGACTTTTCTTTTGGATTGGTTTCAAAAGTACTGACTTTATCGTGAACAGCCTTTACTGTGTTTTACTCATGTAAAGGACATAGGGAATTGGTTTGTACATCTCATAAAGTCGTTATTAATTGTTTACTGTTACTGATATCATTTATTTAATCGTCTGCAAGAAATCATCTCCTATTTCTTCCCGGCAGGTAAAGGTTGTTCACGATAAAGTGAGCACATTTGATATCGACCTTAGAAAAAAGTCACTAACCTTGCCTGCATATATTTAAATGGGCACACTAAGTGACATACGCCCAGTAAAGTTGATAACGATGGATGGAAAATATTTCCATATCTAAATTCGAATAAAATATGTTTTCTGTTTTTTTATTCATCGACTTATAAATAAAAATGAGCAGATTTTTAAGATATTTACTTTTATAGTAATATCATAGTTTCGCTTATCCGACGGATGAATAAAGTGCTGAGGCTCATGGTAGTATTAATGTTACATAAGGTGGAAGAATACACAGTGTGCTCACAAGTACATCGTATGCAGGGCTTTCAAAAGTGCTCATTTTACCGTGGACAGCCTACACTAGTATGCGAGTGAGGGAGAGGAGACGTGCGCGTGACTCTTAACATCGAGGTATTGAGAGCCGGAGAGGGTGAGCACGAGGTAAGTACGATGCAGTGCCGGATTGCGTGGGCGGGAAACGGGAAGTCCCCGAGAAAACCCGCCGACCGGCGGCATCGTCCGGCACGATCGCCGAACGCGAAGCCCGGTTCGCCTGGGTGGGAGGCGATAAGTCTAACCACTAAACCACCGCGGCCCCCCGGGGCAGGTGCCAGTTAAAGTCAAGTAAAGGCAGTGAAGTTATAACATTTTAATGAAACTTAAGAAGCTATCATTTTACGCCATAACGTGCGGGAAATTTTGTTAAACCTTGTGAAACGGAACTTGTTGCAAGAAAATAGGTATCAACTGTTCACGGTAAAATGAGCACTTTTGAAAGCCTTGCTAAAGATCTACTTGTGTGCACGTTGTGTATTCCTGCGCCATGTGTAAAATTAACATTGCCGTGGGCCTCAGCACTGCGTCGGTCAAGAGAAACTGTAGAATTATTAGAAAAGGAAATATTTTACAAATCTGCTCATTTTTCCACTTCGAGGCATAAAAAAAAAAAAAAAAGAAAGAACAGAAAGCAAAATAAATAATTTAAATGATCGGAAATTGTTACCTAACACTTTTTATTCGACGTAAAGTCACGGAAATACTTCCCATCCATCGTTACCAACTTCACTGGGCGCATGTCACTCAGGGCACCCGTTATTCGGGTGGGGCAGTGACTTTTCTCTAAGGTTGATTTCAAAAGGGCTCACTTTATGGTGAACAGACTTTAGGTGTTTCGAGTATCTTTATAGTAGATATTTGATTTGTTGAAGTTTCTGCGTCTCTCATTTGCGAATGGTCGATTCTGACTTCAACCAACACGCTGAGAAAAAGGTTTTGTTGAATCAAACAAGATTTGTTTGGTACAACCAAATTTTATTTTTGTATAGGGATGAAATATTTTGTTGCTGAAACCAAATTATTTTGCTGTTCTCATTTGGCTGCCGCAAACTGTAAGATTTGGTTGGTGCAACTAAATATTTGTTTGACTACACACACGTTAAATCATTTGATCCAATATAAAAAAAAATTTGCACGAGTTCCGAACCTATATGACCTGCATGCGAGCGCTACGCTTTAGTATTCTCAGCTAATGTGACAACTGAAGATTGGTGAAGCTTTTATATATATATATCTTTATATATATATATATATATATATATAATTCTTCTGTGCGTGTGTATGTCACTGAACTCCTCCTAAACGGCTGGACCGATTTTGATGAAATTTTTTGTGTGTGTCAAGTGGATTCGAGAATGGTTTAGATTCACAATTCGGTAAAGAGAGGGGGAGAGAGGGGGAAAGAGAGGGGGAGAGATTTAAGACATATGTACAGGACAACGTCTGTCGGGTCCGCTAGTGTATATATATATATATATATATATGGTATACGTCAAATATTGGGCAAAGTGAGTAAACAAATTTTTCAAGTTTTACAGCTTTACTTGTCAGTTTCTTGTTGTATTGTTTTATTAATGCGTTTATAAAATTGTCAAGCTTCAAAAGACGCACTAACAAACACGGTTACTATCCTAATTGTCACGAAAATACAAAAAAAAACAAAAAAACTCTGGAACGAAGGCAGTCAAATGAGTGGCCAAACAAATATATGAAGTTGATTCAACAAAATATTTAGTTCACAGTCAATTTTTTTTTTTGGCCCAACACAGAGATTTTTTTTATTAAAACATATAATTTGTTAGACGAACAAAAGTAATTTTGTTGCTTTTAAAATTTTATTTGCTCAACAATATATTTTGTTAGTTCAACTAAATATATATTTGACCCTATACAAACAAATATTTTGTTCCGATTTTCTCTCAGTGCATTGCAGCACATTGTTCACTGGCTGCGAAAAGCAAGTTTGACAGAAGTACAGGAGGCACCATAAAATTAAATAATTGCGACACTCGAGATTATAAATTAATTCGGGACTGAAAGGGCTAACTTACTCGCCAGCCGACGGTGAAACTTTCTCTGGACGCGGTAGGTATTCGGGCACAAGGCCCGTTCACAGATGCTCCCACTGCCGATCATCAAAAGAACAGCCACACCATTTCCACTGTGTGCTATTATTTACTCTGTGCTAACCATGCCACACCACTACTCCAGACTACCTGGATGCTGATGTAATAGACAGAGACCCGAGAATTTCACGGGTTCATTTCTAGACAAGTTCGAATTCACACTTGTACGTTCATGTTACTTTTGTAATTGGTCGACGTGACACCTCCCGGAGATAAATGACCTAATAACAAACACGCAATAAATTGTGCGAACAACCACGGCCTTTTACTACCACAACAATCAACCAATAAACAGTTGATATCTGTATTAGAGTATATAAGACTGCGAAGTCTAGCCTACAGGTAATTGCACTCGCGAATTTCTCGGGTCTCTAGTAATATAATAAAATCAAGGCGTTGGGAAACTACGTGGTTCCGATAGTAAGCCAAAGGCGAAAATAAATAAATGGGAAATTAACAGGAAAAGGAATCTCCTGCACTACCCACAAAGGGCACAGGTATAGGGTGATAAGAAATAGTGTCCTTCCTATAGTTGACAACGTAAAATATACAATGTGCCAGCGGTACGGCGTAATGTCATTCGCCAATCAGCGTCTCGAGAATTATTTGCCAGACGGCAGTCCGACCAATAGGTTGTCTTCCCGAATGCATAGGAGCTAATCAAACTCGAGTCCCGCTCCCAGAGACTCGCGAAGTTAACTAGGGACCAAGTACCCTTGCATTAAAGTGACCGTCCTGCCATTTTGTTTCTGTGTACTTATATATTCTGTGCGTGGAATGTGTGTTTGAGATCGCGATCAGCGGGAAGTGGCCAGACTTAAATTTTCTCTTTGGCTTAGCACATCAAACGTCAACATTTAATCTCCACAAAACCTGGCCACCTAAGTTTTTTCATGGCCATTAACAGGCAGTTCTGAGGATCATTTCTTTTACTACACGATTCAGTATTTCAAATTTAAAGCTACCGCTATTTCAAAATTAATACAGAATAAAAATTCTCTGGCTATATAAGCCCTTGGCAGAGACCAATTAATTTTCCCAAACCACCCGTTTCCGAAACGGTTGGCGAAATAAGACTACACATGCAGCTATTCGATCAGCCCATAAATGACGGAGAACTGACGACATACAAAGTATCATTTTTGTTGGGAGAATCTAAATTATTTTTGACAAGAAAAAGTTTCCTCCTCGCATTTTTACGAATAGATTTTATTAGAAAAGATGGAAGCGATTCCTATAATGTTATGCAGCAAGACCTATCCTGTTCATATTAATCAAAATTGACCTGACTGAAAAATTAAAAAGAGCTTCAAAGTGATGTTCCTGAATATCCTTAAGGCTTTACATTATTATAGTTACTGAAATACCTGACCTGTTATCTGTGCAGACTTCCCTCGAAACCAAGAGTCTGACCCCGATACCAGGTCTTAGTAACGTTTATATACAAATTTCGAGCATTGCCTCACTATGGGGGTAGGTACAATCATCCGCCAGTAGCGAGCCAGTGTCGAAAGAAACATCCTCACAATTACCCCCTAGCGGAGTGCCCTGAAGTCGCTAATAGTAAAGAACAGTCCAGAGCATTAATCTGAGACGTCCATTCTGCATATTTTTAATCGGCCATTCAAACTAGTGCGGGTCACGCACGTGGCTTCCACCACACTACGAAGAAGAAACACTACTGACATCTGGTGGCGCCTGCGTCAACTCCCGCCAGCACCCAGCGCTGCAACAGTTTATACGGGGATATTGACGCGGTCGGTGCATGTCCGACCAAATTTTTTTATTTGTGCTGTAATTATGCTACTGCGAGCCGAAACTCCATCAACGTGGATATCTGTCAACATAATTGTAAGTGTTCATGAGTGTCAAAGTAAGTTCTGTAGCAATTTTGTCCATATTTCCTGTAATTTGTTTTTAACACACGTCGCACGATCAATAATTTTCCATGGCGGACGGGTGAAGTTGTTCTTGCGTAAAGAAACGGACCGAGGGTGAGAGACACTTTACGCCTATTTTTTAGCGTACGGGTCTCAACTTGATCACGTAGCGTTTGGATAAAGAAAATGAAAATTTTTTGAACTATTTCCTATCGATAGATGCAGTAAAGAGAGATATAAGTAAAAGCAATCGTCTATTCTCAAGAATAACGAATAGCACAGAAAATGCATTGAAATATTCGTCTTGTAATGATTTCTCCCTAAGTGGAGTTTAGGCATGATGGATGAAGTATACAAACACAATGAAAATTCTTTATATTGGTAAAGGACAAAGAAGGGATTTTTTTTTTTTTTTTTTTTAATACGTTAAGCTCAGTTTGCCGCAGTAGTAATTATTTTCCAGCTCAGAATTTAAAAACTTGTGAAGCATTATTGACAGAACATTGTTTATTGGTTGGTGTTGTGTATATAATAATGCGAATTACCAACACACTACCAATGTTCTAAAATTGCAATACTCCTTTTGTTGTTAAATAGCTAGATATTGGTTGGCATCTGACTAGTAATATAACGACTTTGGGACAACATAGGCTCAAGTGTCACCAGTTAAAAATGAGAAAAAAAATCCTGCCGATGGTCGGAGGGTTTTCTCGGGGATCTCCCATTTCCCACGCCCCTTCATTCCGTGGCCTCACCATACTCACCTCGCTTCACAATCATCGGCTCTCAAGACCTCGATGTTAAGAGCGGCTCAAATATCTTAATTCACTTACTCGTAATGTTTCATATGTGCAATTGCCTTCACAAAATAACCATTCATTTCTTCTCCAGAATTATGAAGATCATGAAATAGCAAAGGTAGTGTGACAGTTAAGATAAAATGAAATCTGTTATTTTTGACCTGTCATGCTATAAGTATTGATAAAAGAATGTTTGGTAAGAAATAAACTGATAATTTCGAAACGGGAGGGATCAATACCGTACAAGCTTCTGGGGCGGGTGGTTGAAACGAGTCAGCCAAGGAAGCGGTCGCGAGAATGTAATTAATCGAATAAGGCAGTGTCACCCTTGGAGACTGGTTGTTCCTCGCGTAAGTGGAAATATATTTAACAAACATTTAATATAGCCTGCCAAAGCGTCGTACGTAGAATCAGCGCTACAGTATTGTTTAATTTCTTCTTTATCTTGTTTTGATCAATTTTAAATAATTGATTAAGTTCATTTCATGTCATGGTATGATCATCGTCTTCAGTTATCCCGAGCTCTACAGTTAGATGCACCGGAAATTGAATAGAACGAAGGAGGTAAACAAAATATAGAAAACCCCCTTGGTGATCTACGACGATGTATGGAAAATATGAATGTCTTCGAAATAAATGCTGGCGATAACACGTACTCTTCATTAGTGTGGAGGAAGTAGCATTGCTAGGTTTCGGTCTTTGGTGGTGTGTGAATTCTCGTAAGATAAACGTTACTAAAGTTAATTTACAGATGTTAAAAAGTTTATTATCTACCTTTTAAGAGAGTTACACTCATCGTCAAAACAATAGTCGATTTACAAACAAGCTACCTTCGGGGATTAAACGTGGCGAATAGGTTTGGCAATGTGAGATATGCAGGTGATTCACGTCTCACGTTCGGCCACGCAAGGGCAGACTAAGATCGTCCCGTTGCATCACTCTAGTTATACCATCGCAAAATATAACAATGGAAAACCTGCTCGCCTCCTTGCATTAATTTCTTCCCGTGTACCTGTGTGGGGCTTAGCCCTGAGGAGTACTAAAGTCCCGTCCCTATCTCCAACGCACATATAGCACTTAGCATTAGGGTGGGTTAGGGGGCAAATGCTTTCAGTTTTAACTCACGTCGTGTTGGCAGCGCCCTTCAAAGTGTGGTATGCCTCGAAGATGAGTTCGACGGTACTAGAACTTGGAACAGCTGAACACGTTCAACAGGTGTCCCATCGTAGGGATGCAGGAAGCGGGATGGTTATATCGCCGCATTGCGCGCCTTAATCGTCGTGCGTGCGGATATTACTAGGCACTAGTGGGTAGAAGAAATCACGCACACATGACACGAAGGCTCTGGGAGACTGCCACGAACATCACAAAAGGAGAACCAATTGATTGTCAGGCATGCATGGAGTGCCCCAACCGTGATTCAGCGTCTGGGTGTCAGTGCGGTTGGCGGACGGCTGAACGACGCAGGACTACATGCATGCAGATAACACGACAACAACGTCGCCACATACTGCAATGTTGAAGTAAAGATATTAGGGCGGCTCTTAACAGCGAGGTCTTGAGAGCCGATTGCGGTGATTGAGGTGAGTATGGAGTGGCGCCGGAATGAAAGGGAAGGGGGGAACGGGAGATCCCCGACAAAACCTACCGTCCAACGGTATAGCCCCGGCACGATTCCCACTTGCGAAAATCAGGGAGTGACCCGGCCGGGGATTGAACCCAATTCGCCTTGGTGGGAGGCGAGCAGGCTAACCGCTCAGCCACCGTGTCCCCTTACTGCAATGGTGTCATGATCGACTGTCATGGGGCCATGCACAATGCCAGCGGCTGATCTACGGTGAAGAGTCCCGCTTGTGGCTTGGTGGCGACGACCAATGAATACGCGTGTGGAGGCAACATGGGCAGCGCCAAGAGGACCGAGATTGTTCTCGCACGTCTAGACTAACTGGTGTCATGGCGTGGAGTGCAATTGCGTACACGATGCCCGATCATTGTTGGTCTTCATCACTGGCACTTTGACAGCCCAGCAGTACGTTCATGAGGTCCTGCAACCATGGAAATTAAGTGGTAGCACGGAACGATCGGTTGGCCCCACCATGAGGTTCTCTCTGGTGTCCGATCATAGTGTTGGACTCGCGCTGGCAGTAGTTGACTCCGTATGCTGGAGGAGGTCTGGAGAGATTCCCACTCTCTTTGACAGGCCGGGCGATGAGCGGCAACCTGCTCCGGTTGTGCCCTGGAGAGGCACTAGGAGTATGGATAGAACCCCGGCCAGACCACACGCTTGGTTTCTGAGTGCGAGGATCTTAGAACCTCTGTGGTAGATGGGATGAGGATGTGCGGGCGTGCCAGGTCTGGGCTTGGGTCTGGCCAACGGTCGCATTAATCCCGGTCGCTTTGCGGTGAGAGGACGTGATTCCTCTTCCCCGCCTGTTGGGAGGCCGAAGCGCGGTAAGGCCTAACGGCTAAGAGCGCTGCGGCGAAATATAAAAGTACATTGACCTAGAGGTCCTGTAATCAGTGGCCCTGTCGTTTGTGCACGCCAATGTCAGTGCTCTATTCCAGCAGGACAAAGTCCGTTATCATACTGCTTCCATCTCAAAAGCGAAGGCCTCGAAGCTCTGGCATGACCATCCGTAACGCCAGGCCTATAGCCAAATGAAACAGAAGTTACCGATATAACTAATGAGCCTACTTTCCTCAACATGAGTGCAATTCATTTTTTAAATAATTTCTTAAAAGTTGAGTTGGTAGGAAGGACTTGAATTTTCTTTGAAAGCATCAGCTTTAGAACTAAAACCAGAAACTTATGTAACAGTAGTAGGACGATTACACACACATGCCTTACCGGGACTTTGAACCCAGAACTACCCGTACTATAAGCTGGAGTGCAATCCACTGCATTATGGAGGTCGGATTCGGAGCATGAACTTCGGATTTAATCGGTCTAATTTATCGAATGATTAGGGTTGTTAGCGTTATCGTACTAAATTGTCAAAAAAAATAAAAAATAAAGAGAGGATCTCTATACAATGTTTCTAAAAATGTCTACATAAAAATTGTGTTTGAATTTGGTTAAATTGTTTTGTACATGTGAAACTTACGTAAACGATTTATGAAGCTGCCACTTTGATCATCTTTACACATATAAATCGGAATCAGTTATATTTTTGCTGATTGCCAGTTGAAACTGCTCCATCTGGAATCTGTAGAAAAAATACCACCAATTCATCAGTTAAAAGAAATTTACTAATTCAAGCAGTAGAAAACTACTTATTTGTTGTTGGTTAATAAATAAGCTCAGAGCACTCATATGTGATGTAAGTTAGGTACGATTTATTTTCAGAACACAAATATTGTCTACAAAAAAACGTTTTCGGACGTGGTTGGGCTCGAACCTCCGCCCATAAAGCAAAGCATGCTGAAGATTTCATGATCAGCCATATCCACTGCCCTACTTTACCACTGCCAAACGTGTGCTCGTATTATGGGTACTCAACCACAAAATGTAATGTCAAATAATGTTGTAAGAATCGCTACGTGAAAGTATTTCTTGTTGTCGAAATATATAGATATTCTGCGCAAGTACATGTCTTTGCAAAGTTCTACCGTCAATCTATGTTTAGTTTAGTTAGGATTCTTTGCTTTAAAAGATAAACATAGTGGTTTCAATATACGAGGTTATCGATGTCCACTAGTATCCGCCATTTTACAACGCAACGAGACACTACTATTTAAACTGTTATTTATAGTGACAGATAGATCAGTGATAATTTTACTGACTCGATATTGCGGTGATTCATTAAGAAACGTGGATTTTTACCAACATAAGTTTTTTGGTCTGCAAGTTAATAGACCAAATAATGAGAAAACGACCAATTTTATAAAATATTGAAGTTTTTATAATGTTCCGCTAGCTAATTAGCACAGTTATTAATAGTCAATCTGTCTCTTCAAAATAACAGTTTAAATTCTGTAAAATCTCGTTGCATTATAAAATGGCAGGTACAAGAAAACAGCGACAACACCGTTAAAATCATTATATTTTTCTTTAAAAGCACACAATCTGAACTAAACTTAACTTAGAATGACTTTCGAGCCTGACAAAGACACGTACGTACGCATAACATATGTATATTTCGACAACATGAAATGCTTTCACATTACGAAATTTACAGCCGTTCGCCATTGTAAGTTTAAGTTACTACACAAATGCGAGACCGTGGCAAAATATCAGAGTTGGTAGAACGTCAGCCAAAAGAAACAAAAGAATGTGTTGCGTTCTGGGGTGGCAGTTCGATACCAACCACTTACAAAATTTCCTTGTACGTGTAATAATTTTGTTTTGTGACAAAATAATTGTACTTAATTAATTTCAAACCGTAATGCACGGTTTTTAATCCTTGTACTTTTTATCGATAGACTATAAATAACTGATTTTTTTACCGTTTGTATTAGTGGATTTTCATTTAACTGAAGATATTAATAGTTTTTTCCCTACTGATTCCGGATGGAGCAGTTTCAACTGGCAATCAGTAGATATCCACTGATTCCGATTTAGAGTGTAACTAACCCATTTAAATCATGAAAGTTTACATGGCCATCTGCAGCAATTATGATGTACACAATTTTGTAAAATATATTTAAATGTTCCAGTGCAACACTTGTGTTAGCAACCGTGGAAGCTCGACGTCATATTGAGAGACGTCTACAACGCAATAATTATTGCTCATGCCAGTCTCAATTTGTGGTTATTTCTTGTTATTGGTAGTTTTAGCTTTCCTTTCGAATACTATTGCAATCCGGCACATCCTTGTGGCTGCAACTTTGCTCTTTTATTTATCGAGCATGTGTAAGAAAAGGATAATCTTTAAATCAAATTAATTAAAATTATTTTAGTTTATTGTCAGTGCAAGCGGAATTATAGAGGAATTCCGATGTGATTAGGATTAACCCCAGCGTCAGAGGTGTTTACAACTTCTGCACAAAACGAGAGCAAACCAATTATTGGGTCGTTAACTTCCGCTTCTGGGTTGCATAGTACAAGCGCAAACAGCGATTTGAAACATATTTTTTAAAATGAGATTTGGGTGAACTGTTTTAAAATAAAGGCCTGTCTGAGATCGTTGCTTACTACTCGCATTCCGATCTCCGCCGTGACAATATTTAAGAACGATACAAGTTTGGACAAAGAGCATATTTAAATGATTATTTTGAAATAAAGGCCTGTCTGAGATCGTTGCTTACTACACGCATTCCGTTCTCCGCCGTGAAAATATTTAAGAACGATAACAGTTTTGACGTAGAGAATACTTGAATGATTATTTTGAAATAAAGGCCTGTCTGAGATCGCTGCTTACTACTCGCATTCCGTTCTCCGCCGTGACAATATTTAAGAACGATACCAGTTTGGACGTAGAGCATACTTGAATGATTATTTTGAAATCCTTCCTTTTTAGCTGATTTTATTTTTGTCACGTCTGTAAAATTAATAAAAATCACGAAATTATATACACGAAATCAAACATGTGGAGAACAGGAAAGAATTTTGTCTACACGAACCTCGAGACATTTTTCCAAGCATTGTCGTATGCCTAACAAACATCGATTTTGATGGTCAAATTCAACTAACGGTGAAATGATCCTGTAAAAATTAGTTTCATTCTGAAAATTTTCGGTAGCCCTGTGTGATTCCCACCTAGGAATAGAATTAAAGTAATTTCTCACGTTAGAAAATTAGTTTCCATTTTGTCTTCCTTCTGTAATGCGTAGTTTTCGAAAGCGGAAGGTGCTAAAATACGAGTGTCCACAATACATTTTAAAAATATAAATGCTGGAACAGTATATCTGGAGTAATACAGTAAAGTGTAGAACAATTTTTTAGTATACGCTGTTCAGGGTAAAATGAGCACTTTTGAAAGCCCTTCTTCAAATCTACTTGTATGCACGTGGATTATTCTTCCGCCTCATGTAAAATTAGCACAGCTATGAGCCTCGTTACTATATTCATGCATTGGTGAATTAAAACTATGAAATTATTATAAAGTAAATATTTTACAAACATGCTAATTCTTACACTTAAACGCATTAAAAAACCAGAAAGCGAAAGAAACCGTTTTGCGTTATTACAAATGTTCACCTAACAAATTCGACGTTAAGCAATGGAACTACTTTCCTTTTGTCATTGCCAACTTTACTGGGCTCATGTCACACAGGGCACCCGTTAAAATATATGCAGGTAGGAGCAGTAACTTTTTCCTAAGGTTGGTTTCGAAAGTGCTCACTTGATCGTGAATGGCCTTCAAAAGGTTTTTATCGAGCAAGTTCCATCTTACAAAAACAGCGTAGAAAATAAGTTGTAAATATATGTACTTAATGTACGAATGTGTACCACCAGAATATCAAGTGTTGTTGAACTGAGTGCGATAATTCGATAGTTACGTTTCATTAATATAATGTATTTATGTGGTATTTATTTTGAAAATAATTGCCCGATATACTAAAACCTCGCCAGTTTAGGAGCCCACCAAAGTAACACTGTTATATGAAATTTGGCGGGAATTGGTTAATTGTTTCTCAAGGTGTACTGCATATTTTTTTACAAGCTTACTATAAAAAATGGTGGGCATAAGATTTTTTTAACTAGCAAATTTAAAGTTCGTAATTAAATATGTTAGCTTACCAAAACTGTCTGAAATACATTTGAAGTTTCGGTAGATAAAATTTAATGTTAATTTTGTGAACTGTCGGTGTACCAATATTGCTTGATATCAGTTGGTTCCTGAGACATGATACATCAGCTGATAATTTAAAATTAATGCTATATTATAAATAATCACCCTACATGACTGAAAAGTATAGTGGCGGGATTCGATACTAAGTCATACCAGTGAATATGGTAAGGTGAAATTCGATGCAAGGTTTCAGAAAATTTAAGGAGACATACGCTCACACAGAATGATGATGTTCTCGTGAGCATATTTTCCCCTAGGTAATTAGGATTAATTAGGATTAAGAGAACTGAACAAATAATTAAATGAGCGAACGACGAGAGTGACATGTAGCGATACTTTTAAATACCCCTGTAGGACACAACAAAGACAACGCATTCGAATAAAGTACCATGCGAGAACAGCCAACAAAATATTTTGTTTGTATAGCGTGAAAAAACATATTTAGTTGCCCCAACAAAATATTTCGTTGTGAAGACTAAACTTGGTCATAAAAACAAATGCCCGTTTGCCATAAGAAATTAGGCTGCCAACAAAATATTTTGTTGTATCAACTGTTTATATTTGTTCGGCTACTCATTTGATTGCCTTCGTTAAAAAATGCAGCTAGAGTGTGTTATTGCATTTGTGCAACAATTATGATAGCAACAGTGGTTGTTTGTGGATATAGCAATGTTTAATATTGATATAAACATCATAATAAAACAATTTCAACAGGAAACTATTAACAGTAAACCTGCAAAATTCGGGGTAGTTATTTGCACTCCTTGTACAGCATTTGAGTGTATGTATTTAAAAAAATATTTCAATTTAAATATTTGTTTTCGCCGAGGTGGCTTAGGCGTAGCGCACACGCTCAGTGGCCTAGGTTCGATTCTCTGTCAGGCTTCTCACTCAGCGCCAACCACAACAGAGAAGGGTTCCTACCTATATGCCTCCTGTAGCATTTTCTATTAATAAATGCAACGATTTAAATTATTTGTTGTCGAAAGGGGCTTTTACGATGCCTGTGACGGGTTTTCTCTTCCTGTTCTTAGTTATATGTTAACTAGAGGTACACCTGGGGAGGTAGTTATGTACTCCAATTACGGCCATGGCTGCCCAATTCCTCTCTGCCGCGATACATGCATGTCTCCTTGCATGGATCCCCTCCCCTGTAGCAGTAAGGGGCTTAGATCTGAGACGCACCTAGATCCCATCCTTATCTCGGACGTACACTTAATACTTAGCAATAGGGTAGGTTAGGAAAAAAATTGGGCCTCTCACGCCTTTTATCAACCGAAATTGTTTAATTTACGTAGAGCCACACAAATGTTTAGTTACATTAACCAAATCTTGGTTTGGGGAACCAATTAAAAACAACACGCTATTTTATTGCCGCTACACAAACAATTAATTTCGTCGTGCCCAACAAAAATTTCTTTTCGGTATAGGTATTCTCTGTCGACACAATAGCGAAGTTCCGTGAACTGGTATGAGTTCTCGCCCTCAGGCTGACTGAATAACGGCAGCATTATGCTATTGTTTTAGTTACTCGTATTGAAGATTCTTTCAGAGAGCACACGTTTCAGCTGCTCCCTTATTATCATGCGCGGCAGCTGTAGTCCAACGACCACTTTTTTATTATCAGAGTGGAAGTGACATGTTTGTCCACGAGCGAAACCCAACCGCACAAAATCGATAGGCTACCGTTAATCCCATCAGGGGGGGGGGGGGGGGTTGTTTGTACAGAAATTTTACGCTGCAACACGCGTTAGTCTCTCTCGTGACTAAGGGCTAGGGGTTGCTAGGGACGATAGGGAGGACAAAGAGACGGAGGGGCGGGCGAAGAGGAAGTGAAGGAGAGCGAGGCGGAAGGGAAATGTAAAGTGAAAACTCGCGAAAGAGGGTAGAAGGAGGTGAAAGCAAACTGTTTGACCTGGAGACAGGAGAGGACTGGCTTGCGAAAGCGTGGGTTGCATAGTAATAAGGAGATGGTTGGGAATAGTTTGCAGGGCCGGAGGTGGCGGCATGGAAAAAATGAGAAAGATGGGAATGGAAAATCGATGACTACATGGCACTCCAGTGAACAATTCACCAGGGGGCAGGGGGAAAAAGAAATCGCACGATGTTCGTGGACGGCGGTAGTTAGTTAACACTTAAGGAGGAAGTATCCTTGCTATTTGGGATTTACGAATTTTTCTCCATGAATTAATTTTCGGAGTCAATATTGAAAAACCCAGCTCGTCAAGGCGTCAGAAACACGTTAACAGTAATTTTGAAGTCCAAATTATTTTTCCTACATGATAAGTTTCATATCTGTAGCTGTAATTAAATATTAGCTAATTATTTAATAATTTCAATCCCACATTGAAAAATACATATATAATTGAAACCGTATTGATTTAAAAAATCTTTACGTACGCCTTTATGTCATGTCTAGATTTGATTTTTTTATCTGTGGTCATAAATTTCCATTAAGAAGATCTCTAAGAAAATCGAAGATGGAGTAGATACTATTCCCTTAAAAGAAAACCCCGGACTCCGTAGTTAATACATCTGGGACATTCGTGGCTAGGGTCAAGTTGACTTAAGACTTAGAGGTTACTGTTTCACATCCCAGATAGGACGCGGACGTGTGTGTCAATTGTACAGTCCCCCAATTATAGTCGATTTTTGGTTACTTCCAACAACGTATTCCGAAAGCATACTAACGTCCTCATTCCTGGTTACTTATTACCTAGCATTCTGCCATATGTAACAAAAACGAGAACAAATCTTGGAGGAAACTCTACGAACGAGCCAATGTACCGTATTGGGCTCTGGACATACAGCCAGAAATAAATATATTTATACATCATATTGAAATGCATTTAAATCCGTGCATTACTGGGACCTAAATATGAAAGCAGAAAACATTTTGAAGACGTTGACTTTCTCTTCATATCATCGAGATATGCTTAGTAAAGTTATGCTGTGAATTGTTATGCTCCTCGAAATCTTAATAAACCAGAAAATTATAACCAAGCGATAATATAGATTATTTAAATTTACTTTGTACATGTTCGTATGGAGGAAACTTACATCGTGTGCAGAAAGTCACCGAATACGCATATCTGTTGCTTCCAAAGGCACCAACCGTGTAAGTATTCATGTTCTTCCTTCTGGGCAGGTTTTCGACTAAATTATGATATAGTCTATTCGCGGTTTCTTCACACTTTTTGAATCAGACCTTTGAAATATCATTATGTATATTACGCACTCAATTGTTTCCTAAATTGTCGTCCATCGAAAACGTGTTATACTTCTGTCAACATAAAAACATCTTATTTGTTGTTAAATTGAACTTTTACTTATATTTTATCTAGATATTATAATATTCAATTTATAATTAATATGTAGGAATAACACAGGGAGAAAAATGTGTTTTGGTAATGGCCAGTAAGGAATATTGCTAACGGAGATATCGTTACACCGAGTGAGCGCGAATATGCGGTGCGTTATCTTTTTGGTGTATTTTATAGACTCAGTTAAGTTTGTTTGTATGAGGCAGTGGAATATTCTGAAAGTAGAACTTTAACAAGGGCTCAGAAAGTGTGAAGTAACAGTGAATGAACTATATACAGCTGATGGAATATCTCTCCCCTCTTCTGTAGTATGATGCATTGTTGGCATTTGTCTGCTGTTCCATAGCGGGTTTTGACATGCAAACGACACCAAGTTCATCGCAATATGTTCTATTGAGTCTAACCCTAATGGCAAACTATGGCGCAGGCGACTTTGCTTTAAGAACAAACGACATAGCATTCTTGTTCAGGAAAGAGCGTATTAAAGACTGTTGCCGCATTTCTGGAAGCATTTTGCCGTCCAGAAGATCATGATATATGCCGCAGTCAATAGATATATTTATTGATTAAACCTTGTGGCCTAAGCTCGAACCAAGAGAAACAACCCCAGGTCATTTCACAATGACAGCTACAGGATATTTACGGTAAAATGAGCACTTTTTAAATCCCTGCTTAAGATCTACTTTTATGAACGTTGTATATTCTTCCACGTTAAGATTATCATTGTCATGGGAGTCATCACTTTATTCATGCGTCGGTAAAGTAAAATTGTGAGATGATTATACAAGTAAAGCATAGAAAAAAAAAAACAGAAAGCGAAAGAAATAATTTAAGTAAACAGAAATAGTTACCTAACATTTTTTATTCGACGTTAAGATACTGTCCCATTCATCGTTACCAACTCAACTGGACGCATGTCACTCAGGGCGCATGTTAAAATATATGCAGGTTGGAGCAGTGACTTTTTTTATAATGTTGATTTCGAAAGTGCTCACTTTATCGTGAACAGCCTTTACCAAATTTCACTGCCGACACAACACACTCGGGCGAACATCGTTCGCTAAGCATCTTCCAGATCTTCACACATCTTCCAGAGTGCCAACTCAAGTATTGTGATTTATTACTCCATAAGATCTCTTCTTCCGCTGACTCGCAGTTCGATGGCCGTGTGATCAGTATCCTTCTGGTATCAAAACGACCAAGGAAACATATTGCTGTCACCTTCCAGCGTACACTGTAAAATAATTTGTTATATTTACTGAGAAATTGTTTGTAATTCTACAAATATTTTTAACAGTACAAATAAATCTCTTGTAAAACTATTCGTTTGTAAAACTACAAGGACCGTGTTTTTAGTACACCTGAAGAAATGATTGTACTATACTGACCCGTTTCCACGAGCATCAGTAAAATGGCGGACACTCAACAACGTAAAACCGTACTATGGGTGATGTAAGGCGTAGCTGCGTGCAAGGTGAAATGTACTGCAAGTTTGAATAACGTAAAACACTTTAAACAACTCAAATAATCACAATAAAACGACAATTTTAATAAAAGACGATTGTATTATTCTTCAACTGTTCATGTTTCCTAGCTACACAGAACTCTTAAATCGGCTCTCAATACCCGTTTTTAAGAGCCACCCAAATCTCTTAACTAAACAACAGAACTCTGGAAATAAAATAAATGACGCTATTCTTATGACCAAATAACTTCATCAATATTTTGTAGACTCATGAAGCAATAATAACCGTAAAAATAATTTTAAAAATCACGTAAGTCAAGTTGGTCTTGTGATGGTGGTTAATGATACAAGGGGTGTGGATTCTAATCCTTGTGCTGGCAAAGTGAATTTTTTTTTCGTAAATTATATTTTTAAATATTTTTATATTTATTCTCTATTATTAATTTATCATATTTGTTATCCAGACGAAAAAAGTAATTTTATGTACAGTACACTTCTCAATTTTGTCCGTTGTAATACAAGGCTATCGTTTGTGATATTACAAACAAATATATTGGAGATTTTACAAGAAATCTCTTTGCAACTGGGTTTCCAAGGATTTTTCTTGTAAAAGTACAGACAAATTTTTAGCGTGTAGAGATCTTTCATTGGAATGTGCATGCAATGGAAATCCTGAGCATTCAAAGGCATGGGCATGGCTGTCTGATGATTAGTTTCCTGGGCATACCAGAGCTATGTTTCCACGACGTCTCTATTTGACAATGACACCGCTAGCAGTGGCCCAAATCACTTCTAACTGCTGAGGAAAGTCTCTGGCTGAATATACAAAATTTATGGGCCCTCAAAATCATGCCGCTTTCGAAAATACACAACTCAATATGACAGTAAACACGTGGATAGTTTGCACCTTCGCTTATGTAGCGTCATACTTAGCAAGTTCACTGGGAACAAAAATGTTTTCAGTGACTTTGGGCTACATATTGTATTGGACTTTCATGTAGGTTAGAACTTCGAGCGAACTATAAAGCGTGTAAAAAAATACCGGATTGTAATACCGGGGGTTGGTTGCTGGACATTCATTGAAAATGTGTTCGTTTTTCTGCAAGTGATAAGCAAAATATCATCCATTATCATCTGTGAATTTCCTTTTGGGTGACATACAGCATCCCTACATTCTCTACGAAACCTTTTATTAAATTCCACTCAACTGGCAAGCTGTAGTCACGAGATAAAATAAGGAAAGGATAAGGGTATACACATGGCTAGTAATGACGTATTGCAAAACCGTGCTTGCATAAAGAAGAGAAAACTAAGATGAACATTTACGTGTAATTATTTATCATGG
The DNA here is from genome assembly GCA_029891345.1 of Dryococelus australis. NCBI lineage: Eukaryota > Metazoa > Arthropoda > Insecta > Phasmatodea > Phasmatidae > Dryococelus > Dryococelus australis. The sequence continues at coordinate 111,803,987 of CM056996.1, read as the reverse complement.
CCAACTGTTTGGTTTCGGTGGCCCCATGAACCGAATGCATGATCGTGATGTGGGTCGTCGGTACAGCTACACAAAGAAGTCGTTGAACTTGTTATTTAGGACACTTGGCGAGTGAACGTCTGGAGTTTGCGGTGATTGAGACAATCGAGTTGGATACGAAATTACGTACAAGCCATCTGATGTGACTCCCGCCCGTCCAACGGAGTGTTGTGAACTTCTGTTGTGGATCGCTGATTCGGCTCTCAAGCCTGTGCTGTAGGGTGGCGCATAACAATGCGCACTGTCATTATAAGTTGTTCATGGTAAAATGAGCACTTTCGAAAGCCCTCCTTAAGATATATTTGTATGCATGTTGTGTAGTCTTCCGCTTTACGTAAAATTAACATTGCCGTCGGCCTCATCACTTTATTCGTGCGTCGGCCAATTGAAACTCTGGAAATATTAGAAAAGTAAATATTTTATATATCTGATAACGTTTACATTTCGATGCACTAAAATAAGCAGAATACGAAATAAATAATTTAAATTATCACAGATAATTACCTAACACGTTTTATTTGACGTTAAGACGTGAAACTATTTTCCCTCCATCGTTACCAACTTTACTGGGCGCATGACATTCAGTGCGCCGGTTAAAATATAATGAATGCAGGGGCAGTGACATTTTTTAAAGGTTGATTTCAAAAGTGCTCACTTTATCGTGAACAGCCTTTACATGATGTTATCATATGTCGAACTTCACAATGCGTAATTGACTGCCTTCAACGCAGCACTACCGCATAGTTGGCACAATGCCTCCCACACCATCATGCACCATATTCATGGGGCGGCCGAGACAAAAGTGTTGTCCATAGTAAAAAAAACGAGCGTAAATTTTCTTTTCAGTTCTGATTTCTCCATGCAATCCGAGTGTTACTATCCACCGTTTATACCCGGTAATCGTGTAGCTTGTATTATCTCGCGGACTTCAACTTACTGGGAGTTCAGTGGAATTTACTGAACAGATTTCGTAGATAATATAGTATGATGCAACTACGTGATACACAAAAGGAACAACGAAATATTATAACTTATGAGATTTTGCCTATGAGTTGCAGACAACCAAACATGTTGACACTAAATGCCCGCTTCATGTTCCGAAAGGGTTCATGGTGGTGCTCATGAAGTGGTGTTGCTAGCAAGTAAGTGGTTTGCTGGCGAGGTTGTTGTTCAACGAATTTGTTGATATGGAAACAGTTGAACTGTTTTTAATTTTTGGCGATAGAAAATCAGTTCTTTACGCGATGAAATTGTTATACACAAGTGCTGCCTTCTGTGGGAGATGCCGACGTATTACACAAATGTTCTTACTGCCTTTTGGCGCTGTATTCATTTTGAGATAACGTTATAGAACGTTTCAGAGTTCAGAGTAAACTGAGTTGTCTTAAAAAGGACCACGTTTCTGAGATAAATAATATATTCACTTTGTTAATCTGCAATCGTTATTTGAAGATATGTGTTATTTGCTCCGTGAGTGAAAATTTCTTCCTGAAAATGATTAACAGGTTCATGTTTTGATTTTACTTTGTAGTATGACACTTTTATTTCGTGTACAGAATGTTCACGAAGTAAAAAAAATAAACAAACGCTCGACGTTAAAACGATTAAGCCATTTGACCTAAAAATATCGATGTAAATAACCAAATTGCAAACCTAATTATCCTTAAGAGTAGAGGACATCAAAATATTAATTTTATATATACCTGTACGAAATACCATTCAAACTGCAGAGATAACTAGCAAGTAGATAAAAAGATTATATCACATAATTTTCACATTATAGCACGTCGAAACTACAATTGTTAAGTTTTTGGAATGTACAAATAAAACAACGAACACATTTACAGAAACTTTAACAGACGTGACCGAAATCTCACGTATAAATTCGTTTTATGGCGACATGAGACAGCCGCCTTCACGAAGAGTCCTTTTCGCGCGATGAAGCATTACGGCAATGGGCACATGCAGTTTGTGCAAAGTGATATATTGAAGAACCACATCAAGAACTGCAAGGATTCGCCTTTTGAGAGACAGTAAGCGATGTCAATACCCCTGCTGCATCGATGGGTACCGATTCCACAGACGATTGTGATGGAAGAGTAAAATCTAATGACGGAAAGAGAGACTTACGAGATTTGGTAGAGTCAGTACGCATGGAATGTAAACTTGCAAGACAGTTCGCGTGATATCGACGAACTTAAGAGTAAATAGTTGTTGGCTGTAAATACTGATGACTTTGCGACCTCTGCAAAGAAAAGTAAACGTGATATTGAGGATGAAACAGGAGGTGAAGATGATCATGACGACAGTATTGATGATAATGACTATGATGGCAGTGTTGATGAATTATCTCATGAGAAGGATGATGATTCTCTCAATGTTCCCACACATTTCACTAACGATTGTACGATTTTCCTTCGACAAGAGGTGTGAGGACGGCAGAAGGTGTCAATAATGCTCATTAAATATTTCTCGAAGACCCGAATAAACTTGTTGATAGACTTAGATATTTGATTGACCTGCAAAAACACGGCGATCTCCTACGCATTGTTGAGATAACTTCAATCATCGATGAACTGAAGAATCGGGGTTATATCAGATGAGACTGTTGGCTATTATACCATGATTTGCAAACATCTGAGAAATGTAAATATGTATTGTTCAAAATAATTAGAAAGATAAAACATATATATTAAATAAATAAAATGTATGCTTTAGTGTGTGTTTAATTTACTATAGAGTCCCTTCTACATCTCTGAAAGACTTATAAATAGAGTGGTGTAAACAATTAATCGAGAGCCTGTTTTAGATAAAATTTATGTCAGTGCACACAGTGGGAGGGTTTTAGTGGTGACGTTATCTTGGATGAAGTTGGTCTTGGGCGGATTTGGTCTTGGACGGATTCGGTCTTGGGTGGAGTTGGTCTTGGGTATAGTTGGTTTTGGGTGGAGTCGGTCTTGGGTGGGGTTGGTCTTAGGTGGAGTCGGTCTTGCGTGCAGTCTGTTGTTAATTAGTATTGCCAGTCGGTATGGTCCCTTGATGTGACCAGCTAGTAATTGGAAATTGTATGGACTACGATTTTTCTCGATTTTTCGAGTCCAATGTCATTGGGGCAAGGTTAAGGTCGACAACCAACATGGTAGCTAACTCGACAGCACCTCTGACGACTAAATCGATAACTAATACACTAGCATCACCTAGGCGTTGAAAATTAAAACAAAAGACAAACTAAAAAAGAAACAGAATGAGCAAAGGTGAGGGAGGTGGAGGCCTGTAGACTAATTAACCAATGAGAAAAATTTGTGGTGGGTCGAACGAGTGTGAGTAATCAACCAATAAAAAACACTTTTGGGGGGTGACGCGAGCACGAGTGTGAGTATTAAACCAATAAAAAGCACTTTTGGGGGTGAAGCGAGCACAGGTAATCAACCAATGAGAAATTTTAGTGGAGGGATCGGAGAGAATCAACTAATTAATCAATGAGAAACATTGGTGAGTATCAGTCGTCTGCTCGACGTGGTGCTGAGAAAACCTCCAAATGTAAGTTTTATATATAAATTTCTGAATAATGATTTTAAATAATTCTTCATAGTTATTAAAATATTAATTTTCTATAATTGTTTATACATTTTTGGGAATTTTTAGAATGTTAAGGGATTTTTTTTTAGAATTTTAGGAATGTTTTGAAATTTTATGAATTTTTTTGGGTTTAAGTTTAATGGTTAAGTAAGTGTATTGGGTCAGAGGTCTTGAGCCTAGGGTCAAAGGTATTGATTTTTGAGTCTTGAGTCTTGAGTCAAGTGCCAAAGATTTTTCGGAAACTTGTTTGGACATTTTTAGAACTCTTTTTGGGACTCTTGTTTTTTTTTTTTTTTGTACTTTTGTGTTGAAGGTCATTCAAGGTCACGGGAATTTGGCCATGTTCATGGGTTAAGGTCATCGACATCTAACATGGCTGATGAGGTGGACACCAACCGACCTGGAAAGGATCCGTCTTGTCGGAAGCTTAATCGATTCACCTGTCATCGAACCCTCGTCCTCCGACATGTACAACTTTAAATAAGTTTTCAAAACAATTTTTATATATTTTTATACATTTTTTGGAACTTTCTAACTTTTCTGTTATTTTTAGAATTTTTGGGATCCAAGATTATCCAAGTTCACCGGACACAGGGTCAAGGTCAAGGTCGTAGGTCAACGTCATCGACATCTAACATGGCTGACGATATGGACACCGGCCAACCTGACGAAAGTCGGTCGCACCAGAAGACCACCTGCCATCAGAACCCCCGGACCTCCTATATGTACAAATTTAAACAATTTTTTAAACAATTTCTTTTTATTTTTAAGATTTTTTTAGAATGTTTATTAATTTATTGGGGTATTTTTTATATTTTTGGGGATTATTTGAAATTTTTTGGGTCCAAGGTCATTAAAGGTCACGGTCATAGGGTCAAGTTCAATAGTCGAGGTCAGCCAGATCCAATGTGGCGGTTGGGTGATGTCACATGTCAGCTGGCCGGCGCCAGTGCAAGGTGCCATTTTTGTCTCGTTTAAAATACATTGCCCCCCACCCCACTTCCCCAAATCATTCTGTCAGCATCGCAATGATAGGCTCGCCAGTGGGGTAGAGGTAGTAGTGGATCGCACCATCTTGGGAATGTATCATCTCCTTATTTCGTACGCTTTAAACCGAACTAGAAATGTTTCATATCCGATTATGACACAATTCCGACTATTCTTAACAAGACAACCGGGATTGTACCATCGTCGGAAATGTATCAACTCCGGTTTGGATTTAAGGTAACACTGGAAATAACATCTCCGGTATTTATTCCTAAACGGTTAGCATAAAAAATATCGTCGCCAGTTAAGACAATTCCGCCTGTTTTTAACAAGACAACGGTGCCTCTGCAGCCAGAGAGCACACAGCCATCGGAGCTGGGCCATAACATTACTAAAGGATGTTCATGTTAAAGTGAGCACTTTTGAAATCAACCTTAGAAAAATGTCACTGCCTCTGCTTGTATATAATTTAACGGGCGCCCTGAGTGACATTCACCAGTAAAGTTGGTAACGATGAAGGGAAAGTAGTTACATATCTTAACATCGACTAATGAATGTGTTGATAGACATTTGGGATAACTTAAATTATTTATTTCGCTTTATGTTTTTTAAAGCATCGAAGTGTAAAAATGAACAGATTTTAAAATATTTACTTTTCTAATAATTTTACAGTTTCACTTGATCGATGCATGAATAAAGTGATGAGGCCCGGGACAATGTTAATCTTACATAAGGCGGAAGAATAGAAAACGTGCATACAAGTAGATCTTGAGCAGGGCTTTCGAGAATGCTTATTTCACTGTGAACAGCCTATAGACAGTTGTTCGCGAGGTCTAAAAAGAGACGCCGGATCGACGCTGGCGGGTTGGCGTCGGATCACTGTCACGTTTGTCAGCCGCGACCGCTCCCCCGCGTCGACTTTTCCGATACCGGGGCTCTCGCTGTTTCCGCCAATCAACGCGTCAGCAACGGACCGTGGCGGGCCTTCCCTCCCCCCCCCCCCCAAGACATTCGCCACCCCGTTCCGCCACGAAATTATGGCTACACCGGACTGGGCTCGGGCGGCCTTGAGGGCCGCCACACGGGGTTTGATAGTTCGCGAGGGCTGGCCGTGCTTCGTAAGGTTTAGCTCTCCCCCAGGGGTGAAGCCTGCAAGCGAAGCAGCTTTCGCTCGCACGTGCTGATCTCAACAACACAGGTATACGCTGTTCACGGTAAAGCGAGCACTTTTGAAATCAAACTTAGAAAAATGTCACTTGCCCTGCCTGCATATATTTTAACGGGCACAATAAGTGACACGTTCCCAGTAAAGTTGGTAACGATGGAGGGGAAAGTAGTTCCATATATTAACGTCGAATGAAAAGTGTTAGGCAACCATTTGTAATAACTTAAATTATTTCTTTCGCTTTATGCTTTTTTTTTTTTCAATGCATCGAAGTGTAATAACGAGCATATTTGTACAGTACTTACTTTTATAATAATTTCACAGTTTCACTTGGCCGAAGCATTAATAAAGTGACGATGCCCATGGCAATGCTAATTTTACATAAGGCGGAAGAACACACAACATGTATACAAGTAGATCTTAAGTAGGGCTTTCAAAAGTGATCATTTTCCCGTGAACAGCCTATATAGATCCCGCTCTTTACACAAGCACCATCGCATTTGGAATTAAGAAATTTTACAAAATACTTACTTAATGGTTTAAGACAACCACACACACACACACACACACACAGATATATATATATATATTTGTACCAAACTTTGTTAAACTTTACGCAGTGCATGCGATACCATTTTCCTCGAATAAAAAATTTACACTTTATAACTTTTGAATAATTTAATGTCAAATACAAAATTCTTCTGTTTTTTTTTCTAGCCATAAAAACTAACATTAATATATTAAAATGTACAACAGCATTAATGTACATAGAAAACTAATTCAGTGGACAACCGCGTGACACAGATGTGTAGGCCGTTCACGATAAAGTGAGAACTTTTGAGGTCCTAGTTACTTTTCCTTTCAAACCATTTTTTATTCTTTAACCACATATAATTAACAAACACAGTGTGTGTTCCACAGCACTTGTAAGTTAACGTCTAAGGTTAAAATAAAACACATTTCTTAACTATTATTCCGAATGAGAGGGCTTTCAAAAATGCTCACTTTACCGTGAAAAGCCTATAATCACAAAACAGCAAGCCATATACAGGATAGGGCTGAATTCGACCGACAAATTTCGTAAGGCGATTCTTCATGCAAACTCAAGTGACAAATATACAGGACACTTCATACTTAAACTAAATATTAAGGACGAAATAAGTCCCCGAAAATGTAGATTTTGGAATGTATTTTTAGGACATATAGGAAACCAGGTGAGATGAAGTACAATTCGCAAAATTTTGTTTTATATGATCGGGATTTCAACCTAATAGCAAACTCACATTAATACCGTCGGAAATTATGAACGTTTGATGCTGTTTTATTGAGAAGTATGATTTACGCAATAAAAATAGTCCCCTTGTTACTACTGCCTAGGACCCACCGTTTTCGTTTGAAACGCACACAAACATTCCGCTTTATTCCGCTGCAGCAATACGACGCCTAGTATAGAGGCAATACTACCTACATGCGTGTATGTCCTACAACGCAGCCGATGGTGGCGGACAAGGTTAACACCTTCAATGTGTTACCTGACACCACTTAAATGTGGTGAATTGTAATAGCATTGTTCTACGCTACTGCGCTAAATATTTCAACGTTCAAAAGCCCACGCAGTACAGTAGCAGGGATTCAATCCCAGGTTCGTAGGCAACAACAAAATCTTTACATCTTACATGGAATCACACACCGACTGCTGCCACAAACGGATAGTTGTGTAATCTTATTAATATATGACATGAGTTATTTACAGTAGGTGTTATTTACAGTAGGCGTTATTTACAGTAGGTGTTAACCTTGTCCGCCATCATCGGCTGTGCTGTGGCCGTACACGTATGTAGGTAGAATTGCCTGTATACTAGGCGCCGTATTGCTGCAGCGGAATCTAGTCGAATATTTGTGTGCGTTTCAAACGAAAACGGCGGGTCCTAGGCAGTTGCAACAAAGGTGCCAAGTTTGTTTCGTATATCATACTACTCCATAAATCAGCATCAAACGTTCAAAATTCTGCACGGTAGCGAAGTTACCAGCAATAAGAGGGTGGCCACCCCTGTTATTTTCATAACGGGGAGTGTTATTGATGTGAGTTTGCTATTAGGTTGAAGATCCCGATAACATAAAACGACGTTCATCGAATTGTAATTTTATCTCACCTGGTTTCCGATATTTCTCAAAAACACATTCCAAAATCTCCTTTTCCGGACGTTTATTTTGCCCTTAATATCTAGTTTAGGTACAAAGTGTCCTGTATATGTGTCACCCGGTTTTGGATAATCACCTCACGAAGTTTGTCGGCCAAATTAAGCTCCAACCTGTAAACAGCGCTAAAAAAAAATTAGAGGGGCAAGATTTTGAACATATGTATTGTTGCCTTACAGCTCTTCAGAGGGATAAATAATGGTTGTTTTTGGCAGTTCAAACCTTTATTTAGCGGTAACGAAAATCACGTTACTGTGTCATTGCACAAGTGGGTGCTCTAAGCATACATCACGTACAGTGTTCTAAACTAAATTGGAGACTCCGTCCATTAATGTCAAATGAACACACAAAACATCATTTCAGTATCGTGTATGACCTCCATGTGGCTTTATTACTGCCTCACACACTCAAGACATGGTTCTGATCAGTCCACGGATCTCTGCTTGTGGGATGTTGTCCCATTTTTCACGAAGGGCGTCTGTAAGTCGTTCAAGAGTCTGAAGGACAATAGGATGGTCGCTCACTCGTTTTATAGTTTATCACATAAATTTTCAATGGGATTGAGATCTGAACTCACATCAAGCCAGTCCATTGTGTTAATCTGGAGATCGTGTAGGATGTACATGATGCTGCTGTATGTGCCCTTGCATTGTCTCGTTGCAACAGAAATTGGGTACCCATTCCAACACCACTGGGCATAACGTACTCGAAGACAATATCCGCAATGTACCGGGCAGCAGTAATTTTATTATATTCTAGCAACATAGCACACATAAAATAAAACGACATAATCAATTATTACGGCAAAATAACAGTTATTATGGATTAAACGAAACTTCTACATGACGAAGTGTATGCATGTTACCAGTAGTACCAACCAACTTTTGATACAAACAAATTTGTTCACCGATCTCAAACTTCATCTACTTACGAGAATATAACAGTGCATTACCAAAAGTACTAATTACAGCAGTTTGATTTGCAACACGATTGTGAACATGAAAAGTCTTCCAACAAATAATGTCACGAGCATTAATGTCATTCAAATTCTTGAAGTGTAAAATTTTTATTTATATTTTCGAGTTTTTGTTTTCAAGGTCATGGTCATTGACTTCCAATATGGCAGGTGGGTGATGCCTACTAAGATGGTGGTCCCCTAATATGGCGGTCGCCTACCAAGATGGCAGTTGCCTATAAAGATGCCAGTTGCCTACCAAGATGGCGTTCGCCTACCAAGATGGCTGTCTGGGTATGGGCGAAGGGTGGAGGCCTGCCAACTAATTTGTTAGGAGGGATGGTGGAGGGACCTCAGGATAGTTAAATATTTTAAATAAGTTTTAATAATCCTTTAATAATTTTTTATAATATTCTAATCATTATTAATAGTAATTTTTTAATAATTTTAATAATTCAATTTTTAGGATTTTTTTTAATTATCTGGATGTTTTTTGGAATTTCAAGGTCAAAGGTCCTGATTCTGACTCTTCTTACTGGGAGTCACTAATCCGTGTCCCCTGCTCCGTGAAAATTTGGAAATTTCTTGGATTTTTTTTTTGCAAATGGGAGAAAAGGAAAATTTTTAGGGAAAAGAGAAATTTTTAGTAAAAAAGAGACAATTTAAACAAATTTAGTCGATTTTGAGGGGGCAAAAGGGAAATTCTGAGGGGAAAAAAGCGAAAAAATTGGCAGATGGCGATGTCAAAACATGGCGGCCGCCCGGCTCCTGGGCTCCTATCCCAGAGCCCGTTATGCATGAAGGAACTTTTCCCTACTGCTGTGGTCTCATCGTATTTCCTTTTCCTGTACCTAAACAAACAAGCCGAAAGGAGAGAAACAACGACATAGTTTGTCGGCGTATTTAGAGCATGTTCCTTTGCTCGACACAAGGTAGCTATGTAATAACCCCCTATTGTTTGTGGCGCCATCTTGCGGCGAACAAAATAATTTACTCGAGCCATCACTCTTTTTATTATCCCCTCCCACGTCGAGAATACGGAGGTAAATCAGCCGCTCATACCGAAAACGCGACACACGTGTTAACAAAATGACGTCACTGGCCAGCGACGTGTCAACTCTGTCAGCCAAGCAGCACCTGGTAACTTACTCACCAGCCAACAGCCCAGCCAATGGAGAATCTCCCGCAGTACGGAGTAGCCTATTAGACACAAGGCGAGTTCTAAGAGCCCCGCGAAGCGGATTAGGCGAATGTATGCGCCCACATAAAAAGCCACCGCCACAGCATTTTGCCTCTGTGGGCTTATCTGCTTTGTGGTATTGCCATACATGTGATTGCTCACTTGTAAAAAGAGACGCAGCTATGCCTAGAGCTGTGATATTTGGAGTGCCGCTCGACGGCGCCACGGGTAAAATGGATCATTTACAGAATCACGTTGCCTCGGAACAGGAACAAGCTCCATAAGCTCGGAAAAAAAAAATTTTTTTTGCTTAGTCTCTTATGCAGTATTATTTACATTATATTCAAATACGACATCCTGCAGTTTTAGGTTGTTCTCGGAAGAAAAAAAGGCCCTAAAAGTTGCGCATAACTTTTGGTGTGTCGAAATTACGGCATTGGCGGCCACATACGGCCTGCGAAGGAGTTTATTCCGTCCTGCGGCTTGAGAAATATCGATAACAATTGGGTAGAGCTGAAGTCAAGTTCGATCAGGAACGACAACCGTATAACGCTTGTTATTTTTAATGAGGGATGCGATTCTTACGTTTTTCTCTAGCTCTACGAGAGACCGTTAAGTACTAGTGTTCCTCCGAAGATCCAGAAAGCCGTATTTCAAGTATTAGGGGTGGGCTGGTTCTGCTGCACTTTTGATTAATAGGATTATATTACCACATCTACCAGAACCACCTAAAAATATATATATAAAAGAAAAAAATTAAGTTAAGTGCCTTAGCACACTCTTACACCAAACTATAAACTTGTCAATCCACACAAAATTATTATTTTTGATTAATTCATTCAATTAAATTAATTGAATCATCAATCAAAATAATTTTACCGGATTAAACCAGATTAATTGTTTTGATCGGATAAAGACTTAATCTGATCAATCAATTCTATATCAATTTGATTTTAAATTGATAATCCGATTAATCTAATGTACAGTAGATTACTATTTTAGTTGACCATTTAGGGATTGGGTACAAGAGTGTTGGGGACGCGGGGAGCCGGACATGTTCCGAAGAACAATATCTTGACAGAGAGCAGTGTCTTGTGGTGAAGTGTTGCAAGGTAAGCTGGTGCTTGCCCAGTGCCGTACGCACTCGGTGCACGCAGCAGAAACCAGTAACCAGAATGGAGCCGGGAGGAACTGAATGTACTGCGGCCACTCATGAGAAAGCGGCGAGGCACCCGTTACACACGTGTTGTGGCGTTTAATGCATTGGAACATTTAACTGGTTGATGTGTAAACTAGCAAACCGATTAGGTGTAGCACAGAGCAAAACATAGCTTACCTTGCAACAGTTCACTTCACGCCACTGACTGAGAGGTGTAACAGCATTGTTTTCTCTGTGCTCGTTGCGATTTCGTCAAGCCATTGTCGATGGAATATGTGTGCAAGTACGTTGGTTGAGAGAGAGAGAGATAGAGAGAGAGAGAGAGAGAGAAGAAGAAAAATGTACAGTTAGTGCTAACTGGCTCGTGAAATATTTAGGTCTAAAGAAAAACAGCAAAGCGTTTTGATCTGTAAAGAAGTTATTGCTGTTGTTACGGAGGTAAATATTCGTCGTCTCCACAGAATGAAACATAGTTAATACCTTAATGAATTCAAGAACACTAAAAGCAAAGACAGCATAGACTAGAAGACATTGGCTGTACCTACTCTTTCAACTCAGATTTTGCGATCCTTTTAGCCATGAACGAACATTCTGAGGTCACAAACTTCACCGATAAATTCCTCCAAGTGGTTCCTCACATAAATATAGATGAAAAATAAATACGTGATGTTAGGCTTACTTAGACCTCGTAAAGTAAATGTAGTTTACAAGTAAATGCGGTACCATGCATGCACACATACAGTGGCAAGGCGACGCATTCGACTCCAATGTGACTGGATACACCTGGGTGGCAACCACGATGTTTCCCATAACCCATTACTTACAGACACTGACAGTAATCTCTGTATATTTATATGTTCATTTACTGGTACACTATAGGTTTTTTTAGAGGTCAGAGTAACTTCGATTCAGTGCTATCCACAATAAACATGTTGCTCCGCAGATATAAGCAAACTGTTATGAACAGTTGAAGAGGTACGTGCAGCTGATCGTGAAGTAATAAGTAAATTTACAAGTGACTTTATTAATAATAAAATTATTAAAAAAATACATAGAGCAATTGATGATACAGGACTTGGAATTAAATATACTGTAGAAATCCTAACCGGAGTGTTATGTCCTCGGATGTCTCGTAAAGAGTGACATTAAAAATGTACTGCTTTCCTAAAGATCGTTCTACTTGGAGTCCACGTGGCATGCCATATATTGAATTCATTATTCAACATAAACAACCACAACGCAGTGATGCTACTCGTCAAACCGATGAGTGAAAATGTTTATCTCTTCGTGAACGCGTCGACGTTGAATAAAGAAATATTAAAGTACAGATGCTCAACAGACCTCGGCATTAACGACGCTTGGAATCACCAGCAACAAGTCCAGAATATAAACAGTGAGCGCAAGCTATGCCTTGTAGGATATCTGTGCCGTTAAAATAGTTACACACACACATCATGGATGGGAAATAACGGATTTTATGTTTCTAGCACATGGGGTGGTTACTGAAATGAAAACCTCGGTCTTTGGTGTTAAAACGCCGATAAGATACGATGGTCTACGTTTAACTTTCAAGACGGCTTATTTGTTCAAAATTTACTGATTACCTCTTGTATCAGCACACACCGATCAAAAGTCTCAAGTGGATTTCGTGTATAGTAATTTCGTTATATTTGGCGACCATCTTCGTACAAAGTTTATGTAAGAAGGGTGTAAATTTTTTGTAATCATTATCTTTGAATCGAGGATTTAACTCGATTATGAGCAGGTCATTGACGTTTGAGTTAAAATAATATTACCGACTGGTGAATACGTTACGTGAAAAAGAACCAGTCCCTCTAAATCACGAACACAACTGAAAACTTGTAAAATAACTGCGTAATAAATGGAATCAAGTTCACTTGTTCCAGATAAATAATTTTTATTTGTCCACAGCAAAATATCATATTTGGGAGCAAGCAATAATTTTTATACTCTACTTTCGTATGACCATAAACTTGAAACTTGTTTCGCGAACACAAGAAATGTTAAATTATTATCATTAAACAGGCTGCTCCGAGTATGAGGGGAGGGTTATGTCTTTATATTACCAATAAGAGAAGCGTGATATTTATGAGACGTTCAGGAGGAAGCCCCAGAAAACACCGAGAGTGGTATGGATTTCGAGAAAATAACAAGCGAAAGAAGATATAAAAAAAAGTCAGAACACTCCCTCGTCCACACAAGTTTGCAAATCATGAATAAGTGCCCCAGATATTCTTTTGATCATTTTTTTCTTCTCCGTCCCACGGTAAGGCGATCTGATATGGCGGACACACACATACACACACACATATATATATATATATATATACAAAAGTATTCTTCTCATCCTCCCTCATTTTTTCTCCCTTCTCGAAAAATGCTGCCGCCGCGGTCCGACAGAAACTTTTCTTCCAGTTCATCTGTGACGTCTCCAGGCCAGACAATGTGGAGGAAATTACGAGTCGTTATCTGCCGATGAGTTGGCTGCCTCCAACCCCCTCTTCCCTTCCACACTCACCACCCCTGTGGCAGCTGCCATCATTCCCTGCACCCTTCTGGCAGGCGGGCTTTCTTCAAACTTGCATCACTCATTCTTGTACCATCGTGTTGCTGGCGGCCATCTTTGGGAAATCGCGCCCAAGGAAGTTTTTTAAAGGGCGACAGCCTTCCTGGTTCTGTTGCAAGTACATTTTCTCCGGAATTCGGTCAGGATAAAATTCGCAAGCCAGATCACAAAATTTGAGTGAACTCTTCAAAGTAAAATCGGCCAATGCAGAATTAGATTTCAATTTTGTTAGCATGAATTTTGTTACATTTTTGTAAGTAAGTTACTTACAATGATATCATTACAAATAATTGTATTAATATTTTAGACCATCTTCTTTTGCTACACCGAGTTTTAAAAATTGTTGAAGAATGGAAATATCGTAAATTGGTTGGTTTGGCCCAAATGATTCAAGTTCAAACGGGCATATCTCCCGAAAGACTGGACCTACATTTTTGTGTTGTACAGGAAACAATAGTGACTATTGCAAATGATTGATTTGATCCATGATCTGTGATACGTAACAGGTTATTTTTACTTCAATAAAACTACGTGTAATGACCATCCAGAAGTGTTGCGTTATATTTACCCTCTCATTTGTTCTACTTGACTGAGGTAATAATAAATTTGATGTTATATAAAAATAAAATTTTATTAAAATGGAACATATTTAAATAACAATCATATATATATATATATATATATATATATATATATATATATATATAAACGTAACACCTGAAAACATTTTGGAACTCTTCTTACTGAATTAATAAGTTTGAAATGCACAAGGTTCTGAAAAAAAAAAAGAACTAATCGAAAAGTGATAAAAAAATTATTTTTGTTAACGTACATTCATAATATATACTAATTCCATATTTTATTTATCGAGTGACCTGCCGGGCAATCTATGCTTGAGGGATGTGTTCAATAATCCATCTTATCATAATTCTGGAATATTTTAAGGGTGGACTGGACACGAAACTAGTACTTTAAATATTCTTCTTGTTATAGAAGATGCTCGTCTGCTGTTTCACCCCTAGTGGTGAAAAAAAAACGAAGCCAATTTCATAAACAGGGCAGAAATGTTAGTATGAATTGTACAATTCGTATTAATTTAGAGCCGAGACTCGTCATGCTTAGAATGCTACATGTAGATTTTTTTTTTACCAAAGAGTTTATTATACACAAACGCAAAGGATAAGGATTTTTTGAGAAACCCTTATTCTGAATAGTGGTAACCGACGTACGTTTAAACGGTCCTATATTACAGCAAAGTCAAAATTCTATCTTTCAGAATATTGTTCTGAACCAGTAATAGCGATGCGGTGATTGGTAAATACCTACTGTGATTTTATGGCACGATATCCAATGCAACAATACCTATACTTCAGTGCAGTAAGCACTAGAACAGTAAAATCATAAAATCTTACTATGAACATCTAACTACAGATAAATTGAACTTAAATAAAGTACACTTAAGTATACTAGGGTATGCTATAAAATTGGGAAAACAGTTTACAGATCCTTAATTCTATTTAACGTCTACCTTTCAAGGAGGAAGTTTTAATTGCAGGGTTCTCCTTTAAACCCGCTTGAAAGTATCAGTTTACTCAATTGAAGGCAATAGTGATGTGAACTTCAATATCTTAGCGTACGGCTCGGGCTGGTCGTTCGAGTTCCTCTTTCTCGGAGCTCGCCGGGCCACTGTAGTAGAACTTGTAGCGGGAATGGCTGCTGGATTATGGGGCGAGAAGGGTTCTAAACCTTTGCTGCTGTAAAAATGGCGTTAAAGCTATTGGCGTGCTCTTTCCGCCGCGCGGCCAACGGGCCAATAAAGCGAGGGCAGACGGCGGCCGTGTTTTATCGCCGCATAACTTGCCGGAATGAAGTGGCGATGCAAGTTAATGTTTCCAGCGGTGAGGCTTTGTTTGGGCTGCGCAGTTGATTGGGGGTGAAAATGAGGACGGGGAGGGCTGGTAATTTAGCGAGAGTTCTTACGTTCGGCTTCTAAACTCGAGGATTTCGGAATAAAAGCGAGCAACATACATTTAATTTCGTACCCTGCCATTAATCATTTTAATTTAACGAGTATATGCCCTAATGAAATACATTTTTTCTAACTGCGGATTCAGAGTTCACAGTCGCTGCAAGTTTTATACTACAATACTAAGTGGTGACAAATGTCGCTATAACACATAACTGTAAATAATAAAGTGTCCTAACGTTTGTACATTTTTGAATAATCTCTTTTCGAAGAAACAAATATTTAAACTATGTTCCACGCTGGTGTATCCGTTAAGAGTAGTAAAAATCCCAAGAAGCTGCGCTCTCTCAAGAAAACTTGTACTGTTTTTATCCCCAACTTTTTAATGATCCCTGCGTTTGCCAATACAAGGTGATAATTTTACAGTTTCTCCAAAACAAAATTTTACGAAACGGCGTGTCATAGCGTAGTAATAATAAAGGAAAAGAGGGAGCGTCATCACACGCAGATATGTGACAAAAAATTGAAAACATGCATGAGTCCGGGCCACATGTCCAGGTACACTTAGTTTGTTCGGGGTCCTTACAAAAAGAAACAATATTATCTATGAGGTAAAATGAACACACATCTGGTAATCTGAGAAAGAAAATTATAGTATGGAAAGTAAAAATATGCCAACGTCTTGGTATTAATCGGCGATATGGAAACCTAGTAAGCAAAACGTTAAAAACTCTCAGGTATAGGCTGTTCAAGGTAAAATGAGCACTTTTGAAAGCCCTGCTTTAGATCTACTTGTATGTACATTGTGTATTCTTCCGCTGTATTTAAAATTAACATTTCCGTGGACCTCATCGCTTTATGCATGCGTCGGTCAAGTAAAACTGTGAAATTATTAGAAAATTTTTTTTTTTTGCAAATCTGGTTATTTCTACACTTCCGATTCATAAGAAAAACATAAAGTGAAAGAAATAATATAAGTTATCACAAATGGTTACCTAACACATTTTATTCGTCGTTAATATATGGAACTATCTTCCATCCATCTTTACCAACTTTACCTAGTGTATGTCACGCAGTGCGCCTTTTGAAATATATGCAGGTAGATGCAGTGAATTTTTTCTAAGGTTGATTTCAAAAGTGTTCACTATATCGTGAACAGCCTTTACCATCAATACGTCATGTGACCATAAGGCCCACGAATGCCTCTCGTACTTGAGAAAATCTTGGCAGGCACAAATACAGAGGCGTTAATGATTTCGTCAGCGGTATTAGTTCTGAAGTCCCGTCCTGTGAAGATGATTTTATAAACAGCATATTTTTTTTAACATTAGACAATATAGTATAAACTTTAAAAGAGGTTTCGTAATCGCAACAGCAGCTAAGTGTTTAGTCACATTTGTTGAAACCTACGCAACCATGTAGCATACACGAAGAGTTATAGTCCAGAGGAAGGCGAGCATTGGAACGTAGCTAGAGGTCGTAACGAAATGCGCAATTTACATTCAGTAAGCCATTCTTTAAGACTAATAAAAATTATTTACCTCTGACTACAAAATTGTTCACTGGTATAAGGTGAAATTGAATGCACTAAGAAAACGACACATCAACAAATTGTTAATTTTTATTCTAAAAAAGAACGAAATGTATTACGGACAAAGAAATTACACCAGTTACTGTAACAATAGTTGTAATAAATAAGGCTTTAATTTTAACACTGCAGGTCATAACCACTGAAAACTTAGTGTTGAATATACAGAGCCGGGTTTGCCATTCTGCCGCCTGTAGGTCAATGAAACATGCCGGTGTAACGTTGTCCATATAGCTCGAAATCTCTAAGTAAGCAAGGTAAACAACTCTGAAATAATAACTTGACTCTTCCAAGCTAGTATTAACGTTATCAATAATTACGGCTCCTTAACAGGGGCTCTCTAGGGTTCGTTGCGCTTAGGTCCGTTTCCAGATCTACCCTGCACCCAGAACCAATTATCTCCTTACCACTGATTCTTGACGACGCCGGGCTGGAGCTCCCCCGCCTCGTGTCGTGTAGTCGTGGTGGTTGGTTGGTTCCGGTCAACGTCTCTCCAAGACGTCGTACAAGGATCTCGGATAGCTCTGTTGTGTTGCCCTCAAGCTGCTCACGCCGATCTTCGGCGTCGATGGCCCTCGATGTGGTACCGACAGAGTGGCTCAGAGAGTGGAGACATCGTTTTTTTTATTTTTTGGTAAGCCCCCCAAATTCCGCTACACCAACGTGAGCACCTTCAATGTTCTGTGTGCCCTCCGGCATGCTTGTTAGTATAGGCTGTTCACGGTAAAGTGAGCACTTTTTAAAGCCCTCCCACCACCCATTGACCACTACTAAGCATGTTTCATTGCAGACTCAGACATTGCCTTTTAAGAGTGGTGAAAGTTCACACTGTATTTGTCAGTCGCATGGCAATGCTGACATTAAAGAGTGGCGGAAAGACAATAAGTAGCTACAAGGAAAAATTTGGAAGGACCTTAAAGAGTGCTCACTTTACCGAGAATAGCCTATAGCTAAGAAGGTTGGAGACTGGGATGCGTCTCTGGGCAAGCCCTTTATGCCTTAGGTCAGGGTTAATTAATAAAATTGGACGTATGCATCGCGGCTGAGCAGGGTTGTCTGGTGCCATGGCCGCAATTGTAGCTATGTTCAGACTCCGAAAGAAGAAGGGTCTAGTAAAGGGCATAGAAAACCAGGCAACGCTGAGAGGGCCTGGGAAAAACTACGCGACAGTTGCGGAGGATAAAAATAATTCATTTTATTGGATTAGGGCTGGGGAAAGTAGGGTTATTGTTACTTCGCCAAGATAGACTTTGTGAGGTTAATGAGGGTGATATGAAATGTGTCGATCCGCTGCTGGAATGTCCAGGGTCGCACCGCAGCAGCACGGCCCTGGAGGCGGGGACAGAACTGCTCCACCCGTCCGTAGATGCCAGTCATCTCTCTGGAAGCAGAAAAAGTGTTAGTTTCCAGTCATAAAATAGGAGTAATTAGGGAGGGGAAGGGGGTGCGATGTAATGAAATGGCATTACCTACAGTGAAAGTTCGCTTGCAGCTAGTGTGGTGTTGAGCGACGAGACCATGTGCGTCATTATATAGGCTGTTCACTATAAAGCGAGTACTTTTGAAATCAACCTTAGAAACAAGTCACTGTTCGTACTTGCATATATTTTAACAGACGCACTGAGTGAAACGCACCCAGTGAAGTTGGTAACTATGGAGGGAAAGTAGCTCATTATCTTAACGTCAAATAAAAATTGTTAAGCAATAATTTGTAATAACTTAAAGTATTTATTTTGTTTTCTGGTATTTTGAATGCATCGAAGCGTTAAAATGAACAGATTTGTAAAATATTTACTTTTATGATCATTTCATAATTTGCCTTGATCGATGTATGAATAAAGTGATGAGGCCCATGGCAATGTTAATTTTACATAAGGCGGAAGAATACACAGGGGCATAGAAGTATATCTTAAGCAGGGCTTTCAAAAGTGCTTAATTTACCGTGAACAGCCTATAGCTAAAATACTACTATAAAATATCATAAAAATTATTTTAATTTAAATAAGAAACAAGTACTTTTTAAACGAGATCAAAATTACGTAGGTATTTTCGTTATGATATTTAACGAAAGTAACATACATTAATTTACCTTTTTATATGTATACATTTCTATCAGCCTTCCTTCAGAAAAAGTTATTGATTGATGTCACATGAAATGTGCGTGTGTCATATATATTCTCTATTACCAGTGCCATTTTTCACCTAAGCCAATGTATATAATATTCAGTGTTCATATCCTCTCCTCACAGGCATATACTCTTTTTTGTGTGTGTGGAATGCATGCTGCATTTTGAACTAGAATCACCTTTTGCATGTGTGTCCTTTAAGAAATAAAAAAAATACACATGATTAAATCGGTGCATTTACATGCAACTGTTTGGCATTCTTTTACAAAGATAATTTAGAAATAGTCAAAATCGCCTCCTGAGGTAAAATAACAATGAAATTAAAAAGTAAAATTGAAAACAGGCAAAATGTCAAATCACTAGAATCTGTCATCTTCGCTCCACTATTCGTCACTGTTACACGTCAAACAAGGAAATATCTATATGTGGAGACCAGAGAAGGCACGTCATTGCATTTTAAACTACTATATAGAATATTACTGCAATGTGTACGCAACCAGAATTATCCAGTAATAAGGACAACATTTACTAATTTAGTTAACTTAAAAGTAACAAAATTAACTGAGAATAATCTTCTTATTTGGGAAATGTCTTTCTAGCCTTCATTAGCCAGGGGAAGTGACACTGCCCTCGAGGTACGTAACCCGCAGCATATTTCCCCTCGAAATTCAGTAGCGGCATGCTGGATAGTAACCTGCCTTTTCCCAAGCTTGGTCACATGTAGTTTATCACATGCCGCAGAGTAAAAGAGCTGAAAAGTTGGTCACTGGAACACTTAAGTATTATTCTGAGACGTATGTTTACATTTGGATAAAATTCAACAAAATCTTCTTGGTGTGTAAATTTGCATAACGTTGTCATCTCACGTTGACATTTCCTTCATCTTCAAATGCGTGTAGCTTCAAATGTTATCGAAGGCGCAATGACTCTTCTACTATAGATAGTTCAAGGCCAGTATCGTAATAATAGGTTATAACACGCTCTCCTCATGTGTAGCTGTACTCGCAGTATATCTAGTATTGCATACGTATGTACTAACACGAAAAAGATCTGATCCTGTCCTAGGAATTAGTTCTCCAGCCTGAGCCTCGTCAGGCCTGAAAGTGCACTTCATTTTTCTCCCTTCATTAAATCTGTACATTTCCAATCTCCTGAAGGACTTTCAAGACGTTAAAAGGTGAAATATTTCAATTTTAAATTTTCAACAGTCAGACAGAAATATGCACATCTTCATAACACCTTGCCCTAAATCTATGTCTACTGACTGCAATTTGGTGCGAACAGATTGAATATGTGCATATAAAGTTCAGTTCAGTTCACTTTCTCAGACAGAGTTTGAACGTGACCAAAGTACATTTTCATATGAAAAATATGTTTTGTAGAAAAGCATTGATCGGTTGGTGAAAGTGAAAGCTTTGGGAGGTGCGTAGCAGCTATCTTTAGTACCCGTGAGGGTAAAGCAGGCGCAGGTGGAAGAAAGATGGGATGCAGCGTTGGGAGAAATGAAAGGATCCAGAAAAAAAATAAAAACAAAGCAGCCAAATGTAACTTTCGCCACGTTCCCCACGTTCTAAGGTCAAGATTGATCCTCACGGGAGTTTAGTCCGGTTCGTCGTAGTACAAGGTGAGTAATCTACATATTACATTGTTGCAGCTCCGGATTTTCTTGTAAAACTTCCTGTGAATAGTCTATATGCTATGTCATTGTTTCATAACATCATTTTGAAAGTACTATCGGAAAACTGTAAGGAAATGTTGCGGACGAGCTCAGAAAAAAGAACGATCATTCTACAATACCTTCTATCCGTGCAGACCACTTTTCTCTGTGATTATCATCTTAAGGGGTAACTGCTAATTTCAGGTTTTGTTTTTAAATAAACGTGATAAAGCTACCAATACTGATAATTTTATCATCTACATTTCGTACATTTTACCTTTTTATTTTAAAATTAATGCCGTGTTTTAAAATCATTAGGAATATTATGTATTTTTACGGCAGTAAACAGATTTTTGTTATAGGTCTGTAGCAACTGATAATTTTTACTTTCATGAGTAATGCTATAACATTGTGTACTAAATTATTTGTACTAACTTACCGTTAAGTGTATTTATTCCATCCCTAAACTGCCGCAGAAAAAGTGTCGCTCTATGCCTATGCCTATTTGGCCTATAGGCTGTTCACGGTAGAGATCACTTTTTAAGGCCCTACCAAAGGGATTTACCCTAATAAATATACTTTACTGCAGTCTCGGGCATTAACTTTTGAAAGTGATGGAATGTATGCACTGTGTTTATTAGTCATATTGCAATGATTAAATTAAAAAGTGGCGGAAAGGTCAAAATTAATCTAAAGAAAAAATTTAGCAGGGCCTTAGAAGTGCTCACTTTGCCTTGAATAACCTGGGTAAGTTCGTGGAGTAACGCCACTAATTCACCATTTTTTGCCACAAATTTTACAATTATAGAAATAAAGTTGTGAACCTTTTTTTCAGAAGGCGACTGTATCATTTGGGAACACAGCACATATAAATTTTTCATAAACATAAAAATTATAAAAATATTTAACCTTTTTTCTAATGTGTTGTAAAATGTCGTTATTACCAAACATGGCGGTGAATATTGCCATGCCAAGTTTTTCAAAATAAAAATACCAAAACTTAAAGATTTACTGTTTGCAACACATTCAAAGTTCTTAAAAGTGTTTACAAACTCGATTATTAGTTAAAAAAAATTTGTATATGTTGACAAAAAATAGTATAAAATACCTTAGAAAACACTTTAAAAACTTAAACAAATGCCAATGCCTTTAAAATAGACAAACACGAATAAAAGAAGGAAAACTTAATTCGCAGTTAATGTCTTTCAAAATTTTCTTACGCAAATCCAATCAAACATTTTAAGTTCAATTAGTTATGTACACAACGCAGAAATTGGCCTAATATTAAAAGAGTTTACTGTAGTTAAACTATACAAACAATGAAATAAATAGAAAAATGTGCCAACATACATTTAAATATTCTACCTAGATTAATATTTAAGGGGCAAATATTTTTGACCATAACTTATTAACAATAGCTTTAAAAGTTCTAGAACTAATTAATTTAGGCTAGTAGGTTTAGGCCTAAAATACACCAACGTAAAAATTTAACAATAAAATTTTTAGTCAATTGTGGAACTGAGAAATAACTGAAATCTACACAAACCAGCATATAGACAAAATGAGATGCTTTAGTAACACTTCGGGAAGTCATGTACTAAGGAAGTAATTTTTTAAAATTGTAATACTAGCGAAACAAAAGCCGACGACAATGAATTACTTAAAATTATTTCCTAAGTCAAAAAAGGGAGACACAAAATTATCATGGACCATGTAACTCCTAAACAGAAAATATTTACAGGCAGAATTAAGTGTTAGAACATTTTAGTGACTGCTGCTGCTTCCAGAGAGCAGAGCACACCCATCGTTACACAAGGTACACAAACCACATTTTGAAATGTTTCCCTTATCGCAAATATCGCGGTACCACACTTTACACTCCACACAATGGATCCGCGGCACGTTCATAGACTTGTCGTAGTAGTTTCGGCCGCAGTCCTCGCAGTGCATGTCATCATTATTCTTACGAGTTTTCACTCTACGTTTATGTACAGGCGCAGTAGATGGCTGGTCGGCATTCCCTTGAACACCTTTGGAAAACAATGGACTAGTCGCCAGAGTAGCTTTCACATTTAAGGAATGGCAAGTTTTCCGGGTGTTTCGGATAATTTGAGGCGTGGGAATCAGACTATGTACAGTCGCTAATGATGTTGACGTAGTTGGAGTGTTGTTGCTGGTTGACGGTGCTGCATGTGTTGCTGGTATTGTGGATGTCTCCAAAGTGCAAGAAGTTGCATAAGAACTTGTAGGCCTAGCTTGTAGTGATGTGCGTTATGAGACATCAGTAGGAGCAAAAGCTGTCTCTGGGATTACTTGTGGATTGGATTGGAATATTCCTGTAGCTCTAAATCCAGACATTGCATTTTTTGAGAAGGGTGTCTCAAATTTGTCCTTCGCCTACCCCCCCCCCCTCCTTCGCAAGTTCGTTCTTGTTGTCAGACACGTCAAATTGGATGGAAAATAATTGAATATTACTGGAAATATGTCATCAAATTTTCCACATTTTTCCCGTTTGCTCGTAAGTAATGAGTAAAAAGTACCCCATTTGGACACCACGATTTTCGCACACATTTCTGTTTTTCGTGCGGCAAACGTTTTTTGGAGACGTTTATAAGTTTTTGAAATTGATAGTAAAAATATTTTTGGATGAGTATTGACTTGAAAATTTCTTCTTGGACAGGTTCCTGCACGGTCTAAATGTTCACTAACTACGTTACGACGTCTTTGCTTCACTTACTTGCCTTTTGGTGGAAATTGGTGACATCTGGGTGAATTCTGCATGGAATCCACGACGAACGGAGATTGGAAATCAGATGGAAGCGACCCCGGCGTGTTGGCGATCCAACACGCGATCCAAAATCGCAGAAGACGAGCTGCGTAGATACGATATCTGGCTGCCCTGGCGAGGGCGGACTGAATGCTGAGAACGGCTGCGGCGTGAGGGTAACTGGCGCATGCGCGGTGCCGTTCTAGCTGTGTCCGTTCTGCGTCGACGCATCGAGGAAAGTGAGCACACCTCAGCTGTTCTGGAGGTCGGTGGGATGCAGAAAGCCAAGGCGTTCGTGATTCGCTACGCGCCTGTGAGTCTTCAGCTATTGGAGTATACCCCACCCCACCCTGATGACGTTTTCAGTGATGGAGCCTGGGAATGGACGCGCAATCAAGAGCCTGACAGCGATTGGTTGAACATTTGAGGTTGTAAAATTGTGTAATTTTGTATATAAGGTGGTCGCGTAGAGCCAGTTGGGAGAAATGGCGGATCCACGAGAATCAGGCTGGACCTTCAAAAGTTAAGTTCATGAATATGTTAGTCATTATGCCCGTCTGGCAATGTAGCTTTGTTAGGGCTCGGGACTTTGAATTTCTTTGATGCAAGCATATTTCTAAAAGAAATGGTGGTCAATTCTTAAAGGTATTATTGAAGGCATTTAATAAGAAAAATTATGCAAATTTGCTTGTGTTATCCAAGATCACCTGGTAAATTCTTAAATGTATTAGTGATGGAATTTAGTAAGAGAAATGATGCCAATTCATTTTTGTATCAAAACCGCCTGGAAACATCTCGTAATGGTAAAAGAGATTTTTAGAAAAGAGTTTGTTTTGATATTCACTTTTAAGATGAATTTGAAAATGGGCTCTTACAATTTGCGGCTATTGCCGAATACTAAGTTTGCCAGCTTTAATTGTATTTTGTAAAGAAATTAATGGTCATTTTAGTGCATTATGGCCCAATTATAAATTAATACTATTTTATATTCACTGTTGTGTAGGTCAATCCGCATTTTGGGTGAGAATAAATTAAAGTTAACTCGGAAATTGACACTGCATAATCTGGGCATATTACTGATAAATTTTGGAGATAATTTTTGCTCATTACCTGTCAGTACACATTTCTGATTGGAGTAGTAAACAAGGTATATTCATGTATATATGGCAACTTATAGGTCGTTGCCTATTAACTTATCAGTACAATTTATCTTCGTATTAATGGAACGTTTTTATGGAAAATGTATAAGTTTCAGTGTTTGGTCAACATAGCTTCACCAGTATAACCTATGCTAGATATACCTACAAAACATAGCTTTGTTTGTGGACCTGTTTGTTATAGTCAAAAATACTCATATTAAAAATAATGTTCTAATTTATACAAAATTACCATGGAAAATAAAATTGCCTTATGTTTACATGACAATATATAAATTGGAAATCTTTAGTGCTTGTTCGCTTAAATGTAACAAATTTTCAAGGGTGTAAATGATAACTGTGAATGCACAGTCCATATGTAAAAAATTTTGCTTAAGGTGCCTTTGTGCATATAAAATAAAATTGCATCACATATATTTTTCAAGTTTACATATATTTTTTCATGTTATATCCTGTTGTTTACATTGGGATATGGTTCACAGCTATTTTAACCTGGAAGTGAACACGAATTTCAACATACTTTTTTTCTCTAGACTCCACCATTTGCAATCAAGGAGAAAATTACATGGAATGAGGTGTCTAGTTACCACCTATTGCGAGTGTTCAGCAAAAAAAAAAAAACAGAACAACAATTTATGAATACATTGCCTAAAACAGTCTATGTTGACACCATTATTTTGGAACTCATACCACAGTGGAGTTTTGATTTTTCTATGGTTTTTACTGACTCTTAACAACAATCCATCTTTTCAACAGCAGTATTTAGCTTTGCTTTACATTGGTTCCAATTTTGGGGTTTCTCCTTCACCACTCACTCTAGGGTAACACAAGGGCTTTGTATAGCCGCCTTGTTGCGTCCTCTGCTTATAGAGGGCCCCACACGTTCTTAGGGGTAGCTGCTTGTGTCCAGGCTTCAGTAATCAGATTTCCGAACTGTAGTTTCCCTAGTAGTCTTCCTGGATTTTTCCTCCGGAAATTGTCCGCTGCCGAGTTCCAATAAACTTTCAACGACTTAAAGAAACTCTTGTCTAGGGGTTGTAATTCATGACTGCAATGTGCAGGCGAACAGAATATCTGTATCCCTAAGCTTTCAGCAACGTCAATCACACTGTTATCTAAATTACTGCGGTGACCATCAAATATGAGCAAAACTTTTCCCGGTATTCGGTGCAAATTAACGCGACGCAAGAAGTTATAAAATTCCTTTAGGGACCATAGGAAAAACACTTCCATTAGGAAGATCATCGCCCAATTGTTTTTTTGAATACTTCCCTTCATACAATATCATAGGGGGAATCCAGTTTGTGCCAGTAGCGTTACTGCAAGCCACAAAAGTTACACTTTTGTCTTTTTCTCCATGAGTTACCTCTGCATCTACACGTTTACAACCTTTTACAGCTAGAACTAGCTGCGAACTATTGTGGGTCAACTGCAATCCATTCTCATCGACATTGTGAATATGGTGGGGCTGATTGTGAAGATTCAATTTGTCTGGAGTTTTTCCTAACAATTCAAAGTGTGCACCAACAATTACCTTACTGAACCTCATGAGCCTGCAATAGCTAAGGTTATCAGCCTTTCTTAGCACAATATCATTATTTATTTTCATGAAGCCGCAAAATCAGTCTCTGCCCGCTTTGTTGTTAGAGAAAGGATGGGGAATTCCTTTCTCATAGCATATTTGGAAAGCAAATGAGCAAATCTGATTCCTAATCAATCCAAAACCTACTTTCTGCAATCTAATCACCCTTATTTTTAATTATTCCTCTATATCAGCATTGCGCCCAAGTTTACGTTTCGGTGTTCTGTCACCTCTTTTCAACCACACCTTCAGTGTTCTTCTAGGAATTTTAGATTGCCTTGAAGCTGCTGTCACAGACAATCCTAATTTTACATTTTTTTGCGTACTGCAGATTTTTTGTTTTCCATTTTGCCATTATATTTTGGTACTTTTTCCTCATTGCAGCAATATTTCATCTGTAATATGGAGAAAATAATGTGTTACCCTCTTTGTAAACTTATTAACGTCACAATGCCAAATTTAAATTAAAACTGCTACCAATACACCAGTGTGCTAAACATTCACCACATAGTGCATTGTTTCATTCGATTTGAATTGAGCAATTATTATTTTATTTTTGCAACACTAAAAATGAAGTTACAAGTGATGATCACAAAATAACTTTAACTGTAGGCCCAAAATACTATTGGTTTTAGCCCTCGTTACAAGAGAAACAAAACGTGGCGTTATTGCCCGAGTCTCTATAAGAGAAACAAAACGTGGCGTTATTGCCCGAGTCTCTATAAGAGAAATTATACATCGCGTTATTGACCGCCATGCACTTGGCGATATTTCCCGAAACGACATTTTCTTTTCTAACCTCAACTGAGTGTCCTAACATGCCACAAAAACATTGTTTTACGACATAAAATTATACGCTTTTAAATGCTGAATGCGCTTACATATAACACTTATCGCGTGGAAGTTGGTTTGTAGAAATAAATGGGCTTACCTAAAATGGTACTGAAAATGTTTGATGTTTTATTTCCTCCCACACGCACTCAGAAACACACTCGCAAAGTCCTTGAAACGAAACTGCTGACCGAAAGTGGATGACAACAACGGTGAGTGTCGAGGAGACGAGTTTCGTTTCAGGAAAGATACATACCGCACCGTAAACTACGTGTACCATTTGAAATGGCGTCATTGCCTTCCTGGTGTTACAAGACGAAGGTACCCTAATAGAAAATCCGAGCCTGCGAATGCCAGATTTCCAACCATCATTGACGTAGTCATCATCGATGTTGTGTTATATACCCCCTTTATGTGGAATACACACGTATAAGCACAACTAAGGTTGATCAGGAAGGGGTATCCAAGGGATATTAAATACTCTCCTATTAACAAGTCTAAACAATCTTTACTGAAGCTAAATAACACTGTAATACATGATGTTATGTGGCTAGAAGGGTTAGGGTCGTGAAGGGATTATAGATATTAGTAATGGAGGACTAGCTCTCTCACCCTAGCTAGATGAAAGTTGCCCTCCAATCGCTGCGCGGTGACCGCTGACCTGGGATGATAGCCGCTGACTGACACTCCGGCCCTTAGCTGTCGTGTCCACCACACTTCTCATTCACGTCCACCTTCACCGATGACCTCAATTCCTATTGGCTCTCCCTAGTAGCTATCAGCATATACTAACGTATATGCTGATGGAATTGCCATAACCCCACTGTGTCAGATAGACACAATTATTCTGCTAACTTCTGTAGATCTCAGTACTTTCCACCGTTGCGACACTGTCCCCGTTGCCTGCAAGTATTGTTTTGATAGCAACTGTCGGCCGCATTCCAGCCTTACATGGCCTCCACTTGTTATGTCGCAAACGTAACAGTTGTCGTGTCAGACTATCCCATACGCCACTATTAAGA
Organism: Dryococelus australis; assembly: GCA_029891345.1. Classification (NCBI taxonomy): domain Eukaryota; kingdom Metazoa; phylum Arthropoda; class Insecta; order Phasmatodea; family Phasmatidae; genus Dryococelus; species Dryococelus australis. Next base: position 111,775,441 of record CM056996.1, on the reverse strand, counting down.
GAGCATACTGGTTTTTACTTTAGAGCATTGGAGAACACGGAATTTTAGTAACCGATCCAGCTGGTTCATTTATACTTATCGTATGCCTTCAATGGGCTGGGTGGCGTTTGCAGGTCGCTATCGTCGGACAATAATGTTCTCTCAATCATCCACATTCCAAACTCTCCAGAAAATCTAATTACACAACTCAACTCTCACCAGTAGTAGGTCTTCTCGAGTCGCTAAAAGACTGGTTTAGACATTTCTGTGAAGTGCGATAGAATACTTGGCTATCCCAATTATTTAACCAATAACCAAAATATATTATAAACGTAACAAAATATTCCCCCTGAAAGAAATAATACGTTTGTATCTTTGAAGTTTAATGGCAATAATGATGATAGTTAGATTGAACTGTGGCCGTTGACAACAATGAGAATAAATAAATAAGTTGCACACACACAGAACTCAGCAAGTCAAGAAATAAAAATGAAAAACCTTTTACAACATCACAGGCAGTTAATTAGGCAAAGCTGTTTCCTTGTTAATAAAAATAAATATGTATATAACTAAAACTACAAAAAGACGGACGAACAACTTATTATTGCTAAACAGGATAGACAACATACGCAAATGAAAAGAAAAGACAACTCGACGACGAAAACGAATACACCACACGAGTAAACAAAAAATGTGCAAAAAACATTATTCGAGGACACAGCTGAACAATAAAACTCAGAAACGCATACAAAATAGGACAGAAACCACAATGAAACACAAGTCAGGAAAAGTATTCCTTGTCAGATTACAAAACCAAATAAATCAACCCTACGAACGTCACAGGAACCACAAAAATAACCAGAGAAAAGAATAGATAAACCAACAGAAAGGACACGGGGCAACGAAAAATGATAAAAAATAATAGTAAGTCTTCACGACGTTTCGGGGCCTGAAATCTGTCCTCTTTTTCAGGTGAGACTCTGGAAGGACAATCGCAGTAGACTGAGCTGAGGTGGAAAACAGCGAGTATATATACGATTCTGGCAGTCTTCCAAGCGCACCAATATGAGTGTAGGTAGTCTCTGATTGGTGGTGCTTGGAAGAGTGCTTGCTGATTGGGCTCTGCCCGCATTTGCATGCACCCGGTTTGATCATATTTGAATGAGGGCTATTTGTTACTAGGCTTTACCAATACGCAGATTGAAAGGATTGATTAAAAATTACGAAGTTACTTCACATATCCATACACATAAAACTATACAGAAACAAAAGTATATGTAAAACCAATAAATATTAACGTTACTTCTAATACTGATCATCTTAAAGGATACAGGAATTTTAGAAAATTACAAAAAAAAAAATATCAAAGGAATAAAGAGTCGAAAAATCTAAGAAAAGTGTTTCAATATTCTATTTTTAAAATGTCATTACGCAACAACTGAATATCTTAATGAATAAAATTGTAGTTTTTAGTGCATTACCTCCTCTAAGTGTAGCCTATTTAAAACTTTATTATATTGTTGTTTGTATTTTAAGTACTTTGTGAATTATACTAAAATTAGTAATGTCTAATTCATATGTATTTATTTAACAACTTATACGTTTATTTATTTATCTGATTTACTTTCAATACTAGCTGTCTAGATTTGATATATAGAATTCGTCTGAAAATTATTCAAAATTTCCATAGTTCAGCAACTTATTAAATTTTTTTTTACAAAGCATACTTGACATGTCCCATAAAATTGTGTATATTCATTTGAATGAATAAAATGAATGCCTGCGGAGAGCGACTGCCTTCCTCGTCGATGGCGTGATTTTCCAGAAGTTTGATTTTAAAAAAGTGTGAAGAAACCGGGAATAGACTTTGAGAGAAATACGTTTGTTTGCAACAAATTTACAGCATTACTTGATCCTTGTAAACGTTAATTTTTAATGTAGTAGTGGAATTATTACACAATGACTGGAAGAAGAAATTCATCTGGCTTCACATAAGCGGTAAATTAATGTTGACCGAAATGCATTTAAAAATTATATCTTCCCGAACATGCCTCTGTTTACATTTAATAAGGAAAATTCCGGCATGTTTGAATCGGACTCTCGCGGTAGCTTTTTTGCGCTCGAGTCGACTATCTCTGCATAAATGTTGCCAGATAAAAGCCAAGATTTAGTTTTTCCATTTCGGACTGCAGCAGTATATTACCTGAAACTCCGCCCCGATAATTTGGACGAGCTATTTCCGGGTAAGTTTGCGTGCATATTTCACGGGGAAGGAATGCGAGCGTAGTGAAAATATGTTTCCAGCAGCTTTAACAATTACGTATTCGCCGTTCCTGCAGCCGTAAGCACAGCTACACGCCCCTAGCGCACGAGCCGATAGTTAGCTGAAAGGGCGGGTGGGGGATGTTGCTCATCCCAGACACACGTGGAGAAAATAGCTTTAATCTGGTTTCCCCGGTGGAGGAGGAGGAGGAAAATGGGGTTTTTTTTCCCCCCGTTTCTGCGGAGTTGGCATTCTGACCCCGTGACCCCTCGCCGGAGCGAGCTACATTCGCTGGGAAGTTGCAACGAGAAACAATGAACAATCAGACGTTTGCAGCTTTCCGGCACGTCCGGCACGGAAACCTTGCGCGGTAAAATTTTTTTTAAATCTCGTTGCACCCCTTCTCGGTTCTTCACGAACCCTGGAAAATGACGTGAACTCGGCGTAAATACATTCACTATTGAGCACGAATTTTATCAAGTACGATTTAGTAGGATGTACAAGACTGCAACAATTGATATTAAACTCATGTTTTACAAATTGATGTTTGCGCGAATACATAAATATAAGAATTTACGTCATATATTTAACATACTGCAAGGTTTTCTACTACCCTTACTAGTATAGGCTATGTAAAAATACTTTTATGTTCCTCGACTTGATACGATTTTGGAATTAGTAAGTTGCACCCACTACTCAATCACCTTATTACAAGATCTTCTACAGCATATAATTTAACGACTTAGAAGAAACCACACGAAGGAATTTTATTTTGAATTGAATGACTTCATTACCTGGCACCGAGTGAGGTGGCGCAACTGTAACTCACTGGACTCGCATTCGGGAGGACCCGGGTTCGAATTCCGGTCCGGCCTGTTGATTTCGGTTTTCCATGGTTTTCCGAAATCACTCCAGGCGAATGCTGGGATGGGTCCCAAACAAAGGCCATGGCTGATTCCTTCCCAATCCTTCCCCAAATCTCTGTGTAACTTGCGTCGTCTCTATTTACTTTGCTGTTGACGAGACATTAAGCCCACTTACCTACCCATCATTAGCTGGCCTTTAAGATACCGCTTAATAGCTTCCGAAGCATTACAAGAGAAGTTTTGATCTCGTAGAAGAATACAGTAAAATAATTCAGTTTCCGTGTTAATTTTAATATTTACATTAAACAACAGCATAGTACCCGACATCAAGGTTGGATTCCCGAAAGCCACGGTGCAATTGCAGTGAGAAACAATATAATCATTAAATTGAATAATAAATGTTGTAGAAGCCTTCTCCTGAGGAACCCTGTTTTGAACTGCCGACAGGCTAAATTTCTTACCCAGGCGACAATGCTCGGACGAGGGAATGACATCTCACAATACTAGATGACATCTCACAATACTAGAAAATTCGTTAAAAAAAATAATAGTATGTTTCATTACTTAAAAATTACGATTAATATATACGTATTTAGAGTACGAATTTTTGTATTAATAGATGCATTTTTAACGGAAACTACATCCTGGCCTTGGACGTAAAGAATGATGGGGTTAAAAATTACAAAAGTTTACCTGAGCCGTGAGAGTAGTTTTTAGTTAGTTTTTCGTTTGTGAGGTTTTAAGGAGACGAACGTGCACAACCTCACACGAACGCAGACTACAGCGCGGATACGAACTTGATCACCTATATGTATTCATTATGAAGGAAGTTGCTCTATACACGTAAAGCAATTATTCGATTTTAAATATTTCGCCGCATGACATACTATATGAAATATGTATATTATCCGAAGACTATTCAATGTCCACCACTCGGTGTTTTTTAAGTCCGTAAACTAGTTTCATTCAGCACTTCATGCTCCTGTATCCTGTGGTAAACTTTTCAACTCTTATATACTTTGCGCAACCCCCACCAGATATAATCTGATTAGCATACTCCAGCCTTTGCTTCCCTCTACATTTCTTACCCTCCGCCATTTCCCCTCGTCGCTAAGTTAACTAATCCGGTATGTCTGAAATGTCTCCTCTACCAACATTCACTCCTTTCATCATACTTCGCCACTCTGCTGAATAAAACTTCTGTGACCTCTCGCAGCTGGGAAAGGAAATTTCTGAGCTTTGACATTCATTTCTTTCAACTTCGGCAAGACAAACCCGACCAAACTTACAAACTCGTTCTGCACCAAACCCTCCCCACTCCACCTCCCCAACATGCCAGGCGTAAACAGCACGGGTACTTAGTGCTTACTGTCTTTGTTACAATTTTATTATTTCTAACGCCCTTGCCCCTTTGTCACGAGGCAAACATCTAAAGTGTTTAACTATAATGGCTTCTCTCTCGCTACTGCAGTCGGAACATGTGAAACTCTATGCAGAAGTATAGCGATAACTAACCACTGTAAAAAAAACTATTTTACACTGATGTAGTAAGGCGTATTTCAAACTTAAGATAGCATTGCTAATTCCGTTCTCCATTAAACTCACGCTTTCACTTTTTTACGAAAAAGTAATTATACTTGTGAACAAGAGGGATCCAGAACTTCTACAACAACGTGTGCACAAGAAAGTTTCTCACATGTTGAACCCAAACACAGTGAAATTATTATGAACCACAAAGGTCATTTGCTGCTGAATTTGTAGTGCTTTGCTACGTGGCTGTCACTTTTGATATTATTACAGTATTTTAATTGGCAATAAGTAATATTTTTTGCCAAGTTGCTTTAGCGCTGCATCCGTGGACACGTAAATATGCTTTTTCCCTCTTCGAAAATTTCCAAAACATTGGCTAATTTTTCTGTCTTCTAGAGTACTGGTGAGAAGTACAATCTTGAGGAGCTTCCTACTTTTGTTTTTGTCTAGATTGTTTGTCATATTATATAAATGAATTATTTATTAATTATTAATATACCATACTCAATTATGAAACGTAACTGTATGCGATTAATTTTAATCGATACCTGGTAATTTAACTTATATAAAACAATTTCATACGTAGATTTGATAAAAGTTAAGCAATCTATACACTGGTTCCCCTTCCCCAGTCTGGAAAAGGCCTTTGCAGTTAAGTAAGTTCTTGTATCTCAGATTGAACATAAAACGCTGTTAAAACGGAATTGTTACATACAGTAAGTAATACATTTATTTAATGTTAGCAACAAATGCCTGATTAAGATAGCGAATTATTTATATTATTCAGATATTAACTTTTTGTGCTTGAACTTCACGTAAATTTCCTTCTCTGCGCACAGTTATTATAATGAAGGTGGTGGCATCCGTGCACATGCCACAAAATTCAGTTATTTGTGTTGCACAGCAACACAATTTAAAATGAAAGTTTTGAATTTATTATTATTTATGATCTCAGTTTAACAAAAGGGAGCTGATATCTACAGAATTAAATTGAGCACACATATTGTAAATTCGAATGACGTCCATTTTTTGACAATCGTATTTATTCAAACGCATTACTACGACTGCCAGTGGGATCATGATAAAATATTTTATAAAATAAGTTAATTACTGGAGTATTAATGTTCAAAAAGGGCCTAAATTTGAACAAAAACTAACTACGGTTAGGAGTGCCAAGATATATAGATAGTTTTCACGGTTTATCGTCACTTCGGGTCCTGTAGTAAAATCTAAATTTTTACTGAAATTTAAATAGTTTTTTTTTGGTTCGTGTATAAAAATTATACCACGAGTATACGATAGACAATCAATACCCCAAAGCGATTTGCGAAGCAACTGAATAGCAGTGAAATAAAATTTCTACAAGCTAGGCCTAATGTTCATTGCGATTATTGTTGTACATAGCATCCGACCACCATAAGCAGAAGTATTTAAAGTTTTTCTAACAATTAAACTAGAAAAAGTCTGGGTAAACTTATAATTTTAATTGTTTTCAAATTACCGAGTTACATAATTTCTTGATTTTTTTAGAATTTTTCGCTGTTTGATTAAATATGCTACCTCACATGCACATATCGTGCAAAGGCGGACAAATCAATTACAATGATTAATTTTGTAAGATATTTAATTTTACACCATAAAATTTATGCCATTTCCTCCAAATATTTTCAAAAAGGTTTACAATTCATTCATATATATAAATAAATATATATAAATAAATATATATATGATCTTAATTTAGAGTTTAAAAATACTTTTTATTGTTCTGTTGAACGCTTTGTGTATTATCATCAATAACAAAGCTTGGTGTAAGTATTCGGCCGGGAAGAGGACTAAGAATCGACATATATCGTAATTATTAGGAGCTAAGCCAACAGTTTAATTAGCATGTTTATCAATAATACAAAACACATGTCGCGTTAATGTATATACAATTATTAACCGCGAATGTAAAGTTAAAATTTGTAATGTTATTAAAATGCTACGAATATTTAAAAACCATTCTACAGCTTGTTCAAAATACAACCTCGAGTGACACCTACATGAACTCCCTTTTGTGCTGCTAGCCTGTAACGAAACTGAAATTATCTTATCCTGAGCAAAAATAGTCGCGAGACCTACTGCCCGGAATATTTCGCCCACGTCAGAAATTGCCGCTCACTTGCATCGTAGTCGCGTACCTGATCGAACGAGACCACATTTATTTCAATCGTGTCATTAGTGACGACGTTATGAGTGTCGGAGTAGATCCTCCCGCCAACGTTACATTGCCTTTTCCGCCCTGGTACCTCATGCGTCGGACTGATTTTAAAGACGTATCTACATAAAAATATTTTGTTGCAATGCCATAAACTACACTATACAAGATGTTTCAGAATTAAATGTCGAAATTAAAAAAAAAAATGGAATCTATAGGATAATAAAAAAACACAAATCCTTGTAACAAAATGTTTGGAAACATCGTCTAGTATTTTAATTTTAACTCGTTCAGCTCCTGTGTCCATGATCAAGGATATGTTGCATAAGATGGATATTTAGGGTCAGCAATGTATACAATAAGGCATCAGTGGCCGATATTTTGAGCGTGTCCCTTGTGAGAAATCTGATTGGTTGAAGTTTCACCGCCTCACATTTGCGAATGGTGAATGCTGCCTTCAAATTACACGCAGCACGTTGTTTACACTTTGCGAGAAGCACGCTCGAAGCAAGTACAGCACACCTCATAAAATTATACTATTGCAACACTTGAGCTGGGAAATCGATTAGGGACTAAAATGGTTGATATTGGGCAAACAGCGCCCGGTAAGCCGCAACTTCACCTACCAGCATGCAAGACAAATTGCACATCACAAAGGCGACCGGAACTGGCACTTCACGTGACGACCGCCTGTACCTACGTGGCTACCATGAAATTATAGGCCATTCACGGTAAAGTGAGCACTTTTAGAAGCCCTCTCATTTGCAATAATAACCAATAACCATATTTTATTTTAGCCTTAGAGGTCAACTTTAGACTGCGATGGAGTAAATACACTGTGTTTAATACTTTCATGACAATATTTATTTAAAAAGGTGGTTAAAGAATAAGTAATACCTGAAAGAAAAAAGTAACTAGTGCCTAAAAATTGCTCACTTTACCATGAACAGCCTATACGTAAAAAACCTACATCGTCAATACTGCTGTTTGCGTATTGTTGGAAATGAAACAGAATCACTTCCGGCTGCCTTTACTACTCAATTGATAATCCGCCATTTATGGTGTTCTTACGTGCAGGCGCTCTCCGCTTGGCGCGCCAGTCACGCCCGCCTTCGTGGTATGCAACTAGCTGTACTCGCAAGTACGTGGAGTTGCCGAATCACTGCGTTGTTTTGTTTAATTTCAACTTACATTAAAAAAATATATACTAGGCGATGGTTCCAAACATATTTTTACTAGGATTTATTGCATTTATTAGCTTGTAGGTGCTGTGGTTTAAATTTCGACATGCTATTAGAAAACACCTTGTATATCGGATGTTTCAGAGCGAAACGGACATACGTTAAGAGGTAGTGATATTCTACAGACCATTCTGATGGGAAAACATCAATAAATATATGCTCTATTTTGAAAGGTGTCCGAGATACAGCTATGTGAAACTGACAGGAATGGTGATAGTAAATGCACAGATCGTTGCGTAAACTCCTACTACAGCACATGTTCCTAAATGCCACCGCCAACTTAAGCTCATGTAGTTAGATGGCGTGTTGCTAATCGGAGCTGGTGTCCACATTCTTCTTCAACGTGCGCACAAGCTTTTAACACGCGAACAAGCAATACCTTCCTTGTTTACGCTTTTTGCCTGTAGACGTCAGTATCCCACCGACCCCATAAACAATAATCTAGCGGAGTAATGTCGGGTGACTGTGGTGGCTCAACAACATTGCACCTCCGCGACAGATCCAACGGCCAGGATAGGTTTCATTGAAGTACTGTACCACTGAAAGAAGTGCAGATACCGTTCTCCGTTATGGCGGTTGTCTACAATAACTGGACCAGTGAGTTGGTAATCAGTGATACCGCACTACTCGTTCTCTGAGAAACGACGCTGTTATCACATAACTGTGTCTCGGACACCGTTGTGAATAGAGCATACGTTTCAGGATACTTCCCCTTCAGAATGGTCCGTACTATCATATCCTAATGTATGTCCTGTTCGCCCTGAAACGTCGAGCATATTAAGGCTGTTAACGATGAAGTGGGGCACTTTTGAAATCAACCTTGGAAAAATGTCACTGCTCCTGCCTGCATATATTTTAAACGGGTGCACTGAGTGACATGCGCCCGGTAAAGTTGTTAACGATGGATGGAAAGTAGCTCCTTGTCTTAACGTCAAATAAAAAGTGTTAGGTAACCATTTGTGATAAATTTAAATTATTTATTTCGCTTTCTGTTTTTTTTAATGCATCGAAGTGTAAAAATGTCAGATTTTTAAGGTATTTTATTCTTAATAATTTGACAGTTTCACTTGACCGACGCATTAATAAAGTGACGAGGCCCATGGTAATGTTAATTTTACACAAGGCGGAAGAATACACAACGTGCATACAAGTAGATCTTAAGCAGGTTTTTCAAAAGTGCGCATTTTACTGTGAACAGCCTATAGCCGGAATATTTAAGAGGGATGTAGAAATAGCTTCATCACTGTTGGCTCGAGCATGCGGAGCAAGCTGCCGTGCCGCCACAACCCTGCAGGAGATCTCTATGCCCAGTCGCAAACGCCGTACCGCGCTGGAAATACGGCGCGGCAGGTCGTTCCGATTTGGCCTCGTTGCTGCGGGCAGACGCTGCCCTGCCCCTTCCCACGGCACCGGGCGGATCGCACATCGGCCGGCCACTGTAAACGTGGTCGGGGGGAATGAGTTAGCGCCCCGCTTACCGCCCTTTAACTTCTCTCGGCTGGCCTTCGCCGGCACGTTCCTCCCTAACTAACTCCTGCAAGTAACCTTGGACAACACAAGATGCAAGCAGCTCTGCAGTGGCGACAGCATTGCTAGTTTCGTCCCTCGACACCGTGGGCGGCGGGAGAATAAAATTACCACAACACCTTCAAGAAATTTGCTCCTCCAACCAAAAACTCTTTAAAAACAGCTGAAAGAATTCTCTATTGAATGTGCATTTTATCGCGTAGATAAATTCTAAACTTCAAAAATTAAGAAATCACTTTAAACATGTCGTTGTGGGCATTACTTGATCCCGTTTTCCTCGTTCCATTTTTCTTCTGTTTCAGTAAAACGAGATGACGCCCCACAGCTTGTTGGAAGAAGATTAGTCACATTGTGAAGAAAGATATGTGTTTATACTCTATTCACGGTAAAATGAGCACTTTTGACATTCCTGCGTAAGATCTACTTGTATGCACGTTGCGTACTATTCCGCCTTATGTAAAATTAACATTGCTATGAGCCTCATCACTTTATTCATGCTTCGGTCAAGTGGAACAGTAGTTATTAGAAAAGTAAATATTTTACAAATCTGCTAGTTTCTACACTTCGATGCATTAAAAAACAGAAAGCGAAAGAAATCACTTAAATTATTCTCAATCGGTTACCTAACACTTTTTATTTGACGTTAAGATATGGAACAACTTTCTATCCATCGTTACTAATTCTACCGGGTGCATGTCACTCAGTGCGCCCGTTAAAGTGTATGCAGGCACGATTAGTGAATTTTTTTAAGGTTGATTTTAAAAGTGCTCACTTTATCGTGAACAGCCTTTACGTGCAATCTGACATATACAAGGCGAGGAATTTAAAACAGGCCACCTTAGTAAATCGGCCACTTGTAACGATAGAGGAAAATGTTTCAGACAAACGTTGTTTGGTGTGAAAGGAGCCATAATGTTACGTTAGTAAATAGGTGTACTGTACGCCGAGGGGTGACGAAAATATGGAGGTCAATTGTGGTACGTCAAATGGGACGATGTGGTTTAATGTTCACATTTATAGTACGTGTGACACATGTTTGCATTCACCTTGCGAAGAGTTGTTCAGAGGCGTGTAATAAAGTACGTTATCCCATTTACAATGCCAACGTTGACTCCATAACCCCTTTACCCCTTGACGTAACACCAAACTGTTAACGTCACACTATGACCCCTTTCACCTCAAACAACGCTTGTCTGAACTATTTCCTTCTATCTTTACAAGTGGGCGATTTATTAAGGTGGCCTGTTTTAAATGCCTCAGCCTGTATATGTATGTGTGTGTTTACTATGTCTAGTGTATAAACTTTGTATACTGTAATTTTACTTGTCCAATATATTTGTACAACTATGTATTGGAAAAAGATCTTATGTGAGCAATATAACAAACATACAAACACACCGGCGAGGGAAGGTCGCACTGGGATAAGGCGGTCATTGCATCCTTCCGCGCACGCAGTTCTGAATCGATCACGAGGAAACTGAGTGTGGAAAGATGTGGGCGGTTTTTAACGCCGTAGTACTGAGAGCAGATTAGGGTGGAGGAAAAGGAAGATCGCTGAGAAAACCCGTTGACTAGTGACATGCAAAAATCCGGGTCGCCTTGGTGATAGGCGAGCGTTCTAGCTGATGTGCCACCGTGGCCCCATAGCAATGAAATATTTTAGTTGTATTTATGCAGTATATATCCTTATGTATCTATGCCCCGTATACTTATTTCGATTCCGGTTGTCCCTGATTAAATGTTACAAAATTTGTGAGGCAATGTTTCACGCCATTTCAAAACTTGATAGTTGTTCCAACGACAATCTTTATTTTTGTGAGTGTTACATAAGAAGATTTTCTTCTTATTTGAACCATTAATAAGCGGTCGAAATATAATACTTTACAACCCACGGTTTAAAAATTTTTAGTATGAAAATAAAATTTCTTCCCCTGTATCGCTAAAGAATGAGTTTGACATTACCAAACCAACTGCCCACACCTTTAACACCTTTGTTCGTATAAATATTATTATTGGTTTCTTGTTTAATCTCACATAGTTTAAAGTATTTTATAAATTTAAACATTTGATAACTCGTCACCTTTCGAAAATGATCCACAGCGTGTTTTCTGTCTCATTTTGCAAAAACAATGACTTAATGATTTTGTAACAGATGATCGGGTCTTAGGTTCTTAGGCGTAATAAAACCTTGATCTGCAATACTTGTATATGTGTTTCTTGCAGTCACAGCATGTGAGCTGGGCTACAATTTAGTGAATCGACGCATTGGCTTCTGTGTTGCTGAACGAAATAAAAAAAAAAAATGAGAAAAAAAACCTTTAAGACCAACCTTTTATTTATAAATGCACTAAACAGAGAAAAATAATTATAATAGTTACACCATTTGTAGAACTTGTAAGATGTGGTCGAAAAGCCATAATAACCTTCACTATAAATTAATATGTTTGTATCAAATTATATTTAATATATAAAAGCTTGGTGCGAATAGTCAAGAGCCTTACGCACGATAAGTGTACTTCTAATGCTTACACAAATGTGATATACGTTCTATATTGTGGATAGTTAAGAGCCTTGCTCAAGATATATGCTTATTACGCTTACGCAATTAGGCATAGGTTCTATATTGCGCCAAGCTTTTATATACTAAAAATAAATTGATACAAACATATTGATTTGTAGCAAATGTTATTACGGCTGTTCGACCAAATTGTGAAACTATCATAATTATTTTTCTCTTTTTAGTGCATTTATAAATATAAGGTTGGTTTTAAAAGTGTTTTTTACATTAATTTTATTTTTAACTTTTTGGTCTCCAACAATGTGTTTGTATAACGAATATGGCTTTCCCTTGCTAAGAAAGATCCCCATAATGTATCGTGATCGACCAGTAGTTCGCTTTCATTCCGATACGAGACATACTGTAGGAGCAAACTATAATAATAGTTTTTATAACCATTTGCCGCTACAGTGACACTTCTAATCTCCATTTTTCTGTTACTCGATTCTGTAAAACAAACTCGATACGACGTTTACTGCATGTAGTTGTAGAGTTCCTATGGCCACCTTCCGGCTCCATCATCAGATCAGCTCAGTGTGGTACCTTGACATTGTATTGCCATCGGAACTACACATGTATGCGAAATTTCAGCTCAATTGGATAACGGGAAGTGGTTTAAAATCGACTTGCAAGATTTCACCCGAACGTACAAACTAACTAACTAACAAGGCAAGTTGAATAAAAGCTTGTAAAAATACCAATGAGATGGTGCTTCGCCTTTTCAAACGGCGCTGCTTAGCGGGTTGCGGCCTGAAGAAGTGTAGGTGTTTTGTTTAGCTGGCACGAAACGTCCTTGTTTTTATAACTGTTTCCTAGTCATCCTTGTAATAGACTGTGATTTACTAACGATGACGGAATGTGATGTCATGCATACAGGCCGTTCACGGCAAAATGAGCACTTTTGAAAACCATGCTTAAGTTCTACTTTGTATGTACGTTGTGTATTCCTCCGCCTTATGTGAAATGAACATTGATATGGGCCTCATCAGTTTATTCATGCGTCGGTCAGGTGAAACTGTGGAATTATAAGAAAAGAAAATATGATACAAATCTGATAATTTTTACACTTCGATCCATAAAAAAAACCAGAAAGTGAGATAAATGATATGAGTTATCACATAGGGTTACCTAACGCTTTTTATTTAACGTTAAAATTTTGAACTACTTTCCATCGATCGTTAGCAACTTCACTGGGCGAATGCCACTCAGGGCGCCCATTACAATATATGCAGGTAGGGGCAGTGACGTTTTTCTAAGGTTGAGTTCAAAAGTGCTCACTTTATCGTGAACAGCCCATACCAACACTTATAGATGTTCGGTAAGGAGAGTAACGTTGGCTCCAGGACTGATGAGGACGGAGGCTGCGAGTGAGCTTATGTGCGTGTGAGGACACTGACAGAAAATTAAGAACATTTAATTGCAGTTGCCTCTAGGAGAGCCTCTTGGTTAGGTCAGTTTAAATTTGTAAAACTAATATACGATGAGAGTTTTACTCTTTTATGTTAATTGCATGCGTGTTGTAGGGTTTTATAAGTGTTAAAATAATTTAAGGTGGCATGTATGACAAAAAGTTATACAGCCACAATCACTGCGCGTTTACTACCCAATTATTTAGAAGGACTGAACTGGACTGAATTGAAAATTTCGGAAAATTTAATGCGAAATCACTGTTAAACTTTCTCTGTCGTGGTGAATGCTACGACAGCACACTATATTCTATGATTTAAATCACTACTGTAAACAAGGGTTTGGAGTTAGAATGTTGTAATTTCTGGCGCATGCGCAGGCTCCAAGGTTAACCTGCGCCAAGTGGCTTCACTCTCTGTGTTTTCGCATCGAAGTTTATGGCATCATTGTCGATACTTGTTATTACACTTCGTATTGTTACATGATGCCTGAGGGGCATATCTGAGTTCGTGAGGTAATGTAGGTCATAATAAAATAAAAAACTAAATTTGATTTCTAAGATATTAACACCGCTATTATTTACAGTATTAAATTACCTATCTCCACTTTTGTACAGTATATGCACAATTTTGTAGAGGTTTAAACAATTGATAAATAAAGAAAATCACTTCAAAGCATTTATTTGACAAGGAGATCATGTAAACATTCATAAGTCAGGTACAAAATGAGTTCACACTGTGATAAAAATTAACCTGCTTGACTATCAGTAAGGTGTGTATGTGTCACAAAGGATACATAATTCAAACATCAAATCATCTTAATATGCCACAACCGGTATTTACCAAGTTAATTTACTTTAGCTGCACCACAGCACGCAAAAGTCAGAATTTGATTACAATGATTATTCATAATATAGCAACAAAGTAGGAGTGTATGACTAGAGAATACAATCATTAAGAATAATTGATTAATAACAAATGTGTAAATGTTAATTCAATATTCTAAAGGATTTGGCCCATTTAAATGGCTGACGAGGTCACTAATACTTTGAATACAAGGACTTCTCAAAAGTGTAGCTCTTTATTTCAGTGTAAACCAATATCACAGCCTAAATTTATATTCCAACTAAACATACCAACTCACTTACTGGAAAAACATCATAACCAAGAACATTTGAATTAATGTAAAATACCTATTTAATTAATATTCCAAAAATATGCTCGTAAAAAGGAACACATGACTAGATTAATTAGTGCAAACATAAAGCACTCAATATTACGCAGGTATAACGCACCTCGATAAAGTAATGAGCTGCAAGAACGAACATTCACTCCGAAAAATTGCCTAAACTACTGACATACCCACAACTACCTTTATGGTCTGACATTCCTCACGAAAAATATATTCGTAAAATTGAACTCAGAATGGCGTGTTTCAAACAACGAGCCGTACAAAAACTCTAACGAGTAATAGCCTCAAAGAACCTCACTACAGGACTGACGACTAAAACTACTTTCAAAATCATAGTAAAGTTTAACATTAAAAAAGATGATCATTGATTAGGAAGCAGCTAACAGATCGTTCCTAAAGACCATTAAAGCTCTTAATCACAAATATTTTAAATTCCATTATAAACACATTCACTAGAAGTGGTGGACTCTCACGGCGACAAAATCAGCAGGGCAGAAGCAGAACTATAAGTGAAAAAACAACACCCGAACATGGTTGGTAAATTCAAACAGGTTCAACCGAAATAATTTTGATGGTGCGGCCTAAATTAAACTCCAAAATATTAACACAACTGCACGCCCACATTTATTGTTGGCACTGAAAAACAATACTCAATTTTTATGCACCGCATGTCAGTCCAATACTCCGGAAAAGACAAGTTGTATAGTCCACCACATATCCTGTGAGTCCCTCACGTTGGCTAACAAGAGACGGAGTTGATAGGTCGAGGTGGCCCGATCGCTTGGCCTGCACGTTCACCCTATTTGATTCCGCTAGACTACTTCCTGTGGTTCCACGTGAAGAGTTTGTTTCACGAGACCCCTGTGGAATCAGAGGAAGACCTGCTGGCGCGGATTATGGCTGCAGCGGATCTTGGACTTCCAGGTATTGGTGATCGTGTGTACCAGAACATGGCACGTAGGTACCGTGTTTATGTAAGACGTCGCTGGTCGTCATATCGAGCCCTTCTTGTAAGTGGACCCTGAAGAAAAACAACGTACAGTATGTTGCAGACGTGGGAGAGGTCAACATGTGATGTGGCGGTGTTTTGTTTGTCGCGGGGAAACGGTACGTTTCCGCGCATAAGTTCCTATGCAGAACGTAACCGTCTTGGTCTCCACAACAAGCCCTTGCAGTGTGTGATGGGAATTTAGACAAAACCTGTATAATTTTAGTCGTAACTAACCAACTTTCAGTAACACGAAGATAAATATTTTCTAAGATTTCGAGAATACTCGTCGTACATGCATCTTTTATGGCTTATACGAGTTTCAATATGTTCATGAAATTTGATATACTCGATTTTAAACGAGCCATTCTCAGATTAAGTTTGAAAAGCTGAACATTTTGTTCCACTAACACAACAGCGTCATACCCTTATTTTCTTTCCCAAAACATTGCCTCTATTCAGTAATTGCCGATCGTGCGGGCTGGCGGGGGAGGGGGGGGGGGTATCGCTGGAAAAGAGGAATGTGGGTAGGAGGAGTAATGTACCGCTGACGTGTCGGCAGTCACGACACATCATGGCGGAAACACATAGCCCCGACGCGCACGACACGACGGCCAACAGCCAATGCAATACAAGATAGATCGTCGTAAGCCCGACCGATTCTGTCGTACGACCAGCAATTTCAGATTAGAAATGATTTCTATTCTTCGTCGTGTCGTGCGGCATGATGCACAGAATGAGGTTAAATGCTGAGAGCGTCGTGTCGGTCGTTCTGAAAATACTGCTAGCCACATTGAAATGTGTTGTGGTTGCGTTTTTGGTCGTACCGTGCTGTGTTGGCCTGGGCTATGTGATTCCGGCATCAGACGGGTAAACTCTGCCTTTTCGATCCGCACAGCGCCCCGCCGGCGCGCGTATGCCAGCTAGGGTCGTCGCGACACGAAGTGGGAGGAGCCAGGGAGACCAACTACCCTTCGCCTCTCTTCCGGCGTTGCCAACGTTTCACTCGGGCCGGAACGACGGCGGATGCTTGTACGAGAGTTGGCGACGCGGGAATGAGTTTCTGTTCTCGCCCCGCAGATACATGCCCGCCAGCTTTCCGCCAGGGCTGTCCAAGTACAGTCAAACCGACGACAGACTATGCGTTAGTTGGGCGGAGAGCCGCACACAGGAAAAAGTGCTCAATACCGATGCAAATAAAGAGCCTACTCCCTCTACCTGGGATCAAATCCTTTTGATAAGGTTTTTAAATGTTTAGATCATAGCAAGGCTTGGCGTCTTGTTGACAGAGATATCATTAAAGGTGAGATCAGGAATATAAGCAATACTAGTGAGACAAATAGACACGTGCCGTAAGCTAGCCTGCAATCAACTGAATCACGGATGTAGGTTTAGGGGCATCAGTGTCGATTGCAATGAGTCTCTATGTTTTGGTAGACAGGATTTACTAACCTGAAATATTAACAGGGAAATCATTTTAAGATTGATGTATGCCAGTAACTTTAATCATACGAGTTTACATACCCTACATTAGCACTACTTGTATGCAAAATTCGGTGGGCCTCGGTTCATTGGTCTCCGGGATGTGGCATGAAAACCACGCTTA
Source organism: Dryococelus australis (assembly GCA_029891345.1). Classification (NCBI taxonomy): domain Eukaryota; kingdom Metazoa; phylum Arthropoda; class Insecta; order Phasmatodea; family Phasmatidae; genus Dryococelus; species Dryococelus australis. The sequence goes on along the minus strand of CM056996.1, from coordinate 111,758,089 downwards.
CTCTTTAGTACTATCTTCACAAATGGCGGACAATAATTGATTTGTTGGCGCAGTCGATGTTTCATAGCTACTAGTAGCATATAAACGCATATTATTTGGTGCATATGGCATACTTACTTAAAATATTTTCATGGCTCTCATGCGGAAAATATTAGACAACACCCTTATGTAATACAAATTTACAGGGGTTACAAATGTAAATCTTGTAACCTGAATTTGGCGTGGATCGATTGATTGTTTCCCGAGATATGACACTGAAGAAATTTTTTTATGTGGCACTATTTTACAAAATATCTGACAAAAGAGGCTGTGTGTAGACAGATACACGTGGTTGTTTTAATAGATACTGTCAGTAAACATAGTCAATTTGAAACAGGTTATATGATTTCTTATATGTAGAATTCATAACTAAATAGTTTAAAACCTGTAATATTTGAAAATAAGTGTTTGACTTATTTCAAGATACCATTTTGCATGACCTGCCGTGGTACCACTTGTTTGTTCGATTTGGTAGGAGTCGGTGGATTGTTTCCTGAGATATGGCATAAATACATTATTTTTAATATTGTGCTGTCTTACAAAATCACGGGTAAAACAGACTGTATTGACTAATTTTATGGCTATGAAAAATTCTACCAGCGTACCGAGTTAAGTTAACACTTGTTACATGGTTTCATAGATATAGATCGCTAAAGTAAAATGTTTATATAGCCACCATTTTGGAAGTAAATAAGTACTTGACCCATTAAAACATATAAGTTTACATGACCTTCTGTACTACTATTTGTTTGCCCAAACAGATAGAAATCAGTTGATTGTTTACGGAGATAATATATGAAAAACGTATTTATTTTTGTGTGGCAGTATCTTAAGAAATTGCTTATGACGGCCCTGTGTGAATACATTTGATTGTTGTAATAGGTATCACCAGCATACTAAGTAAAGTTGAATCTGGTTCTACAGTTTCGTAGATAGAGCAAATTAAGTTCAAATATTTATGGAACCTCCATTTTGAGAACAGGCCTTATTTATTCCAATAGCATATGTGTACATTACCAAGTATAGTTCGGGGCAGCGGTGGCGCAGTGGCTAGGGCGCTTGGCCCCCACCACGGCGATCCGGGCCCGATCCCCGCCGTGCTCACTCCCGGAAATCGTGCTGGACGATCGCGCTTGCTGTTCCCCCGCTCTTACATTCCAGCGCCGCTCCATCCTAGCATCTCACTTCATGTCATGTTCGGGATGACGGGAACCTAAGGGTCCCAGCTGGAAAGCCCGTCACTCGGAGAGTGCTGCCTCGCCCTGGGCTCCCTTCCCAGTCGAGTTTTTTTTTTTTTTTACCCATTCTTATAGTATGGATGCATAAATTTGATTGCTATAACCATATTGGTGCCGCGGTGGTGTATCGACTAGAACTGTTGTCCCTCAGCAAGGAGAACCGGTGTATATCGTGACCAGCAAGACTTCAACACCTTACAACCTCTTCTACCGAAGCTAAAGATGTCACGACTAGAAGGCGAACACAAGTGCCCAATACGGCTTGAAGCTTGGTTAGTTTAAACATGTGGCGGGGGTCGTATTTTAATTAAAACTGCGAGGCCTGTGTAAAATTACACCACGTTGTCTTGGGAACAACTCACATTGACTCAAAGGTACACATTGTAGCGGCAACCAGGCACCGCACGCATACCGCATAAGGTGCTATGGGATATAGTTTGTGGCTGAGCGAAACGTTTGGAAAACATACTCCAATTCGCCAGTGTATATAAGCTCCTATCGTAGCGACACCCCTCCGCCCTAGTTACCCCTGACGGCATCGAGCAGCAAGTCAGAGTCAGTATATGTGAGTGTGTCGGATGCGACACGAAGCAGAAGGGTAACATTCAGGCTTGGCCTAGAGGAGCTCTAGGTCCTAGCAGCAGAGAATATCTGGCGAGCATAAATCCCATAGCGGTATGGCGTTACGTTATTTAACGAGTCCCCGTCACCCCTTCTTAAAGTAATAATTCTGGAAAGGTTAGGACTTAACTGCGTTCAATAGTAAACTTGTATTTATATTGTCATCTATCGTTAAGTAATTGGTATCTATTGTTTGTATGAGTAAATGTATAGAATTGTCCAAGCATAGAGATTGTTATAATAAATATATATTTTATAGAAGGAATTTTAATAATTGTTCAGCAATCGACAGCTACCAAACCCCCTGTAAGGCTCCCGAGCCTAGAGAAGTGAGAAATAAAGTATTGAGTTATTGTGTGACAAGACTCAGTGTGGACTGAGTAAGAGATAAGTGATATATAAGGGGTTGTGGAAAGGGAGATCTCTTACACTGGTGGAGCGCATCACGATACACTTCGCGCTTAGGCGAGTTAGCTATATTTATTTACAATTTTCAATTGTGCTTCGCATAGGATATTGTATGCAGCGAATTAGAAACATGGATGCCCTTCCCACTATCCACACTGCTCGTAGGCGTAATTTTTTGTTGTTCCTTAAATTACATATCAATCCTCACAGTATTCTTCGCTGCTTCTGTGAAACTAGAAATTCAGTCACAACTTGTTACAATATTAGTTTGCCATACTCATTACTTGCCAATTGTTTCCATTCGAACCAGTAAACATAACAGCTGTTAGTCACCGTGAGCCCATGGCACGCGCAGTAAGCGTCAGTGCGTGGCAGACCAGTCCGCCATGTGCACGTCAGCACTACCCGTAGGAAGCCTTGCCAGGCTAGCGTTTACGTCATGTCGCGCTACCCACCCCCACCCATTCGACGTGCTTGTATTTCATGTAGAGTACAATAATGCATATCATTTGCTTTTAATGCATGTGGGACATCCTGTTCCAATCTAAGCGAGGAAATATCCACCTGTGTCGTGTGTGTATTTCGGAGATATTCCAAAGTTCTTACCTTTTGTATTTAGTATTAATTATAAGTTACTCAAAGTGCACGGCACTAAATACACTATTCACTTTCATACTAACATGTCGGCACGAGCACTATGCACAATTCTCCCACACAAACGATCAGAGATATAGTTAGAACACTCACACTCGCATCAGGCGCACCGACACGAACACTAAACATCCACGAACACTTGCTACACTAGTTAACCAATGATAATACTGAACACATCACACCTCTTGAAAGCATCTCCCAACACTTATCAACATTTAACCAGCCTAGTACAAGCTATAATCTCAGACCACGTCCATGCCAGATTTTTCAAACAACTTAGTCACATCTCATTTCGATACCTGCCACGAACACTAGCAACACCATAAATCCACCTACCCACAAACCACACCATTCCCAGTAAATATTGTAATTCCAGAAACATACTACATTCCCACTTTCTCAGGAGAAAATCACGCCATCGTCGAGGAGTTTTTATACTTCTTTAACACCGTCAGTGAGTTAATCAACTGGTCCGATCTCGAAAAACGACAGCGATTGAAGTTTTATCTGGTAGGAGCTGCATACATAGAGAACCTATGAGAACCTCTATAACTACACAAGGAGATTGATATTTTAAAACAACAGCTGGACACGATCAAGAACACTCACAAACACCATCAAAAACATGTTCAAACACAAACATTTCCACCCCCACCCACCACCCAGAGAAACACGTACATTAATCTCAGGTACCGCAGCTCCACAGTAATCGAGTGGCCATAGACGAGGGAACAATACAGACTCTACTGACATCCAGGATTCTATAAACACCGTGCACACCACCAGATAGGCCCCTTCAGCGCAGAACCGAAACAAAACAGACATGTACAGGGGTACATTCATGGGGAAAATTACAAGGAAAAATGCCTCTCCCACAACCAGGAAAACAACATTGCCAGTAGAGCAATATTCAATAAAATTGTACCGCAGTGTTCGTCTGCAGATATCACGAAATTCAACTCCCATAGTAACCTGCCTACTACACAGAAACATCGCCCAGTTCAAATAAATATCTGTGCGCCTACATAAAATAGAGTTAAAAATGCTATATCTAGAATAGAATTTATGCCGCCGGCAAAGTCAGTTGCTGCAGATAGGTCAGGTAGAGTTTCGCCATGGACAACACATGGCCACGCAGTTAGGCCAGCCAAAGTTCAAGCTCAGCAAGTTTTTAGTAGAACATCACCGATGCAGGCGATTGCAACTCGGTCACGTAAAGTATCAACACAAGAAACAGAGTGCATGCAGCCGCCCCCAAGCCAGATTCACGAGCATGTCATTTCCCCCTGCCGTGCATCGCAGCCCGCTGTTACCACACCACTGCCAGTGCACGACCTACATGGCGACATTGCTACACATCATCACTTTCCCGCAGATAAGGTAAATGCCATAGGGCTGCACAGTCTCGCACAAGATACCTACGCATTGTGTTTCTATGTAGGCCATAAAAGTCGCCATTGCAGCTATTTTCCGCACCAAAAATTTGAGTTCTCCTCCAACATTAATGACAACTTTCGCAGGTTTAAAAACAAATTTGGGCTGATGGCACAAGTTGATTTTATAAGGTAACCCACACACAATAGTGGAGTAGCGTAGTCAGAATGTTTTCACAACATGAGGAGCGATGCCTGCAATGATGAGCATTTTTTGAAAAAACAAGCTGAGTGGGGCTGCGCCTCAATCTAGATCAGGCAAAATTGCACGTGGCACACCTAATATTGACTGTCAGCATGTGGGCCTTCGCTCAGCGACACCACAAGTCCTTGTCACAATCAGAAGGAAAAAATAATTTCCATTACTAGACACTGGAAGTTCGCGCAGCAGCGTTGTGACTACAGTACCATCTAATCAACACATTTAACCCCTGCATGAACAATAACTTTAGTAGGTGCAACATCAGTATTATCTTCCCCACAATTTGAAACTACCATTGTTTTAAGCATCCAGGGGTGCACCTACCCACAAAGTTTTTTAGTTATTGGCAACCTTCAATATTATTTAATTTCAGGTGTTGATTTCATTCAACAATATGATGTAATACCAATTTTATAATATAATGTCTTCTTCATGCATTAACATGATATTAGCAAAGTTATGGAAACCCTACTGTACACGAGTATCACAGAGAATGATCACAGTAATTCCATTGAATATTATTGTAAAGCGATATATGATTTTGAAAAGTATCCACCCCAGCGGCCTCAAATCAATAAACAGCTCTCTGCAGAACAAACACAGGTCATTGATGAGATTATCACTAAATATAGCGATAGGTTTGCTAACACTATCTTAGAGCTAACAGAAGCTAAATGTTTCGAAATAAAACTGGAATCGACCACTGACAAACCCATTACCACAAGACCATACCATATCAGTCCAAAAGTCCGTGATGAACTTTTAGTTCAAATTAATGACATGGTTAAAGCCGACATTATCGAAGAAGTGGACTCCCTGTATTCTGTATCGAGCCTTGTTATAAAAAAAAATGATTGTCTAAAATTTCTTACCGACTTTTGAATGCTCAACCAATATCTGACAAAAGAGAAGTACCCTGTACCTCGCACAGAGGATATATTAAATGATCTTTAAAACTCCCGATACATCACGAGCTAAGATCTCTTTTCTGGGTTCTACAGTATTCCAGTTAGGGAACAGGATTGGTATACATTGGCATTCACAATTGATGGCATAGGCTTATTCAAATACAAAAGAATGCCAATGGGTCTCAGTACCTCCCCACAGTATTTTCAAATTTTCATAAATGCCCTATTAGGTCAACTTAAATGGACAGCCACTATTGCATATATATGTGTGTGTGTGTGACATTTTCTTACTTGGAAATTCCTTTGATGAACATTTAGAGAACATCACCAAAGTTTTCGGGCAATTGTGTTTATTTAATGTAAAGGTAAATACAAAAAAAATGTACCTTTGGGGAACAGACTAAAAATTTACTAGGTCACATCATTACCCCTGATGGTATGTCTACCAACCCTGATAAAGTATCAGCTATACAGCAAATGGAGCCCCCAGCAAATTTGAAACAGCTTCGAACTTTCCTTGGCATGACATCGTACATCCACAGGAACATACTGTATTATACATACTATAGCGCAGCCGCTCATGGAATTAAAGAAAAATACTGTACCATTTAAGTGGGAGGAAGTTCATCACAAGGCATTCTCTGAATTAAAATGAGCTAATATGCAGGCCCCTGTTTTGCGGAAATTTGATAATGAAAGACCAAATATATTCGCTTGCGATGCCAACAATGATGCTGTCAGCGAAGCCCTCCTACAAGAAGACCCAAAAAGATATCAGTTCAGGAATTGTGCTGGAATACCAAATAGAGAGAACTTGGTGCCATTAGGTATTTGTGTATTCACTTCCGTCAATATTTGTATGGTAGAAGATTCAAAATCGAAACAGACCATGCCAGTTTGCGATAGCTGTGCTCTATGGCAGATCATGTTGTTAGAATCCAAAGGATGGCAATAGCTCTCAGCGAATTCGACTTCGAAGTGCATATTGTTAAAGGTAAACTGAACACCCTCCCCGATGCTTTGAGTAGAATTACCACTGTCCCTCCTGTACACATAAGTACAGTCTCAGTTAATACGAACTCTTATGAAGTTAAACATCACATGATGCCATGCGCATCACTCTACAACATGCTTGCAGAAGCCATTCTGCAAGACACTAACAAAGCAGATGAAATTAAAAATATTGTTGCTAATATAAAAAAGCCATTAGGAGGATATTAAGCATTATTTAAATCCCAATACCAAGAGCAAGACAGAGAAAGAATTGCCAAGGCATTAGTTAATGAAGACATTTTTCCTATGCATGCTATCTGCAAAATAATTACAATCATTTACCAAGTAAACGTTCAAATAATCAAAGAAACAGATACCCCCAGTTAGAGACAACATGTATAGACCCCATCTTAGAATGTAAAATTCTTATTGTTCTCTGGTCAGATCAACTACATTTATTCCCTGTCTACAAACATGTGCAGGAATACGTCAAAATTGACAATGATTCCATTTTCAATCTATGCCCCATGAGTATTAACACATCTCCATTTGTAGGTGAATATGATCGTGACCCTCTCATCAGACAGCTTATGTTGGCACTGCTTAATCCTGACCAGGCCAACACTAAAAATACCATCGACTGAGCCACCGATATGAGATCACAGCCAACAGCGAAATATTTTTAAAGATTAACACGCCACAAGATGCTTCCAAACGAACTATTGTTCTGCAGGTATATGTTCCTGAAATCATACGAGCCCACCATGATGCGATATTCCATGGGGATCATTTTGGGACCCTCAAAACCCTTGCAAAAATTAAGCAATCTTATTATTGGGATACTATGAATGCCAACGTAAAAATATATGTAAAGTCATGCCCTCTGTGTCAACAAACTAAGGCCATTAATCCTCAACTGTTGGATCAAATAACGTCCATATTACCCAAGCCGTTTCTAAAAACTTGGGCTCTAGATGCGAAAGGTCCCCCCCCCCCCCTATTAGTGTCCACAAAAGCAAATATATCCTCGTCATGACCGAGTACACTATTCAATATGTGGTAGCCAAGGCTGTTCCTTCCATTGATGCCGCCACTTTGTGCAGATTTTATTAAACACGTGGTTCTTCAATTTGGCTGTCCTGAACAAATTTTAACCGATATAGGCACTAGTTTCCAAAATGAATTAGTCAATAATCTTTTACAATCTCTTGGTATATAGAAACTAACGACCACGGCCCATAACCCAAGGTGTAACGGGCTTGTAGAAAGTTCTAACATTATAATTGGGGAACAGCTTACTACTTGTGCAAATGCGAATCAAACCAACTGGGATTTATACGTAGAGTTCCTTTGTTTTAACTACAACACAAGTATCAATACTATGACGAAGTTTACCCAATTTTATTTACTGCATGGAGTAGAGGCTGCTCTTCCTGCACAAGTTGTCGCAGGCCAATATTCTCAGAGGGGGCGCGACTGGTGTCAGAAATTGCTTGAGGCACGTGAGAAGGCTAAACTAAACTTACTTAAGGCACAAAATTTACAGAAAATTAAATTGTACCATTTCCACAAAAGTACACATTATATCAATGATTACATGTGGGTTCATAACAGAGGGAAGCAAAAATCTACAGTTCGAATTCAAACAAATAAACAGGACCCCCTAAGTAGGACACAGTGTGTACTCCACACACCAAACTTGCATCTAAGCACTGATGGCATGGCTTTATGTCGATACTGGGTGTTATTTTTCCATGTATAGTTTAATATGTGTCCCGCAATATGTTACAGTATGTCTCACTCATTGTCTGAGACAATCCACGTTCCGTGAAGCGCCGTGGTTGCAGTTCAAAATGCTACTAAGGGGCTCACATGCACTGTGAATGGCGTGTACTGACAGCGCTTTGATTCAGTATGTGTGACATGTGGCAGGAAGCAGTCAGCACGAGGCGACCGGGCTGCATTCCTATCTCTCATCGCGCCTTTGGGACACTGCTGCATGCCCGTTGGCCGTGTGGAAGGGGAATCACTTCTACCAACCCTACTCCTGGTGTTGCACCATTCCAGCGGCTACGAGGTGCTCTTCTCGCCACCCACCATGGTTGGCAATGACACACGGATGCAAGGGCGTTCTGTGCATGCACCAGCCATCGCCATGGCGATGCGAGTCAATGGCGGCTCTGCTGAAAAGGAGTGGGGCAAGCTTCCCGCCCACCTCACCCACGCCATCCTCAAGGCCATACTTGGTTTTGTTTTATTTTTGCAGCTGTCCAGTTGACCTCAGCGACCTTCCTGACCCACACAGGTCTCTATTATACACCAGTAGAGGCCGATGTACTGTATGAACAGAGCATCCCATTAGTCTATAAGATTAAACTGCAATTCCCAGCCATACCTGGAGCCATTGACCACTACCTACACATTGTCTGTGCCAACTGCAATTCTACATCCTGTGTTAACGGAAAGATACTGTACAATTACTTGCAGGGTATCGAAAACAGTGTCATCAGAGAATTCCACAACGATGTCATCACACACTTTAGAGGCATGCATGGTATACAGGTCATTGGCGATGTTGGGTCTTTCACGCCCTTCTTGAAAATGATACTAGCCTGGATCAGCTAATCCAGGCCCCCTACAAAAAATACACACAACACGAACAGCACTCTTACCATTACCTCTAATGTTATTACAGATGTACAACATAATGTTGAGACCAAAATTAATTCATTATCAAAGACAATCAATCAACGAACTGCCATGTCTAGCATTGACGTACTTGAAACACAATTTAACTTGCTAATCACAGGTGTTTTACAACTCATTAATAACTTGATTACTGAGCATTCCATCGAAACATCCATTCACTCTTGTCAGTTGTGCAAGTTGCCACTTAGTGCTGTCAATAAGTCTCAGTTAATCAATGATTTAACTAATTTCAATATGCAACTCATCAAACTCAATTTGACATTCAGCACTGGAATTAAAGAACTCTTCAAATACTATTCCCTCGAGCTTGCAAAATGCTCTTTTTCGCAACAGTAATTATTTATTAAGCTGCAAGTGCCAGTCATCAGTGTTAATGCCAGATGGACAATCTAGACTCTAAAGTTCAGTTCCCTACCAATTTTACAATCAATCATGTACATTACAAATACTATCCCCTACTATCACAATTGATCTCACGACCAACACTTTCAAGGAAATATCTCAATCATCAACCCTACAGCAGGATGTTGTATTCACCCTCCCCCCCCCTTTTTCCAGAATCCATAACTTGTGAAAATGCAAAATGTGTGAAATCTGTTATATTATTGTCAGCTCTTATATAATTGTTTGCCTCCTGCAAATATCAGTGCACTCATCGCAATTAGTTTTCTATCACTAGTATAGTTCCCCATCAATATGTTTTGACCAACCCCCTATAAGTACATTGGTACAATGTGTAAACAAATCCGTAAATACATACATCTCCAGTCACAACTTGGGAGCTATCGAAATACGTGTGCCATGTGGCTGTTAGGTTGCCACCACAACACTACCCTTATTCAGGCAACACATCTATGCGACATTCGTGCGCTGATCATCCCCCTTCAATAAACCATCATCCCCGTCCATTGGCTCACTGCATAATCATTTCACCTACCTCAACTCTCCCATCAAGAAGGGATACATTTTTACAATATATCTGCAGCAATTAACACTGACTGGCACATCAATAACATAGCATTTCCCGTACTTCAAGAAATTGATCCAGCGTCTATGATTGGTAAGTTCAGGTCTACGAAGCTATTTTCAGTACTGGACCCCACCCATTTTGACTACCTGTCAAGAGGCGTCTTTCTGTTGCTTATATTTTCTGTCATAACATTTAATGTCATATTAATTAAGATCTCAGTGCTACCCCAACACATCAACACTCCTCATAAGTACCATAGTATGCATTGCAGCAAAAGTAAACAAAGAACAGACTTATTGCAGTTCAGACTGTCATTCCATATATAATAGGGCAACTTAATGTTTAAAATATTATATCATGTTTTTACAAGAGCAACAACTCTTATTTACAATATTACTTTCATTTTTCTTCACTCCTGATAAAATGGAGATTGCAGTGGCCTATAGACTTCACTACCAGCGAACAGAAACAAATGAATTGCTTGCCAGACCAACAGGTCATTCATTATTGTTGGATGTATATTATTATTTGAGATGAAATGCCTACTGGCATTACCAGTAAATAAAATGATATATTATATTTTCAATTGCCAATACTATTTACGTTCAGTATATTTTCTACTGTCTGTTCATTTGTACAAATCACTTTCCTGCCTTAAGAGCAGTAGTAACTATGTCGTATAGCAATCTCACATAATTGTTCCTATTCAAGTAACAAGAAACCTTGTGGATTCTTACATACAATTTTTTTTAAATATTTTATCTGTGTGTAACTATTTCGTAGTATTTAAGTTAGCTGTAAGAGGAGTACTCCTTTTATTTTCCCTGTCCTTATCTGCAGATATTTTTCTATAATATTTCCATGTTGTATGTGTATTTGTGAATAAAATGTTTCTCAAACCAAACACCTAGTAAGTAAGAAGATTGGTACCGAATATTATATGTTATAAATTAAGAGCACTAGTAACAACCTAATATTATGTCCTCTTTTTGTTCACTAGTACTGGGTTTGTATTTTTTTAATCATGTCGCTTTTTAATAATACTTTCATCATGAATATTTGAAATATTCAACTGTCCATAGAATATGACAGTCTCAAAACATTTTGATATTATGCATGTGATATAACATTCTTACATTATAACATTAGTGTGTAAGTGACTAGACTTTCTCACAACATACTAGTGTTACAGTGAATACCATTTTTGAACAAGTCAGTGTGTTTAAACCGACTTTACGAAAATAATATACGAGAGATACAAACAAGTGGACTCTTACAAAAAACACTTTGCCATAGTGCACAGTGCTACTAACTACATGCAATAAACTTTCTCATATCTTACTGCCACAGGCGCTTATTAATCCAATTTTTGTTAATACCTTTTTGAAAATGTATTTCATGTTATATTTTTAGGTTAATCCTCTCATGTTCATTTATAAAAATGATCTATCACAACTAAAACCTATAAGCAGGTTCATATATACTATGTGGTGTAACATATAGTTATAATACAATTTTATTTTCAGTTTAATATTCCACTCAGTGTTTAGTTTTAGGAATCATGTGTTCTTATCTGGTTAGTTTGGAGTCGATGTAATTTAGAACTCTAGAACATAAGTAACTTGAAGTGTTAAATACACGGGCAAAGTATCACGTCGCTAACTTCCTCCGCATCACTAGCGTACTGCTGACAATTGAAGGCATGCCTGTTCGGCGCTGCCAACTGTTGAGTAAGTGTTTTCTGCCGCATCGGCATTCGCAGTAACAACATGTCTTTTGTTCATCTTTTAAATGTACTTTATTCTTACAATGTTTTAATAATTTGATTTTGTCACATTCATTAGTTTTGCACTATTATGTTTCAGCCAGATGGCATGTTGCCTTCAAGCCAAGTAAAGTAACTTTTCAAGTAATAATTCCCTGGTATGTTGTCGAGCGGTCACTATTGCTGGCGCACTCCCTCCTTCCCACCCCCTTCTCATTGGTATCGCTATACAACATGTGCAGGCATTGTTCATTCAACCTTGTGGTTATCCACATCAATATATTGTTTCTTGTATAACTAATATCACTTTATTATTATTATTAGCATGCCCTACATTGCTTTTTGCTAAAAAGAAATTTTAACGCCGATTTCCCAGAGTGTAACACAGTTATACATCATTGTACGACGGAGACTCGTACTTCAGGTTACGTCCTCGAAACCGCATTTAAATTACTCCCGTGTATGCCATCTCAAGGTCCACGTTCGTTGTCGTCACCTTGAGCTCCTTGGCCCCATCATGTCCACTACTATGTCAACTCACTCCCAATACTTGTTTTAGGACTCACTCTTCACAAGTACTCACTCATATGACTCCAACCATTACTTCTTCAGCCGGGACAGATGTTCTTTTGACGTGGGGTTAGCGTGCCGGCAACCAGGCGCCGACACCTACCGCCGAAGGTGCTACGGGATATAGTTCATGACTGAGCGAAATGTTTGGAAAATATACTCCAGTTCGCCAGTGTATATAAACGCCTCCCGTAGCGCCACCCCCCGCCCCCTAGTTATCCCAGACGGCATCGAGACACAAGTCAGAGTCAGTATATGTGAGTGTGTCCGGGGCGACACGAAGCAGAAGGCAACATTCAGACTTGGCCTAGAGAAGCTCTAGGTCCTAGCAGCAGAGGATATCTTGTGAGCATAAATCCCATAGCGGTAGGGCGTTACGTTATTTAACGAGTCCCCGTCACCCCCTTCTTAAGGTAATAATTCTGGCAAGGTTATGGCTTAACTGCGTTCAATAGTAAACTTGGATTTGTATTGTCATCTATCATAAAGTAATTGATATCTATCGTGTATACGAGTAATTGTATATAATTGTCCAAGCATAGATATTGTTGTAATAAATATATACTTTATAGAAGACTCCCGATCCCAGAGAAGTGAGAAGTAAAGTATCGAGTTATTGTGTGACAAGACTGAGTGTGGACTGAGTAAGAGATGTTATATATTATGAGTTGTGGAAAGGGAGATCTCTTACAACATCTTAGCTTCCTAATGTTATGAAAAATTAATAGCCTGGTTGAATGCTATTTCGCGAGAGAACTTCGTCCCCACAAGGTTTTAACTTGTAAGTAGACTTTTGTCTAGACTTTCAGTAGAAAAAGTAAAATTAAAGTACATAATCATTATTTAAATTTACTGGAAGTGTTTGAACTTCTTCATTAACTAGTCTCTACATTTTTTTTCAAACATTTGAAAATTGATTTTGTTTCATACATTCGAAGACTCCCATTAAGTAATATTACTGAACATCATTCTTAACTTACTTGCAAATGGCAATAGTTTGAAAGCAGTGAAAATTTTGTTGTTCACTACTGCCCATTTTATTTTACCGTATTGTTATACATTCTAAAACAGTGTCGCGTAGTGGTTGTATTGGTCACTGCTAGTGACGTCACACAGAGATTGAAACGCCTCGTAGTCTCAGAGGTCACGTCTATATTCCCGGCAGGGTCACTTCCAGATTTCTTCACGTGCGAATCGCGCTGGACGACGCTGCTGGTTGGCGAGTTTTCTCCGAGCTCTCCCGTTTCCCCTCTCTCACATTCCAGCTCTGCTTCATACTCACCTACCTTCACCCTCGTCGATTCTCAAGACTCCTGCATTACGAGCATCACTTCACTACAGCAATTTCTCTTTTTGACGTGAATACGTCTTTAAATTTTAAACCATAGTGGGAGGCAATCCAGAAAATCCGATGATAACAAAATCGGGGAATAGAGTTTGACATAGCAGCTCCGAGTCTATCGTCTACATTCAAAATTCAATTACACCGCTCGATTGCTAAAGGCTCAAAGAATATGTTACGTTGAGTGAGGACTGCAAAGCATCGCGCGCGACTGTTGAGCGTGAAAAAAAAAAGGGGGGGGACGCAATTTTTAGTTCTTTTTGCAGCGTCTCAAAATTTCCGCGTAGTATAACTTTTGACTAGAAGAAACTACGACACTCGTTTAGATTTTAATCGACAGCTGTCGTCAAGATCAATCGATTACGCGTACAAAAACATTTGTATGGCGTGGTCATGATGATGATGAACTGTTATGCTTTTAATGTCAAAAATTAAGAAAACTTAACACAATTTCGGCCTATACTCGTCAAAAAGCAAAGTCGAAATACATAAATCGTATACGGTTGGAAAGAGCATCTCAAAAACAATCCTGTGATACCCATAAAACCCCATATGATGAAGTGAGGCGGTGCCGGTAATGTAAAATTAACACCAAGGTGTCCGAGCGCGTCAACGTAGACGTATTCACGCAAAACAAACGACCGTGTCCCCAACGCAGCCAAACCCAATTTTTTTTCATAATACTGCCGTATGCGACCCGCAGACTACTTTCTGGACATCCCTGCTCTCAGAACTCCCTGCCGCGTCGAGGTGTGGGGAGCAAAAATACGTAGTACACGCTGATGTCCAAGCTCAGTTTGAACCAAAGCTGTAACTTCTCGTTGTGAGGGGGTAACTTTCCCCGGCATTTAGCCGCGACGAAATTTTATCCGCACGCGCTGTAGGTACTTCGTTTCACGTTTGGCGGTAACTTGGAACAATACGAGTGACAGCAGCAGGCCCGTGAACATCCAGCTAACGTAAATAGCTTCGACTGAGAAACAGTTAACAAAAACACTTCCGAGTAGTTAAGTGAGGGGAAACAGGTTGCATAAATTACGCTGACACGAAAATGGAACGCAATGAAAGCACACGGACCGTGTTTCCAGTTTCATAGATGTCTATCATTTACTGGCAGTTTCATTACCACCTACGAGAAAAATGTGCAGTACACATTAATGCGACTGTAAGTGACCACATGTAAATGTATTTTATTTCTACTTTTTGCCAGTTGACAAAATAGGTTTGAAAGAGTGGCAAAAAAAAAAAAAAAAAAAAAAAAAAAAAAAAAAAAAAAAAAAAAAAAAAAAAAGGGGGGGTGGTGAGACAACACTAAAAAATCCAAAACTTACAATTGGAATTCTGAAACAGCACATACATCCATTGTTTTTCTTGTTATCTTGGAATCAAACCCAGAACCCCCGTAGTCTGGACGTAACACCTTAGTGAGCTGGGTACCAAAAGCGTTCGAAATGTTTTTCAGTTTACTATCTCAGAAATCACAGTTTATTTAGCAAACGACACACATTTTTACATAAACAAGATTGTTTAGGCCTTCAGAAACGAGCTAATTGTGCATGGAAGACCTCGTCATGTAATAATTAAATCCTAGACGATGATACATTTTTGCTAACTTTATCTTAATCGCTGTCTTTATTTGTGGCAGTAGACTAAGTGGGCTGAAGAGAAAAAAAGGGGGCCCGAAGGCCCTCTTGCACGCTAAAATAAAGTTAGAATTTTCACCTCCTGAGACGGCGCACTTATTCAGCATTTAACAATCGATTCAAATTCAGGACCCATGCAAGCGTAATGACATCCTCAGCAACTATGCTGCCGATGTCTGGTCTGAGGTACATGACTAAACGCGGACTGCATTGATTGTATATAATAACATTTAAACTGACAGAAACAGACATGCGAAAAATATGCACTTACCGAACTTACTTTCAGGAAAAGAAAAAGCTTATTTGCAGTAAGTGTTATATTAATGTAATATTCTATGTAAACAACATCAATTTCCATAAGCAAAATGTTTCGTTTCACAGCTACGGTAACTCACGGAGAATTCGATACAATTATTGTGGTGTATTTGTAACGTAATTGGGTCATTATTGCAATTTTCAATTTAAATTGATGTTTAAACCGCATCGTGGGATTAGATTTGTATATAATTTAATCATGTATGTGGTGTATTCACAATGATGTTGAATAAATATCATGTTGGGAAGTATTCGCGTAATAAAGTAGCGAATTATAGATCGAGTGAGATAAAAATGGTTCTGATTTAAGTAACCAGTTTTGAAATTTTCTTATTTACTCCTATGCTTGTTTTGATCAATTTTAAATTATTAAAATGCCTATATCCCACATTCTCACCCTTGGGCATAGTGACATTCTCTTCTTGCGAAAAACCAGATGTTCTTTTATTTCTTCTGTCTCAGCAAGTCTCCGATATATTCAGGAAAATATACGTTTTGGGACAAGAAATAAGATGATCCAACTATACCACTTAAGTGTATTAAAAGTGACAAAAATATTAAGACATAACAACAAAAGCGCCAAGAAATCTAACTTCGCGATTATCGGTGTCCTACGTCTCTTTTATAGGTCGAGTAAGACAACTATTGAACACGTGAATGTAGGTAAATTATCGCGTGTGGCTAATATCTATAGGTGCTCGATAATTGCCTGACCCCTAGCGGTACTGCGACAAATCGCAAACAATTGTACGCGATTGTTACTTTTGGTATTGGGAAACTGGTGTCCAGTCGTGCCCTGCAGAATTGCGAATTGCGAACAAGTAATGTAAGTGTACATTCTAAATTTTTTTTTGTACTTTTACAAGAAAAATCCTTGGAAACCCAATTGTCAAGAAAATCCTTTGTAAAGCTACAAAAATTTATGTTGTAAAATCTGCAAAACATTTATTTTTAATATTACATATGATGACCTTGTATTAAAGCTGACATTATTGAGAAGTGTACATAAATTTACAGTTTTTCTTCTAGAAAACAAATGTATTAAATTAATAACAGAGAACAACTAAAAAAAACAACTTCAAAATATGATTTACGAAAAGAAAGAAAAAAAAACACTACCTGGACTAGAGCCCACACCCCGTGTATCATTGGTCTGCACCCTTCACCACAATACCAACTTGACCTTGCAGCTCAAAGCTTATTTTTTACTGTAAATATAGCTGCAAGTACTTACAAAATAATATTGAAGTTAATCGTTTAAGAAGATTAGGTACATTTATTTCATTTTAAGAGTTCATTTGTAAGTTATGATATATTGACGTATATTAACAATGAGGTATTGAGAACCGATTTAGGAGTTCTGTGTAGCTAAGAAACATGAACAATTAATGAATAATACGATCAAGTATCATTTTTATTCGAGATGTTTTAAGGGTTTTACGTTATTCAAACTTGCAATGCATTTCTTTTTCGCACGCAGCTACACTTAAAATCACCCATAGTTTTTGCACAAACAGCTATATCTGGTTTTACGTTGTTGAGTGCCCGTTATTTTGCTGAAGCTCGCAGAAACGTGTCAGTATAGTACACACATTTCTTGAGGCATATTACGAAAACGGACCTTGTAGTTTTGCAAACGAGTGGTTTTACAATAGAAATATTTGTAATTTATAATTATAAAGAATTTCTCAGTAAGATTAATAAAATTGTTTTACTGTATAGGAAAACAGCGAGAGAATCATGCACGGCCGGCAAATGAGCATGCGAAATTTCCGGAGAATCCGGCTGCCGTATCTCGAGCAATGGGCACAGCAACCACATACAAACAGGCGCAGATATGTAACGCGGTGTACACACATCATCATCAAGCATCGCCGATAGTTCATTCCTGAATGTTGATAATGCCCAGTTGCACCATTGTGGTTCGAAACTAGATCTGAGATCGGATCTAAAGTCGACACAGAAAAATGTTGCACCATTCGAGTTCAGAGCTGGACCGGAGATCGAGATGAAGTTAATTTCGAACCGTCGAAATTGGTGGTTCGAAATCTCGATCTGAGATCAACAGCCATCGTCGACAAATGTAGTTTGAAAATTCACCAACAGAAAGAACTACGTTCGATAGTTTTCTTGGGAAATGAAAACAACATTATACGCACTTAAATATTATTCAGTAAAATTCGTACAACAATAATTCACCTAAAACAGGTCAAACATCGCACGTCTAATTCTATCTATATTGAAAAATACGCCTACTTCCATGACATCATATATTACGAAATAATAGCACATTTTGTCTCATACTTAATCTCGATGTCTCTCTTTTGAACCAAGGTCGACGAATCGAAGATCCAGAATCATGAAATTTTGTTGGCGCAACACTTTTACATTGGAAACAAGATCAAACTGGTTCCTGGTTCGGAACTAGGATCATTCGATCTCGGATCGGGGCAGATGTTGGTGCAACCGCGCATAAGTGGCATAAGCCATGCAACTCTATACTTTTCAAATACTGATAAAGGTTGTTCACGATAAAGTGAGAACTTTTGAAATCAACCTTTGAAAAATTTCACTGCCTCATACCTGCATATATTTTAACAGGCGCCCTGAGTGACATGCGCTCAGTAAAGTTGGTAACGATGGATGGGAAGCAGTTCCGTATTTTAACGTCGAAAAATGTGTTAGATAACCATTTCTGATCATTTATAATATTTCTTTCGCTTACCGTTTATTTTTTATTGTAACGAAATGTAAGAATGAGCAGATTTGTTAGATATTTACTTTACAAATAATTTTGCAGTTTCACTTGACCGACGCATTAATAAAGTTATGAGGCCTACGACAACGTTAATCTAACATAAGGCGAGAGAATACACAATTTGCAAACAAGTAGATTTGAAGCAGGGCTTTCAAAAGTGTTCTAATTACCGCGAATAGCATATACAAACTTAATGCATAAATATACAGAGCGGCTGGGAAACACTGAGGAGATGAACGTCTTTGCAGATAAAGGCGGTTCACGATAAAGTGAGCACTTTTAAAATCAACCTTAGGAAAAAGTCACTTCCACTTCCTGCAGATATGAAACAGACGAACTGAGGGATATGCGCCCAGTAAAGTTGGTAACGATGAACGGATTGTACATATCTTAACGTCGAAAAAAATGTGTCAGATAACCATTTGTGATAACGTAAAATATTTCTTTCACTTCCTGTTTTTTTTAATGCGTCGAAGTGTAAAAATGAGCAGATTTGCAAAACAATTTCTTTCGTAATAATGTCACAATTTCACTTGACCGACGCATGAATAAAGTGACGAGGCCGATGGCAATGTTAATTTCGCACAAGGGGGAATAATTGTGCATACAATTAGATCTTAAGCAGATTTTAAAGTGCTCATTTTTTCGTGAACAGCCTATAGCAATATCCGCGCAGGATCGCCCAACTTTTGCATCTATTGACAGGCGACTTGGTCAAACAGGTTACTTGAGGTTTGAAAGTAGTTAACGAAACTCGTTTTTCTTTGGCGTTCTTGTTATATATATATATATATATATATATATATATATATATATATATGTGTGTGTGTGTGTGTGTGTATATATATATGTGTGTGTGTGTGTGTGTGTGTGTGTGTACGGGATGTTTATAAAAGAACTCCGGGGTTTGAAATGGTTATAGCAAATGTAGTAAGTGAGACAGACGAGTTCCGTCACATGGAGCGTACACAGGACAGTTTAAAGTTTGGTTTAGTGTGTAGTGGAATGTGTGCATCAGAAGTTGGCATGCTTGCACGACCTGACCTTGCCGAAGGTCACGCTTCAGTCGAGTGATGGCAGGTAAAATGGCTACGCCGCAGCAGAAGACAAAGTGACTGATTTGGTTAACTGAAACGAAATCCGTTGTTACAGTGCAACGCAATTATCGATTTGAGTATGGAGGTAACGCGCCCACGGACACGACTCTTCACCAGTGGTTAAAGCAATTCAAGTAAACGGGCATTGTGTTGAAAGGAAAGTCAACCGGGAGGCCGCCTACATAAAACGTAGACGTGGAAAGAATTCGAGCCTCCTGTATGCGTAACCCAAAGCGCAGTTTGCAGTTACGTATTCCGAAGTCAACTGTGTACTAAGTAGTACGTAAAAGGCTTCGCTTGTACGCCTATAAGTTACACATCTTGCATGAAGGGAAACCTACGGACAAACAATCAAGAGTCGAGTTCGCTGTCTGCATGCTGAACAAGTTTGAGGAAGACGAGAGCTTCATGAAACGTGTAATTTTTACTGATGTAGCGACATTTCATACAAGTGGAGCTGTGCATCGTCATAACTGCCGCATTTGGGGGGGGGGGGGGCAACTACGCGCATTTATTGAACATCAGCACGACTCGCCGAAGGTTAACGTTTGGTGCGGTTTGATGTAAGGCCGTGTTGTGGGACCGTTTATCTTTGTCGGAAAAAAATTACTGGTGATGTCTACTTTGACTTGTTAGAACACATTGTGTTTCCGCAATTGGGTGACATTGCAGAAGAAAAGGATTTGGTTCTCTCCCAGCAAGACGAAGCACCACCTCATTACAGTAATCGTGTTCGACATGCGTTAGACATACGATTTCCAAACAGGTGGATTGGTAGAGGCGGAGCGATTGTGTAGCCGTGGCCAAGTCTAGACATGACATCCTTAAATCTTTTTTCTGGAGACATGTTAAGAACATGGTGTACACGGAGAAGATACGTGGCGTTCGATACCTGCGTCAACGCATTATCGCAGCAGTCGAAGTCATACCACCTGACGTGCTGGCACGAACATGGGAGGAGATTGAAGATCGTTTGGACGTGTGCAGGGTCACTAATGGGGCTCACATCTAAGTGTACTGACACCGCAGAAACTTGAACGCATGTCCTGTCTTCTCATATTGTTGTTTCAGTAATATTGTCTGTGCTTCATAGCGAAAACTGCTAGTGTAACCCCGGAGTTCTTTTATAAACACCCATTGTGTGTGAGTCTATATATATACTCCGGGGTTACACTAGCAGTTTTCGCTATGAAGCACAGACAATATTACTGAAACAGCAATATGAGAAGACAGGACATGCGTTCAAGTTTCTGCGGTGTCAGTACACTTAGATGTGCGCCCCATTAATGACCCTGCACACGTCCAAACGATATTCAATCTCCTCCCATGTTCGTATATATATATAACCACACACATACACACACATACCACTGGGGACTTTATGAGCAAAAAAATACATGTTTCTTTGATATCGAAGTCTTTAGTGACATTAATGTACATATTGTTTCCTGGAAAGATCAGAATAATTAATAATAAAATATAAAATTACTGAATAGCAAATTCCCATAGTTGCGTCAATAGAGACCTTGAGAGTATCATTTCTCACACTTAGGTTCACGTTTCAAGTTTATGTATTCCAAATTGGCTTCAAACAATCGAATTACATTAACACGTATTTCCCTATATTAAATTCTCACTGCTTTCAAACAGGACAACAGCTTTAAGTGTAAAAAATGGTAACAGTTAACTCTTAACCGCAGTGGCGGTTTCCTGTTTCTGTAAAATTATGTGCATGTATATTGTAGTTTGTTATAGGTAAACAAACATGACACGTGCCCTCATAATACTGTCCGCACACCAGAGGTGGCGGAGACGTCAGGACACTATCAGAGTTCGCGAGGGAATAGAGACGTTAATAAAATAAATAAATTGAAATTTTGACCCGAATACGTATTTATATTTTATATTTGCAACCATAGTGGGAGGCAATCCAGAAAATCCGATGATAAGATCGGGGGATACAGTTTGGCATTGCAGCTCCGAATCTATCATCTGCATTCAAAATTCAATTACACCACTCGATTGCCTAATGATCAAAGAATATGTGAGGACTACGAAGCATCGCGCGTAGCGCGAATAAGGATTTGGGGGGGGGGGGGGGCAATTTTGAGTTTGTTTCGCCGCGTATCATAACATCCGGGTAGTATAACGCTCGTTGCATACAATCATCAAAAAGCCCAGTCGAAATTCATAAATAATATACGGTAGAAAATAGCATCTCAGAAGCTATCCAGCGATACCCATAAAACCCCATATGATCGAGTGAAGCGGTGCCGAGAACATTAAAAAAAAAAAAAAAACATGAAGGCGTCCGAGCGCGTCAACGTAGACGTATTCACGCAAAACAAACGGCCGTGTCCCCAACACAGCCAAACCCAATTTTTTTATTTTTTATACTGCTGTAAATATTAACACAGATATTATTCTATTCATTCAATTATCTATATCCATTATTTTTCTTATTCTCAGTGAGTGCAATATTTAATGTATACCTCAATTTTAATTTAAGTCCATATTACTGTCTCTATGTTGGTTAGCAAATTCTCACTTACTACTAGCAGGTATTCAATCTGTCATTTGTTTCATCATTACAAATATCTGTCACTCACACATCCAGTTAAACAGCCCCGCCCGCCAGTCTCACTCCTCACTGTACCAACGCTCGCAGTCCGCAGACTTCACACCCGCTGATTACTCTCGCCAAAACTAATTGCTTTGCTAACTCGTCGTTTCGCTGTCTTCGTAAACCCGGCGCTTAAGGTCGTACAATCCTCCGAACTCTAGGCTGCCTGCTCGGATGCCCGTCGCGGCTCAGGAAGTCTCGCTGACCCGATCTAGAACGTTCCCCGCACCCCGAGTCCCGCTGAGAGAGGAAAGGACGACGACCTGAACATTCTTTCAACGATAACCTCATGAATTAAATCCGCTCAAGGACAGGAGCACACGAGTCCTGATAGACTTATCGCTGCGGTAGCGGCACGCCTTTGTAAATCTCCGCGCACTCCTCAGGTTATCGCTCGCCCTTGACACACTTGATTCGCTCACTCGAGAGAGGAAGGACGAGGATAGTGACGCAGAGCCGCAAGCATGTAAAGGCTATTCACGATAAAGCGAGCACTTTAGAAATGAACCCATATTAAAATGTTACATTCCCACTGCATGCATATATTTTAATGGGCGCACTGAGTGGCATTCGCTCGGTAAAGTTGATAACGATAGATGGAAAGTAGTTCAATATATTAATGTCGAAGTGCAAAATTAACAGATTTGTAAAGTAATTACTTTCTAAATAATATCACAGTTTCAATAAACCAACGGATGAATAAAGTGATGAGGCCCATAGTAATGTTAATTTTACATAAGGTGGAGGAATACACAAAGTGTGTACCATTAGATCATAAGTAGGGCTTTCAAAAGTGCTCATTTTACCGTGAAAAGCCTATAAAAGTATGTTGACAAACATCCGTCAACGAGCACCAGGTAAATTGTTTATGCAGTAGGCTGGTATAAGTGATCCACCTGTGCTGTTCGTATAAACATTGCTATAAACATACCGACTTCACAGAGTGCAAGCCTAATATAGCAGGATTACCAGAGCGAACTCCACAAAATGGCGTCCAGAGCAAAGCATCATGTACAATCCCATTTAAAAAACACCCTATTCACACACGAAGCATCGCTGACGCGAAGTGCAGGTTTCAACCAAATTTGGGGTAAATACGAGTAAAGACTGTTCACGATCAAGTGACCACTTCTGAAATCAACCTTAGAAAAAAGCCACTGCCCATGCTTGCATATACTTCAACGGGCGCACTGAGTGACATGCACCCGGTAAAGTTGGTAACGACATATGGAAATTAGTTCCATATATTAACGTGCAATAAAAAGTGTTAGGTAACCATGTGTGATAATTGAAATTATTTATTTCGCTTTCTGTTTTTTAATGCGCCAGTGTGAACAATTAGCAGTTTTATAAAATGTCTATCTACTTTTTAAAAATAATTTCACACTTTCACTTGACAGCCTCATGAAGAAAGTGATGAGGCCCGTGGCAATGTTAATTTGACATAAGGCGGAAGAATACACAACGTGCATACAAGTCGATCTTAAATACGGCTTTCGAAAGTGCTCTTTTTACCGTGAACAGACTATATGTGGGTGTGTATCACTGACGGCTATTCCATCGGTTGTTCCATACTTTCAATTCACCTAGATTTCGTAATTTTAATAGAAGTTTCTGCAAGAAATATTTCCGGGGTTGGTGTACCCGCACGTTTTGACTTCAGTGTACGTTAGTACCTCAGTGCCATTTCCCCTGGCCACGGCCAGAGGGGTTGACAGGTCTGTCAGTCGACATGTTTATGTGGGATTACGTGAAGTCGCTTGCGTATGACACTCCTGTCGGTTCAGGGAACATCTGACAGCGAATATTTCAACTGTCTTTCTAAGACATTCAACACGTGTCGCTGTACGTCTTTGCCAGTCCATGTCGTGATGTTGCAAGTGCCTGCTCATAATGGCGGAAGTACTTCTGAACATCTATTATAACATGCCAGTGTTCATTACTGACCTGTTCAGGAGACTAAATATATCTGGTCGCTGGTAGTATCAGTTTTAATGCATTTTCAGGTCAAATTTTGTATGTTAATCGATACACCACGTGCTAATAAGTTTACCTTCAAGCTCTTGATAATTGATTTTTTTATGATAGTAATCGCACCGGTATAACACGCTGGAGGTTACGTTTCCTCTAAAAAAAAAAGTAGATTTTTTTGTGCCTACTTTCACAGCTAGAAGTTTGTTAGTGTTGTGCTGAGTCATTTTATAAATTTATATAAGGTGAAGGAAAACATCAATATTTACGGCCTGTTACATTTACAAGCAAGGCATGTGTGTCTGCAGAACAGGTTTCAGTGGCAATATAAATCAGCTTGATAATTGTATTATGTAAACTTGACGGCATTGCATCGTCAAACATAGGACGCACGGTATAAAAACCACTAGAAATTTTCGTCTCCAGTATGCGTAAATCGCTTGACAAATGTGTACTAAAACATGTGCAGCGCGCCGTTGTGGGCCCGGCCTTAATTGACCTGCTGGTCAGCTGGAGCCGGTTAGTACAGAGGTCAAATTGGGCAGGAAACGTTTAGTAATAGCTTTTGTTTGAAACACATGTTGCATCGTCACAATACTACAGACAAGTTACAGAAATCAGGAAAGAATGTATGAAATTGCAACATGTGTTTCAAACAACAGCTATTACTAAACGTTTCCTGCTCAATTTGACCTCTGTACGAACTAGCTTCAGCTGACCAGCAGGTTGATTAAGGCCGGGTCCACATCGGCGCGCTGCACGTGTCTTAGTACACATTTGTCAAGCGCTTTTACGGTAATTTCCCGACCCTCTGGACCACAAGTGTCCTACATTAAATTGCTCGTCTCGGAGCCCTGTACACTGCATATATATATATATATATATATGAGTTCCGTTTTAGTAAGAACCAGTTTAAGAATTGAAAAATGAATATAGCAGAGAAAGATAAAGAGACACACAGATATACATAGTCATGTAACTCAGGGCATAGTAAACAAGAAACAGAAGTAAAACGCGCCACTGCTTTAATGACGGTGGACTAGCAGAATGGTGTCATACATGCTAAGCTGACGCAAACTGACATCTAACAATTGCTCACACATTCATTGCTCACTCGAGTGTCGAGCACTAAACCTTTGTGGTTCGAACATCAAAGCTCTGCCGATTTCCAGCCGACTCGCAAGGAGATCGTGAATGGCGTCGTGAAGTTTCCTTCTTTCTTGGGGGCCACGGTGGTGTAGTGGTTAGACCACTCGCCTCCCACCAAGGCAAACCGGGTCCGATTCCCGGCGAGGTCGGCCCCGGATTTTCGCACGTGGGGGAACGTGCCGGACGACGCCGCTGGTCTGTTAGTCTTCTCGGGGTTCTCCCATTTTCCCCACCCTTGTATTCCGGCGCTGCTCCATACTCGCCTCGCTTCCTCCTCATCGGCTCCCGAGACCTCGATGTTAAAAGCCGCTCGAATCTCTTCACTCACTCACTCTTCCTTTCTCTCTCTCTCTCTCTCTCTCTCTCTCTCTCTCTCTCTCTCGTCGGTACAGAATTTCAACTGCCACCGACCTAATTTTTTTAAATGAGGAACTAAAAATTCGTGAATGCTCCCGTGAAGCTTTCATGAATTCCAGTGCGATGGGCTGGGAGGAACCTCACTCGGGACATTTCCCAGCCGACGTAGAAGGCGCCTCCCGAGGCCATCGCCGTCTATACCACCACAGCTCCGTCCATCCACCCTCCCTCCCCAGCTTGGTCGCGCACTCTACCCACCCCCACAGCGGGCCTAATCAGAGCCACCCCAGTTGCGGCGGTCACGTCCCAGGTTTACGCCCCGCTAGAGCCTCCCCTAACCCCTCCAAACATTTCCTAGCATCTCCGTAACGTCCACGCTACTCCAGACCGGCCACTACTATCCTTGGCGTGAGGTCAAGGCCGTTAACATGTGCGTGGTTGTCACACCGGGGTCGGCCCGATAACCTGGCCCCTTAAGAGCCCGTCTCATCCGCCATATTGATCTTTTTATTTATTTATTTTCGAAGATTCAAACTTAGGAGGATTTATTGGAAAATGCAACCGTAGAAGCTTAGCTACTTACTTTACCCTTCACTACGGGCATAACATACGAACTATTAACCCATATTTATACAACAAATTACTTAATATAAAATTTAATGTATCGATTCATTCTCACCTTTAAATAACAGCCAAGGAACACCTAATGAAAATAAGGTAGAAAAATTTGTACGTATAATGCTTCTACAATTAAAGATTTCCAGCTATGACCCTGACTCTTTTGTTGTGGCAAAAAGGGCGATCCGCGTCATAAGCTCTTCCCGAAAATACCACTGCAACGCCTGTGTGCCTTTGAAAATTAGCTTCGAATCAGTATTTTTTTGTGGGGGGGGGGGGGAGGGGGGTGAGGACATGATAAAATCTCTTCTCAGTTGGCAATGTAATCTGGAACCCAGATTAATAGTTTTATAGCTGGAAGTGTTTCTCTGTCATTGATGTATTTAGATGCATGACTCAAGGGGAGATAATATCAAATATTGCGCGCTTGTGACTATAAAGGCAATAAAATCAGTGACCCAACATTGTCGGTTACTAAAGCGTATCACGTATTTCGACGGGTAAATTGACTGGTACGCGTGAGCTAAAGTTGGTAACGGCGAAGAGAAAGAGGTTTCGATGTCTTAGCTCTGAATTAAAAGTGTAAGGAAATCAACTGAGAATTCTGTAATAATTTGTTTTACTTTCTGTGTTCTTAGTACGCATAGTCTATGAATGAGCAAAACTGTAAAAAAACATTTAATTTTTTAATAATGCCATAGTTTACTTGGCCGACGCCAACGTTAATGTTATATATGGCGTAAGTATACGGAATGTACGTGCAAGTAGACCTTTAGCAGGGCTTTTAAAAGTGCTCATTTTATCATGAACAGCATTTAGCAGTATTGTGTGCTATGTAGGTGGCTGCTTTACGTGTTACAACTATTGTTAATATTGCAGTTAGGTTAGTGTTGAATTGTTTAATGTATAATACAGTCGTTACGTTAATGGTTTTTGATATGATGTAAGGAGTTCCCTTACAGCTGGTTTTCACTTACCATTTCGCTCAATATTCATTTTATCATAAAATAGTTTACATGTTAAATTACATCATATTTTGATCACCTGCTTAAATATCTATGTTTAGTGTATTTTTTATTGAGTGTATTAGTGCATCAAAAATTAAGTTTGAGAGGTTAAACTAACACATTTGAAAACTGTTCATAAGTTTTACAGTTAATCAGTGAAATTTATACTACATGGAGAACAATATTGATTTCTGAAGAAGTGGAGATATGGTGAAGGTAATCAGGCAGAGCTTTTGTTTGCTTGGAATGTTTTTGGAACATTTTGAGAGCCCACGAAATTGTGACTTCTGTAATAAGGCTGAATGAAACAGGTATGAGTTGCTACTAGTGTCCTGCCGAGCTAAATGATTTGAGGATGAAGAGGATGTCCTGCAGTCCTGGAGGATACTGTCCACTCCTGATGACGGCTACATCTACGATGGCGACTAGCTGGACCGATCTTGCTGTCCAATTTTCATACATTATGATTTGGTGAGCTTTTCTCTTCGATGGCAGCCAGATCTTCATGGCTTCTTGTCTACGTTACGTCAAATAAGGCGTATTTTTCCTTTAAAGTTAAACATGGACCGAATTGACGTAATGAACTTGATTTTCAAACTTCTGCAGACAGTGATTCATCAAAGTATCTAGCTGAGAGGTCCTAATTACTGTTTGATATAAAATTCAAAATCTCACAATCAAGAGTCTTCGTTGTTTTACAAGACTAAATTATTAGCCGATGGCATATATGAAAATATTTACTTTCATGGAATATTTAAATAAGCTAGATATTATTCTACGTGTTTTGTTGTTGTGTTATAATTTTGTATTTAGGAAAAATCCGTGATTCGTTTTCTAGGCAGTCATCATATTCATATTATCGTCTTTTCATATGTTGACAGCAGAGAGTATATTGTTCTTCTATTGATTATTAATTTTAAGATTGAATGGTAGTTGTATAATGTTGTCATGTGTAGTGCTAGAATTGTTTATTTATTAAAGTTATAAACTTGATTTTTTTTCAATTGTGCTTTCCGTAGATAGAGTATATCTTAAGGTTGAACTGTTACATGAATATTGTTACAAGTTAGTGCAATTATGATCCTAGGAAACGTGATAGTTTAAGCTGATAATTGCGAAGAAAAATTTTTTTTAAATGCTTTTTCTTGAATAGAACTATCAAGTAGATGTTCTCAAATATACATGTGAAAAGGCGCCCATATCTCTAGATACATGAACTATATTCTCATAAACAATTCTAAAAAAAAAAAAAAACACTACAATGAATACTTTGAAAAAAAAAAAAAAAACATAATATTGAAAGAGTTATGTGTCCTATTCAATTATTATATTGTGTTAAAGGTTATATGGTTATTTACGTCACCTTACCCACTTACGCCTATGGAGATGACTTAAGCTACTGTGACCTAACCTAACTTAACCTAACCAAATGTAACCATGCCAATATAAATTCCACATATGACGGTAGGATTGAAAATCATGAGAATAGTATAATACCTTAAGTCCCCCGTTTACCTGGCATTTGAACTGTGTTGCAGAGTGTTCGAAGTACTCGTTTTTCCACGAAACTACTTGAACGTACATCACAAGTGCTGATATACGTAAAGAATACTCACTTCAGAAGAGGGCTGTTGAGTGCTTCCAAGATGCCACGCGCATTGAAAAAAAAACCGTTTCAGAGTACTTCAAAATGGCTAAAAGTTGCTTTTACAAAGTGCTCTACCTCAAAATATACTCGTTCCATACACACAAGAAATTGAGGGGCATGCATTGAAAGTTTGCTACACACTTTTCACCAATAATATTATACGGTCACCGATTAAAGTCCCATAGTTACACGCAGAGGAACGAGAACACTACACACCAATTCAGAGCCTTGCTTTCAGAGGCGATGGCGCACTTGTAGAGCGTGGCAATGTCGCCCTCATCGCTCCCACGTTCTCGGCCTCAGACGCGGGGAAAAAGTTCCAGGAGGCAGGTGAGCCCCTTAATACGCATCACAGTTCTTATTTACGAGGACAGCCGCAGACGCGAGCCATTCACCAGGCAGGTGGCAGCAGCAACAGTTGACACAGGTGTCAAAGCTCGCTCTTTCCCCGGGCCCCGCAGACCCGCGGGTCAGATAGATGGCTCACCTCAAACGGCGACCTCTCATAACTCAAGTCGGCGCGCCTCTATCGCAGTGTGCCAGCCCCTATTCAGGACCTCAAACCCTTCGGAAAACAACCTCTAACTCTCCTCCCCCTCCCCCCTTTTTTTTTTCGCACCACGGCCATAAATAAATTTGTAACCGAAGTCTTTCTCCCTTTCCCGTTGCGCACTTCTAGCTGCTGCTCTCTCTCTCTTTTTTTTTTTTACCCTTTCCTTCCTTTTATGGGGCTGTAATAATATAAAGGGTGAGTGGGGTGAATTTCACGATCGCCCGGGGTTTGAAGAAAGAACGCGCCCGCCCGTCTATCGGCGGAACTGTTGCCTCGTAAATTAGGCTCCTGTTTACTCTTTCCTTCACCCTTCTCATCCCTCACCGCCCTCCTACATCCCTTTTCGCCCATGCCACTAACTTCTATCGTCTCGCCTACGTCCCCTCTGTCCTCCCCTCCTGCCTCTCCATATAAAACTTACTGGCTTATCGGAAGCAGCGTGTTTCCTGGAGAACTTAAACTGTTAGCCCTCTCGAACAGGTTTCTTTTCCAACCTTTTTTTTTTTTTATCAAAGCGAGAGCAGCAAACGACCATAAACATACTATTGCCCCAATTACCTTAGGATCATGCTTAGTTGCTATGGTCACGTAGTGTGTATGTAGAGTACGTTTTCAGCTGGCAAGAACAACTCCGTTGCATAGTTATTTCGGACCCCAACCTATAGTACGAGAGGTTCTGTTTGCTACGCCCTATGCAGGGCGACACAAAGGAGCATTACCATAAGCCCAAAACCCAAAGTAAACAAACCACAGAAAAAAAAACCGATAGATAAGTTTTTCTGGCATCAAACAACTACATAAGAAAACATTATTTGTTTTGTAATACCGGTATTTAATATGTAAAAATATTATCCATAACTTCCATACAAAAAAACTGGATGAACCATAGTAACATCCGATGTAAAACCCCCACAATATATGCTGTAACAATTGGAATAATAAACCTTCTAACACTTAAGCATTTCTAAGCCACTCTGAATACTGAATAATACTGATTATATACTTCGGCTGTTCGCATAAAATCACAATTAAATATTACCACCCATAAAATTTGACATACATGCTGGATAAATATTATTAATTCTGGATAGATCCTTTGCGAAACATAAGTGTCATTTAAAATCTCTCATTTGGCTAACGTAGGAAAATCTATATCACAATCCACTTTAATTCCTTTCACAATCCTGGTATATCCTGTCTGTGACTTTAACAACAATTTAAAGTATCTGCAACTGTCATGACACGCCAGGAACTCTTTTCTTTTACCGATACAAAGTTTAAGTATCATGACCGTCTTAAAATTTACCGTCTAAAAATCTGGACTTTAACATTTTCTAGACTTATTACTGTTTATTTTTAAACAGTCTCAAATCACCTGGCGTAATCGAAAGATCACACACATATAAAATCCACTTGCTAGTTTACATATAAGAAAATTGCAAGTTACCTCGGCTGAAAAACATCGACAACAGTTTATTACAATTTAAACAGCGGCATTCGGTAAGTTTTTATATCGCATAGCTTACTTGAAAAACCATACAAACGTAAAAGCAATTTACTATATGCCATTTCGGTAAGTTACCAGCTACTTCGGCTGAAAATACTGACAACAGTTTATAATTTAAACAGCCGTTTGGAGAATTTCTATCCAGTTCATGGTTATTACAACATCTAACTTCCTACTTCCAAGGGACTTACAGAATTATCTTCTATCCATAGTGACCTGATAGGTCTTGACAATATTTAAGGCATACTTAACTAGTGATGAGCCCAGGTATAACTTCTCCTCGAGCAAGCAAAACCCATGGGTATATTTACCCGAATTTCTGGCTTAATCCCCTCCACAACTCGGGGTGCAAAAAGTATTCGCCAATCAGAAAACACTTATATTTATTTATAATTTTCTTTTGCTGTGTTAATTTCACTTCCGGGGCGCTGCATTACAACCAACTAGCGCGCCACTATGCGCTACTGGCGATGCCAGCGCCCTGGTGCGGCGCTCGCCGGAACCCAAGTCCACCTGGCTCATTTCTTGAGGCACCCGCGTCGCGGTTTGTCAGCACGCCGAGCAGTCCCTGACCTTCCATAATGTTCCGTCAGCTGATCGCCGCGCACCGCCTGCCTTGCACGAGGCAGGGTCACGACGTAGAACTTCCAGTGTACGCAGAATAAGGTAGGAAGAGACTTCACACACGCCAAATACGTAGTATTTTTGCAGGATTTTTAGCAAACATTTTGCCGGGCAGAACCAATAGTTTCGTCGCGCTGGACGGGAACATGGCTCGTCGTTAGATCGGGCAGGTTAGGTAGGGCGGTAGAACATTCCCAAAAAAACGAGACGCCCAGTCTCTTGTTTTAGAATCCCCCCCGTGTAGCAAAACACAAATAGCCCATCAATGCCATTCAGCCGACAGCCGGAATGCGACCAGCGCCATTGCTGGGCCTGGAATGGCAAGATCTACTAGCCATACTCGGCCCACAGCTGATCCACCAGTGGCGAAATCTGCGCATGAAACACCGACAGCTTGCCACCAGTGGCCAGTAAATAACCCAGCTACGTGCTGCAATACTGCTGGAATACCCTCTGTAGACTGATATTGGCATACCTACTTTCAACCATCAGTGTCGTAGCCATCGACGTTCCATATACTTACCTGCACTGATGCCCAGAAGTCCAATTGCATACATATTCCTTTGAACCTCGTTTCCCATTTTTACGTCGGGAAATAAGAGTAATTAACGTAAAGACCATACCACATTCTTCGAGCAGTATTCCGAGTGTGACTATGTTGCACATTCATTTGAATTTAAAATATTACAATTCATTTGCGGAATTTAAGATTTATTTTGCATTGAAATGATGAATCGAAAAGGTTAACGAGAACCCAGTAATTGATAGATGACTGAAGCTAATTCTATAATTGCAGTTGGGTCACATGACTTTGTAAATATTTAATTGATAAATATACTAGGTAAATTATTCTGTATTAATTGAACTACTTATATATATATATATATATATATATATATATATATATATATATATATATATATATATACATACCCACAAACACACACGCGCACGCATGCATGCACGCACACACACACACACACACACACACCTATATACAACAAATATAGGGTTTAATAGTTTTACCACTTAGAATGCAAGAACTATCTGACAGTTCACTTTTGCAGCGTGGACCTTTTTACGGAAACCATTTTACTTTACGAGTTATCAGTTTAAATTATTTTAGTTGGATATTATTGGAAGTTATATACTGCACATAACCTACATCGCTCATTTATGAAGAATTTTTATTTTAAATACACGCGTAGAGTCACGTTTTATTATGTAGGCTCACGCAGAAGCCGGCGTGGCAGTTAGTAAGGAAAAAAAAACTTGAAAATTGCTGGAAATAAATACGCGGTTTTCTTAAAACTAGGTATGACAGGTTTTCAACACAGTGTATATCGTATGCCTGCCAAGCTTCTTAGAACCAGACGGGAGGTTGGGCCGAGCAAGACTGTGTGAGTAATGCCTAAAGCCGATATTACACGGTACCAGCAGCAGCACTTGGTTATTGTACAAGCTTCTGCAAGACCTGGTGCACGAGCCGGTATACGAGCCGCTTTATGAGCCGCCATGGAAGATTCATATTACACGACAGCAGTTCGCGTACTAGTATTGGCACCCTCGGTGGGTACGCAGCGTGTGGTTCGTAGTAAATAAAAATCCCATTCGTAAATCTGCTACAATTCAGTAACTTGTATTGGCCTATAAAAACCAGCTAGCACACGTATATTATTGTTGGCATTTACATCAATTCATTGCTAACTGGCGTAGATTCATTCATATTTCTTGAAAACGATGTGAAGTCACGAGAGTACGAGTGCTATATTTTACTGCGATGAAAATTTTTTAACCGTTTGCAAAACGTAGCCTTTTCTTAACTTACCAAGTTGTTATCCGTATGTAATATTTTATTTTAAAAAAAATGTGCTGGGTGGGGTTTCGAACTCACACCCAAATTTAAAACATTACGGACGCTGTGATTTTACCACTGTACTTCCAGTGAGGTTATATATATATATCGTTTAAAATTACATTTTCATAGTGTAGGGATTGTTAGAAGTATTAAGGACAGTTTTAAACAGAAATTAGAATTTGTCATCGCCCTTATTATTTGTCTTTATCGAATTTTAAACCTCTTTCAAAGAGTTTTCACGTCAAGATTGTTTAATCAACATGGAGGCGTCCTTTTTTGGTTTCTTCATCAACTGATTTCAAGTAGTAGCCGCGGGGAGCACCCTACGCTCTGAAACTGCGACGTGATTGGCCAGGTACGAAAGCCGGTGTGGGACCTGTCACGAAAATTAGGACTTGTCTTATTACCAAACCTGTAATGAAATCTACCCACTGTCCGTAGAAGGCTGCAAATGCCATGACGGGTCCCATGTTACCCGGTTTAACGGCTGCTATGGCGGACCTTGCACAAGCTTCTTTTACGGACTCTGGTATCGTGTAATATCGCCTTAACGGTACAAAGAGGGGCGAGCGTGGACATCACATGTCCCGTATTTCTGGAGACTCATGATTGATAGCGTTTCATGCGAATAGGCAGCCGACATTCGCGGCACAGATAGGGCGCGTTTATACGGTGATAGTAGCTACCACGATAGTAACAATCACGAAAGTGTGTGAAAGTAACTGCCGCGATAGGTCCTGTTTACACACATGAATGCAAAAGGGGCATGTCCGACAACAAGTGTGTAAATACATTGATAGGCCCTACATGTAGGCTACATCCTTTTGTCAAGAGGGTGAAATTTGTTGAGGTAGTTAAATGTCGTGACAGGATATTAATGACGTGTAAACATATATTGTTTCCATGGTTTATTACATGACAGTAAATATGCTTTCAACACTGTCGTGTCACACCAATATGATAATATACGTTCTGTCATACCGCCACATAGTGTAAGAACAGTGACAGATATTAACTGAATCAAAATAATTCTGCAATGTTACTGTCAAAGTGAACACATGTACAAATTTGTGACCTGCACTATCACGATAGTAATGCTACGTGGTTTACACTACGATAGTTACACGATAGCTGCATGTTCTGTCACGACCGTTACTATCAACTATCTAGCTTGAGCTGATATTGCGGTAGTGCTATCGCGATGGTGCAACAGTAACTGTCATGCAGTTTACACGGCGACAGTAATGCGAGAGTAGATCTCATGATAGGAACTATCGCGATTTACTATCGCCGTGTAAATGCGCCTTAACAGCTGGCTCGCGTGGGGTGCGAATTGATGGGCTCTGTGTTTAAGACTCGGGAAGGGCGTTGGTGTAAATTTATCCTCATGTGATTAATCATGTAGTATTCACGTAATCTTTAAAAATTATCTTATGCTTCTCCAGTGATCGGAATTGTGTCAAATAATAAGTTCACACATTTAAAGAATAGTGTATTGAGACGTCAATTTGCAAATGCACGGAAGTTTCCGTTTGAATTAAAATCCCTAGGCGACAAAAATTTTCAATTGAGACAATTTTTGAGTTCTGTTTAATAGGCTCATAACGAAAATATAATTACAGATTACGCTTTAAAGTAATATAACTCGATAAAATATCTTCATCTGCAAATTCTATAAAAGTTCCTAAAATTACGCCGGTTGTACTAACTGTGAGGGAAATACGTTATAATTGCGATGTTGCATTTAATTATGAAATTAATATAACAATTAAAAATTAAATGACGTTTATTTTACACACAGTTCGTGGCACCATTCACATAGAAACATTTTCAAAACTCACAGTTTTGTAAAATTATGATATATTTTTTTGGGGTAAACTTATATCGTTAACTTTTACATTAAATTATATAAAACATTTGATACTGCAGGGAT
Source organism: Dryococelus australis (assembly GCA_029891345.1). NCBI lineage: Eukaryota > Metazoa > Arthropoda > Insecta > Phasmatodea > Phasmatidae > Dryococelus > Dryococelus australis. The sequence goes on along the minus strand of CM056996.1, from coordinate 111,722,576 downwards.
ATGGTTTAATTTAAAGCAATTAAGTTTTGCAAGTGACGTTCTCAAGCAATGGTCGCCGCTGGTCATGGCTCAGTCATTATGATATCTCTAATGACCACTGGTAAAATAAAAAAGTTTACTGACTAATAAAAAATCCAACTTTGAGGAGCTGAATACTAGAACAAAAATAGCACTCACGCGTGGAACAATTCGTTCTCTTGATGCACTAAACGACGAATTTTCAGCCGCCCACACAAAAATTACAGACGTGACAAAAATATTCTATGACATAGCACAGCAGTTTATAATGTAAGCCGGCCGCAACTAAGACTTAAACTCTCAATTCCACACGAACGCGTAGAATCAGCCTTTCCACAGCATTCAACCTCAGTACAACGGCCAGCGTTCGGTGTGTGCGGCGGTCTGTTATCGGCAATAAAATTATTTTGTTTTCTGTGCTTCTGTACATTTGTTGTATTGGTAACACTGCAATAGAAAGAGAGTGTGTTGTTAAAAACGAGGGTTTAACGGTTTTTGATGCAAATAAACGCCTAGTAAAACTCACCCCACTCCGTATTTCTTTGAAGTTCAATAACAGTTTATGGTCCCGGTAATCATATAACGGTGTCGCAAGTAAACGCTGCAGTGGTGATGATGTTTTTTACACTGTTCGGTAGCAAGGGTAACGTCGAGAGGTTAACGGCTGCGAGGGAGGCATCTGTGGTGTAGCGGTACCGGGGTGTGGTACTGTTTCAGATGCTTTCGTCGTCAACAAACTTTTATCGGCGAGGTTTGTTGACTCCAGGGAAATATGGAGCAACTACGGCTAAGTACCGTGGGAGCGATCAGGTCAGAGCGGTAGAGGAACGGGGACTCGCGTAAGCTTCAGGTATCGGTGTTGCTGCGAGGGATGAATCTATTTCCATTGTGGATGGAACTGAAACTATACCAGAAACAAATCAAGGTGAGTGGCAAAAAAATATACAAAAGCACAAAGTCCCTTTGTTATGCGTCTGAATGAAGCTGCATTGATAGACATCCTGACCTGCACTACTGCGACTGAGATGTAGAAAAAGCTACGTAGTGTGTATGGACAGCAGCCAAGTACTAGTGTACAACTTAACTCCAGCAGCGCTTCTTCCAGTTCAGATATGAGGAGGGTTCTGACATGTCTACATACTTGTAAAAAATTCAGGAAATGTGTCTGAAAAGTTTACTATCACAAAAAATATTTATGTCACTGCCAGATAAATGTCGTCACTTTCTGACAGCGTGGAAAAATTGTAGAACCTAGCAAACAAAATCTCGATGATCTGGCTGCGAGAATTCTAGTATAGGAAGAGAGTTTAAGGTCAAAAATCAAGAACGAAGACGTGGCTTTGGTGGCAGGGTCACAGAAAAAAACCTCCGACATGAAGAAAACAGGGGTAATAAAGTGCACATTGCAGAGACGATAACGGTTCTGCGAAAATGCTTTGAATGTGGTAAGAGTGGGCATTTGAAGTTTCAGTGCAAACAGAGGAATAAAAATGAAAATGCATTTGTCGCGTCTGGAAGTGTCTCACTTAGTGTAAACTGTGTCGAAGATCACTACTAATCCACTTCCTGGATCATGGATAGTGGCATTTGTGAACATATTACTTATAAACGTGGCTTTTTTTTTTTTTTTTTTTTTTTTTTTTTTTTTTTTTTTTTTTTTTTTAGCGTGTTGTGTGAGCCCAGGGAGTGTTTGTGCGGGAGAAGCCCCTCCGACCGGGAGGTACATATGGGCTTAAATGAGATGAGGGGGCGAAAAGTGTAAAGGGGTGGCTGCTGGGGAGGAGAAATCTTACCATGTTACCGGGGGGCGTGCTTACTTAGGAGGTTGGGATGAACAGACGTGTAATATAGTCTCCAGTTGCTAGGTGTCGAAAAAATAAATATTAAAGTCTACAATGGACAAAACTATATGCAAAGTACGTTAAGTAATGCATTGTGGGTACCTGACCGGAAACTAAACTTATTTTCAGTGTCAAGTGCTATTGAAAAGGATCATGTTGTTCATATGTCTGCAGATCACTGTTATGTTATAAAGGGAATGAAGTTTATGCTGTAGCAAATAAGAAGGGTAACCTATATATCCTGGCCTTTATCATGGAGTAAGACAGTTTAGAAGTTGTATGTTCTTTAGGAGAGTGGCATGGAAGCCTGTGTCACCAAAATTTGGACAATTTAAGAAGCGTATTAAATCAAAACAATATTAAATTCTCGGGCAGCAGTGTAATATTAGGGAGACGTGCAGATTTTATTTTGTACTGACTACCATATATGGAATGCCAAACTGAAAAGTGTACAAAAAAAAGGTTGCTAAACTTATGGTAGCAGTTTATGGCATAGTGTGTAGTGGACGTGTGTAGGTTTATATAGGCAGTAATAACGTGTGCCGTCTTGACATAAAATTGAGTTTATTCATTATGCTCAACCAAGTTAAAGTTTCTCTTCTCTGCATGTACCTGGGCCCGGTACTGAGATGAAGCAGCGAGCCAACATTTACCAAAACTTACTCAGCCTCGTAGAACAGGCACAGCAGCTATCGTACAAACTTTGTGCACGCTTATTTCGCAAGACACTTTGATAAGAAAAATACTTCCAATATTAAAAATAATGATTCAACCTTGAAATGACATAGGGATGTACACTGAAATAATGCAGTCGACCACCAGCAGGATTAATTTCTTATAGTCCAGTTTTTATTCAAATAAAAATTATCTTTCATTATATATCTGTTTCAAACTTATCAGCTGAATGGACTATAGCTAAAAGATAAATTCCTGTGTCAATCGGAAAAGCTAAGGAAAAATTAGCACCCCTGAATTAAGTACAAGTGACTTCTTAAAGGTTGAACTCACTTGCAGAAGTTCAAAAAATATAATAAAAGGAAAACAAAATATATTTCTCTTGTAAAACTTAGATTATTTTGTGTGCCTAGCTCCGGTGAGAAGAAACTCTATCTCTAGTTATCCGTAGGCAAAAAGATCGTCAGCTGGTGTCAAAAAATTTACTTCAAAATGGCGTCGCCGATAAGGAATGAATGTTCTAGAAGGAATGGCTGACGCTACGTGTGACATGAATTAAATATGTCACCCAAAACTTATCTCTTTCTGTAGACAACTTGTTGCTCGTCGCTTCAGCTGACGGACGGACGGATGCATACAAAACCTGGTATTGTCCTTTTCATGTAAGTGGGGTAAAGTTTGATAGTTATAGAAAAGTAGCACGGCCACAGTGTATCCTTCCACCGCAGCTGTTTTGTCAGTGAAGACAAAGACGTCCAATGCACACTTGCATCTCTCTCCTTCCTCGTGTTATTTGTCATTGCAGTCACTGAAAGGCTGAAGTTAGCTAACTTCCATCCAGTAATTAATGTAGGACATTATAGTTAGGTTGGCATTCCAACCAGTTTTACTTTTTAATTACAGAGTTAAATTTGTTACGGTTCTGTTTATTTAATTTCTAGAGAAAAAAGGATGAGTAAAATGTGGAAGGTGGGGAGGGGGGCTTAACATAAACGTCTTTCATGAGACAGGATTATTTAGATGTTCGTGTGGCATTTTGAGTTAAATATTGTTTTGATGGAGCAGTGGAAAATTTTGCTCGTATGGAAATAACTTTTAAATTATTTAACTTCGAAAATTATAACTTTAATGAAAACACAAAACGCGATACAAACATCGATGTTCGTATTCGTACGGATGCAGCAATATACACAAGCAGAACCTTTGGCCAAAGTTAACCTTACACTCGAATTTACGATGTGGACAAACATATATTATTCACTCACTACAAAAGAAAGTGCAACTATTTCTCAGGCCACGTGCATTTCAATATACGGTTTAGAAATACATATACAAAACACGCAAACTTACTGTTTGAAATACATGCAACCTATTGAACATGTGTTTGTCTATGGCAGTCCTTGCGAGTTTACTTCACTAAAATCACGTTTGTTCATCATTAGCATTAAATAATTTATTTGCAAAATCATTTAGTAAAATCTACACTGCACACGTTTCCTGATACAAACAAACTTAAACTTATATACGTCAATTATATTCGCGTCACTTACTTGTGGAACGAAAGACGGCACGGAAAATGGCGGAACGAGCAGTTTTAACGACGTGCCGATTAATATTACATTTCACTACAACGGTACCTACAACCAACTATGCTTGAAAAAAGCAAATAAAAACTACTAACTACCTATTAAATATTCCGATAACACCAATAAGATATTCGTATAATAAACACGACGAGAAAAAAAGCACAAGCACAACGGCCTTCACCGGACTGGGAACAGGAAATATAAACATGACTAGCCATTGGCTGGAAACGTTTACTGTTCCTATGTGTCGACATACTCTGTCACAAATGCTAAACATGTTTTTAAAGCCCAGTTACTAATAGCCAAGAAAATTTAATATTGCATTAAAAACATAATTTAAACGATACATGTTGTAAGTAAAACAAATATTAGAGATTACAACTTTTAGTTCCGAGTACTATATTCTTCCAAAGCCATCATCAAAATAGCCAACCTAACAACACGGATCCCGCAGCAGTTCATCAGCTGATACAATACTGTACGAGCGAGAGCATTTACTTTTTACATATTGTGTAGGTTGGTCACAGTGCCTGTCAAATTTTATTCCACTTATATTAATTGGACAATAGGCAGAGAATGCAACTTTAATACTTTTCAGGTGTAGGGACATAGCGGAGATGTACAGCACTTGCAGGAGATAAAACACTTACATTGAGACCAGGAGTAGTTAATAACACCCTACGAACTAAATAAAAACCAATTCGTTACCTACTGTAAGTATGAGCCCTAGCCTACATGTCTGTATGCTCTGTAAGTCAGTTGAGAGAGACAGCTTAGCTCTCTAGGCTGGAAGAAACTCAAACGAAAATGGCCTGAAAGTTCCAGCCAATGGGAAGCCTACAAATACCCTACACCCCCTTTACGAACCACTTAATACTTCCCAAATATCAAACGATAAAAACCCATAGAGTAAAATGGTCTCAGAAATGAATACAATGAAAAATGAAATGATATGGGAAAATTTACAAATACGAGACACAAAATTAAGAAAAATGATCAACATATAGAAAAATGTGAGTTAGCTAAGATCCTATCCTTAAAGAACGCATAAGTGCCACGCATAACTAATAGAAAATTCCTAACCCAAATACATAATGTAATTATATATATATATATATATATATATATAATTATTACAATGCAAATAGTATGAAAAATAACATAGTGACTAACGTACAAAATATATACAAGTAGTGTAACATAAATAACACATAATATGTAAATCTAAAAAAATAGATATAAATTATGTAGATTTACTTCATATGAACGACCTACATTTTACGAAGGTCACAGCAGTGAGTCTTGTGTGGCACGTTTAGAGGGTAAAATGAAGGGTTTGCCATTCAGTGAATGTAAACAAAGCATTGATGCTGCATTGCAACTGGTGCATGCCGATCTATGTGGGCCGATGGATGTGGAGTCTGTGGGTGGATCTAGGTCCTTTAAGCTGCTGAAAGACGACAACAACTCGAACTACCCGCATGTTAACTTTCTCAAAAACAAATCTGAGGTAACTCAGAAATTGAAACACTACATAACATTTTCTGAGCGAGCTACAGGTCTGCCTATGAAAGTGCTTTGGAGCGATAAAGGTCGAGAATTTGTCAATCAGCATGTGAAACCATTGCTTGAGAGACATGGGATACACCATCAGGCACACCCGAGCAAAATGGGAAAACAGTATGGGATATTAGCACCTTATTGGAGGCTACAAGGCCAATGCTCAGTGTAAAGGGCTTGGCAAGGAGTTGTGGGCAAAAGCGGTCAATGCAGCTGTGTATGTATTAAATAAAATTTCGAAAAGTCAAGAAAATATTAAGAGACCATACAAAGTTTGGGAAAAGAAGAATTTTGAGTTAACTAACCTGATACAAGTGTTTGGAACAGAAATGTTTGTCCATATACCTGAAGAAAAAAGACTGAAGTGGGATTCAAAAGGAGAGAGAAAGGTGTGTTTGTTGGATATGAAGACTGGAAACAATACAGAATCTACTTTGAAAGTAAGAAGAAAGTTGATATTAGAAGAGATGTGGTGTTCGTGAAACTGAAAGAACATAAAGAGACGACAGGAACCGAAGAAAAAGGGTTGAAGAGATTGATCTAGACCTGACCCCAGAAGACAGAGAAATACAAGAAAATCCCCACATACAATACACATTGATTCTGATAAGATTAATATATTAAAATGAACATGGGTGGGGTTACAGAAGATTTTGGCCACCTTCCCCCCTTTTCCTTCCTTCCGCTGCACTTACGGGAAACTAAAATTTGGTGTCTATAATGTATTATGACAGATAATGTATGGCTTATTTTTATTTTAGCACACCAGTATATTTATTACTCGTGAAAAATAAAGCTATTGAATTTTATTTTACCTCACTCAAATATCGCTATAATTTCAATTTGAAGCATCACAGATATTAATCTAAGAAAAAATTATCATACTCTTCTTCTAATCCATATCGTCTGCGATGGCAGTGGTTGCACAATTTTCGCCTTTCTCAGGCTGAATTTCGCTCCTCTCCTTCCTGTACATTATTCGGTTTCTATCTGCCGAAGCTAACTAGTGGCTCTTTGCAATTGAAAATGTGCCCTGGGACGCGATTATCATTCACTTTTCTGCTTATCGGGAGCCGCTTTACATCTTGGAAACAATTAGCGGGGGGAAATTTACCATGGCATGAAGTGTAGCGCTCAGGTACCTATCAGAATATCGTAAACTCCTAAACTCCTCATTAATTAGTAACCTTCGCATTCACGTTGTATAATAACCAAAATTTGCTTTCCTTAATTTTCGACTCACAATGTGGTGATCAACAAAATTTTGTTATAGAGGTCCGCAATTCAATAAACTAAATTTACAGGAAAATTACAATAATGCAATGTACACATTTGCTATATATATATATATATATATATATATATATATATATATATATATATATATATATATATAGCATAGTGCTGTCAACATATAATAAAATGTAGACTGTCGTAACGATTATAGCCCATTTGTTGAACTATAACACTGATTTACTCTCGGGAATTTATATGTATTTCCGAATAACCTCTGTTATATAAAATACAAGAACTAGCAAATATTTGTGAAATAATCTTGACACATGTGACAGGAATCAAAACTCTCCTGCTGTTTGCATCCCAGAGAATCCAGTACAGTACTTCACGACTGTGGGAATTCCAAGAAGTGACAAGCTGTTGAATGATAGGTCATCATTCCCGGGGTGGGGGAGGGGTACCTGGCTTGTACGCAGTGCCACCCTCCTTTTCCCTCCCAGGGAGGCTCGTAACGGTCGGAGCACAGCTGGTTGCCTACCTACAGGCGTTACACTTTCTGTAGCTGACATAAGCAGTGCCATCTCTGGAGGCTGGATGACACTAAGTTTCCCTTCCATTCTACCTTAAAAGTACAGCAGGGTAAACTAAGGGCAAGGCCATATCTTCTTGAGCAAAGGCCGACTTTTCCCATACCTGAGGAAATATCCCTGAATACCCTTCGGTGCCATTATAGGAGACTTGTGTTTAACTAAACCAACCTCCTCCATGCAATGGTAATGTGTATCACTGGTGGGTTTAGGTGAACAGGCCAGTCGATAGCGACAAGCCCTCCCACCATTTGCAGATACTGGATGAAGTGACTCGCTAACCCAGTCCCTGGTAGAACTTTACCGAATCGATATCTGTTAAGAACATGATTAACACCCACCTCCTCGATGTTTGTATAGTTTCCATATTGATCGCGTTAACAGATTTCGATTCGGTAGAGTTCTACCAGGGACTGGGTTAGCAAGTCACTTCATCCAGTATCTGCAATGGATCTAGAGAAACTGGTATACTATATCGTTTTGATCACGCTGGTATTTTTCATGGGGCATTCTTGCTAAGTGCGCTCACTTTTCAACAAGACTTGCAGGAGACAGCATCAATTAAGAGCCTCAGTGATGATGTGGGTGTCCATGTTTGTGGATATGGGTTGCGCACCTTGACGTGCCTGCTGCGAAAATTAGAAAGGTTCACTAGAACATCACCAATATAGGCATCTCGTAAGGTCACACAATTCGAATGTAGCACTCATTGGCTAGGGTGTGCGATCATTAGGAAGGAGTGCACCATCCGGGCCTTAGATAATGCTTTAGAAAAGGAAGACGCGTCGGGACTTTGTTACATTAAAAGAGAAAGACGAGACAAACAGATGGAGAAATAAATGTGAGATGAAGTTTCAAGAAAATTTAAGATAGCCAACATGTCCAGATTACTTTCCTTTTGCAACAAGTATGAATTGGCTGTAGTGGTATTCGTACTCGCCACCACATGGGGTTAACACCGAAAGCCTCGATGACATATCAGACCTTTGTCGATTGGATTGGTCATTTAAATAAATATAACAATCCTAGATCTGTATTTCTGATTTTTTGATAAAGCAACATCTCATATTAATGGGAACATAGTCCATATCAACTGAGGAGGCACATGAGATTACTTTGTATTGTCTGCCCATCAACACAATCCTTGAGCTTCATCAGTTCCATAAAAATTTTATGTGACACAAAACACATTTTTATTAAATGGCTGAAGCACAAGGGGCCAAGGGTTGTATTGAAGGGCAGACACGCTTTTTGAATCAAACATTTGAAAAATCACACCATGTATGAAGTGTTTAGTTATTTTTTAAATATGCCATGTATCACAAGCGTTTTATACCTCTGTTAACGTAAAAGTATGTTGAGTTTTGTTAAATTGGAGCTTTTCTTGTTTTTATTTATAAAATTTAATATTAAATTTATAATAAATATGAACAAAAACAGTGAGAAAAGGTGTGCGTTGGTAGCGCCTAGTAAGAAATAGTTCTCATATAAAATATCATTACCACTAAATGCGCACGAATTCGGTGCGTTGTCCTTTAGTGTAATTTTGTAGACTGAGTTAAGCTATGTTTTTATAAGGCGGAGGAATATCCTGGTAGTAGAATTTTAGCAGGGCTTCAGAAAAATGCGAAGTAACCGTGAATGGATTGTAATGTTTCTTTCGCATTGTACAAATGTTGCTTTGGGTGAAGAAATCTCAAGGGGAGGTGCACTGGTGAGTATAGATGGAAAGGTAAATGGAAACGAGAGAGGGCATAACATTTTATCGTAATTGATGACTTCGTATTTGGTTTGTAACTTTTGTAACGTAAATATCGAATACTGCGAATAAATAGTTATCTGCGACTGGATGTTCTGGCCAAATAGGGTACGCGCCAGTAGGTGATCGAATGCCGGTGAGTAGTTACGTCAATGAAGAGGAAGAGCTAAAGGACGGGGTAGTGCGTAGGCGAGAATGATTAAATCCAATCTGATTTAAGTTTTGTAGGGACACCTATTTTGAAACTAACATTTTACATCTCTGGCAGTATACATTGCCCTGTAGAACAAACATTTATTTCGAAATGTGACCAAATAATTACAACGTAATTTTTGCAGCATTATATTTTAATTTTCAACACCTTCATGCGACTGCCGTTTTACAGTCACCAGATAACGGGTGGATACAATCTGGCTGCTACATCTGAAGACATCTGTAGAATATAAACTTTTATAAAAATAAATGTTTTCTTATTTCATTGAAAAAAAAAAGAATTCAACATAGCGAATGAGACCGGGCCCTTATAAAAAATTTTTCGCCAGTATTCTTTTTCATTATTTATTACAAATAATATTAATAAAATATCTAAAAATAATTTAATGTTTATAATTAAGAAAAATTAATTATGGCGGAAATATAAGCAAATTTTACTCCAAAAAGAAAAGGAAAAATGTTGTAGGACTACTGAAAATAAATAAAGGCAAAACCAAGTAGATTAGAAGGATTTAAGAACAGAGACTTTCATGTCAATGGTAGAATGGAGAACGTAAAGCTATTGCAGTATCTTGGTAGTTTATTGACTAAAAACGATGGAACGGATAAAGCCATCCAGAAAAGTTTTAAAAATGAAAGGAAGTTTTTGCACAATGTACAGCAATACGAATATATAAAATATATTAGAACACGAACAAAGCGGAGAATTTTTGGGACAAATGTGAAATCAGCGTTGCTGTAATTTTGACATAACAAGAAACTTAACCTATAAGTTAGAGTATTTCTTCATTCTTTTAAATAGGCACCTCAACATGCATCCATTAATGAAAAACTGCAGAAAAGATGTGAGCTAAGACCAACAGCAGAAATCATTAAGGAGAGCAAATATAACCGGATCATACAAAGATAGAAGAATCCATGACAGTTGGTAAGCTAAAGAAAGACAGGAATAAAACTTTGCAGATTGAAGATGACATAGAGATCAGCAGAGAAGGGGGAAAAACAAGGAGGAGACAAACTTCGAAGACCCTAGAAAGCGAAATAGCGAGACAGAGATGGAAGTCCTTTTCTGTATATCTAGGTCACTCATGAAAAAAAAAAAAAAAAAAGTATTATCAGTGCGTTAAGGTTTGCATAAGTAAGTGGATCGCAAATTTGTTTGCAATTCACGTGTGCTTCTGTAGTGGGAAATTGATTCCAGAAAATTATTATTATGAAATACTGCTCCTTTTTCTCACGTTGCCCAATGGCTTATGTTTAAAACAATTATTTAGATAAGAATGCGTGCTGGGACCATATTAAAATTATGAGGATAAAAACAGATTCCTCGAAAATTATTCCTGGAATCCCGTTTCCATCCCCTCTTTCTGCTCGGTTTGAGTAAATATTTAAACAGTCTTGGTTGTTCGAGAATATGGGCAGAACGAAATTAAATTTTTTTCGTTCCGGCAAACAGGAGAGTTAACGTGGGCGCCGATTATGCGATGTACATCCTCTTTCTATTCATTCGCTACCGTTCCCTTTCTACTGTGGCGTCCGTTTGCAGGCCCCTGTGCCTCCCCGCGTAGCGTTCGTTTCCATGTGCGATGTGCTAGCGTTCACCCTCCGTAATTCAGGAACTCGATGCGGGGGAGTTCTCTGTGCGCGAGTGTGCGTACTGTGTATGTTCATGAATATAGAAGGAGTTCCAGTTTCGGAAAGGAACAAGAGAACGGAGCCTAGCGTTGAGGGATAGGGATAGGGAAAGTGGAAGATAGTGGAGAGGGAGGAAAAGCTATGAAGGGAATGGGGCGGGAAAGAGAGAAAAAAAAAAAACCTAGTGTCGGGCGAACGGTACATCAAAAGGGCCGGGCCAAGGCGCAGATCTAACCAATTTGCTTTATATGTCGACCCCTTCGCAGGCGGGGAAGATACTTTATCATTGTCGCTGTGTAAATAGCGACGAGGTCGGGCGAGGATGAAGGGTCGCCCTAATACTCTCCTCCCTTCCTCCCCACACCCCGCGGCCGCGAGAGTGCGTTAGGCAGCCCGCCCACCAACCGGCAGAGGCTTTGCAAATATGGCGGTGGAATCAGCAGTGGACCTTGCCGCCGAAACTCCGGCAATAAATACTGGCCGAGGTACACGCGCCTTATGCATAACGGTTTCATTTCTGAACCGCGGGTTGCGGTGTGCAATTATTGCTCCCCGTAAAATGCTGTATTGTCCGGCGTACGTAATTCGCCATAAAAACTAATTAGAAATTCATGTCTCGTAATTGAGCCGAGGAGCTTTAAAGCTCTTGGTGCTTTGAAGGCACTCATATTTTTGTCTAACCAGACCAGATTTATCCTTCGTTCGGTATTGTTACAATTTCTCTCTCTCGAAATTCACTGTGCTAAACCAAGTTCGTTAAAGGGATGGAGGACTTAATTAAATAAGAGTTAATTATAATTTACTAATTATGTTTACAATAACTACAAATAAATTTCTCTCATCTCAACATCTCACATTAAACTGATACGTTTACAATTAATGATTTCAATTCATACAATTTAAAATTTTCTCAAAGAAATCAATAAAATTAAAAATAATTAAAAATCAGTACCAATATACAGTGTATGAACCTATTCAATTATGCATCCATATTTGACAAATCCAATCTTCAAAATAAAATCCATATTGTGTGTATATTCAGTCCCACCTCAGTTTAGTCCATGTCCCGGCAGTCCGCACTGTTCTAGAATCATCTGAGCGCCCTCACGAACACAGTAGGCTTCACTCGCCGGGTTTTTACGTCCTCTCGTCCATTCACACCACTCACGAAGACCTCGTCCGCTGTCGCACCGCATTTGACTTTGCTCCCACACTCAGCTAGAGGGCCTTCGCCAAAGACTGCTGGCTGCCGGACCGCTTCAGTATTTATAGAGTCGTGTGCCATCATCTAAAAGTTTCGCTAATTCCCTAGTTGCACCTAGTGTTCTAATTCCCAAAATATTCTTGCACCTTTTGTATGTTTGTCGGCCCCTCAGCAGGGGAAGGAGGAGGGGATGTGACGTCAGCCAGGTCTTGCCGCTGTCAATTATTCCCGGGCTTCTCCAGGAGGGGGGGGGGGGGGGGGTGCGGCAGCGAATGCATCTCTCTGGGTGAGCGGAGGGACGAGGTTGGTCGGTCACCCCAGGCCATGCTTAATAAGAGATAGCAGCCGGTGCTAACTGCAACCATAACACTGCCCCCTTCTTAAGTCGGTTCGTCCTGAACAGACTCCCCAACACCCGGGCCTTCGTAGAGCGCCAGTCGGTCAATGTGTACAACTTAAGACTTTTCTTTCCAGAGTCCCGGTGACAGGTCTAAAAGGAAGTGTCACTTACTCGCTTCGAAATTTGGTAATGCCCTTCTCAACATCCTCGGCATTTAGATGTGTTTCCCCGAAGGCATTTCCATCCATACAGCCACACTAGCAGTCCTTCCTTGAATGCATCATTTGCAACTCTAGGATCACATCGAAAGTTCCTCTTGATACCACTAGGTACTGGAATATGACCGTATCTTGCCCCATAGCTGCTTTCCTTCTCTTGAAGACACATATGGGCAGCTCCGTCTGTAAACTGGACTTCTCTCGTTTCCTCGCCAGCATTAACTGCGAGGTCACATCTTACGCGGTCTGACTCCAGTATCCTTTTTCTTCTTACTACCACATAGCGATCTTTCTCCATTCCCTCAGATAGGATGTTGCCAGTTGTTTCGGTGGGCTTGTGAATTGGATAGGTATTACTAAGGCTGTCAGTTCTAATTGTTCGTGCAGCTGTTCCTTGGGCTGTACCTCGATGTTTAGTTTCGCCTTGAACTCATGGACACCAAGCTCTTAAGTGTCGCTACTTTCCACAGTTCCAGTATTCTCGGCGCCTCCGTCAACGAGGACAAGGTGTAGCAGTCTCTACGGAGCTCAAAAGTTTCTCTACCACCGTCTCCAGTCTTCTTAACAAGCTCTCGGCCGTACTCACATCTGGCTGCCTGATCCTGTAGTTTCTCTGCGAGCACTGGATTCTCAAGTGTCCTGTATGTCCTAATATTCCCGACGCTTAGGTGTAGAAAGCTCGGGTTTCCTAGCACAGACTCTGGCAGCAATGTCATTCATTGTGGTCTCCGACTTTCTCAAGACGTCTAGGATGTTATCTCCATCGTCGGTATTGCACGTGGTAGCTTCCTGTACTGTATGCCGGAACGTCAGCTCCTGCTTCACTGACTCTACCTCCAATCCTCGGGCCAAGGCATCCTGCATGCTGTATGGTGATGATAGACGTACAGCTCGGCGCAAATCCGCATCGGTAATAGCATCCACGAAAAAGTCGACTGCGATGAGGTCTCGTGTCTCCTCAGAGAACCCCTCTAGAGACAGGCGTGACAGCCTCACGATGTCCTGCCTCAGATCCTGTAGTGGTTCGCCGGGTCGCTGGATGCGGCTTCGCAGTTGGGCATGGTGGGCGTATCGCAGGTACCGGTCGCTGAATCAAAGCTCCAAAGCCGACACCAATGTGGAGTATTCTAGTCGATGTTGTCCTGGCAGCGACTGCAGTATGCTCAATGCTGGTCCCCTCAGTACAGCCGCCAGGTAGTACGCCCGCTGCTCTTCAGTCCAGCCATTCAGGGCGGCGATGTATCTCGAACTCGTGCCAGTACTCGCACCAAGGTGTATGTCCATCGTAGGGGAGGGGGGAGGGTTAGTTGTTACGCCTTTACCCACCCCTGGCTGAGGCGAACCCACACTGCAGAACTGCTGTGCCTCTCCCGCGATTGCTGCAATGTCGGCTACCTCTGCCTTCTTCTCGTTGCCCACACTCGTCCTCTCGGTGGTGATCAATCTAGGCTTCCCTTCCGCCCCTGCATGTCGTCTCCCCTGCTGCTGCAAGAATTCCTGCCATTTATTCTTGAGAGCGCTCACCTCCTGGTCCACTCTACACTCGACATTGCCCAACATTTTGTTAACACTGTCCATCCTTTCACGCACACAGTCCGTTCTCTCGTCCACACTGTCAATTTTCTTGTCCACGCAGTCTGTTTTATTGTTCACTAATTCGCTTTCACCTTCTATCTTTCGGTTCACGTTATCATTCACGCTGTCTATTCTTCTATCTAGATACTCATTTATACATTAATTTTTGTTACCCACATTAACGTTTACACTGTCTCTAACACTAATAATTTGGCTATTTACAGATTCACTAACACTATCTATTGTACTATTTACACTTTCATTTACATTACTAATTTGAATATTTACATTATATATTTTACTATTAATCTGGCCCCTTAAAATTTCGAATAAAGAGCGGAGTGCTTCCATGTCTGCCAACATTTTTCTATTTAGCATAAAAAAATTATGAAAAAAAAAATTACAACTCTAATTATATTTACAAATTTTCCCTACCAGTTAATATCATACTGTAGGCCTAATCTTTATCACGATTTTTTTCTGTAATGAAATGCCTCCATCACATATCTGTCTCCCAGTGTTACAATTTCTATATCTAAAGTCTGTGGGCTGAACGAAGTACGTTAAGGGATGGAGGTCTTAGTTAAATAAAAGAGTTAATTATAATTTCTTAATTTATTTACAGTAACCACTAACGAAATTATCTCAAGTCAACACCTCACAATAAACTAATACCTTTACAATTAATTAATTCAATTAATATAATTTATAATTACCTCAAAGAAATCAATGAAATTAAATAATTCAAAATCAGCCCCAATAGGGCGTGTAAGCAACCTATTCCATTTTTTATCAATTATGCTTCCATATTTGACTAATCCAACATTTACAATAAAATTCGCATTACATTTCTATTCATTCCCTGCCCACTTTAGCCCATGTCCCGCCAGTCCACAATGTTCTTGCGTTCTCCGTGTGTTCTCACGCACAGTAGGCTTCACTCGTCGGGTTTCACGCCCTATCGTCCATTCACACCACGCACGAACACCTCGTCCGCTGTCGCACCGCCTTTGACTTTGCATCCGCACTCAGCTAGATAGCCTTCGCCAAAGACTGCTGGCCGCTGGACCGCTGCAGTATACAAAGGGTCGTATGCCGTCATCTAGAAGTTTCGCTAATTCCCTAGTTGCGTCGAGTGTCCTAATTCCCAGAATATTCTTGTGCTTTCTGTATGTTTGTCAGCTCCTCAGTAGGGAAAGGAGGAGGGGCTGTGACGTCAGCCAAGTCTTCCGGCTGTCAATCATTATCTGGCTTCTCCGGGCGGGGGGGGGGGGGGGCGAGATGGAGAGAGCGTCTGGCTGGGTGAGCGGAGAGTCGAGGTGGGTTACGCGCATAACGGGAGCTGGCAGCCGGTGCCAGCTGCAGCCAGTAACATTATTGAAGTATTCGAATAATTTTCTAAATGAAGTAAAGTAAGTTGTGAAGGTATTTAGATCGCATTGCTGCACTTTGCATAATAAAAGAAATATCAAGAATTAATTTTATGTGCAACTTATTAGCGCCTTTATTATATCCCCTCATTCTATTGTGTCCGTATGCGTTGCTTATAGAAAGACACACACAAGCATATCTTGTGACAAAGTGTCCTTCACATTCGTTTACGTTTCTTTCTGTTTAAATTACTTTAGTATCCCAGGTGTTGGCGTAATATTATATCTGTAATGTACGAGTGTTGCGTACGTGTTTCTTATTTTCCAGCCTGCGAATGGGCGAGCAAGAAGCTGATTAATTGGCTGGTTCCCTTACTGAAGTATGGAGAGTCTCAACAACCTGTTGTTTCGCCTGTTGTACCTTCCTCTTGCCAAAAGAAACCGCTGTGCGGGTTGCTTTCGTTTCTAAGAGCCGTCCTTGGTTATTTTATAATCAATGGCCCTTCCTTGCGTCACAGCGTTACTTGGATGTGATTCGTGCGGGATGTTGTAATGCGATGTAATTGTATGTAGAGTACTCTTGAGGCTCTCCGGCAGGACAGCGCGTTAAAGAAGAGGCGATCGTGGGAAGGAAGGGCCAAGGAATATATAGGTGGGTGCGCAGGCTTCCCTCCCAAACAACATTTCTCGTCTATTGCTTCAGGCATCTTTATAATAAAATTAAGATTATCCTATTACATCCTCTGTTCTAGTAGTAAATCTGTTCTACTTCATAAATTGCATGCAATTTTGCAATAATTTTTTGTTGAGGGGTTTTTACAGTTCCTATGCTGGTCCACCCCCCCCCCCCTTTTTCCACTATTCAAAGTGTAGTACAGGTTAAGTTAGCATAGGAGGTAAACATATAACAAAATGATTTTTAAGTATTCTTGTAGGCATATCTATATATGTAAATTGAAAATAATTATCCTCATATTTATACGCACATAATTAGGTATAAAATTAATTTAAACACTTTTTTTTTCATATTCGTATACCTACACATAATTATGTACAAAATAATTTAAAACTTATTCTATATTTCTGTATTGTTGTATACAAAATTATCTGCATGTTTTCTTCTGAGGCGAACGAGTACGTGGGTTTTCTCAGAATACTCCCATATATTTTAAATCTGACACCGTGAGTTGAACATCGATTTAGAAGTGCTCTCTCGTCATCCCACGAAAATTAATTGCGAATATGAAGCCCTGTCTTTGACCTCGACAATCATGGAGCCGCGACCTGCATCGTCGCTAAATGGTTGTCGCCAGCGCCGAATCTGTGATCGAGTTTTCACCTATGGACAAAATACTCGTCGGCCTGCACGAAGAGTGATTTTCGCGCGATGAAGCATTACGACATTGGTCCCATGCAGTTCGTGCAAGGCGATACATTGGAAGAACATACCGAGATCGGCAAGGATTCCTCTACTGGAAGTCGGTAAGTGTTACCGCCACTGCCTCTTGCGGCATCGATGGGTACCGATTCTAAAGGTAATTATGATGAGACAGTTAAAGCTAAAGACGGAATGAGTGCAGTGGAGTAGGTTTGTGCATAATGCACACTTGCAAGACGTTCGCATGAAGTCGACGAACTTCAAAATAAATATCATCGGCTCTAAATACTGGTGAGCATAAAACTCCTGCTACATAGCAGAGCACATTTTTTTATTGAGGATGAGATAGGAGGTGAACACGTAGATGAAAATGAACATGAAGGCAGTGATATTGTTGAAGGCAATGATGTCAATTTTCCCGATGCACTGACACACCCCTACTACGTATTTGTTACAATGAGAGACACGAAGAAGGCAGAATATGCCGAGAATACCCGCTACCTATTTCCCGAAGACCCGAATGAGCATATTGATAAACTAAGATATTTTATTGACCTTCAAAAACGTGGGTATTTCTCGCGCATTGTTGACATATCTTAAATTATTAGTAAACTGAAGGAACGGCGATGCATGGCATGATGTGATGAACTGCTTTATTCTGAAACTGTAATTACAAAATAATAATAAATAATTTCTGTAAAACAATCATTTCCTTTATTTTTGTGTCTCGTATCTTTTTATCCCTCACAACTTTAAAGTGGTGCTATGAGCACTTGACTATTAATGGAAAGAGCTGCATATAGAATGGTAATAATGACTTTCGTATAAAAACGCATGAATAGTTGACTACATACAAAACAATAATTCTGTCCACATGTACAAATTTGGAGACAGTTGCCGAACATATGAAATTTTCATGCATATAGACGGGGGACAAACAGAAATATTGATGAAAAGATTGCAAAAGATTGATGGAAATATTGAATTATTTATGTAAATATTGTTAAAGATTGATGGAAAGATTGAAAGATTGGAGCGCTGATTGCGGTACTGAATGCGGTACTGATTGATGGAAAGATTGAAAGATAAATGGTAAGATTGAAAGATTGTGGTTCTGATTGCGGTGCTGATTGCAATTCTGATTGATGGAAAGACTGAAAGATTGCCGTGCTGATTGCAGTGCTGAATGTGGTGCTTACTGTGGCGCTGATTATGGTGCTGATTATGGTACTGATTGTGGTGCATGTGGTGCGTGTAGCGCTGACTGCGGAGCTGATTGTTGTGAATGTGGGGCTGATTGTTGGAAATATTGCGAGATTGATAGAAATATTAATTTGGAAAAAAGTTTTTCATGAATATTTCTCAATTTTTAAATATTTATTTGAAATTTTTGGAATTTATAAAAGTTTCTAGAATTTTTGGGTTCAAGGTCAAATGTCATCGGGTCAAAGTCAAAGGTCAAGGTCACCTGGATCCAATATGGTGGTAGTAGTCAGTATTGAAATATGATTGCTGTCTTTTATGAATTTATTCTATTTTTACAATTTTTTTCTAGAGGTTTGTTTTCTATGTCATCTGAGGCCATGTTTATAGGGTCGTCATGGGTCATGGACAAGGTCACCTGGGTCCAACATGGCGGTTGGGTGACATATCATGATGACTGGTCGGTTCCAGTTTCTTGTCATCTCTAAGACCAAACATTTAAAATTTTAATTTAATAATTTTTGAAGAAAATTTCAAAATAATTGTTTATAATTATTTGGGTTTTTTAAAATTCTTTGGAATTTTTTATGAATTTTTGAATTCAAGGCTTAAAGGTCACTTGTGTAAAGATCAAAGGTAAAGGTCACCTGGATCAAATATGGCGATATTTGTAAGTAATGTAATATGCTCACTGACGTTTACGAATTTATTCAATTTTTACCAATTTTTGGGAATGTTTGGATTCAAGGTGATTCAAGGTCACGGGGTCAGGGTCACCTGCATACAATATGGTGGTTAAGATGTCTGACAGAACCAAGATGGCTGATGGTTAGGTCTGACAACGATCTTGGATCCCGTGTATCGATTTGGCACACTCTATGCCTATAAAACTAATATGTCCTCCACTGCTCTGCCCTCGAGAAGCGAGCCTCCAAAATTCACCTGAAATGGCTGAAAATTGCCTTTCTGCTACTCGTTTTTGTAAGCGGGAGGCTTGGTGCTTTTTTGAGGGAAAAACGGGACATTCTTAGGGAAAAAAGGGAACATTTGATAGGGTAAGCAAAATTTTGAAGGAAATTGAAATTTCATTATTAAAATATTTAAAGTAATATATTTTTAGGGTTTTTAAAAAGTATTTAATTTGTTTGTAAATTTTATATTTTGAATTCGGTCGTGCGAAAGAAAAAAATAACTTTACAAAAATTCAATGAAAAATGTTAGCAACTGGTTTTTAAAATAATCACAATATTTAAATAGAAAATTAGACTTAATTTTCAGTAGCTCCTCATATTTATTCAAATTGATGTGTTGGGCCAGAAGAGAAACCTGATATTTTAAGAGAACTCTTTAATTGCACGACCGGATTTGATGCTATCGGCATCACAGTTTCAAATAAAATATTTCCCTTAAAATACTGCCTGCATAAAACTTTCCATAAAACTTTCATTTCAAATCTTAGATGAGTGATGTGTTGTCTTTACGCCAGATTTTTTTTTTTTTTACACGAAATTGTAATTGAGTCTGTGCATTCCGGTAGCAGAATAAACTCCACCATGTTTCCCCATGTATGAAGACAAACACTCGCATACGTATGGTTTTCTTCCACTGTGCTGGCCGCCTGCTGTTTCTGGAAACTAAACACGTGTAGTTAGCAACCTCTCCCTCTAGACTCCCGCGAACGGCGATGCATTGTTCCGTGTGACGTTACACCACGTGTACACCCGCAGAGCACACACGTGTTTCCTGTCCAATTCAATTACTTGCTCTCGTCATGCTCTCAACTTCCTCTCCCGCAACCTCCCCCCCCCCCCCTCCTGACCCATCACGTTTATCCATACACAAAAGTGAATCACGGAGCGCTCCGATCAATAGAAAGCGGCGTTGCCGTGCTGTTTATTCGCCATGTCATTTCTGGCCGTGAATAACTATAAATACTTGGCGGGAAGGGCGGGTTGCCAGTTACCGCATATGCAGCATATACCTGCGGTGCGTGGCGCCTTTGGGAACCACAATTACTTCTCGGCGAATTAACACAGGGGTGATTTGAACACGCGGGAGGAATGCTAAATCCTGTGAATACATAAGCCCGAGGAAATTATTTAAGAATTCACGAACTAACGGAGACACATTTGGCCTGCGCTAACATTTTACGAGACAGGAAATCATCAGGGAATAAAAAATTACTTAGTTATGAAGTTGGTTTAAACGTTTTAGCCAAATAATTGCAACCAAAATCTGATGTTTCGCGTTATTAACGTGAAAATAAAATGGGGCGTGGCTGTGTTGGGGACACGGCCATTTGTTTTACGTGAATACGTCTACGTTGACGCGCTCGGATACCTCGGTGATTTTTTGTGTTCCCGGCACCGTTTTACTATATTATATGTGGTTTTGTGGGAATCACTGGATTGTTTTTGAGACGTTCTTTTCAACCGTATACGATTTCTTAAATTTCGACCTGGTTTTTTGACGAGTATGTTTAGGCCGACATTGTGTTCAGTGTTCTTAATTTTTTATATTAAACTCATGCATTTTCACCATAACCACGCCACACAAATGTTTTTATACACTCAATCGATTGATCTTGACGAGAGTTGTCAATTAAAACTCAAACAAGCTTCGTAACTTCTCCTAGTCAAAAGTTATACTACGCGGAAGTTATGAGACGCAGCGAAACGAATTCAAAATTGCGGCTCGCCACCCCCTTCCCTAAACACTTAACAGCGCACGCGATTCTTCGCAATCCTCACTCAACGTAACATATTCTCCGATCCTTTGGAAATCGAGTGGTGTAATTGAATTTTGAATGTAGACGATAGATTCGGAGCTGCAATGCCAAACTGTATCTCCCTATTTTACCCATCATCGGATTTTCTGGATTGCCTCCCACTATGGTTGCAAATCTAAATACATATTCACGTCAAAATTGAAACTATTCGTAGGCCTATATGCAGTAATTTTCAAGAGATTTAGTGAAACTGTTAGGAGTTTCAAATATTCTTAAATGTTTTTCTAAACGCCATTAGCGGGCGATTTAGTATTTCTAAGTCTGTTGCACCGCTATGGGTCCAACCATAACAAGGCCTGAACTCGTGGAAGTGGTTGATACTTCACACGATGGAGGCTCCTTGTCCGATTATTTGTCAATGTCGTCATCTACTATACAGATCTATTATTCTATTGGACAGAGAGCCGGTGGTGGATAGTAATCCTTAGCAGACTACAGGTGGTGAGGGTTTTGAAAAATAACTGGTTCATAGTTCTACACTCTAAAAAATTATTCGTAAAATTACAATATCGTGTACACTATATACCAAAAATAATTGGGCACCCGTGAAGATAGGTAATACAGTACGTCAGTTGACTTGTTTCTCACGGCCTCCGGCGTAGGACTGCTGGTGATTGTCCCTGGTAGCATGAACACAGAGGCCTATTGTAACATTCTCGATAGTAAAATTCTCCCAACATTGTGGCGTTTTTACGGAATGGACCCGTGTTACTTCCAGGATGACAATGCCAGGTGCCATGTTTCAAGGGCTACTATGCAATGGTACGCCGACAACAATGTTCGCCGATTGGAATGGCTCACCAAGATCCCCGACCTCAACTCTATAGAACATCTTTGGGACGAATTGGATCGCCGGGTGGGGGCTCGTCAGGCGCGGCCAAAATTCATAGATCAATTCATAGAATGGCTGCAAGAGGAATGGCGACGAATCCCCGTGGATGTCCTGCAAACACTCGTAGAGAGCATGCCAGACAGGATGGCTGCTGTTATAGCCGCAAGAGATGGCCTTACGAGATTCTAGCGGGGTGACAACCACCGAACAAACATTGTGAACATGCGCCCAATTAATTTTTGGTAGATAGTGTATATGAATAGTGAGAAGGTGTGAATGGTAACCTATTGTCCTATACAATCATGGCACTTATCCTACATTCGCTCACGAAACAGTCAAATGCGTAGAGAAGTCCCTAACCTTTTACTATAATGGAGATACATATTCCTATATTTGTAGTCCGATATGTGGCATTGTTTCCATACAATACATAGGTTAAAAACTTCCATTTCAGTTTTAGGAAGTTAACCAGAAAAACGTTTGTAGTATTGGCGATCATAATCCTCAGTATATATTCAGTTTGTGTGTTATTATGATATTACACTGCGTAGCAACTGAAACTTATTTGTTAGCAAAATTTTCAAGAGACTTCATTTTTTGTCATAACGATTGATGAATAAATTTTATAATTTAGGTTTTACAGTTTACCATTTTAAAATGTGAAAAACAAGAAATAACAGATCACAGCAATATTATTTTAATCGAATACAAACATTTCAACACGCAAAAACTGTGATGAAAATATTGTAACATTCTCGTAGCAACTAATTTACGGAGCCACTGAAAAGTTTACTGTTAGTTACGTTTTGTTATTACGCAGGGCTAGTTATTAACTTGAAACAATATTTCAACAGGCCTGTGTTAACTGGCAGGCAATGCCCTGAACACTTCGAAATTCATGTATAATTTGTTGTAATGTGCGGCGTCATTTTGAACAAAAACTAGCTGTTTTGCATGCCGAACAGTTGAACGTCATTGCATTTCACTTTCAACCTCACAAAACAAAGAACACAATTTCACGAATAAATATGAATAACCTAGAACACGACCTCCGTTATATCTTGTGCAAAGTCTGTTATACCAGCGAATTACCAACCACTATGGCATTCATCTTATTGAATGGCCGGATTACACTCCAGGCTTGATGAGTGGGGATGAACTTTTTGGCGTCACAGGTTCCGTATTATTTATTGCTGATCCGGTTCCATCGCAATTTCGGAATTCGGGACATTTCCAGTTTCCATTTTTAATATCTGTGTTCTTATGGCGTTCGCTTCAGGGAAGGGTAAATAAAGGCAGACATCGAAGTAACTTGTTCGTGAAATTTGGGACCTTAGGTATCTGTAAGAACAATGAAAATGGCCAAGTAATGGTACGATAGAGCAGCGGTGGAATGTAATAGTAGGGGAGAAGGGAATACCCTGAGAAAACACCGCAATCGCCTGAAACGTCCACCCACTCCTTAACGTGGAAATGCCTACCACAAAAATTATAAAGATCGCGCAAGTAACGATATCATCCTTGCCTTACACGACTAGGCCTGCGAGGGTTGCGATTACTTCAAGTGTGAACGCTTATCGAAGTCCACAGGGTTATGGAAACCAATACAGAAAAAAGAGAAAAGAACATCCTACACAATAGCTTTTGGCCACTCTTTAGAACTTACCTTGTTTTATTACTATTACTATTTACTTAAAACCTACATCCCTGTAGATATTTCCAATCTCCGTTCTTCAAATCGCGAGGCATCAGCGTTAAATAAATGCCATCCCCTCCTGGTGCCCTTGGAATGGGTTAATATTTACTACCTTACTCCTCTATTTCCATATTGCCATTCTGCCTCGAAAGATCGACACATACGGCTTACAGGATTCATTATAAGTTGGCGTGCCACAAAAAAAGTCATATGTTTTACATATGACATCTCGAAATACGTTTCGATTCTGACGATTTTCGGAGCAAACATTATAACATGCCTTCGGCCTAGTGATATGAAGTCCAAATTTCACTCTAATTATCTAATAACATTTTCTCGAAAATTTGTTGTTGTGACGCAATTGTAGCGGAATATTTCAGCGTTGTGCCATTTCGGCGCTGTAAATATATATTTTTTTTTTACACAGCAAGAGTTAACGTTTCGACCTGTGGATGATTTGTCTTTCGACGTTTTAGGTACTTTGTGGTATTCGTGTAGTATTTTATTCAGACATATGCAGTTATTCGAAACAAAGCAGTCTCAAAACTTTTCCTTTGAACAGCATTTATTCTTGAATAACTAGAATTTCCAAAATGTAGTATACACTTAGTAAACAGAAACAGCCAAAATAATGTCTAACATCTAAAAGTGGAAATCTTAAAAATTGGGCGAGATAGAATATATTATAAAAAAAAACATTTAATTTGACTGAAATTACCTGTCTAAATTTACCTGTTTACACATAATTTTAAAACGTACAAGCAAATGTCAAGAGAAGCACGCAAAATGAATAACTTACCGGTCCTATCCAAGTAACAAAAGGCAGATGGTCCATGTGGGCAAATCTGCTTGTACACGAGCAGTCAATAAACGGTTCGCATAATCAGTCGACCTCCGTAATGGACCCGTGGATGCTTGTGGCCTATATGATGGCCCTTGACTGTTGCGTGCAGTTAGCCGCATCTCGGCAACTATCCATACAACATCCAAGTAGTTAAATACAATCTGCCCATAAGCTACCCAATTCTACGTAGCCGACTGTACCCCAAGCATGCCGGCACGATCAGTGGCAGCTGTGGCCCACTGGCTTTTTGCTACCGGCCTACCACAAGATAACCAACTGTCGTCAGCCACAGCAGTAAGTAACAGTTGGTATGCCGTCAGTGGCCTACAAGATTGCTGCTAATATCTCCCCGACAGTAAACAACAGTTGGCATTCCATAAATTATCCATTAACTTTCTGTTAATATTTCCCTAGCAGTAAGTGACAGTTATGCCATAAATGGCCCATAAACTTGCTACTAATAATTTCGCACCAGAAAGTTACAGTTAGTATTTCGTCCATTGTCTGCTTGTGGGCAATAACCGCGAGAGAATTGGCCCACATTACGCTCATTACATGACCTGATTGCAAACCATATAAGAAAAACGGTCAGTCATAAATGTCAACGTTTGCCACTAAATCAACAGTTGGCCAACTTTTGACTGCTTGTTGTTCACTACTTCGATAGCGACTTCTTTTTGTTGTTGCTGATAATCTGTAAAGGCCAGAGAAAAAGTTTGATGCTATTGCTAAGCTCCCAGTAATACATTGCTCTAGTAATTAACACTTCCTTATTTAAATATAAAATTAAATTTTAAGAGTTATTGTCCAGTTTAAAGTCCAAACACGACCGATATTGTAGGCAGTACACTATCAGAGTCATAGCATAAAACGTTGAAAACTCTATACCAAAATTACAGTTGTATGTTAAATTTACTGGAACGAGGAAGTCAAGTAACATTGCATCTATCACAATGAGATGAGTTATGAATTCATTCTAGAATTTATAATCTATTGTAGTTAAGAAATGTACTCCTATGTTCTCCATCCACGTGTAAGAAAACTGATAGTTTATTTGTGTCCATCACCAGAGAATTTCAAGTTAAAAAGAAGAGATTTTTTTTTTTTTAATTATAAAAGAAGACAAGTTATAAATATTCAGTCAGAAAATATCAAGATGGTTTTTAGCAGGTAAATAATTCAGTTTGTAAAGATGTGTCACCAACATTGATAGCGTGTCTCTTTTAAATAATAATTTCTTAATGGGTTTATTGAAATGTAATGGATATTTATTTTGTCTCTCGCCTGAGGAATCTGGATTAGATTTACGGTACAGGCCCTGGGAAATTTTTTAAGTGGTTGGTAGGCCTGACTTACTCCCATCCTACAAATGGCAGTGACTAACCACGACAGGATCGTCTTGCCAAATCGCCTTTGTCATTCCGAATTCTCCATCATGACGGTACGTGAGATTCCTACTAGTTTGAGAACTGACAATTCACTACCACAATTGATAACTATATAATTTAAACTGCAAGAGAACTTCTAGAATGATAAAGTTTCCTGCCATACATCGAACTGCCCTATTTTCACGGATAGCAGGGCATCATGTAAGATCGGAAATCGCAGATTTCAAAAAACCTTCGGTTAGTAATCAGCGAAAATGTTTTGATAAAATATGCCAAATGCTCCGGTTCTGTATTAATTTCGCCGAATTTCAGTTCATTGGCTGGATAAACTCAGTTGTCTACCTAGAGCCAAAATTAGCTATAAATCATGTCGTTCATCACCCTAAACGGAAAGCGAACGTGGACCTTCAATGGACGTTAGACAAATGCGTCTTAACTTGCAGCACGCGTAGAGTAAGCGCGTACTTTCACAAATATCAGTAGATTATATGTTCGTCCATCGCACGACTGTCGTTGCGTAATTCGAAAGCTGTCATGGCAAAGTACATTAAAATATAAAAATTTGAAATTTGTACTAGAACTACTGACTTGTGAGACTCACCGTTGTTTTACCAGAACCACGTAAGTCGTGTAGAATGTAAATCTATTAGCTTTGTGTGAGTCACCGATATCACGAATCCATTGGAAAGACCTACATACAGTACATGTATTCTCTGTCTGCTTGCAGGTAATGTTTCTGTTATATTCGGTAGGCTACTTTGATATCATTTACAATTAATGATTAAGATCAGTTTTAATATTTGGCTTATCCCATAGAGTACGGAGCGCGCTATATGTTGAACGCTTATTCCTCCTCGTAGCTGCATGTCAATAAAATCACAGTATAATTTGTAGGTAACCAACAAATTTTAGTAAACTTTAGTTTACACATATGGTTAAACTCTAGTTTAATTTCTTTCTTTGTTAGGGATAAGTTTTATTGTTCCCTTAATTGGTTTTATTAGATTCATTGTCTGGTTGAAAATGTTAGGTGTAGCCAATGTTAGTTAAAAGATAATCTTTTATTACATCAAATTAATTGACTCAATCTACTTTCACAATTTGACTTACGTATTACACAAATATAAAAGTTTGGATTTTCACCACAAATTGATAAGTTATTTTATTGCATTTATGAATAAATTTAAAATGAAATTTGCAATGATACAACAATCAGTGACTATCTTTATAACGTTAACAAATGAAAGAATTACGAAATATATATCTGATACAACACTCTAAAACATACTGAATTGATTTAATATTTAGTTGAACTATTCTCACCTCCAGATGGGGCTACGGGCATATCATTATATTCAATGCTTACCTGGGAGCACCAAGAGTTCACCCCACAGCAATAACGCTCTCGACACATCTCAATATTCCTGCCACCCACTGATGAGTGCGTGCACACACACACGCACACACACACACACACACACACACACACTTCATTGCCGATGTGAGGCACCTTTGTAGCAAAGTCACCAGTCTCGAGTCACGCTGTACTAGTAACGCAACAGACACGTTGAACTCGTAGGTCCACTTGCTCGCTGACAGGCGCGTCCAGATACTAGAACATTCTAGCGAACAGAACATTGTTCGCGAACGTCGTTTGCAACCAATGTGGACGAGGAAGCGAACATTTCCCCGTAACGAAAAATGTTCGGTGGTCTGTTCGGCTGCGATCCGCCATTTGTCGGTTTTTGCCCGTCAGATCGAAGCATGTTCGGTGCGGCTCGGATAGCAGTCTGGACGTCGCGGCCAACATTTGATGCGAACATTCAGTTGTCGACGGGAAGCAGTGCTGCCAATACGGTGGCAGTGGCGGTGCGTGACTCTGTTTAGTTTTTCTATTTGTATAAATCTTGTTGACATCATTGTCGTATTACGTAAAAGTAATTTACATACTAGTGAACTGCAAAATGGAGTTGTCCAGGAAGACCAAATAGAACTGATGGATACGTACAAACAAAAAACAGTGATATGGGACCTAGAGAATCCTGATCATTTTAACAAAAATAGAAAACAAGACGCGTGCGAAGACATCGGAGCCGAAATGATCAGAGATGTGAATGAATGCAAGGAAAAAAGATGTAGATTTTGCTGTCAGCCTTAAGAAGAGAAAGAAAGAAAATGAAAGACACTGTCGGAACAGGAAAAGTTGAATTGTGTACTGCAAAATTTAATTTTCAACAATGGCCACGTTTTAAAGTATTTGTATACCTTGATTTCATATATAATATATTTAGTCGCACAAATTGCTCTTCATACAAACATTAGCTTAGGTACCCTCCTACCTTATACTATATTAGAAACAATATGTTTGGATGAATGACTATTTTATTATTTCGGAGCTATCAGTATTATTTTAGTACACAACTATTTTATGCCTAACTTATCGGTTACACCAGCTACAATGTTTGACTATACAAGAACGATATTTATTTGTCAGTATTAAAAGTTACAATATTTTGGCAGGAAAGAATATTGTTAGTTATAAGTATTATTTGTCAATTTATTGCGATATATTATAACGTGTGTAATATTGGCATGTCTTTTAATTACTTACGTAAATATATATAATATTTTCTATTATACTGTTGTACCTTAAACATCAAACAAATGAGGTTTCATAAATTTCAATAATTTACAGAAACGGATGAAGTATACAAAAGCTCCTGGTTTTCTTTTGAAAGTTTATGTTTCTTGCTGGAAAAAAAATTAAACGAAGAAAATGTGAACGGTAAGTACAAGTGCTTTGGTAACAAACGTTCATACTAAGTATAGTTATCTTACTACGTTACTTTATATTCTCTTGTAAAAATACTCCGCCACTTCTTCCCTCATATCAAGCACTGTATTCTTCGATCTACGTGGAACCCTTGCAACTGACAACAACGAATCCATATTGTTTACCTACATCCCTCCAACGTTCCTGTATTACTTCTCCCGTCTCTTCACAGTCAAATGTGGGGGGCGTATAAACTGTAGCCGATTCTGGGTGCAAAAAACAGAAGATGCAATGCCGAAAACATTTTCTACGACTCTGCGAGCTCTGCACAACCTGTAGTTGAAACTCCGTTACTTTGTACCTCTACGATGATAACCAGCGTAAACCTCCATAAGGCTGTCAGACAAAGGAAATGCTTCATCTCCAATAAAAAAATACGGTTCCTTTCCTTCAGGGGGGCGTGGGGAGGTAGATGCAACGACTTCGATTCAATCCTTTTGTCCAACACAGAATTTGCAAATACGCCACCATCCGATATTCTGCCTTGGCATCCCACATCTATAAATAACAAATTGTAATTCGTGTCTACCAAAGCAAAAAGTACAATACTGAAAAATCATTTGTAATTTATGTACTCCCTTCCACTATTTATAGGTGACTGTAATACGTGCTTTCCGGCCTGAACGAAAATCAAGCAATTTTAAGCTAAATTTTTATCGTTTCCAAGCTATTTTTTTCTACGTTCTAGAAACCTTATTTGGTCAATTTTCTGCTCTCAAAAACAAGCAAAATTAAGCCAAAATCGAGCAAATTTTCCAATATTTCACAAAATGGCAGTGCAGGATTTTTCATACTATAAAAACAAGCAATTTTAATCGAAAATTAAGCAATTTTAACCCAAATCAAGCAAACTTACCATTTTTCCAAAATAGGCGTTCGGATTTTTCATTCTCAAAATAAA
The DNA here is from genome assembly GCA_029891345.1 of Dryococelus australis. Classification (NCBI taxonomy): domain Eukaryota; kingdom Metazoa; phylum Arthropoda; class Insecta; order Phasmatodea; family Phasmatidae; genus Dryococelus; species Dryococelus australis. The sequence goes on along the minus strand of CM056996.1, from coordinate 111,692,896 downwards.
GCAAATTTAAGCAAAAATCAAGTAATTTAAGCCAAAATCAAATAAAATAAATTCTTTACATCTATATTCGAAGCTCTACTAATTTTTTTTAAAAAACTTCTTCTATTTGCTATAGATTTTCAACAATATCTCGAGGTTCATACTTATCATCAATGATTTCTAAGAGTGATAGTTACAAGTTTAGTAAATTTGAATGAAATTTATGAAATATATTTTTAAGATCTTGAGACGCATTATCTAATCTATAAGAAGGTGGTCTTGAAACATCACCAGATTTTAAAATGTTAGTCAAACTGCATGGAAACAAATGCATTTTTATTTATAAGGAAAATAAATTCATTAAGAAAAAAAAACACCTCATTTAGAATCATGAAAATGATTTTTAATTTGATTAAATAATTAATCTATAGTTCTAAAAATTCGTAAAACTTATAAATGTAACCACTCAGCTATAAGTCTAAAATATTGTATTAAAATATAGAAACATTTTGTTGATCCTTTCATTTATTAATTTAAATAATCTATATATCTTCATTAATTCTTTCATTCAAATAATCATACATTAGATTTATTTTACTAAGTAAAACAACATTACAAATTATACTTGCTTCAACAGCTTTATTAAAATCAACACTAATTTTGATGTTTGTTTTTTTCTTTAACTACAGTAGTTTTTCTATACATACAATCTATAACATATTACGGTCTTTGCTCCCAAAATTAATAGTAATTAAAATAACCATCAAAGTTTACAGTTGGTTTTTAATAAAATCCATTATTTCTATAGTCGGTAACTAGATTGGTTTTTGATATTCTAAAATAATTATAAGCTGGAAATTGTTTAAAACAAACAGCGTTTTCAATGTCTAGATTCCAGTTTACTTTAGGAAAAATTTCATTTCTACCGTTTTTAACATAAATATTCCTTACATTACAATGGTCAAACATAGCAGGGTGTTCTTGCTGTTCAGCATGATTTCTTCTATTAAGTTTAAAACTTGTAATTACAAAATCAGGTATATAAAATTTTAAATTATTAAACTGATCTTTGATATCAAAGTTAAAAACAGTTAAACCAGCAGGAACTTCTTTTTCTAAAAATTGCCAACATTCAAAACTAATAGGAATGTTTGAATTTTTGTATGTTTTTTCTTTAATTGCAATGGCTGTGTTAGATTCATATTCAACAATAGACCACATAATTTTTAATTTTTGAATAAAAATTTTACCAGGATCAGGACGATGTTTCGTAATCATCTTTATTTAAAGTTTCATAAAGAAACAAACAATTTTTATCAGATGAATTACGAAAAAAAGTAATTTTAAAGCCACCTTTCCAGTAAATTTCATTGTTATCACGAATGAAACCAAACAAATATCTCAGCAGATACATTATTTCATTTGCTTTATCACTAGAAACCTTTTCAACCTCATTTGGTATATTACTAGACACAGATTTATCTCGATATAGAATATCAACACCAGTAAATTCTAAATAATTATGTTAACTTGGTGATATTAACAATGCATTCATCATTGTTGATGTTATACCAGGATTATCAACAGCTTCAATGAAATTTTCATGTTTTGAAATTTCTACTCTAGAAAACTTAAAATAAAAAAAGTTCGAACAAACATCAATATTATCTGATTTATCATATTTTGCCTCATCTCCAACCTTATCTCTCTTTAGTAAACTAAATTGTTCATAAACTTAAGCGACATTTGGAAAAAAAAAAAACCCATCTCCTATAGGAGTATCACATTGAATTCTATTATTGTAAACATTTAAATTCCCCTTAGTTTGATCAGTTGGGGGGAATGTTTGTCTCTCAAAACTCTCAATACTTTTATAACTGATTTATAAGAAAAAATAAATATATGTGAAAAAATTCTTATATAAATGAAGGAATCAACGGGGGCTTCTCGAGTTAAATTGCTCATTAAAATATATAAAAAATACATAAAACGTCATGAAAAAGAATACTAAAAAATAAGAAGAAAGAGCCACCATTAATCGACGAATTACGAAATATTGTTAAAAAAGTAGAAAAAGTGAAGAAAATAAAAATTTAATAACAACACTAGTTCCTGTTGCAGTAACAAATTTAGTTTATTCAACAACACCAGAAGAAACATCGTTTGAAAGAGAATTATTCCCAAAATCTCCTAATTTGGAAGAGCGAATGGGCATTTTACCCATAAAAAGGACCGCGTCTGATTCTACTATAAATCTGGGAAAAGATATTTCAAAAAGAATAAATGTTATTGATACTCAATATGGTTTACGTGCAAGACAAAATTTTTACATAGGTAATACTCAAGTAAAGATAGACGATGACAAAATATCTGTTAAAAATAAACAATATGAACTATTGGAAGGACTTTCTAATTTGTTAGCAAAATTGTTTTATATACCAATGCTGCATTCCAAAAATATAATCCAGAAAAGAAAATAAACACAAATAGAAGTTGAAAATACAAAAATATAATGAAATCAATTTATTATAACTATATAAAAGACTCACATTAAAGAATAGCACCAAACACACCAGAAAGAATGATTTCTCCAAGAATTCCTAGATCTGAAGAAAGTATAAAAAATACAATAATTTACCAAAAGAAAATGCCTACATGGATGATGTTAGATAATTGGTTCAAAAATTAATAGTTATTCATTGCAAAGAAAATGCTGGATATAAAAACTAATACAATGAAAAAGTAAACATAACGAATATGTTGAACAATAAATTTTCTGATTTTGATATTAATAATCCGAAAAGGATTCCATATCCAATAAGAGTTTTAAATGTATTTCCACAACCATTTTGGAATTCTGAACATCACGGCAAAGGAATAATAAATTGCGCATTAAATAATTTAAATTTACCCGAAATGCATTTGCCAGGTTATAATTATTGTGGACCATTTACAAAATTAAACAAAACATTAGAAAGTGGAGACACAGGAATAAATTAATTAGATGAAGCATGCAAATATCACGATATTGCTTATAGAGATCATAAAGATATAGAATCTAGTCATAATGCTAATAACATTTTACAAAATGAAGTAAAAGAAATTATGTTAAATAAAGATAATCCAATTAGAGAAAAAATTGCTTCTGCTGCTGTTGTCTCAACTATGTTTACAAAAAGAAAATTAGGATGGGGAATTTAAAAAAAATGTTTTATTACTTACATATATATTTACTTATAAATGAATATAAAATGTTTAATTTTCGATATACCCATTGACCAATTAAGGGATTTGGGTATTGATAATTTTTTAATGAAAGATCAACTTGATAAAAAAGAAAAAAAGAAAAGAGGGTAAAGGTTTCTTACTAACATTGACACTTCCAATACAAAAAAAAATATTTAAAGAAATAACAGGAAATGGCTCACATGATGGACGAATTATGCCACTTATATTTCCGAATCTAGGTTCACTTGGTGCTTTAGCCGGTGGAGCTACTGCAATTTTCTTTTAAACAAACTAACAAAATAAAAAAAATAAAAAGAAACAACAGAGACAAAATTTAGCAATTGAAAATAAATCAGGAAGTGGGCTAGTTGCAAAAAAAGAAGGGAAAACAAAAAAAAAAGAATTTATACCTACTATCTAATATCGATATTAAAAAACATGAATAACATTAAATATAAAATTTTTTGGAAATGTTTATATGACTGATGAATTACCTAAAAGTATGCACAAAAATGAATGTGCTGTGGTTGATTTCGACATTTCATCAAAACCTGAAATAAATGGGTTTGTTATTTTAAAGAAAATAATAATGTTTACCATTTTGATTAATTTGGAGGTAACATTCACAATGATTTAACTAATTACTTTAAAAATATAAATGTTTATTACAATTATGATCGAATTCAGAATTTTAATTCAGTTATATGTGGACATCTATGTTTAATTGTTTTAAATTTTTTTGAAAGATTTAAGTTTAGTGATATAATTTTTTTTGTTATTAAATGCCAGATATATTTGGAAAACCATTAATAAAATCTTTAAATAAAATTTTTGACACTAGTGCTTATGCTTAAAAAAAAATATTGACTCAAAATACAAAACTATTGCTTCTGGTTACGCTTTAAAAACACATGTAGATTCACAATGCAATTCAGGTTTTTCTGAATTACAAAGTAGACTAAGCACTTGATTTGATTATACAAAATCTTATGTTTCTTTTTTAGGGCATAGAATTGTTAATATAGATTATCCTAGAGATGATAAAGATGCAGTTAATAAAATATTTTTTGATAAAGAAACAGTTGGTAAATTACAAAATCAACTAAGCAAATTTTTTGTTCACACAAACAGTTATATTTCTTTTCAGCATGTTAATGGCCTGTCTGATCCAATAGATGGAGATGATGCACTCAGTTAAATAATTTTTCTGATAAAGAAATAGCTCATCATGCATTAAAAAAAGATGTAGATTCGAAATACAAGACTATTGTTTCTGAATATGCATTAAAAACCTACGCATAATAAAAATACGATATTATTGTCTCGGCTTTACCAGATCAACTTAGTAAAGTTTTTGTTTACACAAAAGATTATGTTTCTATTTAAAATTGTAGAATTAATAATATGGCTGATCCTATAGATGGAAAAGATGCTGCCAATAAAAGATTTTTTGATTAAGAAATGGCTGTTAAATTGCAAAATTTAAACCAATTAGTTTTGAATTATTGTAATACACTTGTAAACTTGAAAATTGAAAAATGTGAGGAAGAAATATCACACATATTTTATTTACCTGCAAAGTGAAATAAAAGTAATAATAATTTCCACTTAGATAATAATATAATTCTCTTTGATTTTTTGATGGATTGTAATGTTCATAAAATAATTACTGTTAATCCCAATTTACCTGACGATACTGTACCTGTCATCAAGGGATCTAAAAAAAATTTATTACAGTAAGATTTTTGATGTTAACATTTTGATGTTTTAACTTTTAAAAAAATCTGAATATGATGATGGTTTGATGACTATAATAGCAATATTTGTAAAATATTAAGACAAATTATTTTTTAATCTTATTAAATGGAGAATATTTGGTACTTCAAATGTAAAAAAGTCACTAAAAATAATAATATAAAAATTGAAAATATTAAAAATGGATGATTAGTTCAGAAAAGTAAATGTTCTATGTGTAATTCTAGTAAAAAACATTAAAACAAATTGCCCAATCCAAAATAAGGAATAATCAATTAATTATATAGACCTGCACGAAACAATTTCCAGAACAAAAGTAATTTCGTATAGTATTGATGATTTATGGCAATTCGATCTTGTTGAGATCGATACTGGATATTTAAATGTATATTACAAATAAATAATGGCTATAAACATATTATGACAATTATTGATGTTTTCTCAAAATATGCATTTGCTATTCCAATTACATTTACAAAAACAACATACAAAATTACATTACAAAAACAACATAATATTAAAAGCGATAATGGGTCCGAATTTTATCATAAAATATTTAAAAAACTAATTAAAAATATAACATCATTCACTATTCTACATTCAGTGAACTTAAATCTAGTGCCATAGAAAGATATAATTGTACAATGAAGAACAAAATGTGGAAGAAATTTGTTTTAAATGGCAATTACAAATTGGTAAATATATTAGATGATTTAGTTAAAGAATACAACAATACCAAACATAGAACCATTGGTATGAAACCACTTGGAGTTATAATGCCAATTAAAAAATTATTGCAAACAAATTTTGTAGACATGATAACTAAACCTATATACAAAGTTGGCGATATTGTCTGCATAAACAAGAATAAATGAATCTTTGAAAAGGGTTATAAAGCTAATCGGACCACAGAATTATTTAATATTTTTGAGGTTTTAAATAATGATGTGCCAAATTTACAATCTGAAAGATGACAAAGGAGTAGAAATAAAGGGTAGTTTTTATGAATACAAAATTATGAAAACTTATTATCCAAATTAATATTTGGTTGAAAAATCTTTAAAAACTAAAGGTGATAAAATTTATGTTAAATGGTTGGGTTTTGATAACTTGCATAGCTCTTGGATTAATAAAACATGACTTGTGAATTTTAATATTTTGCGAAGTGAAATATTTTTATATAATTAATTATTTCAAACACAACATAAAAATGCAATTTAATGATCATTTAACATTCGTTCAACTTTCGGTCGTCATTAATTTAACACACATTTCACCTATGGTGAGCTTTTTGTTGTAAAAATTCTCAAAAGGTTTACAGACAAGTTAATGTCGTGCCAGTGACCTGTTTATTTTATAGGTGTATATGTAAGTTAATACCCTGTCAGTGACATAGTTTTTGATTTTTTCGGCCTTATTTAGCACCTGCAAAACTCCAATTTCAGAAATCCCCCACCTCTCCATCATTTGACATTTTTTTTAGTGGAGAGGTAATGATTTTTATTTTATTATCTGTTTATTTTTAATAAACGAAGTATCTCTCTTAGCAATTGTCTGCCCAATCAAGTTAATAAACCCCTCAAAATCTGATGCATGCATTCTTGTAAAGTTCTTGTACAGAGCACTGACTGACTGGAAACTTAGATCTGCAACAAACTCGAGCCACCATACACTGTCCTACTTTCTTACAGTCTTGTCATCCACCAACGACGAGATTTCCTTCACTTTTTCATTGCGCAGTGAGTGTAAATATATGCAGCTGCTGCTACTTGCTCCTGCATACTCATCGTGCTACTTCAAACTAAGTACTGAGTGGGTCAGAAACGGGGAGGGTACTGGCAACACATCACAAACACCTTGCCACAATGTTCGCAAACAATGTTCTTTTCCAAGTCTGGACACTGTGCTCAAAATGTATACAAAACATCTACCAATATTCTGTTCGCTAAAATGTTCTAGTCTGGCGTGCCTTACTAGACACGACACGCCACAGCTGAACTGACTCGGAGGCGTAATGATCGCTATTGACGTGTCCACGGGTCGTTTCCAAATCGTTAGCTATTTTCTCCCTTAAGATAACAAATAGTGGTGTCGAGATGTTTATCGCAACCTGCTTCGCCAGCCACAGATTTGCGTCATGTTTGTCTCTACGTCGAAAGTTATACCTCACATATTCACGCCTTACTCCTTCTGCCCCTGCCAATTTCTCAACACTGCCCCAGTAATTATGAGTCTCCTGAGGCAACGAGAGAACGAAGAGCAGCATGACAACGAAACTTCTTCCGCTATTGTGTGTCTGAGTTTCATGAATGCAGTTCACAGACTCAAGCTAAAAATTTGGAGACATTTTTGTGTCCCTACGGGAAGTCCAAAGCAGTTTTCCGCAGATCTGTTACCGCACTATATTACACAAGTTTCCATTCACAGCAATTGTTTGATTTTGTTCCGTTAAAACCTCAACGAGATATCGAGGTGGAGGCACATACGTTTACGAACATACTTTTCCGGTAACAAAGGCCTTACTCCGAACAGCTATAACCAAAGTTTCAGCCCGAAGTGCCGAAAGTCACGATATCCTTATTAATTCCTCACGGACATAGCCCGTCGAGATTAGATAAAATACATAATTCATTGCCCAGCGCTGCATGGGCGAGCACATCTCAGACAACACCATATATGATGTGAAGTTATAAAACACGCGTGAGGTATATTTAGAATCGCAGTTCATTGTCACCCATTTAAAAATAAGTCGTTTGTCGTCCATAGTAAAAAGTTACACAAAAGAGATTTTGGGTAAAAACAAATTAGGAAGAATATTTCGTTTATGTACACCTATGAACAAGTATTGAGGAGCATTTCAAATTACTTTTTTTACGAAAAATAGTATAGAAAAAGCGATTTCCAAGGAAAAGAAACTCGAGACCAGGAATATTATATTTTGGAAAGGACGTCTAGAGGACAAGGAAAAAAAGCAAAAGATGATGCCCCAGCAGCTCCCGCCGTAGAAGAGATCATCTATTTAAAAAAAAACGGTACACTGAAAGCAAGTTTTAGTTCGTCGCTGAAGTAATAGGATTAGGTACAAACTCGCCTGGAAAGCTGGGAACACGCCTCGTGGATAGCATTGTTGTCCGAGGCGTGGAAAATCTCTCTTCGCTCTTTGTCGAAGGGCTTAGCGGTCCAGGTCGCGTCTGTCCGAGTTCACTGCCCTGGCTGGGAATATGGCGGTAGCGAAACTCAAGAGTGCGCCATAATAGACCAGCTGTGGAAGCGGTGCCAGAAAGAAATAGCATTCCTTGCTTCTGCGTACTACGTTTAAAAAATAGGTACTCTGAAAAAATCTTACACGCAATCTTAACAAAATGGCGTCGAATTAGATTGCATTGCTATAGTAATGTTCGCGGGATTACAAAGGGTAGAGTTTTTCCCGAATAGCCGACTTACTGGATGTTGCAGAAGTGGTCTCATATACACACGTTTCGGCCGTGGACATGTATTGACAAGTCAGCCATCATTAACAGACTCACGGGTGGTTATGCCGCAGTACACCATAATTTCTTCGCATTTCAAAGACATTCTTTTGTAATGTCGTATCAATGACAGTACGAAACGATCGTATATTGTGTATGGAAACAATATTGTTCTGAAGGAAGTAAGTAAACGGATATACAGGTTACGATTATTTCCTAATTATTTGAAAATTATAAACGCATATAACAATTACAGGTTTTGAGAGAGTATTTCTGTTTGTTGTAGCGCCACATTATGAATAGGATTGTACTTTAGTATAATTTACGAACTTTTTTTTCCCAAAAATAATGCACAAGTGAAGAAATGTAAAACTTGTGGAAGATATTATAATTAATAGGAACGGTTGCATCAAAACAGCAATTCCGAATTTCATTACATTAGTGTACATTCTCAAGCTGTGCAAATAATGCATTCAGTAAAATGCAGTGAAATAAAGGAGAGAATATTAAGTTACCTTTATAGTCGTTAGGTACGGGATTAGTGGAATTCACCCATAAACATTACCCAGAACGTCAGAATTAACTTTAAATAAATATAAACAAATAATAATACAGTAGTTTCTATAAAGTAATTATTCTAACACCTGATACTGATTTACAGCGGAATTTAAGTAGATTCGGAACGAATTTCGCCGACTTTTAAATTTGATTAAATATATTTGATAAATTTCTTATAAACAAAACTCTTATTCATAAGATAAAAATACTTTGCTTTCAGAAGCACTGTATACAAGCAGCTTATCCTCGAGTTCATCGCCAACAGCAAACCTAAAAAATCTCCATTTGCCAGCATTCTAGTTTATTTCGCACTTCTAACAGAAACAGTAAACCTCTCTTCATACTGCAGTGTAAATCACCAGGGAAAGTTTAATGAGCAAACACGCAGCATAGCGTGCGTTGCACGGGAGGCTAATTTTTTTTTCGGACGTAAATTGGTTTCGTAATAAACGTCGCGCGGCGTGCGACTATTTGCGTTCTATTTTAAACATAAAAGTTTTTTTATTAAAAAAAAAAAAAAGAACTGCGTGACTGAATATTTCCTTCTCTCTCTTTTTTTTTTTTTTTTTTTTTTTCGCGGTTACATGAATTCCTGGCGTCAATCGAAGTTCAACAGCAGCACCACTAAATTCCCCGCGACATTTAGAGGCTAAGCGGATTTGTTTTGTTTGTGTCCCATTAAGCCAACATCAGTCCTCCGCCCCACGGTTTGTGAGGACGAAAGAGGGTTCGGATTGGAAGGGGAAGAGGGGGGGGGAGTTACGATGGATTGCCTCATTGCTAAACCTCACCCGAAATTTCGCATACTAATAAACCGTCACAAGCCGTGACTCCGGCCGTCGCTTACTGGCGCGGAACAACGATAATCCATAAATTCTTCTAGCCCCACACAGTTTCCCTTCCTGGCTTGGAATTCCCAACCAGCGCCCATTCCTTGTGTAAACACGGGACCAGCGAATGTACGCTGCTGCAACAGTGGCGCCAGCGGCTAGCTAGGGGGAAAAAAACGCGGCGAAGTTAGAAACTAGCTTCGCTCGCCACCGTTAACCAACTGGCGTGCGAATTTCGACTTGGACTTACCGAGAATTCTCCTTCTGTAGCTAGTTCACGGCTCTTTGCACACTTTCGAAATTAAACTTCGAAAAAAAAATCACTATAGATAGGGCTTTTGTTTTATAGGCAATGGGCATTTTTGAAACCCCTGCTTAAGATCTACTTGTATAAATGTTGTGTGTTCTTCCACCTTATGTAAAATTAACATTGCCATGGACTTCATCACTTTATTCATGCGTCGGTCAAGTGAAACTGTGGAATTATTAGAAAAGAAAATTATGTACAAATCCCGTTATTTTTAAGCTTCGATGCATTAAAAACTACAGAAAACCAGATATATAATTTAAGCCATTACAAAAGGTTACCTAACATTTTTTATTCGACGTTAATATATATAGAACTACTTTACCTTATTCGTTACCAACTTTACTGGGCGCATGTCACTCAGTGCATCCGTTAAAGTATATGCAGTTACGGGCAGTGACTTTTTTCTAAGGTCGATTTCAATAGTACTCAGTTTATCGTGAATAGCCTATAGGAAAGCTTGTGCGTCTGCCACCTACATTCATTTGCTACAAAAATTGAACACCCTGAAAGTGCCATCGCAGGGACATGTAAGTGGGTACAGGCACAGGACACAGTTAGATGTTTGTACAGAAAACACACGCCAAGCATGTATTGCAGGGTACCAACACTTGCAGGATGTACTTAGTATGACGTTCCATGCATAACACGGAGTCAGGTGGCAATACTGTCGGACATGGAGGCATACAGACGTCGGATGTCCTCCCGAGAAAAACACTGCCGCAGATGGCGCAGATGACCCTCCACATACGTCTTATGCCCGGTTGCACCAACATATTCCCCGATCCGAGATCGAATGATCCTAGTTCCGAAGCAAGATCCAGTTTGACCTTGGTTCCAATGTAAAAGTGTTGCACCAACGAAATTTCATGATTCTGGATCTTCGATTCGTCGATCTTGATTCCAAAGTGAGAGATCGAGATTAAGTATGAGACAAGTTTTGCTATTGGTTCATAATAAATGACGTCATGAAAGTAGGCGTATTTTTCACTATAGATAGAACTAGATGTGCGATGTTTTATCTGATTTAAGTGAATTATTGTTGTACGAATTTTACTGAATAATATTCAAGTGCGTATAATGTTTTATGTCCCAAGAAAACTATCGAACGTAGTTATATCTGTTGGCGTATTTCAAACTACATTTGTCGACGATGGCTGCTGAGCTCGGATCGAGATTTCGAACCGCCAATTTTGGCGGTTCGAAATGAACTTCACCTCGATCTTCAGTCCAGCTCTGAACTCGAATGGTGCAACAGTTTTCTATGTCGATCTTATATCCGATCTCGGATCTAGTTTCTAACCACGATGGTGCAGCCGGGCATTAGTGTCGCTGAACGAAGCTGCGGTCCAGTATGATCTATGTGCGGGAGGTCTGGCAACTTTGCTGGCCAAGGAAGCATGTGGGCATCACGAAGGCACAGGCCAGAGATACCCGCGCTGTGTGAGGCCGGGCGATGTCCTGCTTGAAAATGTGGTTGTCAAGCTGCACCAGGAAGGAGCGCGCACATGGTCGCAGAATTTCCTGGACGTATCGCCGCGCCTTCAGAGTTACTTCTATCGCCACCAGTAGGGTGCGAGAATCGTATGAAATGGTCCCCCACACTATGACACCTCTCAAACGGGATATCCCCGAGAAAACCCGCCGACCAACGACACCTTCCAACACGATTCCCACATGCGAAAATCCGGAGTGACCCGGTAGGGTATTGAACCCGGATCACAATGGTGGGAGGCGAGCATGCTAACCGTTCAGCCACCGTGGCCCCACACTCTATATTAGAGGCGGGGATACGGCGCTGCCCAGGATGTCTCCGGACTCGAATTCGGCGGTCGTCTGTACCCAGACAGAACCGTGAATCTTTGTTGAACACCACTCGTGCTCAATCAGCAAGCTGCCACTCTGACCATTCCCAGCTCAAGGTCACACGTACTCGACAATGTCAGGTCGCCTTGGTAGATGTCGTAAGGACACACAGCACGTGAAACGCAATAGCATAGCCTGTTCACAGTAAAATGAGCACTTTTGAAAGTTCTGCTTAAGATCTACTTGTATGCACATTGCGCATCCTGCCTCCTTATGTAAAATTAACATTATCACTGGCCTTGTTACTTTATTTATGCGTCGATAAAGTGAAACTGCGAAATTATTAGAAAAGTAAATATGTTGCAAATCTGCTCATTTTTTACACTTCGATGCATTAAAAAAACAGTAAGCGAAAGAAATACCTTACGTTATCACAAATGGTCACCTAACACTTTTTATTTGACGTTAAGATATGGAAATACTTTCCCTCCATCGTTACCAACATTGCTAGTCGTATGTCATTCATTGCGCTCGTTAAAATATATGTAGGTAGGAGCAGTGAATTTTTTCTAACGTTGAGTTCTAAAGTGATCACTTTATCGTGAATAACCTTTAGAGAGAAAAATTGGGCTTGGCTGTGTTGGGCACACGGCCGTTTGTTTGCGTGAATACGTTTACGTTGAAGCGCTCAGACGCCTTGGTGTTTATTTTATGTTCCCTGCACCGCTTCACTACAACATATGGGGTTTTATGGCTATCACTGGATTGCTTTTGAGATACTCTTTCAAGCCATAAAATTTCTGTACTTCGACTCGGGCGTTTTTAACGATTATCGGCCGAAATTATGCTATGTTTTCTTAATTTCTGACATTAAACGCGTACAATTTCACCATTACTACGCCATACCAATGTTTTATACACGCAATAGATTAATCTTGACGAGAGCTGTCGATTGAAACCTAAACGAGCGTCGTAGCTTCTCCTAATCAAAAGTTATACTACGCGAAAGTTGGCGAAACAAACTCAAAATTGGTGGCGCCCCCACCCCCTCCCTTCTACAGCTCGTGACATTCGAAGTCCTCACTCAACGTAACATATTCTTTGACCCTTTAGCAATCGAGTGGTGTAATTGAATTTTGAATGTAGACGATTGATTCGGAGCTGCGATGCCAAACTGTATCCCCCGATTTTGTTGCCATCGGATTTTGTGGATTGCCTCCCACTATGGTTGCAAATTTAAAGTCGTATTCACGCAAAAACATCTAAAAGAAATCTTCGACCCTAAACAAACTTAAATTTTGCGGAAAATGTGTGTGCCAGCCACATATCTAAACTGTTTCATCTGGCCTCAGAATAAAATTAAATTTGAGACACGTGCACCCGTGCGCGACAAACTGGGATCTCTTCTGTCATAACGGCCTTGAGGAATTCCATGCCATTACAGAGCACCTTCAAATAGCAACTTGCCAAGAAATACTTAGGTTAGAGTTACGAAGAACTTAAGATACGCAGTGCGCTGTCTCTCTCATGAAAGATCAGTAATCCAGCAGGTGTAAGGTATAACCTGAAGGCTGTTCACGATAAAGTGAGCACTTTAGAAATGAACCTTAGAAAAATGTCACTGCCCTGAATGCATGTATTTTAATAAGCGCATTGAGTGACCTTTGCCCAGTGAAGTTGGTGGCGATGGATGGAAAATAGTCCCGTATCTTAACGTCGAATAAAAAGTGTTAGGCAAACATTTTTGATTACTTAAATTATTACTTTCGCTTTCTGTTTTTCTTAAATGCATCGACGTATAAAAATGAGGAGATGAGTATAATGTTTACTTTCCTAATAATTTCAAGTTTTGCTTGACCGACGCATGAATAAAGTTATGAAGCCAATGGCAATGTTAATTTTACATAAGGCGGAAGAATACACAATGTGCATACAAGTAGATCTTTAGCAGGGCTTTCAAAAGTGCTCGTTTTACCGTGAACAGTGAACCGCATATACAAGCTATTTTGCTAAAGTGGCGCTTCTCATTGAAAAACTTCAGGCATCTACCTTGATCAGAAATCCCATCTAAAATAAATGATGCGGCCCTAGCATCAGTGTAAATTATTCTTCACGATGGTGTACATCGGCGTGTCGTTAAGATTATGTGAGATAGGTTAAACTTCAAAGAAAAATTACTGCGCATGTTTCAATGAAAATGTTCGGTTTAGTTATTTTTGTGAAGTCAGTACAAATGTTGGCCATAAAGGAGGCTAAAAACAATAGCGCAAATGATTGAATAATAAGTTAAATTATTACATTTCAATTTTAGTAACAGAAAGATTCGAGGGAACAGAATAATTGAGCTTGAAATTGAATATTTTCTCTTTGGAAAATTAGCATGTGATATGCTATAGTCGGGGATCTGATCTGAAGAGCAGAGTACCACAGCGTAATGCAGATTATTTGTAATAAAATAAAGTTTTAATAGAACATCTGGGATAACTGCTAACATTCACGTATAAGTTAAACAAGATCTATCACAAAATATGTCACATTTACAACCTAGTAATATCGTAATAACTATAGGTTCAGTTAAGCAGAATTACCGCATTTACTCGGGGAAAATACTTCTTTACTGAATATGAGGAACATTTGTATGGTTTCGATATACTCGCATGAATATATGTCGCAGCAGTGGTAAATGCAAAAAAAAAAAAAAAAAAAAAAAATAAAACTAGCTTTTAAACCCTTGAACACGTTATTTAAAATTTAGCAAACGTTAATAATTTTTGTATCATCCCAACCCGGAGAAAATGAAACTAAGTTCTACGGCTATTTTATACGCTCGTTACTTGAAAAAAAAAATTAGCTGCTCCCAGGACTCGTAAACAATTGTTTTCGGCTATTTCATATCATAAAATCAGAAATTATTCCTCAGTTTCGTAAACAGGTTCTTGATGAAACAGACAGTCATATGTGGTAATATGATTTCGTATGATTTTGTACTTGGGGTTTTACGATATATCTTACGCCTAAAATATTTCCACAATACCTAAAACATTTTGGATATATTTCGCGTTTCAAATATTAACCCAATATGTGGGTGATTTACACGCATGAGCGCTGCTGACGTAATTTAACGTTGCAGAGAACTTTATATAAACTGCTGGCGAAGGGATGTTTCTTCTCCCGTGACTTCAAAAATCGCCGATGCCTTATTGTTATGCAAACTTCTTACAGCTCATTCAAGTTAAACAGCACTCAAAGTGTTAAATATGGCACTAATTTCTTGATCTACACGTTCTGATGAATGCCTGTGAAAAAATGATAAGGATACGTTTTGCAGCTAGTGTAAAAACATGACTATATTCCACTTTAATTTTTCAGCACAGCGTATTTTCCTGCTAAACCTCAAAACTCTTTCTCGGTATCTTATCCACCAGAGTATTGCATGCTTTTCCAGTAACTACATTTAAACGTATTGTAAATAAAAACAAACAATGTATAAGAAAATAACACCCACTGCAGAGAAGTAGGCTGTAGAGATCTGGAATTACTTTCAGCGTATCTTACTTGTTTGTTTAGCAGGAATAATGCAGCTGAACGGGCACGTGATAATGTCACAGTATTTCGGAAAACACCAGAAACAGGTTGATATGTTCAGCGTAGTTTCCCGTGACGCGGACTTTTCGTTGCCTCTGATAAAAATGTGCGAAAACCAGTCCTCAATATGCATATCCAAACGAGAATCTAAATGAATTTCGTTGTCGTTTAATAGGAATTTAAATTGAATATGCTATTGTCTAATTTCAGCGTCATTCAATTGAAATAAATGGATTTTTTTTACTGCAAATACAAAGAAAAGGCCTAGTAAATGTATGACAACTATGCGCAAGGCGAAGAAAATTTTGAATAGCTTGCTGAGATGGCGCAAGCTCTTCAGATGTCTGATGAGTTCTTGCGCGTTAGGGATTACTATAGGCTGTTCACGGTAAAATGAACACTTTGAAAACCTTTCTTAAGATCTACTTATATACGCATTGTGTATTCTTCTACCTTACGTAAAATAAACATTGCCATGGGCCTCGTCACTTTATTCATGCGTCGGTAAAGCGAAACTGTGAAATTATCAGTAAAGTAAATATTTTACAAATATGCTCATTTTTTTACACTTCGATTCATTAAAAAAAAAGAAAGAGAAAGAAACAATTTAACTTATCATAAACGGTTACCTAACACCATTTATTCGACGTTAAGATACGGAACTACTTCCCATCCATCGTTACAAACGTTACTGGGCGAATATCACTCAGGTACGACCAGCATACAAAGTTAAGTTGATATTGTTCTCGATATTTCGTTGATATAGCATATTAATTTAAAATTTTTATATCGGCACCATTTTGAAAATGATTTCCAGGCCCACTTAAAACATGTCCACTTACATGGCCCACTTTAATACTACTAGTTTAGCAAATTCGGTAAGGAATCGGTTGTTTGTTTCCCTAGATAAGACCAAACTTATTTATTCATGTGGCACTATCATACAAAATGGTGGAAAATAAAGACTCTGGGTAGACGAATTGTATGATTGTAATAAATACTGCCAGCATAAAAAGTTACATTGTGATTTGGTACATGGTTTCGTAGATATAGCATAGTAGTCTAAAATGTTTATATGACCGCCATTTTGAAAATAATAGCCTGAACCACTAAGATGTGTTTGTTTACATAAATGACCGTAATATTACCGTAGTGCTAAATTTGGTTGGAATCGGTTGATTACTCCTTAATATATGACATTAAAACTTTATTTTCATTTGGCACTCTCTTAGAAAACGGCGGATAAAAGAGGCCAAATATGGACAAATTTGATGCTTTTAAAAGATACTTTCAGCGTTATACGTTAAGTCGAAAATGGTCAAACGGTATGAGGGATATTACAGATTAGCCTAAAAATATACATCTTGCCACCATTTTGAAAATAAGAGCGTTGTCCATTTAAATTGTATATATGAGAATGGCCAACTCTGGCATTACTCATACGCCAAATTCGGCAGGAATGGTTGTACATTTACCGAGATATAACGTAAAAGCTTTACTTTTTATGTTTTACAATCTTACGAAATGACAGATTAATATTGTTATCACTTTCTGAATTTAATACTATCCTCATGCACTGTCAACATAGGTACTGAATTTGGATTCAGTTGGTTAAATGGTTCCGGAGATATAGTGTATAAGATTCAAATTTTTTTTCAATTTTCATTATCTTCCAAACTTGTGGACCAATAACATTATGCATTATCACCGTACCAAATTCGGTTTAAATGAGTAAAATGGTTTTCGAGATATAACGCAACACCCTAAATTAAAAAGAAACAATACCCGCCATTTTGACAGTAAGTACCCGGCATGATCGAAAACTTCAAAACATCCGATGTCCTTCCATAATACTATATCTAGACCTTGTTTGGTGAAATTGACTTGTCGGGTTTAAACGTTATTGGGGGGGGGAGGGGGAGGGGGGATGACATTCAGACAGACATTCAAATGATTGCATAAGTATATTTTGCTTCAGAAAGTAGGCTAAATATAATACCGGAGTGTACTATACCCCTTTCAGAACCGATTTAGTTTGTTTCAAGTGTTTTAGATAAGAAATCTTATAACCCGTGCTGTACTCTAAGACGACACAATGTTTCGTTATCACAACCAATGGGCTGTGGACACTGTGCTTTTCTGAATTAATAAGAACTATCCATAACCTATAACAGTAGCATGGTTCACAAATCAGTTATGGTCTATTCACGGTAAAGTGAGAACTTTTGAAAGTCAATAAATGTATTTAATTTTTCCCTTAGACGTTAAATTTCAAGTGCGGTGGCATATACACACTGTATTGATTATTTATATGGAAATATTTATTGAAAAAGTTGGTGAAAGGATAAAAAATGACTGAAAGGAAAAAGTAACTAGGGCCTCAAAAGTGCTCCCTTTACCGTGATGGTATATACCGACAGGGAAGGTCACTGAGTATTAATCCACGCACTGTAGTGTACTAATCACAAATAAACATCCTGTGTGTTATGTCCACACACTACTCGGCTCTCGGTTTGGGCGTGGGAGATTGCGTAACCATGCAAAATAATAAGGCGCATTTAAAACGTCAGCCATCTACTTAACAAGTAGCATGGTATTAGTAAGCTTAGATTCTATCTAAGCAGCACATAAGCCGTATCATGTGCTAACACAACTAAATGACTAAGTATCTGAAATATTGTTGGGAAAAATTTTCGTCAAAAAGTATATTTTCACATATAACTGGTCGAACCATAACAAACGCCCAGCTTTCTTCCAAGCGAATTAGAGCACGGCTGTATGACCAGACAATAATTTTTTCTAAAAGGTTTGTCATAACATGAAATTTGTAAAGTGCAAACCATACGTATTAAACTGTTGAAATAGTCAACAGTTTTAACCAATGTGTAGAGGTGGTTTCCGGGATTTGGCGAACTGCAAACAAATCCTTATTTATTCACATGTTAGTGAAGTATATAACTATTTTTTAATTGGAATCAGTATTTCCCGAGCGCGTTTAAAACTTTTGCATGGGGTCACAGAAAAAAAAACTACGCGGTAATTATATCTTGGCGAAAAAAAAATCTAAAAAACCTAGAGCACATTTCGTATACATAAATTTTTAACTTCCCTTCCCTGGATATGAAAGTTTAATTACATTCCTCCGAACTGCGTGTATGCAATTAGTTTAAAAATGGCGCGAGGAAACGAAACGCGTCACAGAGTTTTGGCACCACGTATCTAGCAACAGGGTGGGGGAGAAAAGTAATGTTCAAAAATACATGTTTGTAATTGTTATAACGCGAAGTTAGGGATGGCCAGTCTGGATTTAAACAAAGCATACCGTCATCCACCTCATCGGGCGAAACATACTTCATGAACGGATATCAACGCGAATTATCGGAAGTGGTTACAATCCCGATATTAAAAATTTATATTTGTAAACTTTAACAGATTTTATTTATTGGCTGTACATAGTCGCTTGTAATGCGGTTTGAGTGCTAAAATGAATAGTAAAATATTTAAGGACATGCGGTTATTTTTTAAAACATCTCTTGTCATGGAAAAATTTCTGTGCGTAGTAGGACTCACAAGTGAGAGAGAGTTTTTTTTTTTTTTTCCCCTCACGGCATTGGAATTGTCCGGGATGGATGAATTCACACTCAACCAATTTATCCAGCAAGAAACATGGTCGATGCAGAAACTTTTCCAGTAAACAAAAATACTAGTAAAATATATGACTGGCAATGGAAATGTGTATAATTCAAACATTCCCGTATACCCAAGTAGTTAGTCGGTAAATGTGAAAATTTGGTAGGAATAAATTTTCACTTAACTGAAATTTATGCGTTTTTATAGTTTTTTCTGAATTATACATGAAATAAAAATTAAAGAATATTCTGGAAAGTTAAAAACTATATTTTACGTCAATATAATTCTGTGAGGCATGTGAATTTAGTTAAAACTTTTTGAATTACGTACCGCTACAGATGTTACTGCTACACACGTCTTAATTAATAACATTATTATTATTTTTGTTGTAATAATTTGTGAAATTTTATTATTGTTAGTGGTGGTTTAAGAATCAATATATGATAATTTCATGTTTGGAGAAGGCGATGGTGGAGGATATTACGTGCAGGTAAATATCACAGTAATGGTGAGTGTGGTGTTATAAGAAATCCCACGAACTTGCAGATGCGTCTCTCAGCTTCCTACTAAAAAAAAAAAAAAAAAAAAAAAAAAAAAAATCTCCTGTTGGAAAATGAGATTATGCCGAAACGGCCATTGGAGACACAGATCCTATTCGACCCTTAAATCTTTATTCTACAATATTTGCAGACATTTGGAACGATAGTGTACGTTACAACTGACAACAAGTATGATTAGCCGGTAACACCCATAAGGATCTTTTTTAAACGGAGGAATAATATCTACATGATTCGATAAACGTAAGTTAAGAAATAAAGACGTCTAAAGTGCATCAGGAAATGCGGCGTAAGCGTCTTCACATGGATAACCCGCTGTTTGCAAAAGTTACGAGAGTTGCCGATCATGTCAGGCGTCAAAACCTGTCTCTACCACGTTGACGTCAGCTGATGGAAAGAAACATGCAGTGGGCGGAGGTCAGGTGACTGCCAGCTCTAATATATGATGTTCACGATAAACAGAACAGTTTTGAAAGCCATGATTAAGATCCGATTGTCTGCACACTGTATATTCTTCTATAGGGCCGTTCACGGTAAAATGAGAACTTTTGAAAGCCCTGCGTATTATACACTTGTACGCACATTGTGTGTTCCTCGGCCTCATGTAAAATTAACATTGCCATGGGCCTCATCACTTTATGCATACGCCGGTGAAGTGAAACTATAAAAATGTTTGCTAAGTAAGTACTAAAAAATATTTGCTGTTTTTCGCAAGTTCATAAAAAAAAAAAGAAAACGTAAAGAAATAATTTCAGCATTCACAAAATGTTTATGTAACGCTTTAAATTGGACGTTAAGACATATAAATGTTTCCCCGCCGTTGTTGCCAACTTCACTGGGCGCATGCCAGTCAATTTGCCAGTTAAAATATGTGCAGGTAGGAGCAGTAAGACATTTCAAAGATTGTTTTCGAAAGTGCTCAGTCAACAACGAACAGCCAATACAAGTAATGTGTGGCTATGGAATATCCGCTACTTGCGCCTTGCACTTAATGCGCGTGTAACTCTTCCGTAATTGAAAACTGGCAAACAATACACTTTGTATTGGTTAAAAAATAGCTTATTATATTCGACCGGAAAACTGTGACAACTATTCACTGTCCTAATGCTGACCACCCACAGAATAGCCGCCAAATTTCTTAGTACGTGTTACTGATGTATCGCCTGCAAGATCTACAACCGATTAATGTTAGCAGACGTATTGTCTATCGGCAGGCACAGTTTGACGCATTTTCAAAGCTTGAGAAAAAAATGTAATATGTTTTCGTTCTATATTCCACCTCTGTTATCCTTGTCATTTAATTTTGAATTTTACTGCGCGTGCAATAAATTTATTCCCTTAAAGTATCGCAGAAAATATTGGTATTATTCGATAACCCCGGTGACACTAATTGTGTATGATTACGGGTCATGTGGCCCTAGAAAATATCTGTTTTGGATTCAAAATAGCTGGCATCGAAAATGCTAAAATAAATGTCTCAGTTTATAACTTCTGTATCGTCTAAGTAAAGGAACTATTTTTTTTTACATAAGACTTGAAGATATACAATAATGTTATAAACAAACGATTACCGTTTCAGAATAATGGAACGACATTCTCAGTATTTTGTAAAGAAGCATCAATGAACTGTAATGAGAGTTGCTATATGCCGTAGCATCGAATCAATAAGAGTTAGGGATTCGCATACCAGGCTGTTTCTACCCAAGGTTGCATTTCCTTGGTATTGGATGCTGGATGATAATGACCTGCAAGTTGCCGGGTGGCCATATCCCAGATATGTTCAGTAGGTTAAATATTGAGCACACATGCAAGCAGGGCAAGAAACACTGTTTTCCTTCGAAGAGAGCCTGGACACTCATAGCAACATGAGGTCGAGCATTGTTTTATTGAAATATAGTACCAGGAGTGTGCAGAAGGAAGGGTACTACTTAAGTCTTCACAATGTGGCGGAGTGTGCTCCATCAGCAATGTGAGCTTGTATTTTCATGTTTGATGGTAAGATTTGTGTCTTTTCCAGTTGTGCCTTGTTTCTTCCGGCTCCGTACTCCTGTCGTCGCGTCTGTCCGCAGCGCAGTACTGCTTGGAGGATTGCAGTGCAAAGTATGAAGGGGCCAACTGCATGAGTTATGTATGATTGGCACTTGTAATTTTGCTGATTAAAAATGTGGTCTGTATAGAGAGCGCTGATGCCGGGCCTGGGGTCTATAGAGAAGGGAGTATGCATGGAGGAGGCTACTGGGTAATACAGAAGGGATGTTGATTAGGGGATTGGGGATATCTTCGCCAAGTGCCGGGGAGGTTAAGCCGGAGGGAAGAGATTGTCGCCAGCTCTGAAACTTGAGTTCGCTGATGAGGATACGATGCAGGAGTGTCGGCATACGATACAGAAGTTGAGTATAAGTTGGGATTTTCTTAATTTCTCACTGACGGGGTGGGCCTTATAATATTCTGCAGATAATGTGCGAGGACTTAATCACTGGCAGTGGTGTGTTGGGACCTATAATATCTCTGAAGAGTACAAGTAAGAACTTAGCTTCTAGCAGTGATAACGCAATACTCAAAATATTTCTGCTGAATAGTGAGACGCTGAGCGCCTCAATTTGCAACGTGCGTCACGTTCTGCGCCCGACTTCACGACACAATTCCGGAAAATAAAGTACGCATGTGCTTGGGAAGCACATATTTTGGCAGCTCTGAGTCAAGAATTCAGCCAACTACGTTAAAAGTTTACTCTTACTTGGCACCAACCTACGTTTTCCATGAACGACGGAAGATTTTGGGTGCAGCAGAATGTCAGCTGCGTGTGACCGACGCGTAAGAGTATCGGCAACGGGTACGTGGTACATGCCTGCTAGCCGGGCAGGGACTGCGCGGGCCAGCCAAGGCGGCGACAAGCGCGGCAGCTGTCACCTGTCATGTGGCGTTGACAGCCAATTAGTGCCCCGCACCCCCCACTTTCAGGAAATTAGGCCTGCAGTGTGGCCCGCCCGACTTCTGAGAATTTCTATCTGCTGTGTGAAGTCAGTGCCAGTGCGACGCCGCGCCCAGCTTGTTGCTAGGCGGAAGTTACTTCAATGGGGGACTTTGATTGGCTGTTTAAAAAAGTGAGTTATCAGGCGGAAGTGTTACAGTAAAACAAATAATTAATTTACCCTTCCCTAGTAGTGTGGTGTTAAAGGTTCTGAGCATTGTGATTGGCTCAAAGTTGCTCACTCCCTTCCAGGGGTGTATTGTATTTAGAGTGTATAAGCTTTGGATTTTTCGAACTTGAGAGAAAATGTGTCTCCGAGGATCAGCAGAAACACCTTGATGGTGTTAAGTAAATTTGCCGAAAATGAAATTAAAAAGACATAGTGGTGGGCCATTCTTGCAGTCTCCAGGAAGGATTCAGTAATTTTAGAGTCCTTGTAGGGTAACTTTGATAGTAGCTTTTTCATCATGGAAAAGTTACAAGTTTCGAGAATAGTTTTCTCTAATGATTTTAGAAACTTTTTTTAATCAAATTTTAAGGTAGAGTCATTAATGGCCTTGGTCGTGCTAAATGACCGTGAGAGCGACTGTAAGATATTTTCAGTAAAAATAATTAAATAATGAGAGGACTTAAATATTTTTCAAGACATAGTAACTTGTAAAAACGGAGATTAGCCTTTGTAATTTTGATTGGCCAAAATTTTTGTGAGTAAAGGATTCAGTACAAAACGACTTATTCATTTTGCAAGGCATAATAAATTCTCACCATTAATTGGTTTTTTTAATATTTAATGGCCAGAAATTTTGCAAGTAAAGCGTCCATTTTAAAAGGACAATCATTTCTCTATGAATGTGAAATTTCTTTTGGTGTTGGCCTTGGTGTTTGAGAACAGCCAGTAAAATTTTGTCCTCTCAGATATATATATATATATATATATATATATATATATATATATATATATATATATATATATATAATGTCAGTGATATAGTCAGATGCCCTTCGTTTGTGAATGTGTCCATAACATATAAAAATAATCACAGTTACATGGTTGGCATTAATTTCTATTTTAATGTGGCCAGGTAAAATTTTAAGGGTGGTATACTGGAAAACTGCTGGTTTTATAAGAATTTTTTTGATCTCCATTTTTAAGAAATGTATTTAAGGTGATATAGAATTTCTAATGTTGAAACAAATGCCATGCGGGCATAAGGATGTACATTATGAAGTGCTGTCTTTCACAAAGTATATTTAGTCAACTGTGTGAATTTGCTATGAACAAAAAAAAAACAAATTACTTAAAAGGAAAACAAAGCACAATCTCATGTAAATTGGGGAACATCTTTTAATATTGATGTTCAACTCCGCTACTTGCAAAGAGGTTACTTTTTTAATGTCTTGAATCTTTATAATCCTGAAAACGGTCTTGAAAACGGTCTTGTCTTGACCAAGATGTCTACCAAAGTATGTATTATAATAATATAGGTATATTGGGCCTCGCAGCACCTGAGGTACATAGAAATTAAGTTTTGAAATTTTAGGTTCGACATAACCGATCAAGCCCTTCCTGATCTCGAACTATCCACCATTCCCTGCATAAATATCACCTTTCATCTTTACACATTCAGGGTCCATTCCCTGGTTGTGTTGTAGTTTTAAATACGCCCGAGGAAAGTTCTGAAGTACCTCAACCGGAGGACCCTTTTTCCTTTCACCCTCTGCCTCTGTTTGAGTTCCAGTAGGAAGAGAGACATAGACTCTGGCAGAGACAAGTTGGACTTAATAAAGATCAGGCTGACTGAAATAAAGGGATTTGTTGGAATTTGGCCTTCGTTTTGCAGGAACAGTGGATTTAGGTTTTGGATGCCCATTAAGGAACATAGCCTCAAAATTGGTGAATGCGAGATATTGATACTAAGACGAAAGGATTTGTGACATTGATTTGTGGGCACACGGGATGTCGGGAGTACTCAAGAGAATAAATAAGATTGTCTTGTATGAGTGTGTTTGTTGTGGATATGTATTAGCACTACCTACACCCTGGTTGTACTGGTGGGGGCAATACACTCAGGCTCATGCGTATGGTCGTGTGTTTGCAAGTGTTGGATGTGTGGTGAGTGAGCACTACCTACACCCTATTAGTGTACCGGTGAGTGTAATACCCTCAGGTTCAGATGTTTGTCGACTGGTGTGATCGTATTTGTATATAGAAAAAGGAATAATTTTGGATTACTGTAGGGATATCTTTCTTCTATAGACCAAAAGCCTCGGCGATTGTTTCAATACGCATTGTTGTTTTATTAATATGATGTGTTCAGTAATGAGTGTTTTTTTTTAATGGGAAACTACTGGATATTTGTAATATGGGTAGAATGATAATATGAAGTTTGGCACAAAGGCTGAGGGCGGTGGAGCGGTGGAACTGTTCATGCTCTGTCATTCTGGTCCCCCGGCGACCATTTTCCCCTCAAAATTTCCCTTTAGCCATCAAAATTTTCCTTTTTTTCCTCTCAAAAATTCTCTTTTCCCTCTCAAAACTCCCCGATTTTCCCTCATAAAAGTACCGATGCCCCCAGATGCAAAAACGAGCTGCAGATAGGCATTTTCGATCCATAGGAAGGATTTGGGAGGTTCGCTTCTCTCGAGGGCAGAGTAATGGTGGCCATATTGGTTTTATAGGCATTAGGGTATGCCAAATCGATACACAGGGTCCAGGGTCCCGAGTTAGACCTAACCATCAGCCATCTTCGATCTGTCAGCCATTTTGTCCGCCATATTGGATAAAGGTGACCTTGTCCGTTACCCCATGACCTTGAATGACCTTGAACTCAAATAATTATGAAAAATTCCCAAAAATGTATTTAAATTAACTTTCTAAAAATAATAAAAAATTATTTAAAAAAATGCTGAACATTTTATTTAAAAACTTACATTTCCGCAGGTCCCCTTTCCAAGCTCCATGTCAAGCAGACGACTGACCCTTCTCCAATCAATCACATTGTCTTAATATTCCCCTCTCCTACCAATGTTTCTCATTGGCTAATTATTCGGCAGGCGACCACCCTTACTCATCCCATCGTATACCGCCATATAGAATTTTTTCGTTTGTCATTTTTTATACATTGCTGGAGGCCACCATCTTGAATTTCTCGTTTTAATTTTCAACACCTCGGTGGCGCTATTTGCTCGATTTACCCACCAGGAGAACTGGTTGTTCAGCCTCCAGGTGACAGCCGCATTTGTTAATGTTTCTCAAAGCATAGGGTGTGCTGTCGGCGCCCTCCATACTGTATTTTATTTTCAATGTTTTGGTAGTGCTAATCTCTCGATTATGCAGCCTTCCATTGGCCCGTACCGAATGTTGACATTAACAATTATTGCAAAGAACGTAAATTTTCATATTTAATTTTTCTATTTATTTTTAAATGTAATTATTTTATTAGAAATAATTTTTTTATATAAAGTGGAGATATTTTAAAATAAATAACACCTGACATATTTTTAAAAACTAATTACGCACAACAGTTCAAATTGTAGAGTAAAATTAAAAAAATATATTTGTTGTGTGTTTAGGGTGACCCATTCAGGTTGGATTAGGGTAAGGGAGGGGGGGGGGGGAGGCAGTCTGAAACTGATAATATTTTTCTTTTTATATCAGCCACTGGTCCCTTCATTGCCTAATCAATCTTGGAAAAATGAAACAAACCATGGGGACAGTAATTTCTTCGACAAAGTTGTTTATTCGGCAGATTGGGACAAGGGATACCCGCTTTGCACAAGGGACAGCGGCTTCAGCAAACGTTAATACCACGACTGATGAATGGTGGGGTTGAAAGTTTGCCCAGGTCACACACACACACACACAGTGTGTTTGGGGGGGGGGGGGAGTCGTTCGTTTCTCCGATCCGATCGCCGGCGATCGGAGATGGACAGGTAGTCGTGATTGAGACCAGCCCCTCTGTCCATCTCTCTCTCTCTCTCTCTCTCTCTCTCTTCTCTGCCAACCCCCTCCCGGCCTTTGTGCGAGGGCTCTGGGTGTGGACACAGGGAGTCGTGTGCGGATAATTAACAGACCCCTCCCTCAGCTAACTTGCAACTGCGGTGACATTACACTCCGTGTTCGCGGGGACCCGAATGTGGCCGGGGTCAGAATTCATCAGCCGTTTGTCGCCGGAGGTCGATTGGTCCGAGACAGTCCCTGTGAGGGCGGCGATGACGTCGCAAGTGCCGCAGTGCCCTATATTAAGGGGACTGGTGAATGCGAACCGTATATTTATATAATTTTTGTCATAACTTGTTTTACAGTGTATTTCTCAAAAATATTGGTTCGGCAAGACGTAAATATCAATTTTGAACACATTATTACATTGTTAAAAACTCACTGTGCTCGTTATTCTCGGAGCACTGATTGAAGATAAGAAAACAAAAATTATTACTTTTCTTAAATCATCGCTCCGAGAATAATGACGGCAGTAAATATCTAACAAAGTAAAGAGGCGTTGAAAATTATAATTTGCTTCTTGTCGAGCCATAAATTTCGACAAACCCTTTGGAAAACGACATATTGAAAATCGGGTAAATATACTGCTTTCATGCTCCATTCCCCTTAAAAGACCCGCTTACCGAAACCTGCTTTTCACGCCTAAGGCTCAGAAGCGCGGGAGCAATAATGGCGCAGTCAAATTAAGTGTTTACCCATAAAAATAATGTAAAGCTGACTTTTGGCACAGTGATACTACTACGTTTTAGGCCCCTAAAGTGTTTTACGTAACGAATGATTGGATTGAGCTCGAGTTGGTCTCAAACTAAAGAGGAAACCGTATCGAACATATCACTGCGCATTTTGAATGAAAAGTAACGTTGCAAAGTATCTACAGGAAATAAATAAATACACAAATATTAGATTTCTTTGTAATTAGGGACACCCGAATTTCGCGAAAATATTCCCGAACGTGCTAGATTTCAGTACTCTACGGGCGTACCAGCAGATTACTTTGCCTATTGGCCGTGAGTTTCGTGAGAAAAATTTTCGTTTTCGACGGGCCAATCATAAATAGGTAATTCCGATACTGTACGTCTGTGATACGCTGGCTTACGCACAAGTCACGCAACATGTAGATCATCGAATCAAGAAAGGGGAAATTCAGGTTTCCCTGAAAATATAATATCAAACTATTGTCTAGAGCTGCTTTAAAATGAATTTAAGCCCTTTTAGGCAAACATAACATCATATAAAAATTGTTCTTAGTTTTATGCCCCTCCAATCGTATATCTTCTTGTTCTGTGCGACTGATGGTCCTGAAACGGTAGGCAAATTACGTGACGAATAAGTTACTTTTGGCTATCCAGTGCGCTATTGCCACTTAATACAAAGTTTAGAACCGGCATTCTGCGTTCTCATCGTGCAGCGTGTACCTATGGGACTGTAAGCGGTGACCCTATCATTTAATTGGCGGAATGTTTGTATCAAGATTCACTGTAGGACACTCGAGTATTTCTGCATGTGTGGGATGCGTATATTTTGAGATACAGCGCTTTGAATAAGACGTTCTTAATGTGAGTGACATCTTGAAAGCACTCAACACGCCTCGTCTGAGGTGTGTGTTATTTTCGTAGATCAACACATTAGGCGTACTTACAACACTTTTGTGTAAAAGCACTGGCAGATATTACTTTGCGACGTGAGGAATTCCTTTTCATTGTATCTTTCTCGAAGTCTTTTTGTGTGTTATATGTTGATAACAAGTGCTCTGTGGAGGTGCAGATCACAACTATGATATTATTTCCGATTCATCTATGGAAATATATTAATGGCAACATTCGAATTTTGTCACCTGTTTAAAATTAACAAGAACTTATGTTAATACTATAAAGGTAAACTTGTAAACACAACAGGAACATTATGGAGGGGGGATGAAACTCCGGTATTTGCTTGCTGAATGACATAAAGTCCACTTTTAATAGTCGGTAGATTCACACGTTTTCTCCTCAGCATGTCTAAGACTGTCGTAGAAAGTTAAATAAATCAGCCGTGTGTTTTATTTTTCCGATAGGAATATATCGCAAACTAAAATGTATCCTCATTCACAAATAAGTTTTTATGGCTGATGGAAATGAGAATACAAGAATAAATTTTAACTATAAAAGTGTCACTTAAAACTCTATGTTAATTCTAAAAAGTGCTTCACGTTCGCCATTAAAATTTAGCTATTAACCTTCAGCTTTTCTGTCACCGTTTTCTCCCCGCTTTGCATAAGATTCCATAGGGCTGCAGTCTAGCTAAGTATCTTATATTAGTCGTCGCTCTTTCTCTTTTACAGTCTCCCCTGGTATACCTTGATGTGTATGATCTGTAAAAATCTGTGTTAAATATACCGAGTTCTTTGTACATAATTTATAAACATTTGTGAAAACTCAGTAATATCCCTTGTAAAATTACTTTTTTTTTTTTTTTGTAATGTTAGATGAACTGCATTTTTAATACGACACATGTAGAATCGTACTGCTCTGCTCAGGAATCACTTTAATAAAATAAATCAACGTTACAAACTATTTTGTAATGTGATAAAGCTTTTCACTTAAAACAACCGAACGTGTTTACGAATGACGAGTTATTGAATTGTTACCATAGGATTACGGAGATTCTTTAGAGTGTAAAATATCTTCATTACATTTTACATTTTATTTCTTCGGAAAAATAGCTGATGTGATCACGCTGCTATGTGTATTTTCGCAGCCCAGCAATTTTTATAAACAAACGAACAGACTTTAACAAGGCATTGTTGATATGTAATGCCAATAAATGCCATCCATGCATAAATATTCGTGAAATTATGTATTATGCAGTCAATATGCAACTGCGTAAAATTTGCAGTCCACATGCTAGACATTTAATGTCATTCTAAAGGGAAGTAGTGCTCTAAAACAGTAACCTTAATTCTTCCCATGAGGTGACTTTATAACATGTTTGCCCAAGTTAATAGGTCAACTTACATTGCCATCAAAAGCAGTCAGATTGTGAGACAAAGTGGTCGTTTTGTAAAATTAGTGAGATTCAAATTCGCAGGGAGATTTTTCGTGTCTTTATACGACAATTATTTTTCATAACTATATTTCAAATTTTTCAAAATCATTATTTTTTATTTGTTCATCGCAGTTGTTTTTGAGAGCAAAAAACGAGTTGATTTTCTTTTCACTTCTCGACAAATAGAAGCGTACTATTTATAATAAAACAGACAATGCATTTCCACAAGACAACACCTTGCAGTCTACAATTTTATTTGCAAATGTTTTCTAAGGAATTTCTTTGTAAAGGTCAATTTATTTACATCAGGAAAATCACTGCTTTTGATAGAGAGGGAACGACGACTAGCATAAAATACTTGGTTCCCCACACAGATGTGCCATGGGCAAAGGAACAAGACTATATATAGTGCTACATTATATCGACCGAAATAGCTTCAATAACCCAGATAAATAATGCCACGGCTTCCAAGATGACAAAAAAATAGATTTCAAATGGATCTATTTTAAAAAGTATTTCATAAACGAAGAAATTACTTTACTTTTTACCCAGGCAGCGCAAATTTACAAAGCCAGTTTAAAAACATTTCATAATTGTTTGGCAGATACAGATATATAAGTCTTTTTAAAGCAAGTCGCTGATCTCATGTGTACGCCAGAATTGGCGGCAATCGGTTGAGTACTTCTCAATATTTACATTAAAAATCTTATTCGAGTGCGATTATCATCCGAAATAAATGCCAAAAAGACTAAACATTACCTTATTCAATACTCGCAATAGTTACAGTCTGCATACCAAATTCGTTGAAATTGGTCAGCTGGTTTGGTAGATAAAGCATTAAAACATTTTAATATGTATTACCGCTAGAAGTATGATTATGCTTGTTAGGGCATAATGTATTTTTAATGGGCTGTACGGAAAGTCTGGCTGTGCGGCTTGAAGGTCCTCGACTCGACTCGGATGATTTCGGCACTCTTCCGCTTGACTCAAGAGGTGCTCGGAAGCCTACAACTTGTGATATGTCATATATACCTAAGAAATCTCGACAGTTATGATCATCTACTCTTCAAGCATACATGTCTGTTTCAGGTAGCCATATTGGTTTAACAGGCCTAGGGTATGTCAAATTGAATTTTTTTTAAATATCTGATTTTATAAATTCATTTATTACAAAAAAAAATATTTATTTTTTAATTTGTAGCGAAATTATACATACAGTATAGGAGAACCATGTCAAATTCTCTTATTCAGTTATTACATTTCTGCTCTCCTCTTTTGAAGTCTAATTATTACACGATGTCGGAATATGCACATTATTTATTGTCGCAACTGTTTTGTAAAAATAAGAATATGGAATTTAAAACTTTTTTAAACGTATGCAGTGCATGTGACCAATTCAAGCCTATCATATGTATAGTGACCCTCTCCGCAAATATGTTATAATCATGGTGTGGATCAGTATCTACCAACACTTTAATAGGCATAGATATCTGTGGTTTACGAACCAATAGTGCTAAGCCCTTGAGACTTGGAATGCACGAGGACAACTCGGGTAATAAACAGTCTCATCTTTCATGCTCTTTTCAGACATCAATATTTCGATCAATCTCAACTCTCCGCAATCCTCTTTACCAATCCTTCACAGTCCTCCTCCCCAATCCTCGGATACCCTAGTTACTTATTCTCAGCAATCCTCCTCCACACTCCTCCGCAATCCTATGCATTAATCAGCAATCCTCCTCCGCAACCCTCACCGATGCTCAATAATCATCCTCATTAATCCTCACCAATTCATAGTAACTCTTCTCCTTAGTAGCCCTTTTCCTTAGCAATCATCTTAAGCATCTTATACAATCCTACTCCACAATCCTTTCCAATCCTCGTCAATACTCAGTAATCCTCCTCCTCACCATTCATCAGCAATCCTCCTCACTATTCATCAGCAAATCAGCAATCCTCCTATGCATTCCTCAGCAATCCTCCGCGCTAATCCTCGGCAATCCTCCTCGCTAATCCTCAGCAATCCTCCTCCACCATTCTATCAATCCCAATTCGTCGTTCGATCATTTAATCAATCCTACTGTATGTCGTCTGTCCCCACCCATACGTATATAAATTCCATTCATTCGCCAACTGTCTTCAAATTTGTACGTGGCGACGGAATTAATGTATTTTTATACACAAGTCATATTAAAGTTATGAAGGATGAAATGACATGACACAAAAAAGACATTTATTTTATTCTAATAATTTTATGCTTATTTTACAAAGTACAGTATAAGAATAAAGCAATTCATCACATCATGCGATATAATACCTGACCTTCATTTTACTATTGATTGACGATAACTCGTTAATGAGCAAGCAAATGTCTGAGTCTATCAACACGATCATTCGGGTCTTCGGAAAATATATAGCCAGTCTTCCACCTTCTTCACACCGCTCTTTTCAGCATGAGCATGGTGGAAGCATGAGTCAAAGCATCGAGAAAATCGACATCGTCTTCAGCATCGACACTGTCTTATTGTTCATTTTCTCAGTGCTCTTTTCATGGTCATCTTCACCTGATGTTTTGAAGTCTATATTAAATTTTCATTTCTTTGTAGGAGACGGAATTTCATCGAGTTCACGTGAAAGTCTTGCAGGAGTATATTTCGCGCGAAGCGACTCTACTGCACGACGTAGGTTACTCATTCCGTTGTTATCATTAACTGTCTTTTCCTAATCGCCCATGGAATCAGTACTCATCGATGCAGCAAGCAGTATTGAAGGCAACACTCGCTAGCTCTCAAAAGACGCATCCTTGCTGATATAGATGTGGTTCTTCAATATATCGCGCATAAACTACACGTGGCCACTGTCGTAATGTTTTCTCGTGCAAAATGAACTCTTTGCACAGGCGGTTGTCGCATGTTGCCGAGCGTTTTGACCAAAGGAGAAAACTATCGCAAAATCGGCTCTGACGACAATCAAGTTGCGATGATGCGGGTCGCTGCTCCCCATGATCGTTGAGTCCAAAGGCATGTCTTCGTATTCGAAATTCATCTTCACTGTATAGCGAGAGAATGCTTCCAAATAGATGTAACTTCTCAACTTCTGAACATCAACCAAGGTATCAGTGCGCGTCGCTTGGAAAAACCGTCCGCTTTTTCCTAAGTCCACGAGAAAATTAATGTCTTTTACAATTTTTGGCTTTGAACCCAGGTACCTCTACGCTGTCCTTAATAGTCACAGATTGCTTAAAACTTCGTACAAGTCGCACATGAATACTAAACAGTGAAAATCTATGTAGGAACTTCGCTCAAAAGGCTTCCGAAACTCGGGTCTTTAGTCGTATTGTGAACCCCTTATTTCATTACGAGACGTGAATTATTCTTTTAAAACTCTCTTTTTGTGTTCATGAAACATTACTGAAACGTTCCCCTATCACTGTGTATAAACAACACATTTTCTCATAATTCTGTAACAAAATTATTAATTGTTATGGTTTCGGGTTTAGAACTGAGGGACTTCACGCCACGCCTAACAGATGGATATTGCTTAAATATTTATATCGGATGCGTGTGAGTACATAATCCTTACTACTATATAAATACGAAAGTGTGTTTGTTTGTCCTTCTTTCACGTCAAAACGGAGCAACGGATAGACGTGATTTTTTTCACAGATATAGTTTAAGGGCCGGAGAGTGACATAGGCTACTTTTTATTCTAGGAAGATTTCTCATTCCACCAGGAAAAGTCTTATTGTAAATAGTTACTGGATGAAGTTTTTTTTTTTAGGATTGATTACTGCATAAAAAGCATTGTTAAAAACAATTTTCGTCATTTATCCTTTCTTTTTTGTCAATGGGCTGTAAACATGTCCTACCAAAAAGCCGTAGTGGCCCAGTGGCTAGAGTTATTCCAAGTGGGGTCGCAGTAACCCAGTGGATAGATATATATCAAGTGGAGCCGCAGTAGCTCAGTGGCTAGAGCACCCATAAGGGGGCCGCAGAAGCTCAGGAGCTATAGAACCTAATAGTGGGGCCGCAAACACTCAGTGGGTAGAGAACCCAATAGTGGGACCGCAGTGGCCCAGTGGCTAGAGAACCTAATATTGGGGCCACAGCTGGTCAGGAGTTAGAGAATCCAATAGTGAGGGAACAGTATCTCAGTGGCTAGAGAACCCAGTAGTGGGGCTGCAGTAGTTCAGTGGCTAGAGAACCCAATAGTGGGGCAGCAGCTGGTCAGGTGATAGAGCACCCAATAGTGGGGCCACAACTCGTCAGGGGCTAGAGTACAAAATAGTGAAGCCGCAGTAACTTAGTGGGTAGAGAACCCAACAGTGAGGCCGCAGAAACTCAGTGGGTAGAGAACCCAATAGTGGCTTAGTGTCACAAAACTTCATTATTTATCCCTATAAACACGCGCGCGAAGCCGCGGGTAAAAGCTAGTCAGTAATAAATTCGCGTACAAGTATAGCCAAAATGATCCAGTGCGCAGGTATATTTTCTAACTGGGAACCCCGGATGCGACTATATCCCCTTTATTATTAATCTTAAACTTGTCTTATGACGTACGCTGTGCATTTAATGCGCCCTATACTTATATTAAATTTATTCCAGCGATTTTTAATAAGGCGTGACTTAGATGGTTCTTCCTTGGGACACTGAAGATAGGAGATTTTTCTCTGGAGTCATCGGCTGCTGGCGGAGGATATGCGGCGCAGCTATGACGTCATAGCCAGGTTTCGCGCCCGGTGGTCATGTTGACGGCCTCGAGTGATCATGTTGTGACGTCATGGCGGACATATTTGTTACACACTTGCCCCAGGAGCCCCGTCTCCTACACACGCTGTATAACACACTATTCACTTGCAGTTCTTTATACGTTATCGTAATTACTTTTCAGTTTCATTTTGTAATCTTACGTTTCTAACAGACAACCATTTGAAGGGCTTGGTGGAAGAACGGCCTATCCCACACATAAAAAAAAATAGAGTGCGCGAAGAGATTTGGGCGGCACTTAACATTAAGGTCTTGAGAGCCGATGAGGGTGAACCGAGGTGAGTATGGAGCAGCACTGGAATGAAGCGGGAGGGGAAACAGTAGAGTCCCGAGAAAACCCGCCGACCGGAGGCATCGTCCGGCTCGACTCCCACTTGTGAAAATCCGGAGTGAACCAGCCGGAGATAAACCCTGTTCGTATTGGTGGGAGTCAAGCAGTATAACCACTCAGCCACAGTAGGCCCACCTAGAAAAATGAGATTTATAACAGAATACGATTGCTTTCACCTTCTAGTGTGTAGAGTCATAAGTTTGCTTTTGTCAGTAGGCCTTAAGGAACAACAGAAGAATGCACTGCCACCCTTCTTGGTGCAAGAAGGGCCTGTACTACACATGTGGCATGTATTGTTGCATATGGGGGATACGCCCTTTTTCCGCCAAGCCCTTCATTTCACAATTAATCCATTTCTGCCTTAATATAACAGATACTATGAAAACCACAACGTATCAGAAGTACAAACAATTGAAATTAAGGTTATGCTGGTCGTTAATGTGAAACATGTTCAGCAATATCTGTTTTAATCAAACTAATACAACTTGAAAACAATTGTCTCTGTAAAGTATGGCAAGTCATTAAAATATTTAAGATGATATCAAAGCGGTAAGTGTTAAAAAATGTTTTGTTTATAAATAAGTTTTGTAAAAATTAGACATCGTATCCTAGTGACGAAAATTACACTTCGCCCTTATTTTCATATTCCGTATTTGCACATAACAATGCTTGGAAAGAAAACCTGAGTGTAATCTTTGCAGTACACGCCAACGCAGTGAATGAAGGCACATTACTTGGTGAAGGATTATCTCTAGGTGATAATATAGCTCAACCTACTGTAGCCAAAGGTAGCAAGATCTTTGGTGTGTTCACAAAGTAAGGATTCTTTAGATGCGTGGTGTTATGTACCCCCTTTTGGTGGTATATAAACTTGAGAGCCTGAAAATGATTGATGAGGGTAAGGATTTATGTGGTTATGAAATAACTTCCAGTTAACAAATATAAATTAATTTTACTGATACCATTCACTGTACAAATTAGTGTGATGTTAATATAAAGAGGTGAACTTAGGGTAGGTTAAGAACAGGGCTGGATGGATAAAGTACTATGAAACGATCATGCTCTCTTACCCTAGCTGAAAGGTACTCACCTCCGAGCGACGCTCGGAACCCGCAGATCTCTGTGGACCGTCGCCGACTGACACCTTGGCCCACTGCTGTTCCGACCACCACACTTCTCGTTCACGCCCCACTTCCGCCGAAATCCTCTGTTCCCATTGGCTCTCCCACGACGCCTGGGCGGAGTTACTGAGGTTATTGCTGATGGAACTGTCTCATCTTCTAGTCAGCTAGACACATTTTCTGCTAACTCCTGTAGCCCACTGCACTTTCTGCCGTTGCTCCACACTGTCCTCGTTATCTGCAGGTACAGTTTATAAAACAAGCGTTGGCTGCATTCCCGCCGAGCTTGGACTCGTTTGTGATGTCGCAAACGTAACAGCTGTCAATGTGAAATTCAAAGGCGAAGCTTTCCAGAAAAATATAGTAAGTTTTATGCTTCAACGAATGTATATTTCGTATCTCTAACGCTTTGTGGAAGCTGTCTTAAATCAGACGGAGTTCTAGGAGGGTTTAAAGGAAGGAGAAAAAATCTATCGAGTTGATGTAAACTTCTATTTTTCTCAGGTAAGTTCACTACACCGTCGTACGAGAACAGCTATCTTGGAAAGATCTCTCGAAAATCTATAAAGGTTTTATTCCTCAATAAACGTGCCTTGTGAGGATCAAAGCTTTACTTAAGACTGCATCTTAGTTATTTGATCCCATATTCTTTGAAAATAATCATATAAAGAACTCTTACGAATTCGTGGGAAAACTATCAGCCGACAACACAGCAGTGCAGACACGTAATAAACGAGAGGAGATTTGGTCACGAACCGGGGATCTTCACTGAAAAGTAGATCAAGTTATATAAAGTTCCAACATTATG
The DNA here is from genome assembly GCA_029891345.1 of Dryococelus australis. Lineage (NCBI taxonomy): Eukaryota > Metazoa > Arthropoda > Insecta > Phasmatodea > Phasmatidae > Dryococelus > Dryococelus australis. The sequence goes on along the minus strand of CM056996.1, from coordinate 111,656,170 downwards.
ACAAAGTATTAATAAAGTAAAAAAATATATATAATTAAATATTATAAACGCGTGGGCTATTCCAGAGTACAGCTTTCGATTACTAACACCTTAACGTAAACATAAAATTTTATTTTCAGGTATTGTAAATTCCTTACAATACCTGACACTTTGGAACCTATGGAAAGTGTTTCCGTAGATCCATGCCATAATAACCCACCAATTATGAACTAGCTGGTTTATCAGCAGCAGCCAATAGCATTGTCCAGGAGAATGCAATGCCCATAATGGCGCTACCTTCTGGACCTGTATAGTATCCGCCATGATTTTGCCTATTCTGCAACACATCACACGTGAACGTGTATACTGGGGATAATATTTTAAGGGGTTAAACTCAATGCCACTAAAGTTTCTTTCTGGGTTCGCTAAATGAGTTCGTTAAGCAATTTGCTGCGCCGATAGCTAATATTAGATTTATGCTTAAAAAATGCACGATACTGCCTATAAAAAGCTATGAATAATGGCACAAATTATTAATTCCATTTCACGAATCGAAGTATCTCACACAATTCTGTACCTTTGTAAATATGTCCACCTGTTTAACGTACCATGTAAGTAAATATAAATAATTTAAAAGTAAATGAATAGTCACAAATTAATATTTACACTAAAAATTTTCAATTCTTTGGATGTTTTCTGACCCGAGGATGGTAAATATTACTACAGAAAAAGTGTATTCACCTGGAGGCAGGAATGGTTTACAACGCGACTGTGAACAACTGACAGAATGAAAGTAGATAGTAATTACTTTACATTGTAGCCTATAGCTAGGAACATGAAATATTCACGAGTTTAATAACATGGAGGCTATGATAAACATTTTTCTGTGTGTAAACTGTAGGCTTGAATGATTGGACCGTACATTGGCTGTCATCTCAGTTAATACAAGATTTCCTGTTTTCCCTTGAACATGTAGCACGAGCTTCTGTACTTCTTCCTAGATGAGGTAGCGCAGTGCCAAGCTGGAGGGCACGGAGTTAGATTCCCGTTCCGGCTGTCGTTATTTCGGTTTCTACGGTTTTCCTTAGTCACTCCATATGAGCGCTTGGACGGTTCGTTTATACAGCATATGGCAGATTTCTTCCTCGTTCCCTCATTCCTCATTGTTACAGCAACTAGTTCAGACACTAATGAATTTTCTGTCGAGACGTTAAAAAGTCCCCCCCCCCCCCCAACTGGCCAACGTAGTTATCGCAGACGGTGATATAATTGAAATAGTTAGTGAAATGAACACGCATTTGAAGTCGACTAGTCATCTGATGAATTACACATATAATACTACAGCCATTTCAATATACTTTCATGAACCGGTTCATACCATATAGGAGTTAGTAGAGAAACATTTTTATGCATTTAATATTTTTCAAAAATATTTTTTGAAAACATAACGTTTGGAAAAAATGAAATAATTCCAATATTTAAAACAGTCAACGATAGGATTCAGAAAATAAAAGTTGTAATAAAAAAATATGGCCATTCCTACCCCAAACCTTGTTTTTATTTCAATGAACACTTATATTAACATCTTAGATATATTTAAACATAATAATAGCTATATTACTAACGAGATATGTGTTACATTAGACGAGATTACCATAAATGTTAATTAAATCTCTTCCATGTATTATTATTTTATTACAAATAACTGTTCACTAAAATTATATACTAAAAGTATCAGTAACGTACACATATAACCTACAAGCCAACGTTCCTCAACATGGGTGCAATGAATTATCTAATTAGTTCTTAAAATCTGAGTTTATACGTAGTAAGTTACTTGTTTACTTGTTTCGTTGGAAGCAATATAATAAAAAATAAAAAATGAAACATATGCAGCAATAATGAGACAATTACAGATACACACCTGCCTTACTCGGGACTCGAACGCAGAAAACCTTGTACCATACGCTAGTGTGCAACAACTCCATTACGGAGGTTGGATTTGGAACATCTACTTCGGATGTAATCAGTCTAATGATTTGAATGTTAGGGTTTACTAACATGAAATATTTACTGCACCGTTATTGTGCAAATAAGTGACTGAGCCACTTAGGACATGACTGTTTACATGGCCTACCATGCCACTACTCGTGTGAAAAACGTGGTGTAAATCGGTTGATTGGTCCCTGATATATGGCATAAAACCTCCATATTTTTCATGTGACGATCTTCATGAATAGAGGACAAAAAATTTACGTATTAGCACATTTGATGTTTGTATACTGCCAGTAAGCAATGATAACTAAACATCGATAACACAGTTCCTTATACATAGTACACTAAACTAAAATTATTTTATATCCGCCATTCTGAAATTAAGTGCCTGCCACTTTTGAAAAATTAATATATTTATATGGCCTACCACAGTACAACCTCTTCGCCAAATTTGGCCATAATTGGTTGATTTTTTCCCCCTAAATATTGCATAAAAACTTTATTTCTTCATGTGGCGTTACTACAAAATGTCAGAAAAAGATGCTCCGTGTAGAACCTCTTTATGGTTGTAATATGTACTGCGAGCATACAAAATTTAGTTGGAATTGATTACATGGTTTCGAACGATACAGAATTCTAAGATAAAACGGCTACACGTCCACTTATTTTGAAAATAAGTGTGTGATGTTCATAAAACATGCAATTTTAAATTATCTGTGAAGTACTACTGGTCTGCCATATCTGACAGGAATTGGTCAATTGTTTCTCGAGTAATATTATAAAAATTCTTATTTATTCATGTGCTATTTTACAAAATGTCGTACAAAACATTCTTTGGATAGATATAGTTACAGTGGTAATATGTCCTGCCGGGAAACAAATATAGTTTGATATTAATTACATAGTTTCGCAGATAAAGCATTATAACCTAAAATGGCTATGTGGCCGCCATTTTGAAAATAAGTGTCTGACATACTTAAAAAAGTTATTTTACATAATTTGCCATATTACTACTTGTTTGCCAAATGTTTTAGGAATCGGTTAAATGTTTGCCGAGATATTACATAAAAACTTTATTTATTCGTGTGGTGCTGTCTTACAAAATGGTCGACAAAGGTGGCTATGAGTTGGCATACATGGGGTTTGTAATAATAATGATTTCAGCATACAATATTTGGTCGAAATTGGTTAAATAGTATGGCGGATATACCAAATAAATCTAATATATTTGTACGGCCGCCATTTTGTAAATAAGTGCCTAATCAAGTTTAATTGCTTACGTTAATTTGGCCTAACATAGTATTAATTTTGTGTCAAATTGGGTGTGAATTAGATAAATCGTTTTTCGTATATAATGTAAATTTAGTTTTTTTTTATTTCTAGCTATTTTTCAAAATGGTGCCCAACAACAATATCTATCTCGAAATTTATTGCTGACACGATGCTATTGCAGCATACATAATTTGGTTTAAATCGGTGTCGAAAGGCTCGCGAGATAACGCATCACCCTAAATATTAAAATGGCCACTGTATGTTTAAATTAAAAGACCGGCGTTGTCGAAAATTATAAAAGTCAGGTGTCCTTGATAAGAACTTCATGTGTACAGTGTATGGTGAAATTCGGTTGACGCGTTCAAAAATTCAAAGGGGAACACACGCATAAGCACGTACACACATACACAAACCCCTATACATACACATATACACACAGATAGAAAAGTGATCTCAAAAGCTTTTCTTTCCTTCGGAAAGTAGGCTAAATATTAAACTTGTAGAACTGGCGATTTGATTGTGAGAGTGGCATCTAAGATGCGTAGTTGTAGTTACATTCCTAATTTGACAAATTTGAATACCTCCTTTTCATAACTTCTGCTATGCTTACGTTTATCTTGTATGCTGGTATTTGCTGCCATACACGCATTCAGAAAGGAACAGTGTTTTAGTCTATCTCAGTGTCTTTCTAAGAAACTAATCTAACTGACGACGAAAATACACAACTTGCAATATTAATGAGCAACGTATTTTCTTTTTTTATATAGTTCACCAATTTTGACAATATTTTCTGTAATAAAGAAAGGCTTATGATATCACCTTTCTGCGTGTGTCTGTTTGTATATAAGTGAGTGTGTCCCTGAAGATATTTGAATCCCTACATGAATTTCGTTCTTAGTTCTCCTCTGGAGTACCTTGGTGCTCGGGTTGGGAGCCGTTTTTGTTTACAATCCCGTTTCTGGCAATTAATATACCTGTTGGTTCCGGTCTGGAATACCAAGGGGTGGTTCACATATTTAATACTTAAAAATACGCAAAAATAAGTTATTTATTTTTAAGTTTGTAATTTACAACTGAAGCTAGATTTTATTGTTTGCATACTTATTATAACACATTTAGATGTAATGGCGGGACGGTTACAAATCTGAAGTTGGTAGAAGTGGCAACTGGCGATATGACATGGCGATGACGTGTTGCTCACGGGAAAGAGAGACTGAACGAAGCGCTAGTTTCTCCTTTTGTGAAAAATACTGAAACGTACCACATCAAGTTTGTACATGTTGTGATTTTTAAATCTACCGAGGCAAGTTACGATGTTGTGATAATTCTGTGTTTCTACGACAGGAATAAATTTACTGTTACGTGTATCGTGACCGCTGTGTGTGGAAGAGTATTGTTATCTTTACGTTACGCTGAACCTGTGTGTGATTGCAAATATTGGACGTATGAAATTTATTATTCTTAACCGTCAACTTTTTATGACTAAATTAATTTATGCAAGTCGCGTCTTTTTATGACAACGTAACTTTGCCCTAGGTGTTTGAAACACAACTGAGTAACGTGCTTACGTTTCTGTGATTTGAATGTTTGCCACAATACAAACAAAACACTAAGCCCATCAAGATAAATTTAAATAAATAATTGAATAAACCTAGCAAACAGTAAGTATCAATTCATAGAAATATACGAGCGGAATAAAAGTTATGGTAGAACAATTTTCGTGCTTGTTCCCCGCAATTTTTTTAGTTTGACGCTGCTACGTACGAAATATAAGCGACACGAGTTGTGTGCTTGAATTTACAGTGTGTTTTCATTGGACTGGTTGTTCCTTCGTATTAATATTTATTCTAACCGAGACCGTCGTTTTAAAGAAATAATACAACATTTATAAATAACGAGGTTAAATACTGCAGTTCTTTCACCCGCAGTTAAACACAGTCGCGGCAAAATATTAACGTGTATTACGTGTAATGTGCTATGTCGTGTATAACAGATATATTTACAATGTAAAATAATAACTGTAAGAACTACCGTCAATACACACATTGGTAAAAAGTCATAAAGCTGACCTAACAATGGCTATAGGCGTAAATTGCGAACATTCGCACGAAATGGCGTTTGTAATATGACATAGTCATTTGAACAGCTGAAAACAGTAAGCAAAACACTGTGGCGGTTAAAGTGTATTAGTCGCATGGCGGTGTTTATGTTTACATGTAACAGAAGGGCAATTAATGGGTAACCATAAGTGGAACTTTAAGCAGGGCTTCAGAAAAGTGTGACGTAATCGTTATTGGCCTATGGGAGACATGTCTCGTTTGACAAGCACCGACTACACTGTTTTTCTTTAGGCCACGTCCATCGATATCACATTGCGCCCCCCCCCCCCAAAATTGGAATATCTTTAATTGGAAAGGTACTAGCAACTATTTAACTACAAGGCCAGATTAATTCTTACGTTAAAGTGTTGTAAGAACAGTGTGTGTTCCACACATTCAGCACGTTCGGAGAGTGCCTGGCATTAAATGATGATAGTAGTAATCTTATTTTGATTCGGGTATTACTTTATTCCTAAAGGTCGTCTTAGACTATGTTACTTTGTGCTGCGATGCGAATATGTGAGTTAAGAATTTGCACCACAAATTAGATTTTATTTCGCATAACTTCAATGCTCTGAGCATTTCTATTATCTTCCCAATATGCTCAGCTACCGGGATATTTGAAGTTCAATAAAACTAACTCATATTATTATTCGTTTCTACCACATGCGGACTAAAAAACTGAGAGTATTCCACTGTACGGTAGCACGAGACGAGAGCGAGCATGCATATCACGCTCGACTACATCGTTCGCGGGATTGCGTTTATTGAAACTGGAAGGAAATCCTCAGAATTTTAAAATTGCAAGGTTTCGCAGCCTGTAAAACACCTGAGATCTTATTGAAACCACACCAATATTATCATTTATGTATTTGTCAATTGTGCATGTCGTGTACTTTTTTTTTCCCCCACAGCTAGCAGACTTCCGGAAAAAAAATTGTAACACATGAGAAAAAGCGTTTTTACTGCGCACAATATTAATTTTAGCCTCAAATGTACGGTAAAACAAATTAAAATAATTGAAAATACCATTAGTAATTTACAAATAAGCAACTTACGTAAACATTTATTTCAGCTGGGGGACTGCTGTAATTAAAGTGGCAGTTTAACAGCGTTATGTTTGCACTGATACCACACAGATACTTATTTGACTACTTCATTAAAGCTTGTATTAAACAAGTTATATTTATAAATACAAGAATTACTTCATTAAGAAGCTTATTGCTGAAATATGAAATACTTTTTAAAGAAGAAGCTTTACTTTATGAAGTATGACTTATTTGCCAAACAAATCTTCAACTCTGAATTTCAGCTTAAGAGAGCAACTTAATATCCCCCCTTTTTTTTCAACAAAATAAGGATAAGCACAAAATAATGAAATTCCCTTGTTCATATTTTTACGCGAGGCCGATGTTCTTGCATAAGAAATTCATAATGATTTCATAAATAAAACAAATAATAGAATTAGCGAATTGCCGTAATTTATAAGACTGGTGCATTCAAAACCTTAGCTTCGAAATGATTCTGAGTATGCAAATTTGTATAGTCATATGCATAATTATGTATCTTCTAAGCAGAGTTTAACTCAAAAATTTGTATAGACTATCCTTATAAAAAGTTTTAGAAAAAATTCTAGATATAATTAATGGAGTATTTTTCTTATGTTAATTATTGACATATTTTCTTATCGTAGTTATGTAATTGTTAAATAATAATAACATATTTGCGCTAGTAAACCTTCCCGTCCTACTGTAAATTTTTAATACTCTGAGCATGTTTTCTGTTAGTATAGTATGTAAATTACACTTCTTAAATATGTTTTATAAACTTCTGCCTGTATATTTTTGTGTTGTGTGTAATGTATCATTTTTTGGTTATTATTTCATAGGACACGAGAAGAACTTGTTTATTTGAGTATGCCACACTTCATGTTTATATACATCTCTATTATATAGGCCGAAAGAATTCGTTAGGAGGTATGTATAACTATTGTCTTTGCGCTTTGTGAATTAGTGTGCATTGGCTTCTTGGCAACATTAAGATGCAGCGTTAAAAATTCTGTTTGCTTACAAATTATTGCTTTTTCTTGTATTTTAGAATAGGACTACATACCTTCTCGTATTTTGCAAAGAAGCTAGTTATTTATGTTAATGGTATACCTTTTTTTTTTTTTGTTCAGTATGGAGACACATGGTGATCGCAAGAGTGTTGCGGTGGGTATGCAACAACTATGGAATGGATCAGATTATGTAGCTAAGATCATTCCGAGAAATCCATTGATAGCATCCACTGTCTCTTATCAATGCAAAAAATGGACGAATTTCCGCGGGTTGGAACTTGCCAAAAATTAATTTCACAAAAACAATTTATAATCGTTATTTCAGTGTCACCCAAAACAAATGTAGGATGGTAATCTCTACCAGAGGCATAGGGGGGACATAATCCCATCGTCAACCAACACGTGAAAATAAAATTCAATTCCCATCAGCCTTCGCAAAAACTACACCGATTTACTGTTTGACATCCAACCTTTCGTTTTTGTGTGCTATACACTAAGTGTTTCTCCCAAATTGTTAAAACTTTTGTTTTGATGTAAATACACGAAAACAGTTGCCGCGAGGGAAATATTTTATTTACTAACAGAAGTGATGTTCCCTGAAATTATTTAAAACAATTGGCGCACCTTCCTCCTTCAGAGAGTTCTTAATACGCCATTTACAAAGATTTCTGGTTTCTATGTGTACACCCATACAGACATGGCATATTAGGCTATAGTCTATTTGCGGTTTATTTACACTCTTCGAATCGAACCTCTGAAAAGTCACCCCATATATGACGTGTTTGGTTGTTTCCTAAAAATGCCTTGTATTAAAAGCGTTTGATAAAGTATTAACATGAAAGTAGCCGTTATTTTTTAGTAAAATTGATCTTTTACTTAGATTATGCCTAGAAAACATAATATTTCATTAATAATTCACATGAATAAACATAGGGAGAAAAATGATGGGTTGGTAATGCCTAGTAAGAAATGGTTATTATGGAAAATAATATAAAATTGAGTGCACATGAATCCGGTGATCTGTCCTTTTGGTGTAATTTTCTGGACTTGGTTAAGCTTTGTGTGTATGAGGCGGAGGAATATTCTGCAAGTAAATCTTTAGCAGGGCTTCCGAGAAATTGGAAGTAATCGTGAACACTTTTTGTTATCGAATACAGCGTGCTTTGTTGTTCTGTCGTCGTTGAAACATCACAGTAGATCACTTTTGTATGTTTGAAACAACAAACACGAAGTTATGTGGAAGGTACTTCTGCTAATTCCTACCTTCATTACTCATCTACCCGATCTCCCCCTGGATGCACATCAGCTGCACTGCGAGGGTCAACTGAATTAACTGGCGCACTGCACAAGAAGAACAGGGCGAAGGAGTAACGACACAAGAGACCTGAGGGGCCACAAGGTGAAGAGGGGGAGAGAAAGGCACCCCCCTCTTCCCCTTAGGTTCGTATGCAAACGTATTAATGCAAAACCACTTTAACCCTATTAGAATCCCCTGTAGATGTTTCCGTCCAAACCGCAGCCCCTGCAACGTTGTTTAATCGGGACCACGCACCCGTAAACTCCCTTCCCCAGCCGAGGGCGCTCGCGGGAGAAAAAAAAACCTCCTGTGAAACACGAGGAATTAGCAAGGGGTACGGGAGCGTGGGAGGAAAAATGGGGTAGAGAAAGGGGGAGGGGAAGAGCGGGCCGTCCCGCTGGAATGAAATTGCATTCCTGTGCAGGCGGGCGTGAGCAAGCATCGCTTCCAGGCCGTGCATCGAGAAGCAACAGATACCCGTGCCAAGGATGCAGAAGGGGGGAAGAGGGAAGATCGGGGGAGAGGGATGGTCCAGGAAGGGAGAAGGGGACACGGCGCATGCGCCGAGAGTCGACGCCGGCACACATCGCCCCGCCCCGGGCTTCAGTTCGCGCCCGGCCGCCCTGCCAGGCACTCCGTCTCGTGTGTTGCCGCTCGTTCGTTCACTTGTTCGCTCGCTCCGTCTTCTCCCGCGAGGTGCTACGGTCGGGGTCAGACAGACGCCGCCTGCAGGTGAGTGCGGCCACGTGGTACGTCATCCGGCCAGCGACACCAGTAAGGATCCGCCACCCATCACAAAAAATAAAATACACAAATATATAACTTACCTTAAGCATGTTTTTTTTTTTCAGCCTGTACGATTTTACAGCAAAGTTATAATAAAACCCATCGCCGGTGAGAATACTAATGTATCTTGACAGATTACGTTTGTACCAATTACAGTGGAATGAAGCCCATCTTCTAACATGCAATGAAAGGAAAGAGAAATTATGTTGGAAAATGAACCGAATACTTTATTAGATTGGATTCCGTATTCTGCTGACACGTGCTCGAATCTGAAAATTATTATTTGATAAAATTAATGTGTGTCGAGGTACCGATTGAAACGCCTACGAGGACTAACCGTTTTCCTCATTAATATTTTAGAACCGAATTGTGGGGGAATTTAATTTAATAGAAATCTATACGTTTGAATATGCAGACAATTTTAAAGTGATAAATATATTTTATTGCCGAAGTTGTTTCCCAGGAATCTACCTTGAAGTCAGGAGGGTTGTGCTTTATAAATCTAGAAAAAGTTTTGGTAGCATATTTTAAGTACTTAGTCAGAATTGTGTATAATTGGTACTTCCACGCAAAGGTACCAGGATATTGAAGTAAAATGCTTTAAATAAAGTTTAATGTATGTAATTTTCTGACAGCGTAACATTTAATATATAATGTAATTTAATATAGTATTACAGATACTGCGGAGAATTTAGGACCATTCATAAAGTTTAAGTGGCTGAGAAAATTTTATCCCAAATATTGGCGTGAAAAATTGCTGCTACATAAATTCATGCATAGTTGGTTTTGAATTTGGCGATTTTTTTCTTTAATTGTATGAATTATGCATAATAGATATTTGGATATATGAAAGCTTTTACACACATATTTGGGAAATAATAAATTAAGTCGAGAGACATGTTGATGTGAATTCCACCGCGCTACACCAAGTTCGTACAATTTATGACATCGAGTGGAAAATTTTGCTCGGAACAAGCAAAATCTCATTTCATTACTTGCACAAGATTTGTTGTGGCTTCATACTTCAGGGAGTGCGCTGGATAAATTCTTCCTTCCTCCGACATGTTAATATTCCTTGAAACTTCCGTTACCGTAATTTCCCCGATAACGAAGCGCTGATAGAATTACGCGCTCTGGAAATGAATATTCATGGTCGAGCTGGGAAGATTTGATCCACGGGTTGTACACAGCACTTATCACCTCCGCCGACTGAAAACTTTGTTCAGTTTAATGGACTGAATAATTTCTGCCAGGCTAACAGTTTGGCGAATATTCGGTACCAGCTGATAGCAAAATTATACAGAATCAAATACTCAGTATTTATAAAGAGTACGGAAGTGCTGTACTTGTATATGCAAAAATTGATAAAACTTAGGCCACATTTTAAATTTCAAAATGGCGTTGATAATTTTTATTTCCTATCTGATTTCATTGTGCAACTCATATGTTTATTGTTGTTGCAGAATTGATGAGTTATTGTTTTCTAGGCGATACAAATTATGTTTAAAGAAATCAACAAAATCTTTGAAAAGTGCGAAATTCTGGACATTCAAAACTACAATATATTAATCTGCATTTTATTCTGAACTGAAATTTTCAGTCCATCTGTTTTATAATTTTCTTGAAAATTGTGACTATAATATCTGATATCCTTGTCCGAAGCCTCGGTTGAAGTATTTGACGTCCACGTAAAATATGAAACATGGCTGCCGTAAATCTTTTTATCGGCAGCCCAAATGAGTGACAGATACGGCGAACTTCGGACAAAAACGCCAACAGATCTCAAACGTGCAATTCAATGCGTGTTTTGGAGAGGAAGGGAGTTTCTAAAAACTTGAGAACATTCCATCAGTATTCCTGTTTATAAAGCTTGAGAGTAATTTGTGCAGTGGAATATTTTTTGTCTGTGTTGACTATTACATTATTTAAATTTCCTATTTCATGGCGTACACAAACTTCCTGCTATTAACAGGATTAATTTTACGAAATAATATTTTGAAGTAGCCTATAGGCGGCAAGTCTGTCTCGTCATTAAAGCATTTTGTTTTCCAGTATACCTTTCTAAGAAATTTTGTGTAGCGATGCAAGACAAAAATTTGCTTCGAGGTATCGGAACATTTTATTATTGCCATAAATACATTTATTTTTCCATTTCGTTATATCACGATTAAGCATAATGACTGTTTTTGAAAGCCCAATTTTTATCCGGGCACTAGAATATCTGAAATATTTGGTAAGTACCGGACTTATGGCTACGGCATTACGTCTATATATATATATATATATATATATATATATATATATATATATATATAGTCCATTGAACAATGACCTAAGATATAAAATGTCTAATTGGATTTTGTCAAAGAGTAATAGGGCCTATATACGAAATTACATGAAACACTAAAATAAATGTTGTACATTTGTACGTCTTTATATAGACTGTCCATTAAACAATAACCTAATATGTAAAATGTCTAATTGGGTTTTGGTAATGAGTAATATGGCCTATATACGAAATTACATGAAACACTAAAGGAAATGTTGCACATTTGTGCAGATAGTGGTTGGTTGTTGTGATTTTATAAATTTGTTACTTATTTTTAAGATTTTTTGTATTTAAATTTTAAAAAAATCAATTTGAATTAACTTATTTTTCATTCTGGTGGATATTTTGTAAAATTTGTATCAAGTTCAAAATATTCGGTAATCAGTGTTTTGTGGAAATAGGAACAGAGAATTTACGTAAATATCTACAGACAAGACTTCGCAGAGATTATTTTGTGAGCCATTATTTCTCAGAGGTCTTGAATGCACTGAAACTGGAAATAACGCCTACAAATCGGAATTGGTGGACTGACACGACTGAAAGAATAAATAAATTGGCATCAACTTCACGGGTATGAATCACACTTTTTTGACTTCAGTAAATTACATTGCATTTTCTCGCAGATAATTATAATACTAAACTGTCACACCAGTATTCTGAGACGAATTATTCGCTTATATCACACCACCGAAACGGAATAATATTGAGTTTTAAAAATAACAGTGGTAATGAGAAAAACACTTGCTGAATTTGGTGGATATAAGTGAACTTTCCCTAATGTATGTTAAAGTACACTAGATACGTAAAAATATTACTCAACGTTGGACAAAATCGTATATAGATTCAATTACATGTATTATGTTATTTTTGCAATTATTTACTCTTTGTGTCTATTATGTTAAATTTGAATTTACATAAATTTATAAGACGTGCAACTTTCCAAAAAGAAAAGGTGATATTTTAAATATATTTTCTGAAAAATGAGAAGCATAAAGAATTTAAGGATAACAATTTTTAGTCGTACTTAATTATTTTTTCTGGTTTGGTGATCGGAAATGAAAGCAGAATATCTGAATATAATTAAATTTTTTTAGCATACCTACGAGTGTTTAAACAAATGAGGTATTATTACAATAAACAAAATTCACATCAGATTTGAATTATTTCTTTCCAAAATCAATACATCATTTTTAAAACGCATTGAAGTTGGTGAAATTTAGAGCAACGAATAAATATAGCGTTTAACATGACATATAAATTGTCCGGTTATAGCTATTGGAATTTACTCGTATTTATTGGTCTACGGCCTGAATTGGCGGCACGTAGCGAAGGACAAGCGGATAAACGTGGATTGAGGCAGTAAGCAAAGTAAGGCTTTATGCTGGTTAGAATAGTATCAATGGCAGCTACGGTATTGTCGGAAAAGTTTATATAGTCTACAACGATAAATGAAATTTGTATTCTTTTGACAGAAAATAGGGGAAATTGTATTATCTATGCCAATACAAATAAATTAGATAAATATATAATTAGAAAGCCTTCTGAAGCATGGATTTAGATTTCTCCTAATATTAAGTTGGTTGTTAGAGAATTACAGGAATTCATGCACCGTTTCAGCATATCGGAGAGATTCAAATAAACAGTATATAAACTGCTTCCTTATAAGTTTCCATACCATAACCATAATGCAATATAAGTTTATAAATAATCAAATATATTTTAAATGGTAAGACAGCTCAACTACATAGTTCTGGCTCAGATACTTACTAGTTGAGAAATTGTAAAGTTGAGAAATTGTAACTAAGTATACATTTTGACTTAACTTATCAATATACACGTTTGTGAGCATTTGTATGTTTTCAGAATATTCCACGTATCTCAGTGCAATATTCCGCACTTTTAAACATTTTTATAAAACACCTATACATTTATCTAAGGCAATTACAGCAATACGGGCGATGATCACGCGTGATATGTTGGTTTACAACTAGTATCTGATATCATTCTATGGAAGTTAAAACAGGCCATCATTTAGCAGAACCTGCGGGAAGACTGGACCAAAAATTACTTCATGAGATGTTGTCTTCTTGTAACAAGCCACAAGTGCGTTGTCATGAATTAAACTTCCTTACAAAAGTTTGTCAATTTTTGGAGAAAAAAATGTGTAGAGTACTGTAATCCACTGTTAGAAAATTTCAGTATAGGAAACCAACATTTCCATAACACAGTGACTTCTTTTTGAAAACACGTTGGATTTCAGTAGCCCAATATCAAGTTCTCCATAAATTTACATACTGCAAAACGGTGAATCAATTTTGGCCAGTTAAATAAGGCTTGACCATTCTCTCAAGAATAGTACTTATTAGCTACAGATTATGACATACTCATTTCTCTCTAGTATTCTTAATTACCAGACAAATATGTGATCATTCATAAACTACAAAATGAAATAAGCTATGAATTCATCTGTAAATAATACCTACTTGCTGGATTAAAAGCCTCTTTACCATGTCCCGAATCGAATAAATCACAAGCACTTAATTATTTTGCTTGAAATATCCTGAAATCGCGATAGTTACATGCCTGAACACCCTCCTCTAAAATAAAAAATTTCTTTTAAATGTTACCTCATTGTTTTGGACCGTAAAAAGAAGCTGCCAAGAAGCATGATAGTTCACTGGATTTATATTCATTTGAATTTACGGCTGTAAATAAATAGTCAGCTAAATCAGAATGCATTCAGCATAAGAATACCAGGTAAGAGGGACTAAAGAGCTAAATCTAGTGTGTTTATTATTACGCTACTCCGCGAGCATAAGGCAAAACTCTCATGCAACAGGAAGTGTTACATTTCCAGAAAACGGAACATAATATTGAATACGTGACATCACTCAAATACGTAGTCTGAAGTACTTCACTCTAAGTCCGAATCAGTGATATCAATTAGTGAATAAATCTTCACCGAAAGTAAGTTGATAAGCTATTGCCGACTGGCACATAAAGCAAATGAACTGGCAGCAAGTGACTTACGGCAGTGTAATTCTCGGCATTCAGTAGGACTAACAAATAAATTAATGAAATTCAACCATCATATTTAGTCATCAGGCACTGAATATCAGTAGCTCAATTTGCACTCGTGTTCACTGATTTAGCTCAATTCTCGCTGGTTCAAATTTAGAAGGTTTATTACTTATGGAATCGTGCCGGACGATGCCGTTGGTCCGCGGGTATTCTCGGGGGTCTCCCGTTTCCACCGCCCCTTCATTCCGGCGCCGCTCCATATTCACTTCAATAACCCTCGTCGGCTCTGAAGACCTCGAGGTTAAGATCCGCCCAAATATCTTCTTCACTTCACTTATTACTTATGAACAGTCACTTTGTAGCCATCCACTTATATACGATCGAGCGTGTTTATCTGCAAGTATTGCCATTATTAAGCCTTGTAGCTTCACGGAGTTACGTAGAACGAAAATAGTTCCTACAAGATGGCGTGTCACAAGCAATGTCGCAGGAATACGCAAATATACAGTACATGTCTAAGTATAGTGGCCAAACTCATTAGAGTGGTAGAGGGGTATATCACATGCCTATAAAAGCCGGTGTTAAACGTCTGCGTGTGGCAAAAGCACGTCGAGCCGCGCCTACCAAAAAGCAATAATTATTATGCGAATATTGAGCCATCTGCATTCCCTGCAGACGATTCAACGGCAATGCGTAATTTGTTGTACTGCGCGATAGTACTGTTTGTTACCTGCAGTGTGAAAGCGCACATGTGTAACGTTATAATGGAGATCATTCGCTGTTAATTCCATGTAAGACGTGTTTCATCGTATCCCTAAAAATGTCGTGTATCACAAGCGCTTTATTATTCTATTAACATCAACTTTTTTTTTTTTTTGGCTAAACTGAACTTTGTATTATACTTAAAAATTACAATATTACATTGATAATTAATACGAATAAAACCGAGGGAAAATGTCAGTGATGCCTAGTAAAAAAAAAAATTGTTCATTCGCTTAATATTATGAGACTGTGTATGTGTGCAGAACTGAGGTATTTTGTCCGTTTGGCGTAATTTTCTATATTCCATTCGCAGTTATTTCCATATTTTCTGAAGCCCTGCTAAAGTTCTTACTCCAGGATATTTCTCCGTCTCATGCGAACAAAGCTGAACCTAATCTAGAAAATTACACGAGAGGGACACCGCACAGCATTCGTGCGCACCCAGTGAAAGAATATTTAGCATAAAAACTATTTTCACCTGGTATTACCAACTCATCTACTTGATCTGTTTTTTATTCATATTAATTTTAAATGCAATATTATAGTTTATATAAAATGGAAGCAAAAGTTGAAATTAATATAAAAAATAGGTTCTTTTATATTAACCTAAGTATAAAACGCTTGTGCTGCATAAAATATTAAGGAAATAACCATACATGTCACACATGGGGTGATTTTCAAATGTGTGATTCAATAAGTGTGAAGACGCCCTGCGAATACAATAGTCTTTGTTGAGCATTGTTTGCATTAGGCTGAGAAAAAAGTATCTAAGTAGATCTCCAGCAGAACTTTAGAAAAGTTGGTAGTAACAAAGACTAAAAAATATACTTTACTAATCATTTTGTAACATCCTGCCGCACGTAAAACTTAAGATTGCCATGGAACAGATCACTTTATTCCTGTATCGACAAGGTACAACTGTCAAATTTTTATAAAAGAAAATGTTCTAATTACGTGTTACTTATAGATAAGGTGCGTTATTTAAACAGAAACAAACGTAAATTAATTTGGTTCCCTCAAATATAAGTCATTATTTAAATGCGACCTCAGTACTCGAAACTAATTTAATATACCTACTGCTGCCAACATTACTGGGGATATGACGGTCAGCTGTCCGTTAAAATATATGCAGTTATGAGTAGGAACTTTTTATTGTTGAATTTGTAAAGCGCTTAACTACCGCGAACCAGCGTTATAAGTAGGTGATAAAGTCAGACGCGAATTTTAAATGCACGGTGCAATAAACGGGAAATGTACACTTAACAATGTGTCTGAATGTAGATCTGTATCCCAGCTATAAGCTGCCTATATAGTCTATCGTAATCGTAAATATTTGCAGATTGATATCGCACATATCGCATATCAGCAACATTGTGTATCAGCAACATCGCATATCACTAATATTGCATAATGCTAATATTGCATAATGCTAATATTGCATATCGCTGGTATCGCATAGCCTAGCGATAATATCATGTTATGCGATATATTGCTTTAAACTATTGGACCAAATTTCAGTTGAGATATTTCAGTAATATTGTTTCATGATTGGTACATCGCCATATCGCGCAGTCGTAATGCGGATGTATTTACAAGCGCTCCTGTAGCGCCTGCAACATATGCAACCGACGTGGATGCTCACAGGCAGGCGTTTCGCAACGCTTTTCTGACACTGAAATCTACATTACATGATAAGCGTATGTGAGTATTTTTATTTTATTGCCATCTGCTACCTGCGTCAGTTGGTGACTGGTGTCAAAACTAGGAAACGTCTATAAGTTAAATTTTAATTTGCTTGTTATTTTTTTATATTGCACTAAAACCTGGACATTATTTAACCGTTCGTTCTGAGCGTTGTTTAGACATGGTGATTATGATAAATGGATATGCTCTGTGTTAAATTACTTACATACATGACGTTTATAAATTAGACCAACAGACTTATCTGCTGGTTAATAACAAAAAAAAAGAAGGTGAAAACATCCAACTTCTGGTTTAAAGTGAATCGGCAGTGTGTGTGTGTGTGTGTGTACATATATATAAGGGCAGTAACTGTGATTATTTCCATTAAATTATTTTATGACATACAGTTATGGTGTTTACAGATCTTTGTTCCGCCACACGCATTAACCAGACACTCAATGTTACATCTTAGAAACTTTCCCCGATACTTGTAATAAATTAGTGTTTCAGGTACATCTTGAGATATATGAACCACCCTTAGGATAAACTTTAGACCATAAGTCGCATATACGTTTTCTCCTTTTCTCGTGAGTAACCAGAAGCTGACGTTTGCGGGTATAATATAGATCCAATCTGTATAAATTCGAAGCTTAGTGCTGCTTAATTGTGAGATATTTGCACAAAACTCTTCATTATAAACTCATACAAATTTGATACATACATTTGGATATGCATTGATCCCTTATACATATTCAATAAGAATAAAATCTTTAAAGCTGCCTTTTTAAGCGTGGTTGATGATAAAGTAACTTAGTGACAAACATATGCAGCTTTACATGCTTTATTGAAACACAAATAAGAATGATTCGCAGTAATATAAACATACAAGAATTTATGTTGCATTCATTAGAAATTATGAAAGCGGCGAGATAGTAAAAACCTTCTTTTTATAACTGTGGAATAAATAAATATACGAAGTGCTTGTCTTTTAATACTAACGAAACTTAATCAAGTGGTGACTATGAAATATACTTTGAGTTCTTCTCTCGTTTTTAATTAAGGTCGTGTCTCATAAAATAGTTTGTTATAGAAAGAAAAATAAACTAATTAAAAAGTCTACTTTTACTCATATCTATACATATATATCTATACATGCAAACTATATATCTAGGAACATATGATGAGACTTGCAGATGGAATAATACAACTACTCAAAGAGCTGGTCTTGCTTTACATTTTTTCAAGCCAGAACTAACAAGTCATATGTCACATACCTACTGTACGTACAGTATAATTTTGAAGAATATATGTTAATTAAAAAAAAAAAAAATTCATGACGTTCTCAGATATTGACTGTAGAGTATAATTAAATGTAATATTTATCTAGACCATCCCAGTATCGAAGATAAAAGTGGAAATGCTCATCAGAAAGCAGACACTATATTTAACAAGAAAACAGTATAAATCTGATTGGGTTATGTTTTTAAAATTTTTTAAATATATTTTTTGTGTGTTAAAATGCATTTTTATTCTTGAACCATGCAAAATTTAGACGAATTTTATTCTAAAATGTCCCGATTTCAAAACAATTTTGCTGTTCTTACCCAATAAAAAAAATGTTTGATGCGACCTAGAAGTTATTAACCTTTCAAAGTTGATACTATATTTTCGACTTATAATATTTTTTTTTTTTACTGCAGTATAGCAACATAGTAGCATAACACTGCGTTATAAATATTTTGCTCAGAAATGTATAAATTCATTTCGAGATATTTGCGACTGCGGAAGAGTTATTTCATAGTGAAGTACTGCGGAAGAATTCATAAAAAACTTATTGCCGTTAAAATGATATCATTGCGTGAAATTTGGCAATGATTCAGCCATTAAAAGCTGTAAAAGCACTTCAGCTAAGACGAATGTGTATACGATGAAGACACGTTTACAAATAAGGAGCAACTGCAATTGCAACGCCAATGTTAACTTGTATAAGTCTGAAATGAGTTTTGTTTTCATATTTTTAAAATCACAACTGTGGATTGTTCTCAGTGAATTCAAACGCTATTAAGGATCTATTGGTTTGCCGTTTTTTTCAGAAAAAGATAGTTTACTAGACAGACAAATTGTTCTAGATATTCAATAAAGCGTGTTACTTCGGAATTAAAACAAATTAGAAGTACCAAAATCCTAAAACTAATAATATGGAAACATGAGATCAGCTTGGCCAGAGTTTGTTGCTATTAATATTTTTACGGAACGAGATGTGTTCGATTCCAAAGCCAACCATCATTCCGGATGAATTCAGGGATGGTTCATTGATAGAGGCCTGAACAATTCGTGGATTCATTTCGGGATAAGCAAGAATTGAAATACTCGTTCGTTCATTTTTACTTTTTTTAATGGTCCGTGCACTGTTTGACACGTCATGTTGAATCCTGGGCCAATAGTAAACACACAAGACAAAATGTAGGCCCAATCATTACCTCCCACTGTGATAGCAAGGAATCAATGGGTAATTGATATCTGCCATATTGTACACAAGACTGTGGAATCTAGTCTACAGATAAGTGAATTCGCTAATTATTCAGGTCTATATTCACTGATAACACCATGTAAACTTCCTTACCCGCATTTGACTGTCAGAACTTCTGGTTCCGTCTCAATATAATTTTTAATGAGAAGTTAATCTACATACATTTGCAGGTATGTTTACCTGCCCTTAGTTGACATACACAGGAATTTTGTATACACACGGAATCGCCTTATGATATTGAAATACATTAATGAAAAAAAAAAAAATGTTCTCACGAGAATTTACAAACTGGTGCTCGCCGCAAATTTCTTATTAAAGTTATTTTACAGATGTTACAAAATTATCGAGATGTCTAAGCAAACGTCATATTTATAATATATTTCAATAGGTTTTCTGAAATGATGTAACATATTGATTTTTGCCATTACTTTTATATCCTTGAGCCATTTTGGGAATTTACGGCATTAATGCAAAGCAATCTTAGATATAAAATTTGATTTCATTTTTAGGATAAAAAGATTAAAAAATGTCAGTACGTTAAAAAGAGCCACGTTAAACCATCATGAAAAATTATGTTGAACCCGTTTGGTAACTTAAAATATTTGCAATTTTTATATATGTATGTTTTATTTAATCCTGCAGTGTATATTTCTTTTAGTTGAGGTAGATTACTACACAATATGAAAATAATTTGCGAAGCATTAATTATTATTTATTTTTGTCTGTAATAAATTCATTATGGCCATGCATCTTAAAAAAATCTTTCTAACAAACCACAACCACATGCAGAACACTAGGAACAACACTAAGTTCGAAAAGACTTAAAAGCTCACAAGAAATATATTTCACATGCTGGGTTATTATTTTTTAAAATAAACATTTCAGTATTTTTTATCTGTACACTAGAAACGTACGTATTTTAAAGTAGAGCAGTTTTGTCATTTCAAGTGTCCTTTCCTTTAATGACAGCTATGTGGAACTGCGAAATGAAAGATTTAAAATACGGGGCTTCAACGCGAAGGAAAAATGAAATATAAAATCTCTGAAACATGATGTGTTCCAAGGCATCTTAAACAACTGCTCATGGTAGGAAAATGATTTTAGCGCGTATTTCCCACGGCTATGAACGTGATGATACCGATATTTGCAGTGGCGTTTACCTTCAGCGCGCGTATTGTTAGTGTTGTGACAAATTACTTTAATTTTTATTTTAAAACTAATTATTTTCCGCCTTTTCCGCAGGTACGTACATAAATTATGCATGGTAGGACTCCAGCTGGCAACACTATGAATTGTATAGTTAAATTTTTCCCTGAAATCGAGTCGTCTTGAGCATAGTCATGAAACAGAAATGAAAGTTAAACGTATAATATTCACAAATAAACAATTCAGACTGTTCCGGTAAAAGTAACTTTGAAGTCAAATACTTCTTTTTTCTGTTTTGACTTACAATTGAATAGCAACTTGCTAATGTGGGGAAGTTAAAATAACTATTTGACACTATCTCCTAACAGCCACATCACTTGCTTTGCTTACTGGAAAATAATTGCTACAGCTGATTTAGTTAAGTACGCTCGTCCTTGACGTTTCAGGGCGAATAAAATTGTCTTGTTCTTTTAGAATTGTTTGTTTGTAATTACAGATTATGCACTTTACCGATAACTAAACAATAACTCTGAAGTAATAAAGAATTATTGCGGGGTTTATTTTGGAGAAGTATTTAGTAGTGACAATTATTAACTTGAAAATTAATACGAAATAGAGTATTATGACCTTAGGGCCATCTGCGTATTCCGTTGTGATTGATGGTTGATGAAAGACATTTACTTCTTTGTTGGTGAAACTTGAAACGTCTATCGTGACTGAAACGTCAGTGTATACATAGTAAACCATTTTTGTAAACCAAACTGAAAATTCCTTGTAATAATACAAATGCTAGAATTTTTACAAAAACTTTTTTTTTTTTTTATAAATCTGTTACATTTGCACTTGTGCAAAAATAGGATTTGTGGAACTACATAAACATTCTTGCAGCAATACTGGCACTTTTTGTGAACAGCTGAAAACCTCTTGGCACAAGCCCAAGCGGTTTGTACTAATAGATTAGTCATCAGTTCCGAGAATTTGCTCAGAGCGGACACCTGTCTCGACAGAGAAATGGAAATGTTGACATTTGTTGAAATAGTCCAGAAGGAGTTTTTGTACATTTTAAAGCTATTTGTAGGTTTAATTGCTTCGAAAATGTTCATTAATTTGACTATATTGTGTATGGAATATTCGTAATCCAAATAATTATATTCGACGTATTATGACTGTCATTTTAAAAACTTTTGTCGTGTGAAATGCTTATATTTAATTTGCATAGAAAGAAATGGTACATGTCAACTAAACATTGGACAGAATTCCAGACACAGAAGGAAGGATGTACTGCACAAAATTTGCGTAACTGGAACTGACATATTCGTGTATAATTGCACAAGTTTGTTGATTTACAAAATTATATTTTGTAAATATACTGTGCTTTTTCAATAGCACAAATAGCCTTTGTGTTTTAACGAAAGCTATTTGTGTTGTTTTACTATGACATGATAAATAAACAGCCATGCGTCACTCATCACTTCTGGGAACTCCATACATTCCGATAATACCCTACCTGGCTCGTGGAGGGTTCCACTTTTAAACAGGTTTGAAAACAGTTTGTTCTTTCAAATTAAGGGTTTGCAAGATTAATTTTGTCACAGCACTGGCCAGATTATGTAAACTTATGTGATTTTTGCTGCGATAGTACAAATATGTACTTTTCTTTCCAATGTTTTAAGAAATGTTCAGAATGATTTATTATTTCATATTTGTATTCGATAATGTTTCTCTAGGCAGCTAAATGTAAAAAGTGTGTTGCAAAATTTGAGTACATTAACAAGGTTTCGCATGTCTTCCTTCGAATGAAAATAATAAGTGACAAAAATATGCAATAGAATGAAGGAATAAAGAAAATAACACCTCTCCGAAAAATCCAGCAGCTATCGGCAGCATTAATTTTCTCCTGTTTGTACAAAGTTACCTCTTTTTATGTGGGATCAACTTACTCGCTGTAATAAAGTATTAAACTCATTACAACTCCGGAGCGAGCTCACTAAATACTCGCTGTTCTAGTTTGAAGGCAAAATACAGCATATTACCACGAGATTAAATTATTGAAATAATGTGTAACATACTAAAATAGTAGTCCTACGCCGGATACAAATGCATTTATGGCGTAGTGGTAAGCCTACATATTCCTCACATAATTGGTCCTGTGTTCGATTCTCGGCACCCTTCTGGGAATTTTCAAAGTCGTAGTTAGCTTGGGGCAGGCATGATTAGGCCACATAAAAGCGTTCCGTGCAGTCTTAGATGAACTGTAATTTTTATACCATAAAACTGCTGTCTATTATCAAAAGGAAAATTACTTTGTAGAAGTTCAAATATTGGCGTGTGATTTTTCAAGAAAATAATTCGAGGATTACTAACACATTGTTGTGATTCTACAGGATATCCGTTGGTGGTTTAGAGCACTTTTTTTTGTACAAATACTGAATATATTCAGCCCACTTTTCAAGCAATTCCTTGCAAAGTTTGCAAGGAATTTTTGTAGCGTGTAGTGCTCAGCTTACCTGGTGGAAAAGCGGAAAAATGAAATAAATTTGTTTCAAAACTGCTCCTGAATATTGCAGCAATGATGCTGATATCGAACTTCCTTCCTAAAGCAATGCCACTGCTCAATATTGCTTCACTCTTTCCCACCCCTTGTTGTACCACACGTCAGTCAGAACGGGTGTTTGTTTCATTCGTTTAATCATAACACAAAGATAGGATATGTGCAGATGATGGTTGGAGCACGAGGAATGAAAAGTTTATAAACCACTCTTCCGCAAACGTTCACTTTCATACGAGAGCCATATTATAAGGCCAGAATTTGTTGTTGTGAATTTTGCGGCGTTTATTACATAATACGTGAATTGGATAATGACACTTCTCGTTTATAATACGGTAGTTAGTAAAAATTTTTGTGTGTAATTATTTGAACCAAAAACAAACTTCGTAATAATGGCATTATATGGAACGTTGTATCTGTAAGAGATCAGCTAGACTTTCCATTATTTCACAACGAGTGGAAGCTGTGCCATGTTTCACAAAGAAACACTCACTCAACTTCAAGGAAAACTAAAGATAAGCATTCCCCCTCCCCCTTCTTTTAAGTCTTAGTTTTCACACCAGTTCGTACTAAATAACCCTGCCAAACATATTTATTACTCTTCTAATGCATTTCACAAAACATTTATATAGACATTTTAATAACTTCATCATTTAAGAACATGATGTTTTGCTTAAGAGACGTGGCATGAGAAACAAAATATGCATGATTTCTGGATTTTGGAATTCAGCTGAAGTGTCAATTCAGTAGAAAAAATCTGTAAAGCGAAAAATTATCCCATACTGTTATAATTGAATTTAAAAAAAGGCTCTCTTAAGGATAACGAAGGAACGTACCAGATACGAACTTAATTGAAGACAGAAATGAGAATGCTCGCTGATAACAGAACGTAATGATGCATACTGAGATGCGTATCATTTAAGTGCGTGTGTTTTAACGACACATGCCGTTAACTCAGTGCACTCAAAAGAGTCAGCATAGTATTTACCACGTGACTACAATTTCATTAAATTGTTCTGTAATTTATATTTCCATTTTACGCCGCTCATTGCAGAAATTTTCCTTAGTAAACTTATCTAAATTATTTTACAAAGAAAAATTGTATAACTTATAAAACTTTTTTTCAGTATTTCTTATTTTCGATTTTGGTAATTAGAAAATTTTCATCCAAATACTATCCAGATAAATATTGCAATATTTCTGAGCTTAAAATGTATAACTTAAATTTGAATTAAATTAATTTTTGCTTGATTTGTGTGGAAATAAGAGCGTTGTTTCTACACATGCTGTTTATGCGACGTGTCTTGAAGTTTGCAACCTAAAATAGTAGCAATAGCTTGCGTCCCTTCAACTTCGCACTGCCAGCAGGACAGGGTAGTTCGGCAAGGGACATCCCTTATTAGACAGCGGCCTGATCGACGATAATTGATGGCTCTCGGCTCTGGATTGGCTGAAGACCAGTTTCTATCCTACTATTTCCAGAAAATGTGTAGCGCCAGCAGCATTGGCCAGAGGATACATTTTATGGAATACTAAAAGTTATCTTAAAAACCACCTTGATTTACAGCAAGGGTAAGTAATCGATTATAGCTGTACAGAATATTATACGCGCTAATGGCCGTGGAAAGGTCTAGCTGGGTACGATTTTCTGAAGTGTAAATTCGAGAATTGAATTTTAACTACGTAATATGTTCCGATGGCGTTTTTTCTTTTTTGTTTTTCATTAAGTAGGAATGAACAAAATCATCACATACAGCAGTAGATAGTTATCCTGCATTATATATATATGTTGACTTTTTTTAAATTTTGACATACAGAAACTACAAACTCTGTACATATACAAAAATAATTATTTAACATTTAGAAAATGTTATTAAGCAGAACACACATAACAAAATTAAAACAAGATCCTCTTCTTAAATTTAACAAAATATATTCTTAAAAACTCTTGATAGAAAATATTGTTGAAAACAGTATTTTACATTCGCGTAATATAAATTTCAGCACCATATAGTTGTATATAATGTATTCTATTAAGATAAATAATTCGTCATAATTCTTGATTTTGTAATTTATTGCACTATTTATTTTTTTCGCAAAAGTTGGCAATTTTTAAGTAGGAAACTAAAGAATATATCAACTGTTGCAGTATATCTGAGTTATCAGCATTGAAAAGTCTTCATACTTTTGATGTGGTTAGATTTGGTAAGAAGTGGTTCAAATTCTGCTCTTGATCAGGAATTCACGCACTGAGACATATTTCCAGAGCTCTTAGTGAACCAGTTTATAGGTCTAAATAACACTTGTGAACGCTCCTGTACACTAACGTAATTCATTTAATACAAAAATGTGCACAAACACCTGCGATTTCGACACTAGACCATTCGCATCGTAGGCAACATGCAATACATTGGAATGAAAATACTGGCATGAAAATGTAAATGCTGATCGTATGGGTATCCGTCAATCTGGCCACAAACTAGTTTAGCAGAATTTTCTGCCGAAAGCCTGTTAAGCAAAATGCCTGTTCAACCCAACGTATGTTCTGTCTGGCCAGTCTTTATGTACCGGATTTTTTTTTTTTTTTTTTTTCGGAATAACGGTGGACGGCCAGTCTTTAAGAGGCCGCAAGGGAACAGTGAGACATTTATGCGAAACGCAGTTTCGGAAAATTGCTGCACCGACGATGAAACTGACAGTTTATTGTGCTCTCCACCAAATGAAGTAAACTGTTTACAGTTAGAAATTCTAAAAATAATACGACGCACCTAGTCTGATTAATTTGTCTACAAGTTAAGAGCGTGACCAAACGATTTGGGCTGAGTTCCTACTGTATTATCATTCAAGAAATGAGTAATTTAGGAATAACCCTTTTACACGCGACACAATAATTGTTTTGAAAAACTCTCAAATCAGCACCACAATTTAAAAGTATTCTGTAAATACTTATTCCATTTATTTCAATTCTTAAATATTTCTGGATTAGTTTTACGTAATGCAGCCAATTATCAACTTGCAGTTTTTTAAGAATCTTTTTATGAAACTCTACCTATATCTTGAATGGCGACTTTCGTGACCCTACGGACAAAAAGGTTTCCGGGTTCGAATCCCAGTTGAGCCAATGGATCAGTGTGTGTATTTTATAGAGCAATATTGTTACTGTAACATGTAATCGTTCCTGTTTTCCCTCTCGGTATAACATAGTGTACATGAAAAAAAACAGTGATTTTTTTTCTGGATCGGAGAAGTCAAAAGTTGCTCGTCTTCAGAGCACTTAAACTGCAAGAAGTCTGCGACCTTCGGAACGCTAGGCAGTCAG
The DNA here is from genome assembly GCA_029891345.1 of Dryococelus australis. Classification (NCBI taxonomy): domain Eukaryota; kingdom Metazoa; phylum Arthropoda; class Insecta; order Phasmatodea; family Phasmatidae; genus Dryococelus; species Dryococelus australis. Next base: position 111,629,345 of record CM056996.1, on the reverse strand, counting down.
ACATGATTCTGTATAGATCAAACACAGACGGTATTTAAAAGAAAAGTTCGATAAAAATTGTTAAATCCGTTCAGTAAATTTTTGCAGTTTGGTGTTCAAGTCCATGAAGTTAATATACTTGTAGTTTAAAGAGGGAGTGAAGAGATTTGGCTGGCTCTTAACAGCGAGGTCTTGAGAGCCAATGAGGGTGAGGTGAGGTGAATATGGAGCAGTGTCGGAATGAAAGAAGTGGAGAAATGGGAGATCCCCGGGACAACCCGCCGATCAGCGGAATCGTCCGGCGCGATTCCCACTTGCGAAATATGGAGAGAACTGGCCGGGGATTGAACCCGGTTCACCTTGGTGGGAGGTGAGTAGTCTAACCGCTCAGCCACTGAGGCCCCTTGTAGTTAAGTTATAGAAAATTACCGGTGTGCGTGAATTCCATAAACATAAAATAAATAACAGAAATAGAACCATTCAATAATAGGGTTACATTTATTGACAAATTATTTGGTAACTATAATACATAAAAATATTTGATGAATGTTATAGTTTCGAGTAAAGAATTCCCTACTTTGTGTGAAAATTAAGGCTATAAACTACAACATTAGTAAATATGCCAAAATAATTGCCTTGAAGTTAAGAAAATATTATATATATATAAATCTGTAATACAAAAATTTATGTATCACAAAGAAAAAATTAATATTTTTTTTCCATATTTGTACCAAGAGTTTTTAAGAAGATGAAATTAAGTTAAAATTGGGAAACGGAATTTGTTGTGATTTCTTTAGTGTAGAGATTTACATAATGAAATGTTATAAATTTTAAAACAGTTACATTTGCATAGGCACTGACTTTGTGGTTTCTATAATAGAAATAAATAACTTTGCATATTAAAATATTTTCCCAGTTACTATGATTGCAGGAAAATGTGAAGTAATTTGAAGTATTAAAACTATGTAATATATGACAGGGTGCCACTCAATCCTTTAAAAAGGTATGCATGTGTAAATATGAAGTTTTAGTGTTTCCTTATTATATCTGTTTCACGAAGTGTAACACACGCTTGTGTGCAGAACGTCCAATAAAAGTAAGTTGAACTTTGCGAAAGTATTTATTGCGTATCTTCCTTCTTCCGACACAAATATTACAAAAAACTCGGTGTTATGAATAACTATAGTCTATCTTTCAGGGTTCGACAAAGTCAACACAACAAACACCATCAAAATATTTGAAGTAGTAAAGATTAGGATTTTTTTTTTTATATTTCGTAAATCTGCGCACGGCGACACAGGGTCTCAGCATGGAACTCAAGCACAACGAAAGTGACACAGGAGAACCGCAATTCCGTTATAGGATCGACTCCTCGTTATATCGAATGCGAGCAGCGATACTGACTACGGCGCGAGCGGGTTAAAAAGCTTACTTGTCGCGGCGAACACTCAAGGGTTTCTAAGCTTAGAGACACCACACGATGGTAAACACTGAATTCCGCTGAAAACACACGGTCAAAGTCCACTTCTCTGCTCCGCAACTAACTTTAGTTATTCGTAATATATGCTGAACTAGTATGACAGTTCAGTATGGACTCTGAGATGTGATTGCACGATGAAACATCCCTTGCAGTGTTAGGCAAACTAGTATCCATTACTCTGTAGTCCATTTCTGTTGTCAAACACAATTAATAGACATGTGCACCTTTGATCGTAGATTCTGTCAGTAACGCATCGTGTGACAGATAAATGGACCAGCGCTTCCTGTTACCCAACATTAGTACAATCTTTATATTTAAAATCCTTTGCGCGTGATTAAACCGCATCATCACTGACAAACCACTGGATTGAGACCATACTCACATCATATGTTATTCAGGTGGCGAGTAAGGTTTTTAGTTATATTTCAATCCGATAGGTGGGGCTGGAGTTTAACTTATATATTTATGGGCCAATTTTGCTCACACTTAAAGGAAATGTTTGTTGATATAAAATAAATTGCTTTATTGTGCTTTGAATTTGGTAGGTTAGGTGGCGTTGGAGTCTAACTTATATATTTATGGGCCAATTTTGCTCACACTTAAAGGAAATGTTTGTTGATATAAAATAAATTGCTTTATTGTGCTTTGAATTTGGTAGGTTAGGTGGCGTTGGAGTCTAACTTCTATATTTGTGGGCCGATTTTGCTCATACTTGCAGGAAATGCTTGTTGATCTAAAAGAGAAAAATGCCAGCGATACCACGGTCAGACATAGGTCGACGTACCAGACGTAATAGAGAGGAGGGATCGAGAAGGCAAAGTAGAACGCGAAAGAGGCGGAACAACGTTCGCTGGGATCAGTTAATATTAAGATAAAACTCGTCACTTTTTTTTTTTGTTTCTACTGACAAAAACAAAGAATCAGGCGTGGAATATTTATGCTATAAGTTATTCTAATTACTTTGACAGGCCAGCTTGCGCATGTAATCAGTAGGAGACACGAGCGTATTTGTTTAAAGGTGGGGAGTTTCTGTCATATAAAACTGCCCAGCTTCAGTCAGACAGCTAGTAATTTTAATGCAGTTAAGTTTCAGGAATACTCTACACTATTTAAATATGACAAGTCAATGCTGGTACATATATCCTTATGCAATTCATTTTTATTGTATTCCCTCTTCCCCTTGAAATAAAAAAGTTGTCTTTAGGAAAATGCATCTGCAGTTATTGCGAGTTATGTGCAAGCAGACACTTGGCTATCTACCTCTTTTGTGACGAAAGAGATTTCGAGAATAAAATACTTTACAAGCAAAGGTACCCTTAACTCACATATAATTAATTACTTAATGAAATGACTTTCAAAATATTAATTTAACTTCTTAAAATCGAACGATAGTTCAAGTAAACATGCTGCTTTACTAACTCGAGAATAACTAGGAATGAATAATAATGTGAAGCTTAATTTTATTATCAAAGTAGAGTTTTGTAAGCACGAATAACCGAACAATGCATTAAATTGCGCTAAAACTAAGGAAAAATGCCTCAATTTAATTGCGAAAAAAAAACAAACCATAAATACATTACAAACAATAATCCTACAAGTGTCACTGGCATTAGCCATTTACGTCTTTCACGTATGCTTACGGTGTGTAGGCATATTTAACGTAAAATAGTATACATGCGTATTAAAATAAATTTAATACAGTTGCCAAATTTAGCGCAAAATACCATCGTTTTGAAAGATACCAAATACGAAAGTACGGTTATAATACTTCCTGTTATATGACCTCGCTTGCCGTCAACGTATTATCCCTCACACTTGTAAATTGTAACAATAACATTTAAAAATCTGTAAAAAAAATATATTTTTTAAATTAAACTTATTTGTGTAGCACTTTACGTGCCAAAAATACTAAAATGTTTGAAAGTAAATATATTTATCAGTTTTAACAAACGGAACTATAATCGCTAGAGAAAAATAATATATCACTTTGTATGGGCCACAACTATATGGAAGACCCACCATTGTACATTACATATTATTGCCTATCAGAATAAATCCCATATGCATTGCCCGAGATAATGAATAGTTGCTACTTTACGTAAAATATGTAATTTAACTTATTCGACTCTTATCGTTTTGAAATAAAACCTTGAAAAAATTATATTCCAGTATGTTTAAATATCTGTCAGGAGTAATTGATGGAAGGCCAAATATAAATGCTCAACATCCAGGTCTTCAATTTTTGACATATTTTACGTGACATCAGCAATAAAACATTTCTGCAAGTCTGTGCAATAATGAACTCATTTACATATAACATTTCAGTCGCAATCTGTTGCTTGTCTACGTAATGGGATATTTATTTTTAATAAAGTCCATTCAAGGTTTCTTTGGATGTTTTGAAATGTCTAATGTGAAATTTTGATAATAATTCTATGTAATGTCGTATGTGGTTTCAGTACTGTAAAAATTATTCCTGGATAATGTATATGACTAACAGGAATTGAGGACTGCCAGACCCCTTAATCTCGAGAGGTACAGAAGATTTCCTAACCTCGTGTAGCTGTATTAGGAAAAATCTTTATCTATACCCGGCATGAACGTGTCAATGAATGATTTAAGCACACCCAATTTATACATACATAATCATTTCATTTCGCACACAAATATACGACTTTCATCCCCTATAAACACTCACGTCTTGAGAAATGCTGAAAACAGCAAAATTTGCTAAAGAAACCAAACGTGAAATACAACCAACATTCGTAGGTCTCAACTCTATATGAATGAAATTTATGCAGCTTGGCTTTACACTGGATTTAATTACTGACGAAATTAATTTCTAAACCATTAATTTATCTAAATCAAGATTTTAATATAATAACAGAATATGAACTCAAATATTATAACGGGAAAATAAATTCCATAAAATTTCACATCCTTAAAACGTACGACATTAGCAAGTTCGTATTGTATTTCTCTGTAACAGTTATTACGCAAATATATTTAACTTAATTGAGGGTAGATAATTAAGACTCAAAAGAAAATATGTCACGTTATACGCAGATAATAATGTCTATGTTAGTAAACAAAACAAAATAATAAGCTTGACTTTAGAAATCCAAAATTATAAAGCTGCACGATAGTACAAAAAAAAAAAAAAAAAAAAAACGAATCTGAAATGTTGAGTAGCGTAGTTCTGGATGTCAGATAACCTGGAAAGAATTCTTATTGCTGGTATTTAAAAAAAAAATCAAGGATAGTGAAAATATGTTTACAAGATGATATTCGGAACAGCTTGCTAATGTGTTTTTTTCTTCTTTTTTTTGAAAACTCGTCCTAGTTACCACACAGAATTCTGCTAACTCCCCCTTATTCTAACAAATTTTTTACATAAATATTGCTCAATTACTCTTACTTTCATACTGAATTTAAAGTCAATAAAAGAAACAACTTTAATTTAACCTTAAAACAAAATTTGGAATATGATAAAAAACATCTTTAGCAACCATTCTTATAATATAAACAAATACTCGCACTTTTTATTATACAATCGAAATGAAACATAGGCATAAATAAAACAGCCAGTGATATGAACTGAACTGCATAGAGAATGTATTAAAATATAATATGTCTATTTTTTCAACCATTACAGACAGCGTCGCTAAATTTAACTCCGCTATTAAGCTTCACATACCTACTAAATATTCCAATAAAGATATTACTGAAAGTCATAATGGCAGTTTTAGCCTGTGGCTGTGATAACTAATAATCAATAAATTATAAAAACAACACTTGTGAAGCATATAGCGAACATTCATGACAAATTATAAGATAACAAGATAGTATAATCCCGTGAACATCGAGGTTCCAACAATCAAAGTCAGCTGGGATATTTGAAGATTCCGATGTGTCACCTCCCAGGTTTCTCTTTGTGTGCCCTTGGCTATCTCCGCGGGGGGTTGAACCCGGTAACATCTTAATTTAACGGGATGCATCGCTTCGACAGTTGGTCTAGCAGCTTTACATAGTCTCCGCATTGCGGTGCAAATTCGGGAGTTTCATCTCTACCCAGAATATTTTGTAACTCTCAACACTTTAAAGACTGCTCACGATAAAGTGAGCACTTTTGACGCCCTAGCTACTTTTTCCTTTCAGCCATTTTATCCTTTTAACCGCCTTTGTAAATAAATATTGCCACGTACATAATAAACAGTGTGTGCATTCCAGCGCACTTGGAAGTTAACGTCTAAGACTAAAATTAAATTAATTTACTGACTAGTATTCCAAATGAGCGGGCTTTCAAAAGTGCTCATTTTACCGTGAATAGCCTATACAATCGTGCACATTGCGTGTAAATTTGTGGGGCTCTTAGGTGCGCGGCAATCTGTGTTCGTAACTTAACGGTACTGAGTCGCAGCTGGTAATTTCGCTGTCTAACTACTGACACGTGTATTCGTGTTAAATTTCCATTACACACCCATCTAAAGTTCGGGTCTGTTTGCTCGCCCAGTGACTTAACAGGATGTCTGTGCGCTAACACACTTACCACTACTCACTTCACTTCTCTTACAACACTGACACTTTTGCCTAGTTCAAAACTTTGCCTACCCTTGCTAGTATCGTTTGAAAATACTTCACTTTTCGAGATAAAAAAAGTTGCATTTTAAATCACTTTCATCGATAGTATGACATGTCACAATAAGTTGACAATATTAGAAAAAAATAATTCAGAAGACTGTGACAATAAAACCACATTCAATATACACCCCTTATTATCACAAAGAAAAAATGGACACAAATGTTCATTTATACACCATATTGGTATACCTCTGGAGAGTTGGCATTTAAAAGAAGAAAACCAATCACTAAAATTGATTAATATGCAGAAGAGCATACCGATCTGGATCACCCTAATTATCTCGGTTTTTTTTCTCTTTCTAAGAAGTAATGTTTAATGTGTATTTGTTCCTTGGGAAGTACCGATTCTTTGCGAGAAGGAAAAAAAATAGCGTTTGTCTTTTAGAACGACTGGCTTGCTGTTTCAACATCTACTGGATGCCAGGTGGTCGCTGTAATCGAGTATCTGGAATTTTGTTAGGTGGTATAGTTAGGATGTATGAAACGTGATCAGCTTCTGCTTTAAGTTCTTTAGATGAGTGCATGTAGGTATTTTGGCTCGAAACAATAAGTAGGCTTAGATCGTCATCAAGATTCCTTAGATAAAATTTCGTATTCTATGGATATCTTCAACAACATACTAACTTTCGTCTCACCCCTTCATTTAGGCCACGTTCGAAAATTACTTTTATCAGTCATATTTTGAAATAATGCCGGTTCCCAATAAATAAATTAAATCTTAGATGAGAAGTGGATTTTATTGTAGATGCTTATCAAACGCTTATTGGCTAGACTCATATTAATCAAAGCGTAGGATAAAATAAAATTTATGTAACATTTAACACAACATAGTCACAAAAAATAATAATTCTCAATAACAATAATAATTATCATAGCTTGCTACACCAGAAAACCCGCTGACCAACGGCATCGTCCGGCACGATTCCCACTTGAGAAAATCCGATGACCCGGCCGGGGATTGAACCCGGTTCGCCTTGGTGGGTCTATACAGTAATTATACTGCCTACTCTCTTAATGATTTCTATGTTACAGAACGTCGTTTATACTATAGTAAAGATTTTTCCCCGAACTGGCCTACTTCGAAAATATATAGATTGTCACTGCAGTAAAACTCTCAAGCTATAGAAAATTATGATGGCAGTAAACACGTTTAGTTGTTGTTGCTCATAAAGAAAATAAAAACAAAACATATCCCCTAGTTTTTAAGACATTTTCGTGGCCATCTGATAATTTTTGCGCAACTAATTTTGTAGACAGTTCCTTATAGTCAGGGAGACTGTGGCGGGATTGTATATTTATAAAATACGGAAGCTATATATACGAAAAATTGAGCTGATTTCTATGAATACAACATATGAAAGGTATACGTGTTTCCTATAACTTCGTCGTTTGAGGGATGAGCCATGCCGAGACGACGTGAAGCTTTCATCTCCACTATAACCAGAAAATCAACTTTTCTACGGCAGTTAGTACATCTACGCCACTGAGACCTATTTCTTAAAAGTTAAAAATAGCATCCCACATATTTAACAATTAGCAAGACTTAATATGCTCGAACATATCTAGAAACTGAAAAATGTTACGTATGCCACATTTCTGATAATACCACATTTAATATCTTCCATTGTGATGTAAAGGTCGTAGTTGAGTTTTAAGAATCACAGACTCCGACGTTCTTATTCGTGTTCAAATCTCGCTTTAAAAGAAAAGAGTACTTCAACTTTCCAAAAATAATTTTTCAAACGTAGTAATACGCCCACATAACGAAACCGAAAAGTAATTGTATTCTATTTTTTTTCTCAACCGGGAGTACAAAAAAACAAACTAGCAAATATACGAAATTCGTTGTTGAAAAAAGCACCGTGTCTGTAATTTTACGGACAGTTACGGAGAATAATTAACCTTCAATTTTCTGTGGAATGTCGGGAAGATATTTTGAACCGTATACAGAGCAGAATAATAACACAGGATGGTGGAATATAGTCCATTCACGGTTTCTTCGGCCTTTTTGAATCAAACCTTTGATAAATCTCTCCATGTATGACTTGTTTAGTTATTTCCTAAATACGTCCTGTATCACAAGCTTTTATGCTTGTGTTTATAAAAGTTGCTTTGTTATGCTAAATTGAAATGTTATTCATATTTTGTCTATCAATTATAATGCTTCATTTATAAATAATCAGAATGAAAATCAGGGAGAAAATAGGTATGTTGGTAATGTCTAGCGAGAAATAGTCCTTATATAAAATACTGTTACACTTATTGCCCACGAATGTGGTGCGTTGTCCCTCTGGTGTAATTATCCATACTTAGTTCAGTTTAGTTTGCATGAGGCGGAGGAATATCCTGGAAGTAGAACTTTAGCAGGGCTTCAGAAAAGGCTGAAGTACAGGAGAATGGACTACACAAACGGGCAGCTCTAAGTCTCTCCTTACACTGCTGTTTTGTGGAGGAGTCGTGGAAAAGGGGGCGGTATAGGGCATGTAATTTGAACAATGGTTGTTGGGGGGGGGGGTACATACGTGACAACCGTCTATCCCACAAAAGGCACCTTCAAAGCTCACGCATGCCACACGTACGTGCCACAGCAGCCACGCGTCGTGACCAACTTGGCATTTCGCACGCCCAGTGGAATTCCAGCTGATAGGCGGACTGGAATGCGTCTAAATGCCTGGAATGGCGGGGAGAAAAAAATTCCAGGGCTGCCTTTTTTTTTTTTTAATCGTGCAAAGAGGTGCGAAAAGGAGTATGGGTAGCACGAGTGGGGAAGCGGATTTCCATTTTTTTTGTAAAATGTTTTCGAAAGAACGCACACATCACTACTCAGCCTGGCTTAAAGCGTTTACGGGTCATAAATTCACCGGCTAAACTCCCGTATTTAAATACCACCAGTGTTGAACAACGAATAACCGCAAGCACTTCCAGATGTTCAATTTAAGATTTAGCTAACTCCATGTAGCTTTAATCAGTTGTAATTTTAGTTACAACATATTCGTTTCTACCCTTTACCGGATAGATTATATATAGTTAATGGTATCTTTAATAAAAATTTATTTGGAGTATTTATCACATACCGTACTATTACTTTAGTTATATTTAATCCTACTTTTTATTGCTGTTACAAAACGTACAACATTTAATCAAACATTACGTGACATTTTTTGTAGCATCTACTGAGACCACTGCAGCCTAACATTACCCATTACATAAATCGCTTAGTTTACATTTGTTTTCCCAAAAGCCGTTCGGACATAATGTAGTTTCAATCTTCACTGTAAGAAATTATTCGTAAATTTACATCAATGTATACATACAGTGAGAAAGAGCGAATGGTAAATTATTTCCCCTTGCATCCATGGTAGCGTTCCTGCATTTGTCGAAGAAAGAGTCAATTGCGTAGGGAAGTTGCCATCTTTGTACTGTAGCATCTCTTAAAATTTATACATTTTCAGTTCGATATGTGGTATTATTCACATATTATGTATAGGTTAAAAACTTCCATCACAGTTTAGGAAGTTTACAAAAAAAAATGTTCGCAGTGACTGGATGGCTGAACTCTGGTACGCGCCGCGGCATTTCGTACAAAATCTTTTTTCTCATCACACTGTAGTAACAGTTTGGAAAAGGCCCTTCCTTGTATCAACAATTTTTACTCCTGTCCTAAAGCATGGTCAGTTGCATCGTCGTTTGAAGAAATAAAATCGTGCAAGCCTACTGAACTAGTCCACTCAAATCCTCGCCTTGAACCCAAAAGAACATTTTTGGCTAAACTAAAGTATCATTCGCTTGCAAGTCCCGCTCTACCAAAACGCAAACGATCTTTCCCCCATACTTCACGAAAAGCTGACGCTAATTCAGCCAACTTCTTATAGGCTGTTCACGGTAAAATGAGCACTTATCATGAGCCTCATCACTTTATTCATGCGTCAGGCAAGTGGAATTGTATAATTATTGCTAAATAAATATTCTACAAAACTGATAATTTTTACACTTCGATGAATTAAAAAATACCGAAAGCGAGAGAAATAATTCAAGTTATTACAAATTGTTACCTAACACTTTTTATTCGACGTTAATATATGGAACTACTTTCCCCTCATTCGTTACTGGCTTTACTGACCAGACGTCACTAATTGGGCCCGTTAAAATATATACAGGTAGGGGCAGTGAATTTTTTATAACGTTGATTTCAAAAGTGCTCACTTTGTCGTGAACAGCCTTTACCAGTACTTTGCGGAGTACCTGCCGTGAAGGGTTATCGCTGTAACAACTGTAAAAAAAAAAAAAAGTCCAACCTCCTACTCGTTACACGGTTGGCAATTTAGTGTAGGCTGTTCACACGGTAACGTGAACACTTCTGATGCCCTAGTTATATTTTTCCTATCGGCCATTTTTTAACCTTCCACCACATTTTAAAATAAATATTGTCATGCAAAGCAATAAACACAGTGTAAATATTTCACCGGACTCGAAAGTTAACTTCAGAGACTGCAATAAAATTTATGTATTGATTATTATTACACATGAGAAGGCTTTAAAAAAGTGCTCACTTTACCGCGAATATCCTATATCATACAGTAATTTACACCCGGTGACAACCCCAAACAATGTCCACACCGCTGAAGGAATGTCTTGCTATCAAAAATATGGTTGCTCTTTAATAAAGAGTGACGAGGTGTATTAGAATACACGCAAAATTTTGCGCCGTCACTTAAAAAAATTTACATAATATAACAATTTAAAAATTAGCTGGCGATTTTGTTTTCTGAACACTGTATTATAAGTGAAATTTGTGTTAACTGCGTATGAAATATATGTTATAAAATAGTATAATAATTTTAAGTGATAATTAAATCGTATGTTGTGATAAAGTACATATGATAATAATAATAATAATGAAGTATCCGTAGCGTAATAAATATGGGAGCCACAGTGACGTAGTTGACAGACAACTCGCCTCCCAACAAGCGAAAAGGGATTTATTCTCAGTGGGGTCGCATGTATTTCAGCATATGGGAGACTTGACGGACGTTGTTGTAGGTGGCCCGGTTTTCTCGGGGTTCTCCCGTTTCCCGCCCCTGCATTCCGCTGCTGCTCCGTTTTGACGTCTTTCCACACTTACCGGCGGTCACGATCTTGCTGATAAGCACCAACAAAAACCTTTTAAATCAACCCAGTAGATTTTGCATAAATATATGAAAGAAATCGAATATTTTCAAATTATTTTCTTGGTTTTGAAACGTGTTGTAGATAGGTAAAAACTATATTTGTACGCCTTAAAATGTATTTTCTTACATTTTGTTCTTACATGTGAACAGAGGATACCGTATAAATTATTTAAAAAAAAAAATACAATATATTAACTAAGAAAATTTATTCACTACCAGCATTTTATACAAGGCGTGGAACTTATTTAACATTTTGACTTTGCTGTTTTCTTACGGCTGACCTTTGATTATTTAGAAATTGTAATGAATTCGGTGCATATGTAGTCGCTGGGAAATCGTATTCGTATCATCGCTCCATTAGTTTATTTATCTCACCAAACATATCCCGCAACTTGTCAACAGAAACCTTCAAGTGGTGATTGAAATCAGGCAGTGAATTTATTGCGAGATAAAATCGATCTGATAGGTTCAATCACGCTGATGTTCATTCACACCAAGTGAAACACCGCAACGACATAAATAATGAAGAGGACTGGAATGGAGAAACCATATTTTGGTTTTGAGCAACACAACACTGTAGACCATTTTTAAAACTATTTCACTTTCGACAATTTTAAGCTGCAGTTAAAAATGGATCAGTTCATAACAAACCAATCACAGATCGTCGTCTCCCAGCAAGCGTTTATGAGTGACTGATACTTATGCTCACTCTTATCAAAAACGATTATCAGCTACTGCAGTTAGGAAGAAAAGTTTTAGTTTATTAATGCGTCCTTTTGGATTACAACTAGATATTAACTATTCGCTATATAATTAATCAGCAAATTCCCTATGATACACGTAATACTATATTTAATTTTCCTGGGCTTTCAAACTTATAATAATTAATATTCTGCAGCCTAGAAGTAGGAGGCTAATATTGAAGAAACGCGCACGTTTACATGAAATCTAATGATCATTACATCTTAAAAATTACAAAATATAACGCTGTTTATTAATGTTCATGTTAATTTATAATTTCTCTCATTTTGGTTCACCAGCGATTTCAATTACTGACGTTCGTGGGGGGAAAAGTGGTAAAACAAAGCCGGTAAATTACGACGGAATGTAAAATCGGATAAATCGGGAGGATTTTAAAACCGAATATTCAGTAAGCTGTGGTGCAATTTGCGCTACCTGTTGAATGCATTGCCACCGAGAGCCATGAACGAGTTTATGTTTAAATTATGTCTTCAAACCTTTGTTAATTTTTTGGACATTATCTCATTAACCAGTAAACAAGAAATTAAAAACCCAAAGCTTTTAAGTGCAATTTTTTTTCCGATGTTACAAGCCAATGCTGAATTGTCATGCTTGCGCGAAATAGTAAGCTGTGAATTGGAAATCGTTAATTGTCGTTAAAGTATCATGCGTAACGCCAGTTCTTATTGTGCTCTCTCTTTGGCGCAAAAATAAATTAGACGGACAATTAAGTCCTCTGTAGCTAGTCACTTTTAGTTTGAATATCATAAGGATCTGTCACCAATAATTTACCATGTAACACGATAGGTGCTGTAACAATTTCCAGTGCATGATATGCTATAAGTTTATGGTTAATATACGTTTGCAGACATTTACGCAACTCTTGCTGCTGGTATCCAAAACTTTAGTTTCAGGGCAAACGTTTGTGTATTTTATTTATTACATGTAATTATTGCTCGAACGATTCTTTAAATCGCCATTCAGGTTATGCCGTGTGTAATAATTTATACAAGTGTATTAAAACGTGTCTTCCTATTATACCTTCCCCTTTCTCTCAATTCTCCGTTTCGGTACTGTGGCATATTTGTCTGCGAAATCGATGTAGAAGATGTGTAAAGGCATTATAAAAAATTGGCACTTATATATAATCTTTCCTCTATCAAAACTTTATGGAAATAAAACCTTAATTAAGAGAATATATTTAAGGTATGAGAGACTTTGGCGATAACATCATTCTTACGGGCGAAACAGCTTGACTTGCCAGGTTTTCGAAGCTACGTTTAAAAGGAATTTCTTAGGATGTTTACACTTTCGGATGTAAATTTGAAAGCGCGTTTGTTCGGTAAGTAATTTTATATTGATTGACATACAAATAATGAATTTTTATTAGATAGTGAACCCCTGTTAAGGGGTTCCTACTTAGAAGTTTTCCTGCTTAATAAGTTCAGTACATTTGCAACTTGTCTATATGTACATATGTAATTTGACCCTTTTAAGAAGTTCTCTTAGTTAATAAGCACTATTTTTTCAGTCCCGTAAAAAACACCTTAACAAAGATTTTTACTTTAGTTTGGTCTGGATTTCAGAACTTGCCTAATCTGTGCATTTAGTTCCCCTTGTAATGTGAAGCGACTACTACTCTAACGAAGTATTATGTGTCTGTGCGCCAACATAAATTTTTACCACGCTGTTAAAATTGTCCCTACATTCACGGGAATTACTAGGTGAATATACAGTTAATGTACGTAAACAAGTTCCTTGACAAGATAGATAGGAACCAAGCTCCGTGTATACGAAATACCAAACATCTCCTTATATTGAAGGCTGAACCCAACATCATGTCATTATTTCATATTACTATAAATGTATTCTACTGTGATTAACATGTACGTGACCATATTATAGTGCATAATCAATTATTGAGTAATAATTACTTTTATCCATATTAGCTATCAAAATTACCAAGTATGTTTTTATTGCACTAGTGTATTCTTCTCGCCTTCTTTTATATGGTTTTCTAAGATGGGCAAATTTCGCCCGTTTCTCTTTAAAACCTACGTTTTATGAAATATTTCAGGTTTCATAATTTTATGCTTTACTCACCTTTGTCGGTGTGGTACAGGCAACATCACTATTTAAGCATTTCAGAATTTAAGCATCCATGGAAGGCAGAGGATTCACACCTACTGACCGTATCACTATATGCTGGCATACCAACCAACCGAGTTGAAAGGTTAAGGTTAGAAATACTGTTTACTGCAGTCTAGAATTACGAAGCACGAAATATTTATATGACCTAAATTCGTTCAAGTAAAATAGTTTTAAAAATGTAGCCTTGTTTTCAGTATTTTTAAAAATTTTTTTTCGAATTTTGTCCATTCTGCAGTGGCAATACTATCGGTTTTAAGATATTTATTATAAATGATATGAATCAGAAATAAAGTTTAACATATTATGTGAGCAGATTGACTATCACTCTTTCCCCAGAAGAATTAAAATTCTTTTTTTAGTGATTATAATTGTACGTATCAAGGACAGTACTAAATTATTCGGTTCAAGAAACTCAATTTCCATGATTCCCTCTCTCAAACAAATGGCCCGTAGAACTTGACTTCAGGATTAATCCATGAAATTATTATTCCTTTTTATTTGTTCTTGGAGGGTGGGAAGGCTGATCGCCCGAAAACGCGAACTGTCCGCAACCCGCTAAATTAACGAGAATGAATAGTTATCCAACGTCCGGGCGGCAACCGGACTTCTTTGACGACGCTGAAACATCTAAAGGCTGTTCACGATAAAGTGAGCACTTTTTAAGGCTCTTAAAAATCTTTCTTTTCATACAATTTTCATCTTACTACTGCTTTTTAATATAAACAATGAAATGTGACCAATAAACACAGTGTATATATTTCACCAACATCAAAATTTAACGTCTGAGGCCGCAATAAGATACATTTGTTAGCGGTTAATGCCTGTTCCAAGGGTCTTAAAAATTGCTCACGTTATCATGAACAGCATATACCGTTAAAATACGACCTCGAATGGTTTCTCTTTTATCCTTCTGGAGTCGTCTGCCGTTGTCCGGCCCGCACGTTTGTCTCTCAGGCCCGTCGTACACGAACCGGTAAAATCGGATCTGTTACCGGCACCGATATCAACCAGCAGAGTGATCAATATCATTCACTTGATCAAGTCAAGTGCACATTCGGATAATATGCGAGCCACACAGTCACACGATTCTGTCCCTCCCGTCTGCCCTTACTCATCCATCCCTCGTCCAGGACAAGGTAAAGCGCGTGGTCGCGGGTGTCAGGTGTCGTAATGACCAACATCTGTGACACAGTGTTTATTAAGTTGCGCAGCCGAGTTGATGCTTCCGTGTGGGCTGGTGTCTGTGTAATCTACAAGCGGTTTCTTCACACTTTGTGAATCGAACCTATAAAATAATCACCCACTGAACGACGTGCTTGGTTATTTCATAAACATGTCGAACATCGCAAGCGTTTTAATCTTCCGTTAACATTTTAGTATCTTACTTATTTTAATTTGAATTGAATTTTCACCTGTATCTTATCTATATACCTTAATATTTAATTTGTAATTAAAACGATTAAAACAGAGAGGATAAATTTGTGTTGGCAATGCCTAGTACGGAGCAATCCTTATGAAAAATATTTCTACACAGAGTGCGCACGAATGCGGTGGGTGGTTCCTTTGGTGTGATTTTCTATACTCGGTTAATCTTTGTTTGCACGAAGCGGAGGAATATCCTGGAAGAAGAACTTTAGCAGGGCTTCCGAAAAGTCGGAAGTAACCGTGAGTAGACTAAAGAAGTTGCTAACATTTATGTAGACAGGTGTACACACGCTTGTGCAGACATATTAACGGTATAGAATTTCCCGTGATTACTGTTGTTCTTCCCGTTTCGACAGCTACACTAGCGCTCGTGTGCCACCTCTCCAAGACTGCACACTTCGCTTGGTCGAGTAGTGTATGCGCACATGTCTTCCGATCCGAGAACATTTTTTTTTCCCGACATCGGACACATTAACAATGCCGTCCGATAGTTCTATGAAACCGGGACGGCACTTAATCGCCGTATTATAATGGGGACATCGCTTATAAGAGTGAGCAGACGTTCTGGTAACAGAGATCCGTTTTACTGACAGGAAAGCACTCTGTGATACCATTCACATTGACCTCAGCTGTGACTTGATACACATCGAAAAATGGCGTCCTGGAAGCGGGATCCATACACTGAATGACCACATTTGTACTCTCTAGAATGTCATCATTGGATATTGTGATAGTTCTGAAGTAGTTGAAGAGCTTGTGTTTATAAAAACGTAGTTTTTCAAATAGAGCATAACAAGGAGCGCGCGCGCACACACACACACAGATATATATATATATATATATATATATATATATATATATATATATATATACCGTGAACAGCATATATATATATATATATATATATATATATATATATATATATATATATATATATATATATATATATATATATGCTGTTCACGGTAAAGTGAGCACTTTTGAAGTCCCTCCGAACAGGCTTTAACCACTAATAAAGAGATCTTATTGCAACATCAGGCATTAATTTTAGAGGGTGGTGAAATGTATACACTGTGTTTATTTGTCACAAAGCAATGTTTATATTAAAAAGTAGCAGGAAGATGGAAATAGGATGAAAGGAAAAATTCAGAAGGGCCTTAAAAAGTGCTCACTTTACCGTGAACAGCCTATGTATATATACATAGGCTGTTCACGGTAAAGTGTGTGTATATATATATATATATATAACCTGCTGAATACTAAACATACATTGCATTTCCAAGCGCACAGCAAGAACCGATCTCAACGTAGGACAAACGGGTAGATATAGCAACGTAGCGAAGTCCACTGCCGATGAAATCGGTATATGTGCGGCACAATCTGACCTAACACGACAAAACTATCTTATCAGATGTTAATGAAACCGGGCCGTCTGCTCAGCCTGTCTGATTCTGTTGCCGATCTCGTCGGATCGGTGTCCGACAATTATTGGCTCGTGTGGGACACGACTCACAATGGGGATCCGGTTTCAATACCCGGCGGATTCGAGAACAGGCATTCGCTTGTATGTCACTTGCCGGAAGCGGTCGACGGCCAGTGTGTTTTCCTTTGCCCAATTTTGTTTATTTTAGCAAACTCTACGGATGGAAGATATACTTATATATCACATTCCTGTCTGTTGTGTATGTGTATGTATGGTTACTCCTAACGTCTGAATCCTTTCACCTATTTCCTCCAAACTACGCACACTTATAGTTCTTAGTTAGGATACCCGACAGTTAACTTGCCAGGTGCGTATTTTCAAACTGGTGGAGATTTGGTCTTCAGCTGCTGTCTTTTTCTCAGAAAACATTCGAAGAACTAAACCATATTCGACAGATCAACGTAACTCACTCTCAGCATTTGATACAAAAACTCGTGTTCTCACTTGTTAGCCATTCTGCAAGTTGGCGCGAGCTGGAAAGATACGTCTTACCTCCTATGTCAAAAACATCTGGACCGATTCGAGGCAAATATGACAAAAAAAATTATACATTAGCCTACTTTAAACATGTATTGTTTTATTATAACATTTTTAAGTTTTCAGATTGGCGACGATATAAATATTTTAGGTTAAAAATCATCCACCCCAACGAGTTAACAAATTTAAACCCCAACTGCAGCTTGATAACATTACTTATTGCCTGCATTAAATACGGCAATTAACACTTTCTTTATTCTATCACTTTGAAAGTAAGTCCTATAGATTGAAAGATAAAGCTCTAAGACCATATCTCAGGAAACACTCAACCAACTACCGTCTTTTTGGCTGCGGTTGCTCACCCTAAAATAAAAAATGTTAGTATATCAGGTGCTTATTATCCAATTGACGTCCATATAAATATTTTAGGGCAATGTACCTTGTCCTACAAACCATCTGAATAGTCCACACCAAACATTCTACTTTGGCAGTAGCCCTTGCTGGCATTTAATAAACTATTATTGGTATAACATTTTATAAGTTAGTGGGCTAAAAACATTAAAACCCATGTGTCATATCTCATGAATAACTTAATGTAGTCTTACCGAACTTGGCATGCAGTTAACTGCCATCTCTAACGAGCAATTGGACATATTTAAATGAAACCTTGTATGGTGGCAGTATCTAGATAAGTATTTAATTCATCTGTTCGCAAATTTTTGTCCGCCATTTTGCAAAATAGCGCTAATATCATATTTGAAAATCTACTGATACGAATCTCAACAAATTAAATTAGACCTAATAACAGTAGAGCTACAAGAACATGATGTGACTTATTAATAATGTTTGTTGTATTTATAACACATGTGTATAGATTTTTTGTAGTACAACGTGTTGAAACATAACACATGAAGTTTTTAAGTAAATGTATGTCAGTAACTTCTCGCATAACTCCCTCCAAATTCAATTACTAAACAGTTATAAGTAAATACATATACATTTTTAATACTAGTATCTTAATTTTAGTACAGCGAGATTGAGATAAATTAATTTAGTTATAACGGATATTTGACACTAAGCACTAACTCAATAGCGCCGTCGGTTTGAAAATATACTTTAAAAAATTGTGATGCTGTGTAAGAGATTTGGAAGTGTTACTTCAGAGAAATTTACGTAACACCAATCGTTTGAAGACTGTCACTGTAGCGCTGAATTACCACAAATAGAGACTACGAACCTGTGGAACCAGTCACTTAATTTGTCATTTGAAGATTAAAAACAAGCATTATTTGTCACCGATAGTTGACAACATAACTCTTTACTTTAACGGTGGTATAAGTATGTCTTAAATCACAATTTTCTGAGTATACTAATAAATATTCTTCATGAAAGAAATAGTTATGGATTTCTCTATGTATCGCCCTTGTAGTTACAGTTTTGAGAAACAACCTACATATTGAAAGTATGCCCTGAAAAAATTTCATCAAAAGAAATATATTAAAGGTGTAATTTTCGATAAGCAAGTTTCATCATTGGATTCTTGTATCTTGAGCAATAGCTAAATATTGACACAACTAGAAATTCGATCAAGTTATACCTCAAATGTCTGCATGTTGTCTCTGTTAGTGTGATCCCATTAATTTCCATTATTTTAACTGCGACCGCATGAGCGTACATAAAATTATTTTTTTTTTTAGTAAGAGGCCTAATCTTTATTTTACGTTAATACGAGTAATAGCGACCCAGCCAGAATTAATAGTTAACAAACAAAAAGGAAGTGTGGCGGTAGTTACACAGATTTAATGCTACCAACATCTAACGAGTATAAATTAATGCGTTATATATTTTTATATTATAGCACAAACAATGATTTCGGAGCGGGGCTCAACGTAGTCTACGTGCAGATTCCTTACTTCTTTGGGTGACAATCACTTTCGGATTGCTTCTCAAAAGTCAGTCAACTAGGTGGTCATCATCCATGGCTGAGGATTCACGTATCAGTATCCATTAAACTACTATTGCTCCTATACTTCCTGAATTCACCTGCAAACATACTTTCTCCCCCCGTAGCTAGTCCCGCGCGCTGTCAATTCCGAATCTGTGCCACTCCCGCGCGAAGGAAAGTTGTTCGCGAGTCCGGAATAATCACGGCGAAGTCGACTCCAGGTGACTGGAAGTCTTTGCGCGCCCGTACGGGCCGGAATTATTCATTCCTTGGAGCTCGCTTCCCACTGCGGAAGTAAAACAGAAGGGAGACAATTTCGAGTCGTCGGGTCTTCCTTTGCGACGGTTCCAGTTATTTCCGTCGTACTGATCGCGTGTGTGTACCGCGAGGGGTGGGTGAAACACCCCCTCCTTCCCCCTTATTTCCACACCCACGCGGCGTAACGATCCTGCAAGTGACAGCTCCAGGCACTTCGCGCTGACGGCGAGTGATTCGATTTGTCTCAAGTTGTTCCCTCTTTCGCCCTCTTCGTAGTTACCCCTATCCGGTCCTTTCTAACCCCCTCCGGAACAGCGCTCAAGCACCCTTAAACTCCCCATCTCTCCCACCCCTTGTTCTGTTGCGCCCACTTCACCGCACAGAAATAGGCGGGTACCAACGCGAAACAAATCTATGCATATGCGTTCTTCTGCGCATCGACGCATCCCCGACACACGAGAACAATTCCTGCAACGATCGAGTGTCTCCCGAAACAAAACAACGCTCTGCTTTGTACAGGGGGTTTACGGAACCGTGCAAGCGGGCAGAAACAGGGGAACGCTAAGGGCGACCAAGCCATGCACACCGAACTCTAGATCGCCTTTATGAAAAATACAATATTATTTCCCACAGTGTCACCTTGTAGGCGTGGGACTAAACTGCGGCTGTGTTATTTTGCGTATTATAAAGTCTGTAGTGTATTTTAAAGGGATTTTTAAGTCCCCCGTTTTTATGCTTGTAAGCTTAGCAGAGGGACGGCCTACAGACTAAAATCTAACTTAAATTAACACCCATGCCTTACACGGAAATTGAACCCAGAGCCTCCCACACCCCAGATCGGTGACACACCAACCGACTGCACCACGGAAGGTCGGCGTATCATAAAACAAACATTAAATACATCGTCTACCCCGTTTCTGCCAGACGTTTCTTACCAACAGTGGAAGAACTGATTAAACGATACTCACACAGAAGAAAAGTATATTATTGCTGCAAAAAACACTATTTAGGCATTTCTTGAATAGTTTATGTTATAGTAACATTAATAATGTTGTGACAGAGTTACTTAATGTAAACCATTTACAAAGTCTTATATTACTGTAATGCAAACAAAACTGTCGAAATGTTCATGTTAACAAAGTCTCTAATTAATGTTGCTGCAACCATAAGTTGTATTACGCTAAAATTAACAGGAAGAACAAAATATTGTGTTATTCCGACATTAAAGGAATGTCAAACAAACACAAGGTTACACTGACTTGGCGTAAAAATGATGGATAGTAGTGAACCACATAATTTAAATTTTAAAGCATAGTTTGACAGCTAAATGCAGCTTAGAACAACTTTCGAGCCTTGCAAAGCAGTGTACATGAGCCAATTATGCATGTATTTATACAACATAAAGTATTTGAACGTAACGAAAACCAAACTGCAATTTGACGTTATGTTTGTTAAATGTTTCAAGTTGGCGCAGCTGGAAGGAGGTCGGGTTCTGTGAAATAGAGAGCACAGCACTCGTGGCGCGGGTTCCATTCCCTTCCCATTTGTATGTTTTTTGTTGGTAATATTTATTTGTGTGTCAAAATAAAAGTACTTAATTTATCTTACACCGGAATGTTTTTTTTTTTAAGTGAATAAAATGCAAGAAAAAATTTAACACAAATGTTAACATCAGTTAAACAATTTGTTTTACCGTATCATGAGCGCCACCTTAAAATTGGTAGCACGTAAATGATATAATGTTGTTAGATGTTGTTATTTTAGTATTACATTAACATAATAACTTAACAGTATATTACATTAACAGCAACATTAGTTACTGACGGTTCATAAGTAATAAAAATCTACTGCTGTAGTAACATTAATAATGTTGTACAATGGCGGGTATTAGTGAACAGCGATAGCACCGTGAAATGAAACCACCGTTTTAAAATTTTAAAGCACAGTATGAAAACTAAACGTATTCTAGACCAGCCATCAAGTCTTGCAAATCAGTTTACGTGTGCCAAATATGCATATATTTCCAGAGCATAAAGTGCTTCGACATAACCAAAGAGAACTGCAGTTTATCGTTTA
Organism: Dryococelus australis; assembly: GCA_029891345.1. NCBI lineage: Eukaryota > Metazoa > Arthropoda > Insecta > Phasmatodea > Phasmatidae > Dryococelus > Dryococelus australis. The sequence goes on along the minus strand of CM056996.1, from coordinate 111,607,521 downwards.
AATGCTATGTAACATCCACAATATAAAACAGGAATATATATTCTAAGGTAGAGCAGTTTGTAGGGCGCTGGATTCTGTAAAGTGGAGTTGTCAAATACCCAGGGCATGTGTTGGATTCCACTGCCTGTAGTTTTTTAATTGTAATATTGCCTTTTGTGACAAAATAAGCGTACCTAATTTATTTTACGCTACAATGCTTATTTAAAGCAAAATAAAACAAGAACATTTCTAACACAAATCTTAACTTCAATTCAATATAAAATTTGTTTTGCCGCAACACAAAATTTATTTTACCGCAACATAAACACCACCTCAATGTTGCCAGTACAGTAAGGAAGTAATGTTGCCACAAAAAAAACTTAATGTTATAGTAACATTAATAGCTTAACATTATATTACAATGGCAGCAACATTAGTTACTGACGGCTCACAGACAACAAAAAAATTAATGTTGTAGTAACATTAATACTGTTACCGCATCATTAGACTTTCTTCTGTACACACATTAAAAATGACAACGGAATATACAGAAAAAAATAAATACCCAAACATACACAATTTTATAAGCGGTTTGCAATCAATATAGAATTTCTGCTTGGAATAAAATTTTCTGCACTATTTATATATTCTGTCGTATTTAAATTTAGCATTGCCATAGGCTGAACACTTCTTTTCGCGTGTCGTAAATGTGAAACTGTGAAATTTGCTAGGAAGGTAAATATGTTTTTAATACTCCAGTTCTTACAATTGTGTGTGTGTAAGAAATACAAACATAAAAGTAAATAAACTAAAAGAGCGCAATTAAAATACGACATCAATCCTTGTAAGCCCGTTTCTTCGTCATCAGCAAACTTACGACGTACAAGTCGGCGATTTACAGATACGGGGAAAATAATTTTTTAGAGGTCGATGTCGGAAGTTCTCAGGTAATAGTAACCTGTGTCTCAAACTATATACAGCCAGGCACCACAGCAGAATGTCTAGTAGGTTGCCAAATAGAAAGACTTGTTTCTCCGTGGAAAAGGCAGTTGGGTATCATTAGCACACAAATGCTAGAAACGACAGTGTGAGTTTCTGACAAACAGCGGGTAGATTTCGTTGCCTTAACAATCACGGCCAATGAGAATCTTAAAAATAATTTGGGGTTTCATATCAACACATACCTGTATGCAAATATTTATCTTAGCAACTTAAGAGTGCGAAACCTACAGGAGGTTAAAACAATTAATACTTTATCACTATCATCATCTTCGTCATCATCATCAAGGATAAATGGGCCCATCTACCTTGTGTTTGAAATGTTTTTTTTTTTTAATTCCCGATTTATCTAAATGAAACTTTGAAACTTTCGGTGCTGATCTACGTACAAAACACTCGCTGCAGACGAGGCCTGGCGAATGTCTCAAAACGTCCCGCTGCAGACGAGGCCTGGCGAATGTCTCAAAAGTCCCGCACATTAGAAACACGATTTCAGAGCAGCCCAGCGTAGCTAAAATGGCTTTTCCAAAGCACTTCATCCCAAAATATACGTGCCATATACATACAAAAATATTCTAGTGCCCTGCTTTGAACCTTGCTACAGATTTACGAATAACACAATAGAACCTTCTTTAAAGTTCCGTAAGTAGAAGCAACAAGACGAGAACACTGAACGCCAGTTCAAAGGCTTGCGCTTAGTGGCGATGGAGAACTTGATGAGCGTGTCAGAGTCGCCCTTATCGCTGCCGTCGTTCTGGATCTCAAGCGCGAAAAATATCTTCAGTTAGGTGGGCATCTTAAACTGTTATGATTGTTCCGTCCTCATAGTTGGAGCTGGCGTCTCTTACTTAAACCTGACATTTTTTTCCCTTTCGGTTTATACAATATTTACATATAACATAAATGTTTTAAATATGCTAGTACATAAAGTTATGTGTATAAAACAAAAAAAAATAACAGTATAATTTGTTATTATTTTTATCATTACGCTTGCAGTACAACATTGAGACTTATAAAAGGAACGTAATCGGCATCATGGTACGCACGAGAGACAACGATGAGAAAATGCACTATAGGCTGTTCACGGTAAAATGAGCAGTTTTGAAAGCCCTGCTTAAGATCGACCTCTATACACGTTGTGTGTTCTTCCCCCTTACACAAAATTAACATTGCCATGGGCCTCATCACTTTATTCATGCGTCGATCAAGTGAAACTGTGAAATTACTAGAGAATTAAATATTGTTCAAATATGTTCATATTTACACTTTAACGCACTAACAAACACAGAAAGCGAGAGAAATAATTTAAGTCATCACACATAGTTACCTAACACCTTTTGTTCGACGTTAATATATGGGAATTACTTCCCCCTCCATCGTTACCAACTTTAGTTGACACATGTCACTCATTGCGCTCATTAAAATGTATGCAGGCAGGGCAGTGATTTTATCCTAAGGTTTATTTCAAAAGTGCTCACTTTATCGTGAACAGCCTTTAGTATCGTGGGTGCTTTGGCGTCTGTACCACATCTTACAAGGCTGGACCATCCATTCCGCCACCGGTTGTCCATAAACGTCAATGTTATTTGGACCCCATATGTGTTGCTCACTTTTAATTGAGCACTCTTGAAAACTCTGCTTATGATTTATGCACGTAATATTAACATTGCCCTAGACCCTATCACTTTATTTTACGTCAGTAAAAGGGAAATTGTAAGATTGTTAAGAACGTATTTTAAAAATGTGCCAATTCTTTATTCTATATGAACAGAACGAAAATAAAAGAAATAAAACCAATTTTAAACGTGACTTTACTATTTTTAAAACCACGGAAACATCAAACTACTTTTTTTACACCGTTATCAACTTCACGAGTAGCACGCTGCGTTAAAATGTAAACTATGCAGTTAATGAGCAGGGAATTTTCGACCGTTGGTTTTAGAAGTGACCAATTAATACCTAACAGCGAACAGACCAACTATCGAGTTAAAGGTGATTATGATTGGACAGATAAGGTTTATTCTACTCTGGGTGGGAAGGTCAAAGTTTTTAGTTTGGCAACTAAAGTTTTTCGCCACTAGGTGAGCGCTAGTGTCGCCTGTGTACTGGATTTTCCCCTTACTTTCTACTTTAACAAACAAATTAATTGCAATAATCATAAATCAAATATATAATAACTACGTAAGTGAAATATTTCTCTTTTATTATTCACGCAGCTTAAAATCGTAATGAGAGGTGACCTCTTTGGCGGAAATTTTCCTTATGTGAAACTCTCCCACAAGAAAACTCGTTTCGTTTTAATCTGAGTAGAATTAACCTAAGCACAGCGTCTCGCGTGAATAGAAAACCGAACAGTTGAGAGTTTGCAGCCCAGCCGTTGGCACATATATCATGCATGAGCATACAGTACGTACTCAAGTCGCTTGGGAACACTATAATTGGGATGTACCATCGTCTGAAGTCGTTCTCTATGTAACCAGGTGACGTAATCCCCCTATATTTTTATTTTACCAGGAAATGACGAAGAATTGCGTTATCATAAGTACAGTCTTCATTTAATTGCCTTTAACTGGATGTTATTTTCTACGACACTAGGAATGTCAAAGTTTAACCTTCTAGCTTGAATTGCCTCTTGGTGAAGACGTGGCTACAAACTCACACAATTTTAATTTTCAGAATTTCTGCAGGAACAGAATTTCTAGCAATGTGTCATTTGCCTTCTGTTCTGTTCTCATATTATTTAATATTTTAGCACACTTTTATTACAATGCACTTCTTCCTTTATTCGTAATGTGTTTCTTCAATTGTATTTTTACGGGCCATTTTTTTATTACACTCTTGGTCGGCTCTCTCCGAAATTTAGAATTTTCTGAATTCAAAACCTTCCATTTTATTATTTCCCGATGTTTCTGCTAAGAAGGAACAAAGCTAAGTCTACATTACGTATTATCTCCATCCCATTCATGACAAAAGAAAAAAGACAGAAATTCTCAAAAAAGGCTTTTTCCGTAACTTCCCCGTGAAGTCATAAACTTCTGGCCATCACTTCAATTGAGCGATTCTGTAACAGTGGTTGTCGCCATGTATGAAACTTTGGAGGATGCAGATATATTTCAAACCTAAACAATGTGAATTCTGTGGTAATTAAGCTTTATAGATATTTTGCCCGTAAGCAATGAAATGCATGAGTTACATGTTTTTGTAGTTTGGGGTGAAATATTTGGTTTTGTCAATAAATGTTGCTAAGTGAATTAACGCACGGTTATTGTCTATATGATCTGCTACCAATTGGCGTGCCATAAACACAGCATGAAAGGCATGCTTTCGAGATATAATTATTGAACATCGACAACAAACATCGTAAAGCAGTACTATCGTGTCAATAAAGTAGCAGTTAGCTTATAAACATCCAAGGGAGTTATTTTCGCCGACTGGTGAAATCGTTAGTTTTCCTAGCGCACACAATCATTTTGAAAACCTGTCTAAATCACTTAACACAGCGTCTAAATGATATGCACCATGCACCATCCAGTCTAGGTGAAGTTCCGTTTGGGCAGCCAAGTGACATTATCATGCACTTAAAGTGTAATCTGAGTAATGCGTTGTGGTTTTAGAGGACATCGAACCACGTGAAAAAGACAAAATTGGTAAATTGAGTTAGCGAGTGAGATCAGAAGCAATCACCAGTTCAATCACGTCGAAATACGATCACAGAGCACTTTAGAATACAGAACCGAAACAGCTTCGTTAAAAACGGGCTTCAGCCGCACACGCCAGCAAAATGGCGTCACTGATCAGTAAAATGCAGGAACGCCGTTCGTCAATCAACGTGTAATAACCTATAAGATTTATTCTACTCAGGTTGCGAAATTCAATGTTTTTAGTTTGTCAACTAGAAATTTTCGCCATTAGTGTCGCGGTGTACCGAATTCTCTCTATTTCCTACGAAAAAAAAAAAAAATAATTGCAATAATTGTATATCAAATATAAAATAACTTTGTAACTAAGTAAAAGCTTTCTTTTTTACTATTCACGTAGCTTAAAATGTTAATTATAAGTGACCTCTTTGGAAAACTGCGCACCTAGAGGTGGAAATTGTCCCTAATCCAAACTCTCCCATCAGAAAACTCTCCAGCTGGCAGCCGACACAGTAGGGAACCTTTTGCAACATGTAGTAGCTGTTCAGACACAAGAACCGTTTCCAGAGCCTCGCGGAGTCAGTTAGAGAATGGGTACGCCAACATCAACAGAACCGCCCCTCCATTTTGCTTCTCTATATTTGTCTAAACTGCGGCACTGTCATGGAGCCATACTGATCACACAACAATCACGAACACAACACATGCCTCGTCACGTAACTTGGCACCTAGTGATCTTTACACAACGTTGGCAACAGTTGGTTGCCGTTCCATGCATTTTTTTAATTGGCTGGCCGATTACTATTTTGCTATTTTAGTATTATACTCTGTATTGGAATAGTTAATATTTTTATAATTTATTAATCCTATTTTATTATTGTGTATTCATTTTAGCTCGTTATATTTAAAAAATTACTTGGTTTTAACGTACTCAGTTTATGTAGTTGTTGGGGCAATGGCCGCCAGGTGCGCTACGCGTGGCGTGGCATCATGGAGGTAACAGATGATGGAGTGGCAACAGTCTATCTTCTCCACGTTTATCAAGTGAAGCCAATCCCTTGTCCGACTTCTTTCAACTGCGCACGCGCAGACCGATTGTTTACGTCAGTCGCCATATCATGAGTGGCAAAAGTTACATGGTAAACAATGTAAAACATGCACCTTTTTTTTTGCCACTACTAGCCCTGTCCTTGTCTTTCATTATCTGCTTCACTTTCGTGTCTCGACTTCCACTCCATAGACTAATACCTCCATGGGTGGCACTGGCTAGGCCTAGTCGGCCGACGTCCGCTAAACGGAGCTCGAGTATTGCGCGAAGCTTCTCACGCTGCTCGACCAGTACCGAATTGTGGGATATGATAAATACAAATGAAGGCGGTCTCAGGCCGGAATGGTTCGCACTTAACGTGCAAGTATGAAACTGCTAGCTGGGTGTAAAGACTGCACGTTTATCAATACGCTACGCAATTTAAAGCTACGCCCTTACCACCGTAGAAGTGCACCAGTCCTGTTGTAAAGTTTTCTTGCGAAACTTGTTCCTGGATGCAAGTGCCGCAAGCGATAGAAAATTGTGTGCAGCAAGGTAACTGCAGTGTGCAATACTTTTAATCGTAAGTGGCTTGTGTGTGCACAAATGTAACACAAATGCTGCACAAACTATGGCGCCGGGTTGTGAAAGCCGAGTAGATCAAGCTGATAAAATCAGGTTTAAATGTGATGAAAAATGTGCCAAAAGTAATAAATTTGTAAGAAACGGAGTGAGCTGTGATTGTTGCGACCATTGGTACCATTGTCACTGTGTTAATTACGACATGGACATAGTGAATAACAAGCCAGAAGATGAATGTCATTGTGGTTCCTGCTTAGAAAATGGCGAATCAAATCTTCATGCGAATAAAGACGCTGAAGTCATAAACAACTCCTTGCAAAAGATAATAGACACGTTACATACTGACATACCGAAGTTGAAGAAAGAAACCGAAGTTTTGAAAACACCTGTTGAGGAACTAAGTAGGCCTAGTTCAATAGGTGTACAAAATTTCTCATCTCCAAAGCGTGTAGCGAAGCCTAGAATGGAACAACAAAAAATCGAAGTCCATGAAAGTAACAGATATTATGTACTCCTACAGGGTAGATCGAACTTTGAATCACCTGTAACAAAGTTAAATAATATCAAACCTTTTGCAGTGTGTCAAAGTAAAATAATATCAAACCTTTTGCAGCAAGCCACGGTCGTGGCCTAGCCATGAAAGTGTTGCATAAAATAAACGATGTTGATGTCCAGGGACTCGTTAAACCAGGTGCGTGTATTTTAGAAATAGTATATGAAGTTCCGAGTGACCGCTCAGCTAACAAAAAATGATCTCGTTGTCATTGATGCAGGAGGCAACGATATCTACAAAACTCAAGCAGTAAATGTAACGAAAAACATGGAGCGTTTGCTTCTTAAAATGAGCCACACCAATGTGGCTATTTGTAATATATCCCCCAGACATGATCTTACGTCTAGTTCTTGCGTAAATCGTGCAATTCACGACACGAACGAGAAAATCAAACATATTTGCTCACGATATAGCTTTGTGGAAGTAATTGATGTTTTCACTTATCCAAAGACTTTTTTACTAGCACGGTCTGCATACCAATAGTAAGGGGGAAAACAAAGTTGCAAGTAAGATCATAGATATATTCAAATCAAATGCTTCCAATAATAGTTTAAATGAAAAGGCATTGCTTTATCAGGATGTGAACAGGTGTTAAAAAACTAAGTAGATGTGACTCAGCACACAAGTGCAGCAGCTCTCTGACAAATAAACAAATAGGGCCGAAATTCAACAAATTAAAACAAAAATAATCAAATTAACTATGTACAAAAGGATATTCAAAATAAACAATATAATTACTAGCGGCACACGAATTTCGCGAAAAGCTTTCACGACCTGTTGTATTTCAAAACACTTCAGCTCAGATCCACTTTTGTGATTGGATGATCTAGTTGTTACACGTGTTAGATGTCTGTCCCCGAATCAGATACGTACAGTATCTGAATAACTTAATTATTATTGGCCAGTCAACTAAGAAATTATTTCTCACAGACACACGCCGCCAATAAGCAAAAGGAAACTGCTGGCACGCTCGTAGGTTATTGAAATTTAGCATGAGCGGAAAATTTTTTTCGCAAAATTCGTGTATCCCTAGTAATTACAAGCTCTTACAATTATATATGCAGCAATATGAAATTCAACTACAGAATCACCAACAGCAGTTGCAACAACCCCATTTAACCCAAAATCTCCAACGACAACTACCACAACAACAGCAGTTTCAGCACCTGCACCAGCAGTTGCAGCATTTCCGACTACCACAACTACTACTCCCCCGTCAAATGCAACTTCGACAACAGCAAGATATTCAGATATATCAATATCTTCTATGACAACAACAACAGCAGCAGCAGCTCCAGTACCAGCAACAGCAGCTAATCCAACATCAGCAGTTTTTCAGCCAACGACAGCAGTATCAACATGCCATCAAACCAGATTGTTCTCGACTGACTCCACAATTACAAAAAATAAGTGCTCGCCACATCAATTATATCAATCTCAAATATAGTAAACAAACATCCTCTATTAGTGCACTACACCTTAATATACAATCTTTGAGAAACAAAGCACTACAATTAGAGATACTTATAAATTCTTTGGACGTAACTCCCCAAATAATATGTTTGACTGGACATTGGCTAACACATATTGAAAGCAATAGGGACTCGATAACAGGCTATAAAATGTTTTTTTTTGTAGAAATAGTATAGGATAAGGAGGAAGCTGTATTTTAGTACACAAATCTTCACTTGACATTTTCCACGTTAAAGAAGTCCTTAAAAAGAGCCGTGAGGAATCCAAGCTATATTCAACAATACTGCTATTTTATTTATTTCACTTTACAGGCCACCAAAAAGCAATGTTCGAAAGTTTAAAAAAGAACTTGAATTATTTTACTACAGGTGTAATAAACAAAATATAAATAAGGGAATTATTCTCTGTGGAGAACTCAATATTGACTTCAGTTCAGATGTAAATGAAAAGCAGCAACTTGAAAATACATCAAGTTCTCACAGTTTGGAAACTAAATAAAAAAGTTTCACTCAGTACACTTTAAATAATGCCTTTACAATAGATTATGTAATTGCTCAAACCAACATGCAACTAACAGTGTTAAATACACAGCCAGAATTTCCAGATCATTATGCACAAATTATTCAATTTAAATTAGAAAGCAAAAATATTACTGGAAGGAAAACAACAATAAGAAAAGTAAGAAATTGCAGTCCTGAAAACCATAAATATTTTATTAATAAGTTAGCTGTTGAGAAATGGTTACAACTTAATGACTTTAATGAATTGAACAATAACTATAGCACATTCTTGAAGACATTTTTACTTCATTTTGAAGGATCCTTTCCTTGTGTTACAAAAAAATTATAAACAAATTACACATGCCTGTGCAGCAAACCTGAATGGATTAGTCAGAGAATAATCAACTCTAATAGGAAATTGAAACATTTATATACACTTAGTAAACTGACAACTGATACAAAATCTATTACGTAATACAATTACCATAAGAAGATATATCGTAAGGTAGTTAGGGCAGCTAAGATAAACCATACAAGTAATAAGATAAGAGAATGCATGAATAGACCAAATGAAGTGTGGCGAATAATCAATAATGCACTAGGAAAAAATCAACTACAAATAAAGAGAATATAACACTTCAAATAAATAATGCCATGCTTACATCCGAAAAAGAAATGCAAATATTTTGAACTCTCATTACGTGAATATTAGCAGTAAATGAAATGTTTATAAGGCTGATTCCTATAACATATGAACTAAACGATAGATATTTTGTAAAATACAATTCTCAATTTGTTCTATACCCAACATATGAAAAGGAAATGTATAAAACAATACTTAGGTTAAAAATATAAAGTATCACATGATATTCATGGATTGTCTAATTGCGTGCTTAAATACTGTTGTAATTATATACTGCAACCTTCAAGATGATAATTAACTAGTCTTTTAATCAAGGTATTTTTCCTGATAGACTAAAAGTAGCAAAAATTTTACCAATATATAAAAGGCGATAAACATAAAATAGAAAACTACAGGCCAATTAGTTTACTACCCGTATTCTCAAGCGTTTTAGAAAGTATACTACATAATAGATTATCTCAGTTTCTAGTATTTAATAAATTAATGCGCAAACAACAAAGTGGCTTTAAAAAAAAACAAATCCACAATATCTGCAATTTTTCAGTTAACAAAAGCTATTTCAGAAGCACTCGATAAAGGGGATCATGCCTATGGCATATTTTGTGACCTGTCTGAGGCCTTTGATCATGTGAATCATAGCATATTACTTCAAAAACTTAGTAACTTAGGTATCAATGAACTGGCTTTAAATCTATTAAAATCCTATCTATGTAATGGAACACAGATTGTTGAAATATGTAGTGGAAATGATAAAATAACACCAGAATAGGAAACGATTACCACAGGGAAGTATTCTGGGGCCTTTGCTTTTTCTTGTTTATATTAATGACTTAATATAAGGTAAGTAACATTGTGCGGAACATATAAAATATGGGGATTTTACATTGTTTGCGGATGACACCAGTATTTTGGTTAATGAAAGTAATCCAGAAATACTTAGTCTTGTCTCTAAAAATACCTTAATGATACTGGGAAAATGGTTTCAAACTAATAAATAGGGAATGAACGTGGATAAATCTCAGTTTATCCAATTTAGCAAAAACCGCAGACACAAAGAACTAATCATATTACCACACAATAGCAGCACTATAAAGGAACCAAAAGTGGTAAAATTCTTGGGTCTATATATAGATAAAAGATTAACATGGATACAGCAAATAACTAAACTGGAAAATAAATTATTATCCACTTGTTATCTGTTAAACGCATTGAAAAATTTAACAGACTTCAAAACCCTAAAGATGGCATATTATGCTTTCTTTTACTGAGTGATGGTTAATGGGATCGAATTCTGGGGAAGCACTGCGAACGCTATTACGGTATTTCGGTTGCAAAAAAAGCGCTACGCATTATAACTGGAGTGAATTATAAAACTTCTTGTAGGCTCCTCTTCAAAGAGCATCCGTGGAGACTTTTTACTGAATACGCCATACATGTACTCAAATTTCTAAATCAAAACTTAGAATACTATTTAAGAAATGAAGCTACTCACAGCCATTGTACAAGAAATGCACGTAAACTAAGGATAATGCAACATTCAAGTCCACTGTGTGGAAAAAGCCTTTACTACTCAGGTCTAAGGATGTGCAATCAACTACCAAAACATATATTTTCTGAAAAAGATCCGAGCAAATTTAACAAACTTACTAACAACATGTTTATAAATCAATATTTTTATAGTATACGAGAAATAGAAAGTGGATCAAAGCTTTCATTAAGCACGCAGTTTAAGTTATTACCAAGTTATAAGTTTATCTCCTGTGCTTATACCGCTGATATTCACTTAATGTTCTGTAGCACATTTAGTATTGTGTAATAGCGCTACTTTTACATTTTTATAAGTTTCAAATAATTTATAATATATGTTATTTACATTTTTTATAAATTGTCGTCTGTTATCACATTAATCAAATTTTGTATCTTTTCAAGGTTTATTGTTATTTGTCTCAATGTCTATATGTCTTTGTATAAGCTTATTATATATACTGTGTGTGTGTGTGTGTTGTACAATCTGACGAGTCCTACATTCGGTGAGCATCTACTGGGTGATATAAATAAATAAATAAAATAGTGCGAGTGTCGTGGTGCATTCAATGCGCGGGATGTGCGATCAGCTGACGAGCAGCCGACCACGTCGTCCTGGCGCGCACTGGGACCTGCGACACGACCTGGGGCTTTGTGTTGTCCCGTGCTGCTACGTCACTGCTAAATGACATGAGGAGAACTAATCTTTGTGTCTCCAGTACTGTCCGGGCCGTACAAGTTTTACGTCTTCAAGTGTTGTAAAAGTTTGCGATGCGGAACGCACCTTATCTACGAGCGTCTTGTACTGCGGCGCGTAATATTAACTGTATTTATAGGCCACGAATATTCTATTAGTTGTGTTGCCCGTAAACATTTAACTTTATAGTATAAAATGTTGATCACTTTAGTATAGAGTTTGGAAGCGTAAATGCTTGTTACGCATCAGAGTGTAAAACATTCTTAAATAAAATATCTTGGAATTTAAACAAAAAATATGGTGTGTGCTATCAGTTACCGTTTTAAACCTCTACCTGCACATCTGACATCTGGAAAGATTAATTATGAACTTATGGGCCATTGTGTGAATAATTAGCTTGCGCAACGTTTACGCCGATAATCTAGTCATTAAACATAACAACGAGTTTGCTACCTGCCCGTAAGATTTGTTACTTTTTCTATACATGAGATCGTCACCTACTCACGAGTTGTGTTTGGAGGTTTAGGGTATTTTTGGCAAAGTGAGGTAGCATTTGAGGAGTACCCTGAAACCCGCGCTGGGTACAGGGCTGCTCACATTTTCTGCACCAAGTTCAGATACATCCTGTATAAATCGACGTGCGGTTGCTGCACAGAGGTAAACATTTTCTCACTTATTTAGCTGAGCAGCCTCTTTAGTTAACTTTTGTCACTGGAAATTAAACCCGCCATGGAATATATGTAGAATGAACACAATATTTTGTAGTAGCAATGTGCCAGAAACGTTTGATAATCGGTTGTTTTCTCATGTCAATTACAACTTCGGCAGTTCAAATTAAACGAATTAAACATATAAATAACTGTAATTATATAGAAACGTCCTTTATTTTTTCTCTTTCCATTCCACGTTGAGATTTATTACTAAATATTAATGGAACAATGATTCTAGGTTTATACTATTACACTTACGAATTTTCCGATTCTTCATTTCATTTAATAACATTCTTATCAAACGTTTCGCTTATTCATTCATTAGACGTAGCAGGATTAACGTCACGGCTCAGGGACAAAACGCTAGTACCCGTAAAAAAAATTCTTCTGTTATTTAACAATGTTATTAATAAACGTAATAAAGTACCCTTCTACTGAACTTGGTCGTGTAAATATTTTTAGATACAAACGAATTTTCGGGCCAGGTTGTTCGTAGCGACATTGCTCTGAAGCACTCATAAAAATGTATGTTTGATTGATCAGGTTTGACGTCATGGAATTATACACAGAACATTTTTAGGATGATAGTAAGTTTCGGCCACAACAGTGCTGTCGGAGCCGTATGAAGCTAACACCCAGCTTGGATGTTAGCTGGGGCTGGCAAGCGACGTGGAGCGGTGCAGCCACGATGAGCCAGCCCCACTGTTTAGGAAACACTCTCCCCGCCGAGGAAGGCCATGAGGCTAGGCGGGGTGGTATATAAGGTGGGGACGATGACCATCATGCTCCGGAGGGTCCAGCGAGACTCCATCGCCGTGGACCACAGGGCCGTGGTCCACCACGGCGAATCCTCACTCTGCCACTGTCAGAGGGTCTCGACACGACAACGCCGACATCAAAAGGGTAATGATAATCCCAGTAGAGTCTTGCCGTAACTTGGTCTGGTAATAAAGTCATTTAATGAGACGTGTAACATTGTTGTAATAGCCAAGGGCTATATGTACTTCTTGTAGAAGATCTAGTATTTGCAATAAAGTGTAATGAATCTGATAGAGTGCTTTATCATCTAGCTACTGACATCCCTCTTCCTTGCGTGGCCTGATTCATCCACAGAACAGGTCACAACGCATGCCTTACCTAGGATTCGGATCCAGAATCTTCCACACAGTCGACCTGCGGCACACCATCCGATTGCACCAAGAGAGGTCAGTATCAAAACCTACTGAATCATATTTGTTGCAATTTTTTTAAAAGGTAAAAAAATGGCTTATTTCTTTATTTTCACTGGTGTTTTCCAACGCCGACGGAAGGCTTGTCAGGGTTACGTGCACTGCACTCGACGACACTCAGTCAGAGACAGTCAGCTGCTTCTCTCTGAGCGGCAACAGCTCTTTAAGTGAAGTGCTTTGTCCCCCCGCATGATTCATAGTGTTGTAGTACCTAGCCAAGTGTACAACCTATCTATATTCCTGCATAACCACACTGGCTCAAGGCCCTCAAAGAAGTACCAGGATCGACTATATTAACTCTTCTAAATTACTACCACCGGTTGCTTCATTAATATCAAACTTTATTACATAAACAAAACTAAACTCAATTACAAATTACACTGTCACAATAAATGCTACACTTCTTGACTCTTAACTTTGGTTATATTTCAGATCTCAACTATCTTACTTATAATGACTTTAGTTATTACGTTAAAATCCTATCTCTTAGTTTATAACTACCAATTATTCTCTGATTCAATAATTACTTTAAATGACATTAATCGCTCTACCCGACTCGTATCGCACCCTGCTCGTCCCTGCACTATACTCAAGATCACCTACCACTGACAGCCTCGAATCTCCGGAGCTCCTCCGTCGGCTCGTGTAGTGGAGATGTGGTGAAGAAGGATGGCGTGCCCAAGCCTGGTCTCCACCCAGCTCCTGGATCACCTCGGCACTGGCTCCGCCCGATGCTGCTCCAGCATCGGCAGACTCGCTGATCGGAGATCGCTCCAGCCTCGCTGGACGATCAACCTCAGACATGCACCAGGTTACCCATCTCTCGAGGAGGGGGAAGGGGGTGTCGGCCACGTCACCAACCGACGATGAGCTGACCGGCAGGCAACGTCCGTGGCCTACCGGTCAGCTCATCGTCAGAGCCTATAGGCTGTTCACGGTAAAGTGAGCACTTTTTAAGGCCCTTCTAAAGTGTTCCTTTCATTTAATTTCCATCTTTCTGCTGCTTTTTAATACAAACATTTCAATGTAATCGATAAACACAGAGTATATATTTCATCACCATCAAAATGTAATGCCTGTTGGGAGGGCCTTAAAAAGTGGTCACTTTACCGTGAACAGCATATACCCCGCTGTACCCTGTTCTCTCTCTCTCTCTCTCTCTCTCTCTCTCTCTCCTGCGGGACGTCGCCCTCGACCACGGGCAGGCGTCAACCTCGTGGACACCTCTCCTCTCACTTGTGCCCACAACAATAGTCACAATGCTATCATTATTATGCATCGTCGTAAGACCGACAGTAGACTAAAAGATATCACAGCCAGCTTCGACCAGCTTGAGAAGTCAAATATACAGCCACAGACTTCATCCTAGGAATTACTGTCATTCAAATAAAAATTATAGGTTAGGGTTCGTCTAATTTACGTCGGTACACAATGAACTGATCAAGCTTATTAAGGTCACATCATATATGCAGACGGAAGCGGAGCATTGCAACGGCGCATGCGTAGTCTTTAGGTAGAAGTACATGTTATTTAACTAACTTCACGCCAGCCACGCTGTAGGTATACTCCATTCACTGTTACTTCCAACTTTTCTGAAGCCCTGATGTGATTCTACTTCCAGGATATTCCTCCGCCCCATACAATCAAAGCTTAGAAAATTACACGAAACGGCCAACGCACCGCATTCGTGCGCACTCAGCTGTAATAATATTTTGCATGAGAACTATTTCTTACTACGCGTTACCAACACACCTATTTTCTCTCTTCTATTCATAGTAGTTAAATAAATTAAATATTATTATTTATAGAATTAAATATAAGTGAAAGCTAAATTCAACTAAAAATTAGGTACTTTTACGATAACACAAATGCTTGTGATATAAGATATATTTAAGAAGCATCAAAACACGATATTCATGGGGTGATTTTTCAAATGTTAGATTCTTACAGTGCGAAAAAACCGTGAATAGACTACAGTTGCTTTTATTAACTGCAATAAGGAGAATCACAGCAGTTCCATTTGGTAGAAATCTACCCCACATTCGCTTACCTAGAAAGTTCTTTAAAAACGTGTCTACAATCAAAGAATTAAATAATGATTTTTATATTTTACTTGCATCAAAATGATTAATAGACCAGTAATTATACTAAAGAAAGATTCTTGCAAAAATCACGTACAACTAGTTCCATTTTTTCATTCCTGATTTACCCAAACATCCTTAGTATAGTGACTGTGGCAAGCTGAAATGAAAATAACTATTCCTGATTAGATTACCTTATATTATTAACGAACAGAATGTTATTACGTGAGAAGATCCTGTTCCAACTTCCACATGTCTTACCCCAAGAGTTTGAATGTAGTAAACCAATCAAAATTTTATTGTATTATATAAAAATATTTAAATATCAGCATGTAGCAGGACGTATGATTACAAATTTAATTTCGCAATGATCCAATTTAACCGGTTACCGAGCATCTTAAAAAGCCCATATCCAGTCACACCACAGCCCACGCAAACAGATTTCATTAATGTACTTATCCGTAAAGGCTGTAATTTATGTATGGATAGCGGTTTGATGGGCTTATATTTTTCTTCATTTAATGTAAAAAAAATGCGATTGGTGTTTCGTTTAAACTCATAAAAATCGAAAACGTTATCCGTGGAGCTGATCGTGTGATCCTTTACACCTGTCTATAAGGTGAATATCAGGTCACTTAAAATATGTTGAGTGAGAGAGTGAGTGACGAGATTTGGATGGCTCTTAACAGCGGGCTCTTGAGTGTCGATGAGGTTGAAGCGAGGTGAGTATGGAGCAGCGCTGGAATGCACGAGCGGGGGAAACGGGAGATCGCCGAGAAAACCCTCCAACTAGTGGCATCGTCCGGTGCGATGTCCACATGCGAAGATCCTGGAGCGACCCCGCCGGAAATCGAACCCGGTTCGCCTTGATGGGAGGCGAGTAGTCTAACCACTCTACCACCGCGGTCCCCCGCAATACACCGGGGAGAAATAAGATAATTATATTTGTACATAGATGAAAAAAAAGTTGGTAAAATAGCGTGGTATTTGTTAGCGACGGGACGTGCGGAGCTGACTAAAATTCAGCTTACAGTCCTATTTATAATCCATTTAATATTAACGAATTTGTCCGCTACTTACCTTCTACAGCCATCACCCAGGGGTAAAAATGCCGCTCTGCCCCCTACGACCATCACTTATGATAATTGGTTCAAATTCAGTGATAACTCCTGCAGAGTCAAAATACAGATTGAAAGTCATAGTACCTACAAACTTGGGGAAGGATCTAGCTAGCCAGTTATGTCCCAAGGTGGGCTGGAAAGTAGAAGGGAAGTTGCGCACTGATAATATCGTTAATCGCAACACTGGTCTTCTTTAATTCCAGAAGTGCTAACAAAATATCCTTTATTAGATTTGAATTTTTTTAAAAAAACTTCGTATATAAATACCCGCTTGGAAATGTCAATAAGTCCTCTGAAATGTTATCCCAATACATCGTACGAATACTTGATGCGCATGGGATATATTCGATCAATTAAAATTATTTTAATGTCATTTATTTCGGTAAACGTAAACGAACGTAGCCTACACATGACTCTCATAAAAAACTATTGTGACTTTAGTGCTGGCGACGAATGAGTCAAATTTGTGGACATGCGTTGAAGACAATAAAATGTTTACCTCGTCTTCAGTCAAAGGGCTGGTAACTTGATGAGGAAGTAAAAATCGTAGACCCACGACTTCCATTTTTGTCTGAATTTATATGCCTGCTTTTCGAATTATTAGGCCTACATCGGCATGATTTCTGTAAGGAACTTAATTCCCTTTTTTGGTTTACATAGCCATACAATATAAATTGAGATACCCACACATTATATAAAAGTGACATTATTTTCTCTCCCTTACATTTTCATTTCTTATCCGACTTCTGTAAACTTTGAGATCGTTTGGCTATGTGGTAGAATGCCTGGTTTTTATTCGGGATTTGGTAGGTTCGTACCCGACCTGCTATAAATTTTGTAGATGGTTTTCCGTCCACAATCTAGGCCGACGCTACACTGGTGCAGTTTATTGTTATGAACTTCCCCTGTTTTCATCTATTACTCTGAGGTTTTAGTCGTAATGCGTGGAAGGATGTAAGGAGTACAGTACCTTCTAGTCATTATTATTATGAACTTTCCCGGTTTTCATCTATTACTCTGAGGTTTTAGTCGTAATGCGTGGAAGGATGTAAGGAGTACATTACCTTCTAGTCATTATTATTATGAACTTCCCCTGTTTTCATCTATTACTCTGAGGTTTTAGTCGTAATGCGTGGAAGGATGTAAGGAGTACAGTACCTTCTAGTCATTATTATTATGAACTTTCCCGGTTTTCATCTATTACTCTGAGGTTTTAGTCGTAATGCGTGGAAGGATGTAAGGAGTACAGTACCTTCTAGTCATTATTATTATGAACTTCCCCTGTTTTCATCTATTACTCTGAGGTTTTAGTCGTAATGCGTGGAAGGATGTAAGGAGTACAGTACCTTCTAGTCATTATTATTATGAACTTCCCCTGTTTTCATCTATTACTCTGAGGTTTTATTCGTAATGCGTGGAAGGATGTAAGGAGTACAGTACCTTCTTATCATTATTATTATGAACTTCCCCTGTTTTCATCTATTACTCTGAGGTTTCAGTCGTAATGCGTGGAAGGATGTAAGGAGTACAGTACCTTCTAGTCATTATTAACATGAACTTCCCCGGTTTTCATCTATTACTCTGAGGTTTTAGTCGTAATGCGTGGAAGGATGTAAGGAGTACAGTACCTTCTAGTCATTATTATTATGAACTTCCCCTGTTTTCATCTATTACTCTGAGGTTTCAGTCGTAATGCGTGGAAGGATGTAAGGAGTACAGTACCTTCTAGTCATTATTATTATGAACTTCCCCTGTTTTCATCTATTACTCTGAGGTTTTAGTCGTAATGCGTGGAAGGATGTAAGGAGTACAGTACCTTCTAGTCATTATTATTATGAACTTCCCCGGTTTTCATCTATTACTCTGAGGTTTCAGTCGTAATGCGTGGAAGGATGTAAGGAGTACAGTACCTTCTAGTCATTATTATTATGAACTTCCCCTGTTTTCATCTATTACTCTGAGGTTTCAGTCGTAATGCGTGGAAGGATGTAAGGAGTACAGTACCTTCTAGTCATTATTATTATGAACTTCCCCTGTTTTCATCTATTACTCTGAGGTTTTAGTCGTAATGCGTGGAAGGATGTAAGGAGTACATTACCTTCTAGTCATTATTCATGTGAACGTTATTCTTACTGACCTTACAGCCTTGGTAACTTTTTTGGTCAATGTTATTCGTTTCTGGTATAAAAACTGATCGTGTTTACGTAATATACATTTGACAGTATATTGGTTTATGTCAGCGGTAGCAATTCGTCGTTAATCTCTTTTTCATTCTCACGCGTGGATTATCCATCTCGAATCTCTTTGATATGCTATCATAATTATCTGGTGTTTAACTATTACAATTAAAATTCCACTTGCGTGAGCTCAACCATGATTGTTTTTGGCAGTTTTTCTGGCCTTGATGTATTTGTTATTGCTATTCCTACACATTTTTCTTTTAACTAAACTTCATCCCATACATACATAGCCTTACATAGCCTACTGCATACATACATAGCCTATTACATTCGTACATACATACATTCCATACATACAAAGCCATACATAGCCTACTACATGCATCCAGTTGACACTAATATTCGTCTATATGTGAATAACTTTTATGTGACATTTACAAAAGTTTGTTAATACTATCACCTTACTCTATTACTTGTAAATTGTAATTCCAAAATAAACTGTGTTAGTTACAATTTAATAATTTTCCACTCGTTTTCTTCCCTGTTGCCATTCTGTCATCGGTATTGTAGTTTTCACAATGCTCGTACTTCCTCTGAACACACTACATCGTTTCCTAAGGTGCATATTTGTAGAATATGCTAGAGGTTATTTCCTTGTTTCTTTTTATGATAACCCCTTTTGTTTTAATTTTACTTCGGTATATAACTAAACATTAATGTCATTCTCATCTAGATATTATCAGGCTTGTATGGTATACATTCATCTGTCATGTACGCGTTCCTTTTAACTGCAGTCCAAATATCTTCCTCTTCTAAGTTTAAACTCTTATACCGTATTTTTTTGTTATATTTCTTCCCTGCGTTCACCTTATTATATAAACCACCAAACTGTCATCTATAGATACAGTTAGAATCACTTTATTTTTGAAATCCAGGGCTTCGTTTCTTTGTTGATAATGAAGTTATCTAACCCCGTTCTTGTTCCTATCTTTGCTGTACCTCATGATTTAGTGTGACTTTTTATGCTAGTTACTTTCAACTTTCGGTCATTTTCTTTCTCACAGTCCTAGAATTCTTTTTCCTGTAACGTTTTTCGAAATTACGACACCCACCAAAAGTTGCAAGGACGCAGATAAATACTATGCTGCTTCAAAAACTAGCAGTTACAATTCTGCGGAAGTGACGGTAAAAAGATTATCGCCAAACTCTTAAGGAAATTGTATGAGCTAGATTCTGCACAGGGAGAAAAGCGAGAAGGACCTCCACTGCAATTTGCAGCAGAATATGACAATTGTTGTGACACACAGATGCATCTCACGTGACAGTTTGAGGGTCAGAATATAATGCGAGGAACGCGAAAAGCGACTAGTGAAAAGTAATTTTCGTATGTATAGTTTCCGGTAGCATTTATCCCTCCAGGCTGATTACTTCCTATAACCTCGCCGAAAATATGTTATTAATAATGAATCATTTATTCGAAACACCGTTGGTTATACTTCTTTTACAGACATATTATTTAAACGTGTCTTATTCCCATTATTGTTCTTACTCTATATACTTGCAATAGGTATCTTCTTTTTATATCCTTTGTTTTTTAACACCACATATAGTATTCCGTTGCAAACACAATGTTTGTATTAGATTACTTGCTGACATAAACAAGATAAATTATATTAATAATGTTCCATACAATTTAGACATAATATTCTGCAACTTTATTATATTATCACTAGCTATGAATGGAATCCCTTAAATACGGAAATCTATTCATTCGTTTGTTTACGCCGAAAGTAGAGATAGCCTATATACGCTATAAATGCTGTTTCGATTCGTGGTGTTAATTTTGTATTTCTTCACGTCACGTCAAAACGAATAAAGTGGTACACGCTGCTAGTGTAGCTATTGGTGCGTTAAATTGAAATCGCAACTTTACACTCACTGTTCTCGATGAAGCGCGGTCGTTTGAATTAACCCTGTTCGCACGGGAGCTATCAAATTACGTTATTCAGTTCATAAAACAAAACACGGAAAGCAGTATTTGTGACCAAGTATTCTAAAGCGAAGAGCACGAGGAACATATTTGTTCCATTAACGAAGACGGCTTGTGCGTAGGTATAACATATGTTTACAGTTTTAGCTTGGCTGCATCTACATGTTGTTGGTTGAACAATCGTCGCTTATCTGCTGTGAGTTTTTATTATCCTTGTACCTGATCTAATTCATCTCTGAAAATATCCAATACGCAAATTACGATTGTCGTAGGTGGGTTTATAGAAGTGTTTAATGGGAAATACGGACAACTTTACATTAAATAGATAAATGTATAGCTGTATTAAAATATTTTTAAAAGGGAGTCAATACCCGCCATCTGAGATTGATTACCCTCTATCAATAATGGCCTAAACTATTATCTTAAATTTAAACTATCATTTGTATTAAAATTATAGAGTTTTTGTCACAAAATTCATTAAAGATTTTGACTTACGCTTCACTGATAGACAAGGCATATGTAATTGATTTGCAGATGTTATAATCTCGTTATTAATTATCTACTGTTACTAGATTCATTTCTGTAATCACCTGGAAGAAATCATTTTTAGGACTGTGCAGTCCTGAACGAAAGAACTTGTGACATCATTTTTGTTTTTACAGCCGCAGAAGCTAAAAACAATTATTTTCTTTTATAAACTGATGGGTTTCGTATACATATTTCTGTTTCATAAGTCATACACGTTCGTTCATGCATTAAAAAAAAATATATCAAGAAAATTGCACCTCGTATAGCACGCACTTTAAGCATGAAAAATGTATATCTTTCACTGCCCAATATCGGCAGTGACGTGTAACGAACTTCCGGAGTGAGTGGGTGGAAATATTTGGCCGGCTTTTAACAGCGAGGTCTTGAGAGCCGATGAGGATGATTGAAGTAAGTATTTTAACATTTGTTGCATAAATATATATATTCTAGTTTCCTAAAATAGTAATGCATGTAAATATGTTTCAGGAATAAGAATATCCCATGGAGTGAGTCCATAGAGGATGTTGGCGGCTTTAATAAATTTCCTTATTTCATTCATTTGATGATATTCAGTGGCAAAATTACTTATTATGAAAAGATAGTTTTAGTTACATTTTTATGGGCAATGGTTTTAGGCCACATCTTCTGCATGACATATTGTCATTTTGTAACAAACATTATATAAATAATAATTTTAAATGGTTTGAAATGTTTAATTTGTACAAATAGTTGTCTGTTGAAGGTGATATAGGTCATTTAAGAAGGGGAAAACGCACATATTTTGATATTACTGAGAGAAAATTATTAACTTTAATTGGTAATGTTCCAGAAATCACTTTCGGCAAAATGGAGAGGTAACCCGATCTTCTGTGACATTAAAGCAGGTGATTATACCGCAGTCATTGTGGATTCGTAAGAAAACTTAAATGTATTAGTGAATAACAGATTTAAATTTAGAATACATACAAAATGTAACGATGTGGTAATTTTGCTGTAAAACGTTACTGTTAACAGGCACATATTTATCAACTTTGTTAAATATCACAAAAGTTCTGTTAAATAAACAATGTAAATTATTAATCTGGGAAAACGGGTGGTCCCCAAGATAACCAGCCTATCAGCGGCATCATCCGGCACGTTTACCACATGCGAATATCCGGGAGTGGCCCTGCCGGGAATCGAGCCCAGTTCACCCAAGCGGGAGGCGAGTAGTCTAACCACTACACCACCCCAGACCCGGACTTCCCGAAACTACCATTTTGGTTACGTGGCATATGCTGAAGTCAGTTATTTCTCATTTTTCACTTTTAGAAACTTCGGCAGGGATGGTGTTACGTATCCCAAACGAACCAACATAAATATTTCAGCACTGCCTGTTCCAATGGCTTAAAACATTAGCACCAAGCACGGCAGCCCAAAAAAGTATCAGAAGATTCTATGTCTGCTTCTCTAAATATCTAATTATAACTAGAAGTAGACCAGATTATAGACCAATATTAATTTCATACCCGTTAAATAAACCGAAGCAATTTTATTAAAGATTACACTTTTAGATTTTTTTTTTTTTTTACTCATCTACCCTCGTCTACATTTTTGC
Source organism: Dryococelus australis (assembly GCA_029891345.1). NCBI lineage: Eukaryota > Metazoa > Arthropoda > Insecta > Phasmatodea > Phasmatidae > Dryococelus > Dryococelus australis. The sequence goes on along the minus strand of CM056996.1, from coordinate 111,584,470 downwards.
TTGTCAGTGATCTCAACTGTCGTATTGTTAGTTGGCAGGTGCTTATATGCGATTCCATCACTAGAGGGTTCGTTCTCAAAATATCGGCACTAAATTTATATATGGCTGTAACCGTACGGGGATGGAAAGTTGATTACATCGTTTGTGTGGAACTCACGTCTATGGCTGGGAAAATTAAGAATAGCACTGCTATTATTAACTATAGAAGTTTGAATCAAACTTTGTATCATTTGTATAGTGTCGTTTAAACACCGTTATAAGGTTTTCCATAAAATACGAAGTACTTCATTTCAATTTTTTTTTTTTTGTTATTCTACTCAATGGCGATGTAAACTAAATATGTGAACAAACTCATAATTTTCACAAAGAATAAATGACAGCTCGCAAAATATACCACGATACTGTAACATAAGAGTACTGATATCGCGAAATAGACAAGGAAATCGTTCTAATTTTTTTTATATATATATATACGTACACTGCACCAAATGTCTAAAGCTGATGGAGTTTTTGGCTACACAACACAGCATAGCACACTATAGCTAGAAGCTAAAGCACGGTGCCCGAAGTAGGGAACAGCTCATCCTGCGCGTGCTACGTAGCTGTGACGTCACCTATTTACTGACGAAAATGGTAGTGTGCTTTTCAGGCGCAACCGTAATCTGTGCCTTAGTGTCCGTTTACTGATATCTAAATCCTCAGTTTATGCAACAAGGCTAATGAGAATGTTAATCTGAAGCCTGATACATACGGGCATATTTCTTCTACAAGAAGGTGTACGCCATTCTTGATCAAAAGTTGAACAAGAAGGTGAACACCCTCTTATATGCAAGTCCCATGCACATACTGTACACACAGTACTAGTACTTCAATGTTGCAGCATACCATGAGATTCGTATCTGGAGGCTCTCTTTGGGGCTATAGAAGTGATTTGTGCATTGACAATAGTATCTGTCAGTAAATACAAACTATGGTGACAATATAGGCGTAATTAAATGTGCCGGAACTGTATAAACGTATACAACGCAAATGTAAACAAACGACTTGCCACTTACTTGCACCACAACACAAAAAGATTTTACAAACCACACAATTCAAAATGCAGAATTAAAATCTGTTTTACACTCTCACATTAACAACATCAGGATGAATAAATGTACGGGAACCACATAAATGCATAACGCGCAAATGTAAACAAACGACTTGCACAAGAAGGTGATAGGACCGTCTTAAAACGATTCTAGCTGGTATGCGAGCCCTTGTATGCTAGCTAGCTACTTGCGTACAAGTTAGCCATTCGCATGATGCAAGTTGAATTGTACAAGAAGGTGTACACCTTCTTGTACAAGACAGATTGTCTTCTGTATCAGGCTTAAGGGGACTATGCAGCCGCGCGTCCAAGGTCTAGGAGCGAGGGGGCGATACGGGCGACAGTTACACGCACGCCTAGCGCCTCATCGCTCCTACACGCAAGGCTTGCAGTGTTTCCGTCGTAACGCTGTACCGTGCAAACTAGATCTGTAACATAGGGGTTTTATTACAAGCGATGAAAGCCCACAGATTAAACTATGTCCGCACACTGTTAAAAATTGCCGTATATTTAAAGAGAGTTTTACGGAAATGTACTGTGTATATACGGAAAGGTTATCCGTAATGACGAAAAACGGAGTTAAGTCCATAAACACAAAAACGGAAAGTCTCAGTATTCCCTTTGGCTTCGAGTTACGGGAACGAACAATGCCGATTCTACACGAAGCTTTCTTTGCAACTGTAACAAGAAAATTATCGTTTGTGCTGCAGTTAAGATTATCCACGCGACTATGGCCTATTCTTTCAAGCATTAAAAAATAGTATCAGGCGTCTGTAACATTTGGCAACACTAAAAATACACTAAATTTAAGAGAAACTGAATTCCTGCTTTTTGTCATTTGCATTGAAATATAAAAATTATACCACAATTTTTAAGTGAGAGTTGTAGGAGAATTTTTAGAGTCGTGGAGAGGTAATTTTTTGACTTGGGTTCAAACATTGTTTAAGTACAAAATACATTAACTTTTTAATACAAATTTTCATACGCGATAGAACACCCACATAACAAAAATTCAAGAAATGTTCATTATCTCTTTTTATTTTAAACGGAAAGTACAGAAAATTAACTTGGAAATTAGCGGAGAGGTTCCGTGAAATTTACGGAAAGTCCGTTTGTGAAAATCAATGAGTCCGTAATTTTACGGAGAGTTTACGGACATTTCTGGATAAATTGTTACCAGCAATTTTCCGTAAAATGAAGGAATTTTTTTAAACAATATATATATATATATTTGTACTTTTCTATTACCGCTTAAGGAAACTGTATATAGCCAAGTTTTAAAAATGCGATATTTTACTAATTTCACGAATTTTTTTTCTCCAAGAATACACTTAATATGACAAAAGTAAAATAATAGGGCCATATATGATTGTTTATATATATATATATATATATATATATATATGACTTTTTGTCACTATATATATATATATATATATATATATATATATATATATATATATATATTATATATAGTGACAAAAAGTCATATTTCCAGAACTTTTATTTACCGAGATACGCGTTTACGCGCAAACAACGCTTCCACAGAAAACATTTTAGTACATAGGACACTTAAGGATCCAGAAGGAGTTGTACCATTGTTGCTCTGCGACGGAGTGAAAAAAAAAGTTTGAAAGACCATCTCTAGTGCTGCCAATCGAGATCGAAATCCCGATCTGCCGAATGTGAGGCAAGCACGCTGCAGCCTAGCAAAACACGCTCGGAGTTCTAGTAAAATATTCAGCTTCCATCACTCGCTGAGTTTAATACTGTCAATAAAAACAGTTTTAAAATTGATCAAAGGTAGACTGAGGAATGCGAGATACTGAAGATAAGTAAACTTCCCCACGGTTAATTCCCAGTGTGTTAGACTACAGATAAACGCATACAACATTTATCTTGTGTAAAATTAGCGTGATGTTTGAAAATTATTTTCTTATTACTTGTTACAGTGGGAAAGCGCGTTTTTGTGAAAATGGTGGTTAGGTCCCTCTTGCATTGACAATAGTACATTCAATTCATACTCCAGATAAGATAAGTTTTTCCGAAATATGATAAGGAGTGTTATCGAAAACTAAATGTACCGCAATCTATTTATAAATATGCACGTCCATAAGAAACCCTTAATCCAGAGCTCAAAATAAGTTTTGTCTGTAAAACAATTTATCAGAAAGAGGAATATTGTATATTTGTGGAAAACTGTGCTAGATCAGGCTACAGTTAGAAAGAGCGCTAGGTCAATAATGTAAGCTACATGTAGCTGCAAAGTTTACATGCATTTTTAGAAATAAGTATACGAAAATTATACATTTAAAAGTTCGTTTCAAAAATATGTTCTGGCATTCTTATTCAAACGGCAGTAAATGTTATTTCTGTATGTTAAAGTATTTCTCCTTTAGACGATTTATAAACACGTCAAAATTGCACAGAGTTAAAGGAAACTTGGCATTGAGAGGATTTATTCACAAACTTCACGTTTTCATTGTTATAACTCACTGATGACAAATATTTACTATAGGAGTTTTAACTGAATACTCTAAATTATAAATTGCCATTTTTTTTCTTTCAAAATTTGTATTATAATTTACTAAGAGTAAAGGTTTCTTTAATCAAAAGAACGTAATATGCTTGCAGCTGATAGGCCTACTTAATTTATAAAGTAAGGTACGCCAGATAAATTAATTAAGACAGAAGATAAAAAAAAACGCAATTTTCGGCTAGAACGTATTTATCATGCTAGTGCAAGAAACCTGTTTATCTAGCGTGTAAAATCTGAAATGTAAACAGTGAATGCAGAACTCAGATGACTTAACCAATCCATTTATCAAACGATACTACAAACAGCGCTATTATTCCGGATATTTCGTTGATTATTTAGGTTCATTTAGCGCACTATAACAGCAGTTTACCTTTAGCCGTTACCTTTGTAGATAATATTGGTTGCCTTTTCGCCTTCTGGCGTATTTATTTTTCATTCTATGCCAACATCATCTTGCTTGAAATAATAATAATAAAGAAACTCTAATGAGTTGAAGAAAGACTTATCATAACCATTTTCCATACAGTTCACGCATATATTAAAACAAAATGAATTCATTTGAAGAGTTACAAATTAAAGTAAACATTTCGATACTATGCTGGACTGTGGAAGCATTTTCTTAAACGTACCTGCGTATTGCGGTTACACAGACTTGTTGAATCTACCGCAGTTAACACAGACCGGAAGTGGAGACATTTAATCAGCAATTGATTTCCCGAAGAGATTTACTGTTACGCTATAGAAACTGCAATACGTAAATACAGTAAAACAATGTCAATCGATTGATTGTTGTGTGGAATACAGACATTAGCTAGAACACCAATCAAATCTCTTCTGATTGCAGATGGGTTATATCCAGAATTTCGTATTTCCGTGGACCTTACTGCTTTAATCAAATTAGGGTAACGAATAATATCGTATTTGAACTTTTTTACGATAACTTTGGCGAGACACTTTTGTAGAAGCACTTGCTGTGATATTTTAAAACTTTTTTAAAAATATATGTCAAGAATAGAAAATTCAGAGTATGTGCACTTAAATATCGAATTAAATATACAATAAACTATAGAGCACAATTTAATGATAAGTATTGTGTTCAATAAATGGTCTCAACTCTTACTAATTTTACAGGGAAGACATTAATCTTGAAGAGCATAAAGTAGTGACGTATAAAAATGTGTTCATAGATAGGTGATGGCTTGTTCGTACCGCTCTTTACTGGGAGAAACACCACATTGAGAGAAAATAGGACAAAATATTTGTTTGTATAGGGCCAAACATATATTTAGTTGCCCTAACAAAATGTATTGTTGAGCAAACAAAATTTGAAAAACAACAAGAGCACTTTTGTTCGTCTAAAAATATATATGTTTGAATAAACAAAATCCGTGTTAGGCCAAACAAAAGTTAGACTGTCAACTAAATATTTTGTTGAATCAAGTGTATATATTTGTTTGGCCACTCATTTGACCGACTTCGTTCGAAAATACACCTCCAAGAGTTTTTTTGTTTATTTATGTGACAATTAGGATAGTAACCGTGTTTGTTAGTGCATCTATTGATGCTCAACAATAGTATAAACACATTAATAAAACAATGCAACAAGAAACTGACAAGTAAAGCTGTAAAACTTGAAATATTTGTTTGCACACGTTGCCCAATAATTGCAGTATATCTTTTTAAAAGCTTTCCGCGGTCAACAGTTGTCACGTTAGCTGAGATTACTAAGGCGCTAGCACTCGGACGCAGGTGACATAGGGCTCGAAACTCGGCCGAACTTGTAAAAATTTTTTATATCAGCCCAAACTGTTTAATGTGCGTATAGCCAAACAAATCCTTAGTTGTACCAACCAAATCTTACGGTTTAGGGCAACCAAATGAGAAAAACAATATAATTTGGTTTCAGCAACAACATATTTTATTGTCCCTATACAAACAAATGATTTGGTTGCACCAAACAAATCTTGTTTGATTCAACAAAACCTTTATCTCAGTGCAGAGAAAGGTTTCGGTTACGTAAACCACGGGTATGTACTAGGCTCTCTTGGCGGGATGATGGCATATTGGTGGGCCGTTGCCATCTATATCATAATGTTGGCTAGGTTCGCCCAGCGTTTGAACCTAGATCGAATCCGTAGAGCTTACACCTGCCTGCCAGAAGGCAACAACGTTACCTGTATTTTTGAAAGACGTTACTGACATTTAATTTCGCCACGTTGCAACTGTCATAGGGTTATCGATGTTTCCCACGGTAGAACGACTAATTGAGAAACAGAAATTTACACCCTTGGCTAATCTGAGACTCGAAACCGGAACCCTTCGAGTCGCAGGCTGGATTGACAGCTAAGGAGGCGGAACTAAAGAAGCTCTGTGTACGAAAATACGCTTGGCATGTTTTTCTTCCACCACCCATTTACGAAATTGAAATGAATATTTAAAATAAATATTCATTTATATTTAGTAAGATAGTTTCACTGTCAACATTTTTAGAATTTTACACGGAACACATTTTTACGGAAATCTACAGGTTAGTATATGGAAACGTGACATGTAGTGCTACGGTGGTCTAGTGCTCAGACTACTCGCCTTACAACAATGTCTAGCGGGTTCGATTCCTGGCGAAATCTCTCCACGGGTTTTTTCGCACTTGGGAATGTTGCCGGACGATGCCGCGGGTCAGCGCGTTTTCTCGGGGTCTCCGTCTTGCATTCTGGTGCCGCTCTACGCTTGCTTCACACTCGTCGACTGCTGATGTTAAAAGTTGCCCAGATCTGTCCACTCCACTCGAACCAACAAATCGCGGAACATCTATTTATGTTCTATAGCTTCGGGCACGGCGGTAGAAGACAGGCCTGGACACTCGCCTATCTAACAATGTTAGCGAATTGCCCCCTTATTGACTGATTTAGTTCATCCAGTAGCCGCAGAGCGCTGTAAGCAAACTAGTGTTGTAAGCGTTGCTGGTATATAGATAACACCATAGATATATGAACGCAATTTTCCCATTTTAAGAAATAATTGCAATTCCCCTCCGTATGCTAGCCATGTCAAACAGCACTACTTCGGTGGCATTGCTCTGCGGCCGGGTTCATGAACTAAATGGGTCAACAAGGGCGTCAAATTCTCAAACTAGTATCCAGACCTGTCTTCTACGGCCGTGGGTTTGGGTTTCGTAAACGAACAAAGCCGAACATACACGAAGCTACCTTCGCCGCTGTAACCAGAAAATTATCGTTTCTGCGGCAGTTTGCCTACCAGCGCCGCTCAAACTCGTTGATCTAAAGAATCGAAAAGACAGTACAAGTCACCTGCAAATTACATCTTTTTTAGTGGCGTGGGCAAGCCTTTGCCTTGGCGCTCGCGTGAACCCGCCAGCACAGCCCTGAAGAGAGCGAGGTCGCAAAGGCGAGCACCCCACGAGAGAGTGAGCTGAGGAAGTTTAACAACAGATAGGAAGATCACTAAACACAGCTCTTTTATAACGACTGCAGAGCTTGGAGCCGGGGCCTTACCTCACCAAGCAGACGACGGAACAAGATGGACCAGATGGGGTTCGTGCCGCCGAGATCGAACTAGCACTCAGCCTTCGGCAACTGTACAGGTAAAGCCGTTCCAGCTGGGCCGTCGAATGGACACACACTAGCTAGATACGTGGCCATAATGTAATCCTTACTACTATAAAAATGCGAAAGTGTGTTTGTTTGTCCTTCTTTCACGTCAAAACGGAGCAACGGATCGACGTGATTTTTTGCACAAATATAGTTGAAGGGTCGGAGAGTGACGTAGGCTACTTTTTAGCCCAGAAAAATATCTCACTCCTTCAGGAAAATTATTATTGTAAAAAGGTACTGGATTAAGCTTTTTCTAAGGATTGATTATTCTTTTTTATTTTCGTCATTTCTCCTTTCTTTTTTGTCTATGTTATGTAAACATTTCCATCCAAAAAACCGTAGTGGCCCAGAGGATAGATTTCGTCCAAGTGGGACCGCAGTAACCCAGTGGATAGATATATATTAAGTAGGGCCACAGTAGCTCATTGGGTAGAGAACCCAATAGTTGGGCTTCAGCTGGCCAAGGGTAGAACTATGTGACACGCGCGCGAAGCAGCGGGTAAGAGCTAGTAAATAATAATAATGCAGATAGTTCGAATGATTAACATAAAACGCTCCCCCACCGCAATATATAGTAAATGAGTTAATGTAAACTGTAGTATGATTTATATTGTAACAGATTGATTATGGTTTTAATTAAATTACGGAATGACTTTAAATATAGTGTTCACATCTGAGTTTCGCCTAACCCCCATATACTCTGTACGGTAAGTCATTAAGGCTTATCGTTACAATCTGAACATCAAACACTCAAACGTTACCATAAACTGAAAAAAAAAATTATTTACACCACTTCTCTTAAACGAAACATTTGTGTCCCATGTCATCACGAAAACGTGGTTGGGAAAACATATAAGACCTATAATACGTAATTTTTATTCGTTTTCAAAGCCCGCTCCACAACAAAATGTTTAGACTGCTTTTCAAGTTTCTTATATATATATATATATATATATATATATATATATATATATATATATATATATATATATATATATATATATATATATATATATATATATAGTTGAAGGCCTGCATAACGAAAGTAAACATCGTTATTTTGGCAATCCCACTTTTTAAAAAGGAAATACATTAGAACAAATTAGAAAATACACGGAGAGGTTCCAATAATTCAAAGCATGTCTTTTGAAATTTTTGAGAAATTCGTTATTGTAAAAATTAAATTATCCTCGATTTTAACGAAGAGTTTCGGATAAATTTCTACTTGTTTTTTTTCGTAAGTTCAGGAAAAAATATTTTTAACAGAAAATTATATTTGCAAAATTTCAAAGATTTTGAATTTCAGACTTTTAAATTTTATATTATTTGTCACGATTTTCCTATAACTTCATAAATATGGCTGGAGATATACTGAAACATAAAAGTAAAATGACTTATTAATGCCTAGCCATTGATTATAATTATTATGTAAGGGAAAGCACTAAGTATAATTTAAAATTGGTCAAAATTAGATATATCGCTGAAATTATCTCCACAGTCTTATACGGAAATGTGTCACTGATATACAGAAAACGAGATCACAATAACGAAACACGGAAAAAAACGCATAAAAAGAAAATACAAAATGTTTTCCGTAGGGCGCAAACGTTGCCAAAGTAACAGGAGCCGTTCAGGAATAATTACAGCATTAAAACTTTTAGCTAGATGGAGATTTTTTGACATTCGCCTTTGCGATGCAGATGTATGTCATGGAGAAAACGGGCCTGAGCACGAAAATCGTAATGGCGAATGTCCAAAATCTCCATATAGTCATTCACGCCTATTGCACTATTCATTCAAATATCACATTATCACTTTTACTAGCTCAATTTAAAATGTTACACGTTAGCAAAATCTGTCTGTTACTGGCAGTGGCATTTCCAGGCCAATAACAATACTGAAAACTTAATAATATAGTTGAGTCAGTATTTCATAAATAGGATATTCTCAAAAAATTAATATGAAGTAGTTTAGTAGACAATTATACTGTCGAACTACTCTTTTGTTCGTCGGTATTTATAAATATGCCATCAGCAATAATTTAACATTTTTATATGAATAACTTATGCTTAATATAACAGCCGCGTAACGGAATTTAAAACATTGTCACATTGTCAAACCTTCGCTTCATTTAATCTTCGATTTTGAAGTAAAGTTTTTTTACAGACCACGAATAAGTCTCCGTAAATATTTGCAATTATTTCTGTGCATTTGGGAATCAATATTTACATTTTTTTTAAATTAAGAGAACTAGATAATGATTTATCAGTAGTTATCTGCGATTTAATTAAATTTTGAATACTGAAGGTGGTCAGCGCTATGCAAAGTTTGTCAGTAACGTCTATTTAATTTGTTATTCTGTCTGAAAGGGATACTCCTGACATTTAACAAAATTTCGCGAGGAGGAGCTGCAGAACTTATGGCTGTTAAATTAAGTCTGTCGTTTAAGTATCTGGATAAGAATTCGCAAAATAATAAAATTGGATTAAAATTGTATATATTCTGGTATTTAAAATTTGCTGGAAGTATTCTTAGAGGATGCGACATATATTTTCCCTGAGAATGAATTGAAATTAATCAAACACGCAAAAAAATGATTTATTTATTTCATCTTTCTATGACTGGCTTTTATGTATTGAGAAAGTTAAGGCGAAATCACCTTGTTTTCTAGTTAACCACAGAAAAGAATAATAATAAATTACAATGTAAAAGAAACAACAATACATATCTGAATAAAATTATAAAACATGAATTCTAAAAAAGAAAAAATTTCTGAATTACATACCCAGTAAATATGTATAGGTTGTATTTTTAATTTAATATGTAAATTTCATTCATGTATATACCAACAAAACAAATCATTAAGGGAAAAATATACATATGTAAGTGTGTTAAGTAAAGAATTTAGGAGAGAAAAAAGTATCCACAGTAATTTTGTTGATTTTTTTTTAAGTGTCTTAATATACTGTGTATATTACAAATAATTACCTTGTATAGGCTATTCAAAATAAAGTGAGGACTTTGGAAAGCCCTCTCGTGTGTAATAATAGTCAATTAATATAGTTAATTTTAGCTTTAGACGTTAACTTCCTAGCACAGTGTTATATACACACTACGTTTATTACTTACACGACAACATTAATTTAAATATATGGTTAAATGATAAAAATGGCTGAAAGGAAAAAAATAACTAGGGCCGCAAAAGTGCCCACTTTACCTTGAACAGCCTATACTTAATACTTGCTATGCAATATAAATTGGCGCCGGGTTGAGTCCCTGGCTTGCCCTGCGCCCCGTGGCCGGAAGATGATAGCTGCCCTGGCAGCCCGTCTGGTATGCGACGCAGCCAGCCTTATTACAAGCCGGCTCGCTTCCCTGTGGCCAGCTGCCGACGTCCCGAATTCTTATCCGAGGACTTTGGCCGTCGCTGATCCTTTGATCTCGGCCGGGCCCAAAGCGCAATATTGATCACGGGAGTCACTCCCTCCGGACCCGAAATAGAGGAGGTAGGGCGAAGCCCGAGTGTAGGGGTGGGAGCCAGACCCTCCCTTCCCCCACCCCCTTTCCAAGGTTCTCCCGCCAATATTTGTTTAAACGTTAGAACATCCCCGGGGGGCCGGCTGCCTGCGTTTATACATGCATATAATCATACACACACATGCGTATATATATATATATAAACAACTCGCGGCAGCTCACGCGGGAAACATTACGTATCCCTGGGGGGACGTCTTCCCCATGCAAAGCAACCCGATAGCATTCTATAGCTGAATCGAATTTGGCGACGTAAACTACGACGTTCGGGCAAAAATATAAAAAAGCTTATCATACGTATGAATGAGCCACTGCCGACGATACTGCGGAGTCTGCAATTTTGGATACGGCACTTTGCGGGAGTAAAATGCCATATCGGAATTTTGCACATATCTAAAGTTCTCCAAGATTCCGTGACACTTTTATAAATTGGATTTATTTTTATCTGTGGCCATTTTTTGGAGAATGGCATAGTTCTCAGTGTTGAATTCATTTCAACGTTGTTCATTTTTACTTTCATAGATTTTTAAAAATAATTTAGATATTTAGTGACCAAAAATTCACTGGATTAGCTACGGTTTTTGAGGTATTTGTTTGATCTGCCTCACGCCGTCATCTTATTTCTGAACTCAGTTCCATTTAACTCATATAAGACGATACACTCAACTGTAGACAAATCTGATTTTTGATAGGAATTTTTAAGGAGAAATTCAAATAGCATTGAAATCTTTATTTTCCAATCTTTAAATTTCTTCCCTGTATTTTGCTTTCACAAACTTTCCCCAAGAAAACTACAATGTCGTTTGCTATGAACCATTAAAGTCTCTGCCCGACATTGAAGTTACTAATTAATATGTCAGGTAAGACGAGCAATATAGACACTATATCGGAAAAATACAGATTTTGTAAATACTTGTGGGAAATTCTTCTTTTTTTTTTTTTTGTAGTTAATGCCGATTTATAAATGAAGTTGATATTCTAAGAATGTCGTCTAAAATAACTACTTTCTTCTGCACATTTACAAAAAAAAAATAATGTACAGTAAAATACATTTTTAGTATTTCTTATTCTTTCCTATACGTTTTATCCAAACATGAGAAAACTTAAATGCAATATTAAATCGAATGACACAGAATTTGTCTAAAAAAAACAGCACTAAGCGAAACTGGTATTGCACGCTGTAATTGAGCAGATTACGTACCTTCTATTTTTTGGAACAAAGTCAATTTCTGTTTAAGGTGGTCAGTTACACCACTCAGTGTTATTCCTTAACATATGATTCTCGTAGCTCAAGGACTGCCATGAATTATCTCTTAAAACTGACACGTGCCTATGTCAATCATTGTATTGTAATATGTAATTAGCCAAGATCGGGTGTTGTCTTTTACACCACAGATGGCCAGCACGTCACATTTAAGTTGCAATTTGTGGTAATTAAAGCGCTATTTTCTAATATGTGTCACGCCCCTTAAGGCGGTAGCAGGGCTAAAGGAAGGCAAGGAGAAGGACGCACACCATTAAAAGAAAAAGAAAGAAAGCACGAACACAAAAATTCCAAAATCAATACAAATATACATCTATACATTATCACCAACAACAAAAATCTTGCAACTTGATTTTAAACATATAATTTGCCTTTATAAATTTATGTTGCTTGCTACCAGTCGGTGAACTAGGGGAAGGAGAGAACAAACATGCACTAGACCAAACAGAAAAACAACAATATCAATATATCCTGAGCAATCACCCAACATGAATACACACTTGTGAAATCCCATTAAAAAGGTAAAATGACACCCTGAGTAAAGCAAGCACCATTACAACTTTAAAAGTAAAGTGTGCCTGATGATTCACTAAAAAATACAACATGGAATACTAATTCCAAGAATACCATTGGGAAGGAGCAAAACCCCTCATTACACTTAACCATAAGCATAAAGGCACGCCATAAAATATCCACCAAACTCCTTGGCATTAAAGTTCCTTTGGCAAATCGTAGTCCAGGAAACCATTCCCATAGCACACAAAAAAAAAATGAAAAATCCGCCTCTTACAAACATTCCCATAAAATACCATATTGAAAATTCACACAATCAAAACAGTGAAGAAACTCTTCTCTACAAAAATCCATACGAAAAAAAAAAAAAAAAAAACCACCACTAAAAAGGACACTCTACCCCCAGCATAACAACAAACTAAGTTAATTGCAGTACTTAACTTGCGTACTCATATTACGCGAAAACGCGTCTAGCATGCTGAAGCCCTGAAATACAAAGTGGTGTAGACATGATCTATCGGCGGCCAGTCCGCGCAACTTGAAGAGGAACACTGCACACTTACGCGAAAACGCGGCTAGGGAAGGTTAAGAAGGCGGCGGGAATAGCGCAGAGGCGTATGGAAGGTGCCAGAGTGTGCGAGGCTGAACTCGTTGACAGTAATAGCCACCTGACAACGCTCGGCCGCGCCAGGAGCGCCGCGCGTCTCTCTTCAATATAGCTCAGTGCTTGAAAGCGTTCAGACGTGCGCCACCGTGTCGGGTAATTGGGCGGGGGGGGGGGGGGGGGGAGAGAAACAAAGTCCTTTTTTCTGCAGCAAAAATATTGCCTCTACAATTAGTAACCCCTCTTCAAACAATAACAGTTTATTAAGCTGGGCTACAAAATACAGACGTGGCTAATAACAAAGCAGACTTGCTAACCAAGTTCATTAACGTCATATAGTTCTGTAAACACACCAACCCCATGATATCAGCATTTAATCGTACTCCAGAAAATTGTAGGCATCACACAATGCACCAACTGGCGGGACGAAAAGTAAATCGTTCAGGCAAGACAGGAGTACTCAGATAAAAATGCTTGAGTTTGCAGATTGACACACGTGTCACACTTGAAGCAGGGCTTCAGATGTATCTGAATTTATAATATTGTCGACACACTCGAATATAGCACATTTAAATGGGCATTTTTTGTATTCAGCTTGCAGCATAAATGTTTGAAATATGCTTTATTTTCTTCTAAAGAGTTACGAATCAATTACTCCGTTAGGTACAAAGTTAAATAAAATGACTAATAAATATATATCCTTGCTGAAGACCTGCTGAGCAAATTTACAGTCGCCTCTGCTCATAATCTTAATTTATTTCGTGGATTACACTGAAAGAAAAATATTGTTGTAGGAACTATAATTTGTAGCCATTACCCTCCAAGACTGTTAAAATAGGGACAACAATGTGTTTGGTTGTGGCTACCCTACGAATATTGTTAAATGTATATGGTAACGCCAACAGAACATATTGTAGAAGGCCGGTGTGTCACAAATCATTGACGTCATTTCTTTCTACAGAGTAAAATGTTGCGATTACAAACGAGTATGGTTCTGCCTACATTCCAGTGTGGCAATCCCTGCAATTCTGCCACTACAGAGATGATTGTGCATCCAGTAGTGGCATACGGTAATGCTAACAATCTGTTATGTGATCTTAACTGAGTAGCATGGTATCCCCAGCAATAGTGTATGGTAATCCTAACAATATGCTCTGTTGCCTTTACTGAGCAACTTGTGGCCCCAGCAAAAGCGTATGGAAATCCTAAATAACTGCTCTGATGCTGTTACTATGCGGCATGGTAGCCCTAGCCATCTTGTTTCGTCTATTGTAATTCCCGCGTCGGCTCGTAGGAAGCGCTGTAATTTGTACTTATTTTTCAGAACTTGTAAAATCGCTCGCGGAAGCAGGCAGCCTCGAACTGCCGGACCTTGTGTTGATATACGGACGCCTCAGATCACTCGACTATTGTATAAATTTTGAGATTCGGGTATTTTAAATGTATTTGTCTTACTTTGTTTAATTTTATTTAAAGCATGTCATGTAACATGTCTGCAGACGAATCTTACAAGACAAATTTACATATGAGTTAGCTTATTCATTTAATAAAATAATATTTCCTTTATTATATGTATATATAACATTGGGTGTCATCTGATATAACATTATTTTTACGTGTTACGTTTGTGTAAACAGGATTTCCTTTCACATGAGATACTTTTTAGTACCAATAAAAATATGGCGCTAGTAATTGGTTTTTATGTCCTGTTCGTGTGACATACGTGTCGTAAAACCAAATAGAACATTACAGCACTCTTGTTACTATTATTAAATTTAACGCATGGGGGTGTCTGCCAACACTTCGGATGGTGCACATTACCGTCACAGATTGCCAACAGCCTCCACTAAATAAATATTACTTCACAATAGCAACATGTTCATATTTATCTTCTGTATTGTAATTTATACTAGTTATATAACTTTTAAAAGAATTAGAGTGTGCCTTTAACAATCCGCGACACTGTTGCAATTACCATACTTGATTGTTAACTCTACAATACTAGTTCTGTAATCTGAACAGAATAAGAATGGTACTTCCAACAGGCCACGGCACTGCTGTAGCTTCCATACTGTTTCTGTAAACTTTTGTAAAAAAAAAACTAGGTGATTTCTACAGCACATTCTGTTGCAGTTACCAAACATCACGGTTGGGTTCACAATATCTTGTTCTGTTACCGTAAAAATACTGTAAGATTGTGTTAAGAACTATTTGTATAGTTCCTACTACATAAATCACTTTTCCTGCTACACAAGATATGGTTCCCACAACAGAATAACTTTCAACAATATTTAAATTGTTATGCTTTGGACTGTAAAGTGTTACAGAACATTCTGTTGCTGCTACTAAAGTTTAGTTGTCGTTACCATAAAATGCGATTACAGAACTGTTCTGTTACATTCTCTCTGCTGATTTCTTTCAGTGTAGCCGCCATCATTAATTCGGGTTCATGGAACATTCAAATTACAAACTTACAAAAATTCCTCTTTCTTCACATGATAATACGTTTTGAATTTACGTTTATTGTAATACATTTATTCGTATTAAAAAGAAAACCGAAAACATGCAAATAAATTTTTTTTTGTAATTTTTAAAAATGAAAAAACTACTTTTAATCGTGCATTGTAGTATGATAATCCGCGATGAACATTTTACGCTACAGTGAGCGACCATGGGGTAGGATTAAACAACAGAAAAACTTTAAGTGGAAATACCTTGATCTATTTAGTGGTGTTTACAGACGACATAGTTATTTTACGTGTAGACTTCCAGTGAATCTGTACCGACCTCAAAATGTTAAAGTCTTTACGAACCTTGTAACATTAATAATTCCAAGGCGCAAGGCACTACGTACTTTATACGTGTCTACGTTTTGGAATGGACATCTACATTAAATACCGATTAATTCTTGTTGCTTACTAGAAATAAACACAAATGCGTTTTTCATCGTACATCTTGATATGTGTGCGTAACGAATGTAAGAAAAATACATCTAGGACACATAAAAACACTAGCACTTAGCAAATGTGAAATAACTAATAGAGACCGCTGACTTACCTGATGTAATCTAGGAAGCTGGAGAGGAGGAAATTATAACTATCCAAACGAAGTTATTTACAATTTCAAGTCCCGATAGTGTGACTTGAAAATGTATCATAACTGGGAGTTAACCAGTTCAGCGTCAAACTGCTGGCATGCATATTTTAGACTGTCTTTGTCCAGAATGCGGTTTGGTCAACCCAATCCAGAGCACAGTATCGTATCGCTGGATGTTGAGCGTAACATTTGACTTTGAGGTTACAACGACATCCACATCGTTGTTAACTTTGATACGGATACGCTTAACCTAAGTACTCTGATATACGCTACTCCTTACATTTAGTGTAGCAAATAAAGATAAAATGTAATCCGCACACCTCAGAGAGTCTGTGTTTCTTTATATTAGCTCACTAATACATCCACTTTGTGGTGGTAAGCAATCCGGACAGAAGGTTAATGAAAAACAAACATAAGACACCCGAAGCAATTGTTTATCCGGGTTTCAAGCTTGGAATCTCGCAGTCGAAAGACCACTTTTAAACGAAGTCATCCGCGGAACTTGACAAGTTGTTAAGTGAAATCTTCCATTTGTAATAAGTAAACGCCACACTAAAACAGATACAGCAGCAGCAAGTTCTCTGTGCAATAAGAATTCGCCGTTCTTTGAAACTGATCACTTTCTCTCTCTCTCTCTCTCGCTCTCGCTCTCTCTCTCTCTCTCTCTCTCTCTCTCTCTCTCTCTCTCTCTCCCTCTTTCGGAAAAGAGGAGCTTCCCTTTGAGAGAGCTGTGGTCACATAGTTCTGTCGGCAGGGAGGAGGGGTTGTGGAAAAAATGGAAAAAAAGGGGGGGGGGGGACTCTGCTACTTTCCTCCCCTTCCCCGTTTCACAAACGCAGTTTCATTTATCTCATTCATTATTCACCCTCGCCGGAACCGCAGAGCTGATGATGTAAAACACGGGCAGCTGGAAACTGGGAGGGGCAACTTGGCTTCACTCCGCTGTCACAGACGCAGCTTTCAAGGTGATCCATCCTGAGAGCCTGGCTGGCTTCGTGCTGCAATTGGACAGTGCGTCATGGGTGAAGGATGACGCAAAGACAGGGAGAAGAGGGCAAGCAGGGACACTAAAGCTGCTCTTGATACTTTTCTGTTTGGCCTTACTTGTATTGGAATATATATATATATATAAAACTTAGTTCCTAGTCGGCGATTTATCTCAAGCCTATTTGATATTTGATTTTTAATGTGAAACTGTTTCATAACCTCTCTGTTATATTTTACCTCTTTTTGTCTAAAAAATTGAGTACATGTGTTGTACTCTGCTAACATGTGCAATATTACTATAAAACTATCATATTTTTATCTGACAAATATATGGCAATTTTTTGCTCCTTTTAATAGGGATCAAATTATCGTCATACTGAAGTTGCTCTGGAGTATATCCCACATAAAGATTAGAGTAATATATTATTAATGTATGAGCAGTCAATAAAACAAAGTACGTTGAACCTTCTGCGGATCTCTCTAGTACACTGTACCTACGGAAACTATGGTATGCGGAGAAGATAATGTTTCTTGAGTACTAACACAGTAGCCCAGCTGCAAACACCGATGTAATAGTAGATGACAAAGTTCAGAAGTTCTGTTCGGATCTACTATCTTTTGTACAATAATTTTAGTCTGTATACCTTTTTTTATGATGAAATAATAAAAAGTCAAGGTTAGTTATCCACTGAAACGCACTGAAAGATTATTCACAATTATTTTCAAAAAGTGCGATTCAATATTCAGGAGAAACTGTAGGTAAAGTGGTAAACACGAGTATAATATCATCACAAAATTTGTGACAGTTAAATTAATGCAGTATATTATAATCAGTCATCTCATAGCCTTAAAGTTTAAGGATTTGAAGTTCAAGTGATTCCTATTATAATTAATTTTTAAAGGCAGCAAGTTGATTTAACATTATCTAAGTTAATTAAAATTTTGTTTTGCCAACGGTTAGCTTATGAACATACCTTTTTGTGTATTTATTAATTCGTTGTTAGCTAAAATTTATGTATGAAGAGTCTTCTTAACCTGCGAATTTGTTGAGATGTTTTATGAACGTAGCGTAGTGTACTGATTAGAACACTGGAATGTGACGTAAAAGCGCAATGGTTCGTGCCCAACACTCCGGTAAGGTAAGCAGATTTGAGGATCGCAAATATGGAGTTTCACTTTTGTTGATATTTAATACAAATAGAGTACTGATATTTTATTATAGTGTTTCTTATGAATGTCGGGAAATTTCGTTTACAGGTCAAAAGTACGCTCAAAGGTTTCAGGTAATTTTTTTTTTTATATTTGTAGTAGGTTCTTTTACAGCATAAAATAATAATAATTTATTTGTCTAACATACTTACTTCATATTTTTCTATAATTCTCCCTGTACGAAAGTAATATTTTTGACAACTCTCCACATGTTTTTGTAACTTCAGTTTCCATAGTAAAATTGAGGGGAATTACCTTTCTTATTAATGATTTATTATCACTTCGTGCAATGTTAAACTCTTAAAAAAAGAATGGATCAAACATACTCTGACACGCTGAAAGTCATAGAATACGGGTCTAGTATCGTGTAGGCCCGCCCTCACATAGCGCGGCGAAGCGCAGCAACTCGTCGTGGCATCGATTTCACAAGTCGGAGGAACACACGTGGAGAGATGTTGATCCATGCCGTCTGGATAGTCCCCAACAGCTTCCTGATATTTGTAGGTGCAGGATGTTGGGTGCTAATTGATATCCCCACCACGTCGCATAAATGCTCGATGGGATTCATATCGGGCGAACTAGGTGGCCACAGCAGTCGTCGAAACTCACTCTCCAGAATGCTCCTCGAATCAATTCTGGACATCTTGGGCCGATGACACGGCGCATTATCATGCTGGAATATCCCATCTTTGTGCGGGGGGGGGGGGGGGGGTACGTGAAATCCATGTGTGTCGGAGTGTCCGTCCTGGGTTGCTAAAACACAGTATACTGTTATTTTAATCAGTAATAATGTTATAGTGAGAACCCCTGGGGGCCTGTTTTTTTTTTGCGCAGCGGTGATGCGTAGCGGGTAACCGCGCACGGAACATATTCAGGAGTTGTAAGCGGCTGGAAACGGCGATGTTTGAACCGTTACCGCACCTAAAGAAAAAAATCTTGTAATTTTATAGATGGCGCTCGACTAAAAGAGGGCGCTTGTGAGACAGAAGTTAAGTGTTGGTGTCGTCGGTTATGATGGATTTGTGGACTTAGAAAATTTGCAGTCAAAAAGAGCAGTGTGTCGGGACTCTTAAATATTTTGCCTGCAGTAGTAGAACTTTGAAAAAAAAAAAAATTGCCTGAAGAGGAGGCAGGGAGATGGTTTTAGGCCGTCAGCCAGTTTGAGTACTTAGTGTTTTATCTTGGTATGACGGGTCGGGACTTTTGAAATGTTTATCGATACCCCGGTTTATGACTTAGCCTCATTGTGTGACGAGTGAAGCAGGACTTATATAATTTTGCT
Source organism: Dryococelus australis (assembly GCA_029891345.1). Lineage (NCBI taxonomy): Eukaryota > Metazoa > Arthropoda > Insecta > Phasmatodea > Phasmatidae > Dryococelus > Dryococelus australis. The sequence goes on along the minus strand of CM056996.1, from coordinate 111,564,741 downwards.
GCCGAAATTAAAGACTTAGTTTGTGGGCAGGAGTCCACAAGTGCAAGTGAGGACTTGTAATATTGGTACTGCGGTATTTATGAACTTAGCTTTAGAGCGAGAGTCGTCGAGTAGTAATGAACTTAGTCTCGAGCAGCAGTCGTCCGGTAAGGTGTGGGGTGGTAACCTTTATTTTTCGTCCTCAGTTTATTTGGCAGCTGGGCGAGGTTATACGGCCCGAGAGAGAAAATTGAACAGTGTGAAGTTCAAAATTCCGGATCAGTGCATCTATGATAAGGTGATTATTACTAGATCCGAGGTTTTATTGAGGTTTGAACTTAAGTTTGGGATTTAAAAAGAGATATCTATCCTTTCTTCGCACCCTGGGAGTCGGGAGGAATGAACTATAAGTCCCGTTAATTCATCTACTCAGGCAACTTAGAGTTGTGAGGTCCATGATAGTTTTATAGGAACTTTAATATTTGCGATTGTGAAGTGTTGCAAGAGGAGTTCAAGAATGACTACTTACGAGGAAGTGTTAGAGTTGGTATTTGGGCCAATGAGGAGTGGGACTGAAATGGAAATAGAACTGGGTATAGAGATAATGTATTGAGATTTGAAGGTATATGTATGAGTGGGGTGGGTCTGTTTCTTGAGAGAGAGAGAGAGTGTGTGTGTGTGTGTGTGCGAGAGAGAGAGATACAGAGAGCTTGTGAGTATGGTTAGGCTAAAAGATGAACACTGCTGCCACTCCAGTAGTGGTTTGGTAGGGAGGGTATCGCTAGCTCCTCTTTAGCCGGTCTTTCGACTGAAGGCGTATGTGGTAGGGTGCACTGTCGGCACCTTCAATGTTCTGACGGGGACAATATCCTCAGAAACACCCTCCATTGAATGTAGGTGATTGAAGGTCCAAAGGCGTACCACCACATTGTGAAGAGAGAGGAGGAGAATATCCTCATGGTCTTTGGATCTGTTCGGAGTTTAGATGCTTGATTGTGAGATTGTGGGGGTGAGTGTGTGTTGGTTTGGGATTTGAGTTGGCAAAGTATATCGGCTATATAACTATTGATTCTTTGGTAACCAAGATCAATCCTCAGTGGCAAAGAGCGATAAGTATCATATAAAGTTTAAACAGCGTTTTAAAGGTTTATTTTGTGGAAGTATGTTTTAAATTGTTATACTGTTCTGAAATGGCAAAAGTAATGTATTCTGATGAGACCAATTTGAAAAAGTGTCTTTTAACCCTGCTTTAAAGTGAAAGGAAGAAAAGGGTTCAAAGGATTATAATTTTATATTAATATTAAATGGAATTGTGTGATTTTTAGAAATTTTTAAAAACATTGTTTACCTGTTTAAGAGGAGTTTGTATTGTTTTAAGGGCAGTAGTTTGGATGATACCCTTTTGTGAAGTAATAAAATATAAAGAATGGTGTAGGGTGAGCGAATGAAGTTAGTGGGTTTTGAAACCCATTTACTGGGCACTTTACGAGACGATCTTTATTGTTTGTTTAAAAAAGGGGGACTGTATTTTGTCATTATGGGGTTTGTATGAAGTCATATTGTGTTCGGTCATGTTAAAATTATGCTGAGTTCTTAAAACCTTTTAAAAAGTGAAATATATATATAGTTGTGTTGAGGTATGAAGATAAGGGCATTCTTGGTGTAAGTGGTTGGAATTTAACGGAGTTTGTGAAGACCTGAAGGCGAAGAAAATTTATGTGAGCTGTAAGTTTTTGAGGTATCTTGTAACCTTTTGGATTTATCTTCAGTAAATATGGAATTGAAGCAGGATACATGCCAGTTTTTAATATTGAGTTTGTGTACATTGTTTCTCAATTATATTCTGTTTTGGACGAAGTGTATACCGCCAGTTATACAATTTTTACTGTCACTCGGTTTTTTTAAATATATTTTTAGAGATACTTTGGTTTTGGGAGAACACCACATCCTGTCCTTCCCTTTAAGTGAATGTGAAAAAGTTTTCCTGACAAAAATTTGAAAAATAATGCCTTTGCTACAGGCTATTCTACCACCCTTCTTATCGTTAATCTTTTATTGGCCTCCAGTGGCATTTCAAAGCCAGAAGTCACGAAACAGCTATGGGCAAGAAAGACATCTACAAGTCAAACTGAAAAAAGAAATACTATTTTAATCTCAATTGAACATGAATATTTATTTATTTATTGAGATTCTTACATCGTGTCAGTAAAGTATAATAGTAAACGCAGACACAAAAACCACGCTAGTAGTTTATTACAAAATTGTAGCTGTTCCACAAGTAGTGAGGTTTATGTAAGAGCAGTACTCATTAAGTATTGACAAAAAAACTGAATTTTTTGACTGTACATATTTTATTTCACATTTACGTTATTCTTAATCCTGTAAGGAACCAGGCGTAATTTTAAGAATTTCGTTACTATACGCAGGTGCATAAGACTTGCTAGAGAAACAAACATAACTTTTAGCTAGGATTCAAACAATATTATCCTATTCCAAGCGAAGGAAAGGTTCTTCTTGCAACTTATATACGTCCTTATAAACAAATTATTAATGTTTTCATATTCCACTTATGAAAGCAATATATTCTTGAACTCCACAGGCATTTACCTGAAACAATGTAAGCTGAAGATATACGTAATAAATACCACAATAAGTGGTTAAGCAATCTTGCGCAGGACTATGCTTTACATAAGTAATAGCGGGAAAAATGCTTGCTTTTAAAAATTGTTTGATTTTAACAGCAAGGGAGCTGAAGAAGTTCAGAAATTTTGTGTCTCTATGTAAGTGGTGCGAGATTGCATTTTGTGCAAGTAGTATAAAAAAGATTTGATACAATTTTGTGGAGACATGTCTGCAGAAGAACGTATTATTTAAAAACTTTGTCAATAAATCGAAACATAAACACAGTCACATCTAAGGTTGCTGGAAGACATAAGCACGTACAGTAGGTTTTGAAGCAGTAAATAACTTATGAACCTTTGGCATCTTTGTATAGTGAACTTTGACGTGGTAAGGGCCTCACAATTCACAACCTGACTATAGCTTTAGAAAAATAAATATGAAATGTGTAAACTGGTACGCTGAAATATTCAATCGAATTTCCCTTTGTGTGCGTAAATTCCAATAAATATTCGTATAGAACGGAAATAGCGAAAATGCAGTTTTACACTTTTCATAACTATTCGTAATCAAAGTTAGCCCAAATTTACTGTGCCATCGCATAATGTGGTGCACTGCTCGACATGTTAAAGAAAATCGAATGGGATTTGCGAAATTTACTTTAAAGCTACCAAATTATACACTCCTATGTTATATTTAAAAAAAATTAAAGAATATGTCTACCAGTAATGTTTGAGTAACATTACACTCTGTTCACATGAACAAGGCAAATATAACATCATCTTCCAAGACTTCAGCCAAAAAGTAAGACATAAGTTACCACTGAAAACATTATCGAGCCAGTTCGCAGTGGTATTGACTGTTCACGGAAAAAATGATAACTTTTGAAAGGTCTGCTTAAGATATATTTGTATGCATGTTGTGTGTTCTTCTACCACATGTAAAATTATCATTTCCGTATGCCTCACAGCTTTCTTCATGCGTAAATCAAATGAAACTATAAACTTATTAGAAAATTAATTATTTTAAAAATCTGCTAATTTTTACACTTACGCGCATTAAAAAAAACAGAAAGCGATAGAAATAATTTAAGTTATCACAAATGGTAACCTAGCACTTTTTTTTATGTTAAGATAGGGAACTAAATTCCTCTCCATCGTTACCAACTTTACTCGGCGAATGTCACTCAGTACGCCCGTTAAAATATATGCAGGTAGGAGCAGTGACTTTTCCTAAGGTTGATTTTAAAAGTGCTGACATTATCGTGAACAGCCTTTAACACATTTGTATCGTAATCGGGACCGCCTAGGTTAGATTCCTGGCCCAGCCATTCTGATTTCGGCTTTCTACGGGTTTCCTAAATCACTTTAGACGAATTTAGGGAGGGTTGATTAATAAAAACCGTGGATAATCCCTTCCCCGGGCCTGCTGGTCCGAACAGTTTGTTACGTCCCAAATGACACCGGCGTCAACGAGAAGTACGTTTAGTAGTAAACCCACCTTAAGGCGAATCTCTACTAAATAGTATCACGTGCCTAAAGGGGAAGGGTGCATGAAAGTAGCTTATTTATCCCATTTTTGTCATAAGCCGTTTTCCAAAGGGTTTATAGGAATTTTTGGCTCAACAAAATCTAAATAATAATTCTAAACGCCTTTTTACGTTGTTAGATTTTCACTGCCTTCATTATTCGCGGAGCACTGATGGAAGAAAGAAAATTATTATTTTTCTTATATTCAATCAGAGCTCCGCGAATAACGAACGTAAAGAATTTTTAATGATGTGAGAAGGTGTTCAAAATTGTTATTTACGTCTTGCCGAACCAAAAATTTCGAAAAATCGTCTTTAAAACATATTGTGACAAAAATTATATATATGTAAGATTTTCGTGCACCATTCCCCTTAAGATCACATCCGTCCATAAGGAAGCATTTAGACGGCGATGAAAAATTGCGTAAGCAACTTTAGCTTCGCCTGTGTTCTTGTTTTCTCAGAATTTTAAGAGGTGACTGCAAGATTTTAGTACAGCAATATATTCAGAAGAGATACAGCATAGCCGCTGTTGGTTAAAACACTGTTTGACATAAGAATATATTTCGTATCGGCTATTCGCTGTAAAGTGAGCACTTTAGAAATCAACCTAAAAAAAAAGTCATTCCCCCCTGCTTGCATATATTTAAACGGGTGCCCTGAGTGACATGCGCCCAGTAAAGTTGGTAACGATGGATGGGAAAATAGTTCCGTATCTTAACGTCAAATATAAGGTGTTAGGTAACCATTTAAATTATTTCGTTCACTTTATGTTTTCTTAATGCATCGAAGTTTGAAAATTAGCAGGTTTGTAAAAATATTTACTTTTCTAACAATTTCACAGTTTCACTTGAGCGACGCATGAATAAAGTGATGAGGTTCGTGACAATGTTAATCTTACATAGGCGGAAGAATACACAATGTGCATACTAGTAGATCTTAAGCAGGGCTTTAGAAAGTGCTCCCTTTACCGTGAGCAGTCTATAGAAAGAGGGATACAACAACGATTTTTTTCTACTGAATTTGACATTTCTGAAAGATCCCATTTGAGTTTCAATAACTAGAGAACTGCGAAATTCGCGTTATATTTCGGTGACAGAATAAACTCCACTGCCTTATACATAAGTGAACACAGTCGGTGGTTTAATTGGCCACTTACCTTTAAGTGGAGCCACCTGCCTGCTTGACTTCGTTATAAAAATATTGGCCGGTCCGCCCCTGAAGTTACATTACTGTCTCAAAATTCCTGCGAGGCGTGACAGACATACTGCCGACCTATGGCAGGAGTCGGTCAAATGCACAGTAACTTGGAGTTCAGCCTGCCGGTAAATAATAACGCGAATTTTGCAGGTATTTACCAGTAACTAAACTTATGAAATGGCAACAATATTATGACTTCCGTTTATGTCCTAAAAAAAATATTTTCTTCAACTATCCATAGTTTTCAAATATTTAAAGTAGATATATATTTTTACAATGAGACATATGTGTAGTGATAGGAACATTTCGGGAGTTCATTTCAGGACAAGGTAGACGTCAAACAAGAGTACACCGAAGTCGACTCTTTGCAATTGTATCGCAGGTTATTAGACACGCCTTGGACGACTCCGAGCTAATAGTTGACTGGAACAGAAATGCGTGGTGAATCCCATACTGCCGGGTGTGGATTAACGTTGGATACCCTCTGAAGGAGCAGCCAATGAACAAACAGCTGAGGTTCGAGTATGCAAAGGATTGTGGAGTCTAGCTCACAGGTCACTGAACTCGCAAAATTTTTCCTATCCCTACATATATGACAGTCCCTGCAGAAGTTACTCTAGTTCAATATGTTTGTGGAAGAATAATGCTAGGACAGGGGCTTTTTTCCGATACTATGGCTGGGAAAATATTTTATTTCAGTGATTCACGCCTGCAGAGTTATTTCTTATTACATATGTTTATTAATTTGATTTTAAGTACAAGCTAGTACAGCGTTATAACACAAAATTTGTCGCAATGCCCTACACGTGGAAATAGTCAAAACCTCAAAACGAATTAAAATAAGGTTGCTGAACAACACCAAAAAAATCTTATTAAATCACATGTACAATAAAAAGACTGCACTTATTTACAAGCGGGTGCAGAAGCATCGCAAAAATATTCCGACGAAAATCTTTCCCTTTAATTAGGTATCAAAGTCAAGATCACACGTGTAAAACTATGCTTCTCTTTACCTGGGTTGTAAATCCTGATCATCAGCTTTTCAGCATAACGTAATACTGACTAATATGACACTTCTGTAATAAATTCTCCATTTTAATGAACCACCCCGGCAGTCCGCAGAATTTTAACACCCGTCGCTTTTCATCGCTACATTATAGATGTTACTTTATTTCAAAGGTTGGAAGGCCTTTACAGGCGGGGTATTATTAGGAACCGGAGATCATTTACGATGCGAGGTTCATGAGTAACGAAAGAAAGCGAGGACTCAGCAGTCGGCGTCTTAGGGCAGAGGGTGGTTTTGCGGTTTGGGGAGTCGAGGGGCCAGGGATGTGAGGAATTGGAGGGGTGGATATGGGGCGAGGGGGAGGTTTACTAGATGGTACTTGATAGCTTCTCCTGGCCTCGCCTTGCCTTGCCTTCCCGTCAGCCCATTACCATTGCTAATTTAATAGGCGTTATAAATTCGTAGCGAGCTCCACAGCGGCGTGGGCAAATGAAGGCTTTGGAAAGGGAAGTAGTGCGGTTGTGGAGAGACACGCTCGGGCCAGACCTGTCTGCCATTCCGTCGCTGCAAATAAGCGGGGACTTTTCACCACTTCATTTGCCATTTTCCCTCCCCTCCTCCCCCTTCTTCGGCAACCGCTTGCCCGTTGTCGTTAGTTCCTCCGGTCCGCTACCCATGTTTGTCCATGAACCAATCATTCTCCCTCTTGGTCGGGCGCCGACCCCGCCCAAACAAGCCCGCCGCTCATGTGATAATGCTAATGAATTTGGGCAGTGCCAAGAGGGACTGTTTCAAGAGCACCTCCCTCCCCCTTTTTACGCCTTTGCCATAATTCATCGAGACAGGAAACAGGAAGTGACCTTTACTCCCGGTCGTCCCTCCAGGAAATTCCCTCTGCTTCATTGAGCGAGCTCGCCAAGACGATACGGAATATAATTTCGGAAATTAGTGCAGAGAAGTTTTGCTGAGTCCGCGAAGCCTAGCCGTCTGCTGTCCAGTCTGAAAATGTTCGTCAATGGAGACGCGGTGTCGAATACCCTGGAGGCTCGTGGTGGTGTAGTGGTTAGACTTTTTTTTTCATTAGCCTTACTTAGCAGTACAGCCATCCAGGGTGTTCAATTATAACACGACTACTACGATATAACAAACAGTATATTAGTTATATAGATTAATTTTTTTTTGTGGGAGGGCGGCTGTTCGTCTGGGCGCCCATGATTTATTCAAAAGCATTATTCACACTTCCTAGGAAGGTGTTGAGCTATTCTGCCCCGACTGAGACAGCTCCCCGACGGATCCTTTCGGCTGCCCCCCGTTTCGCCGCCCCCGCCGGAACACACCAGGGACCGGGATTCCCACCTATCCGCCCACGCTACCAGACGCCGTCGGGCCCGCACACAGCTAACTAGCCTTTCGGTCGGCCCCTCATGGCACCCAACGGTCGAATGGTCCCGTCCACGAACCCGAAGACCTCCAGCCCCCTCCCTATCTGTAGTATTCTATTTTGTTCTTTTTATTTTTCCCCCTCGCCCACCGTTCTGGACATCGAAGTACCCTTTCTGGACGAGAATCATGCCGGACGATGCCGCTGGTCGGCAGGTTTTCTCGGGGCTCTCCGGAGAATGTTGAGGGACGCCCACATCTTTCCACCCCACCTCACTCGAATATCCTGGAGGGGGAAACTCTAGCGCGTTGAACTGAAGAATTTTAAGTTCACTCAAAAACTATGTCTTCAGCGCCTCTGGTGATGAAGTGAGATGGAGTTGGCGCAAATATGGGATGCAATAATGCGGGAGTCTGCCGGCCAAAGGCAACGTCCGCAACGTTTACAAGTTGTGAAAATATGGGTGTGGCTTCGCCGGGAATGGAATCCACACCAACTTGGGGACAGGCATGGCGTGCTAGCCACACGGCCGACTGCCGCGCCTGCTTGTGCTTCCACTGCATCTAGTATTGCCGTCATCATCGTAGGACTCTTCGTCGCCTGTTTCTTCATCCACGAGTTCTGTAGAGAAAAAACTTTGGTTCGATAACCATAGGTAAGATAATCACAAAAAAAAACTGGACATTTTTTCACCAATTCGTGCTCAAGTCACACATTTGCTGTTTGCATTTCATTCAAGTAATAAAAATATACTCTTTCTTCAGAAATTTTACGTTGTAAAAAATGGCGAGGGAAATTTATGTTTTTATTTATAAAGCATTATTGTGTATTTTCAGAATCATAATCCCAAATTTAAAAAAAACGAAGTATAAATATTGCGTTTTATGTTAACACGAAAACCATATTTAAGTTTCCTGTATTTAATGGATACAACTGCATTAAACAGCCTTGTAGTTACGCAGTAAGTATTCAAACGACAATTAATATTTGCGTGAATTAAAGTTATGCATGCATGCAAATGGAATAGTTTTTGACACGTGTGAATTTTCACTCTCTTGGTGACCTCAAAACGATTTGTTTTGTAAATTTATAAATGTTTATCACACCTTTAAACAACATAGTACATTTTCAGGAACAGGGTTAGGCGAGTGAATAACTCAAATCGCTTCCTAAATGATGAAAATGGCGAAGTAGGTTGCAAATATGTACAGTGAAACTACTTAACTCGTTCTGGCCCAGTGTTCACTCATTACGCACGTGTACGTAATTTTTTGTTTGTACTGCACACTGCGAAGCTCTATGACCAATGACCTTAGGCTTACTTGTGTGTAAATGATTCACAAACCGTCTTACTGTAGCCGAAAATATAGCCTACAGCTCATTGGCTGCGAAAACGAAACAATTATTGGGTCGACTGAAGTACAGCACGAAGCATACTTTTTTTGTGTGTGCAACACCTGAAAACATAAACTAAAGTGGGTCTGAAAGGGTTAGATCCCACAACACGTAGGTGAGATGACTCGAGAAGGTAAGCCACCAACTTTCTGAAGGTACAAAGAATACTGTTTTTTTTTTTTCCGAAGTGTACTTCGAGGTTGGTTTCGGAACTTTACTTCGCAAGGCTGTTGCGTTTGGGAAGAATTTCCAGTTTTTTGGATTCGAAGTGAGGAAGCCAATGCCCCGTTTGTAATCAATAGAAGATTCATTCCTCCCTTGGGTGATCCAGCCTCTTCCTCCCCCTACCCCCAATTCCTCCAATCCTTCTTCCCACCAATCATTAAAGAAGAGAGCGGAAAGGAAATGGCTAATTCTTACTCCTCGCCATGGTAACTCTAGGGAGGCAATAGAAAGGGCCCGGTATGAGCACAAAAGAGAATAGTTTGAAGCGATCCGCACTCGTTATCACGTCGAATGTTTCTTTATATTATAAAAGTTGTTTCACAATTTGCTTTCGAAATTTTTTATACGCGACTGAACACACAACCGTAAATACCCGCAGCAAAACACTTTACCTTAAAATGCATACGTATTGTGCATAATCTGCGTTTAGAAACCATTCTCAAAACTATAGAAATGAAATTATTATTCATGTAAACATTTATATCGCCCTGAAAAATAAACGATTGCAAAAAATAATAAGAGAAACAACATACGATATAATAAATCGTATACCACCAACTGTCTTTGTATGAAGTCTCTGCTCTGAAGAGAATGCGAATTCATTTTCTTCACCATTGTGATGTAATATTTAATATGATGAGTAAAATTACAATAAAAAACCTATTCACAACATTGAGGAACAAAACACAGTTTAAAGAAAAATTACATTTGGTAAGTCTTCATTTGCTGGGAAAAATTACACTTTTTTTTTTTTTTTTTTTTTTTTTTCATTTAAAACGGTTATTTTCTATTAGTGGATTTTATTTTGGTTGTAGAATATTGGCTCAACAAAGGTTTACATACCAAATGCCGGAAGTATGTTTTCCAACAAACAACTTTCACGTCACCAACGAAGTCAATTTTAAGTAAGACAAGGTTTGTGTATAAAATTTTGCTTTAATCATTCATACGGTATTGTTATTTCATCAGAAATAATGCAGTTACCTTTGTTGGCATAATGTTGGTTACACAATGTCGGCCCTACAAAAGTTTACATACCAAATGCCAAGGATATGTTTCCCAACATGTAACCAACACATCACCAACGAAGTCAACTTTAATAAAACAGTTTATGTGTTAAACTAAATTATTTAAACTAAAATATAAAACTATTGTTTTATTTAATCAGAAATATGGTAATTACCACTGTTCGCAAAATGTTCCTTGCACGATGTTGGTCCAACTTAACAATTAGCACCAATTACCAACCGTTGTGTTCCCAACATTGACAACATGTAACTAACTCAACATATTTTAAAGAGAAATATTTCAGGTAATGATGAACATTCATTTCATTGAAAAAGGGTTGTTTCATACTTTTACATAAAATGTGGGTAGCCTAAAGTTGGCACATCAGAAAGTACACACATGTTACCAACAGTATGTTTACCAACTTGTTACCAGTTATCAGTCAACAATTAAAATAAAATAAAAAAATACTTGCGTTGCGTTATGCCATTTTCTGCATTAGTGAGATTTTAGTGGTAGCAAACTTTTGTTGGTATTTTCCGTTCTGCCAACCTTGTATTAATGTGTGCACTCCAGCCAACATACAGCCAACATTTCCAACCAAGTGCCAACGTTGGGCCAATGTAGTTTACTACTGGAGAAAAGGTTGTACATTAGCACATTCGATGATTGCCATAGATAGTGCCAGCATGTAAAGCTTGGTTATAATTGTTTGGGACATATGGCATAGCAACCAAAATTATTTACATAGCTGTTTATTAATATGTGAATATTCACTTACCTCATATACATTTAGACGACCTCCCGTAGCGCAGTCGGTTGGTGCGCAACCGATCTGGGGTGCTGGAGGTTCTGGGTTCAAATCCCAAGTAAGGCATGAGTGTTAGTTCAAGTCAGGTCATAAGTTAGTTTGTATGTCGTCCGCTGATAAGTCTTCAGGGATAACACTGAGGGGACGTTAATAAGACATCTCCTATCCAATACATTCCATATAAATTTAGACGGACTACAAAATTATAACTTGTCACATTCATTTAGCTATAATTATAAAATTGTCTCCCGAGATATGACAAAAAACCTGATTTTGCACATGGCGCTATCTTCCATAATGGTGTAGAAAATAGTTGATGTATTAGCTCGTTTAATGCTTGTATGGATACTGCCAAAATACAAAGTTAAGTTGAAAGTGGTTACGTGGTTTCGTATATAAGGCATTCTACGCTACAAAGGTCATATAATTGCTATTTAAAAAAAACTGTATGGTCCTCTTAAAACATATCAGTTAACATGGTCTACCTTGCTTGTCAAATTCGGCAGGAATCGGGTGACTGTTTCCCAAGTTATTGCATGACAACTAAATTTCCAATGTGGCGCTCTACATAAAAGGCAGTTGAAAAGTAAAAGAGGCTCTTTGTAGACACATTTGATGGCTGTAATAGATACTTCCAGCATTAAAAGTTAAGTTGAAATTGGTTACCTGAATTCGTAGATGTAGTTAACAAAGATAACATTTCTACGCTCTTAAACTCAAAGACGCAGCAAAAATGGACTTCCAGAAAAATCTATCAGGTTTAGAAGAAACCCTCATTGAACAGGTCACACAATGTGCACAATATAGTGATAACTATGACATATGAACAAAGAACACATGAAATATGATTTGAGCGTTTTATTCGAAACTTTTTTTACTTTTTTTTTCAACTTTGTCATATAGTTTTTACATTTACATTTAATTCTATAAATTTCAAAAATTCCCGTAAATAGCATACAGTAAGTTATTTGGAGCATTGGCTAGTTTTTTTTCATAGTGTCAATTAAAAGCTTTTCATAAAAGAAAACCCTACATACAAAAATTTTCCACGTCTGTACTTATCATGGTTCAGGCCTTTTAAATTTGCAAATATAATTTCCGCCAATATAAGATATAATTAATTTCACTATTTTTTATGCAAAGGTTAATGCACAAATATGTAGGTTGCAATAGTATTTTCCAACTAAATAATGATCACACCAGAATACACATTATTTTTGGCCTACATAGAAGAAGTTTACTTATATGCAATAACAAATAACATTTTTCCAAAATCTACATGATTTTACTTGAACCCCCAGGTTCTTCACTATTCCACAATTCATATTTCAATTATTGGCTTTTAAAATACATTGCCATTCATGATATAAATAAAAGTTTTGACTATTTTCATCTCCAAAATTAATTTTCCAATAAGGGAGTAGCACATTACAAAACAGATATATATTATATAGCCAAACTCGTAGGTTATGGCAAGCCTCTAAAAATGATCTAATTTTATGGCTTCGCATAGCCTACAGAGGCCAACAACGTCTCTTTATTTGAAAACTTTAATCCCAACAATTAAATTTTTAACTGATTCTTTATTCAATGAATACTTGATATAATTAATGGAAATAATTTGCTATATGGTCGAACAGTGGCCAAACAGGTTGAACCACTAGAACTCATTTTTATTTTACTAAGTTCCATTTTCATTTGAACTTTTCACAATACTTAATGGAAATTACTGGCCGTATGGCCGAACCAAGGCCAAAATCTGTGAAAAATGCACATCAGTTTCTAATTAACCCAAAAGGCCACAAAAATGTATCGTTTCATTGTTTTCAAGGAAAAACATTAAATTTTAATTTATAAAAAGTTTGATTAAAATTTTCGGCAGGCAACTTCGATGTTAAATTTTATTTTAATTTTCCCAAAACGCCAAATTCAAAGTATTCTCACAATAGTAGCAAATTTCTCCATCATGGCACCCACTTGAACTATCAAGGCACCAAGTGTGCCAGGTCTAACGCAGCTATAATGGCCTAATTTTATTTTGATTTTTACAAAGTCATATTTTATTGTTGCTACTTTATTCAGTACAGTGGAGCTCTTTCGAGGCGATGATCGACCTCGAGTGAGTCCATGGATACCTTTTTTATACACATTTAGTTTCATTATCCCCTTAGAGGGGTTACAAAGAAACTATGACCGATCAGGGCCAAGTAACAAAACAAATGAATGCTTGGCCAATCACAAAACAGATGGCTTTATTGGGGCAAACTGTTCATTTGGGCCTTATAGGGGGATCTTGATTTTATGACGAATCACAGCAATAATGCCCATGCATGGCGATCCACGTCATCACCACGTCGGCACACTTCCGGCGACCAGACGTGCACGCAGGAAGTGACTTCGTCGGGCGGCAAGTTTTTCCCAAAGCTAGCACTCCTGCATGCATGCGCGGCAGGTGTGAGACAACAACACCAGCACCCAGGTGGAGCAATTAACCATACCGCTAAAGGTGGCGTCGCCATCAACCACGGGCGGCGACGAAGTCAATTACCAGAGCAGAGACGAGGAGAACATCAAAGGTGACGGGTGTGTTAGTCGTCATGCTGGTGAGTTCAACCGCGCCGGGTCGGGACAACAATTTTGTGTGCCGAATCACGCTTCGTTGTAGCTATCCAGAACGTCCAGACATAGAAGAAACTGGTATGCTGACAGCAGTTTTAGGATTGCAATATAGCTGTTTAGGTACGACTAAAGTAGGCGGTTATTTCCCCAGGAAACGAACACTTTAGTCCGTTACGGCGTGTTGAACTGTAGTAATACTGGGACGCCGTCACAACATGTTTCTATAACAGCCATTTTAAAAATTTCCCTCACAGCCTTAAAATATATCTATTTAGATGACATTCCGCAGTACTTCTTGTTCGTCAAATTTGATGAAATCGGTCTAATGTTTCCCGAGATATAACAGAAAAACCTTTATTTACTCGTGTGGCGCTATCTTACAAAATGATGGACGAACGCAGTTTTATCTAGACACATTGGATGGATGTAATAGATACTATTGGAATGCAAAGTTAAGTTTAAATTGGTTACAGGGTTTTGTAGGTTTAGCATACTAAGTCAAAATGTTTATATGTTCACCATGTTGTAAACAAGTCCGCACCACGCTAAACATAAATTTATATTACATTCCGTAGTAATACTTGTCTGCTAAATTTGGTAGGAATTGGTTGATTATATCACGAGATATAACAAAACACATTTATTTATTCATATGGCGCTCTCTTACAAAACAGCTGACAAAAGTGGCTATGCGTTAGCATAAAAGATGCTTGCAACTGATGCTTTCAGCATACAAAGTTTGTTAGAAATTGGCAGAACATGGTATATGTAGCAAATTTACGTAAAATATTTTATTTACAGCAATTTAAAAAAATAAAAACATAAAAAGTATCATATCCATTATATGCCCTACCGCAGTTCAATTTATGTGGTAAATTTGGCGATAGTCAGTTGAGTATTTCTTGAGATGTTATGGAAGATTTTAATGTTTCATGTAGTGCTAGCTTTCAAAAATGCTGACCAACAACAAAACACGCCTTCAAATTCAATGCTTATGCGATGCATTGTGGCATTCAAAATTTGGTTTCAATCGGCTAAATGAGTCCAGAGTTATCACATAGCACCCTAAATTTTAATATGACTGCCATTATGAAAATTAGCACGTTTAATAGTTTCTACGCCCGTTGAGACCGCGGTGGCCGAGCGGTTAATCCCCTCGTCTCCCACCAAGTCGAACCGGGTTCACTCCCCAGCCAGCTCACCGGATTTTCGCATGTGGAAATCGTGCCGGACGATGCCGTTGGTCGGCGGGTTTTCTCGGGGATCTGCCGTCTCCCCGCCCTTTCATTCCAGCGCTACTCATACCTCAATACCCTCATCGGATCTCAATACCTCGCTGTTAAGAGCCGCCCAAATCTCTTCATTCACTCTAAGCCCGTTAATTTCAATTTATGCTTCTATTGAGGTTATTAATAATTTAACAGCTAATTTATCGAAATTTGTTTGGCGGAAGAGTTGAGTCATAGAGTAGAGCTGAGTCAGCAGACTGTTCACTAGCTACATAGATATATCTGGCGTAAAATGAAAAGAGCGCCTGCCTACTTTTATACTGTCACTAAACCCGAGCGAGATGGCGGCAGTGGTAAGACTTCGGACTCGCGTCCGGGAGGCTATGGGTTCGAATCACGGTCCGACCAACCTGAAGTCGGTTTTCCATGGTTTCCCGAAATCCGTCCAGGTAAATGCTGGGATGGTTCGTTCCTCAGGCCATGGCCGATTCCTTCCCCGTTCATGCTTCGGTGAGCAATTCTCCTCGTCTGTATTGGCACCGCTCCTATAGTCCATTCACGGTTACTTACAACTTTTCTGAAGCCCTACTTAAGTTTTACACCCAGGCTATTCTTTCACTTCGTGCAAACGAAGCTTCATCTAGTCCAGAAAGTCACACACGAAAGGGACAAAGCACGACATACGTGAGCACTTAGCTTAATAACATGTTACATCAGAACTGTCTATTAAAGGTTGTTCGCGATAACGTGAGCACTTTTGAAATCAACGTTATAAAAAATTCACTGCTCCTACCTATATATATTTTAACGGGCGCGCTGTGTGACATGCGCTCAGTGAAGTTGGTAACGATGGATGGGAAAGTAGTTCCATATCTTAAAGTAGAACAAAAAGTGTTAGGTAACCGTTTGTGATAAATTAAATTATCTCTTCCTCTCTCTGTATTTTTCTATGCATCGAAGTGTCGAAATGAGCAGATATTTAAAATTTCTACTTTTCAAATAATTTTACAATTCCACTTGACCGATGCATGAACTAAGTGTCGTAGTCCATGGCAATGTTAAATGACCATAAGACAGATGAATACACAACGTGCACACAAGTAGATCTTAAGCAGCGCCTTCGAAAGTGCTCATTTTACCGCGAACAGCCTATACCAGGCATAACAAACGAACCTGTTTTTCCCTGTATTTGTTTTTATTGAGTTGAATTGAGAGATTTGGGTGGTTCTTAACAGCTGATGAGGGTTAAATTAGGTGAGAATGGAGCAACGCCGGAATGCAAGGGCGAGGGAAAACAGTAGATCTCCGAGAAAACCCATCGATCAGCGGCACTGTCCGACACGATTTCCACTTGCGAAAATCCATGAGTGACCTGGCCGGGGATTTAACCCGGTTCACAGTGGTGGAGCAACCGCGGCCCTTTTATTCATATTAATTATAATTTAAAGATTATAATGTATAGAGCTAATAAAAGTAAAAGTTCAACTTAGCCAAAGTAAGATACTGTTGTGCTATAAAGAAGTATAAAATACGTATGATACATGATATATGTATTTTTTAGGGAACAATCAAACACCGTGGGGTGATTTTGTAAAGGTTTGATTCAGAAAGTGCGAAGGGACCTTGAATAGACTAAACATATTGCGAATAAAGGCCCGTACACAACTGAAAACTTAAACATTTGACTTTATGATTTGACTTTACGTTTGCTTTCCGATATGTTGTTTCTTATGGAACTCTCAAAGGTAAAGTCGAGTTCTCTTGATTTTACGATTTCGAAATGTTGAAATTTAAGTCAAAGTCAAGCAACAATTTTGCCGAGAATGTAACAGAGGTTATGTGGAACGTATTTTATTTCATTTAAGCTAGATTTTAATCTCGGCATATTAAACCAATCTAGTCGAAATTAAATACATTTCAAGTGAATATAATGTAAAGAGGAAATATATCAATTAATATTTTTGAATAAAGTAAACATTTTTTTTTTGGAAATGAACATTTAATGTAATTTTCGAGTCATGCATAAAATGCATTCCCGGGTAGTATCATAATGATTTACATAGCAAAATATACATTTTTATGAAGCTCGCAGAACTGATTTTCAATTTTCTGAACGTAGACTGTAAAACTGTAATATGTATTGGTGGCTTCGTCAAAGGAAAGGGAATGTGAAGTGAAATGCTATAAAATTTATATTGTGTAAGGGCTTTAAGGTGGATTCCCATCCCCATTTTGATTTATCGTTTTTTCGCCAAAGCTTCTATTTCAGAAGGTGTATTGAAATTTCCCCCACGACATATCCTAAATAACAGCTTCCCAAACTTTATCGGACTGCCATAGCTTCGCTACATTTATTAATTTTTAGCTGGTAACTTTCGAGGATAAATAAGAGATTATTCCTTGCGAACGATTACAAAGGCGACGATATCGACAGTAATCAAGGAATACTGACCTCAGACAATGCACTAGGCATTGCTCTGTGCTCTGTCATTCCAAAAAAAAAAAAATAATAATAATACAAAACTGTATTTCCAGAGTATGGCAAAAATCCCATAATTCCAAACCGAGCAAGGTGGCACAGTGGTAACTCACTGTACTCGCATTCAGGAGCACCCGGGTTCGATTCCCGGTCCGTCCATCCTGATTCCGGTTTTCCATGGTTTTCAGAAATCACTCTAACGAATTTCTTCCCCATTTCCCTCTTCCTTGTGCAACTTGCACCATCTTTACTGACCTCGCTGTCGACAAGACGTTAAGCCCAACTACCTACCATAATTCCAAGAGGGCGGGTGGGAATATGCCTTAAGTGAGGCGCGGTTAGCGTGGGTTCACCGCTGAGAGCTAGTGATCCGTGATCTGCGGAAGCAACAGTTGAGAAACGGCGCTGCTGTCGAGAGGGCGGGCACGTACACTTGTACCCGCACGCACAGGAAGCAACCGCCTCGACCAAGTAGCAGTGCGAGCAAGCATTGTGATTGGACGGCGGCGCGGAAACGATCCCCCTCGCCGGAAGCTCGGCAACCCCTTCTCAACTCTCGCGGCGTGCACGGAGGAAGCCGGTTCACGTGAGCACTGCCACCCTTCTCCTCCAACTACCATAGAATCGCTTCCTTCTCTATGGTTGGCCGCCCGCTCGCCGCGGGATGTTCGGCTCGGATCTGTGCACTTTCGAACTGTGTGTTCGACGGCGCGAACTGCTCAAGTTAGTCCCGCACACTTTTCTTTACTCGACAACGTACGTTGTTTGCGCGAATACGCGTATCTCGGTAAATAATTGCTCTGCAAATACGACTGTTTCTCAGAAAAGATAGAAAGCAACTATCTATGCCTCTAATTTTTTTTTTACTTTTATTATATTTAGTGTATTCTTGAAGAAAGAATTCGTTAAAATGGTCAAATGTCACATTTTTAAAGCTTGGCTATGCAGTTTCCTTAAGCGGAAAAAGAAAAGTTCGAAGATACGGCCGTAGTTTAATCTGTGGGCATTCATCGCGTGTAATAAAGTACCACTACTGCAGATCTAATTCACACAGTACAGCGTCACGACGGAAACACTGCAAGTCTTGGGTGTAGGAGCGATGAGGCACTAGGCCTGCGTATTAGTGTCGCCCACGGGGCTATGCCGCTTTTAAGGTTTCAAACAAAAACGAGAAAATATATTAGTCGACGGTGGTTACCATGCTGAAGTAAATAATACAACTTGTCAGCTCTGTGCGTGACAGAAACGAGCGGCCCTGGTAGGTATGCGGTCGAGCCGAGCTGAGGAGGCGGTATCTTCAGGCAATAAGTTTAATCTGAGAATTAATAAAATGAACCATACTAAACATTCACTGAATGAAATCATTCAAATCTGTCTGCAAAACCTCCATAATGGCAGCGCAAGTTCAGAGTCAGAATCAGTGTTGTTAATTGATGCTGCACAATCTGATGACACTTCACTTTCTGAGTCACTTTCACTGTCGTCGTCGCCCAAGTTAATTATTATGCTATCTATCACATATTAGTGAAACACAACACATCATATACTCTTGGAATATGTTGCTCAATAGTTACAATTTTATTTTTTAAACTTTTTAAAATAGAATTAGCAGTGCCTGAAGGATATTCTTTATATTGTTGTGATGGTTCAGGTAATGTTTCCCAGTTTTGAAACACTTTTGTTATAATATTGATATCTATTTAAGTACAAATTTATTTCTAAAATATTTGCATCACCATACAATTGATCAGTATGTCTTTTAAAAGTTTTTCTGCTATATAACCTATCTGGTGTATGATAAATAACAATTTCAATCATAACACGTCTAAATACACAACAATTTACAAAATAATTTGGACTATATTGATCATTACTTCTCACAGTATGAATACTAAAACCAAAACTGTTTTGAATTTTAACATTATTAGCATTAACTGGTTAAGAAAACAGAGTAGATGAGTCACAACAAGAGGGTATTATTGAAGACTCGTACAGTGCGTACGCGAGCCCGTCATTTCTCATGCCGAACAAAACAGTCAGAGAAATACCATTTGTTAATGACTATAGGTTAGTCAATGAAAACATTTATATTGATTCATACCCAATTTCGGTATTTGTGTAAAGCCAAATATTTCGCCATTTTGGACCTTAATTCTGAATTTTTGCAATGTGAGGTACACCAAAATTCTAGAGAACCTTTGGCGTTTTGTACCCCGTGGTATCTTTATCAGTGGACATGTTTGCCGACATGGGGTCGACTGTGGACTTCAAGCCTTGTCACGGGTTTATTAAAAATAAATTTTTAGGGAAATACTTTTACGACTCTGTGTTCACGTATATTGATGATGTGTGCGTATACAGTAACACATTAGAGGAGTTTCTGGCCCACATACGTTTACTGTTTGCAAGAAGCTGGGTTGACTGTGAACCTTGACAAAATATGTTGTGCAGAATAGCATGTCAGGTATATAGGTCTCATAATTTCCAATGTTTAGTTGCATACTGACACCAAGAACATTAAAGCCATTGCGAATTTTCCAGTTCCTATTAACGTGAGAGAAGTTCGGCGTTTTTTATACGTGGCAGCTTTTTACGCGAAATTTATACCGAACTTTTCTAATATTACAGAGCCTTTACATTTATTAAAAAGGAAAAGCACAGAATTTATGTCGGGTCACAACCAACTACAAGCCTATCAGACGTTAAAACACAGTTTAACACAGCCGCCAGTTTTTCAGTTGCCAAATTTTTGATGAAAAATTGTATATTCATTGCGATGGAAGTTCTGTTGCTTTACAAGAGGTGCTCAGCCAGAAGAAAGGCGGTGATTTTGTTCCCGTGGCGTACGCTAGGAAACTTTTGACAGCTGCGGAGCGGAAGTACACAATCTACGAAAAAGAGTGTCTAACTTAACGACGCACCGTTCGAGTCGTTTGCGGACAACCAAGCTATAGGTTTGATGTTGAAATCGAATAAACCAGCTGGACGGCCGCCACGTTGGCTAGTAAGACTATCTCACATTAAATTTGATGTTCACCATATCAAGGGCAAAGATAATTCAGCAGCGACGAGTTTGAGGTGAATGTAGGTGATCCGAGTGAGCCACAGAAAATTAATGTAATAAAAGAAATAGTGTCAGATTATGTTGAAACTACAGAATTTTTTAATACGTTGCAAAATTTAGTGATGATTTTGTAGATTTTAATGAACACCAGAAAAATGACGTAGAATGCCAGCAAATGATGTCAGATCTAGCTGAGTCAGGTCAAGTAGTTTGTAAAGAGCTCACTGGCAAATGGTCGAAAAAAGGGAAATTGCGTGTGTTTGTGCCGGTTAATTTAATTCCGATGGTGTATAAGTATTAGGACGAGTCCTGTTTTCGGTGGGAATGTGAGCCGAGGTAAAACCATTTCGCGTGTAATTGAGATTTTTACGTGGCGTGATGTGCGAGACGACATTGAGACACGCGTAAGCGAATGAAGTGCATGCCAGTCAGGCAATCCGAAAAATCTAAAGCAGCAAGGAAAATATTCCGGGTCCCCAGCTAAGTTTATATGGGGAAGGGTGTACTTGGATGTTATTGGGGCCTTTACCGCGTAGTAAATCTGGTTACGTCTACATGTTGGTTGCGATCGACAGTTTCTGCAAATTCAGTCCCCCCCCCCTCCCCCCGGTTGCGGACATTTAAAGCTTTTGAAATTTGCTAGGTAATTGTTGATCATCTGTTTCGCGTTTTCGGGTCACCTGCGTTTGTAGTCACGGAAAATGCGCCGTATTTTGTGCCCGCGAGAATTTCCTGATTTAATTTTCACGTGGGGAGCGAAGTTAATACATGCGTGACCGTATTACCCTCAGGTGAACTTGGTGGAAAGAGGCAACCGGAACATTAAAGTAACCCTGCGTTGTTTCCAGTTAGGATCACAGAGAGAGCGGGACACCATTTTTTTACAATCTTGTTATGTGTTTTTATATCGTTAATACATAATAGTGCCCACAAGCGAACTCCATATGAATTCTTTTTGGGAAGACAACTTTTGCACCCCCTTTTAAATGCATGGTCATCGCAACCATATTATATATGAAAATGTATCTATCAGAGATATGTTAAAATTGTGGGAAGGCATTACGCAAAATTTCTTTGTTCACTACAATAAAATTGAAGACAAGATGAATTTACAACGTAAAGATGTTACGTTCCATAGCGGTGATTTGATTATGGTTCTAACGCATTTAATGAGATCTAAAATTGATTATTTTAATTCAAAGTTAGCGCCGCAGTTGACCGGACCGTTCAAAATTGCGCGCACGATTTTTAACACCAGTTATCTTACTTGTTTCTGAGCTACAGTTTCCACATAAAGAGTTTTAAAGTCAATATAAGCAATCCCAAAAGGTTTTATAGTAACGTATATTAAAGGAGCCCTGTCTAAATGTGTTTTATTGTGTTTCATTTAATCCTACATTAATTTTATATTATATTAGTACGTATAAAGGATTTTATTTAATGTGCAAAGAATATTATAATGAATTTAATTAAAATAATTGCTTGTTAAAGGTCAAAAATTGTATAGATTATGAATATTTAAAGGAATATGTCAATTAAGCCCATAATGCCGAGTATTACAGGAAGGTGTTGTAAAAACCCAGTTGGTATGAGCCGGATTTATTTGCATCATCCTCGTGTGTTCGAAGAACCCAGAAAGATAGTCCAAGGAAAAAAGAAGGAACATGAGAGAATGTGAGTTTATTTTCTGCCGACCCGATAGCGACTACGAGTGACCACCCGAAATCGCTTGAGGTCACCGGGCCTGCCCACACTGGTGCTTGAAGAAGGGTAGCAGATTTGACGATACTGGAACACCGTACATGCAGCATTAATATGAGCGCAGATTGTACGTCCTAACACAGGGGTAGATCGACGAGGGAGCTGAGGCTTACCTTGTTGGTGACCCGTTCGATGTAAGTCGTCGTGGACGTTGGTTCGACGTAAGTAGTCGTGGAAGTTGGTTCGACGTAAGTCGTCGTGGACGTTGGTTCGACGTAAGTAGTCGTGGAAGTTGGTTCGACGTAAGTCGTCATGGACGTTGGTTCGACAATAAATCATCGTGAACTTTGGTTCGACGTAAGTAGTTGTGGAAGTTGGTTCGACAATAAGTCATCGTGGGCGTTGGGTCGACGTAAGTCGTCGTGGACGTTGGTGCCGTCGCTGCTGCGTGGCTTGGCAGGCGAGCGCAGACTATCGGCGTGTAGGCTTGAAGATGCCTAAATGCAAAATTTTAATTACTTAAGGCTTCAATTTTTTTTTTACCTTGTATGAGTCCCGTATAGTGACTCAAAATTACGGAGTAAACGAGTATGTACGAAAAAAAAAACACCACCCCTCACCCCGCCGATGTCACCCCTTCTTTCAACGTGTGTGGATTGTGTTTAAAGGCTGTTCACCATGAACTGAGCACTTTTGAAATCAACCTCAGAAAAAATTCACTGCCCTTACCTGCATATGTTTTCATGGGAGCATTGAGCGACATGCGCCCAGTAAAGTTGGTAGCGATGTACATGGGAAGTAATTCCGTAGCTTAGTGTCGAATAAAAAGTGTTAGGCAACTACTTCTGATAACTGAAAATTATTTCTGTCGCTTTCTGTGTTTTTTAATGCATCAAAGTGTAAAAATAAGCATATTTGTCAAGTACTAACTTTTATAATATTTTCAGAGTTTCACTTGACCGACGAATGAATAAAGTGATGAGGCCCATGGCAATGTTAATATTGCATAAAGCGGAAGAATAAACAACGTGCATACAAGTAGATCTTAAGCAGGGCTTTTGAAAGTGCTCATTTTACCGTGAATAGCCTATAGAAACCGTCTGACGGTACCTTTGAAGTCACCAAGATTTTATGTGACTGGCCTCGAACCAACAAGATTTTTCTGGGATGTTCTTCAGTACCCTGGTCAACGTATTCCCTGACTATAAAGGGCGTTTCTTTCGTATTTGAGGATAGAATGGATGTTTGATGACGGCATTTTATATGGCATGTAGAGGGGAAAATTTATAAGATTGGTTTTTGTTATATTCTGTAATTTTTCAATGTTACAATATTTCGATTAAATATATATATTACTATGTGAGCCCATTATTAACTGTAAGTTAATGTAATTTTCATAACAAACATTATAATTTTCCATTATGTATTATTAATAAGAGCTGTATTTTCAATTATAACAGGATTCATTTAACGTGTAAGGTTTTTAAAGCCCGTTTTGCTATTTGTATTTTATAATGCATGTATTTTTGATATGAACAGTTTATAAGAAAAAATAAACACAAATTAAGCCTGGGGATAAAGGAAAATATAACTAACAGCTTGTTTAATCATTTCTCACAATTTTTGGGGGTTAATTATCTTGTATTCCAATTCGTATCAGGGGATGGTTGAATTTTCGCAATTTATTGCGACTGCGTTATTTGTTTGTGCTCTGTTACCTAAACTCTGTTACTAGAAGTTTTTGGTAAGAATAATTTTGCTTAGATGAGTGGAATGGAAGGAAGGGGAGTGATGGTCACTGTCATGGAGCGGCGGGGTTTCCTAAGGGTGCTCCCGCTCTGTGAAAACGTCAAATACCGATTATTTCGCAAACATTCAAGCAGCTCAATAAATTAAATTATGTTTTCTTATTACTTTAATAAGCTTTTGGAGGTTCAGTTTTACTATAGCGTGATGAACAATAAAAAGTAAACTAGAATTAGTTATATGTTAAAATTCAATAAAAAAAACTGTTACATCAAGACATGCCCAATATATTATCGAACCAAAATTAAATAAACTAAAATTTGCTACTTGTGTCACATTAAACTGAGCAAGACTAAGATGAATGTATTCAATATCGAATTTATAAAAATATATCTCTTTGTTGTGTGTAAGCTGTTCAACGCCATGAGATAATGATTTGTTTGAGAGAATTGGGGGGAAATGTTTATATGGCCAACTAAAAATAATTTTCTCTTTTAAAAAGGTTTTTTCTGCAAACAAAATTTGTATTGAATCAAAACAAATTTATATGGCGATAAATTATTTGCCTTTTATTTTCTCTCTATATGCAAACAAGTATTATGATATTATAAAAATGTTTTGTCTCTATCAAATTACGACATTTTCATCCTTACTGTTTTAGTTCTTTCATTACTTGAGAATTTTATGTATCACAGGAGTAGTATAAAAATTGTGATTCTGAGAGCTGTACAGGTAATTAATAAAGGTATAAATTTTTTCAAGATAAAAGTGATAGAGTTTACCAGTGATTAAATATGAAATAAATCTGGATTTCGTATCTGAAAGACGCTCGGCGCCGTAAATATGTATAAGTTTTTCACTAGTCTCGGAAGCCATTGTCCGCATAACTCGGTCACGGAACCGCGTAAATCCCGCGCGGCCATGAACCCTACCACTTCGAGAATGGCGCCTCCTCGGAAATGCAGGGCCGTGATACAACGGTTGCAGACAGGCGGAAACCAGGGCGAGAACCAATGCCACGAAATAGAGGAGATAGAAGCTCTACTTAGGTTCAAACTCGCACGGAACGACATACGATATCATTCGATCTCTCGTGCGCGCGATGATTACGTCGACCCCGGTTGCCTGCATAATGCAGGCATGAGAGAGCGCGACTGTGTAGGGTAACCCGATACAGCGGCCCATCCCTCGACCGGGTGCATAGAAAATGTACACCGCTGACTGCCGCGACCCATATTCTGTTGGCGAATTCGAATACAAGGCATAGTATATTCGTAGTTTCTTTACACTTTTTTATTCAAGTCATTTAAAAATCACTCATGTTTGATATGTTCGGTTCTTTCCTAAATACATCATGCTAAACAATGGTTTTATTCACATTTTCAAATAAAATACCGTATTTTTGGTTAAATATAAGTTTTACTTATACTCCATTAGTAAATTATAATATTTCATTTATAAATC
Organism: Dryococelus australis; assembly: GCA_029891345.1. Classification (NCBI taxonomy): domain Eukaryota; kingdom Metazoa; phylum Arthropoda; class Insecta; order Phasmatodea; family Phasmatidae; genus Dryococelus; species Dryococelus australis. The sequence goes on along the minus strand of CM056996.1, from coordinate 111,539,287 downwards.
AATATAAAATAACAGGGAGAAAATAGGTGTGTAAGCGACGCCTAGTAAGAAATGCCCGTAATTCTCACGCAAAATAATATTCCATTGCGTGCGCATCAAACACGACTGAGTGGTAAGTGAAGGCGGGGTATAAAAAAGAAAGCGTTTTCAGACTAACACAGTAGCGTAAACGCTTACCTTTTGCCTCTTAACAGTTTACAGGATATATTATTGACAACGGTAAATAAAATACTATATATAATTTACATTCTTTTCTTCTTCGGCGCCAGACCGTGATTAGACCGCTGGCCTTCTACTTCGATGAACCTAGTTCGATTCCCGGCGGGACCAAACACGAAAATTCGTGCGTGGGGGAAAAAAAAGAGGCGGGCCTTGTTGTTCTGTGAGTTTCTCTGGGTACTCCCTTCGCTTCTACCGTTACATTCAATCACTACTAAATCTTCATCTCTTTTCTCCCACCGACTGGCGCTGAAGACCTCAGTTTTGAAGTTGCCCCTCGGATGTCTTTCTCGCTAGCTCTCGCCCTACAGGGCGAGCAACCGCGGAACATTCTCAGGAAGTGAGCTGCAAAAACATTTAAAAGCTGTACACGATAAAGTGAGCACTTTAGAAACGAACCTTTGAAAATACTTACTGCCCATGCATGCATATATATATTAATGGGCGCGCTGACTGACATTCGCCCGGTAAAGTTGGTAACTATGGCTGGAAAGTAGTTCCATATATTAACGTCGAATAAAACGTGTTGGGTAACCATTTGTGATAACTTAAAATTATTTCTTTCGTTTTTTTTTAAATATATCGGAGTGTAAAAACGAGAAGATTTGTAAAGTATTTACTTTTTAATAGTTTCTCAGTTTTATTTGACCGACCTATGAATTAAGTGACGAGGCCCATGTCAATGTTAATTTTACTTAAGGCAGAATATTACACAACGTGTCTACAAGTAGATCTTAAGCAGGGCTTTCAAAAGTGCTCATTTGGCCATGAACAGCCTATACACAGAACGGGTATGGGAGACCACCCCCTACTGCAAACGATCGGGATCAAGCCCAAGTAAGGTTAATTCTACTCGCCTTAGGAACAAAAACGAGTTTTCTTATGGGAGAGTTCGGAGTAGGGAACATTTCCCCCGCCAGGTGCGCAGTGTCCCAAAATCACTTTTAAGTAAAACTGTAATATTCGTGAATAGTAAAAGAGAAAGGATTTTTTTTTTTTAATCTCCAAGTTATTTTATTTTTGATATATGTTTACCGCAATTATCCTGATTTATAACGTAGAAAATATAATAAAATTTGGTACAGACGTGACACTGGCGCTTACCCAGTGGTGAAAATGTTTTGTTGCCAAACTTATAACATTGATATTCCCAACCTGAGTGGACTTCTTGAATGCGATTCAGTCACAGCGTGACTTATATAGTCTATTCGCTGTTTCTTAGAATTTTTAAAGCAAACCTTTGAAAAATCACTCCATGTACGTCATATTTAGTTATTTCCTAAATATGACATGTATCACAAGCGTTTCATACCTCTGTTAACATAAATGTATAGCATTTTTCGTTAAATGAAAGATTTTCTAGGCTGTTCACGGTAAAGAGAGCACTTTTGACGCCCTAGTTACTTTTTCCTTTCAGCCATTTTTTATCCTGTAACCACCGTTTGAAATAAATTTTTCCGTGTAAGTAATAAACACAGTGCTTACATTCCACCGCACTCGGTAGTTAACGTCTAAGGCTAAAATAAAATACGTCTATTGATTATTATTACAAATCAGAGGGCTTTCAAAAGTCCTCACTTTACCGTGAACAGCCTATACCTGTATTTTATCTATAAATTGTAATATGTATTTTATAATAGATATGAATACAAACAGTGAGACAACTTGTGTGTTGGTAACGCCTAGTAAGAAATTGTTCTCATGCGAAATATTATTACAACTGAGTTCGCACGAATTCGGTGCGTTATACTTTGGTGTAATTTTCTAGACATAGTTAAGCTCAGGTTGCACGAGGCGGAGGAATATCCTGGAAGTAGAACTTTAGCAGGGCTTCAGAAAGGTGTGAAGTAACCGTGAATGGATTATACGTAGGGCCACCTGTTTTTTCGCGAAAATATTTCAGTACAATATGTACTCCAAAACCCTAGAGCTCAGATCCACTTTTGTAATTGGCTGAGTTTAACTGTCACACGTTGTAGGTGCCTGCCAGCGAATCACAGACACTCAGTGTTGGAGTTTCCTAATTCTGATTGGCCTAGTCAGGTAAGGAACTGTCTCCCGACTAAGACACGTGGCTAATAACCAAATGAATACTGCACGTATGTCACAGGACATTGGAGTCTAGCCTTCGCGTGAATCTTTTCGCGAAAAACAGGTGGCCCTAATTATACGTGTGCACACAGGCGAGATGCCGTGGCAGTTTCTTTTGATTTGGACGTACCACAATTTTTTATTGACTATGCGGGGCTCTGGTACGGATCCTTCCGTCTGACTGGCTAATACGTGGCGCGGATAACTATTTATTGCCCTGGCGAGTCTGCTGGCAAGTCGGTTGCCAGGTGCTGATCGGTTAACGGCGTTTCGACATTTTGCATGACAGTGACGTCATTTTACTGGGGCATTAGAGTGGAGTTAGAGGTATAGGCAGCCGTTTCAACTCTATATAGGCTGTTCACGGCTCTTAACATTGAGGTCTTGAGAGCCGATGAGGGTGATTGAGGTGAGTATGGAGCAGCGCCGGAATGAAAGGGCGGGGGAAACGGGAGATCCCCGAGAAAACCCGCACGTCAGGAACGATTCCCAGATGCGAAAATCTGGAGTGACCCGGCCAGGGAGTGAATCCTGATTGCCTTGGTGAGAGGCCAACATGCTAACCGCTCATCCACCGTAGCCCCTTTCACGGTAAACTGAGTACTTTTGATGCCCTAGTTACTTTTCCCTATCAGCCATTTTTTTTTATCCTTCCACCATTTCTTTAAATAACTATTGCCACGTAAGTAACACACACAGTGTACAAATTGCAACACAAAATATAACGTATAAGGCTACAATAAAAAATTTATTGACTGTTTTTCCAAATAAGAGAGCTTTTAATAGTGCTCACTTTACCGTGAATAGCCTATATTCCATAAGGTTCCCGCCTAACTAGAGCCTGAACTGCGTTGCAGTGTGTTTGACGAAACTGTGAAACGTGCGTTCAATGTACTGCTCTACGAAAAGGACACGCACATTAGATGAGGACTGTTGAGTGCTTTCTAGACGTCACGCACATTTTTTAATAATAATAATATAAAAAAAAAACCTTTTTCGAAGTGCTGTATCTCAAAATATACGCGTCAGATACAAACGAAACTACTCAAGGGCCCTGTACTGAATCTTCCTACAGACTTTACATCAATAAAATAGTAGGATTACCTCTGAGCGTTCCATAGGTAGACGTAGTGCTACGAGAACTCTGCACGCCAGTTGAGAGCCTCGCTGTTAAAGGCGATGGCTCACTTGATGCGCGTTGCACCAGTACGATTAGTCGCGTTCTGATCGTTGATAACCTGATCTCGTTTCAGAGAAAAGTGCTGCACCAATCTGTTTAGAATGAAACAACTTTTGTAATTGGTTCTCATTCTGCGATATCATGATTTATGATGTTCGTTTCGGAACGCAGCAATATAAAACGAAATTGACTGGACATCTCACGAAATTAATTTTTTTTTTTTTTCAATTGTATAATCTGGCCGAATGCAGTGGAAAATATGCCAGACAGTTATCAAGTCCAAAAACCCTAAACCTCGCAAAACTGTCCTTTTAAGAAAATTTTTACTTTCAAGATTTATTTTAAAGTTAGATTAGTAAGAAGTTAAACCCATGTCGCTGTTGAACCAAATGCGGTATAGGTCGTTAACGGTAAATTGAGCACGTTTGAAGCACTAGTTACTTATTTATTTTAGCCAATTTATATCCTTCCACCACTTGTTAATAAACACAGTGTATACATTCACCATACCCAAAACCAAAAGTCCAAGACCACAATGAAATGTGATTGTTAGTTATTATGTCTTATGAAACAGCTTCGAATATTGCTCACTTTACCGTGAACGGCCTATACTGTGAAGACATTTCTACACGCCACTCTTGTTTCTCCAATGGATACTTTGGCCGAAATAAAACTTTGTGTTAAAATAACATTTTGAAATTTGTTCGCATCAAAATTGCTATCTAAATCCCACTTATTTACGCTAAAACTTATTATGAAAGTTTTTGTTTTTCTGAATTGGTGTTTTTGTTAAGTTTTCATTGATTGCATGTCACTAAACCATAAAATATACTAAATATATTTTCTCTTGAACACCATTAAGACTTGGCTATTGGTTTCTGGCGTATTGCAGTTGTTTAAGGACGCGTATTATGAAACTACAACTCTACCTGTCTGGCAACTTAACTATAGGCTGTTCACGGAAAACTGAGCACTTTTTAAAGCTCTGCTTGAGATGTACTTGTACGCACGTTGTGTATTCCTCCGTCTTATGTAAAATTAACATTGCCATGGGTCTCTTCACTTTATTCAAGCGTCGGTAAGGAATTTTTAGAAAGTAAATATGTTACAAATATGTTAATTTTTACACTTTGATGCGTTAAAAAAAACAGTATGCGAGATAAATAATTTAAGTTATCACAAATGGTTGCCTAACACTTTTTATTCGACGTTAGGACATGGAACTACTTTTCCTCCATCGCTACCAACTTTACTGGGCGCATACCACTCACTTCACCCGTTAAACTACATGCAGGTAGGAGCATTGACTTTTTTCTAAGGTTGATTTCAAAAAGTGCTCACTTTATTGTGAACAGGCATTACGCTGTGGAACAAACACAAATTCTCAACTTCTTGTTATCAGACTACTCGCCTTCCACTTAGGCGAACCGGGTTCGATTCGAGATGTTGTCGCTCCCGGAATTTCGCACGTGGGAATCGTGCCAGACCATATTGCTGGTCGACAGGTTTTCTCGGTGATCTCCAGTTTCCCCCGCCCTTGCATTTCGACGTTACTCCTTCTCTCGCTTCACCCTCATCGGCTTTTAAGACCTCGATGTTAAGAGCCGCCCAAATCTCTCCACTCCACTTCGAATTTTTGTAAAGTAATTTTAACGTAAATATTTCAGAATTATTTTAAAATTATCATTATACTATTGCTGTTTTATAATTACCAAGTTACACGTGTATAAAATTTGGAAGCTACATTAAAAATAATTTATGAAGTGCGAATGTGTTCTGATAACAAATACTTAGTTTTTACAGTGAAAAGAAAGTTAAGACACATAAATATAAAATTCAACATCGCGAATGAGACCGGGCCTTAAGGTCTAGTGTTCATAAGGGGCTCGTTGTAACCTGTTATGTGTATTCTAATTAAAAAAACTATGAAACATTTCAATCTACGAAAATATTTTTTCCAAGACAGAAATGAAAGTGTCTATATTGTTGGAAGTTTTTTATTTTGTTTAGTGAAACATAAATGCGGTCCTTGAAAAGTAAGTAAGCGAAATTCGCTTTAAACAGTCTTATCTACGATGTTTACTATTCTGCACAACTGTGCGGCAATACTGTATCTCTTTAAAAAAATTGGTGTATTAAAACCTTATATGTGGGTATATAGTCCCTTTCCCATTGGAAGCAACTTTATTGGAGCCCTGCTAAATATCTACTTGCAGGCCCGTTTCGTATCCTTCGCCAAATGTAAATAAACATTTCCATGCGACTGCCATGAAGCATCTGTCGAAATCAATGTTTACATATCATTGTGTGTGTTCATGTGTTCGTATACATTCGCTACGACTAAACATAAGCATTTAAACATGACTTCTACTTATATACCTGTCAAATGTGTTGTTTACTGTTTACAGCTTTTCAAATAATTCTGTTTTAGGTCTATTTCGAAAACCATTTCGTACCAATATTCACAGTTTTGACCTATAACATTATTTAGGTCAGCTTTATGACGTTTTAAAAATGCCTGAACTAACGATAGTTCTTAGGGTTACGTTACATTAACATATTTGTTTTCCACGACATAGCACATTGCACGTAATGCACGTTAATATTTTGCTGCGACTGTTGCAACTGCAGAGTAATGAACTGTAAAATTTAATTTTTTGTTATTGATATGTGTTGGGTTATTTCTTCAAAAGGACGGCCTCAGTTCGAATAACGAAGGGATAGACAGTTCATCGAAAAAGCGACATTTAAAACAAGCACGCAACACGTGTTACTCATTTTTTGTTATAGAAACTTAAAATATAGCGGTGAACATGCACTCAAATAAGTCTACCCTAACTTTTATTTCACTCATAATTATATGTATTGCTACTTACTGTGTATTAGGCTTATTGAAATTTATTGGGGCTGGGTTTTGTTATTTTGTTGGGATTGGTGGTAAATCACGTTACATGACTGTGTTTCAAACACTCAGGGCAAAGGTACGAAGTTGTGATAAATAAACATACGTGAATGTAAATAAATAACTTCGTCATAAAAACAGTTCACATTTACAACGTATAAATAGTTCACATCAAATATTTGAAATCACGCACACACATAGATCCAGCGTAACTATCACCAAACAGCCACGCCACGCTATTTCACACGCAGCGGTTAATGAAACACACCGTAACAGGATATTTATTACTGCCGTGGAAGCACAGATTTATCACAACATCGTAACTTACCTAGGTAGGTTTAAAAACACACAACGTCTACAAACGTGATGTCATGTGGTAATTTGAAGTATTTTTCGGAGTAAGTATAATATTCGCTTCGTTTGGTAAAACAGCATCATGTCATGACATCACGGCTCGTCACGTCTGCCAACTTCACTTTATTTCCGCCCCGCCATCGTATCTAAATATATTAAAATACGTATTCAAATATTAAAATCTCTTTTCAGTTGTAAATTACAAATTTAAAAAATAATTATTTTGTTGTAATAAGTATGAAACATGCTACAATAGAAAATATGTATAATTTGACTGCGTTCTAGCGAAGTGAAACTTCCCGAGTGTGAAAGAAATAAAGACAGAGAGAGAGAGAGAGAGAGAGAGAGAGAGAGAGAGAGAGAGAGAGAGAGAGAGAGAGAAGAGCGACAAAGCTCGCTCAGCAGACAGTTGCTTCAAAAATTGCTCTCGCTCGATAAAACAACTCCGTACCATTACGGCCTACTCACGATATTTTCCGCTGTTATTTTAAACTGTAAAAACGAGATATTTTGCCATCGGAGCTACCTAAATATTTAAATATTTCAATAGGCACCGTTTAATTTACAAGCAGTATACGAATCAAACTAGGTTAAAATAATATTTTAATTATGAACTATTTCTTGCCGGCCGTTGCCAACACGTCGCTGCTCTCGCTGTTGTTAATTTATATTTAAAAACAAATAAATATTACAAGTTATAGAATATATTAAGGTAAAGTTTAATCTATACTCTAGTAAAGTTAACCATAGTGTTATATATTTGTGGAATACAGGTTATTGAAAAAACAGGTTGACATGTTTTGCCTTGAGAGTTTTTTCAAAAATTGATTTTCATAAGTCGCTTCCAATCGGGAATGGACTATAGGCTGTTCGCGGTAAAATTAGCACATTTTAAAGCCCTGCTTAAAATCTATTTGTATGCACGTTGTGTGTTCTTCCGCCTTATGTAAAATTATCATTGCCATGGGCCTCATCGCTTTCTTCCTACGTCGGTCAAGTGAAACTGTAGAATTATTAGAAAAGTATGTTTTTTAAAAATTTCCTACATAAAAAGAAAATAGAAATCGATCGAAATAATTTAAGTTATCATAAATGGTAACCTAACACTTTTTATTCGACCCTTAAAATATGGAACTACTTTCCTCTCCAACGTTATCAACTTTACTGGACGAATGGCACTTGGAGTGCCCGTTACGATATATGCAGGTAGGAGCAGTGACTTTTATCTAACGGTGATTTAAAAAGCACTCATTTTGTCGTGAACAGTATTTACCACTTAATATTCTGACGATGCAGAATACACGCGAAGCTTTTTTTACGCTATGTTCCATCGCCATCGCAATGTTTACTTACAACCGGACGTGAACACGAGGCGTTAAAAATGTTATAAGGGTCGTGCCTGCCTGCGTAGTTTCTCTCATTTTTGTGCAAGAAGCAAGGGAGCTGTAAGGGCTACACTGGCACGTGTTACAAGAAAGCCATCGCCACTACGCGCAGGACTCTGACTTTACCTGTAGTGTTCTCGTCGTAGTACGTGTATAGGCTGTTCACGGTAAAGTGAGCACTTTAGAAGCCCTAGTTACTTTTTTCTTTCAGCCATTTCTCATTATTTAAAAACCCTTAAAAATAAATATTGCCGTGTGCGTATTAAACACAGTGTGTATATTCCATCGCACTCGGAAGTTTACGTCTAAAGCTACAATAAAATATATTTACTGATTATTATTCCAAATGAGATGGCTTCCAAAAGTGCTCACTTTACCGTGAATAGCCTATACCTATGGGACTTTCAGCGGTGAACCTATAATTTTATTGATGAAAAGTCTGTAAGGGCTGTTCTCGATAAAGTGAGCACTTTAGAAATGAGCCTTAGAAAAAGGTACTGCCTCTGCATGCATAAATTCTAATGGGCGCACTGAGTGAAATTCGCCCTGTAAAGTTGGTAATGATGGATGGAAAGTAGTTCCATAACTTATAGTCGAATAAAATGTTTTAGGTAACCATTTGTGATAACTTATAATTATTTCTATCGCTTTCTGTTTTTTTAAAATGCATTTAAGTGTATCTAAAAATGAGCAGATTTTTTAAATACATAGTTTACTAATAATTTTACCGTTACACATGACTGATGCATAAAGAAAGCGATGAGGCCCATGGCAATGCTAATTTTACAAAAGGCGGAGTTATAAACAACGTGTCTACTAGTAGATTTAAAGCAGGCTTTCAAAAGTGCTCATTTTACCGTGGACAGCATATAGAAAAGTTCAATACAGGCTCCCATCGTAATTTGGCTTGTGTATGGCTAGTGTGTTTTAAGATAACGGCAGTCAGAAAATAACTTTTTAACCATAGCCTATCCGAGGGCGGCACAATAATATTTGCAGCATGCTTGGCCACTTTACAGTACCATTCCGTCATCGTCTATGTCTTTTCGTATGCAAACTTTACGGGGGCACGGTTAACATTTTTGTCAAAAAAAACTAGGATTTCAAAAACTCTGCAGCGCGGGTGCTATAAGGGACATAGTTACACTCTCGCCTTGTGTCCAATCACTCCTAAGTAAAAGGCGCTGATCTGGTGGGCAGTGTTTCTATCATGCTGTGTGTATGTATGGGACTTTCAGCTGTGACCGTGTTATTATATCGGCGTAATGTCAGTAGCGACGGTCAGTGCATGTGTCTATAATAGTTTCGCAAGTTTCCGACCAGTATATTGTGAGATACAGCACTGAGGCAAAGCCGTTTTTAGCAATGTTGGAGGGCTCGGGGAACAGCAGTTATAATATGCGTATTTATTACAAATGATTACAGTAAATATAATGACGATCTTTCTTGAAGAATATTTTCTTGTAAATTTTGTTTTCCGAAGCATCCAAAACGGAAATGCGCTTAAATTTGGTTAAAAATGCGGACTCTAACGATCGATTTTTTTTTTTTTTTTTTTTTTTTAAAGTATATTTTACTAAAATATTTTATAATGTTGCAAAATATATACATTATTCTTCCGTATACACCATAAATCACACTTTTCTGAAAATTTTATGCTGTCTGTACCAATTTTTTATGAGTTCTTCACATTGTGCAGTGAGGTGCAGTGCTCCATACGCAATTTCTTTACTTCAACCTTTACAGGAAGGACAATCATAGCCGTTTTTTCGCTGGAGAGCTTGCGGAACAATCATCTTGGGACGTTCGTGGCCACGGTAGCTGAACGGTTTACACGCTCGCCTCCCACCAAGGCGAACCGGTTTCAATACCCGGCCGGGTCACTCCGAATTTTCGCAAGTGGGAATCGTGCCGGATGATGCCGTTGGTCGGCGGGTTTTCTAGGGGATCTTCCGTTTCCCCCGCCCCTTCATTCCGGCGGCACCACACCGTATTCACCTCAATCACCTTCATCGGCTCTGAAGACCTCGCCGCCCGAAGCTCTTCACTTGGGACGTTGTTCCACAGGCGCGGGTGCCACAGTGTAGAGTGAGGATGTAACTGGAGAGGAACTCCGCTGGGCTCAGCTACGTCAAAGGCCGCAGAGGGATAGTGCCGTCACACAAGCGCCGTAACCCCCCCCCCCCCCACCACGACGTGACAACGGCCGGGCTTTGCGAACAAGGGATGTACCGTCGACGAGGGGGTGTTCAAGAAATGTAACCGGATGGGGGGGGGGGGGGGGTTTCCCGCCACGTTCGTGACAGCGCTTGCAGTTCGCACGGTGGTCGCGCTCTGCCCCTCGGATCCTTTTTAATGGCGACGCTGCCTGCTGTCGGGCTGTTTATATCGCGCTAAAGTAGGCGATTTTAAATGTTATAACCCTCCCCCTCCCCAAGCCATCAATCCTAACGAATCGGTTTCTATTCCAGGCTGGCGGGCTTGAAACTCCCGTCAATCCTCATTTGTTCCACTTCATAAATTATTGACCGCGCGCTGAGTGTCATTTCATGCCGTAGTCAGCGGAACAGTTGACTTTTTTTTTCCTTTTCTGTTTTGTTTCCTAGGCTTAATAACAACGTACACTATTCGTTTGGAGGAAATGATCGTCATTTCGCGTACAAAATTATTCGTAGTAAATTAAGTTGTTCTGAAATCGTCCACTGAAAACAAACACTACAATTTTATATTTCATTTAAGTATTACTTAAATAATTACATAAATATAACGTCACTGTCAATACTGCTGGTAAAATATTACCCAATGTACTAAAGACAAAATTAAATTTCTATCCAGGTAACGCAGTTGGCAATCGGTTAACGTATTTAAATGTTTTCGACGTGCAAAAAGTTCGCATCACGGTAAAAGTTGTAAATGGCGCTTGAAGGTAAAATATAATTACTGCTGAACAGTAAACACTTTGCTAAAGAATAATGGAACCTCTTACAACGATAAGAAAATAGCTCTCCTGAAGTACACACAAGCGCAAAAATTCAATATGAAAGTGAAATTCGGTGTGAAGGCTGATTACACCACTTGTGCTGAGACTAATTCTGCAACACGTTATGTTCCTATATAAATAAAGAAAAGTAATATGCTTAAGCCACAATACAGTCCTACAAAGACGCTCAGAAGCAGTGACTAGCACATAAATAGGAAGAACAGAACGAAGTAAGTAGTGTGCATATTCGAGTCTAGCAGTGATGTACATACATTCGACTACAATGCCTCAATGAAAGTGTCCGCATTCTTTGTGTTATAAGAGCAGAAGGGACTTGAGCTCTGAAGTCTATACCAACTTGCATGTTATTGTCCTATATCCTGCATATCTCAAGGAGTACAATTTTCAAGGATTTGAGTAAGTCCTGATAGGCTAGATGTATCAGTTGATCCTTCAGCAGTGTAAATAAAAGGAGTACACTGCCACATAAACAGGATCGCTGTTTGGCTTTAGCATTCAATGATACGTTCGAAGCCTTGCTAGGGACACGAGATCAGCCACGGAACGAGAATGCCCAGGTATACTGTAAGCCGAGGCTTGCATCAAGTGACATTGAATGCTTGAAAGCTTGGGAGATACGTCCCATTGGCAGATGTTCACAAAAATTCCCGATCAGTGTGCTTCAGAGGACTTCGAGAGCCCACCAGGTAAAAGTGTAGCTGTGTCGTGTTTAAGGAGAAATCCAAGTTCATGCTGCGCAGTGATTCCTGAGTGTTTGCGAAGGAAAGATTTAGGTAGTGGAATCCATCCATCTAATTGGAATCCGTCAATCTAACGATATTAAAGATGATCATTTTGGAGGTAACGTCATCAAGTTGAGATGAGAGATTTGGGTTGCTCTTAACAAAGAGGCATTGAGAGCCGATGAGGGTGAAATAAGGTAAGAATGAAGTAGCGCCAGAATGCAAGGGTGGGTAAAACGGGAGAACCCCGAGAAAACCCGCCGACCAGCGGCATCATCAGGCATGATTCCCAATTGCGAAAATCCGGGAGTGACCTGCCCGGGGGGGGGAGGTCGAACACGGTTCGCCTTGGTGGGATGCGAGCAGGCTAACCGCTCAGCCACCGCGGCCCCACAAATCTGCTGGAGTGGGAGTGAAAAACCGCGTGGGAAAATGCACCCTCAAAAGTAGTCAGCCGAGATCAAACCCGCGGACGTCCTAATGTGTGCCAAGCAAGCCATCTCATGGCAATTTTAGCTTGTTGACCCCTTAAAATGAAAGTTTTTATATGATACACATGTTATGTTCCGATGGAACGGCGCACTCGTAGGGTTATCATGATAGAACACTGCCCCCTAGTTGGAGCGGAGAGCCCTACTGCAGCGACAGACCAGTCCTTCAATGCCAGCTTGAATAAGGACCCTGCTACAGTCGTACAAATAGAGCAGGATAGAAGACATGAGTCTCGAACTCTTTCGGTTAAGTTTAGTTTCTTTAGCCCTCGATGGGTGGCAGAGCGAATGCCACTTGTTTTAATTGATGGTTTTCCAAACACGTTATAGTATAAGGGAGGCGGTAAATGTGTAGTTTATGAATAGTAAAACATATATAATTGTTTAAATTCCTTATTGTAACACAGATAACATATTACTTTCGTCTAATTTTCGAAGGTCTATTTCATTCTTATATATATATATACATATATATATATATACATTAAATAACTACACGTGTTTTATTAATTTATGCTGATATTTTAAGATAGTATGCTCATTATTGAGGACTTTTAATTTATTACTTGAACGAGTGGCTTAGTAAGTTAAAAATATTTTTCAGCCACAAGTTTTATTTCCGGGGCTTTGTGCAACGCACCTACGCACGAGCACGAACCTAATTGGCTGAAATTTTTTTTTGGCGCGCGTATGATGACCAGTAACTTGCAAAATGTTGGTCATCTGCCGGCGAAATGTAAGTTTGCCACATCCACCACGACGGCACCACAGCGACAACGTTGTGGCTACGACAGTGACGTCACACTCGAATAAGTCAATCGGATATCGGAGTATTTGAGCACTGGCTTACTGCAGCCATATACTAACGATAAGGTACGCAGATTTTCGGCTTCTCTAAACATCCTCTACATTGATTGAGTCATCGCCAATGCAAGTGTCAAAGTCACGTGGTCAACCATGATGAACGTGATTTTGTTCACTTCTGAATTTTCAACAGACTCACTCATTGACATGAATAAAATACTTTGAATATCTTGAGAATATTATATTTGCATTAAACCTAAATAATAAACCCCCCGCTGTGAACAATTATTGTGAGTGGTTCTGCGAACTGACTAAACACTTTTATTACAACCAAGGTAGGCAGATAATAATCTCATTCCATTTCTTAGCGAACACGTAAAACCTACTGTTGAGGGCCAATAAATTATGAAATATAATTTCTGCCAAATAACTTTCCTCAATTGGCCTACCCAAAATTTCTACTAACTGAATAGCATTCGCCACAAAGTCATGCATAGGCACGCTGATATATCTCAAGAATTTTCATGCACATGTGGGTGATGGCTATTTCCAACCCCACACGAGTCAATAAAGCCTTATCTAGTTGTGTTAATTCCCAATTATCTCCAATTGCTTCTCCCAAAACATGTTGCATTGCCTCGGGATCCCTGAACAGTTCTGCTGCTTGAATATTATGCCTCTCACAGATAAGTCAACAAGAAAATTGACATCATTTGTCAAACTAAGTTCGTTTAAAACTGGTAATTTTCTCTGAAGGTCGCTCAGGAAATAGCGAAACAACTTAAATAAAGGAGCAGGCTCGGCTCCGCCATGTTAGACTTGGCTGCTCCCAAAGCAGACTCTGGTTCTTCCTCCACACGCACGAAGCTCCGAGCTTACCCAGTTCATCTATAGTATCAATATACCCATACTCCACCCCAGCATCCCTCAACATCAACATAAGAGATTCCTTACTCTGAGTTTAGCACCCAGACTCTCCTTGTACCTGGTGACATGATGAAATAACAAAAGATTAGGCACATATATAACGCACCCTTCATTCCACATACACAACCTCAATCGGGAAGCGGTAAACAGTCAAATTCAGCATAGTTAAGCAGAGAAATTGTGGAGCTTTTCACTCACCCACAGCCTCCACAACTTCCCACCCAACCTCCACCATGCTACTGCAAATTTTAACAAGGACGAGGAAGAGATGGGAAGCAACAATTACACATAAAATCCAACAAATGATAACATCAATTAGAAACTAGAACTTCCGCCTTACAGAAATTAGTGAGAGTAACTACAAATTAACAACGAACAACAAACAGTTTGGTTGGTTGTAAACATGTAATCGTGGTGTTACTAGAAATTACAGTGCTGTACACTACAATAAAATATTTGATAAATACTTCAAATATTACAATACTCACTACAAACGTGGCAATCATCAATATTTAACCGCATAAAACAACAAACACTTTATATGTAACAGTTTTACATAGCCGGCCAAAGCCCTTGACTGTAATCTTGAGTATCAGACAAAATAACACGTAACTCTTTCCTTCAGGCTCCACAAAATAATCCTTCATTGCAGTTACATGAGCCGAAAGTATTCCCCTCGCCAAACAACAAGAGTGTTAACATTTCTCCATAGCATACTTCTCATACAACCATCCACAAACACATCAAGCCGAGGGTATTCCCCTCACCGTACACCCGAAGGTGTAGGTATTGCTTTTCCACCTCATACACATGCACACAAGTCAAGGCACACTCGGGGATACCAACACCGTGAGATGCAGGTAGTGCTTGCCATGATTCACAGCATGCAAAGTCCAATAATCACATTTCTCAACATCAGTCAACCACACAGGCTCACAACATTCCTCTTCCTCGCTCCTCCTCTGGAAGGCTGCTCCTTCTTCTAGACGAACTACCAGCGTGCCCCCAAATCATTTCCCTACAAGAGTAACATCGGAGCAGCACATTCTATCTTAACCTGTCCATGGGAACGAAAGTCTAAGTCCCTTTTCGCAAAAATCTGCAGAATTATTCCAAGTCCCGACTTTACACTGCCAGAGGCAAAGTCCATCACTTCTGTCTGCAGAAATATTCTAAGTCCTAACTCATCAGTATGAAATTAACAAAGTCCCTTATCATACTGAACTGATGATTCATTAGGCCAACGTTCGCGCAGTCCCTCCTCAGCCGTGGACCGAGTCCTGGAGGACTCGGCGATGATCTCCCGATCCCCAGCTCGCCACGCGCCTTATACACCCGACCGACACCCCTCCCCCGTACCCAGCTTCTAGAGTCGCAGGCCAGGCCTCCAGAACAATAGAAAACACAGTACCACATCAACATCTAATCACAAGCTTTGCTCCGATGACATAATCGTTCTCCAATTAACGATACGTGACTTGGCACGCAGGCCAAACGCCTTTCAAGCTGCGGGCTACAACCCACCGTATAAGTATATCTTGTAGGTAGACGCGGTGACAGGCGTTGCGGGTTTTGCAAGGTGGAAAACTTCGTGCAGCAGGCGTTTCTTTGTTCGTCGGCCGGAAAACATGACAATAACTTATGTTAACCCTGCACATTAAATGATGGTGCCATTTTTGACATGTGACGAATTTTCATCCGTCACACTGCAATGTACATGGCGAATTATATCTGTTGTCATTAGGCAGTTGTCACACACAACATAAACGAGTGAATCAGTGTATACAGTCTAAATGACGACACAATGGCTGTGCACAAGCTTAGCTACTTTTGCACCGCATCTGTGTGGTTTACATATCGGTTAGGTTATGGTATTCAGGTAGCATAAACACAGTGGGTTATACTACACCGTTACAAAGATTGTGTGGTTTGATGAGAACCATTAGCCTGAGAGAGTTGCAACAATGTTTTGTTCATTTGAGCATTCTCTCAAAAGGTATTATTAAAAGCAAACGGTTACAATTTTTTTCAATAATAAGAGGACATCACCTATGTTACTAATGATGGAGTACGAACCGAATAAATACCCTTTTATCACCTTCGTTTAACAAAACATTATACTGGTATTTGCTGCCTGACATCACATATTTTATCAAATATGGTGTTAAATAATTTTTAAATACATATAATGTTTTCAGGGAGCATATCTGTCTCAATAAACGCTTTATGTCAAGGGTCATATCGGATTCCGTCTCATTTTCATTAAGAATTACTTTTTACGTTCAAACGCTTGGTCTGTCACTGTCGGCATATTGCTTCGTTTTATGGCGCAGCTAGATGGAATTGTTTTTCCTGACTTACCCTGTTTCTAAATTATAGAAACCTGGTACCTGATTTCGCGTTTCTACACCAGTTAGTCAACGCACTCATAATTTGAAATAGTTGCACTCAAGGGAGTTATGTCATCCGAATTATTTTATCACTTACGTGTTTTGTTATCATTTCCTTATATAAACTTGTAGTCTTTTTTATATGTAATAATGGTGTATTATAAAAAGAATGTCAGTATATTTTAGGCAGCTTATCGGTGTTACGAATTTCAATTTATGCTAATTTCATGTTAGTCAATGTTTTACCAAATTTAAATTTTAGAAATTAAAGTACGGTCAACTATTTTTATCCTGAGAATTTCTGATGTGTCAATTACAAATTTACCCACACACACACAATATTTGTCAAAAAGTCACATGACACCTATCGTTGGTTCCAAATGTGCCAGCCATGTAACTAATTGTATGTCGGATCTATGTGTTATTATAATATAAACCACCAGGTTTGGCACTCCACTAAGTTCCAGTACACAACTGGTGTATTTATTGCACACTTCTTTTAGTAGCGAATAGGCGACGTTTGTCTGTCAAGTTAGTCTGACACATATACCGTGCTCCATCTCATCCCAAGGATGTAACGCAGAACTCCAGTCGAAGTTTTTCGTTGGCCAGTTCAGTGGCCTTGCTTTTAGGGTGGAAATATCTCACCGATACGTGAAAAGGCTTATTCTAAACTGTTGTCACACAGTGGGAAGTGAGTTTTCCCCCCTAAATACATTTGCAGACCTACATGTAAAACGATTCATTAATTAAAACTAATGGCGTAAGCCCAGAACAAGAGATAAACAGCTCCATACAACTTCACCACCTGCATCGAATCTCACTGTAGAAAAATCACTTTCAAGTAAATACGGTTAGGCCAGGGACTCGCCATGTCCAAACATGTTAATGCAAGAGAACACGTACAGTGACACTCCACTCTGTAAGATATTCTTCGTTTTTAGGTACATCCGCATACGTTCAAGAGGTTTTAAATCTGGAGTTATTGCGGTCTATTTTAAATGTGTGAATGCTTCTGATTGCCATCGTGCCAGTTACATTATCAGCTGTGTGAATGCAAGAAGATAAATATTTGAAAAAAGACGAAACCTTTGTTAATCTTAAAGATGACAAAAGGAAGATCTTGCTGTACAGCAGATCCATGTGATCGTCGTAATCGGAACTTTCCGTCATCTCTACCAGAGGATCCATTTCCACTTAATCAAAAACACGCCTCCCCCTCCCCTCCCGAGTATCCGTGGTACACATATAGCTTGAACTACATCTCTCTGTTGTGGTGTGAGCGAGCCATTACATGACACTCGCGTGGACCTAGCAACACATCCAGCGGGAATCAGGACGCTAGTGATTGCGACAAACGATAGTCAGTACACAGTATGGTGATAATTCAAACAACGCGCCGATATAGGCCTGCGCGAGGTTCGTCGCGGGGGCCAGACGCCAGCGAGACGCCGTCGGGACGTCAGCCAGTGGCCGAACTCTCAAGAAGGGCCACGAGAGCGGTGTACCGGAGACCGCCACTGCCGATACGCCGAGGAGACGCAGTCTTCGGCAACGATGATCAAGGTGAACTGGTTCCAAATGTTTACGTCAGAGAGACATTAGCTTGATACTTTACACACGTGGCTTTTACATAAATGAATAGCAGTAAACATAATTACTCTCCCTTTTTATGTAACGTAACGATTGTAAATTATTATACTCTTGTGAGTTATTGAGTTTTGTATAAAGACGATTAAGGAGAAACCCGTCCCAGTCTTAAGTTACGCCTACCCATTCTTAACAGACTCAGACTCATATAGCACAGTCGGAGACGCCTGTACTAGCAAACAGAATATTAATATTGTCCGCCCGATCCTGCATCCAGAAAGGGATAGACAACATCACGCAATCCTCATCGAATGCTTCCTGACATCTGCGATGCAGACGAGGCCCAACATAATTCCTGTACAGGCAGAAATGGGTATGATTCATTTGACTATTCGACCACGATTCCTGTCATTAACATTCCAATGTTTATCTCTCCTGATACCCTTTAAGCAGGCAACTGTGTGAGCTGAAGTGCGCCGATCTCCACATGTTTCTGGAATGCAGTTCCCTGTGGAGTGCAATCTCAGAAACTGTTTGTGAAGCACCTGTGTCGATTTGTAGTAGCAATTATCGCATGGAAGCACAGCAAATTATGTCCAAGAGGCATAGAATACATCTGTTGTTCTCATACATCAGTATCACATTTCGGCCACAATTTTGTCGATAATTTTCTGCAGACTGGAATTTTCCGAACTGCTGGTAGACCCGTATGGCTGTATACTTCAATGCACTTGGAAATTCGGTCACTTCATCAACTCTCTGGTCTTCGGCACTCCCATTCGTTATAATCTCCTTCGAGTCCCATTTTGCACATCTTCAAATTGGTATTCACTGCACCATACTCTTCGCAACATTTGAATCCGGTAGCACACTACGAAGGTTGTTATTACACAATCATGTTCGTGTGGACTGAAATTGCTACTGCTTTGAACACGATAAGGACATGTGGTGGATGTTGAAATGTTCGCAAATTTCTAGTGCATGAAAGTTTACTATAGGTTATACACGGTAAAGTGAGCACTTCTGAATGTTCTTTCATTTGGAATAATAGCTAATATTTTTATTTATTTTAGCTTTAGACTTTAACTTCTGGGTGCAAGAGAATACATACAATGTGTTAATTACTTACATGTCAATATCTATTTAAAAAAGGGGTTTAAATAATAACAAATGGCTGAAAAAAAGTAACTAGGGGGTCAAAAGTGCTCACTTTACCATGAACAGCCTATAACAAGTATGTATTTTACAAATTAGCAAGGAGTGGAAATAATATGATTTTAAAGATCCCAATAATTTCGGAAAGGAATCTTGGTTTTGAAATACTTGCATAACATTACTCTCTACACTGACCATACAGACGAAATATTCTTTACCATATTAAATTTCATCCAGAGTTTTTAATAACTCAAAATGATAATTTATAATATCTCATATTCAAAACTAATCATTCTATTTAAGTGCAATATTATCAATTAATTTCATTTAAACGATGACGAGATCATTATTATTAGGTTTTTTTATCCAGCAATACGAGAATGTTTGTAGAAACATTTTTTATGCTACAAGTAAACAAAAGTACGTTTTCAGAGTCCTTCATTTTGAAATATGTGTCATCGCAACATTAATGAATTAGATAATGTTTAGAAATTTCGTTTCTATAACTACCATTCGAATTGTTGTTCACGCGTTTGGAAATTTTATTTAAAAAAAACACAGTGTGAAGTCACAAATTTTATCTTTTAATTCTCTTTAGAAATACGATGTCCTAAATTATCGGTATTCCGCGGGAAGTGCGTGTAGAAACAGGGTTCCCTTAACTAATAAAATCGGGGGTTTTATACCCAGCCGTAATCAGGACCATTCCATGAAGACAGATCCGAGAAAGTAAGTCCTTTTGAACATCCTTAGAAGGTGACCTTACGTCACTCTTATCTAAGAGAATTTCGTGGCTAATGAATATTAAAAGGCACGTCGCGTGTTACTTTTAAATATCAGTTAAGGTCCTCGTGCCAAACTGGGGCCACCGTTTTCAAAAACGGTAACAGGAAAAAAATAATAGAGAAGTGCAATACGCCGTTTTAACGGATTTCTCAATTTGAAAATCCCTTAACTCGTGTGTTGCAATTTTATTCCGACCTTTTTATTACGCGGTTATAATTGGTCCTTATTTATTTTCATATTTCTGCCAATTGCATTTCTTTCCGCAAATGTAAAGACTTTGTTGTGGGCGTGTATCCATTCTTTGCTCACTTGAAACTGGGTAATTATATCACATCAAAACGTTTCAGTATCTTGCTAATAATCAATTTAATGTAGTTTAAAACAAACATATATCAGTTTCCACAAATGAAAGTTTAAAGTTTCTCCTAATTTACTCCAACCTTGCTGAAAATTTGCGAGACAATGCTTACATAAAATATGTTCCCTTGTTTTCACTGAAATTAGGATGTTTTAAAGTGTTATTATTAGTTATAATGCAAAGGAGGTATTTATTATATTGTAAATTCGATACCAATGACTTATTTTAACGGTTGTTTTATTTCCGGAGTTTTTCAATCTATGCGTTAATAGATGCCTATCTACTATCCAAACCCTTGTTTATATATGTCGTACACTCTAAACCTGAAACAGTGCGAACTGAGCCAAATAAGTGAAAATGGTTAAAATTCAGCTACTGATAATCAGCACCTGATAACTAATTAATATTATGGCTTAATTACGCTGGTTTATTTGTTATTGACACTAAATGTCGTGAATTCCATTGCTATAAGTCACTTATCCCCAGTTCATTTGCTTGATTTGCCAGTCGGCAGTAGCTTATCAACTGACATTCAGTGAATATTAATTCAGTGATTGGTATCACAGATTCGGGCTTAGAGCGTTGGCGAGTGAATGAGTGAAGATATTTGGGCGGCTCTTAACAGCGAGGTCTTGAGAACCGATGAGAGTAGTAGGGATGGGCCGATCCTGCTTCACCTGGGATTAATTGATGGATTATCGATTAGATTGATTGGATTAATCCTTAGTCCGATCTAAATCCGATCAATATTTAGATAGGATTAACTATTAATCTTAATCGGATAAAATGAGATCAAAGATTCTTGATCAAAGTTTTTGCATTAAACTTGTTTGATCAAATTTCTTTGATGGGTTTTTTAAATGACTTAATCAGTGTATAGTTTGGGCACTTTATTTTTTTCTTATTTTTGGGGTGGGGAGCATCTCTGGTAGATGTTAATGCTCTGAACTCTGTCGTGGTACCGAGGTGGTCGTGTGTTGGGGAAGGGATGTATATAGGAGGGCATGGTTCACTCTCGGAGGTCCGGCGTTGTACTAAGGTGTGATGTGCTGGGGAAGGGGTTATATGTTTTGAGTTTTGTGCAAGAGTGGCAAAGCGGTTTTTTTTTTTTTTTTTGTGTTGGAAGATAGGCGACTCTGAAAGATAGGATTTACGTCCTGTATGTTACGTGTAAACGATTATTCCAAATGAATAGTAACAGCGCTCATGTATTACACGAGAGAAAATAGGAGTCTTTAAACGAATATTACCTAAATATATTTCAAATTAACACAGGAACATGAATATACTGTATGAAATTAAGTAGCAAGTTCTACATATCAATATATTTTTATAATATAATATAATATTTATATTATATTTATATTATAATATTATATTTATAATATAATATGTATATTATATTATATAATCACACTAATAGAATTTAAAAAACATGTAATTAAATCGTACAAGCAGTAGAAACACATCTGGTCGGCTGCGAGTTTGCTGAAGGAATGAAGTCAATATAGGATTTGCGGGGACTTATAAGCATGACTAGAGACGTGAAGCGCAGTCGCAATGCGACTGAGGTTATAGCTACTCGGAAAGAGAGTTGAATCACAACGACTGTTTCCAAATAGGTAACATTACACACCACAAAATTATAAGGAATGGACCAGAAAACGAAAAAAATATATATTTCGAGCAGTAGTATGAAGCAATTAAAAGTAACTAAACATTTTGTCAATAAAAATGTCCTGTTTACCGGTTTATAATTCCCAATCAAGCTAGTTATTATCTACGAATAATTTAATCACATCTTTCTCAATATAAAAAAACTTACCCAGAGAAAAATCTTACCCAAGATTTTTAACACAAGTTTCACTTCCCTGGGAAAAGTTAATTTTACTATTGTAAGAATAATCAATTTTTAACACAATTTCCGGTGAAGTGTACGGAGACCAGTGGCGCCGGAGATGGTGGAGAGGGAGGCAGCAGAGACACTTGCCCCCCCTCCCGTTTTGAAGTAGGGGGGGGGTTGTGTTTTGCCCCTCCACTTTTTGTGAGCACAAGTTTCGAAAAATTAACCCCGTAACGTTCCTTCGACTCTACGCCTTAATTATATCATAAAACCCCAAGCAGCCATGCAAGTTTTTAATTTAGCATGTTGGCCCTAGCAACAATGTGCGCTGTCGATAGAATAGTATAGTCGTCGAATGCGAGGAAGGGAGCGAGATGGCGGTGACTCGACACAAGTCGTGAGCAGTGCCGAGACTAATCCCCTCCCCTTTTCGCACGCCGTCACACTGGCATCTGCGCATTATCTACATCCTGTGTATACGGCCTTCACTCCTCTTCTGTTTGTAGTCGATGCAGACGTACAGCGTAGTGTAAGTATACAATGAGTATTATATAGTGCAGAACGAGAGTGTGATCACTTTTATTTTATTACTGTCCAGTTTCTAATCTCCGCCGTTTGAAGACTTATCTGCGAGCCACCATGAAGCAGAACCATCTAATGCATGTGATGCTACTTCATGTCCACAAAGAGAGAACTAGTGTACTAAATCTTAATGATATAATGAGAGAATTTATTTCCCGCAAGGACGAAAGAAAGGCCGTATTTGGGAAAGTAGTGGAGTAAATATCCAGTGTATTTATTGAACATTTGTCATACTGTCTTTAGGTTAATGCCATGTGATGTTTTAAGTAAACATGGCACTGTTCTAGGTAATAATGATTCAAATAAATATATATATATATTTTTGCAATTTAAAATTACATAAATCTGTTAACAAAACAATGAACACTGTACATTTAGGTATGCATGTTCAACATAACTTTACATATTACGAATTTTATTTTATTTTTATTACCATTATTGTATGTAAATATATTATTTCATGAGAAATTACCTGTAAATTTTGTTCATTGTTATAATATTCCACACAGTATTCTTGACCAAAAATCTTATGTCAAACACGTTGCAGCTCATTTTTAGTGAAACAAACTTTAGACATTGTGCTTATAAATTATGTAAAATCTACTTCAGTCTTCAATGTTATTAACAATATGAGAGAGGAAAAAAATGTTTAAAATCACTGTTTACATTAACTTATCATGAAGTAGCAGAGATAATAATGTGCGACATGCAATTTGTGGAGAAAAAAGGTCTATATAGCCGTTCAGAAAAATATATTTGTTTCTTGAGTTTGCCCCCCCCCCCCCCCCAGGCTCTACCAACAAAACAGTTTGCTCCGAAGCGCCTGAGGGAGAGTTAGATCGCGTGAACAAAGGCTTAATCCCGCAAACCTTATTTAAAAAAAGGAATACATATAGGAACAATTCGAGTCCAGGCACATCATCGAAGAAAAATCATTAAAAATAATGGACATACTACATCGAGCCAAATAATATTAACACAAATTCCATTAAGTCTGAGAAATTCGCCACACTCGTTAATGAAACAGTAGTTGAAAATCCTACGATGTTTTATAGACCGACCTCAGAAACGTACTGGACACGATAACAGCTTATAAAATAATGGATGCACTATATCGGCTTAACACACAAATAAATTTTCCTGATAAATTATCATATTAAAACTTGTAAAAATATTTCGCACTGTAGTTTATGAAGACTGAGTATGAGATCTGGATCCCAGAGCATATACTATCTGAAGAAAGCGAGAGGAAAATTCCGGTGTAGGCTGTGTAGGCTGGATAGAAACCTCAGCTTCACATATAACTTAACCCCCGGTCGCGTCACGACTCCCCGTCAAGCGTCATCCTGAGTGGTGAGGTCAGAAGAGTAGAGAGCGATGCTCAGTGACGTGTATGCAGAGAGCGATGTATCCAGGGCTAGGCAATGCCCCTCCTCCTGCACCTCCATCCCAGAAAGTGTCTTTGTCCAGCACATCGGGGAATGCCCACCTGCCAGGCACCCCCTCAAGACACCAAGTTTGAACTCACCCATAGGCATGAAAATTACGTTAAAACCAAATGTCTTTAAATTTTAGGCTATTGTAAAACATACATATTCAATCTGTTTTAAATATTCGTAAGTAGCAGAGAAAACTACGTATTTTACATGTAGATTTCTGCATACGTTTCCATGTGAGAATTTCGACTATACTATCTAGCATAAAATGCGTATGTTTAAAAAAATATCAACTTATTGTTTTTTTAAAAATACTGCTTTTTCTACATAATATTAAATAAATAGCACAGTCCAGCCTCAAATGACTTATCGAAGCTGGAATCTGCCAATTTCCATGATATTTTCTAAAAGTTCAAAATTTAAGCAAATTTAAAGGAAAATGGTGGGCATTTTTTAAATATAAGTTTCGTTTGATTACTAAACATTCAATAATATTTTCTGTGTTTGTGTAAAGTATGATTGTGTTTTAGCAGCATGTTGATTCCCAGCCGAAGTAGTAATCTGTTTTGTGTAATAAAATATTTTTGCTAAAAGTCGGTGGGCTCCAGCTCTCGCTGCTGTAGAACTAGAAGGTCAACTGGGAACATCTTCTACCTGACTTCTGAAAAGGTATTTTTGTCAAACCACTTTCCCTTTCTTGTGTCTCCATCGTGTTAAGCTTTGGCCAACTGAGGTATCCTCAAGATTCTAAGATTTCCCTAATTTTGTTTCAAATGCATTCATTCAGCTGTCCGATTTTCTCAATAACTTTTGTAATCATATTTCCCACTAAGCCCTTCAAATGTTGTTTTTATTAAATTTCCCCAATGGAAAACGTTAGTGTAAATAAAAAACTAATATTTTTTTCCCTCACAAAGATTGAAGCGAGAAACTTGTATTTCTTGTGAAAGTTAGTAAGCAGGCACCCTGCTACCTGAGGAGCAATGAGAACCTTCACTTCTAGTCACCCACTCGTTTCATGTTTAGCATCATTTTTTTTTTTTTCAAACTTCTCTTTAGTAATATAACATTTTATCCACTCATCATTCACAAGACAAGATATGAAAAAATAAGTGAAGTGAGGAATCAAAAACTAATAATCAACAAGACACATTACTCGTTTTTAACACAGAAAAAATGTTATTTAAAAATTCATCAAATGTATCTTAGTTAACACTTCCAAGGTAAATACTGTACATAACAACAAATCAATACAATATTCACATCAATCATGATACAACTGAAAAGCTTTTAAAAATGTTTTTACCATTTACGTCTGAAAGCATTACAAGCTTAGAAATTGTTACTTCATATTACAGCACAAATTATATTACACCTCAAAATCATTAAAATATTCACATCAATCATGTTATGACTGGAAAATTTTTTTAATATAGAATTTACACCTCATGTTACGTCTTAAAACTGTAAAATTATCATAACAAATCATGTTAAAACTGAAAAACTTTTAAGTTGAAAAAATATCACATCAAGTTACGTCAGAAATCATTGACTTTTTATAAACCTTCACTTCATATTACGTCTCAAAAACTTTTAAGCTGATAAATGATAAAATTATGCTACATCACAAAACATTAAAATATATAATATCATTACTTCATCATATGACCACAGAATCATTAATCACTTTAAATTAGAACGTTCACAATAATTTCGGTTTAGAGTTAAGAGATATTCTTAATTTGTGTCTCTTTACAGGAACAACAGGTGGTGGTGGTGGTGAAGCAGGTGAAGGGGGTGATATTGGTGATACTATAAGAGTATATACAATTTATTGTGGTGAAGGCATGGACGAAGGAGATGGGGAAATAAATTTACATTGCAGTGATTCAGGTGATAATAATTCAGGATACGACAGACTTGGAACAGGTGAAGACACAAAATTGAAATGTAAAACTTCTTCTAACTCTTGGATTAAGTATTTGATATACACCTCTTCCCGCGCATTATTTAATGGTATAACCATTAAGTCTAATGTAGTGCAACAAGAATACATTTTTGGTTTTTGTACATGTTGCTGACCTGATTTGATTGTTGTTAAATTTAGAGCTTCCACGTTCCAAGCTGGAGGTGGCGCTGCAATCGCTCTGAACACCGGAGGCAGCGCTGTAAGTAGTCTCGACTCTGGAGACGGCGCTGTATATGCTCTCGACGTTGAAGGCATCGCTGTAGATAGTCTCGACATCGGAGGTGGCGCTGCAGTCGCTCTCGATACCGGAGGCAATGCTGCACTCACTCTCGACTTCCAAGACGCCGCTGTACATGCTCTTGACGCCGGAGGCAGTGCTGTAGGTAGTCTCGACGCCGGAGGCGGTGTCCCAGTTGCTCTCAGTGTTGAAGGTTGCGGTGTAGGTAGTCTCGACGCCGGAGGCGGTGTCCCAGTTGCTCTCGATACCGGAGGCAATGCTGCACTCACTCTCGACTTCCAAGACGCCGCTGTACATGCTCTTGACGCTGGAGGCAGTGCTGTAGGTAGTCTCGACGCCGGAGGCGGTGTCCCAGTTGCTCTCAGTGTTGAAGGTTGCGGTGTAGGTAGTCTCGACGCTGAAGGCAGTGCTGCAGTCGCTCTCGACGATGGAGGCGATTTGAGTGTGAAACCCCTACGGAGGGCATTGACAAGAGCAATGGTTGTGTGTGTAGGACCACTTTCGTCGTCGTCATCGTCATCCAAAGAATCTATCAAACTTATAACTGAAGGATCTGAACCATTCATTATCTCATTAACATAGTCCCAATTAAAATTTTGAAGTTCTATATCAAAGTCTTGATTCGATAAACCAAGCAAGTAATCTTCGTAGGAACGTGACATCGCAATGTGAACCACACAGATTAACTACTGGAAACAGTGGAAGGGGTTTACATTCTAAATCACCATTTATAAAAATTTTCAAATTCCCAGATAGACAGTCAAGAAACGACATTTGTCCCCTCCAACCAGAAGGTCAGAAAGCCATGCACCCCCTTCCATTACCTTCCCTTGCTACACCCTCGACTTTCAAATAACTTCAACACCTCATCCCAACCGCTGAGACAAACCTTGCTACTAAATTTCCTCCTCGAAGAAATGAAAACGAATCGATTTCAATAATATATTAAATAATTTATGTTTCATTAAAACAAATATATAACGAAATTAGTTCTGGTTGATTATTAACAATTATATTAAATGGAGTATTCAAATGTTGCATATCAATAAAGGCATATATAATTCATTTGTTGTGGATTTACAGGACATAGTAAAATCTACTAAAAAAAATTATTATTCGTATACAATAATCCCTCCTTAAGGTTTTCTAAGGATAGTTATACCTTTTAAAGATAATTTTTTTATTTATGTATTCTTTTTTAATGGTTTAAATGTAATGACTGTTAAATTGAATGAACTATAATGTTGCGTATTGTTAAATCTCACCCAATATTTCTATAATCTTAAAATAAATTCATCTTTACCCCTGGACTTATTGAATTCAACAAAAACATGTTGCAAAGTATTTTAAATAAATTATGTTCCCTTTTTCTTATAGTATTTGTTATTATTATAACTCTTATTAATATTATTATTTGGGCTAAACATGTACAGATATCTTCTGTTAATTTACACGCTGATTCTTTCAATATGGTTAAAATTATATTTTATAAGATAATTTTTGTAAAGCTTGGTGTTTATGTGGAATAAAGCTTGTTTCATAAATAAGAATTTAATATAAGTCTGAGTATTTTATGTTTAATTTTTCAGTATATCCTATAGCGCAATTGAAGCTGTAAAATGATTATAAATTTTATTAAGTAGAAAACAAAATATATTGCTCGATAGTTTGCTTCCAGGTAGGAAGGCGTTTTCGCCTTGGTATGGTCGAAAGTTAAATTGTTTACCTGAGCTGAACAGTAGTAAGGGGGCTCCGGGCGAACTTGGCTGCCTGCTTCGTGAAAAGCTAGGCTAGGGTCATCTCCAGGGTATTATAAAGGTAAAGTGTTGTGATCTCGGTTTTGTAGTTGGTAGCACTCGAAAGACATTTAATTTAAACTTTATAGCTTGTGAATCTGCTCAAAGGTTGGTAGCACTGGTAGGGTTGTACAGCTCTAAACCTAACAGTTTTTACAGGTCTGGAGACATTTGCAAATGCTATAAGTTTACTAATTCGTATGAGTATAAATTATTCAGCTAACAATGTTTCGTGGGAAATATTCCTTGTTATTTATTTTGATTAAAACATCTCTGTCTTTTTCTTTACAACAGTCATTTGATAGAAACCAAACATCTTTAAACGTTTTTAAAAAAAATCTCTCTGTTGAGATAATTTCTTTTTTCACTATATAATTCTATTCTTCTAAAAAAGGGATAGGTTAAATAAACGTATGAAAGGAATTCATTTAAAGACATAATTATTGATATAAATATATACAAATACAGTTTGTTTCACAAATTTAAGTACATTTTTTTTATTACAGGATGTTTTAAAATATTAAAAATTATTTCTTTCCAAAAAAAAGTCGAAATGGTTTACTTCAATCTGCTAATAACTTGCTAATATTTAATTCACATTTTTATTTTTGTGTACACGAACAGGTGATTTCGTTCTTTCGTTGATTCATTTTTACTAACTATTGGATTACATACAACAGAATACTTTTTATACTAAATTTCACTCATTAGTCCACATTATTCTCTTATCCCAAATAATACCATATCACTCTTCTAATATCCACAGGCGATTTAGGAGGAGAATCATCATAATATGTTTTACCCCAGGCATATAAACTTTAACTTTAAATTTACTATTTTGTTTACTTGTGCAGCAAAATAACACTGTTCTTAAAAGAATTACTAATTCAACAACATCAAATATCCGCAGTTAATTCCCTAACCTTGCAGTAATATTATTACAAATGGGGAAAGGGACGATGGCTTGTTACGAGAATGGCTCCCTACCGCAAGCGCGATTATGCTCACCCAGTGTCTGTAGAATCAGGTTGGCCTCAGAGCTCCTCCTTGCCTGCTGTCTTCTGATTCATCCTTCCAATCTCACTCTCTACCACACGTCGTTGAGTCTTGGTGCCTTCTTGGGGGGAGGGGGCACCACCATGCGGGGACGCTTTTATATCCGGCCCAACTGGAGCATGTTTATTAAATAACTGCGCCCGGCCGCCAGCTATACCCCGTATGACCTTAGGCGGTGTGACGACGCCAGGTTGTCGCTACAGTACACATCAGCACGAAGGCTCGCTGTCATGTTCGCAGCGAATCAAGTAGAACAGTTCAAAGAATTTACGTTGTATTGAGATTATAATGTTTAAATATATGACTTATCAAGTTGTTTTATTATATCATACACATTAGATTAGGAATTGGCAGGGATATGCAAAATTCGCGTTATTGTTTGGCATCATGCTGAACTTCACAGTACTGTATGCACTAGAGCCGGCGTCGTTTCTCCATTGGCTGCTGCATAAATATGGATTTACTCCCTTTCTGACTGAACTGCACGTGATTGGGGCACACAATTGTGAAGTGTTAATTTATTGGAACAGAATTGCCCAGGGCATGTAACGCGAAGTATGGTCCAAGGAAAAATGTATTGCAAAAGTACACGTGTTTGAAGATTATAGTTTCCCCAAATAATAACGCGAATTTTGCACATCTCTGAGAATTGGCATAATACTAGCACATTTAGGTTCCGTAAGAATTCCACGTTTTTTAACTCGGCTAAGGTACACTATACTCAGGTTAGGAACAAAACGAGATTTCATATGGGAGAGATTGTGAAGAATTCGTGATTTAATTTTGGGACAAGCTAGAATTCAAAACGTCGAAAGTTTGTATTGCTTATGTTATTGGTTCAACCGTTAGTTTACACCTCCTGGACAGCTCTGAGCCAATACTAAACACACAATAAAATGCAGACCCAATCAGTGTCTTCCGCTAATACAACAAGCAACCAGTGAATAGTGATACTTGCATGACTTTACATATGACAATGGAGTATAGCCTACAGGTCATTGAACTCACGAATTTTTCTCGTCTCTAGTAATAGGGCAAATATCCGTCGCAATGTGAGCGGTTTTTCTAAAGAGATGAGGCTTGCAGTAAATGGAGAAATTTGATTCATTTGTGTGCATAAGTTCGTGTGTGGCCGGAATTGTGATATGTACTTCGCCCAGTCGGAAAATTTAAATATTAATTTTATTTTGTATATATAATCACTCCTGTTTACAAAAGTGAACGATAAAAATACAACTCAGTTAGTCATTGACCGCTCGGAAGTAATTTTCTTTAACCCTTTCAGTCGCAAATTAATTTACGATCTGAAGTGTCGCAATCGTTACATTTTTTTTATGGGTGCTGTAAAATTGTCATATATAAATAAAGCAATTGTGTAAGTCTACGTGTTGCTATTTCCAGTTTTGCGGCAGAATATTAAACAACCGTCATTATATCTCTATTCTAGTTACCATACGTACTAACACGATACAAATGAGAAGATGTTATACAATTATGTTTGTTTTATGAAAATAGTAATTGTCCCATTTACTTACACGCAAAACTGAAAAATTCTTTACACATGCGATACCAGTTCAACCCTGACGGCGAAATTGTTTAATTATAAAACTTAAAGCATCAAGTTTCCCGACCTTAGCAGAAGAAACCTCAACTTGGCTAGTACGTGAATAAAGCCATTTAATTAGTACACTACAGTGTACATTTTAAATATGGAGAAGAATAAAAATGAGGAGTAAAGATCTCCAGCACGGCTATCAAAAGTGCTCAGTTAACCGTTTGGGTTCGTTACCAAAGCATTACAAGTTTGTGGGTTCAAATCACGTGCAAGCAACGATGTGTGTGCAATTTTTAAATTTTAAGTTGTTTTCGTGGTGAACTTTCGTATAATCACTACTTTGCATATAACTCCCTCAGTCCTGTCAAACATATATGCCAGGTTTTAAAATTGTTTTCCTTTCTCTCTCATATGGGATAGTTATTATTGTTATTATTCAACTGTACGAGTGCTAAGTTTTGTTATTATTAGTAGTAGCGGCAGTAGCAGTGGTATTCAAACTTCTATACTATATTCCTATAGATGTGTATGTATACTTTTTAATGTAGGATATTTTCCTTCCTTTTACCAAGTTTTTTTAATGTTATATGTTTTATATAAATATGTATATAACTTGTAATAACCTACTTGGACAAGTTCAAACTGCAATTTGTATTTTGCTTCAATGAACAATAAATACTCATACCCAGCATATTTCGTATCCTCTTCCTACATGTTAAAAATAAAAATTACCTTTAACCCGATTATTGTACTCGTCCACCGATCAAATGTTGCTGTGAAAATTTTACAAACATAAATACGTAAATTACGTGCAAATTACTAATGTTATGTGCTAAATAAATATCATCAGAAACAAAACAGAATTAATTCAATATTCAAAATGTTAAATGTTACTTATTACAAAAGAGCATTATGATATGAATCTATTTTTCCTATACCACCTCCAACTTTTTCCGAGAACATACCAGTTAGAAGTCCTTTAAAGCATCTGTTTTGCAGAAGGGATATTTTTCTCCAATTTTGACTTGAAAAGTCTTTAACATAGAGCTTGTGTGTCTTTTTCGTTTGTAGGTCGCTCCCTATTAGCCTTCAGGCATAAAAAAGCTGGGGTGTAAATCACCCCCAATAAAAATGTTTACTTCTGCTTTATTTCTTGTCGGCGACGTCGGAACAGCCTGACCTGGTGGTCGTACCCGACGGAATCACCTACAGCCGAGCTTTATTTTCGGCCCGCGCCATCGGAACAACCCCTCCACTTCGCCAACCCCCACCCCTCCCCCCTTTTGTATCCTTCAAGCAGTAAATTAGCGGGCGAGTTTACAAGCGTGCGCCCCACGGCAGCGCGCGGGCCGGGGCTATAAATTGCGCGAATGATCATGTTTGCATGGGTAATGTTGATTGAAACAAGGGCGGGGGGTGAAGGGGGGTGGCTGTCAAAACAGAGCGCGACGTAGAAGAGACCGCGCCAAAGCTCGCCCGTAACTCACGAGGCAAGAGGGGGTGCGACGCCCCACCGCACAACTGAAAGAGAGAGGGGGCGGTACCCCGTGTCCGTGTCCGACACGGGCTTGTTTTTACTCCCTCCCAATTACACGACCTGCCCTCCGGCGCAGCTGACAGGTGTTATATTCTAGCATCACACCCCCCCCCCCTTCTACCCCACCTGACCGGTGGATACACCCTCCTCGACTATTCAGGAACATCTCTGTATTATCCTTCCCATGGTCCTTCCCCGTTCCCCATTCGACAAACCATCTCATGGGGATTGCAACTCGGGTCGGATGTCCGACCACTAACTTCCAATTTTCGGAGCGGCTATCTTAAATTTACCAGGACTTCGAGGTACGCTTATCGCTCGTGGCTTAGTGGGGAGTGACTGCGTCATGAAATATATGGCTCGGATTATATTTGGTGCAGCTCCTAATTTCACATGCTCCCGGAAATTCCTTTTCGTTGAAGCACTTATTCTTTAAATGAGATATGCGTGCAATCCTGAAGAGAGAGAATGAATACTTGTTTACAAATGTTTTGTTTGTCAGAATTATTTAATAAAACCAACATTTGAACATCTCAAACTAAAACATACGATGCATAACTGTTAGAGATGCCTTTAAAGTTTTAAAAACTTTATTTTCTGTGCGATATTATTGCAGCTACATATAACCTTGGAAAGTGATATATGGTATACATACAACATCACGATAGTCGAATTTCCTTACCTTGAGATTACTACCTTACTAGCAAAGTTATAAATTAATATTATAAGTTGCCTATGAGAATTCTCGCCATCCATTTGCCGTCACTTCGGTCATCGCACTTGGCGAAGAAAAAAATGTGTGACCATTTCTGGAAAATGAAAATTTGATACTGTAATTAATTAACCACTCAACGTCGATGACGGGTCTTCATATTTATACCTTTTTATCGACCTGTGTGTTGCTGTCTCTTTTCTCAGTCGGAAAGATTACAAGTTGTTTTAGTTTGAAAGACTTTCCGATTCGAGGGTTTTTCTTTTCCTTTGTTGTCTTGAAGCAACATTTTCCTCTTGAAATGTATTTTAAGAGTTGATTTTTATTTCCTGGACCGCGACCATATCTCTTACTACCATACAGTCCTGCCTCTCTTGACATATGCCATGAGCTTTGCAGTGGAGCCAGCCAGGTCAATACTGCTGAATCCTGCACGGTAGTACTCGAAACCCCGTATTGTGAGACACTACGTTTGTCTCTCTGCGATCGGGTTTTAATTCGTTTTACCTGTCAATCACACACAAAACTACGTACCTGTAATGGACTGCATGACATTAACAAAATACGAAAAAATTAACTTTCTGGTATAATTCTGATCATGCTGCATTAATAAAAAATGTATTTTATCTTAAGACTTTTATGTAAATAACGACAACCTCAGTCATTTTCTGCACAGATTTTGATTTCTGGAAGTGACTACGAAATTGTATGAATTCACCAAAGATATGGTTAAATAAATTTAAAGGCATTTAAATACCAGATTTAGTTTCTGTAAGAGAATGCCAAATATGTTTCGTTCTGCGATCATTAATATTTTATAACATTGCACATTTCGTACAATCCCGCTTTTTTTATGGGTTGACATGCTAGCTGAACTCACTTCTAGAGCTTAGTTCACGATAATAAACGTAAAGGTGAATGTGTACATATTGAAATGAAATTAGGTACCGCAAACCTTCTGGGGTAACTTTGCACCTGAAAATTTTGATTTTGGTGTCGTTTAGCAAAGGAGAATAGATTTGCAGCTTCAGGATTACAATTTTTTATTTTATCTGCACGGGTAATGTTTCCTACCTCTTCGCCAATTGGCATTAAATCAGGCATTTTAACTCGCTGGGGCAAAGTAACCCCAATTTACGGTATTCTTTTGGCCTACATCATGGTTCATGGGCATCGTGCACGTGTCGTGTAAAGAGTGAAGAGATATGGGCGGCTCTTAACATCGAGATCTTGAGAGACGTGTCATGTAGGAAGCATCATCGACGTGTAGATTCGAACGAAGTTGCGACATATTATTTACTGTCGTGTGCACAAGGCCTTCAGACAGTGAGATTGACATGGAGCCTAATAACGAAAATAATTTATTACAAAAGTTTTAGTTTGAAGAAACTGATGTTCATTTACTTCATTAAATTAAAAAAATACTGCAAATTATTTCTCACTTAATAAAGCACTTTTTAACGAGAATCAAATTAATGTCTAGTCGTGTGAGTGTGTGTGGAGTTTAACGTAAAAGCGAGTACATTCGCTATGAACCACGAGTTTTACATTTACATTGTTCGCGGATAATCAAGAACTTTTGGAATCAACCTTTGAAAAATGTCACTGCCCTTACCTACGTATACTTTAACGGCGGTACACTGACCGGTCTGTTCCCAGTCAAGTTGGTAACATCGGAGGGGGCGGAATTAAAAGTGTTAGGTAAATGTTTGTGAATATTGAACTTTTCTATTTATCTTTCCGGTTTTTTTTCCATGCACGTGTGAGAATAAATCCGTTTAGCATTAAGCGCTTTCCAAACCTCGACAACGGAACAAATTAACTATCAAAAGAGTTACGAGAGCTGCTTAACTGGAGCATTTTCTTTGTGTCTGAGGCACGAAAGCAAGGGAGCGATAAATGCGACACCGACAACGCGCGCAAAGAGCCTCATCTGCCCTACACGTAAAGCAGGAAATCGCGTAGCTACGACAAAACCCAACACGACACGATCAAAACAGCAGCAACGACATGACAACTAATGTTTCACTGTGACTGCTTGAATTACAGCACGACGCGACAGAACCGACATGACGCTCTCGACATTTTACCTAACTATTTAGAAAACGCTGATAGGTTAAGCTAGTTTTAAAGTCGGTGGACAAGAAGGAAATTTGGAATACATGATGGTGACATAGTGTTATCTGTAATGCATGCAAAGGTAAAATTATTATTTTTAAAAAATAAACATGATTAATTAAAAAAATCATTTTAAGCTCCGTAAATAGAAATCATTTTTAGTCCATCGTTGCTGGTCGGATGACAGAATTTGTGCTTACATCATATCTATCTTGTATTTCTTTGACTGTTTAGTTTAAGAGTGTTGTCGGGGCTGTGGCCTTGTGCTTGTCAGGGCTATGTGATTCCGATGTGCACTGGTGTGCAATGTTTACCCGTGCTGAGTTTATCTACAGTAAAGGACTTCAAGCTGTGGCGCTATAATTTTACTGGCGGAAAATCTGTAGCAGAGTTCAGTGCAGGTTTCTCATAGTTTCTAGTATTTCCAGACAGTATATTTTGAAATACAGCAACACGAGATGAGATTTTAAGCTACGTCGGAGGACTACGGAATAGTTTTTATGATGTGCGTAATAACTCTGTGGAGTGTTATCCGCACCTCTTCTGGTGTATTCTCTTTCCGTTTATAGGAGGCACGCTGGCGTAGTGGTTAGACTACTCGCCTCCCACCTACAGTAGGCGAACCGGTTTCGATTCCCGGCGGGGTCGCTCCCGGATTTTCACATGTGGGAATCGTGCCCGACGATGCTGCTGGTCGGCGGGTTATCTCGAGGGTCTCCCGTTTTCCCCGCCTGTTCATTCCGACACTGCTCCGTACACCTTCGTCGGCTCTTAAGACCTCGATGTTAAGAACCGCCTATATGTATATACTTTACGTATGTAGGTACAATAGGAGAGCGTAAAGGCTGTTACCTGGTCGAGAATTTGCTACAGGGAAATACATATCAACGAGATTCGATTTTAAAGCCAATTTCGAAAAAATAATAGGTACTCCTATAAATCTGTGTCGAGGCAAATATATCAATCTGTCTTTAGTATTTTTTTTCTTGATTATAAAATTTTCTGATTTTTCCAGGAAACCGTCTATACATTAATGTTACAAAAGGCTTCAATAGCAAAGAGACACGTATTTTTCTGTTCAAAAAAGTCCCCGATGGTATAAATTTATCTTTAACAGGAACGCGAAAAAACTAAATTTCATTAACATGTATTTCCCTAAACCAAATTCTCAATCAGGCCTGTTGGGCAGCGAATACTGTTATCCAGGCCCTGTTTCCTATTCCCTCCAAGGGGAACTACGTCCAGCGTAGCTCCTTAAGGGTCGATAATACTGATATGATACTGGTATCGATACTTTCCTATTGATACCAGGTATTTTAGAATCGATACTTTACCAATATTATATCAGAAAATGATTGGATAGCGATAATAATTTTTTGGGGAATTACTTTTAGCTGTTAATTTGGAACCCTTCAGATCAAAATGCCCCGAAAATATAAATACGTGTTTTCCTTAATAAAATAATAATTTTAAAAGCACCACACATAAGTATGTTACTTGTTCTCTAATTAGAACGATGCCCAAAAATAACTAATACTTATAAGTGCTG
The DNA here is from genome assembly GCA_029891345.1 of Dryococelus australis. NCBI lineage: Eukaryota > Metazoa > Arthropoda > Insecta > Phasmatodea > Phasmatidae > Dryococelus > Dryococelus australis. Next base: position 111,502,541 of record CM056996.1, on the reverse strand, counting down.
CGCTCTGTATTTTTCAAAGAAAACATAAGATACGAAAAAAAAAAAAAAAAAAAAAAAAAAAAATACCAATTCTGTAGAGGCCTCGAAGTGAGAGAACGATCTAGGTACTGGATTGTTAAGAATATAAATTAGTATGTATAAATATAAAAATATTTATGAAACATAGAAGACTGACAAAATTAATTAAAAAACATTTTTACTGGGACTGATATTATACCAGTATCTATACTTTTCTTGCGATACTGGTATATAACTGAGTATCGATACCATTATTTCGATTCCAGCATCAATACTTTCATGGCATCGCAACATCCCTAGTCGAGAGAAGCGAAGGGAAAGCCCGAGTTGGCAGCACGGCCTGCAGGGGTATCAGCTACCACAGGCCTGTCCGTCGTGGAAGTGGGATGATGGTACGAGGGGGGGGGGGAGAAGAGGGGAAGTCTAGCACGCATCACGTGACCCGACCACACTGATAACACACCTGACAGCCGACCCTGCAACAACCCCATCTGCTCCTCGATAATGCTGATGCCGCCGGGGCAGAGTTACCGGCCGCGATACCGACCCCCAGCCCGGCTGGCTGTCCGTCCGTCCGACCGCGGTAAACGATCCTTCGTCATGTCTCTTCGCGACGTCTCCCGGCCGCCAGCGGCCACCCGACATGCGACCCACCTCGCTCTGAACTATCATCATAGTTTCTTTACAGCTTTCTTCAAGGGGAACCACATCCCGCCACACTTCAGATTATTGGTTATAATAAGTCGTTTATGTTCTTATTGTTTATGTTCTGCCAAAATTTGCCATTGTAAATATTATGGCACAAATTCTAGTTCGTGTTTCAATTGTTATATCTATACTTCGGTGTAAGGTCAATAGCCATTTTGTTATGCCTATAGGTATACGTTGAGAATTTTCGCTTTTGAAAATATAAATCACCTAGAAAAATTAAAACTCCAAGGTTCCCTTAAGGTGGAAGTAAAGCAACTGCCTATGGAACAGTGCACCTGACTATACAACATGAAGAACTCATAAAAAAATAGTACAGACAATATGAAAATTGTCAGAAAATTGCGATTTATGCTGTATATGAAATAAAAATTCATATATCTTGCAACATTATAAGATATTTGACTAAAATATACTTTTTAAATGTAAAAACTAATCGATCGATAGAATCCACATTTTTAACCAAATTTATGCTCATTTCCATTCTGGATGTTTCAGAAAGCAGAATTTGCAAAAAAAAAATCGTCATAGAATATCGTCATAACATTTGCTATGATTGTATGTAAGAAATTTGTAATAATAATGTAGTAAATAGTTTTTATAATTGATTTTATGTGCGTCCATTTGTCACAAACATTAGTGGCTACAATGGATGTAAATGAAATTATTTATAAAATTTATATGATACATTATTACTATGATTTTATTACATATGAACACAGTTGATATTATAACGATCTTTCTTCAAGAATATTTTCTTGTAAATTCTGCTTTCTGAATCATCCAAAACGGAAATGCGCTTAAATTTTGGTAAAAATTCCGAATCTATCGATCGATTAATTTTTTACATTTTGAAAGTATGTTTCAGTAAAATATTTTATAGTTTTGTAAAAATATATACATTATTCTTTCATATAAAGCACAAATCGCAATTTTATGACAATTTTCATGGTGTCTGTACTAATTTTTTTTTTTTTTTTTAGTTATTTACATTGTACAGTTAGGTGCACTGCTCCATAGGCAGTTGCCTTACTCCAACCTTAAATGGAATATTATTCCCTTTTACATGTGTTAATGACCATTCTCATAAAAGTTTTGAAGTAAATACGTCTTCAAAATTAGACCGACACACAGGGTACGAGCATTCCGGCACTAAATTCGTGACTAGTGAGTGAGAGAAGAGATTTGGGCGTCTCTTAACATCGAGGTCTTGAGAGACGATGAAGGCGAAGCGAGGCGATGTGTGGAGCGGCGTCGCAATGAAGGGGCGGGGTGAACGGGAGATCCCTGAGAAAACCCGCCGACCAGCATCATTGTCCGGAGTGAACCGGCCGGGGATTAAACCCGGTTCGCCTCGGTGGGATGCGACAGGCTAACCGGGTAGCCACCGTGGGGCTTTCGTAACTAGTGAAACGACTTAAATAAAGGTAGCGTCCTTCGATCAGGTAAGGTTGATCACGATAAAGTGATCACTTTTGAAATGAACTGAAGAGAAAAGTCACTGTCCCTGTTTGCATATATTTTGACGAGCGCACTGAGTGACAAGCGCCCGGTAAAGTTGGTAACGATGGAGGGAAAGCAGTAAACGTTTGTGATATGTTTTATTATTTATTTCGTTTTCTATTTTTTTTTTAAGTATCGAAAGGAAAAATTAACAGTGTTTTAAATATTTTTAATTTTCTAAAAATTCCACAGTTTCACTTGACCGACGCATTATACAGTGATGCGACCGATGGCAATGATAATTTTACATAAGGTAGAAAATACACAACGTGCGTACAAGTAGATATTAAGCCGGGCTTTCAAAAGTGCTTATTTTACAGTTAACAGCCTATACAAGGACTGCGATGCGCTGGTGGGGGCCCGCGGCGACTAGCGGCAATGTTGGGCGCGGGCGAGAATACCCGGCTAGTATATATTTCGTGATTCCGATGCGCTATCGCGCTGATTTTGGTGCCAAACAGAGTATCTCGTCTATATCCGTCTATGTAAGCCATAAAACGCTAGTATCGGACACAACCACACCCAGATAATTTAAATCGCCAGTAGTTGCCTTGCGAACAACCGAAAATTTTTCTGGTCTTTCGCCACGCGTGAATCAAGAGACAATGTGAGGATTTTAGAAGTCACATTTACTACGAAACCAGTTCTTTGCTCTAATGCGGAGAAAATAAAACGACGTTACAGTGGTTACTGGAAGAATTCCTATACTGTGAATTTTTTTTTTTGTATTTGAAAAAGAAATAATATGGACAGTAGTTGCCAAATATAGTTTTTGTAACACAAGAAATATGTTTGAGTGAATTTCACAAAACGTTTGTGTGAAATGTGTAAAACTAATGTAGAATTTTAACAAGCAAGTGATGCAGACTTCATGTTTAGTATAAACTTTGAACTACATAAACAATTTTGTACATTTTATAAAATAATATGTTGCAAATATAAAATATTTCAGCTGTAGAGCTATAAGAAAATCATTGGCAAATAGTTTATAAAAAAAATGTTCGTGACAATACAAAAAATATTTAATATATAGCTTCGCAACAAATCAGTGCATTTATTCTCAGATGTGTACAAATAAGGATGATATTGAAATGCAGTGCAAAGGCGAACTACATCGCAGGGACGGGCGTTAAAATATTTCAGTGTTATGTTCTCAAATTGTCGGCAATAGTGGTTGTCTACGCAGGCCGAAAAACAGCGTTACAAATACGATCAGCAGCAGATGATGATCATTGCTGCAGTAGGCCAGGTTTTTAAATTTCGCTACCAAAATTATTAAAGATATTTTCAACGCCCATACTTTATACAGAAAGACTAATTAGGATGCGCCTTACATTACAGACGTAACTCAAACTTACTTCTGAAAACCACACCCTTCATTGGATGATGAACTGGGATTCGAACCCGAACTTACAGACCAAGAGCTTACGAAGTTCATTTTTGGTAATATTACTGTAATTTATACGAAAATGACTAGTTTTTCCGGTTTTTATTTTACGGATACGGGTTTTTAAAACGGTTTACACATCAATAAGCTTTCTTCCGTGGTGATAGAAAGATTTTCAAACGAGACTATACCGCACGTCTGTCAGGAAATTGGGCTATACTACTACCGCAAACTACTTCAGGCTGTCATAGATCGAACTAGTGACTGGGTTCTCACGAAGACTCATTACATTTGTTAATAAAACTAGCCATGTACCAAACTTTTATAAGAGGTTGTGTAACAAATAATTTACGTAGCGACGTAATGTATAGTAATGAACAAAATAAAATTTGCGTGAGGTGGGAAAAAACTGCATTCCCTCGTTTTAGAGAACCGTTTTACATATTTCAAATGGTCAAATAACGAAAGTAACGAAATATATTTTATTTGCCAGTTGGTCAGAAAATTTACCTCTTTAACATCTAACATCAAAGTTTTTACGTTATTGTTGTTAAAGTTGAGTTGAGAGATGGGTGTCTCTTAACAACGAGGTCTTGAGAGCCGATATTATCGTTCTAATTTGTTGAATTATAGATACCATACTCTTGATCTTTCTGCTACTGGAGGTGTGGACTTAATGCAACTGTGTTCCTCAATATTGACGCTGTAAAACATAGTACCTCTGTCAGATATATCCTTGTATCAATATTTATTAATTTGTTCTCTCAACTTCCTACAGTTTGCACTTTAGCCTAGCCTATTTTGTGTTAATACATACGAATGTACTTGAAGTAGAATCTTTATTTTCTTTTGTCAATGTTTGAATGATGAATAAATTGACAATTGGAAAAACTCCCAAATTAAAAAAAAAATGTATGGGCGCGAATACACGTCAATTTAGTAAGACATGAGGTTATTATTTATAAAAAATGCATTTTATTTCATTTTATGACATTTGTTTATAAGTGCAAACGTGTATATATATATATATATATATATATATATATATATATATATATATATATATATTATATATATATATATATATATATATATGCTTATGTGTAAATATGTACGTACATGAGCCTTTTACAGATCCCGGGCATAGTATAGGACCTATATGGCAATACTGCATTATTAATTATCAAAGATGGCCATTATTAAATACCATGTAAAAATTACTATTTAATAGAATTTTTAAAACTTTCTGCAATAGAGTGAACGCAAGGTTAACATAATGCTCTAAGTGTTAGTTAATTTCATTGAAAATCAGCAGCATAACGTGAAGAGGATTGCATTTATATTCCAATAAAGTTTGCGAAGAATGGCATAAGCTGTTGGAAACATTGCAAACAATATACTGTGACATATGCCTTAGTTTTTTGAGATAATGTAGTAATATTCATTTAGTAATTTTTTTTTGAAGAAATATCGACAATACTTAAAATTTTAAACATATTACACTACTAGTACATTTTTTTCTTTTTAAATTTAAATACACTACGTAAAATTCTTTGCATCTTGTTTCGAACCATTATTTGATATGAGTGTGTGTGTGTGTGTGTGTATATATATATATATATATATAACTTTTGTTGCTAGGAGTACATATAGGTGGAGGCATGCCGGAATAGAGCAGCGTATAGTTCAGAGCATTACGGGAAGCATAGGGCACAAGTAGACCAAAATGCCGAAGCAAATCACATTTTCCGCTTTCTGTACTTTCATGCAATGCTTGTCTAAGTCCGATGTAATTTCAAATTTCAAGAAAGTTCACATCGTCTAGCGCCTCGAAACACTGTCAAAAGCCAAACCGTGAAGTGTGCACATAAAAATGCGAGAAACTAACGAGTCTTCTCATACAGGCTTCAAGAAATTTTGTTGGAATACGCATGTTTATAAAAAAAGACCAACTTTGCCCAACTCAGGTGCAATTACTGAAAACCATTCAACAGTGAACCAAAATTTGCCTTATGGTTAATGTAAGCCACACACATTTCATCTGTAAATATATTGACGTCATAGAGTTCTTTAAAAATATGTTTTTTTTTTTTAGCTATGAAAATACATTTTTGCCAGCGCAGACTGCAGTACGGAAATAACAAAATTAAATAAAAATCTCAAAAATGCACAAAATAATATAAAAAGCATACTTAACGGCCCATATACCATTTAATTTTCCTTTTGAGGCCACAGAAAAATTCTTAGCTGTGAAAGCGGATCTTTTAAAAGGACTGCCGTTCACACAAGTAGTAGGAAAAATATGAGTTCAGCACAAGGGTGTAGGAGTGCGGAGTGCTAGAGCTATTCATGCTCTGTCATTCTGGTCCCCTGGCAGCCATTATTCCTCAAAATTTCTCTTTTTCCTCAAAATAATCCAGTTCCCCTTAAAATAGACTAAATTTCCCCCAAAATTTCCCTTTTTCCCTCAAATTTCCCTTTTTTACCCTAAAAATTTCCTTTTTTTCCTTCATAGAAACAACGATTACCCCCCACCCTCCCAATTTTAAAAATGATCCCCCAAAAGGCACTTTCTGATCCATCGGAAGAATTTGGGGGATCGTTTTTGAGGTCAGAGCAGTGTTGACCATAATGGTTTTATATTCATAGGGTATGCCAAATCGATACACAGGATTCAGGAGTAGGTGCTAGACGCTGCCGTCCGCCATGCTGCGACGTGACCCGACCACCATGTTGGATCCAGGTGATCTTGACCCCATGCATGTGACCTTGAATTACCTTGAACTCAAAAATTCTAGAACATTTCAAAAAATCCATAAAAATCGAAAATATGTTTAAAAAATGTATGTAGAACATGTATAATAAATTATTATTAAAATTTATTTAAAAAATAATATAAAAAATAATTTTAAAAACTTACATTTCTGGAGGTTTACCCAGCTCTATGTCAAGCAGATGACTGACTATCGCCGGTTGCTATTGGTAGTTTAGTCAGCTGGTCTCCACTCCCACCAATACTTCTCACTGGTCAATTAGTCAGCAGGCCTCTCACCCCTCACCCATACTCATTCCACAGTACGCAGGTTTTTTTTGTTTGTCATTTGTTTTCATTTTCAACTCCTAAGTGAGACTGGTGTATTAATTTACCCATAAGGCGAACTGGTGATTTAGATACCAGGTGCCAGCCATATTAGTTTATGATTTTAATGTATAAGTGGTGCTGTCTGCCGATTACTCACATTCGCACGATTCCTTCCATGCCATACCATAACTACTGTCCATTTATTTTTAGTATCGCACACTAGAGCACACTTGTAACTAGTGTTTCAAACACCAGATATTATTTGGTCTCGGAATGAGTGCTATTGACATGTACCGAATGGCGACGAGGTCATGTACATTGTCACATTTCATTTTTTTAAATTATTTTTAATTTTATTAGTTAATATTTTTTTAATAAAGGAGGTTTTTTAATGTAAAAAAAAACAACAGCTTTGTGGGCGGAATATACTCTGCATAGAAACCACCATGGATGTGAAAACCATGGATCCTCGAGATAGTAGGTCCTCAGAGAATAGTTGCATACGAACGAGTTCGGGGCTCCAATTCATTGCAAATACTTTCTCGAAGATACCTCTCTGTTTAGAGATACACACCATGTATCCAACCTTGGCTTTAGGCTTGTGTGGGTCCCTCGTCTTTGGAAGCATGGAGTCATCCTTGATATATTCAGGCTTCATGCATGTGGTCGATTGCACTGTAGAGTTATATTCGCGTACGAGTTTTGGGAGTATATCCAATCACTTGCAATTGCCATTCGCGGCAAAATGCCTCCCCAGCCTGCCCTTCAGAATCCTGTTGAACTTTTTGATGATAGAAACTTTTAAATTCTTATATGTGGAATAATGATTTATGCTGTGTTTCTTTATTAGGGCCTCAAACTTTTCATTGTAGAATTTCTTGCCCTTGTTGGTTTGTAGATTAGTTGATATGCATCATTCGCGCAATATATCCGACATGGCTTTGGTAACATCACATGCATTCTCCGACTTGATAGGCCTCGCCCGGGTTAACTATCCATATTAATTGATTATGGTCAACATATTTTTGTAGCTCTTGTTTACCAAGCATACAGTATCATCTCCACAAGGTCGGCTTGAAAAAGGTCGTTCATCCCACATATCATGACCTTACGGCAGCAGTAGTTGCATCTTGCAGATGTGTGCAGTTCATTGGCGAATCTTCAACATTATCGACTCATTCTATGTAGCCTTACTCCTTCAGTTTTCTGATGACTGAAATTGTCTCATTGGTATAAGAAACTTTCCAACCCTTTCCGAAGCAAGCAATAGTTGCAGTCTGTCGACCAGCTCTATTGGGTTGTTCCAGAATATGAAGTCGGTGTTCTTGTCATTGTCTATCTTCTTCATAACTTCGCTGCTTCTCAGTGCTTGGCCACTGAAGAGGTCTGCAAGAACATTGGTTTTTTTAAAATGATATTTATCCTTATAAAATACCTGTCCATTATTATTATCTTGGTAATTGACATGCATGAGTTCGAACAATGTCTTGTATTCCAATAGGACAGATTCTGAAAACACTCTGACCTCCTTGGGAAATATATTTTCGTAAAGCGTGTGCATTACACATGTCTTGTAACCGCCTACTTGGATGATCCCATCAGGTAGAAGCTCTATTTCACTAGCACTGAGGAGCCATTTACCATTATGTCTGTATGCCATAGGTAGGTTGTATCATTATTGCAAGATTTGTACGATTGTATGTAGCGAGGAACCATTGCATTGGATTTGAAGACTCTTCCATACTCTTCTCTTGTGTAGCAAATCTGAATCTGATCCAACATCCTGATCGGTTTGTACTATGGGTGCTCCATCCCTCAGCACTTTGAGACGAGTAACAGGCTTAAACATATTTTAATTTAAATGGTAGCATGAAATTTTGGCCACCTTGGTGAGCAAATACTTTGAACAAACAGACTGAATCATCTGATGTAGGTTGCTAGCAATGTACGACATCGCACTGAATAAATATAGTTAGTGTTGCTTTCTTTTATAGGCTTAGTTTTGAGTCTCCACCAAAATAATTTCGAACTTACCCAGGCATTCGCTGCAGGCATCTAATATCTACCTGCTGTGATTCTGATGATCAGTTTTCGTAGTGAGATAGGAAATCGATGTAGCGAATGTATGATCTATGGAACCTTTCAGTCCTTTAAAATTCTCTTCATTTTGTGCATATGCCATATTGTCTGTCAGCAATTTGCCTTTGACAGACATCACGTGCTCATCTATGACCATCCTACCATGGGCGATCTCATTCTTCACAGGCTCCACCTTCGCCCTGAGCTCGGACAGATAGTTGCAAAGGAATATTTTTAGTTCGGTCAACATACTATGGAATTCCTAGATGATGGCATTACCAGTTTCGAGGACAAAATAATTAGTAACAGCATTCTCAGATCGTTCGAGTTCTCTAACATTTTGAATTATTCTTCTACCAAATTCGCAGGTTCGATTGTTTCCTGGTACAAGATAACCTCCATTTTCGTCTCTCTCTGGATGCAGCTTGAGGCTACTTTGCTGGAATTTTGAAATGCTTAACTCATTCTCGATGGTCGACTATGAACTGATCGAAGCCTTGCCAGGCTTCAGTGATTGTCAAAAATTCTTACTTGTCTTTCCAGCACAATACACACATACTCTTGAAATCTGATGTCATGTCTGTATTAACGTGGTCGTCATAAACATGCTGCAAATTCATATTGTGCATGCGAAACATCACCAACATGTTTTCTTTGTTGTGGAGCAGCTGTTTTTTGGGTACGAGCGAATAAGTCTGGCCGAGGCACACAGTCCACCTTTGCATGTCATCCCATGCTTAAGTACTCCTGGATGCACTTTTGTTTCTCGCAAGCAGTGCCATCGAAGACGAATATCAAATTTTGCAGTGCTTCACTCGGTGGTACAACAGCTTTGTTATCACTGTAAGGGAAATAATCCACACCATCCATGGCATGCAGTACTCATGCCAGTAATTGGTATTTCAGTTGCTGGAGTAATTTCTAATATAGGCACATGTTCTCAAACCAAAGACTATTCTGTTTCTCCTGCAGGTTCAGTAGAATGCATGAGTTCCTGCAATTTGATTGTTTCATGATGATGCATTTCATGATACCAGGTAACAGCATACCATGGTGAGTCACAAGTAAGCTCATCATATTCCGTGCATATCTACACAGGAAGACAAACACCCTGCTTGAAGATCTGTAAACTGTTTTATTCTGCTTGTTTTATATCATCCATTGGATGGCGATGAGGAGCAGTATGAGGAGAAATAGGAAGAAGACGAGGTAGCATAAAAAAACATCTTGATCACATTAAGCATGTTTTCTTGGTAACACGTCTCTTCAAATTATCACTTTGGGTAAACTTTTGTTGACGGATTTTGCACTGAAATGACATATTTGAATATATGACACAACCATACTGTTCCATCTCTAGAATTATGCTGAAACGAAAATATATTATAAAGGGGGAAATTCATACTTTTCTTGCTCAGTTCACCATGATGCCATGAAGAGATAAGACCATAGTTATAAGCGGGATCGTCGATATGCTGATCAATAATAAACTGTTCAAACTGCAGATGCCCAGATACAAGTTCTACGAGCCAGGAATGTAGATAGCTAAAAGACTGTCACCTGGTGACACAGACATCAATGCACTGGACATTGTGTGCAAGTAGCACGATATTGCTTACTCCCTAAACAATAATCTGGAAACCCAACACCAGGCATACAAGATACTTGCACAGAAGGCTGACGAAATAAGAAATTCATCAGACACCAGACTCGGAGAAAAACTAGCCACCTGGGGCGTATATGATGTGATGAAGGCCAAGATGAAGATGAGAATGGGTGATAAGAGTAAGATAAAGGCACAGGTTAAAATGGTAACATGCACAGAGAACAAGAGAATGGCACAAGTGGAATGCAAAGCAGTGACCAAGGGAATAAAAGCATGCAAGACACAAAAAGAAAACACATACCGGTAGGATTTTTTTTCCATTTAGTTTTTCTGCACTTGGGGCCCTCAAGAGCCTAATCGGTGCCATAAGTGGTATCGTCCGAGCCATCAATACACCATTGAACGAACAGAAGCTGTTGCCCATGTACCAACGACACAACGCCATTTGGTAAAAAAAAAAATTAATAGCCAAAGCCTCTACCTATGGTAATACCAGTAGGAGGTGGAGTGTGCAAAAGCAACACAGCAGGAAGAGGTGATAATGAAATCCCTATCGAAATGGCTACTCACTAACATGGATTTGGGCCTGTTTGCACGAAAATTGAAGATACCTAACTTTCACTGAGGGTTTGAGAGATTCTTTGCCATATAAACACAAGAGAAACGTATGTGCCATAATTAATCTATACGCAGCAGCCAGGGTTGGTATGCACTGGGTAATTTCCATAAAATGAGACAAACATGGAGACTATTATGATAGATGTGGGAATTTGTATCTTCTACTCTAACTGCGATGGTACCTAAAAGGAATAAAGCTGACATAAAACTACGAGATAGAGCAGATGCTGAACATGTGGAACTGTGGACATTTGTGTCTTCACTTCCTAGTTCACTCCTATAAGTAATTGTATAAAATGGCTATACATCATCAGAAAACCACCAATCATGTCTATAATGCTTACCTTGATGGTTTGTAGTTCCGAACTGTGTGCGGTACATTTTCTGCCACTCGGCCTGGAGGGGGAATGGTGCATAGGCCTTGTCGATTTTCAAACATACAATGAGATACTGAATATTGATGAAAAACTGCAAATTGTGCCTTGTAAAAAGTGGTAATGTTTCCCACAAAATGACATTTCCCATAGGCTCTTATGAAATATACAACATTGCAAGGTACACTGAAGATTCGCTGTATCCGACACAGAATTTGAACTACATGGGAATTCCAATACTCTGAAGAGTGCCATCAGATTCAGCGAAGATATCGACTTTAAGAAACCAGATGCTATAGGTCCAATGCTTGGATTCGAGCCACTCATCTATGAAGCTGGCAAAACATGAGTCGTGGTCCATAAACATTTTGCCAGTCAAAGTGAAATGAATAAACTGCACTTCAGAATGGCACATACTTCAATGGCAAGCCAAGCATTACAGTGCATTTATTTTTGCCTATGGTCCCTCAAGTTTTCAAACTGATGGTAGCATCACAAATCATAATTTATGTTACTGGCCAATGCGAAGAGAGCAAACAAGGTGATTATGACAGTCATCGATCAGCTCGGAGAGTTGGTGAACTTTCGAAATGAAGAAATCGCCTTACACCTGCATTTGAGAAGATGGGAATAAGATTTACAGAAACCAGAACCAATATAATGAAGTGCCATGCAATATCTGCAATCAGTACATTACAGGTCTTCAAGGAGTTAAAACATGCTAGCGAGATTTTCCTCTGTAGTCTCATCTTCAAAGTCAATCACTATAGAAGATTACCTAAACATTGAAGAGCCGGTCATTTTTGAAGGCAGCATAATGAAGGTGGAACTTCATGCATACCAACATTTCCTGATCGGACGATACACACTACCATCAGAAGTTCGAATTGTGGTCCAGCACCAAGATAATCACACTCTTCCTTGTAAGTCTTTCCTATGAATCAGTGATACTCTAACAAAAGATATTGGGTCCAACCTGGCATCGACGAAAATAACGAGCAATGGAATTCTTCACCTGCTTGATCTCATTACATATTTTTCCAATGGTGTCCAGGTGGACCAGTCGCGAGATGTGGGCATAAACTCAACAATCAAAAATTACCTTTTGCTCATACCGAATGAGCTGTCTGCAGTCAAGATTGCTGGCTGGGGAATAGAACATGACTACAGCATTCCTATAGACACTAAGAGGGTTCGAAGTGTGCATGCCTCTCTCCATGCTATTGGGATTTGCAAAAGATTACAAAGTAATAATCTTCAATTCGAAGCAAAAACTGGTGATGCTTCTATCCATGTAGCAAAATGCATATGGTCCATTTATGATTTACAGTCAGATGCCAAGCCAGCCAAATGTTGGCTGGCCAACAGCTGGCATACACTCGGTACCATTGCTGGTCCTCAAGTGGCACCACTAACTAGCTATGCTCTGCCCATAGCTGGCCCATATGAGGTGAACACAAATGGCCCAACCATGGTGCATATGATTACTACAGCAATGACCCATCAATGTTACATTTCACTACCATCAGATGGTGTACTGATGGCTAGCATTGCTTCCACCATATGTTAAACACTTTATCATAAAAATAATATTTTTTTTATCATTCTCAACTTTTCATAGTTTTTAAATTTCATTTACTTTGCTATAACCACATTACATGGTGTGAAAATCTTATGCTTACCAGAGGATGGGAGGGGGTGCGAACTTACAACCCTTGCAGTGCAAGCCCAGCATGATAAACATTACATCACAGTGTATTCTTGTGTTTAGATGAAATAATTCATAATATATTCGGACTCGAATTATTAACACTCACTAATATAATATAATTGCACCAGTTATTTAATAGCCTTAAAATTTTCCATGCAAACAAATCTGTTTTTTTTTTATAGATACAGATAAACAAGAAAAAATACTGTGGCTGAGAGAAACCTTCCTACTTGTATCGCGATATTGAAACCAAACCTTGCCTTTAATGGAATTTTTTGCAGTATGTAAGTCACGTGGATTTTATTCATTTCAATTCACGTGGATTTGTTTTGAAATGCAGTCAGTATATATGAATATTTAGAGATGTGAAACAACAAAAGCCCTTCAATGTTAATTGTATAAAGGTGGTTCGATATTGTTAGTTTTTTTAATTTCTCATTTTATTATATGCAGTCATACATTTCAGTTATTACATATGTAAAATTATTTAATACCACTTACCAAGTCACACCTAATACAGTATTTACATTATTTTGCCATAGATATTTCTAGCACTATATGTTTACAAATAATTGACTCATTGTATCATATGATCTATAGTTATATTAGACACACACACAACTATACATATATATGTGTGTGTGTAGTTTAAGAAAGCTATCTGCGAAGAGTGGGAGCCATAAAAATTCCCACAAGCCAAATTTCACCCGCAATAGTCCATCGATGTACTAATTCACGCCATCAAATGGCCTACAGATTGTTGCCCCTAATTGTACCAGCAATACATATAGGTTATGTGCGGCCATTACTAGAATACAGTTGGTAAGCAATTTATGGGCCATTAGTAGTTCACCTACTCTCGACTATCAGTTTCATTTCCATCAACATTCCATCAATGTGCCATAAAAGGCATGTCAAATGTTCTGGTGCCAGCAGTTAACTATAGCAGGGCCATCTGTGTAAACCCATAAGTATGCAGTGTCAGCAGTCATCCAACAGTGCCAGCAGGCTGATTGTAGCTTGCTACATGGTTAGCTAATATGCATATATACAGCATCGTGGGTATGGGAGAAAACCTGGAGACTTAGGAATTGATACCACAGTCTATCGAATGGATGCTGCCTTTTCTGCAGTTGAGCACTGCAGAATGCATTAATATGTTGGAAAACGTGGAAGATGGCAAAAACATCGATGTGGCTTTCAGGTCGTGGATAATCGAGACATACCCTGGATTGCCAGCAAGCCAGGGAATCAACTGATTGCCGAAGTCCAGCTTTACTTCTGAGAAACCGAGGTACATCAATTTTGATATACAGACCAGAAACAGCTCAATGTGAGAGTGAGTCATGTAATTATTCATTCCAAACATGAATTTATTTTTGCCTTAGTGAACATATGGATGGCTATTAACAACAAAGTCTTTTGAGCTGCTTTGCAGGAGAGTAAGGTAAAGTGCGTGTACCGTTTTATTTAATTTTTCCATTAATATCAACATTTTGGACAAATTGCGACGTGCAGTGTAACACAATCAGAAGAAATTATCTCGTGTGGTATAGCTATCAGTGTAATTTTTTTCTCGTCTCCATGATTTATTTTCTCCTTCATACTTAAATATTTCAGTTCCAAATTATTTGTGAATTAGTGATTATAGTTTCGGTGGATAGTAAATGGCAGCCAACTATGCTTATAAGTAGGCTTAGGGTGAGTTTGACCCTGTGTTACCATTTGTTGTCAGGGGTGATGTCTATGCTATGAATTTGGTTGTTATATTTTCGGTGGATGGGAAATGGCATCTAACAATGCTTATAAGTGGGCTTAAGATTTTGTCTACCCTGCTGCCCTGTTTGTTGTTGGGAGTGATGTCTATGTTATGAGTTGGCTGTTTGCTTATTAAACTGATTGGAAACGTTGTTATCTATGCTTATAAGAAGACCTAAGCTGTTATTGACTCTAGCACCCTATTCGTCATCAGAGTTGATGTTTATGCTATGATTTTGGTGGCTTTATCATAAACGGATCAGAAGTGATGCCTGACTATGCTTATATGAAGGTTTCAAGTTTTCTTGGTGGATGTATAACTCATGGTGGATGTATAACACAAACATATTGACGATTTACACCTCAATTGTGAATGAGCAGTGATCGGGGTAGGATGTGTGATTACTCTCTGTGTAAGTGTACTTAGTCTCGGTACTTGTTCTTAGTCGTCGTACATGTACTTACTCTTGGTACTCGTAATTGTTTATTATGCATTGCTCATTATGATTTAATTACTCCTAAATACAATTACCCCTTTTTTTGTGTCGAACCGAAGAGAACATTTTCCCATGTTAAAAGGTGCCTCCAATTAGTGTGTCTCTCTCTGACACCCGTATACAGGATATCAATATGGCACTACGACAACTGTTATTCCCTACCGTACCAGAATGGCCTCGCTCCCCCTACTGTACCGTTGGGCTGACGGAGTACTTGTGATGAAGAACAACGATGACGGTCATCATAGGAACTCTCACCCCACATCATGATACCAGGTAGCCTGGACGTGTTTACGTGTGACATGACAACAAACAGTTCGTCTTGGCGCTGCCCACGTCTACACACACGGATGCACGTGTCGCCACCCAGCGCTACCAAGACAAAAATCACGCCTCGCCACTGAAGGTCACTCGCTGCCACTCTGCATGCGGCTCCATGATATTCGGTCACGATACTATTGCAGCCTGTGGCGAATACGGGTATCTAAAAAAATAAATGTTCTGCAAATACAACTTTTTGTCAGAAAAGGTAAAATACAATGATCTATGCACCTGTTTGTTTCTTTTTTTACTTTTGTCATATTAAGTGTATTCTTGGAGAAAAAGATTGGTGGGAATTGTCAAATATCGTATTTTTAAAGCTTGCCTATGCAGTTTCCTTAAGCGGAAGGAGAAAAGTGCAAAGACACGGGCATAGTTTAATCTGTGGGCTTGCTTGGGGTGTAATAAAACCCCACTGTTACAGATCCAATCTAGACAGTAGAGCGTCACGACGGAAACACTGCGATGAGGCGCTAGGCGTGCTTGTAACTGACGCCCGTATCCCTCGCTTCTTGACCTTGACCGAAGGGAAGAGAGTGAAAAGGGGGGGGGGGGGGGGGTTCCATCCCACTCTCAAGGGCAGTCGTCGTAATGGTCTGCGTGCATTCATTCTCTCCTGCGTCTTGCGCAGCCGTCCTCACACGATGCCGCAGGTTGAGCACCACCATCGCTGAGTGTCAATTGCTGCACAATCCTTTGGCTCTCCCTCCAAGTGGTTCGCGGGTGGTCTCCCAGATCCCGCGTGACGCACGCGTGTGCCTTCCTCTCCCCACTGACGCGGACAACAAGCCACGGTAAAACCCGCACGACCAGTGCGGCGTGCAGTGTTGCGAAATGACCTTCCCGACTACCGCAGCTGTAACTCGTCTCCAAGGCATACTGCACCTTGATGACGTACCGCCGAAATAACAGCACGAAACAGAATAGAAAGCATGCACGTCGGGACGATCTTATCTAGTCCTCGCTGACGACGCTTGCATGAGCACAGAAACGTCAATCGTCAGCATGTCTCATATTTTCACCCCTACCAACCACGTTTCAGTCGTGATGCTACTTCCTTGTGGCTGCAACAATTTTATTGCCAGTGAGTGTAATTGGTTTCAAGATAGAATATAACCTACCGGTAAAGGCATAAGGCAGGTTAAATAAAAAAAAAAAATAGTTTTTAATAATTTTTTTTGGGTGGAGGAGGGGGGATTTGTTTCAAAATTGTGTATATGATTGAAAAAAAATGTTAATAGTAATTCAAGAACTATAAAAAAAAAAAAGTATGGAATCTGTTTGTACAATATTTGATTTTGTGTTAGCAGAGGATCGTACAACGCAAGGGTCACTGACCTAGGTTAATGTTAAACATAGGGTCACCTAAGGTTAAGATTGGTTCCCAGCTTCCGATTCAGAAATATCTTTTAGTAGGCTCTAACGACACAGTCATATGAAAATCTCCTACAAACAATTATTTTGAAAACATGGCCAGATAAAATACTAAAACATTATTTATATTCAGCACATAAGAAATTTTAAGTAAAAAAAGAAAATAATATGGAAATCTAGTGAGATATAAAAAAATAGCAAACCATCTTAATATTTGTACTCTTGAAGCTACCATTTCCAATATAGTAAATATGTAAACCCCCATGTAGTAAAATAATACAATGAAAAGTGTTTCTCATTAAAAAAAGTCATTAAAAAATTTAATTATGTCCAAACATTACTACCCACAGTTAGTCCTAAAAAAAACGAGAATAGTTTAGATCTTGAGAAAAAAAATTGTGCACGTATATAATAAGGGATTGCTCGAATGACTAGTTTTCCACACTTTAACACTCAGTTTTTATTGGACATATTGCTTTATAACTAGGCCCCCACGTAACAGCTGGAAGATATTGCGGGAATTTTTTTTTAAAGCTAAGTAGCGAGCGACAGGTGATTAAGCTTATCCGACCGCTTCATGCCGCGACCGCACAAATAATTAATCAGCGGCAGTTCCTAACTGGTGGCCGGGGCACATTTTTTTTTCAAAGTGTCGCGGCCGCCAGCTTTCTGGGGGATGGAATTCTTGCCCCGGTAATCCCTTCCAGGACCGGAAGAATGCCGGAATTACCGTACTGTCGCCGGCCCGACCAAAGCCGCGCGATCGCGGCTCGCGTGTGCTTGTGTGCGCTCGTGTGTGCACGTGGGTGTAAACGAGCGCTTGTTATGCGCGTACCTGCGCTCGAGAACGCGTGTGTGCGCGAATCAATGGCGACAGAGAAAAAAAAAATTCCCCCGAGCCGTAAATCACAGGCGGGCGCTACCGGTTTTTATTAAAACTCATTACTTTCCCTCCCCCAAGCACAATCTCTTCCCATCCGGATGGAGAGGGTTTGAAGGGGGTGGGGTGAAGCTGGATTTGGGTGGTGTGGGGGTTGAGGACAAGGGTAGTTTTTCCCCTGCACAATGAGTGGACGCGATCCCCAGGGAACCCCTAGGAGCTTGTGCATGTGTGGGTTCCTCTTCCTGTGTCAAGCAGCTTGCAGCGCGCAGGAATAACGTCGAATCTCCCCCGGGATGTTAGCAGGTACACCCTTGGGTGAAAAATCTGAGAGGGTTTGCGTTTGTGAAAAATCTTTAGCTGCCCCGTCACCGCTGGTTACTTTTTTATCTCCTTAACGTACACATTAACTTTTACTTTGAGATGCTGCGAAAGAAAGAAATTTTTGGTGTGAGGAATAGTCCACGGTGGTATAGTGGTTAGACTACTCACCTCCCACCTGGACGAATTGGGTTCGATCCCCAGCGAGGTCACCCCCGGATTTCCACAAGTGGGAATAGTGCCGGACGATGGGACGATGGATTTTCTCGCAGATCTCCCGCTTCCCTCGCCCTTGCATTCGGCGTTGCTCCATAATCATCTCGCATCAGCCTCATTGAAATTGAAGACCTCGCTGGAACCTATAGATAGGGTTATAGTAGATCTGTTGCACAAGAAACAGCCAACTACTAAAGTGTGTGTGTGTGTGTGTGTCAACAGTGATAAATAGCATCCTCTCTTAGCAGTGAACGAACATGTTCGCTGACTTGTGGGATCCCGGCATGGCTCAAACGAACACCGAGTCAGCACCCACGAGATTCACTTGTATACAGTCGTTATTAACTTCTTAGAATTTTATATCTCAGAGTTCTTTGAGACAAAATTTCCGCTGCATAAGCTAATCATACTACAAATATACATTTTCCGTCAATTTAATTAATTCAATTTTTGCATTCGTGCATTTTGTACATTCGTGTTTGTGTGCGGATTGGAAGGTTTGCCGTGGGGTTACTCAAATAACTGAATGGTGTGAGTTATAGCCCAGTATTTTATGATAGCTTCAATTTTTCTTGCCAGAGGTAAAAACTATTTTATTAAATTTTAGGGTTCATGTAACCAACGTTTGTACGTAACTTTGTTATCAAACTCGTGTCTTAACAAGCCATTCGCTGATTTGTTATGGCTCTGTGGAACTAAAAAGTAATTTGTTCGAGTAAAGTACTTCGTTAACTATTTTAAGGATTAAAAAATTACCTACTTTCAATTACGAATTTCAGAAAAAATCACCTCTCGTTCTTTGAATTGTACCAGAAAAGACAGTTTATCGGCGATAAACGAGTACATTTCCCTCGCCGCATGTCAGCCATTTCTCGAAAACGAGCTAAGCCGTGACAAGTCGTATGCGTGACAATTTCCAATCGTAGTGAAAGAAGTATACTGCAAATTTAAATAATGAGCCTGCGTAGTGTGGGGTGAAGTCAAATATAGTGTATTGCTCCAGAGAAATTAACACACTTGCCTTCCAATCCGATTCTAAGAAAATATCTGCCTCCGTAGATGATAACTAGAGACAGGTGTTTTTCGCGAAATTATTTATGGCTATGCAAGACTTCAATATTCTACGTCCACAAACACAACTTCCTTTGGTTATTGGCTGCGTGTGCACGTGAGAAGGCGTGTTGTTATTTGGCTGGGCGAACCAGAATAAAGTACTCTGATACTGAACATCCATGACTCGCAGATAGGCAATTCCGGCACGCGATATTTAGAATCATCCAACCACGATAATGCATATCAACAAAAGTGTTTTGGAATGCAACTGGCCTTGGAATCTTTTCGCGAAAAACACGTTGTCTCTAATGATAACCGTGTAAGCATATGTGCGATTCGGAGCGAACCTAGCTTTTGGTGATGCGGTCGCATTTTTGCCAGGTCCTGGTTTCGATTCCGGCCAGCTATAGTGGAAACGGTATTTTATCGCTTGCGTTCCCGCACTCACTGCAGTCATTCCCTTACCACGTTAATTTCCTCTCATCGCACGGTAAGTAAGATCTGAATTAGCCGAGTTGCAAAGTAAGTTAAGATTGCTATTATTCCCAGTCACTTTCTTAATTTATGACTTCATAACTGGCTATGCAAATTGGAAGCACGAAACTAAAACAGTCGATATTTGCACAGAATTTAATCTTCCGATAGTTTGTTAAACTTCCCAGACTCGAATGTGCGCAACGGAGCAATTTAGAGCGACGTGTAACTTTCCGAACTGTAATTGAAAGTTGCTTGTGTTGTTGACACGTTTACGAGATCACGCGTCTGAGAAGGAACTTAATGGTTTGGCAAAGGGTGAAATTTAGAAAGAACCTTCAAATTTCTTTGTATGTATGAAAATATATTTTATTTGTTGAAGTTATCCTCTCAATATTCACAGAGGAATTTTAATATGCAGTGTCGCATAGGAAATTACGATACGAACAAAATTAGTCGACAAAGAAACTGAAACTCAGTGTACAATACAATTCCCATTCTCTTTTACACAGAAAAATTTTAAAAATGCAGTCATTAAATTACAACACCGGTAGTGATAAATTTTCCGAATCTGATTTAGTATTTAAAAAAAATCTTATTATTGAATATAACAAGTTCTACGTGCAATTACTGCTTAGTGATTAGCCCGATTCCATGTTGGTGTTACACCAAATAATTTATGACAGCAAGACATTTTCTATACTCGTCCTTTCAACCATTGACACTAGAAACTGCCCGCTGCAATATATTGTCGTTGGTGAATTCCTGTGTGTACTGGCACAAAATATTCTGTTAAGTAGTGTTAGTAGTATTTTTATTTGATGTTCTATAGTAACATTTTCCTAATATTTGATTTCTCGTTATTTGAGTTTGGTATTTTTTCGCTTGGAACTACACTTTGAATATTGCAAGAAAATGCACATGGGAAAAAGTAAAGTGCGCCAGATTTGGTGAAAATAAACGAATTCTTAAAGTTTTGTTGTACGAAATTGTAAAAACAGAGGTCCGTTTTGGTATTGATACGAGATGCCAAGGGGGTGTATGCGAGTTCCTGAGTGATGGAGGTCCTCATAAAAATAAAGAACTAAATTTGTGTATTAATTTATTCACACGACTATTATTTACACAATTGATGTATCTATCTCCACTATTACTG
Organism: Dryococelus australis; assembly: GCA_029891345.1. Classification (NCBI taxonomy): domain Eukaryota; kingdom Metazoa; phylum Arthropoda; class Insecta; order Phasmatodea; family Phasmatidae; genus Dryococelus; species Dryococelus australis. Next base: position 111,481,405 of record CM056996.1, on the reverse strand, counting down.
TTTTTATTTCTCAGTGAGTGCAATATTTAATGTTTATTTCAACTCTAGTTAATGGCCTTCTTAATGTCGCTGTGTGGTTGTTGTCAATGAACTCATACTCATCATTAACGCACATTCAGTCTGTCTGTTGTCGCCATTTATAATACCTTTCCCTCACGCAACCAGTCCAATAGTCCATCCTGCCAGTTGCACTGTACTCTTCACTGCTCTGATGCTCGCAGTCGCAGATTTCCCTCCTGTTGGTCACATCCGGCGCTACTCGTTTCTCTCCTCGCTCGTCGTCTCTCGCTTAACGTCACACGATCGCCCACACTCCCGACGCTCATAAACTCTCGCCTCTACTCCACTGGCGGTTTGGAAGGCCGCCGCGCTTTTATAGGCAATGACCTTGTCCTGGAAGGTTCGCCGCACCCCAAGTCGCGCTGAGAGAAACTAGGGCAATAAACCACTAGAAAGTTCTTCAGATAAATGCAGAAATGTGATCTGCTGAAGGTCTGTAGCGCGCGAGTCACAAAAGGTTTATTACGCACCAGGCGGAAGAATGCCCGGGAGGGGGGGGGGGGCATTTCTGTAGATTTCAACACAGATAGGAATATAACTCGCTCGTCATTGAAACTTTCCTTTATGACTCGCCGACCGATAACATTTCACTACTCCGTCCTTCTCATCCCCTCTCTCAAGCGGGACGGGACAAGATCAATGTAGACCAGAAACACGCGACAGTCTTCATTCTAAGGCCGTGTTTACTAAAAGATTATGTGGCCTGAATTTGTCGACTAAAATAGCAACGTATTTGGTATTTTAGTATTTTGTTTTTAATCTGTAACGAAACGGACTAAAACAACCAAATTACCAAATCGCAACCATTTTTTAAACAAGTGACTATCGACTGCATCCGAATTTAACGCTACCAAACACTAAAATACTAAAATACCAAATGGCCAATTCTAACATGGCCTAAGCCATTTTAATCATAAGTCAACTCGAAACTAGGTGAAATAGTATTTTTCTGGAGGGAGTACATTACAAACACAGCGTTGAAAAATAGATTATAGAATTTATGCTAACGAGCAAGGAAATGTTACTCGTCCGGCAGATTATAATTCAACAAAACGGTACCACGACATCTTTATATTCAATTTATTTACTGTATATTTGTTCTTGATTGTTATCTTGTATATTATGCGTATCGCATTCATTCATCAGTCAACTGTAAGAATAGTACCATGACTATTTCTGTACGTTTCGTAAGCTTAGATTCGTCCGTTATTTCCCATAGTAACTTTGAGTGTAAGTTAACCCATTCAGACCTAGTGTACACATTTGTGTACATTACACACGTGTAGATAGTGTTTGGTCTGTATTGCACACTGCGAAACTCAGTGACATAAACAGACCTGTTGGTAAATGATTCGCAAAACTTCTTACTGGTCTAGGCTCTAATTGGCTCATAATATAACTGTAGTCGAACATATAGCCTACATCTGATAGGCTATGACGACGAAACAAGTGTAACGTCGACGTAAGTACAGCACACATCATAATTTTCTTTATTTGCTACATCTGAAACCGTAAATTAAATTGGGTCTGAACAGGTTAAGCTACTGTGAATGCGAACGTTTATTCAAATCAGGGACGTGTAAAGTATATCGTTGTTGAACAGCATATTTTACACGTAATCAAAAGCCAAGTAAGCCATGATACTTTGACATATATAAAAGTACCTTAAAATAATCCCTGCATGTAAATAGAGATTTTTTATAATAGGAAAAATTATATACCAATTATATTATGTGACATATACGGGACATCTGAGCGAACGACGATGGCTTCGTTGGCGAAGGTTTTTCCTTGTTTTTGAAATTTTGTACAGAGATAATTAAGAAGAACGTTAATTAGAGTTGAAATAGACATAACATATTGCGCTCACTGTTAAATATAAAGCGTTACAGTGGAGACAGATAATTTAATACTGTAAATAATATATGTTTGAATAAAGTAGAAATCAAATTTAATTATTTTATTTTTAAGTTTAAGGTCTCCATCCCCCACGAACTCAGATACGCCCTTCAGGCGTCTCCATATAACAATAAGTACACTGCCCGACAGAGAACATGCCACAACACGAAGGCGTGAACGCAGTACCATAAATCTTTCAGAGCGGATGTATGTACACGCCTGTTGCGCATTTGCCTTCCATCTATGGCTAATCACAGAAACCGCAAGCGTAATATACAAAGACAACCAGCGCGTGAAGCAGTCATTCAAGACGTCATCACGGCCCCACGAAGTGAGTGGTTGTCAAGGCGTCTGGAGAACGAACTGTTAGGCCTGGGAGCACAAACGGGAAGGAAAGAGGGGGGACAGAAGGGGGTAAGTTGATTAAATACCAATTAAAATTAGAAGAGCAGGGACCCAATTTACTATATGATGGACTCTTTATATATTATAATTATTATTATAAATTAGATAAATTGCATAGACAGAACAGAACAGAACAAAATTAAATTGCATCTGTACCCGGCTGTTGGCCATTACTGACCTGAATTATGTATATTTAAATAAATAAAAATAAAATTAACTTTTCTAATTAATCAAATTGGTGAAATGGATTTACAATTTTGATGAGAATGATCTATCGTTTATTTTAGGCCTGGAGATTTCTAAGAGGTTCCGCACTCGGATGTTATGAGTGTGGGTAAGGCGGCTTTTAGTCTGGACCTCCTTTTTTTTTTTTTTTTTATATACGATTTCTACGCAGTTATACCGCCACCATTTCTCTCTTGGAGAGAAAGGCGAGCTATTGCTAGCACTCCGTATGACTTTCTGGGATCTCTCTGGAATCCAGGCAGATCACCAGTCCACCACACCAAGTGGAAGGAACCAGGGACAGGTCCTCCCCGACGAGCGACACTCACCACCACAGCCCCCGGCCAGTCGGCCCACCAGCATCCTAGCCGGTTCCCAGCCGGGATACAAGGCCCGCCCACTGGCCGACGCCACCGGGCCCCTTGACACCTCCCTAACCTAGTTTCTACTTCCGAGTTTTCCCCCTCCATTCCCTTCTCATCCGGCTGATGAGACTTCTAGGACATCAAGGTTTCCCTTCACAATCGCCACATTTCACTTCCACGAGAAGAGGGGATGGAGATCTGCTCCTTTCTTTATAGTTGTTTTTTTTTCCTTTTCAAAACAAACAAAACACAACTCAAACAATACAAACATAAGACAATTCACAACATAATAGAGATACACTTCACAATTGTACTTTTATACACTCTAATTTAGAAAACTTTGGAACATAACTAATATTTCTTTTTTAAATTTTTTATTGTATAAAATTACGAAACATAACAAACAAAAACAACATAAATGTTTAACACTATTACTTTCATATTGTGCCTGAAAATATAATTTATAACTTTGAGCTACTCATAAAACATAAAATAAACTAACCTAACCTACAGAGTCACTGTGTGTTGTAATCCTATCATTATTCAATATCTGATTCTTAATTTAAGTTTTGTATTATATTTCGTATACGTATGATATATTCTGAAATATATTTAACGTATGGTTTATGATATATAGTTTGTTGTCAATAAGTGGCCAATCTTCTCCGAGATTATTTAATAGGTTTTTAGCATATTTCTTTCAACTTCAAAAATATTACAATAATATAGCGAATTATGTGTTGTTTGAATTGAGTTACATTGACAAGTAGTAATGCGTTTAACTTTTCTTCTACACAAATATTTTTTTGTTTTGCATGTGTTCTGTTAACATTTCTAATATCTTTACATCTATATTGTCATATTTTATGCACCAATAATCTTGTAAATTATATATATGTGCGTGTTTTTATAATATGTCCCTTAATCGAATTCTGAATATTTCTGTTGCCATATTTGTAGTTGACTTTCCTCAAATTCATTTTTTAATCTTTTAGTATTAAGTATTTCTTCATTGTACATATAAGGTCTTTTATTATTTCTATATATTTTCTGTATTTCTACATCATTCCAGTGTAAAATTTGTTTCTACCTTAACTTATAAATATTGATCCAGTTCTGTGCTATTATATATATCCGTAGTTGCTTTCCTATTGTTACTGCCAGCTAATATGCAATTGTGCTATATTGTTTAGTATATATTATTTAAATTTTTCTTTGACTTGATCTTAGAATTCTATCAAAATATAGATTTTTTAATTTTCTCTCCCAAAAACTAGCTGCGTATAAAATTATAGGTAAGTATAATGTGTTGTATAAAAATAACCAATTTGATGTGAAATTCTTAGATAGACAGGAGTAAGGGAAGTATGACGTAATTAGAGTGGTTAAGCTAAAGCATGCTGACGGTACTCACTGGGTCTCGCACTCTGGATACTCTGCCGCCGCTGCCTGGACCGCTGGATTCTCTTGATGGTTTACTGGTTGCACCTTTGGCTCTATGCTTTGGATTCATGTTTTCCACACTAGCTGTGAACTCGATACTGTCGCATCGCTTAGGCGAAGCCTTTCGTAACAGGTGCACGACAGGGTTTTCATAACAGAACTAGGCACTGTAATGTGTTGCTTTTTTTTTTTACATTATTAGAGCTTTTAAGAAGCTGTCGTATGCTATTCCATCAAACGGATGTGTTTACTAGAGGTTTCATTGTAGAATCCCTACTGCTGGTTGGTCCTTGCGCCGTATTGCGGAAGAAAGGCAACGTGATGCTATACAACCGCGTCGGTCGCATTTTACTACTGGCGTCATATTGTGCAGGGCGATTCGGATACTCCGATATCAACACGGACAGTGTTGCGCTGATTTTCTGAAGCAGGTTTGTTGTTAACCATACCGTTAAGCCAATTTCGAACAAACTTAGTCAACACATAGCCACTTTTATCAGTGGGACCCGGGTGGCTGAGCTGTTTTACAGACCGCCTCCCACCAAGGCGAAACGGCTTCAATCCCCGGTCGGGCCACACTCGAATTTTCTCAAGTAGGAAACGTGATGGACGATGCCGCTGGTCTGTGGGTTTTCTCGGGAATCTCTCGTTTCCCCCTGCTCTTTCATGGTGGTGCTGCTCTCCATAGTCACCGCAATCACTCCCATCGGCTCTCTGGACCTCGCTGTTAAGAGCCGCCCAAATCTCTTCACTCACTCCTACTCGCGAGTGCGGGGACAAAAGACGTAATCAACCTTTGAAAAATGCCACTGCCCCTATAGGCTATTCACGATAAAGTGAGCACTTTGGAAAGCCCTCTCATTTAAAATTTGGAATATTTTAGCCTAGACATTCACTTCCAAGAGCGGTGGAATATACACACTGTGTTTATTACTTACATGGAAATGTGTATTTTATAAGGTTGTTTAAGGATAAATAATGGGTGAAAGGAAAAAGTAACTAGGATCTCAAATGTGCTCACTTTACCGTGAACAGCCTATACCTGCACACATATATTTCCACAGACGCGCCGATTGACATGCGTCCAGTAAAGTTGGTATCGACAGAAAGAAATTAGTTCCAGTTCTTTACGTTTAATTACAAGTGTAAAGTGAAAACGTTTAATTACTGAAATTTTTTATTTTGCTTTCTTCTACAGTTTAAGAATCAGCAAAATTGTAAAATATTTACTTGTATGATAATTTCATAATTTTACTTATTCGACGCACGAAGAAAGTGATCAAGCCAACGCTAATGTTAATTGTACGTAAGTTGGAAGAATATACCATGTGCATACAAGTATATCGTAAGCAGGTCTTTCAAAAGTGCTCAATCTATCGTGAACAGACTTTATCTTCACATGAGGAAACATAAAACGCACATGGCTGCTATGCGGCCTCTTCCACAAATACCGTGTCGGCCAGAGTTTGTGTCAGCTCACTGGATTACAATTTAACAAGAATGTAGTTTGGCGAGTGCTGAATGTAGTTTTCATGGAAGACGCAGTACAATGATAGCATAAAATCTTGTTCCATTAAAAATACACATGTTGTCCTCCCTTTTTTATTCTCATTAGTAAAGTGTTTTCCACTAACCAAACAGCGAAGTTATTTTATCGACACATTTGTCTGTTAGAAGCGGTATAAAGTTATCAAATATGTAGAGACATGCGAAATTCACCTGTTTGCTAAAGGATAGATTGAACTCCAAGTTACTGAGCATCTGGCTAACTTCAGCCATTGGTCAAAAGTATGTTTGACACGCCTCGGGGAACGCTTTGAGCCAATGAGCAATGGAGTGGTAAATTTCTTGTTGAGGAGGTCGAGCAGATGCGTTACTTTGATTACAGTGCAGCAGCCAATGAAGCGACTAACTGTGACCACTTGTATATAAGGCTGTAGACTCCATCATGTAACCGAAAGATAACCGAAATTTGAAAGTCTCTTCACTGTTAAAAATTGCCTTATATTTACGGAATGTTTTACGGAAATGTACTGTGTATATACGGAAAGTCAATCCGTAATGACGAAAAACGGAGTTAAGTCAGTAAATACAAAATACGGAAAGTCTCCGTATTCCCTTTGGCTTCGACTTACAGGGACGAACGATGTCGATTCTACACGAAGCTTTCTTCGCCACTGTAACCAGAAAATTATAGTTTCTGCGACAGTACAGGTTATCCACGCGACTATGACCTATTATTTCAAACATTAAAAAATAGCATCAGGGGTCTGTAACATTTGGCAACACTAAAAATACACTGAATTTAATATAATTTGAATTTTTGCTTTTGTCTTTTGCGTAGAAATATAAAAGTTATACTACAATTTTCCAGTGAAGTTGGTGAATTTTTTGACTCGGGTTCAAACCTCGCTTAAGCATGTACAAAATATTTTAACTTTTTTAATATAATTTGTTATACACGGCAGAACACCCACATAACGAAAATTGAAAACATTTTCATTATCTACTCTAATTTTAAACGGAAAGTACAGAAAACTAACTTGGAAATTAACAGAGAAGTTCCGTGGAATTTACGGAAAGTCCGTTTCTGAAAATCAGTGTGTCCGTTATTTTACGGAAAGTTTACGGACACTTCTGGGTAAATTTTTACCACCACTTTTCCGTAAAATGAAGGCATTTTTTTTAACAGTGTACTGATATGTCTATATATTATATATCGAGAGTACGCACACAGCTATGCACATACAAGCGAAAGGGAGGTGGGATTTGGCACTTCCTATCCACTATCGCAACTTGGCGCCCAGTTCATCAGAAACATGAAAGTTCACGTCAGCAGCCGATGCTAAAGCGGTAGGGGTGGGCGATTCATTACCGCCATCGTAATAGGTGTTCCCTTCTTCCGCCCTTCACAGTCTTGGAAGGTAAATTTACCCTGCCAAAGCTCTCTTGTGAGGACGATTAACGCCGTAGCGACTGCGTTGCTCCCTAAGAAGACAGGTGCTGTAAATTACTTAAATGCGAAGAAATAAGTTATGAGCTACTCCCGTACCTCTTTAAAAGTCTATCACGGCCTTCGTATGTGTTTTGATCTTTTGAGGCACGTAATAATTCGCGATTTCAGTGACCTGAAGTGTAAAGTCCGTTGTCGTATGTAAAGTCATGCAAATATCACTGTTCATTGGTTGCTTGTTGTATTAGCGGAAGACACTGACTGGGTCTGCATTTTTTGTGTGTGTATTATTGGCTCAGAGTTTTCCAGATTGTGTAAAGTAAGGGGTTGAACCAATGGTATAAGCAATAAAAACGTTGAGGTTTTGAATTCTAGCTTGTCCCGAAATGAAATCGCGAATTCTTCAGGTTTCTAGAATTAGGATCGATTAAGGACAACACTGTTGAGCAGATCGCGTGCCTTATTACCTCTACGTGCAAAGCAGTCTTGCTGTCGATTTTCCAGTAACTATGGGACATTTAAACGATTACATTTAATGTTTAATGTTGGAAAGTTTAAAGCAAATTTCAGTGTGGACCTACATAAATATTTTGTACAAAGACTCAAAAAAGTATTTATACACCCATAGTTTGTGCTCCAGGTACAGTATAATGAACAACTAAGGTGCAATGTTACATTAATGTGCAACTCACACTACAGTACTGCGTTTCCCCGTATACACACAAAATACAAAAACAAAACTATAGACGAAACTATACCGATATGTTTGTCATCCACTGAAAGTGTATTCATACAGTCACAAACGGAACACAATCTTGTACATACACTACAGCAACAAATCAATTATTTAATACTTCGTGTGCATACCCTTAGCACAAATGGTTGCCTCGAGACGTCGTGGCATAGACCGTACCAACGCTGTGGTGTGTGCTGGGGAGATTTTGGACCACACTTACAAAAGCAGTCTCTGCAGAGCTTGCTTGAAGGGCAGTGTTTCTGTACCTGTTTGCTTAGATACTCCCACAAATGCTTTATAGGATTAAAAACCTGGACTCTGCTGTGAGGTTACAAGAAGTTGTGGAGAATTATACAATAACCAATCCGTAGTTTTCATCGCAGTGTGCTTAGGGTCATTGTCTTGTTGGAACGCAAAGACCCCTGCTAGACCCAGCTTCTGCACGTTGTTTGATGGGATATGGCGCAACACACTTAAATACTTGGTGAAATCCATAGCACCTTCAATAAAAGCTAAATTATCAACTCCAGAAGACGCCATGGATCCCCAAACCATAAGACTTCCTCCTCCATGTTTGACTGTAGAGAAAATGTGTTGCGACTACAATTCCTTGTTTGGACTTCGCTACACCCAACGTTTGCCGCCTGAGCCAAATATATTAAATTTTGACTCATCGGAAAACATCACAGTATTCCAAAATCCCTTAGGGCTATAATATTACTCGTTGGCAAATTGCAGGCGTTTAAGTCGGTTTACTGCAGAAATATGTGGTTTCTTCCTGGCTGCCCTGCCATGGAAATTGGTATTATGTAAAACATTTCGTACAGTTTGAGTACTTACAGAGTGATTATATGTTGATGCAATCTCTTCCGCCGAAGATGCTACACTTCGAAATGGTTCATTACGTGCAAAAGTGACAAGGTGCCATCATTAGCGGCACGTAAGCAATTTTGGGCGTCCGGATCGTCGTTTAATTTGTGTTTACCAAGTTTCTGTGTACTTCTTATTGAACTGACAGTTCGAAAACTAACGGAGAGGGTTTCCATAACTTCACGATAACTCCTGCCTTACTTATAGAGAGAAACAGACAGTTCGCGTTTCTTGCACTCCATTCTGACCACTACCTCTCACTACCACTGCAGTCTGGTAACTGATATGCAGGGAACATATCTTTGTAAGTACACTTGCTGGAGGTAGATAACACGGGTGTTACGAGACCAAACAGGGTTTCAGCTCTGCTATATGAATACTTTTTGACAATCACAATATCATCTTTCCCATTGAGTGCTCGTCCTTCTGACGTTGGTGTGCTATTAACTAGTACCACGAAGCATGCTTAGAAATGGTGGTTTATCGAGGGAAAAGCTGATTGTTTGCTAGGATTTAACATACTGTAAACATGTCCGACAGTTTTCTTTCCTTACTGGCTGCTATGCATGTATGGAGAAACTAACCCTTTTAACTGGAAAAATGAGGATTCTGATAATGTAAGACAGAACGTTCGTGATTGGCCTGCAAACAACTTAGCTGAGTCAAAACCGTGTTCAGCCAATCATGAAAAAATAAACTAGTTAAGAGTGTTGTAGAAGATATGTTGGCTGAGAAATTTTTCGCGATTTTCCACCCTCTCTAGGGATACAATTTCGCTTCTCTGTATACGTAAGGATTATGGCTTTACATTGCCCGAAATGCACACACTAGGACTAAACGTGTGGGTGTATGAATATTTTTTTGAATCACTGTATAGATTTGAGGAGAAACTCCTGTTTCGGCTATGTTTAAAAGAGCTTCCAGAGAATGTTTGAGATGCGAGAGGTCTTGAAAGTTGAATTGTGGATTAGACTGACATTATTTCTTGTGCTGAGAAAACATTTTATGAAACGTACGTGGATGTAGCTTTAAAAAGCTTGGCCACAACGCATTATTTCAAGTGTCAGGTATAATACCGAGGTATTTTAATATCAATGTAAGAGAACATAAAAATTGGCGTAGTTTATATTAGGACAATATGTAACTAAAATCAAAATATAGCTTCCATTATACCGTGGTACCCTTTACTCGAATATAACAATATCCACGCATCATAAAACTTTGAGGCAGTATTGTATGACAATAATATTCAGAACTAAAATAAATATTTCAGACACTTCGGATCAAGTGGACACACTTTAGTACATAATCCAAAGGCAAATTATTTTTGCCGGAACTATGTATACTGTAAGGCCTTTGTAAACTGCGTTAGTTTTCTACGTAATGAATTATTTGCGCTTCTGTAACCGAACATCAAGCCTGCCGTTTATTTTCTGTGGTAACGAAAAATGTATTCTACTGCCTTATATATATTTTTTTATTTGTAACGCTTGAAACCAAAATGTTAAAATCTTATTAGAAAAGACAAAACAGTTGGTATAACCTATTCCACTAAAATGAGGCAATAACGTCTCTCACAGACAACAACCGAACAAGAAATAAAAATTAGACATTAGCAGCTTAAAAAATGTGAATGTAACATGCACTCGTATTTTTTTCCTTCGCTATTAAATACTGCCTCTAGATTGTCAGTCCACATTGTTAAATTCACAGGGCAATTACACCCACGAGCTATGTGAGCAGCAGATTCATTTCCTGTGCTGGAATTGGAGTGAATATTTGAACTGGGCATGCGCAAGGATACATTTATTTATTTCTTAATAACGCACTGACTTCCTGTTGAAATGCCTATGTGAAGGTCAGCTTCGCATACTTAACCAACACAAAAAGTATAACAATATCCATGGTTTACCCTAAATGCTACAATTCTTAGCGCCTACGTTTACGAAAGTGTCTTCTGTGAATTGTTCAGTATTTCTTTCACTTCATCTGTTGTATACTCGGCATCATTTACTTTCCAATGCTGCATACCTGCCAAGTGTTTTAGTCTTTAGTTTTGTGCTGCTCCAGCGCTTAACGTGTCTCTTTAAATGTGACTACGTTTCTGACCTGCAATTCGACGTTAGATCAACCTGACAACCAATACTTTGCAATGCTTAAATATGGCACGTATGCTCACACTCTTAATGATTACCAGAAAGCAACTTCTGTTTGAAAACACTGCGGTTACGATGACGTGTAGGTGCTAACTCTTTGAGTCTGAGACAGGAAGCGGACGACATTTGCAGGCATTCTAGACGCGTTTGCGCTAGTATTGACACACCCGCCGCGTGTGAAATGCAGTATAGAACGCATTATTTGAGAACTATGAAGTTTCTGCATTGTAACGGAGGGCGAATGTTCCCTAGGTATTCCTTGGGAAAACCCCGAGACCACCCCATCATTCCACCATAAGCACATACAGTGACCTCAGATCAAAAAACATCCCACTTTTGATTAAGTATACAAGCTGGCGTTAAAGGTAGATACCGTATAAACGATTATTAACAACAAGAAACTATAACAGTGACTACTTGCATAAAATTAAAATACAATATATGTCTGTTTCTACGTATATAATTCCGAATATTACAATTTTTTTTCACATACGCCGCCCATAAAAGTGTACACTTATCCAAAGTGGATACATTATTACTTGAATAAGAAATGTCATCTGGTTACAATATAATAAATTACCATTTCAAATTACTTAAAAACCCCTAATAAATAATGACTAAAAATTTATAAAGCACCAATACAAATGGTCAAATATTTAAAGTGACGTCATAAAAATTACTTTAAAAACCACAAATAGGTTTACACAAATACTTAACTTTGCTACGCAAATCCATGTAATAACATTATAATATTGAAGTTTCTCCCCATCGCATGATTAACGATTAAGTATATTTCCCGATTTTAAAGTTCTTCAGCGATTCCCTGCCTATCTGTTAGCACCCATTCTCATGAACCCGGGGCTGCAGTGGTGTAGGGATAGCTTACATGCCTCCCACGTAGGCGAACCGGGTTCGATTCCCAAGTCGTCCCTCCCCCCCTACCCTCCCGGGCACCGACACGCTGGTCCGGTCCTTTTATATGAGGCGATGTCCTTGTTGCGGCAACTCTGTTTACTCGCCTTCTCGAAACACGCACTCACTTCCCGTGTGGCTGGCACTATACTAGCCTGCGTCCAGGCGCTGTCGTAAGAGCGTTCGTCGTTACAGCTTACTTTTATTTTCTTGAAGCCCCAGCGAGGTAGGCGTAGTAGTAAACCTTAGGACTCTCATTCGGTGGGACTTTGGTTCGAATCCCGGTCCAGCCATTCTGATTTCGGCTTGCCATCGTTTCCTGAAATCACTCCCGGGGGGGGGGGGGGATGATCTCAGGATTGGGACTGTTCGTTACCACAGACTGTAACTGATTCCTTCCCCGTGGTTGATTCGTTGATCAACTGGCTCATTGTTTAATGACCTCGTTGTCGGCGAGATGTTAAGCCTTACGTATTTTGATTAAGTTAAATATTTCGAACATACGACATTTCTTTACTATGTAGTCACAGAAAAGCAGGTCTGAGACACCAAACAAACACAAAATATGAACACAATGCACTGAGAGAAAATCGAACAAAGTATTTGTTTGTATGCTGCCAAATATATATTTAGTTGCCCTAACAAAACTATTGTTGAGCAAACAAAATTTGAAAAGCAACAAAATTAATTTTGTTCGTCTAACAAAATATATATGTTTGAATATACAAAATCTCTGCGTTGGGGCAAAAAAAATTTGACTGTGAACTAAATATTTTGTTGAATCAACTGTATATATTTGTTTGGCCACTCATTTGACTGGCTTCGTTCGAAAATACAGTTCGATTTTTTTGTATTTTTTGTGACAAATAGGATAGTAACTGTGTCTGTTAGTGCATCTATTGATGTTTAACAATCGTATAAACACATTAATAAAACAATGCAACAAGAAACTGACAAGTAAAACTGTAAAACTTGAAATATTTGTTTGTACACGTTGCCCAATATTTGCCTTAGACCCTATATCTATTGAAAAGAATTCCGGCTTCACAATAGCTGAGATTACTAAGGCGTAGCGCTCGGACGCAGGCCATCTAGGTCCGAAACTCGCGAGAGCTTGTAATTTTTTTATATTGGCCCAAATTGTTTAATGCACGTGTAGCCAAACAACTATTTAGTTGCACCAACAAAATCGTACAGTTTGGGGCTACCAAATGAGAATAACAAAATTAATTGTTTTCAGCAACTGAATATTTTATTGCCGCTATACAAACAAATAGTTTGGTTGCATCAAACAAATCTTGTTTGATTCAACAAAACCTGTACATCAGTGTACCCAAAATATATAAATGAAGCGTATAATAAATCCCGCAAGGAATTTTATCCAATTAAAAAAAACAAAATAGAAAACGAAAAACCAGCAGAACAAATGATCAAACTGAAAAAAAAAAAAAAAAACCCAAGGACAACACAAGTTAAGACCGGATGACATAACGCAAGGATAGACAACACAACGATGGCACATAAAACACCGCATATTTTCTTAGATGACATAGTAAAGAAGTGGCATATGTTATAAATATTCCACTTAATCGTTCATCCTAGTTTCAAAAATCTTTCAAATAACCTACCTACCTACCTCATTTATTAATAGCCCATTGGAACTTACATTTTTGTTATAGGCTGTTCACGATAAAATGAGCACTTTTGAAAGCCCTGATTAGGATCTACTTGTATACACATTGTGTGTTCTTTCGCCTTATGTAAAATAAGGCATGGGCCTCATAATTCTATTCATACGTCGAGCAAGTGAAACTGTGAAATTATTATAACAGTTAATAATTCACAAATCTGTTCATTTTAAAGCTTCGATGCATAAAAAAAAACACAGAAAGCAGAATAAACACTTTAAGTTGTTACAAATGGTTACCTAACAATTTTTATTCGACGTTAATATAAGGAACTACTTCCCGTCCATCGTTACCAACTTTACTGGGCGCGTTTCACTCAGAGCGCCTGTTAAAATATATTCAAGTACGAGCAGTGACTTTTTTTCGAAGATTGATTTCAAAGGTGCTCACTATATCGTGAACAACGTTTACTTTACAGTTCGCTGAATAGCGCGTGCGGCATGCAACTTTCCCTGCTCGAGTTCCAAATGCACAAGTGAGCCTGGGAAGAAGGGACGTGAATTAGTGAGGCACACGACTAATCTCGGCTGGGCAGCGCGACTTACAGAGCAAAACCCGTGAATTAATGATGCCGCCTGCTACGCAAAGCCAGCAAATGCGGATGTTTATTGTATGTGACATCCTTTCCGACTTTTGCCTTTGGGTAGGAGAGTTTTCCTCGACCAAAATAATTGATGCAGTCCTTCGTAGTCAATGAAGTATTTTGACGAAAACATCAGTACAGGATTGGAAGATAAGTACTTCTTATACTTCCTACGTACAATGAGGGTTGTTCTATTATAATGTGGTTATAATTAAAATTTTATATTCTGGTTCAAAATCGGATTACTAGCCTATCGATGTGTTCAAGTATTCTTTTGTCTCTAAAAGAATAATTAGTTTCCAAGTGCATGCTTTCTAACATTTTATACAATTTGTCAAATTTCAGTTTATTTGACTTTTCAGTTCTCATTTCCTTTAAACTGGCAGAAATTTAAAAAAAGTAATGGTAAGATTAAAAGGAGTTGGTATTATCAGCTTTTAGTCCTACGTTAAGTTTAGGCAAGTTTTTGAGGAATGCAACTCCTTCGCGTTTCGACCAGTTTTTCAAAGAAAATTCTTTGAGTTAATGAAGTCAGATGAAGTTGTGGTAAATTTCTATTGTTTCGCACATTATAACTGTAAAGGTAACGATCATACAATGCATTTACTCCAAAAGTGAGAAATAATACGGAACTGCGTAACGTTTGGAGTGTGTGTGTGTGTGTGTGTGTGTGTGTGTGTGTGTGTGTGTGTGTGTGTGTGTGTGTGTGAAGACAGTGGAAAAAGGAAGGATACGATGGAGAAATACAAAACCAAATTTTGGCAGCTGAATGCTTACCAACTTGACAGAGTATTCCTACTTGGACACCAAGTAGTCTGTGTGATGACACGCTATGTAAGAAATGTATGTAAGTTTACGCGTTTTAAAATAAGTTATGTGCCTACCGGATGGACACCGAATTAAGGGAAATATTATCATGTTAAATATCGTAATGTTTTAAAATTGTATTTATGAAGTAAGTTGCCGATTGTTGAGATTCTCAGTGGAGTATTTGGACGTAACTTCAAAGGGGAAGGTAGGAGCACTGGATTCGAATACCGGGTGAGGCGTGCATAAATAGTGTGTATTTTAAGTTTAAATTTGGATTTAGATAAATTCGCGAGTTCTCCAGTTCTAGCCGTCCGGTGAAAAGTGGATATTTTTAAAAGTAAAAAATTAGATTTAAACTTCAAATACTGCAAGTCAGAGTAGTGTTTTTTATATTGCACGCATTTAAGCGAGTATATGCACAACCATAGCGTCATTATTTTAATATTTCAAAGTAGTAACATATACACTCAATATGTTGAAGGACTACTCTACTGCACACGAATACAAACCATTTGTCTTTGGCATAGCTACACGTAACAAGATGTGGAGATAAACGGAAATGTGCATACAAAGAATGAATTAATCAAACAACTAAAACCTTTATCCAGGGTCGCGCACAGAACTTTTTCTTAGGGAGGATCCAAAGTAAATAAGTTAGATAGAAGCCAATCAATCCATTAGTCGAACAGAACGAATCCTTTGAATAAATGGCATTACGAGGTGGCATATGCTCGGCATATGTTAGAGAGTGAGTGAAGAGATTTGGGTGGGATTTGACATTGAGGTCATGAGAGCCGATGAGGGTGTAGCGAGGTGACATCTCCAATAAAACTCGCTGACCAGCGGCATCATCAGGTACGAAAATTCGGGGGCAACTCCACCAGGACTAGAACCCGGTTCTTCGTCTTTGGTAGGAGGCGAGTAGTCTAACCACTACACCACCACGGCTCCAGGCATACGGTAGTGTTACCTACGTATTTATTTATTACAATGAAATATTGCTATGTTCTTATATTATGTACATTATTTGTTCAAAAAATAAAATTAATAAATATTGTCGGGAATATTATTAAATCACATGAACTTGTTAAAAAGAACACTTTAATATATTGTTAGAACATGTACCACATACGTGTATATGTATACTGACAAAGTACGAATGGAAATATTATTTTCCCATGCATGTATGGCACCTATCCTACATTTGTTCAAGAAAGAATCAAATTCACAGTGATGTCCTCAATATTTAAAGTTGCGTCGCTCAGCATTTCTGTAATTGCAACCTGTTATGTGGTAAAAAAATTCCACACTTTGTATTTGTTTAAAACCTTTATTACAGTTCCTGAAGTTGTCTGGGAAATTTTTTTCAGTGAAGTTATAATTTACATGTAGCTTTATACTTCAGGGTTGTGTTCAGGGCATGGACTACCTACTTGTAAGTCCCCTTACGTTGTTTCATGTATGTCAATTTAGTCTCTGGCAATAATATACACGTGTTTGTTTTAAAAATAAGCAAACGTTGTGTGCTACATGAACATTTATTATCCTAACCTTATACTGCCTTTCAGTGGCGTTGTTAGGGAAGGAGGTACTGGTAATATATAGCTACCTAGAAGTCGAAGATTTATTTTCTATATTTGAAATAAGTTTAGATTTAAAGCTAACCAAAACAACCAGCAACATTGTTTTTCATCGTCAAATATCCGTAGTATTTTCAGGTAACAGAATTGTTACAATGTATGGTATTCACTGTAACTGCAAGCATATTTTCATTGATACTGCTGAGCCAGTTAAAAAGTCGTAGACTTATAAGTTTCCAAATTGATTGTCGTAACGACTTTCAAATTCGTCATGTGTAATTGAATTGAATTAAAAATAAAAACTTATTGTCATAAAAATAAAATGATTGTTAATCAAAAAACTTATCGTGTACTATTGTCTAATTACATGTTTGAATCTTTAGTAAGGTGCTGTTTACATTTTTGAATCTTCTCGCTATTGCAGTTCAGCTAACTCATGAAGGTATATAATATTCCCTGTGGAAATGACCCTAATGGTTTCACCATCCAACTCTCCTGGTGGCCGACCTCTATTAAGGGTATTCCTCCAGGAGCACTGCTTTTTAACTTACTTCAGTTTTCCTCACTAAAAGCTAAAAGCGCCCCAAGTTATTGAGGTATCACTGGGAACATTAAGAGGTCTCTGTGGTGGTGCAGCCGCTAGAACACTCGCCTCACATCAAGGCGAGCCGGGTTCGATTCCCAGCGAGGTGACTCCCGAGTTGTTTCACGTGGGAATCGTGCAGGACGGTGCCGCTGGCCGTTGGGTTTCCTTGGGGATCTCCTGTTTCCCCCGTACTTGAATTCCGGCGCTGCCCCATTCTCACTTTGTTTCACTATCAGTGGCTGTCCAGACCTCGATTTAAGAGCCGCCGAAATCTCTAAACTCCACTCCGCCTGGAGCATTGCAAATTTTACCTGTCAAACTGATTCCGAAAATACTTTTATACTCTACTATAGGCTGTTCACGGTAAAATGAGCACTTTTAAGATCTACTTGTATACACGGTGTGTGTTCTTCCGCCTTAAGTAAAATTAGCATTGCCATGGGCCTTATCACTTTATCCATGCGTCGGTTGAGTGAAACAGTGAAGTTATTAGAAAAGTAAATATTGTATAAATCCGCTCATTTTTACACTTCGATGCATTACCAAATACAGAAAGCGAGATAAGTTATATAAGTTGTCACAAATGGTCATCTAACTATCTTTGTTCGACGTTAATATATGGAGCTACTTTCCCCTCCACTGTGACCAACTTATTCAGTTAGGGGCAGTGACTTTCTTTACAAAGGTTGATTTCAAAAGTGCTCACTTTATCGTGAATAGCGTTTAAACATTTACACTTGTACAAAGTATTCGCGTCCGTGCAATTAAATCACGGCAGTGTAACCGAAGGTTTACAGACACCTCGGAAAGCCGACACCAAAGACAGTAAGGATAGCTTCCTTTTACGTCTTCCTCGCCTGACATAGCTTCAGTCCTCGTGCCGCGGCAAGGCCGTATCGACTCGGTGCAATGCTCGTAAATGTGAATATCTTTATGATGTGCGTGCGAACGCCACCTTATCGCCTTTCCTCACTCACGTTAACTCCCGGGTAATGGACACACTCGACATCCAAGTACCATAAAAAGTGAGAACGATATACACTATTGGGCGGAAATTTCGTGCTCCCAAGGAAAAAAAACTGCAGTGTTTCGTTTTATTTATTACTTCCTTGAGAAAATTTTGTTTCGCCAATTAGAATTGAACATGCTGTCTTCCGATTACGTTTAAATTTCTCCTCTAGGTTCTGTGTATAATACATTTTTAGATTTTGGACAGCTCGCGTGGAAATTAATTTTTGTATAAAGGCAGCAATTTCTAAAGTTTTCGCTTTAAAAAATAAGACGTATAATTCACCATTTTCGTGACAAACTCTCAACCAAAAAGCATTAAAGTAAACAAATGGCTAGAGATGATGGTTTATCGCGGGAAAAGTTTACTGTTTGCTAGGATTCAACGTACTGTGCACATGCCCGATAGTTTTCGTTCCTCATTGGCTGTCATGTACGTATGAAGCTACTAAACCATTTCACTGGGCCAATGAGGATTCTGATACCACAAGGCAGAACATTCGTGATTGGTATGCAAACAACTTACACCAGTCAGAAACTTGTTCATCCAATCACGAAAGAATAAACTAGTTAAGAGGAATATAGAATATATGTTGGCTCAAAAATTTTTCGCGATTTTCCGTCATCTCTACAAATGGTATACTTTTTTTGAATCACTTATCAATTAATTTCTAAGGAATTTTTTTAATCGTCGCTCATTCGCGCTTTCAATGAGTCGTAAATTTTTGAATGCGTGGTTCATAACGGTTGCCACGGAAGGTACAATAATACTTTGATGATCATCGATCATGTGCTTAACATAGTTACTAACACCAATTTTTAAAAGCCGAGCAGACGATATTTGTTACCCTTCTAAATTTGATGCACACACACACACACACACACAAACATATATCGGGTCTCATGGCCACTGTTTTCATGGGTAAATATACATCAGAGTAAACGAAATATGTTTCGAGGCCGAGTTGAGCGACGAAGGAACCGCGATGCCAGAGCAGTACTAGCTAAGTATTTTGGGAGCAAATCACCATTTCAATTTCACTCGCAAGCCTCGAGATGGTATCTGCACGGAAGACTGGCGAACTCCGGCTGCTACCCGGGCGCTATCTTCCGGCGAAGGCGCCTGGACATCAGGGCAAGAACCGACCACGTTGCCACCCCACGCGCGTGACCAAGGTCGTGAAGCAGAGCACAGATAACATAGCACAGGACACGGTTGACGCAGAGCTACCGAGGAGGAGCTGGGTTCGATTCCCGTCGGGATCACGTGAGAAACGTAGCGGACGATGACCGGCGCGGTTTCTCGTGGTTCTCCCATTTTCCTGCACTGTTAAAATCCTCTGGTTGTCCGTCTCATCTTCACTTCAAACACCGCCGGCGCTACCGAGCGAGGCGGCGCAGTTGTTATAATTCTGACTCGCGTTCGTGAGGACGTGGGTTCCAATCCCATTCCTGACATCCTGATTTCGGTTTTCCATGGTTTCCCGAAATCGCTCTAGGCGAATGCTGCGATATTTCCGTACTAAAGGCCGTAACCGATTCCCTACCCTCTCCTACATGCCTAAGAATACGCTGTAAAAAAATTGGAATTTTTACTGAGAAATTATTTGTAATTGTACAACTGCTTGTGACAGTACAATGATTACTGTTGTAAAACTACTAGGTCCGTATTTGTAATATACCTCGAGAAAAGTTTTCACTATAATGACCCGTTTCCACGAACTTCAGAAAAATGGCGGACACTCAACAACGTAAAATAGTATATACAGTACTTAGCTGTTTGTGCAAAAACTATGAGTGATGTAAAGTGTAGCTGCGTGCAAAATGAAATGAATTGCAAGTTTGAATAACGTAAAACACTTTTAAAAAATCAAACAATCATAATAAAACGACAATTTCAATAAAACGTGACAGCATTATTCATTAACTTTTAATGTTTCCTAGCTGCACATAACTCTTAAAATGTCTCTCACTACCTTGTTAAGAGCCGTCTAAATGTCTTAACTCAAAAACAGAACTCTTAAAATGAAATAGGCCTAAATGTATATATTCTTCTTAAACAAATAACTTGATTAATATTTTGTAGGTTTTCGCAACTACATTTTTTGTAAAAAAAAAAGTTTTAAGCGCTTAAATCTAATTGATCTTGTAGTTATGAGCGACGGCTAATAGTAGACGGGGTATTGGTTCTAGTCCCCATGCTGGCAAAGTGTAAAAATTTTTTCCCGTTAATTATATATTTTGAGGTATTTTTTAAGTTATTCTGTATTATTAATTTATCATATTTGATCTCTAAAAGAAAAAATAAAATTATGTAATTTCTCAATGTCAGTTGTAATACAAGGATTCGTAACATTACACACGTTTTGCCGACTTTAGAAGAAAATTCTTTGTAGTTTTACAGAGGATTTTCTAGGCAACTGGGTTTCCAAGAATTTTTCTTGTAAAAGTTCAAGAAATTTTTTAGAATGTATCACCCCGTATCTAATGAACTTGCTGTCGATGAGATGTTGAGCACTACTGCCTACTAATACGTACCTTCCTACCTAACACTGGTACTGAAAAACCTAGATTTAAAGCGCCGCTCAAATTTTGTTTACATCTTGTACAGTCTACCCCGATATTCACACCTGCGCCTACATTTGAAAACGGACAGGAAAATTATAATTTCCATGATACAATATACACGGTAGCGGATATGTACCACAGAAGCTGATAACGTAAAACATTCCCTGATTCATCTGCAATGGGGTACATGCCCACACGGATACGCATAGAATATCTTAAGAAAGTCAGTCAATCTCAACACTTCTGTTTCCGTGAATCCATTTAGCTAATAGCAGTTGAATGCTTCGTTCGATAATAATTTGTTTTCGTGACCATTGGGGTTTACAAGAAAACGGGTTATGTATATGAGGAGGGCGTTATCACTTAATTTTTAATAGACACTTGTGAACTGCTTGTCGGTTATATTTTTGAAATATATTGCATAGTATTAATATTAAAAGTGAAGGATCGATATTATAGAGCTTATGTCAGTATTTTTCAACACAGTAGTACTTTTATTTCGTTGGGTTGCAGTTTGGTACTTTTCTGTGTAGACTTACTGCACTAGCTGATTAAATTATCTCGCCGTCAGTGGAGAAAACAAATTAATGTTCAGCATTTGGGTGATGGCAATAGACACTATTATTTCATTTCCACTTCTTAGAAGGTATATAACCAGAAAATTGTAAGATGTTATCAATTTTTTATTCGCGCATATTTTTTTGAAAGACCCGAAAAAAAAATTCAGCTCATTAACAAAGCCCACTGCTTAATTGCAATGTAATTTTAAAATTAAATTTTATTACTAAGAGAAATATGGTACTTAATTTAGTTTAACCTATTTTTAACAACTAGAGACCTGCAAAATTCGATTTATCTTTCGGTGACGGAATAGACTCCCCTGCCTTATACATAAGTGAGCACAGTCGGTGGTTTAATTGGCCACTTACCTTTAAGTGGAGCCACCTGCCTGCTTGACTTCGTTATAAAAATATTGGCCGGTCCGCCCCTGAAGTTACATTACTGTCTCAAAATTCCTGCGAGGCGTGACAGACATACTGCCGACCTATGGCAGGAGTCGGTCAAATGCACAGTAACTTGGAGTTCAGCCTGCCGGTAAATAATAACGCGAATTTTGCAAGCCTCTACCAATGACTAGAGACCTGAAGAATTCGCGATTTCATTTCGTGACAAGCTAGAATTCAAAACCTCGAAAGTTTGTATTGCTTATGTTATTGGTTTGACCGTTAGTTAACACCTCCTGGGGGCCTAATCTCGAGATCGTTCGAGTGCAGTTAGTATACGAGACGTCTCTCACAGTCCGCAACGTATACGAGACAATTGTTGTAAGCTCGAACCCCTGGAACTCGCATACGTTTTCAGTGTGCGAGGGGAGGGCCAGGCAAGCGTATACGAGTGACATTTTGTCATGTTGGCGAACCTGCGGCGAGACGGGAACAAATACTAGCGGAACTCAGCCAATCAGAAGCGTCACTTGTATCGCGTGCGTTTGTTTATTTACCTTGTACGCGGTTGAATAAGCAAATGGCTAAAATTACCAAAATAACCAACGAGCAGAAATTTATTCTTCTCGAATTCGTAGAAGGAAAGTGTAACTTACGTAATTGAATATATGGTGTTGTGCTGTTCATCTATGATGTTTACAGAGAATTAATTGTGAAAATAAAATCTCTTGTTGTCCTTGCTTAACCTGTACGTACGTTGGAAATACCAACGAAATTAGGTAATTTTCTTTATTAGTGGCATGACTTGATGCAATATTTATTTGCCTTAGAGCTAATAATAGGGAGCATAAAATGTTACACGGAAAATCAGATTTGTTTTCTGTCTTTCAAATAGTTTACCTTGCAGGGATTGGTCAGTAAAATTCTTCCCTGTGAAAATTACATGCAATTTAATTATGAGAACACAGTCGTGTATCATACATTGCCATAATGTTTACATTGCATTATAAATAATGAAATGTGAATGTATATGTTACGTTGCCCATCGTTTGGAGGGTATTAGCAGCTACATGACACTGCTAGACGTCGTGTTTGAGTAAGATCAACTGTGAAGTCCATAGATACTTTTAGTATAATAATATTGCAGACGTAGATTAAAGGTATCAGTTATTTTGGGTAGTGGGCTGTAGTTTTTGGCTAGTA
Source organism: Dryococelus australis (assembly GCA_029891345.1). Classification (NCBI taxonomy): domain Eukaryota; kingdom Metazoa; phylum Arthropoda; class Insecta; order Phasmatodea; family Phasmatidae; genus Dryococelus; species Dryococelus australis. The sequence continues at coordinate 111,458,411 of CM056996.1, read as the reverse complement.
GTCTGAAGTGCTATTGAATTTAATTAATTCACACTGTTAAAAAAAATTGTAGGAAACAAGAAACTTGCCCAAGGCAAACTGACAGCTGACTGGACAGCCAAGGAAGTCAGCCAGTTGTGGGAAGAAGTTTATGTGAAATTGAAAGCAATAATAATATGTGTTATTTACAGATTTTTATATGCAAGATTGACTAAATAATAACTTATGACGTCTAACCATCCAACTACGAGTCACTGAACAATAATGAACGTCAGTAGTAGGCCTATGTAAATTACACTTTTACTCTTAACCTCATTTGCACTCTCAATACACATTTTACTTCTTGTCGATTCAACAAGTTCTTAATTTGTATACGATTATACATTTGGCACAGCATAAATGATGTGTAAATTGAATTCACACACCGTCAACAGTCATCTTATGTCTAACATTTTGTTTGTTTTGATGCGCTACTCGTTTACGACTCCACATCTCGCACGGCGAATATCGAGAGAGTGTGGCCACTCGCACGGTCGAGACGTATACAATGGCTCTCGTATGGTTCGATCTTACCGTTTTCTAAAATCGCGCGAGTTACGACCGCAATTCGAAGATTTCGTGTACGAGTGCAGTCCAAGCTTAGGGCTCCTGGACAACTCTGAACCAATAATAAACACACAACAAAATACAGACCCAATCATTGTCTTCCGCTAATACAACAAGCAATCTATGAACACTGATATGTGCATGACTTTACATACGACAATGGAGTATAGCCTATAGGTCATTGAACTCGCGAATTTTTCACGTCTCTACAAACAACTAATTTTCATGAATTTGAAAATATAGCATACATTTTCTAGTTATACGTTTTGATCTTTTCAGAATGGCCTTGGCTTATGGGTTGCGGCCACGTCCATTTTTCAGCTGTAGAACAGGCATGGCTAAAACTTAAAGGGATATCTTTACACACTTGAACTGCTTCAGATGGTTGCCAGTGTACTGGATATTTCCGTTTGTATTAAATTGTGTAGATATCGGCAGCGTGAAAAATTCTCGACTCTAAAACAGTTTCGCCAGTATTTGCATATTTTATATGAGAACGGCCAATCTCGTGCCAGGATCAAGTGTCACTAGCTTAGCGAAAAGAGGCGTTACAGTTTGCTATTCTGAACTGAACCGCGGCTGACTCAGGATTTGAACGTCTGCTGGAATCTCAAGCTATAATTCGGACGCCCTGTCAGCACGTTCGGTATAACCATGTCACTCGCGCGAAGTGGAAATTTGGCAGGGTGTTGTGAATGGCCAATAGATTTTCCGGAGTAAAATCGCAGCCCCTTTTCCCCTTTTATACGTTATCTCAACTCAGGCATTCTAGGACCACCTGTGTTTCGCGAAAAGATTCACGCGGAGGCTAGACTTCAATATCATATGTGCACACTTGCAGTCATCATTTGACTATTGGCCTCTTGTATTTGTGTGACGACAGTCTGTTGCATGAGTGAGCCAGTCAGAATTAAGTGTCTCCGATACTGACCGTCCGTGATTCGCGGGCTGACAGATAAGACGCGTAACAATTCAAACGCTCCATTAAAGTAAGTGGTTCTGAATTATAGTGTGTTGGAGCACAAATTGTCCTGAAATCCTTTCGCGAAAAACAGGTGCCCCTAGGTATTACAAACTGTAGGTGAAGTGGAGATATTTCAGCTGCTCTTAACGTAGGGGTCATGAGATCTCATGAGGGTGACGCAAGTGTGTAGCAGCACCGTAATGCAAAGGCGGGGGAAACGAGATATCCCTGAGAAAATCCTCTGACCAGCGGTATCGTTTGGCACGATTCCCACATGCAAAAATCCGGGAGTGAACCGGCCGGGGATTGAATCCGGTTAGTCTTGGTGGGAGGCGAGCAGGTTACCCGCCCAGCCACCGCGGCCCCGAAATTACAGGAGAAATGGATCCTTAAAGATTACGTTAATAAACGCATAGCGTTTTTCATCACCCTGCGAGTCACTCTTTCCTCCTAATTGAATCTTATTTTATTGCAGTCACAGGAAGAAAAGAGTGAAAACAGAGTTTTCCATCGTTCGGGGCCTCCTCCCATTAGCAGAAGCTACTTAGCTGTCTTGACTTACAGGATGAATGTAACGTTATGGGTGGCATTGGCAAACTCATCAAATTCTCCTTCGCTGCAACGTGCAAGGCTATCATCTGGAGAGCAGACATTTCTTTGTGTTGTGTGCAACCATGAAACTTGAAGCGGCAACTTTTAAACGAATCCTATTAAAACTCTTTTGTCAATCAATTTGCAATGTTATTAAAAATCTCTGTAAACTGCTGAGTTTTTATAATACTCTGCCGTCTTTATAAGAGAAAATAAGATCACTGGAAACACCCGTATTAATTTTCCTTTGTCAGACACTCACTTCAGGAAAACGACTTGGAAAATTTTCGGGATGCAATCTCTTACGTTTCTGACATGCATCCTCGAAAGATCCCGTCTTTCGAATAAATATTTGCAACAGCTCCAGCATCTGCCGAGGTTTATTTTTTACCGGAATTCGGGGCGAATACGAGACATTGCTGTAGCAAGAAATGAAACCTTGGAGCCAAGTTTTACATGACAAAGAAATACTCATTCTTCACAAGTATTGTACCTGAGGATGGTACTTCCATTCCCAGCGATCGAACATGATTATCTATGCGTATTTATACTGAATTACATTTTTTGGTCATAAACTATAATGAAATATAGGAAAATGTTATGAATTAATTTTGGGACTAGATAGACGTCAAACACACATACAGTAACGTCACTTTTGCGATTGGATCACAGTTCATTAGACAAGACCTAGATGACTCTGAGCCAATAGCATACTTGCAAGGAAACAAGCAGTGAATGTCATTCGGCCAGGTGTGTAGTAACATTGGCTACTCTCTGGTGCAGCAGCCAATGAACAAACACCTGAGGCCCGAGTGTGCACAGGACTGTGGAGTCTAGCCAACAGGTTATTGAACTCGCGGAATTTTCCTATCCCTAACTATAATGTACGTGGGTTTTCCCAGGGTATCGCACATTCATGGCAGATGCAAGCGCACTCTTTTAATGCGGTAATTTCTTGCTTCTCACCACTTCAGTTCGTATTCCAATTATTAGGGAGAGGTGTTTTTCGCGGAAATATTTCAAGAGCAGTTGTACTCGAAAACACCAGTTCACATGCACTTTCATTGTTGATTATTTTTAATGTCCGGTGCCTCAAGTGTCTGTCCGCGAATCATTGACGTTCAGTATCGGAGTAGTTACCTTATTATAATTAGCCTAGCCAAATAGGAACTTGTCTTCTCACGTAGACACGCGGCCAATAACCAAAGTAAGTAGTGGTTGTGGACGCAGGATATTGATGTATAGCATATTTATAAATATTTTTGCGAAAAACACCTGTCCCTACCGATAAGCCTTTTTACTTAAAACTAATAGTATTATTAGCATAACTATTCTTATGTTTACAAGCAGCTGTAAATCCTACTACTGAATAATTATTTTATTTTCGGAAATATACGAGCACGACATCAAAAGTCAACTAAAGCTAATGCCTTGGATCAGATGCTATAAATATGGTTGGAATGTAGTACTAAGGGAGAGAATGACTGGAGTAACGCGCATATGGAATATTATTGTCAAAATAAAAACGGTCAGTGTTTTGTAGAATACTAGGAGTGATTCCTTACTCGCAAAAAAATATATATTTTATAGACTGTTCACGGTAAAATGAGCACTTTTGAAGGCCCTGATTAAGATATATTTGTAAGCACGTTGTGTACTCCTCCGCCTTATATGAAATTAACATTGCCATTGGCCTCGTCTCTTTATTCATGCGTTGGTCAAGTGAAACTTTGAAATTATTAGTAAAGTAAACACTTTACAAATCTGCTAATTTTTACACTTTGATGCATTAAAAATACGAAAGGGAAATAAATAACTTAATATATCACAAACGGTTACCTAACACTTTTTATTCGGCGTTAAGATATGGAACTACTTTCCATCCATCGTTACCACCTTTACTGGGCGCATGCCACTCAGTGAGCCCATTAAAATGTATGCAGGCAGGAACAATGACACTTTTCTAAGGTTGATTTCAAAGTGCTCACTTTATCGTGAACAGCCTTTAACAAGTATTACGATAGGTAGGTCTTCACGTATTGTCGACAGAGAAGTAATTTTTTTACGCAACGATTTTCTCAGGGAAGCAAGAACGCTGCGTCATATAGGCCATGTCTAATGTTAATTCTACACCAGGTTAGAAACAAAAAGAGAGATTTCTTATAGGTAAGTTCGGCATAGGGAAAATTACCGCCTCTAGGTGCGCAGTGTTCCAAAAAGGCCACTTATAATTAAAATTTCCAGCTACGTGAATAATAAAAGAGAATGATTTTACGTAGTTACATTGTTAGTTTATATTTGGTTTAAGATTTCTGCAATTGTTTTATTTTTAACGTAGAATGTAGAGAAAATCTGGTATATATGTGACACTAGCGCCCTTACCCAGTGGCGAAAAATTTTAGTTGCCACACTAAAAGCATTGAGTTTCACAACCTAAGTCGAACAAACCTTAGCCATTGCTAGATCTTGTGATATTTCGCGACACATATTAGGTACAGGATAGACTCCAATACTATAAGAACCCAGAGCAGTTTATCTACTGCCATTGTTTGCTCTCTGGTTGGGAAGGCGTTTTCATATTTGACTGGGCCACTCAGAATTCGGCAACATCGGCACGGCTCCTACGTGATTCGTGTGAAGACAGTTAACACGTGTCAAAGAGTAATTCAGTCAAGACCCTACAGTGCTTAGAAACATAACTTGTCTCGAAATCTTTTCGCAAAATTTCACCACCCCTAATCATGGTCTATGGCAAAACGGATTCCAAAATATTTACTTAGCAAGCCCGTGTAGTACTCACATTAATCACTGGTACTTTAGGACTCAGTGTTTATCTGCGTAATCAACTTGAATTTTTTTGTACATTTTTTCATCACGGCGTGGTAACCAAACCCTGAGATTCACCTGAACTTCCATGGCAATGGATGGTGGGGGGAAGATACATAATTTTTTACACAAAATTTGGAGTAAAAGCTATTCGTGTGCATCACTGGTGAATATGAGAGATTTTATAGATAGTGGTTTTAAAAACTTCGTTTCGTTCGACCAAGAATTACAGACCTATTCGTTTAACCTTTTTAATAGCCATTCCATCATTCGTTTTAAGTGATTTTGGGAAATCATGATGGAGAACCGAAATCAGGATGGCCGAGGGTTTCGAAGCCTTTCCACTGCATCAGCTCGTTCGGTAAAAAGTATTATGTGAACGTACTACTCACAGTTGCGTTTAGAGGTACTGCGCCGAGGAATTGTTTCGAAAGTTGTACAATGGGATTCATTTGCGAGAACATCCAAATGTGGCTGGTAACCAGAAAATTCATCATTTTATATTTGTACGAAATACCTACCAAGTTTAGGGGGGCCGCGGTGATGTAGCGGCCAGAATACTCGCCCACCACCTCAGCGATCCGAGGTCGATTACCGGCGGGGTAACCTTCATTTTCGCACGTGGTAATCGTGCTAGACGATGCAGCTGGTCAGAGGATTTTTCTCGGAGATCTCCCGCTTCTCCCGCTCTTGCATTCCGGTGCTGCTCCATGCTGTTATAAATATGGCTTTTAGCCACGTTCATACATCAAAGGGGCTGAGGGCGTAGCTGAATAATGGAATATGAATTGGTAGAGCACAAATGTGAATGATGGGATTTATTAACGTGATGATCTTACAATAACATGTTATGTGATTATTTCTCGTGGGAGCTTATAATGAATTTATTATTCTAAATATACCTGATGAAATAGCCGCCACAGCTACTACTATGCCAAACTAAATGGAATGTCCCCACCTTAATCATGGTTCCGGAGGCTGTGCTGGTAGGCGGCTATCGACGGCCGGACATACCCACCTCTGCTTTCTTTTCTCGGCGATGGCCTGATGAGCGTGACGCTGGCCTTTATCGGCGCGTTGTTTGGCATACTCGTCCGCGATTGCTGGCAAGTAGAGGGGATTTCTACAACTGGCTTCGCACGGTGATTACCGCTACCCTGCTCGTTTTCTGGTTTAGTACTTGAAGGTGTGATCAGGCAGGGATATTACTGAAGGCCTGATCACATCGCAACAATTTTCTTATGACCGTCGTTGTTAAAAGCAGCCCAAATCTCTCCACTCCACTCAACCTACCAAATTGTCGACATACCATATTCTACGTAGTTACTCTTTCGTAGAATCAAAAAAATAATGAGATCGCGTAGCTTTGCATCATAACGTACCAAAATCACAATTTAAGTGTTTTTTCTGCCGTGCAAATGGAAATAACGCAAACATTTTAAGCCCTACAGAAAATATAGCAAAGGTAACTGAAACGTCATACCTTAATTCATTTCAAGGTATCCCTAGAAAATGCAATTTTTTCCACGAATTCATAGACTGGCAAAAATTTTAAAAATATGCAAAAACTGCTTTGTTTTGGTCAGCGTTTAAAAACTGCATTGACATTTCACACCAGGAGTTCAAATGTTCCTTTAAGTTGTTACCGACTTGGTCTGGTCCCGCAGGGGGATAGGCTGGCGGAAAGTGCTCAAGAGTACGTATGAATGAAACATGGCATCAAAGTAAATGCAATTTACTAACAAACATGAAATACGACTGAGATCGCGCAAATAGGTGCCCAGATATATGCAATGAGAAGATTATAGAAACAAAAATGAACGCAACACGCGTAATAGGAAACAATCCAAAGCATACCATACAACGCCATACTCAATTCATTTAAATAATTTCAAAGTAGTGATAATATATATTGAGTGGTTCTTTACAATATGTGGAAAACGAAAGGGTGCTGCTAGCACCGAATATATATGAGTAAAAATTCCACAAAATATTAAGTATGAAAATGGGGGCGGAGACCTTGTATTTGTATAGTCACCCATCAAAAAACCAACGCAGCACGAATCCAGGTAGCAGATAAAATGGAGGCACCAATAAAAATACAATAAATCTCGCTACAGTTCTAACTAGCCATTTCGCAAATACTGAGGGCCAGGAAAAATAACGGTCATTGTTTCACAGGGGGGTACAAAACCAGAGAAACCCAAACAGGAATCAGGTAAAGTATAATCAAACGCTGTGAAATAAAAACAAAGTACGAGGATGTACGCCGTAGAACACTCTTCCTACAAGTGGCTGGAATCCACTGCACAAAGACCAAGTAACGCGCGGGTAAATTACTAAGTACTGATCTCGACCACCATAGAATTATCACCAATACTTCGTGTGCCTTGGCTCCTGCCACGCAGCGTGGCGATGAACGGACGTCATATCAGTTGATGTGTAACATGTAGACGGCCCCGAGAAGAAATGCATCTCAAAACTCCCTGCATATGCACTCCAGTCCGCTAGGGATGTTAGATCGTCTGTGCTCTGACATGGCACGGGGCATTCAAAGTAATGGTACGGTGGCACAAAATTATGGTATCTTTCTAACAAATGCGTAAGATCGCACTTTTATATTTGTTTTACTTTCATTGCACGACAGTTGTTTGAACGTTGCACTACTGATATCAAATACAAAATAAATACAACCTCGAATTCGCAGATTAATCATAGGGTTTCGGCTTCAGACTTAAACCAAGCGCTACAAACTGATATTTTTTATGGTACGTAAGCGTCATTAAAGGCTGTTCACGAAAAAGTGAGTACTATTAAAACGAACCTTAGAAAAAAATTCACTGCTTCTGCCTGCATATATTTTAATGAGCACACTGAGTGACATTGGCCCAGTAAGGTTGGCAATTGTGGATGGTAATTAGTTCCATATCTTAACGTCGAATAACAAGTGTAAGATTTGTGATTAGCGTTTTTGTTTAATTCATAGAAATGTAAGAATGAGTAGATTTGTAAAATACTTACTTTCCGAATTATTTCGTAGTTACACTTGACCGAAGCATAAATAAAGTGCTGAGTCCCATAACAATGTTAATTTTACATAAGGCGGAAGAATACACGACATGTATACAAGTAGATCTTAAGCAGGGCTTTCAAAAGTGCTCAATTTATTGAGACCAACCTTTAGCTGCATATTTTCATTGCAGTCAGATTATGGTACATTTGCTTACCATGACGACCGCGTCATGGTACATGGCACATAAGGTCTACTTGTGGTACAAGTACCGTGAAAGTGTTATGTCTAACATCACTGCAGCCCGCCCTGCTAGCACACAGCAGCACGTCGAAGAACTTGGCGGAGGGAAGCCAGAGGCTCACACATTCGGAGACAGCCAAATTGTACTGTTCAGTCTTCCATCGCCGGCCGCGTGAGCGAGTGGCGCAGGCCACGTAACTCCGGGCGTTCCACACAAACAAGTTCGCGGTTCTTGATGTAAACAAATGAGGAAATAACTCAAGGCGTCTCATTTCAACGCGAATTATCTCATTTTGGCATGGTAAGTGAGTAAGATTTTATTGTTTGCGCGCCCAAAAAAAAAAAACATGATTTTGTCATGCCATTATCCATAAATAGAGACCTGAAGAATTCCGCATTTCACTTCGGGACATGCTAGAATTCAAAACCTCGAACGTTTGTATTGCTTATGCTGTTTGTTCAACCGTCAGTTTACACCTCCTGGACAACTCTGAGCCAATGGCAAACATATAATAAAATGCAGACCCAATCAGTGTCTTCCGCTAATACAACAATCAATACCAATGAACAGTGATATTTATATGACTTTACATACGACAATGGAGTATAGCCTACATGTCAATCAACTAGCGAATTTTTCAGGTCGCTATCCATAAAATATGCCGCCGAAATGTTATTATTACAAGAAATAGTACTCGTAAGTAAGGCCTCGAAGTTGGAGCAATATTTTATACAAATATAAAAAAAGGATCTTTTCGTGATTAGCGCCCTTCAGATAATATGATCTGCGGCGCAATTCTCACACTGTTTGCCGCTCATCTTGGGCCTATTTACGTCTGGCTGGAAGTTACCACGGTACTAGGTGTAATATGGCCGCGGTGACTGAGCGGTTAGTCTGCTCGCCTCCCACCAGGGCGAAACCGAGTTCAACACCCGGCCGGGTCGCTCCTGGATATTCTCTGTGTGGGAATCGTGCCGGACGATGCCGCTGGTGACCGAATTTTCTCGGGGATCTCCCGTTTCCCCCCGCCCTTATATTCCGGCGCTGTTCCACACTCACCTCAATCATTTTCACAGGCTCTCAAGACCTCGCTGTTAAGAGTCGCCCAAATCTCTACACTCACTCACTCAGGAAGTGTAGTGGCCACCTGCCTATAGGTTTTTCACAGTAAAAGGAGTGCTTTTGAAAGCCCTGCTTAAAATAAACTTGTAATTAAATCGTGTATCCTTCCGCCAAATGTAAAATCAACATTGCCGAATACCTGATCGCTTTATTTAGATTTTCCAAATCTTCAAATCCATACATTTATATACAGCCGACTCCGGACTATCCGGCCTAATGTGGCGGAAGGGCAGGCCGGATAACAAAAAAAACCGGATAGGCCGGAATTCTATAACTAATCACTTCCTGCCCCACCCACACCATTAACAACACACTTTTGATACCAAAACCCGCTCTTATTCATATTTTCTGGCCTTTTAGTACAGACCAGTACTTTATAAATATTTGTTATGCACTGTACTTTCCGTTTCAAAATTTATAACAGAAAAAGGAAGTCCAAAAATAAAAATATTATACACATAGTAAGATAAATGTTATACTGTCTAACTTAATTGCTGGAAATATAAAATAATATACACTGTAAAGTATGTGAATAGTATACATACAATTTTAAAATAAACAAAACATTATCATAATACGTATGCCCAATTCTTTAAAAAATTATTTCACCTTATTTTACTGTTCTTTGATAAATGATTACACAAATGTGAAAAGTAGGCCTAAGATAAAAAGAGTCAGAACCTACAGTTTTTAGTTTTTGAAAAAGTCTTTGATAGATGACTGCTTCTCTCTGTTAGCCCTCTTCCGCGATGCAATGTCTCTCCACTTACACAAGCAGATGTGCACTTCATCCTGCTGACTAATGTATTGCAACGCTGCCTCAATCGTCTTAAACCCTCCCGAATATGGGATGAGATTTTTTCCTGTCATCTGAGGATGCCTCCTCCTTTTTTTCTTGCATTTCTTCTACCTGTTTCACCATCTACACAATATCGTTGTAAGTAATTTCATCAACTTTGTCGTTTGCCATCCATTCTCAAATGTCCTCTGAACTGACATCGTCGCAGCCTGGTACTTTTTCCAGCAACGAAACAAGTTTATCGTTTTCATCTTTCACTTCGATTTCACACACGGGTTGAAGGTTGAAATGCCCACCTTCATGGTTTAAAAGAACTTTCCAAAACCTTACAAGTGATGTATGGAATCTCTTCACATGCTTCGGCCACCCACCTAATGACATCTAGCGTGTCAATATTTTTCAGAGTGGTTAAGTAGTCTTCATAATTATCAATCGCCGATATCAACGAACTGAGAAGACGTCGGCGATACTTTTTCTTTTTAAACATTTCAATGACACCCTGGTCCATAGGCCGTCACATTGCTCGGTAAAAATAAAGCTTTCATGTATCCATCTGTGAGTTCGTCAGTGGCTGGATGCAAAGGTGCGTTGTCCAGAATTAACACAGCCTTTCTCGGCAAATTGTTGTCTTTCAAATGTTTTTCTACAGCCGGTACGAAATCATTTTGGAACAACGTTTTAAAGATTTCTGAATTCATCCATGCTTTCTTTTAATGTGTGTAATATAGGGGTAGTGATTCTTGAGTTCCCAGTTTCTTTTTTTAAACTCTAGGTTTCTTTGATTTTGCTATTAAAGTCAACTTAAGATTGTGGTTGCTAGTTGCATTACTACAAGCCAAGATGGTGACTCGTTCACTGCTTTTCTTGTATCCTGGTGCAGCGGCTTCGTTTTTTGATGCAAAAGTTTTTGTAGGGAGCATCTTATAATTTAAACCGGTATCATCGTAGTTGTACAAAAGCTCCCCAGAAATTCCCTCCTTTTCAATAAGCTTAAAAAGATAGTCTCTGAACAAAGGTACAGCCTCTTCATCAGCAGGTAAAGCCTCCCCACCTATGGTAATTGGCGAATACCAGCGATCTAACCATCCATCATTGGCAGTAAATTCTTAATCCTCTCCTTCTATTTGTCGTTTAAATTGAAATGCTTTTCTCCTGCAATATCGGCCCAGTAATAGGCAAGCCTTTTCCTCTTAAGTGTTCATGCCACAAAAATAAAGCTTCCTCAATTTCTTTACGCTTACCTTTCAGCATGATTTGTCTTACTTTCATTCCACCTCCACTAACTTGGCCGGCACACCGCTTTTCAATTTCTGCACGACTTTTCTTCCAGTCACCAAATGTACTTTTACCAACTCCTAACAACAAGCAATAGTTTTTTCCGTTACCCTTGAGTCTAGTGTCTTTATAGCACGTAGTTTCTCCTTCATAGTCACTGAAAGTTTTTTTGTTTATCACCCATTCCCTGATCTTCAGTAAAAAGAAACAATGAAGTACACAAAGATTAATTTACGAAGGTAACCAGGAACAGTGGCAAACGTATTCTGCGCTTGTTGACGTCCGATACACAACTGATGGAACAAAGAGCAGATAGCAGGGCGTGGTAAAATCCGCGCTTTTCTTGTCGCAACTTATATTTTGCACATGGCACGTAGGCGGATCGTATCAGATGCCCGCTTGCAATGTCTTAGTAAAGTTGCGATTTATGTAGGCGTGAAAAGTAGAGTAGATCGTTCAAAAATGTATTCCTCATTTTATTACAGAGAACCAATTTTTTGTAACTAGGCCGGATAGTACGAAGGCCGGATGATCGAAAGTCTACACATTAAAAATAATTAGAAAATTACATAAATTATTGCAGTACTGCCAATTGTTTACGGAACAATTTTAACTAAACGGTGCAACATAGAAGTAGTAGGGGCGTGCCGTTTTCACCCCACCTTGGATTAATTGATGGATTATAGATTTGATCGATTTGATTAATCCTTAATCCGATTGAAATCGGATCGTCTATTTTTAATCAAAAAGGGTTAATTGAAAGGGTTAAATGGACTGAAAGGTTAATTTTTTTCGAATCACATTTTTTCTTTCTTTCTTTTCGGGTGGGTGGAGGGTGGAGCAGGAGCTCTGTACGATATTGACAGTGTTGTGGCCTGAAGGCGACTGACCAGAGTGGTGGATTGCAATGTCTTATATAGATGTAAAGTTGAGTGCAAGAGTGGACTATGGCATTTTTTTTATTTTGAGGTGTTTGGAGGGATGTTGGTGGTAGATAGGCGATTTTTACGAATATATTTAACACACAATAGAATTTCAGAGTGTTTAAACGATTTTTAAGAGTGGCCTAAATGTAAATTTTATGTTTTTGTTTGGTGATTATTGCTCGTATATGGAAGATAGGCGACTTTGAAAGATGCGATTTACGTGTTAAACGATCCGTTTTCTGAATGCAACTAAACATTAGAGAATTCCAGAGTGCTCTAAGTATGAATAAGTGAAATATTAACATAAGTCCGTTCAAAGAATGAATGAGTACCACTTACATCGAGCTGTGTAGATACGTATAGCGTGGCCGATAGAAAACGGTGTTTAAATTATGGTAAATGAAGGAAAAAAAGTTTTAATGTTTATGAAATGTACTGCAATTGTTAACACAAGTGGTATTTTTAAACTGTTAGGAATTTTCGTAGACCAAGCTCAGAAAAACACATAGTGAAATGGCTCCACGAGATCGCCGAAATCGAACCTCCGTCCACCTCGGAGGTCACTTGAAGAATGTGTGGATGCTATGATGTACAGCTGCTTATATACGTGGAGAGTGTTTGGAGGCTGACAAGGAACTGAGTTTAAATGTATGACTACCAGAATATCTACCAGGCTACTGTTAATGAGTTATTATCCATGCACAATATAATCATGTCTTCTTGAACCTTAAACATTTCAGATTAAATTTGAAAAAAACTTGCCCCACTGCCATATTTGAAATTCACAATTTCACTTCCCTGAGAAAAAAAAATTCACTCGCATTATTTAACGGCATATCCAGAAAACTGGTTTGCCACTGAAAATAAAAGTTTGTATGGTAGGGAGCTGTATTTTAAAATAATTTACTTTAAACAATCAATAAAACTTTCCATTGAAGATTAGCGGAAGTCCGCACCATAGTCGATGGCATCTCTGTTTCATTATGACAAAGATTAACTTAAAATGGAAATTGTACATACTAATGAGAAAATATAATCTTGATGTAATTTCAGTATACAATTATCCTCGAAGAAAAACAATGAAATAAATTACCACAAACATAGTATATCAATCCAAAAAAAACAAAGTTATCACACAACAATTTATATTTTCCTGATAAACTACTTTTATACTAAATAGCATTTATTATAAAACGAAAATCGCGGCCATCACTAGAGAAGGTACATAGTTGAGCTAACCCCTGAGGGTTACCTAATCGGCCACTGGATCTAGAGGTGCAGTGAAGACGAGTGGGAGAGCTGTACACATCTGTCTTCCACAAGCATTCATGAGTGACTGAAATAGCGCCAAGTGTCCAGAGAGCTTCACATCGGGAAGACTGCTTGTGGTTACCCCTCCCTGCCCCTCATTGGAGTGCGAACCCAGGCTTCTCATGATCATCAAATGTTTTCAGTAATTTCTGAAGATGGCATCATCTGATTCGTTGTGCACATTGGTAGAACCTGTCTGTCACCCCCTCCTGCCAGCACCCTCAGAACCAGCCTGACTCTATGATGATAGAAACCCCATACCACCCTTCCTCAGCAAGATCCTAGGGGTCAGTCACCCATCTGTCCTCGATTATCAATTGTCCCAACTTATTAAATATGGCGTCATCTGCCTAGATGCACTCCGATCAGATCCCACTTGCTTGTAGGCACCCCCTATCCTCCACCCCTACCTTCCACCCCTCACCATTAGAGCTGTTGCAACTTCACATGGCCAACCACCCTCTCCCACCTACACCCCTCAGAACCGACCCTTCTCCAGAATACTGTGTCCACTACCACCCCATACTCCCGAAGGCAATTTTTTCTTAAGACCTCCTATATCGATTGTCTGGAGTTTGCAAAAAAAACCAGTTTTATGCACCCCAGACACAGCCCTGGGAATGCTTTTTCATATTTTTAATGAGTTGGCATCCCTGCAGAACCTGTTTCAAGACAATATTCCTTCCCCACTACAGCATTCATAACTTTTTTTCTAATGTTGGTTCCCCTGGTTTGAGCTGCAACCCGACTCGCTGTCCCTTTAACCGTACACAACAGGTTGACTATATGAGCAGTGAAAAAAAAATTACAAGTCCCTGAAATCTAGTTCCCAATATAATCCCTAGATTTAACATTCCAACAACAACAAATGTATGTTTCAATCCAGCAAACTATGATTTGTAAAATTTTACAGAAACACAAGACTTATTTTATTTACTCGTTAAAACACGAATATTTTTTACAGGTATTTACTCATTAAGAAATGGTTTTACTATCAATTCGACATATAGGAGAAAAATATATATTTGGAGAGATTTGTGCATCTGTTATCGATGTCTTGAGAGTCGATAAGTGTGAAGCAAGGGGAGAAGCATGTGAGACCATGGGAAACAAGAGAGCGAGAGAGAGAGAGAGAGAGAGAGAGAGAGAGAGATATCTCCTATAAAAACATTGACAAGCAACATCGCTTGACCAATGTCTAACACAGCATCCACACATTGCGAAAAATTTTGTTTTTAGTGTGTGATCCACCTGGGTACGTGAGCGTGCTAACCAATGTGTTCCCTTTCTTTATGGGTAACCAAAAACTTTCCAACAGCAAAAATGTATTCCATGTAACATAAAATGTATATATTTGAATTTATGTAATATTTTAACAGTTTCCAATGTAAGTTAAATGAAACATTATGAATACATGTGGAAATCATATTTTTTGGAGTTGGAAAATAACAATTTCAACATTATTCATACTTTTTTTTACAAAAGGTCCAAATTATTGCAAATTTATGGGCAAATATACTGCAATTTTTACATAACTTGAGTTGAATTTTATTTTATAAAAAAAACTGTTTTTAATATTTTATGTTTATCTTCTTCTCCAGACATCATCATGTTCTATACTGAACAGGAACTCTTGTAATCTGTGTATATGTAAAATTAAATATTTTTAAAAATGTTTGCTGGAGTGTGTATGGTGTAGATATAGTTGAAGACAAGGAGGGACAGAGGTCTTCACTCATGCCTCTGTGAAGGCATTCGAGCCTCGCTCTCAATATATCCCCTGGGATGTCACAACAGTTGTCCAGCAGACCACAGTGTCCTGCTCCAACTTTCAAATTCAATAGCTGGATTGGATGAAGGTCCTCTCAAGGTACTAACCTGCTGCCTTGTTTCTTTGCAAACTTCTTTCATTCATACATTCAGCTATTTTCTCCATAATTTTTTGTAACTTTCCCTCAGCCCTTCTAAGTCTATGCAAGTATTCTAAGTTAATAAAAGTATGTCTTCTTCTTGGTGAAAGTAAGCAAGAAATTAATAAATTTAAGTACAAGTAATCAGATTACCAATACTGATATACATCAGCTCATAGAAATGTTTTATCATTTTACATAAGATATTATTGAAAAAAGTTAGTGACATAAGGTATTTAAAAAAATATTAAGTCACACTATTTGTTTTTAACTTGAAAGAAAATGTTTTATAAAAAATTCATAATTACTTTCAACAAGCATAAATTATACATCTTGGCATTAAAATACTAAATCAAAACTTTAAATGAAATACATTTTTTTTACCACTACTTCTGAAAAACATCACAATGTAAAATCATTACTTCATGTCAAATCACAACCTTAAATGAAATGCAAACATTGTTTAGCAGTAACAGACGTTACATACCAAAATTGTTAATGTATATTACATCACAAATTATGAAATAAATACAATAATATCTTTTGTTCATCATGTTAACATTTACATGTACAAGCCAAACAGCCTTTTTAAACCAAAAAAAATATCTCCATCTTACATAATTAAAACTATAAAAAATAATCTTACTGTATCCTGATACAACTTCAAAAATATTCAAATGCTCTAATATTTACATGTACAAGCCAAACCGGTTTTTAAACCCAAAAAAACTCCATCTTACATATTTAAAACTGTAAAAATAATTGCACCGTATCCTGGTAGGACTTCAAAAATATTCAATAACTCAAACATTTACATGTATAAGCCAAACAGGATTTTTAACCATAAAAAACTCCCCCATCCACCATAGCGATGTCAAAAGGTGTTTAGAGTGAAAAAATTAAAATCATTATATAATTGAAATTATAATAAGTTTCCTAATAAACTTTCCATCATGAATGATTTTTCTTTAAAAATTGTTACAACTGAAGGATTTGTCATTAAAATCGGTACAAATCAGTGAAATTTCTTTATAAATCATTAGACCTGAATGATTGTTCATTATGGCTTGAAAGAAAATTTTTACCAAAATGAATGTTTAGTCTTTATAAATCATTACACCTGAATGATTTTCCTTAAAACTGTTACACATAAATGAATTCTCTTTAAAATCATTACAAATCATGAAATTACTTTATAAATTGTTACAACTGAATGATTTAGCTGTAAAAACTTTTCATCCTATTACAAGTTAAAAATCACTACAATATTATAATAATGAAAACAAATTCTGGAATTATACCGTGGAAGGAATCATTCATCATTGAAAATGTTAACTTTTCAATACTATTGAAGTCTAAGGTTAAGACCTAAGCTTAATATCTGTTTCTTAACTGGAATAACACTATTGGTGAAGGAGGCGAAGGAGGTAAGGAGATTGAGCTATAAATTATTTCTTGCAGCAATGGATTGAATATAGGCAGAGTAGAAATTGATTTATCTTGTGGTGTTTCAGGTGACAATATGCCAATAAATATCTGACTTGGAGCATGTGATACAACGTAAAAAATTAAAAATTCGTCTAATTCCTGCAACAAATTTTCATTGGTAAATACAGCTTTTGGAGAGACATTTTAAGAGGGAGATGTTAAATCTAATGGTTTACAATAGGGACAAATCTTGGGTTTTGCCAGTCATTGCTCACCTGTTTTTCTTCTTCTTAAGTTTAAAGCTCCGAACTCTGTAGGTGGGAGTACCGTGGTGGATGGTGCTACAAACTTGGAAGATGTGGATGCAGTATCTTTGGATGCAGTTGTTGATGATGCTGTGGACAATCTTGTACACAGGGGGAACATGTCGGACGGTGTTGCAAACATGGAAGATGTGTACACATTAGCTGATGGTGCTATGGACACTCTCTTAGATGGTGATTATGACACAATCACTGTTTTCAATGTGAAGTTAAACTCCTCTTCCTCTGAAGAAATTAAGAAACCACTTACTAAATCATCCGAACCATTAATTAGTCTATTGAAATACTCCCAATCAAAATCATCAAGCTCTTTGTTAAAATCTTGCGTATATAAGCCTAGAAAGTAGTCTTTATACAACCGTGACATCGCAAAGCGAACTGAACTGACAAACAACTGGAAAAAGTGGAAGGGGCATAGAGACTGAAGCACTATTTAAAAATTTCAAATTCCCAGGTAAAATGTTCGAGAAGCCTGATTTCTCCCCTCCAACCAGCACCTCCAACCATGGAGTTAAACCTCTCTACTAAGATTCTTGCTCGAAGAAATTAATAACATTTATTTATCAGTAAATATTACTTCTGAATCATAACTAATAAATAGAGTATATTTAATAACCCATTTGAATGATTATCAATGTAATAAAGATTATTGTAGTTAATAAAACAATATATAATTTATAGAAAAAAGTAATACCCTTAAAAAATCATGCTATAATCACTTTTTAACCTCTTTAAGATTACTTTAATCTTTTAAAGGAATTTTTTTTATTCGCAATATATCTTATCTAAATCAAGAAACATGATACAATCTAATTAAGCACATATGTTCCTGTTTCCTTAATCCGTATAATGATAATCGTATTTATGTTAAACATATAAGGATATTTTTTTCTGTTAATGTGTCCGAACATGTGTCGCAGAGAAGTCTACATGTTAAATACGAATTTCTGTCTGCTAGACAAATAAATATATGTCGGATAAAGTTTGCTGGAAACAGTATAAAGTATAAAATGTCGTGTAAGTTTACAGGATTAAACTTAAATTTTTTACTTAAAATGGTTCATATTTTAAATTTAATTTACTATGTGTTAAGAACATTTGGTATGTATTCCTTAGTGATGAGGACAAACAAAGTTTTATCTGTGGGAGATGTGGAATTTTACTTAGCTTGGAATGCACTAGGCTCTTGCTTTCCGAAATATAGGAGGAAACTTCAGTGTCCCAGCTAAAATAACAGTTGGTAGAAGAGAGGGGAAATAGCCCAGGCCAGTTCAAAATCCATTGCTACCTCCCTAGGGAAACCATCACTTTTGCCTTGAAGCAAGCTCTGTTCATAACTGAGGAAGCACTCTGGGGGTGAAGGGCTGGCAAGCCAAACCAGGGGAGCCAACAATAGAAAAGATGCTTTCTGAATAGCGTTGTGGGGGAGGGGTGCATAGCCTTTTTCTTGGAGTGTTGGTGGGAGGAGTTTGTTGTCATTGTGGAATCAGAGCAGTTCTGAAGATGAGTGGTGGAGGGTAGCATTCCTATGAGCGATCAGGGCCCCATCGGAGCCCAACTAGGCAGATGACGCCATCTTGAATCAGATGCAATTATTGAGAATCGAGTACAGACAGCTGACTGACCCCTAGGACCTTGACAAGGAGCGGTGGTAGGGGGTTGCTAGCATCGTGGTGTTGGGCTGATTTTGAGGGGTGCAGAATAGGAAGGGTGGTTGGGGTGTGAGAGGGTGGCAGGCAAGGTCCTCCTGATGTGCACACAAGTAGGCAGTTGTTGTCATCTTGAGAAATTACCGAAAACATTTGACAATCGCGGGCAGCCTGGGATTGCACTCAGGTAGGGGAGGGAGGGGTGGCTACAAACATAGAGTCCTCCTGATATGAAGCCCTCTGGACACTCGGCACCATCTTCAGTCACTCATGAATGCTTGTGGAAGACAGATATATACAGCTCTCCCTCTTGTCTTCCCCGCATCTAGACACTTGGTAGCCGATGAGGTCACCCTTGGAGGTTAGCTCAACTATGGACCATCTCTAGTATTCCACGATATTAGTTTTATGATATAAACTATTTAATATAAAAGTATTTTATCAGGAAAATATAAATTCCAATGTTAACTTATTTTTTTCTTTCCGGATCGATATACTGCATTTTTGGCAAGTGATTGATTTCAACATTTTCCTTCAATGAAGATTGTATACTCAAATTATTCCGTTACATCATGATTATATTTTCTCATTAAGAATATGCAATTTCCATTTTTAAGTTAATGTTTGTCATAATCAAACAGAGATACAGTTGGATTCGACATGAACCTCACATTAATCTTCAATGGAATGTTTTATTGCTTGTTAAAAGTGAATTGTTATAAAATACGACTTCATGTGATACGAACATTTAATCGCAGTGGTAAACCAGTTCTCTGAATACTTCGTTAAATAATGCGAGTTGATTATTTATTTATTTTTACCAGGGAAGTGATTAAATTGTCCAAGGATAATAACTCATTAATAGTACCTTGGTAGATATTCTGGTAGTCATAAATTTAAACTCAGCTGCTTGTCAGCCTCCGAATATGCTCCACATATATAAGCAGCCGTACATCTTAGCACCCACACATTCTTCAAGTGACCTCCGAGGTGGACGGAGGTTCGATTTCGGCGATCTCGTGGAGCCATTTCACTATGTGTTTTTCTGAGCTTGGTCTACGAAAATTCCTAACAGTTTAAAAATACCACTTGTGTTAACAATTGCAGTACATTTCATAAACATTAAAACTTTTTTTCCTTCATTTACCATAATTTAAACACCGTTTTCTATCGGCCACGCTATACGTATCTATACAGCTCGATGTAAGTGGTACTCATTCATTCTTTGAACGGACTTATGTTAATATTTCACTTATTCATACTTAGAGCACTCTGGAATTCTCTAATGTTTAGTTGCATTCCGAAAACGGATCGTTTAACACGTAAATCGCATCTTTCAAAGTCGCCTATCTGCCATATACGAGCAATAATCACAAAATAAAAAAACAAAATTTACATTTAGGCCACTCTTAAAAATCGTTTAAACACTCTGAAATTCTATCGTGTGTTAAATACATTCGTAAAAATCTCCTATCTACCACCAACATCCCTCCAAATGCCTCAACATTAGAAAAAAATTGCCTTATCCCACTCTTGCACTCAACTCTATACCTATATAAGACATTGCAATCCATCACTCTGGTCAGTGGCCTCTAGGATACCACATCGTCAACATCGTACAGAGCTCCTGCTACCCCCTCCCCCGCTCAAAAAGAATGAAAGAAAACAATTGATCCGATTAAATATTAACCCTTTCAATCCATTTAACCCATTCAATAAATTTAACCCTTTCAGGAAACCCTTTTTGATTAAAAATATTTGATCGTTTTAAGGATTAATCCAATCAATCAAATCGATAATCCATCAATTAATCCAAATTAATCCAAGGTGGGTTGAAACCGGCACGCCACTACTACTCATAGAACTTTCGCTCCGTCGATACCAACTTTACTAGGCGCTTGCCACTACATGTGCTCGTTAGAAGTACACGCAGGTAGGTACAGACTTTATCAGATTATAGTAAACTCCGCTACTTCCGGCTAGCGACACCTACGTAGTTGGGCTCTCGACAAGCGGGCGCTCCTGAACACTTGTTGAGGAGGAATATCCGAGAGTGAGAGAGAGATAGAGAGAGAGATAGAGAGAGAGAGATAGAGAGAGAGAGAGAGAGAGAGATAAAACGTTGGTCCGCGCCAACTAGCGGAAGGATGATGCGAGCTCGCCCCGCGTTTCGCTGTCATTTAGTATCGCGCGCCCACCCAAGCTGCTGCACGCGAATTAATTATTGCAGTATGTGGTGCGCAATCGATGGGATAAACAACACCGATGATGTTGGGCTCGCGCGCACGGCTCCACACAAATCCTTTTCGTGCCGGCACCCCCTCACATCTAACACCACCGACATCCACAGACAAGCACACGGCAAATCAATGGCATCGCTGTTTGTTTCGGCCCTGCGCTGCCCTGTGACGGAAAATTCTGGTCACGTACGAAGGAGCCTTCGTTGTTGCGCGGGAACAAGAATTTCTAGGTCCGTCCGAATAATTCAGATAACGAGTGAAGAGATTTGGACGGTTCTTAACATCGAGGTCTTGAGAGCCGATGAGGGGGAAGCGAGGTGAGTACGGAGCAGCGCCTGAATTGTTACGGAGGGGGAGGGAAACGGGAGATCACAGAGAAAACCCGCCGAACAGCGACATCGTCGGGCATGAATCCACATGCGAAAATCCGGGAGTGACCCCGCCGAGAATCGAACGCGGTTCGCCCAGGTGGGAGGCGAGTTGTCTAACCGCTACACCACCACGACCCGTGCTTCAGATAAGAGATTGTTCCAATATAAGTCAAATAAAACAGCCAAATGATTTTACGTAATATAATACATATATTTCAAGTACATTTAATAACAGGCTAGTAGCGCTTGGTCCAACTCATGTATATAGTTGCACAGGTAAGTTCTTCAACAATTCATTAAGGCTCCAAGTAAATATATTTCAAGAACAAGTTAAGATGCGATCTCAATCCGCTGAGGTGAAACTGGGCTCAATAATACACGAAATATTTCCCAGCATTAGCATAACATAAGATCAACATACCAATCTGGCACTCTGTACAAATAGGTTGGCTCGAAGAAAAAAGAATATTCTATAACAAATTATGGAATAGGATGATTAAATGAATAGTGTGGCGTCGCAAATAAAAATTCTTGAACTTAACCTGCTTTTACCAGCTTACAACTACAAATAAAGTTGCCGTATGTCAGAAGGAACTCTAACGGGTGTAAGAATGGTGCTTCACACTGTCTTGTTGAAAGTTGTTCACGGTAAAGTAAACACTTTTGAAATCAACGTTTTGAAAAATAATAATTTCTCGTTAACTTCATATAAGCGACAGCACACACTAGCATGCACACTTCCACTTACACTGGCAACAAATTAATTTAAAAAAATTTTAACTGACGTGTTGTGCGGGTGTAATGTTTCGATGTGTGGCCACTTAACTCTTTCATTCCCGCAATAATTTACTATTGCCAGTGTATGAAATAAGAAATATTTTGATGCGTGTTGTACTTAAGCTGACGAATAACTCATTTCGTTGTCGCAACTAATAGGCCGTAGGCTTTGCGTTCGGTGACCAACCACATGAACCAGTCGTAACGTAGAATAGTAACAAGGTTCACAAACCAGTCACTCAGAGGGAATATCATTGGGCACTGAGCCTTGCAGAGTACAGTACCAGTCAAATACAGTCTTC
The DNA here is from genome assembly GCA_029891345.1 of Dryococelus australis. Lineage (NCBI taxonomy): Eukaryota > Metazoa > Arthropoda > Insecta > Phasmatodea > Phasmatidae > Dryococelus > Dryococelus australis. The sequence goes on along the minus strand of CM056996.1, from coordinate 111,435,758 downwards.
CAGTGCAACATGTTGGAAATAGTCTACAATGGGAATGAAATGGTAAAGGGGAATGGTGCATAAAAGCAGTATATTTACCCGATTTTCGATATAAGTCGTTTTCCAAAGGGTTTATCGAAATTGTTGGCTCGTAAAGAAGTAAACAAAAACTTTCAACACCTTTTTACGTTGTCAGGTGTTAACTGCCTTCGTTATTTTAGGAGCACTGATGGAAGAAATGAAAGAATTATTTTTCTTATCTTCAATCAGCGCTCATAGAAACGAACGCAGTGGATTTTGTAATAATGCAAGAAGGTGGTCGAAATTGTTATTTAAGTCTTTTCGAAAAATCCTCTGCAAAACATGTTCTGGCAATAATTATCTATGCTAATATAATAAAGAGGTAATGTGAGTTAGTTAGTTTATTTATATGTAACGGCTACTCTTGGAAACTACAAGGCCGATGCTTGCACACAAAACGGCTGGATATTTCATAAGTCTATGTTCACAATGGTAGACGGCTAACACGCAGATTTGGAGAAAATTCAATTAAAAATTGCGATAAGACAGATTCTTTGAAATTTGTTGTTTAAGGAAAATACGAAATCGGTTGTAAAACGTCAGTTCCCCTACCATAGGTCAGCATCACTTTTTCTGAGAGCCTGGCATCTATGATGTGAGATCGCTATTTATCCTAAATACTCGGTGTTCATCTTTCATCAAGTCAAGTGATATGGGTGGATAACTAATAGTTTTTTTTTTTTTAAAGTCCTGCGAAAATAAATACCTTTACTTAGATTTATTAATGACGACGTTTTCCAGTTTCCCTCGCAAGCAAATATTCCTTTCAGACAAACTCTAGGTTATAGTTAACGTGTGTTGCAAACTAGAAAAGAAAATTGGGTTATGCTGTACTTCAGAGCACGTTTCGTAACCACAGCCGAAAAGCTTATGAAATAAATACAATAATATTTTTTGTTCATCATGTTAATATTTACATGTACATGCCAAACAGCCGTTTTTAACCCCTCCAGATGATAGCCTTGCACGTTGCAGCGAAGGAGAATTTGATGAGTTTGCCAATGCCACCCATAACGTTACATTCATCCTGTAAGTCAAGACAGCTAAGTAGCTTCTGCTAATGGGAGGAGGCCTCGAACGATGGAAAACTCTATTTTCACTCTTTTCTTCCGTGACTCCAATAAAAGAAGATCCAATTAGGAGGAGGAACTACAAGGCCGATTCTTATAATTATTTCACTATTAGAAAGCTACATTTTTCCAGATGGTCATATGCTATGTTTAATTTAAAAATATATATATTCTCGGGAAATTTCAAAATTTGTGAACCAAGCACAGAGAAAAACGAGTTACTTGGCTACTTTCTAAGCAAGCTCTACCAAAACTACAGGGCCAATTCCTATCATTGTTTCACTGCTAGAAAGCTACATTATTCTAGATAAACATAGTACATTTTTTCTCAATTTTTTGTGGTATTTCTTTGTTTTGTAGTATTGGAAGGTGGGTAGGTAAGGATAGGTGTTGATGTTTAGGGTACTGGGAAGAGTGTGAGGTTAATGTGATATTTTTGTGATATTTTTTTTAATTTATAAGATTTTTTTTTTTTTTTTTTTTTTATAAATTTAGAAATTTTAAATGATTTTTTTTAAATTATTTCTAACAATAAATTTTAGGGAAATCGTCAAAAGAAAACTGAATTTTTAGGAAAAAATACTGATTTTAAATTACCCATTTGTAGGGAAGAAGGGAAATTTGTAAGGAAAACGGAAGTTTTTAAGGCAATTTAGTCGATTTTAAGGGTAAAGTGTAAATTTAAAATAGCGGGCAGAACCCCCTTGATATATGTTTTAGGGGGAGCCCTTTTATGCAGCTGGGTAAAACGGGAATTTTTAAAGTGACTTTTGGGTAAAATAATCGATTTCTGAAGAGATTTTTGGGTAAAAATAAGTAGTTTTTGGGAATAAACAAGCGATTTTGGGAGGTAAATTCCAAAATAGCGGAAATCGAAATGGTGGCCAGAGCTGGAGAACCGGCTCCTGGGCTCCTTGTCTAGAAAAAACGATACCTTACCACTAATGCAAAAAAAAAATCCTTTGAAAATTTCAAAATTTATAAACCAAGTCGGCGAAAAATGAACTACTTGGCTGCTTTCTAAGCATGCTCTACCAAAACTACAGTGCCGATTCTTATAATTCCTTCACTGTTAAAAAGCTACGTTCTTCCAGATGGACATAAGCTTATATCAAGTGGGGCCTCAGTGGCTCAGTGGATCTTAATATTATCATAATATTATAAATTCACAATTAGTCGCAAGTAGTCGCAGTTAGTCGTAAGTACTCACAAGTAGTTACGGGTAGTAACGGGTAGTCACAGGTAGTCGCAGGTAGTCACGGGTAGTCGCAGGTAGTCACGGGTAACCGCATGTATAGCCATGTATTTCAATACCTTTATAAAACCTGAGTGAAGCGATATCGGGCTGCTAGTGTGTATATATACGGCTTTCGTGCACCATTCCACTTTAGTTGGCGTGTTTTTTTTTTGTTTTTTTTTTTTTTGTTGCACATACGGCACAAATTAGAAATATTATTACATTTAAATTTCTAATAACTCCACAGTAACAATGGGATGACGCAATAAAATGACGCACGTGTCAATTCTAATTTTTCTATCGCAGAACGATACAAACTGCGAGCGGAAGTCGATCGCGAGCACGGCCTCCAGAAGTTTTCAATTAACTGTGATCAGTCCATATAGTCCACTCGGGGATATTTCCAACTTTTCTGAAGTTATTCTAAAGTTATACTTTCTATGTAGAAAATTACACCAAAAGGACAACGCACCACACATATGCCCACTCAGTTAATTATTATTTTGTATGAGGACTGTTTCTTACTAACAATTATCCAACACGCATAATTTTTCTCTCTTTTGTTCGTATTAGTTACAATTAAATATAATAATTTATAAATGAAATATAAATAAAGTTATACTTGACCGAAAAATAAGACACTTTTACGTTAAAAGTGCCGTGAAACGCTGACACATATACTAGGAAACACAACTGAACAGGTAATACATGGGGTTATTTTTCAAAGTTTCGTTTAAAAAAAGTGTATGTAAAGTTACTGCGAGTACGCTATTCATTTCGTAACCTGCTACTCTCTCCAGCCCTAAAATCCCGCAGCGGGAATGCGTGCTCGCGGGGAAAAAGAAAAAAAAAAAAAAGAATTCGCAAGCCAAAGCGAACGGCGTGTCAGTTAAATGTGGTGTGCGAAAAACATCAGGACGGGGACGCATTATCGCTGATTACGGCGCGCAGCGAGTAGACCCGGCCAGCAGATTACGCGTCAACGATAAAGCTGCTTCGTGCGCTACCCATGGGAGTGCAACTGTGCGAGATTAGTATCGCTCCAATATTGCGGCAATTCCAGATCTAATATTAATATATTTTTGATTCGATATCACGTCGCTGTGCGCCGTGTAAAAACTGCCTCAAAACACAGCTTGTCGTCATCACAGATAAAGGCTGTTCACAATAAAATGGGCACTTTTGAAAGCCCTGCTTAAGATCTACTGGTATGCACGTTGTGTATTCTTCCGCCTAATGTAAGATTAATATTGTAATGGGCCTCGTAACTTTATTCATGCGTCGGTCAAGTTGAACTATGAAATTATTAGAAAAGTAAATATTATGCAAATCTGCTCATTTTTACAGTTCGAAGCATAAAAAAAAAAACAATAGAAAGCGAAACGAATTATTTAAATTATTAGGAATCGTTACCTAACAAATTTGATTCGACTTTAAGATATGGAACTACTTCTTGCCATCCGTCTTTACCAACTTTCCTGAGCACATGTCACTCACGGCGCTCGTTAAAATATACGCTGGTAGGAGCAGTGACTTTTTTCCGAGGTTGATTTCAAAAGTGCTCACGTTATCGTGAACAGCCTTTACTAACATTCCAGTACGCATGACTTAGGAGTGGGATGGACCCCCGCATTTTTTGTGATATGGTTGTTTGCACGAATACGCTTATCTCGGTAAATAAATTTTTCTGAAAATACGACTTTTTGTCATAAATGATAAAAAAAAAAAATTATCTATGCCCCTATTTTTTTTACTTTGTCATAGTAAGTATATTCTTGGAGAGAAATTTTGTGAAAATAGTCAAATATCACATTTTTAAAGCTAGTGTATACAGTTTTCTTAAGTGGCAAGAGAAAAGTACAAACGTACGGGCGAAGTTTAATCTGTGGTATTTCATCGCGTCTAATAAAACCTCTATGTTAAAGATATGATTTGCACAGTACAGCGTTACGGCGGAAACACTGCACGGCTTGCGCTTAGGAGCGATGAGGCACTAGGCGTGCGTGAGAGTGTCGCCCGTATCGTTCCCTCGCTTTTTGACCGAGGACGCGAGGGTACATCCCGCTCTTAACGTGTGTATGAAGAAGCGTCTTATACTATAGTGTTATACGGTGTTTTAATTTAACAGAATAACCGGTTAAGACCATTTTACACTAACGTAAATGAATAAATGTAAGGCTAGTTATAACAGAAACCAAAAACAAACGCGCAGTTTGAAAAGTCACTCTGACGAAATCAAAACAGCTATAATCCTTTGCTTATGGGGTAAACACATCATTATAGGCCGTTCACGGTAAAATGAGCACTTTTGAAAGCCCTGCTCAAGATCTATTTGTATGCGCGTTGTGTGTTCTTCCGCCTTATGTAAAACTGCCATTGCCATGGGCCTCAACTCTTTCTTCTTGCGTCAGTCAAGTGAAACTGTAAAATTATTAGAAAAGTAATTTTTTTAAAAATCTGCAAAATTTTACACTTCGAAGTATTAAAAAAAACAGAAAGCACTAGAAATAATTTTAATCACCAATGATTACCTAACACTTTTTATTCGACGTTGAGATATGGAACTACTTTCCCCTCTACCGTTACCAACTTTACTGTACGCATGTCACTACAGTGCGTCCGTTAAAATATATGCAGATAGGAGCATTTACTTTTTCTAAGGTTGATTTCAAAAGTGCTCACTTAATCGTGGACAGTCTTTAAGTGAGACGAGTATGTCGCTAAATTCGAAGGCTTTCTTATCCGAGGAATAGACCAGTCGTTCCCGGGCAGCGTGGAAAGAGGAAATAAGATGGGCCATAGGTTCAGAGGAGAAATGATGTAGTGATAGCGAGAGAACACCGACAAAAGCCTCCAGCAGCGTTCCACACGTTCGCACACACGAAAATCCGAACTCGACTCCGCCGGGAATTGAACCGAGTTAGTCGTTGTGCCGCCAGTATAGTAGCCGAGGCCTCTACCGTAACTAATTTAGTTCCTCAAACTAACAGAAATAACCTGAATTTCACCGCACTTTAATGACACATATATATTGTTTTTATTGATTATCGTTTTAAAATGATGACTATTACTAACTGCTGAAAATTGTAAATCTAGAGGGGGAAAAAAAGAAAGAATATCTGACTATATTTTAAATATTTCGTTAGTCTCAAAACGTAATGTTATCGAAATATATCGCGCTTGTGCATACACATATACATATATTTACTTTCATAATTTTTATTTTAATATTATTGTGTAAAATTAATTCGATTTAGATTTTCAATGTTATTAATGTTAAAATTTTTATTAAACTTAGTAATAATTCAGTAATACAACTTAACTAATATTTTAACATTGATATAATATGAGAATATTCACGATGCGAAGTGTCTTACGCTCATTCTTACTTGCCGGTGTTAACTTACATTTTCCAACGATTTACTCACGACAAGACGTAGTAGTACACTTGAAATATTGTACGACCATAAACATGTACAGATTATTTCTCTTCAACCTACTTCGTATAACATCGACGTGGTATGTTCGAACTTCAATATAGGTTACATATGTGTTGATATAATTTAGATATTTTTTCGACCGTCGTCTCCTGATTAAAAGATTACGCGAACGAACAATATGTTACGTGCAATGGGAAAGTGATCAAATACAGGAGTGCTCAACACACTCACTTATTATGACGAGAGTAACCCCCATTCCCCTTAAATCTTTCACCATACATTCGCGTGGGAAAACTCTAAACTTTTCTTCTAGGAGCGCGTACTCAAATAACACACACCAGGAACTGATTGCAAAATATTAATAGTAAGAGCCAGTGAAGAGATTTGGACGGCTATGAACACCGAGGTCTTGAGAGCCGATGAGGGTGATTGAAGTGGGTATGGTGCAGCTCTGGAACGAAAGGGCGGGGGAAACGTAAGACCCCGAGAAAACCCGCCTACCTACGGCATCGTCTGGCAGGATTATCACATGCGAAAATCCGGAGTGACCAGGCCGGGGATTGCACCCAGATCGCCTTGGTGGGAGGCGAGTGGGCTAACCGCTCAGCCACCGTGACCCCTAAGAGGAAGAAACGAAAATGAAAACGCTTAAAGCACACACGCATTGAAAAACCTCGTAACAATAATATGATAAACAAAACAAAATCAATATGTTTTAAAAATACGTATTGTTTAAATTTTTGGTTCAAACTGCTAAAATATTATTTTATTCTATTAAAAAAATACAGAAATAAACACAGACAAAAGTAACTAAAAGGGACTTACTTTAAAGAAATACTTATTTGTATTATCAAATAATTAGCTTAAGCAAGGTCAGAGAAGAAATAGAGAAGTTATTTTGCACCGTAATACACACAGTTGAACATGTTAGTAATCTTACCTCAACTATTTTCTATTTTATCTATCATTCTGCAGAATTTTCACAATGACTCTACTTAGCTGCACCATATATATAATTGTTTTGTTTTGTTGGCACATATTTTAACAGTGCTTTGGTCATCTTTAATGTCCAACTACTCCATTGCACTTTTTAATTGTTGTGTAAATGAATGTACGTTTTATAGGCATGTTATCAATTAGTGAGTATGCCTGGGTAAGAAGTGTTTTCACATAGTAGATGAGAATTGCCTTCTCACTACAACTGACAAGCAGTATTATACGTTTAGTAAGCAGCTAAAACCGAATCTCGCAGCAGTAATAAATGTTTCGAGCGTTTCTCAGTTAATAGAAAAATATTTTTTCTTTCAAAAGCAATATTTGTTGACAGCAAAACGACGGGTTTAGAATAGCGAGAGGAGTGCCTTATGTGCAAGTATTTTCCCAGAAAACTGCAAATTGTACTTCTGCGTACGAGATATAAGTACAACTACGCTGTGGAAGTACAATATTAACAAATGAATAATATTAAGCGTTTTAATTAAAACTTTTAAGAAAATATAATACAGCATCAATATAACACTCGGTAATTCAGTCCAGTTTTTCTGTATTTGAATCTCCCCTTCGAAGAACATTTAATGCATTTACTTAAGATACGTGAAGTTCAATGGGTGCAGGTATTTCATTCATTTGAACACGAGTTAGTCATTTGGAGTATCATTACATCCTCAGTCTACTAGAAAAACGTGTCGCATCCATTTTTTAACTTGATGATATGCTAGAAAAAATTGAGGAGCAACTTCTGAAAGGGAAAATACTTTTAAAATTAATTTTTTTCAGTGATAACTTCTACAGTCAACTTAGTGTTTTAAATGAAACACTCGTAATTAAGAGACTAATTAACGAACAAACTTTCATGCAGGAAATAGCTATGACTCTTCCATGATGTTAGGGCTGTAATAGTATCATTTCAGTAGTTGAATTATTTTTTTAAAGATTTTTGGTGTCATCCAAAACAACAAACACTTTACATTTCTGACACTGAACATAAGTAAATAACTCTTCTGTATGCGTTGAATTTATATTCTCGAGATAAGAGTAATACAAATGATGATGGTGATCCTTTTACGCATTTTATCCGAACAGGCGGGGATTTGGATTTGGGAACGCTCATACACAATGTATAAAGAACTGCAAAGGTATTTTTCTCGATTGGGGGGGGGGGGGTGGAGTTTTAAACCCTTGGAAAGAACGCGGAAAGGAGGAAGGAGTAGCGAGGAGGGAAATTGCACGCCGGTCAGGTACGAGTCCTTGACCTATCGAATGCGAGTCAAACACACGATACCGCACGACCAAACATGATACCACCGGAGTGTTAAGGAGCAGGTGTTGAGGGTGAGGAGGGGGTAGGGTGGAAGATGTAGGACACCGCCCAATACAGATGCACGAGTGCGCCATTAAGCTCATCGCCGTCGCAGAGCACACAACCCCGCCATCCCCGTTTGTGCTTGACGTACCGACATTGATGCTATCACACTCCACGCACGGCGAAATAAGTTTACATACACCCCTTCACCCCCCCCCCCCAACCCCTTCACAACCGTGGTCGATATTGCGTGATCCTTTGATCTTGAAAAAGCGTGGCAGAGGGTACGGTTAGTGCTGTGGCCGGGCAACTCACCTCCCACCACAGGCGAACCGGGTTCGATTCCCGTACGGAGTCACGCCCGGTTTTTAGCTCGTGTAGAAGCGGGGCGGACGCTGCTGGGGGGGTTTTCTGGGGGCGCTGTCGTTTCCTCCTCCTTTGCCATTCCGTCACTGCTCCGACTTCGTCTTGTTTCATCCCCACCGACGCTGTGATAATTTCTTCCAGGCGTGAGGTGAGACGCTAAATTTATAAGTATAGGCTATTCACGATAAAGTGAGCACTTTCGAAAGCCCTCTCGTTTGGAATGATATGCAATAATTATATTTTATTTTAGCCGTAGGCGTTAACTTCCGAGTGCTGTGGAATACACAAACTGTGCTTATTATCTACATGGCAATATTTATTTTGAAAGGTGGTTAAAGGATAAAAAAAAAAAAATCTGAAAGTAAAAAATAACTGGACTCTCAAAAGTGCTCACTTTAGCGTGAACAGACTGTAGAAGTAGAGTAGCTACAAACGTAGCACTTCACCCGACTATACAAAATGCATAACACATTTAAAAGTAGAACACATACCACACAATTATTGTCACAAAATAATGTTTTATGGTGCAAATGAAATAATATTACTTATATTTTGTAACATACTAAAATACTTGAGCTAAAATTTATTTAATTCAATTATGTAAAACATTTATTAATACAAGTTTTAATTAAAAATTTTTGCGTATATCTATTTTTAATAATTAAAAAAGAAAATTTTTCAAGAAGAACATTTAAATAGGATTAAGGTTGTTTATAAAATTATATTGGTACTAATGTTAAATATTTTTACAATTTATTGATTTTATACGTTCATTTCATTTAACGTTCGTGGCTTACATGGACGCACTTGTAACCAATTATTAAAAATATTAGTGACAATTGTTACTAATTTTTATTGTACATAATCAGATTGATGATTTTGATGGTCTTGTTTAATGCTGGTGCTTTCTGAATCATGGAACATGGAAATACATCTAAATGTTTATTAAAAATGAAAGCTGTCTGCAACAAAATATTTTACAGTATTGAAATATATTTGTATAATCCTTCATATGCAATATAAATTATACTTGTCTAACAAATTTGATAGTAGTTACGCGTACCTTTTTCTAATTAGTGCTCTTTGTTGTACACTTGAGCACAATATTTCATCAGCAACAAACCTCTACTTTAAATATCCAGAATATTGACAAAAGATATGAGGCATTATGGGACCTGCACACCGTATTTAATCAGCAAAAGTGACTTAATGCAGAATGATTAACATAATACTGAAACACATATAATTATTTATTATTTTCCACAAAAATGACGCTAGGAACAATTCTTTTACCTTCAAATATAGAGTTTCTCTGGGAGATAACCGACATTTATAGTAAATGCTGAAAATACCCATCCTTCTTCTATGGACTACATAAACATGCCATTCCATGTTACTGGCAGTTTTTTAACATTATTTTGTCAGCGCTGGTGATTTAATCTACGCAGTTTTCAGTGACATGAAACTTACACCCTTCCCCCCAGATAATTCCCGGTGAAAATAAAACCGTTTTATATTTAATCCGACGACCTCAGTCGCTTATATTTCCATCGCCAAATAAACATTATCAGCACCAAGGACTTATTTGACATATGGCATGATTCAGCGTCCTGCTGAAAATATCCTTGATGTTGTCTATAGCATCCGGTTGCTAACAAACTTCATACATTTTGTTGGTAGTCTGCATTGTCCGCAGTTCAGTCGAAAACATATTTTATACCCATTATTCTCTCTGCGGATACGGCTTACCGATTGGCGACTTTCTTCGGATGCATATGTGCTTCAGTAATGACACGTGGATATTCTGAGCGTCAAATGAGTTTTTTCTGTAAGTTCACATACCCATAAAAATGACAAGAAGCCTCATCTGTGAATGATGTGATAGACAGTATGTGATAATTTTGATCTGTGAACGAATGTGACCAACAGCAAATGCGTGCTCGTTTTGTATCGTAGTTACATGGATTTACTTAGCATTACTTACGGCTCTCCGACACGCTGAGTGAGTCAGTGAATACATTTGGGCGGCTCTTAACATCGAGGTCTTGAGAGCCGATGAGGGTAAAGCGAGGTGAGTATGGAGTAGCGCCGGAATAAAAAGGCGGAGGGAAACGGAGATTCTCGAGAAAACCCGTCCACCAGCGGCATCGTGCGGCACGAGTCCAACATGCGAAAATCCGGGGGCAACCCCGCCGAGAATCGAGCCCGGTTCGCCTAGGTAGGAAGCGATTGTCTAACCACACAATCACTGCGGCCCCACTGACAGGCTGAGTACGAACACCCGAACACCTTCAGCTTGCGTCATATAGTAAATCACCACGTGGCATAAGGTTATCAAATTTGGTGGGTATAAGTCAATAAAAGGGCCACGTTAACAATTTAATAGGGAAACTCACACATGTATACTATTACATCACCTATATATGCATGCATGCACACAAACAGGCTGGATATTTTATAAGTCTATGTCCCCAATGATAGACGGCTAACACGCAGATTTGGAGAAAATTCATTTTAAAATAGCGATAAGACAGATTCTTTGGTATTTGTTGTTTAGGGAAAATAGGAAAACTAAAACGTCAGTTCCCCTACCATATGTCAGCATCACTTTTTCTGAGAGCCTGGCATCTATGATGTGAGATCGCTATTTATCCTAAATACTCGGTGTTCATCTTTCATCAAGTCAAGTGGCGTGGGTGGATAAATACTAGTTTTTTTTTACAAGTCCTGTGAAAATAAATACCTTTACTTAGATTTATTAATGACCACGTTTTCCAGTTTCCCTCGCAAGCAAATATTCATTTCAGACAAACTCTAGGTTATAGTTAACGTGTGTTGCAAACTAGAAAAGAAAATTGGGTTATACCGTACTTCAGAGCACGTTTCGTTACCACAACCCGAAAAGCTGTAAGCGTTGTGTTTGGCCATAGAGACGTGAACCACTCCTTACTTTCAACAGTAGTACGGTTTACGAATGAGTTATCGAAGCGGAAGATCACTAGGCATTGAACCTCGTAGAGTACAGTGCCGGCCATATATATATATATATATATATATATATATATATATATATATATATATATATATATATATATATATATCGTCAGGTGCGCAATGCACACCAGAGTGGTGTTTCCCTTGCCACTCTGGTTAACCCAGCGCCACACATCCCAGAGGAAATGAGGTCCGTTCCTGGCGAAAGGGCTTTTACGGTGCCAATGTTGGTTTTTCCCTTTATCTTCTTAGATCTAGGTAAGCTATATGTACACCTAGGGAGGTAGTCATGGCCCCAAACTGCGACCCTGTCTGCCGCTATGCAAGTCCGCTTGCATGGATTCCTTCCCCTGTAGACATATATGGGGCCTAGACGTGGGTCGCACTTACCTCCCGTCCCCGAATCGGACGTACATTTTACACTTAGAATTAGTGTAGGTTAGGAAAATAATAAACGGTGCGCAATATACACAGTTGTGAACACTGGGTCTGAATGTGTTACATTGTTTACAGCAAGCGTGCCAGTGGCTGTGAAGAGGTCGTTTTAGAAGTACTGCAAGCACTCAATGCCTTCTGATGTGCTCTTTGAGTAAGTGCGATAGGGTATTTATTCCAGAAATTTCTTGCAAACATCATCCTTTGCTGTAGCTAGTTCAGCATCTTCACAGTGACTATGAAAATACATCGGATACAGCCACCAATCCCGATGCTTCGCCAATACACCATCTCTTGGTATAGCTCCCAGAGATTCGATGTACTAATTTCAAATGCAACACTGTTAATACATTCCAGTTCAAATATGTGAAGGAAATATTCGTGAGTTTAAATCTATACTTAAATTAATTATAAACGCTATTCAATTAACAGCTGTTTTAAACTGCGCAATCGAAATTTGAAGGATTGTCTGCTGAATACATAGTCATTTTGGAATATTTCTGTTGTAGCAAATGAAAATATTTCTAGAAATTTACTTCAAGCGAAAAAATAAAGGATAATTATTTTTGAACTGGCCTGTTGTAAATTTATATCTAAAATTTACTACCTACTCTTTTACTGTGGCCTACTTTACAATGAATATTCTTGTTCAATTTGAAAGTTAATCTTTATTTTGCCTGTTGGACTATAACACGATTTGTTGGTAACGCACTTATTCGATTACTTTGAAATTAGTATGTCTTATTTCCATTAAGTAATCTAAAACAATAACAGGTATGAGTAAAGCTATAAAATCACATGTTTCCAAATTGTGAGTTACATATGAGGGGAATTTTCTCTTTACTAATTCTGGTTGCGTATAGTGTCGCAGTACCCAAGTAAATTTATACGTTAAGTGAGTTACCTAGAGACTGTTCACTATAAAGTGAGCACTTAAGAAATCAACCTCGGAAATAAGTCACTGCCCCTACCTGCATCTATTTTAACGGGTACAATGAGTGACATGTGCCCAGTAAAGTTGGTAACGATGGAGGGGAAAGTTGTCCAATATATTAACGTCTAATAAAAAGTGTTAGGTAACCTTCTGTAATGACTTAAATTATCTATCTGGTTTTCTGTATTTTTTAATGCATCGGAGCGTAAAAATAAGCAAATTTTTACAATATTTGCTTTCCTAATAATTTCACAGTTTTACTTGACGGACGCGTGAATAAAGTATTGAGGCCCATGGCAACGTTAATTTTACATAAGGCGAGAGAATTCACAACGTGTATACAAGTAGAACTTAAGCAAGGATTTCAAAAGTGCTCATTTTACCGTGAAAAGCCTGTAGACATACAACATTATTTTCATAGCGTTCATATGTATATTATTTTGGATAATCGTTCAAGCTATAAGAGTAATAAAGTAAACCTTTTATTACGTATGAGTGTAAAAAGTAGCGAAACAAAACCCATGATATCTTTCAGTTAATTACCTAGCGCAGAACCCTAGCATAATTTCGCTGGAAAGCAAAATTCATGACGAAACCAAGTAAAAGGAAAAATATGTTTATACTTACTATAGTCTCGTTTTTCGTACATTCCGGATATTGCTCGTTATGTTTGAAAACATACATTTTTTACGGTCTAGAAAAAAGTAGCCTTTTTTGGGTCAAGCTTGTATGCCCATTTCAGATACAGGAAATGAACGTGTATCCCTTAGAGTTATGAATACGATAACCAGGAAGGAAATAAATGCGTGAATAAATATATATTTTTTACCAGGGTTGAGTATGTACGTTTAGGATATTCGTCAAATTGTGTGAATAACACAAGGCTAGAAAATGTTGTTGAGGTGCAAATATGAGAATTTGTTAGGTTCTTCTTTTGCTTTAAACAGTAGTAAACAAATATAAATGAAGACATGTAAGTCATTAATTTTTTTGAAATTTATGTATGTACACCGGGTTGCCATTAATGGCTGAATATGCCTCTGGTAGGAAAGTAGACTGATCACATAATTCACACAAGCATATCGTATACCTACATAAAGCTCGGTAGAAAAGTTTGCTAGCTACATCAATCGAAGTGGACGTACAAAGAGACCTGAGGGAGGAGGAAAGGGGCATGCTTATCAGTGCCCACCGATTCGTCCATCTTATCTGTGAGATTTATGACAAGTTTTCAAATACCACATTCCACAGTGAGTGATGTGGTGGTGAAATGGAAACGCCAGGGAGTTTCGAAACTACGACATCAACGAGAGAAGCCATGAAAATTGACAGACAGGGACTGTCGGTGACTTCGACGAGTGGTGAAGTCAAACTGGCTAACTTCGTTAGAAACTAATGCTACAAACGTTTGATCGGCATCTAGAAGTGAAGCCAGTATTCGTATCATTCGTCGAAAGATGTTTGCACTCGAATACCATGAGCAAACTGCAGCACACACGTTACAAGTTGTGACATTCCGATGGACGTATATGGACCTGGCGAATACCTGAACAGTGTTACTTACTGAAGCGCACTCCTCACTTTGTTAAACTTTTTGGAGGTGGCATTGTGGTGTTAATGGTGTAGACCTGATGTTCGTGGTTTGCTCTTGGTCTACTGGATTTAGGTCTTCGAACCATGAATCCACAACCTATTAGGCAATATTGGACAATTTTAAGCTACCCTCCCCGTGGCAACAATTCGGAGCTGGCCCTTTTTATTTTCAACTTGAGAATCCACCTGTTCATAAAGCGAATGCCATAACCCATGTGGTCTGTCGACGTGGGAGGAATGAAATCGAATGGCCGTCCCAAAATCCCTGATCAAAACCCTATTCAGCATCTTTGGGATGAGTTACAATCCCGGTTGGCAGCGAGATCAGACCGCCCCAAAAAATGTCCAGAACTGTTCACCCTATTACAGGAGGAAGAGAATAAAATACCTGCAGGCACTGACCAAAACTTATTGGAAAGTCTTCCGAGAAGGGTAAAAGCTGTAATAGGGGCGAATGGCGGACCAACGTGATACTTACATAATAACAACTCCAGTTAAGCAAGTTATATATGGTATGCATAATGCACAAAACCATATTAAATGTTGGTATGAGTAAATGTGCTATGATAGATTTTTATGACTGTGTGACAGGGTGAGCAGGGTTATGACACTAAACTATCCTCAATTTTTAGAAATTTGTGGGCCAAAGGGCGGTGAGAGGTGATGGAGTGTGGTGGGTGAGGGGGTGGGGCGAGGTGAGGGTGGTGAGGGTCGGTGAGCGAGGAGGGGGAGGGGTTGATAATATTGTATAGTGGTTGAAGTGCGGATGAGTGGTGTTGATAAGGTGGGGTGATGGTAATTAGATTTGAATATTAGGAGGGAGGGGGTAGAGGCTTAAATCAAATATGGTGGTCCTGAAATTGGGTTACATATTCGATATGATATAACGATTGTAGGCTCTGCGTCTCGAAAAGACGAGTACGGTGATATATAATCCTTAACAATTACACCTTAAAATTCTTTTAAAAATAAAAATAAATTTCAATTTCAATTTAAAAAATAATAATTTAAAATTATTTTATTTTATTGGCTACTCCCATTTCTCAATGTGGCTGATGTTCGGGATACCTCAGCCACAATGAGGAATCAATCAGCTACATTGAGGAGCTTGGACATTTAGGAGGGTTGGGAGGTAAAACGAAACATTTCGAGCCCTGGCTGATCCTTACGAATATGGCGGATGGCACCGACCAACATGGCCACCGGCTGCACCTACCAAGATGGCGGACGAATCCTGGATCCTACTCCTGAAATCCTGTGCCGTAACCAACATATGTACACTACTCTCTTACTCCCATTGCAATATGATTACCAGTATGGACCTGGTATGCATCTCAACCATCCTCTTTGTTTTCCTTGGTGGCATAAGTCTGCAATGGCGCATGTCCGGTGAAACACGAGCAAAGCGACGACGCCATGGGCCGCAGTGTTGTCTTAATTGTCACGAATACTTGGCGCACGGGAGTGACAGTTTTGGAAGAGGATGATGAGCGCACTGGTCAGCCACGAGCGAGGTGAACTGATTGCAAGATCCAAGTTGCAATGTTGGAGGGTGCCAACCGCACTCAGAAAGTAGACGATCTCGCAGCAGCAATAGGAATCAATCATGAAAGGTGCCACAAAATATCTGTCTGATGATCAGAACATTTCGCGTGTTGCACACTTCAACGTGAAAAACCCATGACCATTGGCAGTGACCTGATCAGTAGTGCTGACGACAATGGGGCGTTTCTCAACAGGATAGTAATAGGAGACGAAACATTGTGTTTTCTGTACGATCCGCAACTGAAGCAATATTCTTGCATCTGGAAATCGCCACCATCGCCACGACAGAAACAACAGCGACAAGACAGGTCAAAAGTCAAGGTGGTGCTCGAACTGCTACTTGACTCATTGGGCATTGTTCGCATGAAGTTCGTTCAACTAGGAGCAGCTGTAAACAAGACCTGTTACGTGGAGATCTTCGGCCGGCTACGCAATGCAATACGTCTTAAGCGTCCCGAGCTGTGGCGATGGAGGATCTGTTTTATGATACACGGCAACGTCTCTGCACACCGCTCTAAGCTTTTCCAATAGGAACTGGTAAGGCAACAGGTCACCGTGTTGCCACGTTCTGCGTACTCACCTGATATCGCACCATGCGATTACTTTCTGTTTCCCCGCTTGGAAGCACAGCTACGTAAATTTCATTCAGTCGAGGAGAGAACATTACTGCCACAAGAGAAGCTGTGAAAGGATCTGCCCGCGAAGTTCAGCAGCGTTTCCAATAGTTACACCGACGTTGACAAACGTGCATAGTGGTCAGAGGAGACTATTTTGAGGGACAAGTATGCATCTCTACACTCGAGGCGCCAGTTCACGAACTTATTCACCTTACTACTTGTGTGAATACTGTAATGCACAAACATAAATATATAAAATTTCTGGGTCTTATCTCTAAGAAAATAGAGGCAATTACAATTTTAAATACTTTAATATAAACCATATTATGTCTAAAAATTACTTTAATTTAGCAATATACCACTTTAAATACAAAAAAAAAAAAAACATTAGCTTGAATTCAATTGCATCACAGAGTATTACAAGTGTTAAATGAACCTGAATATAAATAATAATGGGTGGATGTCTACAGGCTAATCTCTGATCTTGAAGAAATCTATACATAAGTGGATGCTTGGACTTTTCTCCAATACTCTGTCGTGATAACGATCCTTTAATTAGTTATTCATTGCACAGAGATAAAAAAAATCGTCTATAGTTTTATTTATTTTTGTCACGAAATGAAACGTAACAAAAACTTACGAACGCAGTTAGAAAATTTCGTACCTTCATGTGAACAACCTGGCTGTAAGAATTTTCCTTCCCATAAGGACACGGTAAAATTTTTTGTAACTAAAAAAAAATGGGTTGGTGTGTCTTGGGGACGATTCCCAGGGGAAACTCCCTGGCAAGCCTTGCGGATAGGGCGGTCCGACGACGGGGGAGAGCTCTCGCGTGTTTACGGTGTGTGGGACTGAGTCCTTGCCGGAGGGGCTGGGAGAAAGGGGGTGCGTGATTACAGGCACATTCAAGGTGGCGCTCAGCGCCAGCTGTGTTTCCGAGTCGACACGCTCGTACCAGGGAATGGAAGATGACCGCGACAAACCAGAGCGGTAAGATTGGGCAGGGGGAGGAGGGGAGTATACGTGGGGGAAGGTAAAAAGCAGAGGACAACAGAGACATAAGAGGGCGAACGAGTGTGTTTGGGGGGGGGGGGGCACCAGTGGCAGGATTGAAAACTGCCCCGGGGAGAAATGGCGTTGGCAGGGTCCTGCAGCCCACGGCCGGCAAGTTTTATTGGTTCTGGTGGAGGGCGGCGCCAGCTGTTTGGCCATTGATCCTTGCGAGGGTCCCCTTTGCGGTGTTCACAAAACGTGCGAAGAAGTTTTCTTTGTCCCCCCTCTCTCACCCCCTCCTCGGCCCTGGACTCCTTCGTTTTTTCAAGTTCGCCCTTTATTTCGCCGGAGAGAAAGAGCATGTATCTGGGGAACAACGGTTCACAAAGCGATGGGGAGGGAGAGAATATGTGACACGGGTAGCCCCACTTCTGCCCACGACTCGCCCTTATTGTCGTGTTATTATTGTCGGAGCCAGTTGTGCTTGGTTTGGAGGGGGGGGGGGGAGGGTGACGCAGTTCCGGCCAGAAATGAAATCGTGGACGGGTGTTTAAAGTGGTGTGGGAGGGGAGGCAGGATCGTGTCCGTAATTGAATTACACTCTTCACCCCCCAGCTTCTCCTTTTCCTACTTTCTCTCTGGATGCACTTGATAGAAAATAAACCGGTATTTTTCATGGCATTCCAGCTAACAGTCTTACCCAATATAGCAGTTGGGTAAAAGCTATAAATTATATCACATTTATGGTTTATTATTTTTGAATATTGTTGAAATTAACATTCGGTTTTGAATACAGTCTTTCAATTGACAAGTTATTAATTCTCTAACTTTTATCCTAAACAATATTTCACGAATCACTCAAGTGTTTCAATATTACATTTATTTTATTCACATACACATACCGCTGACATCTTAAATGTCAGCGTCATTTGTAAAAAAAAAAAAAAAACAGAACGGCACAGATATATTGTGTAATGTCAGCGTTTTGGGTTTGGAAGAGATTATTTCCCTTTGATCACAAATACGCTGGTGTTATATCCGGGCGTTTCAATTGCACATACTGTAATGTATTGTTGTCTGCTAGTTTCACTTGCATAGAGGTATTAGAAATCATTATACTAAATCTCATAATGCAGGTCAGCATTTTCCGTTAACATACGTGTTTCACTTAACTCGCGCCAAAAATTTTAAGATTATATTATTATGTTTTCACTGTGCTTTCACAGAGAGTTTTCCGAACTCTTATGAGAATGGACAATTTTTTCTCTAAGTAGTTTCACAATAGCTTAACAATAACCAAGAATTTTTCATGTGAGTTGGACACTGAGACATACGTTGTTCATTGAACTTCGCTACACTATAGGCTGTTCACGGTAAAGTGAGCACTCTTTTTTAAGGCCCTTCCAACAGTCATTAACCATAATAAATAAATTTTATTGCAGCCTCAGGCATTAAATTTTGAGGTTGGTGAAATGTATACACTGTGTTTATTAGTCGCATTGCAGTGTTTATAATAAAAATCAGTAGGAAGATAGAAATTGGATGAAAGGAAAAATTTAGAAAGGCCTTAAAAAGTGCTCACTTTACCGTGAACATCCTATAGGTAGATCTACTCAGCATTTATCCATAATGAAATTGGTGTTAACAATAATAAAATAATCTACTGTTCCTAGTTGCTCTGAAACGTGTAAGATTACATTTTCTTCCACTGACATCTGGGTTTTAAGTTGTTGATTGTGGAAACCATCCAGAACAATGCAAGCTTTGCATCTTGAACCATCGTTTTGTCCTGACAAGTTATAAGAAAATCTAGTGTGTCCATCAATTGTATCAGGGTGACAATATTAATCAGGGTTTCACGGTTTGAAATATGAACAATTGTGTGCTTTAAGAGAAGTAATTAAAAATGAAGGTGAGGTTAAGGTACGTCGTAAAGAAAAAAATAATAATTTCTTTATTTTTTCGAAAAACTAATGATATTTGATAAGTTTGTAAATGGTATTATTTTTTTTTCAGAATAACAAACAAATCTGTTTTTCGTCCTTCCTCATAAACAAGTTTAAATAGTCTTCTAGTTGAATACCATTTCAGGTCACATTAGATGTTTATACTTTCAAGAAACAGCAAAAGTGTTACCAAGTTATGTTTGACGTGAATTGAACGTTGTTCATGTCATCCATCATACCTGGCTTCACTTAAAGAATTAGGAAGAGGTTTATTAAATACTTTGGAAAGAATTTTCTTGTACACGATTGCATTAACTTTAACAGACACAAGAAATAGCATACCCCCAGTGGAGCTTTTAAATAAATGGGAAATACAGATCCTTCTCTTAACGCCGTATTAATTATTTAAAGTTTTAATTTGTATAACTTCAATTGTTTCTTCTGGTTTTTGTTGGTTTCATGCTCACAAGAGTAACAAAAGGCAAATTAGTTATTTGCATGTTTTTAAATGTGTCTCTGTTTCATATGGACTACAAAAATAGCCAGTCGTCTGGCACATGATAAGTTCGGTTTTAAATAATTGTAAAATTAAGAAGTAAGTATAGAACTTTAAAAAAAAAAAAAAAAACCAAGCGTGAATGGCATGCAGTGTTTATAATCTGCGCGGTTGCGACGAGACAAAATAACTTGCCGTGGTGCGGGTCCGTCAGAGGGCCACCTTGCTTGTTGCTTGTAGTCGTCCTAATTAGAAACGGAGAAGTCTGTTTGTTGATCGAATTTCGCATAATGGTATGAGTAAATATTCCAGGTTAGTGAACCATATCGTTCAAAACATTAAACTGATTACATCCGATATTGATCCTCCGAATCCTAACTCCGTGATGCAGTTAATTGCAAGCTAGCTTAATTTTATAGTTTTTTCTGAATCTAATCCCGGGTAAGTCACTCTTGTATTTCAATTATCTGTGTGTAGTGTTTCTATCGTTATATATTTTACTTATCAGAATAGACATACGCTATTGTGTCTGGTTTAAATCGTATTCAGAGTTTTTTTGTTGTAAGATATTATTCACCAGGCTGAATCGTGTATTTTTTACGTGTTATTTATTCATACTGACTAGCTGGATTTCGTTTAGTGAGTTTGCACTTGTTGACATAAGATGCTATTCACTTAGTTGTGACGCCCAAAAACATTGAAAAATTAAATGAAAATATTTCAATTTAACTGTCTTTTTTTAGAGCGTATTGATGTTTGGCTCAATATTTCAGTAGTGGCAGGTCTTTATTCATAAATAAACGGCCATAAATAATATAAAATTGATACATAAATCAGAAATTTCTGGTAACTAATGACCTACTTTCCTCTACATGGGAGCAAATCAATTTTAGTTAAGTTCTTGAAAGCTTAGATGGTAGGCAGGCATTGACGTCAGCAACCACGTTACAGATAAAACCAGAAACATGCGGCACTCTCTTACAAAATGGAGGACAAAAGAGGCCCTGTGTAGACCTATCTGATGTTTGCTATATGTACTCCCAGCTTACAAAGTTAGGTTGGGATTTTTTAAATTGTTTCGATGATATAGTATACTATGTTAAAATATCTAGATGGCTGCCATTTTGAAAATATGTCTTTGACAAACTTGAAACACATCTATACATATCAACTGTGGCAGTAGATTGCCAAATTTGGTACGAATCTATCAATTGTTTACCGAGAAATTACACAAAATCTTTATTAATTTAAGTAGCACTATCTTACAAAATGGCGGACAAATGTTATGTTCATTGGCTTATTTGATGCTTGTAGTAGGTACTGTCACCGT
Source organism: Dryococelus australis (assembly GCA_029891345.1). Taxonomy (NCBI): domain Eukaryota; kingdom Metazoa; phylum Arthropoda; class Insecta; order Phasmatodea; family Phasmatidae; genus Dryococelus; species Dryococelus australis. The sequence continues at coordinate 111,414,400 of CM056996.1, read as the reverse complement.
ACAAAATGTGTGGTTATAAATGGTCAAACGGTATGGTTGTAATACCAAATAAACCTAAAATATTTGTATGAACGCTATTTTGTAAATAAGTATCTAATTAAGTTAAATTACTCACATTTACAGGATCAAACCTAGTATTACTTATGTGCGAAAATAGGTTGAGTAATTTTCGAGATATAACGTAAAAACTTAATTTTATCATGTGGCACTATCTTACAAAATGGCAGACTAACAAACAATATTCAACTGTGAATTTAATGTTTACAACTTACGTTGTCATCGTACAAAATGTGGTTAAAATCGGTTGAATGGTTTCCGAGAAATGACATATAGCCCTAAATTTTAAAATGACCGCCATTTTGAAAGTACATTCCTGGCGTGGTTGAAAACTATAAAAGTAGGGTGTCCTTACTTATTAATATATGTGTACCAAGTTTGGGGAAATTCTGTTCACGCGTTCAAAAATTGAAGTGATTGCCTTGGTGCTGCGTTTGCAGGGGCCGGGGGGGGGGGGGGGGGGGGGGGGAGGAGGGGAGGCGAGAGGAACACACACATACAGGGTAATGGTCTGATAATACTTTCTTTCCTTCGGTAGGTAGGCTAAATAAGGTAATTATATTGCCAGTGTTTTGGGCGTCTCAACATGGCGAACGACATAAATGTAGCTCCAGGTACGTCACAGCTTGCCGTCTCCTCCTATTCCTAACTCCACGGGGTCCGTCCGTGGTAGCTGGTGTTAATTACCCGGGTTGGGCGTGAATACTTTCCCCTCCATCCCCTCCCCTCCGCTGACAGCGACCCCTCCACTTCTGAAACAAGCGGAATTAAAAGGACCGCGTGTCAAGGGAAGTTCGGACTAGTCGACGGTGACGGCGCCGAAGACCTGGCCCCGTTTTGTGTGTTGATGAAATTAATTAAATTTAATCAGGAATCGCAGGAGAGGAATTCCATTAAGAAAATAGTTTGACGATAACTTTCCCCTTGGGCGAGAAAGAAGGGTCGTATGTGGGGAGGGAGGGAAGAAGAGTGGCTAAAGTAAAGATTGGCGGGGCGGACTAAAGTCTAAAGGTTAGTTAAGCGCATTCAGGCAGCAGTATAGAAGCCTGTCTGCCGAATAATTACATAGCTATAGACTGTTCACGGTAAAATGATTCCTATTAAACGATCTGCTTAAGGTCTACTTCTATACAAGTTGTGCATTCTCCTGCCTTATGTAAAATGAACATTGCTTGCGTAGGCCTCCTCGCTTTATTCATGCGTTGGTCAAATGAAGCTGTGAAATTATTAAGAAAGTAAATACTTTAAAAATCAGCTCATTTTTACACTTCGAAGCATAAAAAAACAGAAAACTAAAGAAATAATTTAAGTTATCACTAATGGTTGCCCAAATTTTTTATTCTATGTTAAGATATGGAACTACTTTCCATCCATCGTTGCCAACTTTACTGGGCGAATGTTACTGAGTGCGCCCATTAAAATATGTGCATGCAGGGGCAGTGACTTTTTTCGAAAGTTCAATTCTAAAGTGCTTACTTTATTGTGAAAAGTCTTTATTAAATCCTATCTTGCTGTTAAACAGTAGTTTTCGTACTTCTGCTGTAAAGGTGGACTCACAACCATCCGTCGCACAGGTAAGTCGCCCGTCCGTCAGTCAGTCATCCGTCTAATTTTCCGTCCGTCAGTTGAAAGCGATTCACTATATTCCTTCGTCCGTCAAGACTTCTGTAAGGAAAAATTCCAGTTTGACAACTTAACATCGTGATCTTTCTTTAGTTGGAGGAACGTTTTGGTTGGAAATACATTTTAAAATTAGAGGTTTTTTTTTTTTTTTTACGTGATAAGGATTTATACTGAATTATTGTTTACATTTTAAATTCCTGAATTCACCACCAAAGACAATATACACAGAACCACCGCCTTGCATTTTATTTCAAAGTGCGTACTCGCGCGTCGTCAGAAGGTGATGGATGGCCCATCCGTCCATCGAAAGTTTAAGTTTGAGAAATATTTGACGGATCGACAGATACCAAGGTACCTGGTACCATTAAGGTACCTTAGTGTTAAGGTACGAAGTGCTAAGACTGCGCCTACGTCACGCCCAGACTTAACGTTCAGACGCTGCGACTATTAGTTGTGCAAATAACGCCAGTTTCTTCTTTTAACTTGACTGCTGTTGAGATATAAATACGGTAGTGAATAATTCAATTTGTGCTACAAAAATTACAAGAATAAAGGCCCCACTGATTGAAAATTTAAAGATTTTGCTAGAAGAAAAAGAGTAGGATAAAATAGTGCGGTTTCAGTTGAGTGCTACAAGAAGAAAAGTCTTTAAAGTGTTTCGAGTATGAGAGCAAGAAGTTTACAGTTCGGTGCTGATCAGGAATTATATCTTAGATAGTGAAACAATTTCGTGAGTTTTTTTTCGGCTATCAAGAAATTAATTTCTTAATGTCTTAAATCTTGTTGGGTTGAATTTCACCTCAAGTTTACACACAATACCGAGGGGGGATTGTTTAAAGACTGTTCACGGTAAACTGAGCACTTTTGAAAGTCCTACTTAAGATCTACGTGTATGAACATTGCGTATTCACCCGCCATATGTAAAAATAATATTGCCACGGGCCTGATTAGTTCATGCGTCGGTCAAGTGAAACGGTGAAATTATTATACAAGTAAATATTTCACATATCAACAAATTTTTCCACTTAAACGCATTAGTAAAAATACAGAAAGCAAATAAACCATTTCAGTATTCACATATGTTTAACTAACTCTTTTAATTCAACGTTAAGACAACATTCTCTTCGCCGTTACGAACTTTACTGGGTATTTACAATATTGCAGGCAGTTCTGCGCCGAGCTACGATGTCCACACACGACATTTAAGACGCAGTCCTTGCATTGCACAACGCGTAATTATAGACTGTTCACGGTAAAGTGAGCACTTTTTAAGGCACTGCAAAATTTTTAATTTCAATCAATTTATACCTTTCTGCCACTTTTTAATGTAAACATTTTAATATGACTAATAAACACAGTGTATATATTTCTTCGCTCTGAAATGTTAACGTCTGAGACTGCAATAAGGTATATTTATAAGGGGTTAATACCTTTTGGAAGGGCCTTAAAAATTGCTCACTTTACCGTGAACAACCTATATGCCTTCATGAGAATCGCATATTTGTCAGCGCCTTAGGGTGAACTATCCCAATACGGAACTGGTCATTAACAAATTCGCAAAATTTTTAACTCTGACAAAGTAAGTTGCCAAATTGAAGAAATTTTAATTCTTGCTGTTTCTTTTTTTGCGATCGTCTTACTACGGCGTACTGTATACATTTCTTGTCGATGAGTGTTCTAAACTAAGTAAATTTATAAGCAAGCTCACGGCCACTTTACAGGCTGTACATGATCATATCACGTTTGCGCTGATACACATAGAATGGCAGATGTATGGCGCTACAGTGTTCGGAATGCACTTATAACGGAATGCACCTGAATAACGTGATTTTTTAAAAGCAAATTAATTAATTTTTCCAGGATATTTGGCCCTTCAAACACACTTGACTTTTGTTAAACATAACTGTATAGGAAATTTAATGTGGCAATTTTGAAGTGCACTCCACTCATCTTAATATAAACCTTCGAACTGCGATATAATAAATACGTATTTTTCACTGACGCTCCAGGCATTCCTCGAATACTATAGCAACATCATTTGCATTGCATCCTCGCAAAAATTAATTATTTTTTTACTGAAGTTGCATACGATAAACACCTGATATCTGCACAAAAAAAAAAACAGCGTTTAGATGTCCGGAAATTGTAGCGCCCCTCTTACGTACACACAAAAGTGCATCGATTAATTTAATAACATTTCATGTAATGATGCGTTCTCCGTCAGCTTTGGCAAGATACGTAAATGCTACAAGTTATTGCGGAGGATAGTCCTGTTTATATGAACCTGTCACTCTAACAGAACTATCTTTGTTTGCTGAAAATTAAAAATGGTATTTTGATATAATATTTTTGTTCAACACGAATGCGCATGATAAGTAGTGTCACTGTGCTGTATCTGCTTACTCGGAGAGCAGTAAACCTTTGAAACCTCGTATGCCATGTGATAAGCGATAAGGAAACCACACAACCGGTTTTGACGTAGTGTCCACTGAGTGCGCGCGAGGGGTGGCAGAGCTGCACCTTCCCCTCACGGGATCGTTTGTTAATTTGGTCGCACTATATACTTGCGCAATATTGCCAGTGACTCAGGAATAGTAAAGCAGGCTTCACACGATGCAAGATGCATTTCGCGCAAGATTTAGTATGACATTTTTCGTACGAGAATGCCAACTAAATGTCTTGCGAAACGAGTTCACACGCAGACAAATAAAATCAATATTGTCTCGCATCAAAATTAGATGGCAGCCCTGGTGAGTACCGAACAATCATGATATTATAATACAAAATATGAAATTGCTTACTTCAACAAGGTATTTGTTTCAAAGCTATCCCTCCAAAATATAATTGTTTTCATTTTATTCTCAGCGAACTGTCTGAACTCCAATCCACGTTTTAAAGTTATTTTCCAGCGATGTGTTATTTTCCTGTATTCCTCTTTGCACTCCTCAGATTATGATTTTCTTTTACTCTATGGTTGACGTTACAACAGGTCACATGACCAGCATACAAGGGCCAATAGGATCACAACTTGCATCGCCTTACACGAAAAATATAGGACCTGCTGTATCTTCTCAGTTCGTACAAAATGTGCCTTGCACACAAACTTGTGCAAGAAATTCTCGTGCAAGGTCAGCATCTTGCGCTAGATTGGCAGTCATCTTGCAACGTGTGAAGCCTGCTAACGTCTCGTCGACAGTCATTAGAGACAGATTAAGTTCCTCAGACAGGCAGAACAGGCTTATATGAAGGAGCTGCCCCACCATTCGCCTGGAACTGTGGAACTGTCCCTCATGGACGCCTGTTCACATTCCATTTTTTGGAATTTAATGCCGATTAGTAACTTAAATGCACAGAGAATTACAGTAAGTCAAATAAAAATCTGAAATTATTTTTTGCATGTTAAAATTGTTCATCAAAAAATGTATTTGGGTACTAAATTTTACAAACATTATAATGTTACGATGTATTTTTTTCTCAAATGCGTTGGGTACAATAATATGGGTGGCTGAGGAGATTTTCAAAAAGGATGTGAAAAGACGGCCCTGTTTAATTATAGAGGTATATAATCTTCAAAAATTAAATTAGAATGTGAGATAATTGCACATTAATTAACAGGAGTAAAACACTTTCATTGGCAAAAAAAAAGTAAAAAAAAACTTATTAATTTTTAAATTGGAAAGTTATATTGGTATTGTGGATAACACCAGAAGCATATAATTTATCTCACGGCCTTTCGAAAAATATCTTACAGTTTTGATATATTTACGTATATGTAGCTGCAGCTAACTTTACCATAAATAGGAAAAAAAAATTCGAAATGTTGCAAGTGATTTTAGTGAAATTAGTGCATCAATATTATAAAAAAGATCCTTTTAGTCTTTACACTTGTTATAACTTTAAATAAACAAGTAGGTACCTTGTTATAGGTACATTCAATATTTTTTAGGAAACGAAAATGAGGAATGTGCCCCCATGAAAGAGTTTTTATAACTTCTTCTCCAGTTATGAATATCCGTTTGGATTGGTATCTCGCATAAAGAGTTCTGCTGAGAATGATAGGACAGGGTTGCACGGCGAGTGTTAATTTATAACATGCATGTGCGTCGATGGCGGTATGAAGGCAAAGAAAACAAGTGCTTAATGGAAAATGGTCAAATGTACTTAACACTGATAGTGCGTTGAACAATCTGCCACGGTTATTCAGTTTCACGTGGTTCTGTTATCTTATAAGAAACACACAGTTACGTTTCCGACGCGAAGGTGGCCACGTGCTGGAAAGGTCGAATAGGACAGCAAGTTCTTCTCTCACATTTCGCTTTTCCTTGTATGCAGACGACTACTGTTGACGGGATGAATATGGCTACTGTTGATGTGCTGTAGTGGAGCGAAGAGGCTGCAGAGTGTTTGAAATCCTACGATAGGAGCCTTTACTGAACTTTGCTACGCCCTGCACGTAGCTGCGATGGCGCTCTTGTACAGCGTGCCAGTGTAACGCTTATAGCTGCCGCGCTTCTCGACCAAGGAGAAAAACGATGCAGTCAGGCGGGGCCCTTAACAGCTAATGCATATGACTTAAGCTTCTGATAAACACTGCACTTGTTTCAAACGACGTATTGTCTAGTTTTATTCAATTCTGTATACCGAATCAGCTGAGAATTCTCCATTTTAAGTACGGTTATACTGTTAACGACTCTCTATGTTTGGTGAAATCAGCTGTAGGAAGTCCTTTGGATTGTTTGCAGGCCCTGTACGATTACAAAAGTCATTCGCAAGTTTGCCTCACCAAAAGTAATTCATAACGTGACAAAGAATTTTTTTAGTTCTTCCTAATGTACGTAATAAAATATATATATTTTTTATTTCCATCTTCAACGCCACGAACATTTGACTGAAAGTATGGTGCTAGTAAAGCACTTACACTATTTTCACTTTTAACCTAATTTGTAATGAAATTTGTTCACGATAAGGTTTAATAAAAATTTCACTAACAAGTTAGTTATATACAAAAATTACACTGTCATTGATAGAACTGAAGGAAACTAGGTATGCATTTGTCCCGAATCTCCCGTTACTACAAAAATGTCTTATCCGTGTGGAAATAATTTCTGTAGGTAGTCAAATGGAACCTACCTGTACTGTTGGTGATAGGCTTCTATGGAAAAATGCTCAAAAGAAAGAAATAAAGAAAAATGCTTCTGAAATAATAAATAGGATTATACGTCAACATCATTGAATTATAATTAAAATTGTTATTGTTGTACTTAGTATTATTACTAATATAGATCTTTGTAGGAAAAATTTAACTAATCCTGTTTACGTTAATATTGTTGATAGGGTTCCTACTAATGGTCATAGTCTTTTTTATACTAAATGATAAGGGTGATTTTGATGTGCCGACATTAGTTTACTTCTACTATTCTAAAGTGTTGTTGATACTGCAAATACATACCCCTGAATAATAGCAACTGCTGCTTCTAAAGTTAATAATATGATTTGATTTATTAATATAATTTACAATATTCTGGTTGATGCTCTTATTGAAGTATTTCCCAATAAAGTTAGAATTAAATGCCAAGCAATTATATTTGCTGCTAATCGTACAGCTAATGTTCTTGGTCGAATAATATTACTGATAGTATCAATACAAACTATAAATTGAATTAATACAATAGAAGTTCCTGTTGGGACTAGATGTGTCAATAGTCTTTCCGTATTGTTGATTCAACCATGTAATATGAATGACAGTCATAGGGATAACGCTAAGCTAAACTTAATGTTATAGTTAAATGGCTTGTACTTGTAAATAAATATGGAAATAATCCTATTGTAGTATTAACTATAATTAATGTGAATAATGAAATTAATACTAATGTTGTTCCTTTATTACATTATATTATAACGCATGCGGCGGTAATTATTTAAAAATATGTCTGGAGAACAATGTACAAAATAAATAAGAAGAAAATTTGAATCACGAGCTGTACTTAATGAGAAACCCTGCTTATTTAAAGGCGGAGTGTAAAAAATTACGTAAAATTTAAATTCTAATGTAATGTACTTTACGAACACAATATAAACCACTTCGCAATTCCAGTAATGATAGCAGTTGTTCGTTTTGTAGGATTTAACTCAAACTGGTAAGGTTCGTTGCCACAAAGTTAAACATGCGGTTAACATCATTCAACTAGCGGTGGCAAACATAAAGAAGTATAGACAGTTAAAGTATAACGTGGAAAATATTACTCATGAAACTAAATAATATTATCGCATGAAAAAAAAAAGTATGATAGTATTGGATTTCGGGTATGGAAGATCGGTACCTCAGTTAGTCCAGCGCGTTTGCAACACCTTTCTTTTTACTACCAAATATTATTTTCACACTTTTTTTTGTATGTGATAGCAGGTTCTTTTGTGTCCGAGATTTCGACTTGGACCAATAACTGATGTGATGAACGGATTATTGGACGGACAGCCGATATTGCGCCATGGTTTTGCGATCACACCCCATCTCCCGACCCCCCAAAAATTTCTTTCGCCCATCCATCTGCTTGAACTGTCATCACCATTTGTCAATACCGCCGGTGATTTCTGGCCCCCTGTGGCCTGCCCCCCCCCCCTCCCCTCGCAGTGCTAACAACCGTCTGATTATTTGTTTTGTCGGCAGCCTGCCACGCCGACAGCCAGTCCCTCGCCGACACTGGTACGCCATTAAAAATAACTATTCTTCCATTAGCCGCTGATGATGTCTGTCACTCGCATCCTGTCTCGACTATTATTGCTTCATTAGCGCCCGATCGAGCAAACACCATCTCGCCCCACCCCTCCCTCCGGAGGCCGCGTTGACTGAGCGGTTAGCCTGCTCGCCTCCGGCCAAGGCGAACCAGGTTAAATCCCAGGCCCGGTCATCGGATTTTCGCATATGTGGGAATCGCGCTGGACGATGCCGCTGGTCGGCGGGTTTTCTCGGGGATTTCCCGCACCCCCGCCCTTTCATTCCGGCGCTGCTCCATGCTCACCTCAATCACCCTCATCGGCAAATTGGAGTTCGTTTCATAACTTCCGCCTAGTATAACTTTTGACTAGGAGAAGCTACGACGCTCGTTTAAGTTTCACTCGACAGCTCTCATCAAGATCAATCGATTGCGGGTACAAAACATTTGTGTGGCGTGGTTATGGTGAAATTATATTCGTTTAATGTAAAAAATTAAGAGAACTTAACACTGGCCTATACTCGTCAAAAAACCAAGTCAAAATATAGAAATCGTTTACGGTTGGAAAGAGCATCTTAAAAGTAATCCAATGATACTCAAAAAACCCTACATGCTCGAGTGAAGCGCTGCCGGGAACGTAAAATAAACCCCAGGGTGTCCGAGCGCGTCAACTTAGACGTATTCACGTAAAACAAACGACCGTGTCCCCAATACACATATACACAATTTTTTATTTCTGTTATTTATCGTGCCACCTTTTAGAAGTCCTGTTCCTTTCGGCGGACCTGCGGGACTACATCCAGTATGCCTCGTCGACGTCAAAGGGCGTCATATCAGCAAGTGAGGTAGTTGAACGAGGCCGAATGATCGGTGTCCGGAAAATGGGTTTGTCATACCGTGACATTTAGGCTCGTACAGCGCATGCTGCTATGCCAGTGATGTGAGTGTGGAACCAGTGGACAGAAGAGGGTCGTACGCAGCGACGAGCGGGTACTGGACCACTCAATGTGACCACAGCACGGGATGACCGCCATCTTGTCCGCATGGCAGTAAGGAACAGTACAGCCTCGTCCACGGTGTTGGCTCGACACTGAAGCACTGCAACGGGTGTAGACCTGTCTGCGACGACGGTTCGACGCCGTCTGCTGTGGGCTGAACTGGTGGCACGCATGCCATTACGTCGGCTTCCATTGTTCACAAACCACAAACACCTCAGACTGCAATGTGCACGTGAACGTCGTCGCTGGCGAGTTGAGTGGCAAAATGTGGTGTTTTCGGACGAGTCCCGCTTCAACCTGTCTTATGGTGCTGGACGCATACTTGCTAGACGCTACCGTGGTGACAGCAATCAGGCAGCCTGCATTGTGGAGCGGCATAGCGGACAAATGCCAAGTATAGTAGTTTGAAGCCCCATTGAATACAACACGCGATCTAGACTTCTACGTATTGAGAGCAATCTGTACAGCAACCTCTACATCAGGGATGTTTTAGAGCCCGAAGTACTGTCCCTCTTTCAGGCGACTCCACATGCCATATTTCAGCAGGACAATGCCCGGCCACATGTGGCGAGGAATGTGCAAGCCTTCTTCAACGAACAACGGGTACCTTTGCTCCCCTGGCCTGCACGTTCGCCTGACATGTCGCCCATCGAACATGTCTGGGATATGGTTGGTCAGCGACTTGTTCGTTACGGTCCCCCAGAAACCATGTTGATGTATTGTGGACTCGCATACAAACCGCGTGTTGGAAGATTCCCCAGGAACATATCCAGGTCCTCTTTGATTCCATGCCACGACGTGTAGGATCTCTGATTGCAGCACGTGAGGTCTTCACTCCATACTGAATTCTCAAGGACAGAAATCATGTACAGTTCTGTAATCCTAATCAATGATGTACTGTTATGTACCTAATCCGTTGAAATAAATGTACCGTTTGAAATAAATGACTTCAAATTGCATGTGCTTACTCGTAACGATTTATAGTTAGTCTCTGCTTGACACAAGTGCAACATGTTTGTATACTCATCGGCAATAACAATGCCTGTTATTAGCACTTTAATCCAAGCGTTGCCTGTTTAGAACTTGCTTAGGACGAATGTTGGACTTAAATAAGAACAACATGTTTGAATCAACAGAGAATCTCTTTTGAGTTAGTTGCGATGGTTAGTTTATTAAATACGTAATACTATTTTAAAAGCTCGTGAATTTCAAGGCGATGCCAAACATTGAAGATGATTTATTAGCCATATTATATAATTTTAGTCCCTATATAGGTTTAAATATTAATTTTAAACTGTTTCTGATAGTCTTGCTCACAAAATTGTTCGGATAGTCAAAAAAAGAAAAACTTATTTCAAATGGCTTTGATAAATGTCACTGTACACGTTGCAGACTTTAAAATTTCTTCACTGATTTGCGCTAAATTGCAATGGCCGGTAATATATTTATCGTGTAAGAGTCCTAGCACGAGAAAATTAATGAATACCAAGAAATACCTTTCGTTGTTTTATTGTTGAGTAATTTTAAAATATTTTATTCAGTTATCCTGTGGATATTACTTCACTTAAAAGTATCGTTCAATTTCCATAGACCTTATAAATATTCTCCGTCGGTAAAACAAGAAACATTAAAATTGTGATAAATATTATGTTATCTCCTCAACAATTATTATTATTATAGTGCGTTTAAAACAGCTGTAACCCGATTCCATTGGTAACGTACAATTCCATTGGTAACGTAATAAAATAAAATAAAACTTTTACTAAAACATTAAATCATAGCAGTTAATTTTTATAATAACCGACAACTATTTGTATATGTGCTCATTTCATGAAACCACGGTCTGACATGTTTATATTCTAAAGTTTTGATTTCAGTAGTTTTAATTTAAACGAGGACCTATCTTGTCACCTCCTGAAGCAATGCTATTTTATTCAATGTGTAAGGGTGGTCCACATGTCTTGTCACCCCCTTAAAATCACTCTTATCATTGAAATACTTTACGATACATTGGATTATATTGCGTTATTACTGGTGATGCATGAATGTAATGGGTGACAAGATATTGTCAGGGGATGACAAGACTTATGGACCATTCTGTACTTTAATTGTGGGAGAACTTTAATATCAGCGTGCGCTGCGAACAACTGTGGTTTTCACTCCTTCCCCACGTGCCAAGTGTCGCAAATTATGCCCCCCCCCCCTCCTCCTGCCCACCGCTGTCACAGCTATGGCACCTCCATAGACTCGGGCCAGTTTTCTATCTCCGCCCCGGCAGTCGCGAAATTAGTTGCAACGGCACCGATGCCGCGACAGATAGCAGGTTTACGTTTATCGAAACGTGAATTAATGTGGCTAGGTGGACTCCCCCCCCCCCCCGCGCCTGCTACACACGCCCTCCTCCCGGATGATTGTGCTGCTCTTCGCTCGGGGAACATGGCATACATCACGCCGCTGCGTCACGCTCGCTAATGTTAATTTCCTGCCCGCAGGGCGGCTTTCGCCTGGTTATGACCGCCCGCGCGATCGATGTTTCGCAAACACACTCCTCGGCCGGAGCCTGCTCTCGCTGAACCGACGACCGGCGAGTGTAGTTGTAATACCTACATTCGCAGTTGCTTCGCACTTATCTGAAGTTCTGCTTCCAGGATACTCCTCCACCTCATGCCGGGCCGTTTGAGCGTCCTGGCCTTACGTCTAGCGTAGTTGAAGGTTGGTGCCAGAGAGAGCGGACTTTCAAATGGCCCGCGCGTCCTAACCCTATGCTGAGCTCTCCAGCCAATCGCAGTACAGGATTTGAACCCGTTAGCCAATCGCAAGGCTTCCCGACTAACGATCTAAAATGACACACTCCAAACGGCCTAAATCCCTATTCCGTAGAGTTACGGGTCTCGTAGAAGTTAATCAAAAATATACAAGAAACATTAACAATAAATATGAGACCAAAAATAATGCGAAATACTGCGTTATTAATTAAAAATACAAACAAAAGAAAATCTATCTATATATTTCAATTAAACATTAATCATTGCCATTCGTACATATAAGTTTAAATAAACTAATCATATGAAAAATGCAAAAATAAAAATATTAAAAATCACGAAAAATCAAACATACGTAAAATTACAAATATTATGCATGACGGTGCCCAATACGTGAAACAAACATGAATTATTACAAATAAAGGCAGATAGTGAAAATGTTGTGTTACAGCCTCATGCAAACTAAGCCTTACCGAGTCGATAAATCACAACAGAGGTAAACGCACCGAATTCGTGAGCGCTCAGTTGTATAGGTTGTTCATGGGAAAAATGAGCACTTTTGAAAGCCCTGCTTAGTATCTACTTGCATGCACATTGTGTATTCATCCACCGTATGCAAAGTTAATATTTCCATGGGACTGGTCACTTTATTCATGCGTCGGTATAGTGCAACTGTGAAATTATTACAAAAGAAAAATATTTCGCAAATCTGCACATTTTTACACTTCGATGCATTAAACAAACAGAAAATGAAAGAAATAATTAAAATGATCACAAATGGTTACCTGACACTTTTTATTCGACGTTAAGATATGGAAATACTTTCCATTCAACGTTACCAACTTTACTGGGCGCATGTTACTCACAGTTCACCCATTAAAATATATGCAGGTATGGATAGTGATTTTTTTCTAAGGTTGATTTCAAAAGTGCTCACTTTATCGTGAACAGCTTCTAATAACATTTTGCATGAAAACTATTTCTTACCAGGCGCTACTAACACAGATGTTTTCTCAGTGTTTTTATTCATATGTATTATAAATTAAATATTATGATAAATAAATAAAATACAGTTTCAACTTTAATCTAACGAAGAATAATATACTTTTATTTTAACTGATGTATCAAGCGCTTGTGATATTTGGTATATTTAGGAAATAACTAAACATTTCATATATGGGGCGATTTTCAAAGGCTTGATTCAAAGAATGTGAAGAAACCGCGAATAGAGTACAGGAATTTCGCTGCAAGTGCCACGACACTTCTCATAGAAACAAAAATAAAAAGTAATATATGCACGTTCGCAGTTTACTGAATCTTCAGAAACAAAATCGCCACACGTAAAAATAAAATAAAAATTCAAATTAACAACTTATTCGAGTACTACAGTGATAATGACATAAACTTAGTAGTAGTTAGATTGTATATCACATATTAATAAGAATGAAACGCATATTGTGCGTTCTACGTAAAACTCGAAGAAAAATTAGAGAAAAATAATATGGAAGAGAGATAGTACAAGAATTAATTTTTATGATGCTTTTAAACGAAAACTTAGATCAGTTTATCACTGTGCGAATATTTCTGATGACGCGTGATCGTTGTTTTAAATGCGGATTAAGAAATTATTACATGGATTTTGTGTAAACGAAAATCAATTTTCTGTTTATTCAAACTGGTATTAATGCTTGATACATACCGCAGTGAAAATTAGGGTAGAAATAACGTTTATGTAGGGCCATATGCATAATATTTAGAAGTCTACTAGTAAAGGCTGTTCACGATAGAGTGAGCACTTTTGAGGTCCTAGTCGCTTTTTTCTTTCAGCGATTTTTTATCCTTTTACCACCTTTTTAAATAAATATTGCTATGTAAGTAATAAACACAGTGTATAATGACACGACACTCAAAATTCAACGCCTACGTATAAAATTAAATATATTTATTGACTATTATTCCAAATGAGAGGAGGTTGAAAAGTGCTCACTTTGCCGTGAATAGCCTCTAATGAAATTTTAACCGAACTGTTTTAACAGTTTTTAAGGAAACATTTATTCTCTTCTAGCTGTCCGTAAACATGATGTTATTATTGCTTCGATATCTTAAATATATTTTGAATACTTATATAATTACTAATGTTCACAATTATTACTTTAAATGGATTTTGGTTTAAAGAGTTTCCTAACGTAACAACACTGCTTCGCGTCCATTATGGGCCAATCAGTGTTTTATGAGTTTAATTAATGTATGTAATATATATTTTTTAATTTATATAAATGTATATTAAGTCCTTTAAAACAAAATATTATATTTCTTTCAATACATTACATATGTACCATGCAAATTGATTTGAAGACGAGTGAAAATATTCTATGTTCTGTTATGAAGTGGAAAATCGAATGCGTTCTGGTTGTCCTATTTGTCTACCCAGCAGCACTTACTCCATTTCCATACGAAATGCTTTCGTTAATTTATTTAGTAATACTTAGTTCCTCGTTTGTGTATCCCAATAAGTGGTTCTGATGCAGTTCTAACTTGGCCACATTTTTATGCCACTCAGCTGAGTACCATTCCTACGGGATGTCACGAATATGAAGGAAGACTTCGCATGAAGGGTGGCTGGTTGCAAACGACCCTTCATGTTAGTTTCGCTATCGCAGATTAGGCTTCACTATAAACACTCGCTTACATAGTGCGACGCGTAGGGAAAACAAAAAAAAAACTCACGAAAAGTTTGGAATGTACATAAAGAAAGCATATCAATTTGACGTTGCCAACGGTACAGACACGAAACGTGAAATTCAAAGTTTTTCTAACAAAAAAAAAACATAATTTTTCCAGTTTCACTGACAAATGAACACTGCCGAACAACAAAATTATCGTAATGTTGTCTCTGACTAGGGAGGGTTTCCTCCTTCCCACTGCAGGTGAGTACCGTGTATGGCTTCCAAGTGCATTGTACAGGCCCCTAACACGCCTTGGCATGCTTGTACTCAATGTGTTGATTTCATCCAGACGAAGGTACTGTTCCATCTGGACAGCTCATGAGAACTGCTGGAAGTGTTTTTAAGAGGCTGTGGACGAATATATACTGCTGTTTTCAGCTTGTCCTAGACATTGTCAAAGTGTTAGTGCGCTCTCTGTTGATCACGAAAAAACTACGTAACTTCTACTGCTAAAACTGCCTTATCTCACAATATCACAAACTTTGTGTGAGGTGTATATTAGGTCCTAGTCAAAGTAGTGGATACTGTTTTTGGATTTGAGCTAATTCTGTTGCCTTCCGCTGTAACTAAATTGTGAAGCGAAGAAAACATTTCACAGAAACGATGCAAAATACCCGTTTAACTTCAAGATGTCCGTATTTGTTGCATTCGCAATGCTAAACTCGCTTATTCTGGCCGTCAGCGCACATTCATGCTACTGTCCGCAAATTGATTACGAGTAAATACAGAGTTTGACGTAATTACATGGACAAACTCCACCTGCGTATTAGTCATGCAATGATCAAGCGAAGTCATATTCCCAAATTATAAAAGTAGACCAGACAAACGAGATTATTAACTACGCATTTTAGAAAAAGTAATAAATACGGAACAATGTGCTTTTGGACAACAACGTAAATGAACATAGCGCTCTCCACGTATTTCTATGACATCAAATTATTAAGTGGAACTAATAAGAATTGCGACCCAGACTTCGCATAAAATTTCGTGATTCCGGAGGTTTGTTGATTTTTCCGAAACGGATTACTGAATTTTGTAATTGACGTGTAAAAATTTGTTTACCAACTTCTTCAAGGCCTAGTTCTGAAATAATTGTAAGGTTTTGCTTTTAATTCCGAGTCAAGTTTTTCCAAACTAAGCTTTATTGGACTTTTCCGCTTCTTGTTTAATCTACATTAAATATTTAATGACTGTACGAAGTAGCTTAACTTCTAAGAATTTTCCATGATGATTTTACCTTTAAGCGAATTTTACCAAGAAGGTAATCTTCTAGAAATCACGTATTAACACAGTTGCAAAGCAGTCTTCATAGCAGTGGCTTTCCTGTAAAGATTTTTTCGCAACTACGTAACTAATTTGTGTCTGTGTTTAAACAATGAAACTAAGTGATTTTATATTCATAATTTCATCAAATGTGTGCGAAGAAGAAACTTCATCGGACAGGTGATGACATTTATTTTACTTTGTCTTCTTTACGACATCGCCTCCCCCCCCCCCCGAGACGCACCAAGTGGGAAATTAGGCAATAAAACATGTGCAAACTAATAATAAAACAAAGTGCTCATGTGGCACTAAAACCCATGACCTTCAAAAAATACTTCTACCACACAAACATCTATATCACAGAAGCAGGCGTGCATTATTTATTTTATTACATATTTTATTATATATTGTAAGGGTTCTCCCTAATTGATATACGAGTCTCATTGTATACTGTAAGAAGTTGTGTCATATTTTAATTTTTTAAAAATCTATGGAATATTTCAATGAAAATTTTTTTGAGGGCAGAAATGATAGTTTATATTTTGTTGCCAATCTATAACTTGGTTGTTGAAACATACATGTGTTCGTAGGAAAGTGTCATTAAGCAGAGATTGCTGTATTTATTCCTCTCTTTTTGATAGTTGCTCTTCTGTGAAACATTGTTTGAAACTATAGCGACAGTGCTGTATCTTTTCGTAACACACTGTGGTATTAAAATCCTATAGTCACCACCTAAGATTCTGAGGAAAGCGATCACACGCAAAATATGTTAATGCTATATACCTTCGCTGATGCGATGCTTACTTACGTCCGGACATGACCTTGGGGCATTAAAAAGTTTTTTCTATGGAGGTCTCTTAAAAAATAGTTTTCGCCACTAATTTGGCAGACCGAGAATAACAACTGAAGATCTCGCCTCTGGCAGACGCACTGGCGGAACAGCCGTGAGGTTCCTGAGTAAAAAAAAAAAAAAAAAAATGCACATCATCTTACAGGCCGTTCACGATAAAGTGAGCACTTTAGAAATGAACCTTAGAAAAAAGTCACTGCTCCTGCATGCATCTATTTTAATGGGCGCACTGAGTGACATTCGCCCATTAAAGTTGGAACGATGGATGACAGGTAGTTCCATATCTTAACGTCGAATAAAAAGTGTTCGGTAACCATTTGTAATGACTTACATTCATTTCGTTCTCGTTCTGTTTTTTTTTTTTTTGTTTTAATGCACCGAAGTCTAAAAATGAGCAGATTTGTAAAGTATTTACATTGTTAATAATTTCACAACAGTTTCGTTTGACCGACGCATGGTCAAAGTTATGGGGCTCATAGCAATGTTAATTTTGTATAAGGCGGAGGAATACAGAACGTCTATACAAGTAGATCTTAAGCAGGGCTTTCGAAAGTGCTCATTTTACCGTGAGCCGCCTAAACATATCTAAATCTTACACCCTTTTATCCCGCACCCAGTGCGATTCCTCGATTTGAATTATAGAATATGTTCCGCTGGGCAACATTCAGCTACGGAGGAAATTTTGATATGTGGGTTGACGCAAACACAAATGTATGATCACTGAACCACTCCAAAACACACACCTTTAAATTATTTATTTTTATATTCCATTCGTGATTACTTTGAACTTTTCTGAACCCCTGCTTAAGTCCTACTTTCAGTATATTCCTCCACCTCATACAAACCAAGCTTAACTAAGTCTAGAAAATCACGCCATAGAGACAACTCATCGCATTTATACTAACACACTTTAATAATATTTAGCATGAGAACTATTTCTTCCTTGGCATTACCAACTCAATTATTTCTTTATGTTTTTTGTTCGTATTGATTATTAGTGATTTATTATATATCATAGACAAAGCTAAGTCAAATTTCAGGTTAATCTAGGCTCTAAATATCTCGGTTTTAAGAGCCGCCCAAATCCCTTTGCTCCACTTCACATTCACGTTAATCAAAATTTAATACCTTTATGTCAACAGAAGTATTAAACGCTTGTAATGCACGATATATTTAGTAAACAATCTAATGTGTCATAAATGGGGTGATTTTTTCAAATGTTTTATTTAAAATGAGTGAAGTCATTATGAATAAATTATACTATCGGGTACGGAAATAAAAGGGTATTTCCCTACCTATCAAAACTACTGAATATGGAATGGAATAATAATTTTCCCAGTTTTCACATTAGTCTCCATATGAAGCGATACATACCTGCCAAAGATTGACACGGCCATAAATGGACTATGATTAGCTATTTTGTTTTAATGGCTCTCTCGGA
Source organism: Dryococelus australis (assembly GCA_029891345.1). Taxonomy (NCBI): domain Eukaryota; kingdom Metazoa; phylum Arthropoda; class Insecta; order Phasmatodea; family Phasmatidae; genus Dryococelus; species Dryococelus australis. The sequence continues at coordinate 111,395,970 of CM056996.1, read as the reverse complement.
AACATTTAATGGCGATGGATATATTTTTAATATTTTATATAAGCGTGATTTGTATTCGTTTTCATTAGACATTAATAACAAAATTAATAGTATGGCATTACGCCGATTTACCAACCCTAATTACTAAAACCACCCTGATGAAAATCTCCCATTACAATTTAGTGTTAGAAACTATCTCAATTTTTAGACGACCTCCTCGACTGATCTTGTTTCGGATGACGAAATTCCGGGTTAGGATAACTGGAAAAAGGTCGGATGGGTGTGTCCAAACATACTAGGTTAATCATAACTGTAAAATACTTTGCAAGCTATTCAAATGCCATTCAATCTGACTGGTATAGTATCTTCACGGCAAACTGAGCATTTTTCAAATCTTTGCTTTTGACACACCCTTGCATGCCGAAAAATATTTACACTAATTAAAAAAAAAAACATCCTTTACATTTGTTTACATGCAGTAACATTTTTCAGAAGTTTATTTAAAAAGTGCTCAAATAGCCGCAATAAGATTGAAATGTATTGATTCTATTATAACCTACTGTCATAGCAAGAAAGAAAAGCTAAGGCAAGGAGAGGCCCTATCCCGAGAGCTATTTTGGCTTCGCGTAATGGGTTGGAGAGCACAGTCTACTTATCGGAACATCACATGCTGCTGTCGTTAGTGTGACGGAGAGAAATGCCCCAACGTGAGAACAGTTGCGCAGCGGGTATTGTTAGAACTTGAGAACTAGACTGGATTGTCACTAGAGATTGAGAGAGATGGTGGAGGGGCGGAACTAGCGTAGGGGCCAGGCGTCCCTAAAAAGCCGCAGAATGAGCCCTCGGTCGTACCATTAGACGACTCTAGAAAGCTCCGACAAGCGGGAACGAGAAAGGCCGCCATTTATGGAGAGAAAGCGTTTTACGCACGTGTTACATTTTTATCTCGCCTCCACGAGTACATATAGGCCAACTATTGACATTATGGCATTAAGGACTTTTCAAATGATTCTTTTTATCTCTCTTTTCTATGGCGCGAAGCTAATAGTGAATCGTTTTACATACTAAACTAACCGAGATTTGCGCCGAAAAACTATTTACATAAATAGCTTCGCCATTATTTTTAACTCTGCAAGTTGTGATTCCTAAAGACCTCTTCGTTACAGATCATCGTGGTGAATAAATTTTGAGTTTACAATATACTCACTCTCCAACATAAATGCGTACCAAACAACTTAAACTAAGTGTTACGAGTTAAAATGTACGTAATTATGCACGTAGTTCATAGGCTCTTGATTCATAATTAAAAAACGTTTCTGCAATAGCTTATTTTATGAGATAGAACGGACTGAAATATTGCTCGTCGAACTGTAGGAAATTGTATTTATGTACCGGGGGGGGGGGGGGGGGGATACCGCGTACAATTTGCTATGCCTTTAGTATTACAAATAACTACAAATATTTGATTATTACATAATTTTGTTCCAAATTCTGTTATATGTATTGGCATTGAATTGCATGTGTGTGATATATATGTAAACTGCTAACACATAAGGTTCTCGATTACGTACTTGTTAGATATATTTACAAGCAAATGTTTTTCTTATAATCACGGAGACATCAGAATATATGTTTCGGAGACAAACAAGGAACTAAATGAAAGACAAATATGTAAAGCATTACTTGATAGGAGAAGAAAATGAAAGCCATTAGCTCAGGTACCACCACGGTGTATATTGTGGGATTACTGAAGGCGAGACCACATGTAGTGAAACTATGAAAATAGACACGATGACGTCACTAGTGTAGTCAACCTTTCCCTTTTAATCTCTAATCGTACGGAGCCCCAGGGGGGAAAGGATGTTCCAAGCGTGTGTGGTCAGTTACAAATATACGCGGAACATGGATATAGTACAGTGGATGTCCTCTTCTAATAACGTAGAGTAAATGCTGCAACATGTTTTTTATTTCCATGTTAAGAAGAATATTTAAATTATATTTCATTCACGAGCCTACTTTAACGCGATTTCTATTAAAAAAACACTTTTGAGAGCCATGCTTAAGATCCACTTGTATGTACGTTGTGTGTTCTTCCGCTTTATGCAAAACTGTCATTGCCATGCGCCTCATCGCGTTCTTCATACGTCGGTCAAATGAAACTGCAAAAATATTTAAAAAGTAAGTATTTTAAAAATCTGCTAATTTTACACCTCGACGCATAAAAAACTAAAAGCGATAGAATTTAATTAATTACAAATGGTTACCTAACTTTTTTATTCGACGTTAAGATATGGAACTGCTTCACCCTCCATCGTTACCAATTTTACTGGGCGCACATCACTCAGTGCGCCCGTAAAATATATGCAGGTATGAGCAGTGACTTTTTTCTAAGGTTGATTTCAAAATAGCTCATTTTATCGCGAACAGCCTATAAAATATAATTGCGAAATTTTACTTTATTTCGTGTTTTCTTTATAACTTTTTAGTAAAATTAATCAACATTTACAACCTTTAACGAGAAATTGTTTTGTGGGAAACCCTGGCATTACAAAGTTTACAGGAAAAAAAAAAAAAAAAAAAAAAAACAGTATATATCATATACATTATTAAAACCATGAAGGAAATATCTTTGCATGGACTTTGTTATATAAAGGAGAAAATTAACTTTCAAATGCTGATAGATGAGCAAACAAAAAATTGTTGACTTCTATTATCTATACTTAATTGAAATCCTGAAAAACTTCTTACATGAGGCTGAAATTATTAGTTTCTGTGTACTACGCACATGTGGAGGCAATATTTTGAGAATATTTAAGAAACTATATTAGTGCGTGATTTGAACTGGGTTGTTGAATCACCGCTTCAAGTTTCAGTGTTTGCTTCAGGACAGCTTATAGTAAAGCTGGGTAAAATATTTCCAGAGGTGTACCATCACACCTGTTATTTGGTGTTCTCTCTGGGCACTACATTAGGATAGAATTTCTGAATTAAGTAAAATTAGAGTTATGTTTAAATATACACTAAAACGTGGAACATGGAAGGGAATTAGGATACACAAACACTGGCACGTAAACTCAGGATTGGCAAAGTAATTTATTGAAAACTATAAATTATCCTATAGTTAAAAAATAGTCTACACGTATATTAAGAACTGAAAACACTTTAAACCGTTAAGTTGAAAGAATTTGTTTTGGAATAAGGAAATATATCGAAATGTTTTCAGTCTGGATTGGCAGTCAACGTAGAAACAAAGTATTTGAAACGAACGAGACTATCTTAAAGACAACAATGCAAAAGTAACAAGACTGATTATAAAAAAATTAACTGCTTCTTGGATGAAAGACTATTTTTATATTCAGAGAGTCGCTGTAAGAGACACATGAGCAAGTGCAACATGCCTGCTGAAAACATGTGTACGTACAAAGAGAAAATATGGGGTAAAATTATATGTGTAATTTAAACAGACTTGCGTAATATTTTAAACTCGAATATTTCGCTACTTTTTAACCACTCCACAATACATTATGCCATACGCCAAGCGAATTATTTGTAAAATTACTGGCCCACCTGGCACTCATGAGTTTAATAACAATATATATTCCATCAACACTATTAGTGATAAATGTAAGAAAGACGAAACATGTAAAAAAAAAAAAAAGCATTAAAAAATGTTTACGCTTTCGCGAAATTTAAGTAAAAGAATATTCTTGAGAACCACTATCATTTCTCCTTCGTAGGTCTCCAATGTAGAGACTAGAGCTTACATTACGCTGCAGAAATATGCAGAAGTGAAGACGTAACGCGAAGATTGTCTGTCATGAGTAATACAGTACTAGGGAACACGTAATATCAAAATGTAATGTCATTACAAAACTGAAACCGAAATATTTCCGTAAAGTTTATTAATAATGGGCTAAATAACTTTACTCCAACCTGTAGAAATGAATATGCTACTTTCTTACATGCGTTACAGATCACTTAGCATAATTTATGCAGCGGAATATTGTCGAAATATTACTGTAATGCGATAAAATAACTAAACGCTAAGCATGGCGTAACCAAAACCGGGAGAAATCGAAACTTTAGCACTTGCGGGATTCATAGAAATTATGTTCGTGTACAATCCAGTTTACTCAAACCTCTCAAAACCTGGATTGAAATAACACAGTGATCTTAAAAACACATGGCCCCAAAGTTTTCTTTTTTCGATTTCCATGTCCAGCGATACGGACGACAATAACATGCACGGCCAGCACCCCGTCGCCCCTAAACGCAAGGCGCTGAACCTGCCTGCAGTGCTTCTGCTGTTACGCTTTCCTGTGCAAATGAGATCTGCAACGGTTGGATTTTATTATAAGCAATTAAATCCCATAGATTAAACTACGACTGCACAGTTTTATTTTTCTCCTACCTATTAAGGAAAATGAGCAGGAAAGCTAAAAAAAATTGTGATTTTTGAACATTTCACACTTTTTTCTCTTAGAAATAACTGAATATTATATAAACAATACTGTACGGGCTTAGATAATTGTTTTTTTTTTCTCGATATTTTCTGGCAAAAAGTCGTATTCGCAGGACATTGATTTTCTGAGATATGCGTAAGCGCGCAAACAGCGAATGTGCAGAAAATATGTCCGGACTACGACAGGGTGAGTCCTTTAAAAGAGACCCGTGGGACATGTGTGTAACGAAGCGAGGGAATGAGGAAATACAGTCCAGCGTGACAAAACAAAATACCTAGAGTAAGGTGCTGGAAGGGGCCGCCAATGACCTCGAGGCAGGTGTGCAGACGACACCACCAGTTGTGAAAGGCACAGGCGAGAACATGCTGTGGGATGGCATCGATAGCTGTGATAACGTTGGCCTGGAGTTCTTCGAGTGTGTGTGTGGGTTGTTGCTGAAGACCTGTCACCTTACCTTTACAGCGCCCCACAAGAAGGAATCACAGACGGATAAATCTGGAGAACAGGGTGGCATAGGTTGGTTTGTTCCGCGGCTGATGACACGATCAGGCTGGAACACCGACTCAATGCGAACGATCGTTGCACATGCGGTATGCGCCGTGGCTCTATCCTGCTGAAAGTAAGCATTGTCGCGCCCATTCCCCGTCAGTTGTTCCGCAAAAACATTGAAAATGTGTTCGATGTAAGGAGACGAGTTCACAGTCTCATGGAAGAACACGGGGATGATGCGGCGTGATGACACGGCACACCAGACACCGAGTTTCTGAGGATGCAGTGGAGCTTCCGTCAACACGGGTGGATTGTCACCTGACGGATGGCGCATGTTCTGGGAGTCTACGTACCCTGACAGATGGAACCATGCTTCATCGGAAAACAAAACGTATCCATCCTGCAACTCCTCCGGAGCAATATTGGGCAGATACCACTCACATAACTGCACTCGAGCTGCCTTGTCCACTTCCAGCACCTTATTCTACATGTTGTTGTCACACTGGACTGCATTTCCTCATTCCCTCGCTCCGTTACACACATGTCCCAAGGGGCCTCTTTTAAAGGACTCACTCTGTATTACTTAAAAACTGGCTCCTACGGAAATCATTCAAGGTCTTCCAATGTTTAGAAGCTTTCATTAAATAACGAAACGTGATATCCTGCTGGATTGGAAGAAAGAATGCACAGGAGTAGAGTAACAGAAATTTAGACTTGTTTACACTGGATGCTCCGTCGGCTGCAAGTGTTGTAAACTGTAGCGCAAAAGGACCAACATCACCAGTAGTCGCTGTTTATAGTCTGGCCACGGGCGCGGCCGTTGTTTGGCGCTGTCCGAGACATTCGAGTACCGAGGTTGCGGCGGGAGTTCAACACTGTCAAATCCACTTGAAACTAGTGGTTATGTTTGCTTTCACCAAGTAAGTTATCTTCCCGTCGCGTATTAATCCGGTCGGTCAAGTGTTCATTCATGACCTGAAGTGTTTCGACCATGTAATACTTTGGTGTGCCCTGTAACCCTACTCGCGTCGAGAGCGTTTTTCTTATAGTCAGGCCGTGTTACAAATAGCAAGCAATATGTACTAGGCAGTGACGTCAGAGAGTGCTGTTCCAAATGTTCATCGAGAGCGAGTGTAAGTACGAGTGCGAGTGTTTGTTTACGAGTGTGTGTTCATGAATGCTCTATCCGTGCTCGCTCAGCCACCATTCTTTTGTTTGTTTTCTAACATCAGGAAAAATTAATAAACCGCCTTAATTTCATTCTTCTCCGTGTGACTTTATTAAACACACACATATAAGCATATTTTGGGTTACGCATTTCAATGCACGAATTTATAAATCATAACTACATTACTGAAAACAGTGGAATGGCACAGGAACAAGTATTTTTTCACTGTAAGTATTTTCAGTAACTGTTTAATATATGTATACTTTCGGAAAATTATTAATTCATAATTTTAGAATAAACGAAGCTAAAATTAAGATCTTATACGGTTGATTTCAGATGAAATTAATACCCGACTCTCATCATACATTAGCACTATCATACCCATTATCATCCCTACTAATCACTCCTTTGTTATTTGAAAAGAAAATGTTAATTTATAAATTTTTTTAAAGAAAATATTATTTTTTTTATGTAGAATGACACTCGATTGCAGATCGTATCGATTAATTTAAAGAGTGCGATTGTTCCATAAGCGAGGGAGATAAGTGCGAGATCGAGTGCGAGTGCTGGCTATTTGGAACACAGCCTTAGTATGCGTGCTGCGTGCTCGCTGGTGTTACTCACAAACGAGATAACTCACGAGGAAGACACTCAAATAATAGAACACTGGTGCCTCACGGTATACAATACCAGCCATAGTCGAACTTTGTGTGTTACACGGCCATGATTGTGGAAAGTGACCGTACGGGTTAAGAACACTCGAGGAAGACACGGTGGCTGAGCGGTTAGCCTGCTCGCCTCCCATCGAAGCGATCCGGGTCCAATCCCCAGCCTGGTCACTCCGAATTTTCGCATGTGGGAATCGTGCCGGACGATGCCGTTGGTCGGCGGGTTTTCTCGGGGATCTCCCGTTTCCCCCACCCTTTCATTCCGGCGCTGCTCCATAGTCACCTTAATCACCACCATCGATATTAAGAGCCGTCCAAATCTCTTCACTCACTATAACTAATATTTAGCTTATGTCAGTTGTTTTGTCTTAAAACTATAAGTTTACATCTCTGGCAATATACATTACGTTGTAGAACAAACATAAATTCTGAACTTTTGCCAAGTAATTATGACGTAATTAGAGCAAGCAGCGCCATTTTGAAACTACCAGTAGATACTTGCCGTTTCATGAATACCGGATAACGTGTGTATAACATTGGCGACTACATTAGAAAACATTTGTGGGCTATAAACGCACACTAAAATAAATATATCGTTGTTTCTGTGCAAAGAAAGTTATGGCACCTAATGCAAATATAAAATTCAACGTGATGGGTGATACCCGTGTCTTAATACATATTTTTTGTTTGAAAGAGAAGGATTCCTGTGTGTGTGAAGTATGAGACAAACTAGGAAGAATTTCTCATGTCATCACTTATTTATGACACAGATAGTTCAGTTCCTCATTTGATGGTAGAAACACAGTGAGGAGGCGACCTCCAGGAAAGGCTGAAAAACTCACTTCGATTAAAGGACTGTTATCTCGCGAGCTACCTGGTACTCTGTTACGTGGTGGGATTTTGGGATTAAGGGTATTCCCTAGTTAGCTACAGATCCTCTGCTCGGAGCCAAAAGTTATCAGCAACAAGGAGGCATGTCCGCTCACAGTTATCGGAGTTGAGAGCGCGTTGAGTGGGTGAAGCTTGAGAGGGGAAATGCGCAAGGGGAGCTCCGCACTGGCATTTCATGTTGAGCGGGGAGAGGTGCACATCGTCTGTCATGCGTGCGTGCCTCAGTAGCACGCGCGCTGTACGCAGTGAGAGACTGCGGCACGTACAGTTTTAGTAGCGCAGAGACCGATGTTGTAAAGTTATTGCAAACCATGTATTGCGGTTCACAAGTCAGGATTTCTATCTTATAGTGGATGGAAAAATGCTAAGTAAAGTGCCAAATAGTGTTACAGTTTCCGCATGAAACCCTCGTTTGGATTATTTCAACATCTGAGCCATACCTGATCGTAGGGCGTAAAAATGGCACGACCAATAAAAAAAATCGCTCTACTTGTTAACTGAGCAAACTGCAATTGTTCATATGTTTTAGATACAAAACACTTTTTTTATTTATATATTCGTGAACGATTTTGTCTTTTAGCCGTGTTTGTAAAGAGTAATACATTTTTAAAACACAATCGGCTTTTTTTGAAATCCCATATTCATTTCCTGTTAACTTAGATAGTAGACCTACATATTTACTTTTACCAAAATCGCCAAATGGTGCTGCTGATTCATGAAGAGAATTTTTGATTTTTTTTTATCAGACCTTACCTATTATTGTCCACTGTTAAAATACGCTTTTATTCGTAAGAAGTGGGCATGTGTGTCACACTTTCAATGAGAAGTTCTTAAAGTCGTGTTAGGAAAAACTAAAAAGAAAAGTTATGTTTCCTGACTGCTGAAATATATATTCGAAAACGATTTTTGTGACTTCAAGGAATTGTTACTTCATGACAGATAAATTATTTAACTTCAATAACTTAATAATGGTCAGATAAGTAAACAGATAGTTAACGTACTTGATTAAGAAGGTTTCATTAATTTTTTTGAAATTATAATATAGATACTGAAGCAACAGTTATTCCATGAAGAATAATTGCCGCTCTACCGCCACCCTTGAAGAGAGTTAGAATGCTAATTTAGTAATTAATGATACTTATGAAAGATACTATAGAAATGCTGCATTTTACACTCTAAAGAACTACACAACAGAGACAGCATATAATTGATACAAGGGAGACTGTTAAATACTTTTAGTTTACCCGCCTCTTTTTGTAGCTCAGATAGTTTACTTTACAATGTAAAACACTCAAACTGTCAAATCATTTCCTTATTATGCACTGGTGGAGTCTGTTTTACTACACTCGCCACGTGCGTAGTTTAGTGTGTTAATATCCGATGAATATTCGAACTTGAATAAATAAATAGGAAAAATTCTCTCTAAAGTTGTAGTAAAAGTTTAATTTCAGTACACCATTTAGATAGCTACAACTATAAGATCTTTCCGGAATTTATATGTGGTCAATTATTCATATATAATTTTTATACATATAGGCCTATAAACACTACATAGATAAGTACCTATACTGACAATTTTTAGAAAGCCTTAGTTATGATTCTCTGTTGCCATCTTTATGCTCACATTACATTAAGCCTTGGTATTACTTTCCCGAATGTCACAGTAACTATTATTAGATGCGATAATGTAATTACAATTGTCTGAAAAGTATTTTGTAAGTAAGCTATAAAAATAGGTTCGCAATATTTTCAGTGCCATGTATATTACTCAGTTGCGTATTATTCTGTTCTATGAAAGTGTACCGTTTAAGTAAATGGTTTAAAAAAGCTATATTTCCCATTAAACTAATTTTTTTTACAATACTTTTCGCTTACAACTGGCATTTGTGGTTACAGCGTACATTTTTACAGTGGGTAAACACGTATTCTTTCTTATAATCCTGGTTCTTAAGTATACCTCATTAGATAACGATTTTTTCATTTAACAACTCGAAGTTCAGTGAAGTTGTTCTTACGAGACTCGACTTCCTAGTACTATTTTTGCTGTACTCAGATTAAAGGCTGTTTGTTCACGATAAAGTGAGCACTTTTGAAATCAACCTTAGAAAAAAGTCACTGCTCCTACCTGCATATATTTTAACGGGCGCCCTGAGTTACATGCGCCCAGTTAAATTGGTAACAATTGATGGGAAAGTAGTTCCTTATCTTAACACTGAATAAAAAGGGTTACGTAACCATTTTTACTAACTTAAATTATTACTTTCGCTTTACGTTTTTTTTAATGCATCGTAGTATAAAAATGGGCAGATTTGTTAAATGTTTACTTTTCTAATAATTTCACAGTTTCACTTGGCCGACGCATGAATACAGTGATGAGGCCCTTGACAATGTTAATCTTACATAAGGCGGAATAATACGCAACATGTATATCTTAATCACGGCTTTCAAAAGTCCTCATTTTATCGTGAATAGCATATACAAAGAAATGTAAATAACACTGTTAATTTAATTTTATTATTAATAAAAAAATTAATCTCTGACGTTTGGCACTGATTTGAAATCATTTTTTATTCTTAATACTTAAATTAGCTTTACATGGCTTTATACTTCAGGTACCGAGAAACGAACTCTAACATATTTTATGAACAAATAAACCATTACATTTATTGCCTACCGCGAAGTCAGGTATTTTTCCCATTTTCTCCAGTTCCCTCGCTTCTGTCTGTAGAATTCATGGTAATTGTAAATAATTTGAAGACTGAGAAGGATAGGGACGGAAAATCGGGGGTAAAAAAAGGAAATTTCAGTAGTAGCTCGCTCGCGAATCCACGAAAATAGGTACACACACACAAGATATACCCAAGCGCACCGTGGCCAGAAACAAACAGGCTACCTCAGCAGAGGAAGCTAGAAAGCCAGCTACTGAACAACTAATGCGACTACAAACTAAATAGATCACAGTAGTACTGCATATATCAGAGGTCGCTTGTATTTCTTTGTGGAGTAAGGGCGCCGAGTGACACATATAAGATACAAGTCTATATTGTAAGTTCAGTCGATTTGTTTAGGCAACCAAAACAATTTAACTATGGATGGATTCATATAGGTGATGTAATTAATTTCCACGTCTGATCACTTGTCACCGAGCTTTTAAAAACATGCAAGAAATATCCGCGAAATAATTTTAGGGCCTCCAAGTTGTGAAACCTTCCATTGATGCAGAAAAACTCGCACAGGATTGTAATTAAAGTTTCCCTGTGTATTAAAAATGTATCATATCCATGGCGACTGTGCTAGAGTTTTTGGTCTAAGAGCTGATAAACTTGCAACTCGAAACGACTTGAGGATTTTGGAAGACAGGTTTAGACGACTTTCGTTTGGAAATCAACGAATTCCTTCCAAATTTGGCAAACAAGTAATAGTGTGATATACCATATAAACTAATATGTTTTAAAAGGGCCAAGTCACAAGTTTATCGGCTCTTAGGTAAAAATTGGAGCACAAACGCCATGATTCTGACACATTTTGTAGTACACAGGAAAACTGTAATTACAATGCTGTGTGCGTGTCTCTGTTTCTATGGAAGGTTTCAAAACTGTAAGGATCCAAACTTGGCTTCCAGAATCACCAAGTCATTCTGATTCACAAGTTTATCGGCTCTTAGACTAAAACTGGAGCACAGTCGCCATGAGTATTAAACATTTTGTAGTACACCGTCAAATTGGCATTACAAAACAGAGTGCATTTTTAATCTTAATTGGTAGGTTTATGTCCCAGAATCGCCATACACTCTAAAAAAAATTCTTCTACTTTTACAAGAAAAAACTTTGAAAACGTAGTTGCCAAAAAAACACAAAGAGTTTTATTGTAATATCTGCAAAACATATATTTGTAATATTAGAAATGATAACATTGTATTACGGTTGACATGATTGAGAAGTTTACATTAAATAATTTTTTCTTCTTGAAAACAAATGTGGTAAATTAATGACAGAGAATAAATTATAAAAAAAAAAAAAAAATTTCAGACTGTAATTTAGAAAGAAAAAAAATTATATTGTGCCAGTACGGTGATTAAAACTCACACCCATTTTATTATGAGCCGGCACCTTTAACCGCAAGACAAACTTGACTTACAAGTTTCAGGTATATTTTTGCAGTAAATATAACTCGAAGGACCTGCACCATATTGATGAATTTATTTGGTTAAGAAGAATAGGTACATTTATTCCATTTTAATAGTTATGTTGCTAAGAGATTTAAACTGTTCTTAACCGCGACGCAGTGAGAGCCGATTTAAGAGCTCTGTGCAGCTAGGAAACATTAATAATACAGTCATGTTTCACTATGATTATTTTAGTTGTTTTGAGAGTTTTACGTTAATCAAACTTGCAATTCATTTCTTTTTACATACATCTTCACTTTACATCACCCAAATCTTTTGCATAAACAGCTATATATGGTTTTACGTTGTTCAGTTTCCGCCATTTTTCTGAAGCTCCTGTAAACTGGTCAGTATAGTACAACAATTGTTGTGAACCATAAGTTTATCAGCACTTAGCAATCTACAATTGTCACTAAGTGAATTCAGTTACCAATTCGAAATAATATAAACACATTAGGACATGCGTAGGTTTTGCTCAACACATATTTTTGTGCGTTGGCGACGTAAGACTGAAGCTGGGATTCGAAGCTAACTTCACTTCTGTTTACTTCTGGCGCAAAATCAAACAATGTGTGCAGACTGTTAGAGTGAACAACATTGCGCATTTGAAAGAAAGAATCGGAGAAGCGGTTCAGTCTGTTACAGCCGATATTCTTTGTCGCGTATGGCAAGAACTGGTGTATAGGCTAGACGTGTGTAGGGCACAGAGTAGTGTAATGTCCGACTTCGTGTACGGTTGTAGTTTATGAACCTCGGCGTCGGGATCGCGACGTCACTATATATTTGAGTGCCGTTTGACGTTCTTGGCAGTTTAATATACCTTCGAATGTTGGCTTCTACGAGTTTTGATGATTTTCGGCCGCGTTTAGTCACGTATTCGTTGTTTGTGACGTCTATTGTATTAAGATTATGATTTTTGTTTGGCTATATGATTAAATCCAAGGCCACGTAATTTTGCTCGATTTAGAATAGAATAGTGCTCAGGGCACGCAACTGAAGACCACATAGAACTGGCCTAAGCACACGAGAAACTTGACAGGATTGTTTCTTATCTGACACGTTGCCGGGATATTTACTGTTTAAGATTATATTAATCACGATTTTTGAAACATGGTGTATTTCTTGGGCGCTCCTCACCGTTCTTCGTGGCACGGCGGCGAGGTAGAGGCAACGTTAAGAAAATGCGAAGTCTCCGAGTGTGAAAGGAACGTTTGTTTTCCTCATCTCCGCCATCGACGCCGAGGGAGTTGTAGGCCGTCGACGGGGCTGTAAATGCGTAAAGCGCCGGCGTAAATTCAGCGACGCCAGCAGCTGGAAGTCTGCGCTCGAGGAAAATGCAAGCAAATTTTGGAAGAAAATGCCGCGAGTACGCGGTCAGAAAATGTTTCCGTGAAATTACGGAAAAGTACTGGTACGAAATTTATCCAGAAATCTTCGTTCTTTTCAATAACTTTCCGTGAAATTACGGAGACACTTTGTAAATTTTCTGGTTAGTATTTCTATAGTTCTGGTTTGTAAAGAGTAATTACAGAAAATACGTTTGATTTTCGTTACTTCGGGAGTTTTGTTACGTATAATAATTAAGTTTGAAAAATTTCAATAATTAACGTCAGACCGGGATATGAACAACTAGAAAAACCTTGCGGCGTAGGACACTTGCAATTGAGCTAACACAATTTTTAACAATATGAAGGATAAACACGTATTTTCAGTAGCGCAACCCATGCAGCTGTTTGACTCTGTGGTAACGTTTCAGTGTTTGAAGCCTCGCTAACTGTCACAGGTGGTTTGTGCTACTTTTTGATGTTCAAAGGAATGGGTTTAAGTAGCGTGGATATCGTAGCTACTCAAAGAAACAATAGTTTTCTGGTTACAGCAGAGAAAATAGTTTTGTGTATCCTCGATAGTGACGTGTATCGCCGGCATTGTTCGTCTCCGAATCCAAAGCTATATGAAATACGGAGAAATATTCCGTATTTTACGTATATATGGAGCTCACTTTTTTTTATTGCTACGGTAAGCACCTCCGCATATAAACTTTACATTTCCGTAAAATTTTCCGCGAACAGACGTAACATTTTTAGCAGCCTAGTGTGGGTTTAGGAGCCGTAGATGTCCATCCCCCACCGGGATTGTAAGGACCCCCACGGAAAAGTGAATTATACCGAAATTAATTCTTTACTGTAACTTTCATATCATCTCTTAAATAACAGTTGAGTTTCGTTTATATTTTTACTTTACAGTAGCGAACATATTTTAAGGTGTTCTTTCGTGGTTAAGGAAGCATTACAAGACAGTGTAGTCACTGAGTAGTTGTATACTACTTTGAAGAAGCCACATGGCGTAAGGATTAATAATATAATTTAACGGCAATGTCCTTTAAATTTGACTTCGTAATAATGATGAGAAATTTTATTAAGTTTCTAGACTCCCAAAAAAATAATAATTTGAGGTGAAGTAGTTGTGGTTAAGTACCTTAAATTTGTTTTTAATTTTCAACTGCAACATTTTCAATACTCAATTGTAGTATAGTACTTTTCAGTAGTGTATGGTGTGCGATCAGAGCCAATAAATTAGTAAATACTTCCGAAGGCTGACTGTAGGTATAATACAATCGGTAGCGGTTTAACATAAAGGCAACTATAAAGATTATATTGTGTTCTAACAAAAAAAAAAAACACTTAATAGCTCGGCATCGAAAACCTTCATCGCTGCGTAATGGACGCAGGCGTAGAAACAGAGGGAGCGTGAAAAAAATTAATTTAAACCATGGATGCACCCCCCCCCCCCCAATTAGCAAAATATTCTTCCTACAGGCCGTTCACGATAAAGTGAGCACTTTTGAGGCCCTGTTTACTTTTTCCTTTAAGCCATTTTTTTCCCCTTAAAAACATTTGGAAATAAATATTGGCAAGTAAGTGATAAACACAGTGTGTATATTCCACCGCACACTGAAGTTAACGTTTAAGGCTTAAATATAATATATTTATTTACTATTATTACAGATAAGAGAGCTTTCTAAAGGGATTACTTTACTGCGAATAGCCTATACGCCCTTGCATCGTAGGGAGTTGGAAAAGGGCGAGAGACTGTGTGTCGGGCGAAGAGAAAGGAGGAGGTCTAACATCTGCCTGAACACGATCTCCGAGGGACGTCAAAAGAGGACGTGCTGCCAACTTGACGCAGTGGGAGCAAGTGGACGTGTCACTCCTTAACAGGGATTTTCCCCCCTTTTCGTAGTTTGTTTCTTCTAGAAAGCACGACACTTGTTCCGCCAACTGTGGGAACTCGGTCGCAAAAGTGAGTGTCACCAACCACTCCGTGAAAAGAATTTCCTCTGAAATAACGTTCCGAGTTAACTGGCTAGACTCATTCGTGAAAATACATATAGTCAAGTATACCTTACTGCTTGCATAATTTTATTATCATTAATTTAGGATATTCACGGTAAAGTGATCACTTTTTGAAGCCCTCTAAGGTGCAACAATAATCAATAAATATATTTTACTGTATCCTTAGACGTTAACTTTCGAGTCCTGTTAAATATATACACTGTGTTTATTACTTATAGGCTGTTCACGGTAAAAATTAGCACTTTTGAAACGCCTGCTTAAGATGTACTTGTAAACCCGTTGTGTATTCCTCCGCCTTATGTAAAATTATCACTGTCATGGGCCTCATCGTTTAATTCATGCGTCAGCCAAATTAAAACTTGAAGTTATTAGGAAAATAAACACTTTAATAATCTGATTATTTTTTCACTTCGATGTATTAAAAAAACAGAAAGCGAAAGAAATAATTGTAAGTTATCACAAATGGTTACCTAAATCTTCTTATTCGACGCTAAGATAACGAATTACTTTCTCTTCATTGTTTCCAACTGTACTGGGTGAATGTCACTGAGTGTGCCCATTAAAATATACGGATGCAGGGTCAGTGACTTTTCTAAGGTTCATTTCTAAAGTGCTCACTTTATCATGAACAGCCTTTACATGGCAAAACCGAGCGAGGTGGCGAAGTTGTAACTCACTAGATTCGCATTCGGGAGGACCCAGGTTCGATTTCCGATCCAGTTATCCTGGTTTCGGTTTCCCATGGTTTCCCGAAATCACTCTAGGCGAATGCTGGCATGGGTCCCTAACAAAGGCCATGGTCGAGTCCTTCACCAATCCCTCTTCCCTGTGCAACTTGTACTGTCTCTAATGACGTCGCTGTCGACGAGATGTTAAGCCGAACTACCTACATGGAAATATTCATTTAAAAAGTAGGGGTAGGGTAAACAATGGCCGATAGGAAAAAAAGTAACTACGGCCTCCAAGGTGTTCACTTTACTGTGGACGACCATCAGTAATCAGCAAAAAAAAAAAAAAAATTACTATCAGGAAGTTTGGATGAGTTAATTTTAAGGTCGTTCATGGTGTAAAGTTGTGACGGTGTTTGCCAAAACACACAGAACGAGGTCTTTGTCTCAGTGCTTCCTTAATGTAGGTATTAATGTTCGAAAACAGCTGAGAGACCCCCAATGTTGTCAAAAAGGGAATTTGGATTGGTTCCAGTGAAAAGGTCTGAAATTCTGTTCTTTACTTCCGTTACAAATTATTCATTCGATTTACAATTGCTTTCCCCCAATATTACAGTATATAAATTTATATAAAATATATAATTTTCCAACTTTCCTACTGATTACATTTGGCATAAAAATAGTTATTTCCCCAAATATTTACATGATATATAAAATACGCCTTTCCCAAAATGTACATGATATATAAAATATGGCTTTACCCATTATTTACATGATACTTATCTTAAAATGACATCCCTCCACCCTCCCCAACTTAAAAATGTGGACGGAACAGCAGTTCCTGCCTAAGTGAATACTCTGTTCTGTCTTCTCGAACCTGGACGAGACACCTCTACATATTCTTTATTCAAAATAATCGAGAACATTACCAAATGGTCTTCACTCCGTCGATATCCGGAAGTCCTCGAAGGGCACTCTGGTGGTGCGTGACTGGCTGACTGGCGTCACATGGTAAAGGTGACGTACAAGGGAGGGGAGTGGAGGGATGGACATGAGACGTCAAACACACCTTCGTCGCAGCGAAGGTAAGCCGTCCCAAACGGCCAACACTCGACTTCAATTAGGTTCCGTGGGTTAAGCTATTGATCGACGTGCAGGGAATGGCCGTCACAAAGTATCAGTGATAAAAGTATATACCTAGATCTTTACTTTGTGCCAGCTTCTGCAAAGCAAGAATCATCATGTCCAACCCTCAGTTCGTCCCACCAATTTAAATACTTTGAAAGGACCTAATGACAGAGAAGTGGAGATATTTAATTTCCTTCCCACATAAATTGTACGTTTGGAAGCGCACTGCGGCCTTAGGGCAAATATAATTTTAAGAAATAAATATAGTACATTCACGGTTATTTCCAACTTTTCTACAGTCCTGCTAGAGTTCTACTTCCAGGATATCATTCAGCCTCATGCATACAAAGATTAACTGAATCTAGAGAACTACACTAAAGGGACAACATTGCGTATTCGTGAGCACTAAATGTTGTAATATTTTTGCATAAGAACTCTTTCTTGCTAGGGTTTACCAACACACCTATTTTATCACGGTTCTTATTCACATTAATTATAGATGAAATAATATAATTTATATATAAAATGTATATAAAAATTGAAATTAATAAAAAAATGAAATACTTTTACGTTAATATAATTATAAATCGTTTGTGAAACATGGCATATTTAAGAAATAACCAAGCACATCATACATGGGTCAATTTGTCGAAGGTTTGATTCTAAAACGTGTGAAGAAACCGCGACTAGACTATAGTTTTTTTCTATCGTTAACAGCGATCATGGGAGTCGTAGTCAGATCGCGCATAACCGGGTAACAGGAGCCCATGTCCAGAACGGGAGTCCACACGTAATAATACCCTAGATGCAGAATAACTCCGAGCCTGGCTGACCGTTACAAATGGGATGTAACAATATCAATCATGGCGGAGGAGGAGGAGAAGCCGCAGAGCGATAACGCGTACTTGGTACCAACACGGCTGCAGCTATTATACCGAGTGAAAATGTATTCCGTTTGTCGAGTCTGAAGCAGACGTAGGTATTGCGAGCACGGCCGCATTACTTAGACACACTTTCCTTTACAGTTAGTATCTGAGGTTGGTGTGTGTGAAGTTCACTTCTTCAGTCAGTGCTATGTAATCCAGTAGGAGACAACACAGTGAAGTACGTGCAGTACAACATTATATATTAAAATACCTCCAGTTTTATCAAAAGTGAAATGGTAAGAAACTGCACTCACAGGTGAGAGGAATGGTTTACAATGTTCTGGAGTTTATGGAGAACGAAGCGAGATTGAGGGAACCATCCATTCCACTTGGGAAAGCGCAGCTGAGAACATCTAAGGCGACGGCTGTCTCTTACCACAGTGCTAAAAATTAAGATGGAAGCTGATCAGAAACGTCTTTCTCAACACCCAACCAGAAACAAAAAAAAAAAAAACTCTAAATACGACCTTGATACCATCGACGAAGCTGTGTTACTACGTACTGTTTACGATTTGTACCTAAATGAAAAACGTGCACCGACTGTCGAAACTCTAAGACTTAAGTTAAAGGATGACATAAATTACCAAGGAAGTCATTCAATTTTAAGGACAACTTTGAAGACGCTAGGATTTAGGTGGCAAAAAACAAAATCTCAGCGCCTGCTTATAATAGAAATATCAGATATTCGGAAAAAAACGTATAGAATATCTCAAGAGTACGCGGCGATTAAGAAATGAGAAACCTACAATTATTTACATGGATGAGTCGTACATTTTGTCATCGCATGTGAAAAATAAAATGTGGAGTGACATGTCTCCGACGGTCTGCTAGCACCTGTGGCAAAAGGTAAGCCGTTAATAATGATTCATGCAGGAGGTGAAAACGGTTTTGTCCCTAATTCTCTTGAAATATGGAAGTCGCATCAGGCAACAGGGGATTATCACAAAAATATGAATAAAGAAAATTATGAAAAATGGATTAACAAGCAATTAGTACCAAATCTTCCACCTGACAGTATTGTTGTGATAGATAACACTCATTATCACAATGTAAAGGTAAACAAAACCCCTACTTCCAGCTCAACTAAGATGGAATTGCAGCTGAGGTTAGGTAAGGAGAATATTTCCCTTACTAGCGACATACTAAAACCAACTTTGTATGACCTCATAAAGCAACATAAACCTCGGCAAGTGCAGTACTCGGTAGACAGACTACTGGGAAAATGGCCACACAGTACTTCGTCTGCAACCCTATCATCCGGATCTGAATTCGATAGAAAGCATCTGGGCTAAAGTTAGATGAGAAGTTGCTTCATAAATGTTACTTGCAATTTGACAGATGTGAAAAAAGACCCTGCGAGGACATATTTAACCGAATGGAGCCAGAAGATTGGATACCATTTTGCAATCACGTCCAGACACTCGAGAAAGACTGTTATGACAAGGATGTGCGATTTGAGATTGAAATTGATTAAGTGATTATACATTTAGGCGGTGCGGACAGTGGCAGTAATGGCAATAGTGTCATTTACACGTCAGATTCATCGCCTGGAGCAATGAGAGGCATTGAATAACTGCCGTAGTACTTCATACCTCAGTGCTAAGTAGTCAATGTTGTTTTCTACTTTTCTCTACCTGCTGCGAAGGCTTTGTTTTATTCCTGTTTCTCTCCTCCTCTCTCTACCTCCCCTCCGTGCGTGTGCCGCTCTCCCCTCCATATATGTGACGTAGCTCAAGCTCGGAGTTATTCTGCGCCTAGTGTACTCTCAATACACGGTCAAACCTTAAGGCCATCTCACACGAGCATATATTTATTGAATTCAATTACTCGAATTCAATTTATTTAACTAAAAAAGTCACTTAATTCGCCTTTCAATGAATTTCATTCGAGCTTTCAAGTTGCCACGTGAGAATTTATCACAAACTTTTTAATGAAACCAGTGAGAGGAAAACAAAAAGTACATTTTTGGAAATATCTACAACTCGTGCACGGCACGAAAATAATTGGCTAAACCACAATACATTTTCTTTATATTATTTACAATTCGTTTTGTAAAAAATATGTGTCCTTATATTGTAACAACTTATAAATGTATGCACACTATTATTATGAGATAACTTCCATTAATATTGTCAGAAAAACCGTGATCCACGATTGAAATTTTTGATTCAAGAAAACTTAGAACAAGTTCAGAAGGATTGTTTTGAAGGAAAACGACACTTTCAAGAAATTTAAAGAGAAAATGGCTACGATTATAACGTCCGTGTGACATCATCCAGCGTTCTATGAACTGAATTCAATAAAGCTCTAAGGTAATTTGAATAAAAAATTTATCGTGCGAAAGGGCCTCTAGAACCACGTTTGTTGATGCGCTGGCAACTTAACTGGGAGACTTGATGACCGTGGGTACTGTAGCACGTTGTAGTTACTGGCAGTGATTTATTTTAAGGCTGATTTGAAAGTGATTACTTTACCATGAAAAGCCTTTACTTGAAGGTGGTAACTTCATAAAGGCTGCTAAATGGAGCGTGACTCGTATTCGCACAGCCCGCTTCGCGTGGGTCGACTCATCACCAACGTCTTATTTGAATCAACCTTGCTGTTTTCTCTCTCTGTATTTCACTGTGTTTCCTGCTTTCGCGAGCAGTGAAATTCCCAGCCCATCTACTCTCGCCATAGGAAAATAGCGAGCCATTCCTTCATATTTCCGCAAAGTAAGGTTGTGTTAGCTTAAAATGAAAATCAATGAAACGATTTAGGTTAAACCAATTTTACTATTGTCTAACCATGCCACAAAAGTGATGAACGGGCCAAAATATGCACATGACCAGGAGTACCAAGCCTTTTTTTTTTAATACTAAAAATGCCATATTTCTTGAATGATTAAAAATTGTATTTTTCATTACGAATACACTGCAGGAACCTGAGCTACAGCGCTGTAACTTCTGTTTGATTGGTTACATATTCATGAACAGGAAATGTCCGCTAACAAATAATAACATTCTGCGTGTGGTATATTTATTTATTTATAAAACAAGTACACATTTGCAAAGTCCACAGCCAGCTTTAGCTGTCGTACCCTGCAAATCAACTTAATACTTATATTATGCACATTTGCAGTGTTTGTAGAAATATTCATATTTAGATAACAAATGCATGTTTCCGAAAGTCCACTGCCATGTTTAGCCGTCGTGCCCTGAAAATGAGCTTGATATACACAATGTTTCCGAATATGTGGGAAGCAATCGGGGAGTGGACAGTACATCCCAAAACAACATTAAATATCCGTATGAACATATGTCCTAAAGTCGATAGTTTCCGAGTTACATACCTTCCAACATTGTACACGCCTATTAGTAACAGTCTATCTTGTACGAGGTGTGCTTGTTAATGTGATCAGCTGGAATATGTGATTAAAAGAAGGAGTCTGTACGCGGAACGATTTCTGAATCGTAATGAACCAAAAAGAAAGACGTTTCAAAGAATAGACGAGCGGCCGAGATATACTGGTTCATTCACGGAACCCGATCTCTGGCTTCAGAGGAGCTGTCCTCAATCATATTTCGGCGTATCCTAATGATAGCATCCGTCGGTTAGCGGCATCAGAAAGCTTGGACAGCAGAGTGTGTGGAACATTTAACAGAAAAACTCCTTCATCCGTATCACTTTCAAGAAGTACAAGCTCTTAGTGTGGATGATTTCCTACCTCTCTTGGAGTTTTGTACATGGTTTCCGCACATGTAAGGTCGTGATGAGAACATTTTGTCACCTGTGTTTACTGATGAGGCGGGCTTCACGAAGGAGGGTGTGTTCAGTTTTCATAATACAAATTATTGGGCTGATGAGAATCTACACACCACTGTGCTGTTAAGCTATCAACAGACGTCCAGTATTATCATGTGGGCAGAAATGGCTGGTGACCATTTCATCGAGCCGTACATTCTAACCGGACGCTTTACAGGCCAGTCATGCTGACACCTTCTGTGATAGCATTTAAATGAGCTATTCAAGGACATCCCATTGGATCTGCTATGCCCAATGTAGTTCATGCACAATGATACGCATCAACATTTCAGTAGAGTCGCCAGAGACTATCTGAGTGAGCGGTTCTCGCACAGGTGGGTAGATAGACCGTGCAGAACCCATTTCCGAGGCTACACGCTCCTCGGATCTCAATCTACTGGCCTATTTCCTGTTAGGATATATAAGGCCATTGTTTATGCAACTCTAGTTCCGAACATAGCTGGGCTTTCCCGGCTAGTGCAAAAAATGCCAGCAGATACGTGACATTTTTGGAGTTTTTGAACATGTCAGCCAAGCAACGACGTGGTGTGTTCAGGCGTACAACCTGGCACAAGGTGGACATTTTTAGCACTTCTTGTCGAGTGATGTTTCACTGCTGGTGCTCGAATATGGTTACAGCTGATGGAAATGAAATGTGCCAGGATGACTATTACGATAATATCCAGTACAATATTGGAAGGTCTGTACCTAGGAGACAAAGGACTTTGGGACATATGTTCGTAAGGACATTTTGTGTTGTTTTGCGGTGTACTATCCACTCCCTGATTAGTTCCCACATATTTGGGAACGCTCTGGGTGCAAACACACAATACTCTTTAACACTGAGTAGCTTGCCTGACAAACATGTCTTCTTATTTACCAACATCCGCTATATTACCACCAGTATTTTGAAACTCTTCTTTGGTCAGCGTCCTCTTCGTCTTGAATGTATCCTTTGCATATTGGAGGATTTCAAGATTGCTTCCTTATTTAACAAACCTGCAAGATGTAAAATTACACATCAAAACGTCACGCACATTTATGGTTCAGTTTAACATGGTATTCCTTCATTCCAATAGGGTATTATCAGTTGCCTTTCTTATCTTCCATTAATAAAATCAAGTAACCGACAGATGGCGTGAAGAGTTTTGGGTGGTTCTTCATATTTGGGGCTTGAGAGTTGATGGGAGTGAAGCGAGGTTATCCCAAAGTAAACCCACCAACCAACGGCGTAGTATGGCACGATACCTACATGCGGAAATCCGGGAACACCACTGCTTTGGCGGGAAGCGAGAGCACTAGCCATTGTAGCGGCCCCAACTAACTGTGCGATAACATAACCGACTATCTGTTGTGAAAAATGTTTGAACTCTTTTAGAATAAACCTCTGGAAAGTTTTCCTGTCTGGGACCGCTTAGTTTCTTAAATAACTGTTACAAAACATACATCAACATTTACTGAGAATTTGTGAAATAAAAAAAAAACATGCAAAAGAATAATAATTACTTAAATTGTTGTGGCAGCAAATGCAAACAGATGTTAGTGCCATTTTGTTACCCGAACATTTGAAAAACAAATGATGTATGGTAGTATTCTTCGACAAACATATGCGAGTCTTCTTGTGAGTAGAAATCTTATAATTTTTTTTTATAATGTGGCATACCGATATACATAAGCAAAAAGGGAAAATTAAGCAGGGTATTCATTTAACCTGGCTTAGCAACAGATATGTCGTCATTTTTTTTCCTTCGGAACAGAAACTTCATTAACATCAAAGTCAAGGCAACTTCACAGAGTATATGCCCCTTGTCTGTAGGCATCCTGTCGCTGAGTCTATTAGACTTTGCTCGTGTCGCATTACTCGTCATAAACAGACCTTGCACCGCTTCATCTCGTCCCCCTGTCGCGTCCGGGGAAGGGGGTGACCCGAGAAAGGGGAGATTTCTTGCCTCCCCGGGGGAGTTCCATGCTGTTGTCTTGGCACACAATATTAGCATTCCGGGCGTCAGGCAGGCACGCAGACTTGGCGCTACGCCCCCCAGCCACCCCCTGTCGAGCAACGCCCCCCGGCTCGAAAGCTCACACCTCACCCCTGCCCTCCCCCACCCTTCACGCCCACACGTCAACGGCACAAAGCCACGGCGGTCGTGGCAGCACTATCGGAAATTCGTCGCGACGCCCCGTGGCGCCGAGACCGAAAATGCTTGCGGCCTCCGGGGGAGGCCCTTTCCTGAATACTCTTCGCCCCCTTCGCGGCCCAACTCACCCTCGGAGGACATTCTTGCGTCATCGCACTCCCGCCTCCAAGTTAATATTTCCGGATATGTAAATTTTCTCTTCGCGTGAACGGAATCCCGTTCGTTCTAGACTGACCGCAGAACTGCATTGATAAAAACGAAGATAGTCAGTCTCAGTTTTAATTTGCGGAGGATTCGATGATACTTTATAAACGCAGGTATTTAGCTGGGAAGGTAATTAGGACTTTACGTCTCGTCGACAGTGAGGTCATTACAAACGGAACAAGTTTCTCAGAGGAGCAGAAACAGGATAGGAACTGACCATGGCGTGTAGTAACGAATCAAGCGATCACCTTGAGTGATGGCCGAACAGGGATTCTAACCCAGCTCCTTCCCGCTTGCGAGTCCGAAAGTTAACCACTGCGCCACCTGCCTCGGTTTTGTAAACTCAGAATCGAGCGTGTCAAGAAGCACAACATTTCGGAAAAACATACTGCAAGTCTGGAAATTATGATAAAACATGCTTCACTCCTCAAAGCTTTACCACAGCTCACCTACTGCATCACCTACAAACGTGACAGGCCTAAACCAAATACGTTGTATCAACGCAGGGTTTCGAGTAATATGCGGAATATTTATACTAGTCTTCGTTTATGAACATACTAAGAAATATTTAGAATACAATAATAACCTCGCAATAGACGGCGGAACCTTGATTCTGCTGGATCTCTAGAGCAGCCCGAATTCATGACGTGGTGTGTAGCAGAGCCTTGGCAAAATAATGTTCGTTGCACTCAATTTAGATATCCAAACATTAGTAAGTGGCGACGTTCAACTTTTCAGAATTTTGTGGCCAACAAATATAAAGGATGTTAGGTAACGTTGTGATGGATGTGCTCATTCAGTTAATATTACTTTCATCTCATTACTACAGTTTCATACATATTTTCGAATGTCTCAATAAAATACAAACCAAAATGAACTTGATGCAATTACAGGTTGTTTTACAAGTTACTTTAACAGTTATTTCGGTGCAGTCTTTTCGAGCACAGGAAAATATAATCATCATCTTCATTTCAAGTGCAAGGCGCATCTCTACCCATTAGCATACAAGTTTTTTTTTCCCGTGATCTTCTCACACTTCTTTGCCTTACGTATCACTTACTTTCGCTGGTAGCTTTACTACGTCTATGCTACCCTAATGTTTGTACTACATAACCCATTCCCTTACAATTTATATGAGGGTTGCCTTTGTGCACTTCTTCCCTAATTACTTGATTTTCATACGATGTCTCTTTGTACATTGTTTACCACTCATAAATCTCAATTTCCGGAATTCAATTCTTATCTATTATTTTTTGAAACCCACGTATCATTTTCATATGCGAAAGTAAGTAGAAGCAATGCCTTCATAAAATTTTATTTTGGTTATTCCTCGTTTTGTTCTTTAATGCTGCTGTAATCGCTCCACATATTGCACTAATTTAATTTAATTTTATTCAATGTATTGCTTTACTCTAATCTTGAAACAGTGAGAATTTAGCCAAGTCAGTGAAAATTGAGTGTTTGATAATCAGTGCCATTTAACTAATTAATATGGTGGCTGAATTTTCGTTTCCCACTGATTGTCTGGAATTCAACTGCTATACGTCGCTTGTTCCCAGCGATTGTGCTTGATTCGTCAGTTGGCAGTAGCTTGTCAACTGACTTTCAGTGAATGTTGTTTCACTGATTGATATCACTGATTCGAACTTAGAGTGTTCTAGTTCTACGTCTGATCGCAGCCAGGATATTCAATGTGATTTCTTTTTCTAACAATCAATTATTATAAAGTAGCTATTTTTGTCCTCTCTATAAGTGCTCCGAAATAACTATAAATTTGAATTCCATTCCAAGTTATTTTAGAATTTATTCTAAGCCTATTGGTTGTATTCTCGTCAGGTGGTTTTTTCACTCTCCGTTATCAGCGTGAGATCGTCAACATATATAACCACATTTATCAGAGTTTTACAAAGGTAAATTATTTATTGTTGATAAATCAGCTTGGCAGCTGGTCTGTGGATCGTTTTATCATCACCCTGTCTTACATATTTGGTTATATGTATAGGTAATATTGATTATTTTCCTGTATATACAACTATTCCTCTATTTGTAAGGAGACTCCAGATATAATTGATGAAATGAGGTGTAAATAATTGTTCTGATATTATGTCCTACAGTTTTTCTCTGTTTTTAATTTTAATGCTCTAAGGCCCAGGGAATACTCAGGACACCTCAAATATACATCTACAAATACTTAAAATAACAAAGTATCTTTCAAAAGCAAGGTTATATAAGGAAAGAGATATAGAGTATGCATGAAGTGCAGTCATGAAGCAGAAAAATTAATATACTACGAGAAAAATAAACCCTGTTTTAAGTTGCACAAGGTCAATCTACACTACCAAATAGAAATATGAGTAAATTTCATATTTATTTTTAATATAGCAATATTCTTTCTTTTGGAAGAACATTACAAAGACCCAAATGGTCTCAACAAAATATTAGTTTACATATATTTAGAAAGCTGATTATCCTTACAAAATATTTGTGTTAATATTTCATAGAAAACAATAAATAATTATTCTCTCACAACGACTCTTTCAATCAAGTATTTTCTATGGTTATCTCACAAGAATGATTAAAACATTCACCATATTACCACTAGAATAAAACCTAGGTGTTGAGCCTAAAGGTACTCAAAACTAGAATAACATATGCACGTACCTGTGCATTCGATTAATTACTCCAAAATTCGGGTAAAATTTCCACAAAATTCCTTAAAATGGATAACTTGTGACTTATCCTGTATTTTCATCTTTAAAAATTACACCTGGCCATAACTTTGAAAAGCCACTTAAAATTTTAGCTCGTACTTCTTTTACAATAAACACAAAAGTTTATGTCTTCCAACATGGCCACCTACGATTTCCATGGCCACTGACAGGTATTTTAAGGTAATTATTTTTTACTTTAGTTGTGATGTAAATCCTCGACTATTGCAAAACTAAACTGGGAAAGATCTCTGGCTTCTAAGCCCTGGTAGAGGCCATATTATCTTCCCAAGCAGCCCGTTTCCAAAACGGTGGGCAAAACGAAACAATGAATGAAGTTATTCCATCAGCCCAAAAACGGCAGAGAACTGGCAACATACAAAGAATCATCTTCAAGAAAATTTGAGTTATTTTTAACAATAAAAATTTTGATTCCACCTCTAACATTTACTAATAAATGTCTCATTAGCAATTAAGAAGTGATTCCTTTTTAAGTTGTGTAGAAATACTTAAACTGCTTATTTTATCCATCACAGAAATATCCTGACTGTAACTGAAAACATAGAGCGTCAAAATTACGTTCTTGCATCTCCTGAAGGGTTTTACATTTTTAAGAACCAGTGATCAAACTGAATATCTGACCTGTCATCTATGGAAGACTTCCCTCGCAGCCAAGCATCTAACCCCGATGCCAGGTTTTACCAGCGTTTGAATACATCATACGAGCATAGCCTTGCTATGGGGGTAGCTACAATCAGCCGTCAATAGCGAGCCATTGTCCCAAATCAATTCACCCAATTGAGCCCTATAGGAGTTACCAGAATTCACAAACGTTTAAGAACAATCCAGTGAATATTCTCTGTGACGTCACCTCCAATAACTTCAAACTAGCCATTCATAGTGCGCGCGTTAGGCACGTCTTTCCGCCGAACTTCGGGGCAGGAACACTGCTGAACTCTGGTGGCGGCGGCTTCAACTCCAGCCAGCTGAACTGATCCTGGCAGTATACTAGCCGACTCCCGCGGACTGTGACGCGCCACGGTGCCAGTCAACCAAAAAACAGATATTTGTGCGGTAATTACCCTACTACGACCCGTAAATCCACAAATGTGGGCTTCCATCATACACACGTAAGTGTTTATGGGTATTAACGTAAGTTTGTAGCATTACTTGTACACTTCTCCTCGCAAAATAATGAGCGCTCTCGTGTAGCTGAATGTATTTCTAAGTCCCCTTCCGGTATGTTCGGCAGGCTGCCCCCTCCCAAGTCACAGGCACGTGCCGCGGAGTGGGCGTTCCTAAGATCTGCAGCAACACATGGCTTTGGAGGAAAAAAGGATACAAAACACGAATAATAGTTCTGTGAGCTCAGTTCTGTCCGAATATATACCAACACATTATACGTAATGCAGTTAAAGTAAATTAGTGGTGAAACCTTCGGAATTATGAACTAGCCTGTATCAGATCTGAGAAACAAATAGTAAATTATAAATTTGAACATACCACACTGGACCACTGGATAAAATTACTTCCAAATCATGCGTAATTGTAAATATGAAAGGAGGTGTTACGTTATAATTCCTGTTGCCAACACACACGATATCTTTGAAAACATAAAGTGATAATCACTAAAAACATTAAATAATACATCATATGGAATAATGTTTTCTTACGTATGATAATTAGAGAACATGAAATGTCTCGAAATGAATGGCCTGTAATCTAGACTTCACAGTCCAATGAATACCCGATCACTACTGTATATTCACGGTTCGTTTTTCCAGTAAGTGGCCAATGTTACTCTAAAATATACAGCACGTGATCCCTAAACGTCTTTCCAGTTTCGTATTTACTTCGCATATTCCTGAGTGAGCCTTGTTAATTGTAATCCACTGCAAAGGTAGATTAGGTCTATAAGTGTGTAAAGTTTAGCTTGTCCTCAAAATAATCCCCGCAGTTTTTCTGTTCCTGCTTTGTTCCGTTCATGAAGTAAAGGTCTATTTACATGCACCGATATGTCTTAACCAAATTTGGATTACAGTAAATAGTTATTTATTATTAAAGTGTTATAACACGAATTTACTACAATATTATCTGCGGGAGTGATTATAGTCTCTTGAAAGATCTACGGTTATTTAAAAATTCTCAAAATATTCACCTTTTAAAATATAATAATATATAGAATACATGCAAGGAGCTACTAGATATATTTCAAAGGAAACTATTCGCATTAATGTGAGCACTTCTTGATGCCTGTCCCATTTTATATATGGACGTATGCACCCAAATGTCAATAAAGATTACGTATTAAGTCGTAAGTCAGTTTTTATTTTCATTTAAACACGAACTGACGTATAAATAAAATTGCTTGCATGTTTCATGTGTGTGTTATAGCACCATTACGAAAAGTGTTAAGAGCTCACTTTGGCGCGAACAGTCTATAGTACCGTTACATCTAAGCTCGACAGTTCAACTCGAAGTGTTTTGTCATGATGTGGTTTCTCTCCGAACTGTCTCCATTGGCGATTCGTGCTAGTAATTGTAAGTAACCCAATTTGAAATACTTGGTGGCTGGCAGACACCATACAGAACAGGCACCTAGGCACCTAACTGATTGGTGGATACATGTGTAACTGAACTTGTTAGTAATTGGCCTCTCAGTGTTTCGAGCCATGTTATGCGAATGCTAGCCATTGTGGCGTACACAACTAACATTTGTTTGATAATATTTCACATTGTGATCACAAACATGAATCGCCAACATTCTATATATATATATATATATATATATATATATATATATAATTTAAAAACAAATATTTGTATGACGCCGTTGTGAAAATACAATAAGTGCCACATTAATCATAGTTGTATATGGTACAATTGCCTACTATAGGCCTAAAGGTACTAGTTGCCTGCAAAATGTGGAAGGAATCTATTGTGTAATTTCCGAGATATGATGTTAAAAGCCAGTCTTCACGATGGCGAACCAATAAGAACGTACCTTTCCACAGATCAAAGACGTACAAGATCAACTGTGAAAAAACTTAGTAAGGACATCTGATTTGTAAAAATCAGATGTCCTTACTAAGTTCAATATGTGCACCGAATTTTGTGAAATATGTTTCACAGGGTCGAATGTTATTATGAGGGGACATGCAGTACATCCCAGACAGACATTTGCATGATTATATAAGCTCATTTTTCCAAGAAAAGTAGCTTAACATTGAATGGAAGTGAAAGTGAATTGAATGTTTCAAATTAATCAAGAAATTACGGAGGGATTATCATTTATTGGTAATTATTAAACAACTGTTAGCAGCAACATTAATTTTCGAAATAAACTGTTTACGACCGCAAATAAATGTTTCATAAGAAAAAATAAATAAACGGTTTAAATATTTTAAGCTGTGTATAAAGTTTCCTTTTTTTTTCTTCCATTTTGTTGTTGTTGTTGTTAATGTTTAAATGGATTCAGAAAGTGTTTCGTACAACTAGTGGCGTGCCCTGTTAGGTTTCCTTGCATTTTTTCGTGGTTTCACAGAATTCTTTGTGGATATCATTATTTTCGTTTTTTCCTTAAATAATATAGCTTTGTGATATGCACTTAAGATCATGTTGGTTCAGCAATTCAATTAGGTAGGCTACCGTTTAAACAAAAACGTTCAGTTTGACTCCATGCTACATACACTAACGCGGAAGAAAACAATGAGAATAATAAGTCTGGCGGACGAACGTTTGCTTCCACCTGAGATGCAAAATGTTTTGTTGCCTTCTCTAAAACATGCAGTAGTAAGTAATCTTACTTCGCATCCAGTACAACAAATATTAACTGATCTCTGGAGTGGGGATACTTTATTATGTAATCATGTTCCAATCGTATTTTTGCTTATATTCACGATGAATTTACACGTCGTACTTAAGGATTGTTTAGTTTTGTGTGGAGTGTACGACGTCAGGAATGCAACTCCCTAACGTAAATCAAACAGACTACGTAAAGAAACATACAGTATGTATCGTCATGAATACGGACAGTACACGCAGCGACTTGTGCAGAGCTCAAGGAAGGTACCAGTGCATATACAGCCGTTAGATGGCGCAGGCTAAGTTGGCCAGGCTGTTAAAGCAGCCTGCCTGTCTACGTGGGTCCGTCGCAGATCAAAGTGCCACTGCAGTTGAACTGACGCCATAAACGTGGTTAGCATACGCGACGATAGAAGGGAAGAGTGTACAGAGAGCGAGAACCTCGCAGGGTTGTCAGGTGTACAAATCAGTGTGAGTCAATGTTCAGGAACTTAATGACAACCCATTACTTCACGCTGGAATGCATGTGGTGAGTGGCAAGGCGTTTTAATTGCCCCTGACCATACGGAAAAAGATATGTCATAACCACGGCGAAAATACATTGACATTGATGGGGCTCGATTTTGCGTCGTAAATAAATCGGGAAATCTGTTCAAGTATTGTTGTTTTTTTTTGTTGCAATAATGCCGACATACGTACATTATCTGCTAAAGGCTGAACTTTTGAGGCACTAGTTACTCTATCTTCAGCTAATTTTTATTATTTAACCACTTTTTTGATTAAATATGGCCATGTAAGTAATAACCACAGTGTAAATATTATACCGCACTCTGAAGTTAATGCATAAGGCTAAAGTAATATATTTATTGACTATTGTTCCAAATGAAAGAGCTTTCAAAAGTGCTCAATTTACCATGAATGGCCTATAAAATGCAGGCATTCACGGCATATATAGATACACGCCAACTTACAAAAGAAAGGCTCTTGGCAAGGTGGTTTGTGCCGTTAAACTGAATGTATTCTATCCCTGTGCGTGTGTTGTGGGAGGTAAAAATGACATACAATGCCGATGAATGATTTACAAACACCACGCTGTTCTGTATCTTACTTCAAACATTTTGCAGGAAAGGTTTGCTAACAAAAATCAAAGTGAATAAAACAAAGTGTAAATTGTAGGTTTGAGAAACACGTTGAGTCCATACATGTATACAAAAACATAAAATATAATCTTAAAAAAATTATTTAACCCCAAATAATTCATACGAACAGTTACAAGTAACAAATATTTTCATATGCTCTAATGACTCCCGTAGTACTACCCATCTAGGAGACTGTGCTATGTACCGTAAAATGATATACAAGTACAAACATGCTGAGACAAACCGAGGAGTGGATGGCCAAACGTACTTTCGCGTAGAGAAGAAAGTTATATTGTGAAACAAATCCGTCAGAGATATTTTACTTGTCCATGCGCTATTGCAAGAGACCTACGAAATACTATCAGTGTAACCAATGACAATGCGAAGAGTGTTCAGCAATACGTGACTATAACGCAAGAACACCACAGAAGTAATCGTACATAGGCAAATGTATTTATAAGAAGAGACATAACTTCGCGAAGGTATATTTACAGAACGATTACTGGATATACGTAATATTTCCAGATGAGATTAAATTCAAGGTTTTCGATCACGACAGTCCTCTAAAAGTGTGGAGAAAATCGAATAAAGAGATAAATCCCCAAAATTCTCGTCCAACCGTCAAGTATGGTGGGGGTTCAGTTACGGTGTGAGGGTGCATGAGTGCATGTGGTGTAGATGAACTGATGTTTATATATTGACTATTGGAGCAATAAAACTATATTGACAAGTTTAAACATAATTCGCGACCTAATGCCATACAACTTGATGTAGTAATGCATATTTTATTAGGATAATGGTACTAAGCGTAAATCCTGTGCAACACGAATATGGCTGTTGTATAATTGTCCTCGTGTAATAGAAACTGCACCCCAATCCTCAAACTTAAATTCAATAGAACATATTTGGGCATACTTAGACATTAAGCTACGAAAACATCATATTTCAAGAATGCGGAACTAGAAGGAGGAAATCCTTCACGAGTGGAACAATATCCCTCCTAGTGTCATACAAATGGTAGTAAAGTCAATGCCAGCGCGTTTGAGAAGCGTTCTGAAGCAAAAGGGAGGGCATGCTAAATATTAAATGGAGAACTTATTTTGTTTATGTTGATGTACGAAAACATTTGTTCTTCGTACAAAGGTGTATGAACATTTCTGATTCGGAAAACGTGAATTAATTTACATTTGTGTAATATATTACTTTGTTTCTTTTATAAGGAATGTTGTTTATTTG
This sequence comes from Dryococelus australis, assembly GCA_029891345.1. NCBI lineage: Eukaryota > Metazoa > Arthropoda > Insecta > Phasmatodea > Phasmatidae > Dryococelus > Dryococelus australis. The sequence continues at coordinate 111,363,060 of CM056996.1, read as the reverse complement.
GTGAATTTGATGAAATGGAATACAAAATACAGCTGGACGCATACGTGTGTGTCAATATAATTGCTTATTGTACAGAAATCGTGAAAGGAACAGGATGTATGAATATTTGTGATCGTCTATATATATATATATATATATATATATATATATATATATATATATATATATATATATTAGGGCCTGTTCTATTTGAAAATGCTTTCCGTGGTATTCTTCAAACACAAGAATGATTTAGTTACATTCGCAATTTGACCTTACTTTAATTATGATGCAATCTGAATAACTTTTAAGTCAGTAGAGACTACTGACATCAGACTTAATAGACACAGATCTGCCTATCACTGACATCTAGAATGTTTTTAGTCTGAAAACAAAAACAACTTAAACGTCGTGTATATGCAGTCACAGGCAGAAGTATAAAGACAGTGGTAAGTAGCAATTAGTGACATTCGTAGATAAGCTTAGCCTAAAGGCAGAAAATAGGTAATCGGCCATGTTTAATGTTACTTAGTGAGGTACGATATGACACACAAACAAACAACATAAACTATGGCATCACTGCATAAGACTACGTCATCTGTCTCCAGATCTTATAAACGTTGGACATACATCCGCAAAGTGTTGATCATTGTTCACTCCACAGTTATTTGTTAACTTTCCTTATTGCGAACAATGCCCATTAGTCTATTTAGCTTTAAACTAACCAGTTTTCTAGTAATGTCTGGCCTAATGCTATTACAATTTGGTAGAAACGCCTCGTTTGTGTTTTGTGGGAAAAATTTGTTTGTCTCACTTTTCTCTCCAATTCCTCTAGAAGATTCTCAGTAGGATTCGGGTCATGTGAGAATGATTGTATTGCATATGGGGTGTGTCCTAGACGATCCATTTCGCATTGTGCTTGGGGTCACTGTCATGTTAGAAATAGAATACCATTAGGTTTCTGGAGCTCGTCCTTTAATTTCATTCCTACTGATTATGTTATTTTGTTTCGTTGCACTGTATAATGTTACAGTATCATAGAATGTATTTTATTTATTAGCATATGTCTGCATCCATATAAAAAGCACATGTAACAAACAAAGGTGATCTCGCGTGTATGGTCCTGACGTTCGCTGTTTCGGGTTCGAAACCACCTCGCACCTTTAATTTGCATCTCAATGTGGTCATTATGCCACGTGGTATGCCATTGGTTTTTTTATTTTACGTTTTTACGTGAGTGTTTATTTGGTCTTGAGATGGGCCGATGGTGTAACCTCAATAAGAGGACCAGTATCCCTCATTCTCAACCACCTGCCGCAGTCGTGGTGGTAGAGAGGCGACCAGAGAAGTAGCATAGCATTGGCTACTAGCTACTTCATCCCAGGCATCCGCTACTAGCTCCAGAGAGCATCTTTACTTGCTGGCTGTGGATCAGGCCAGTTTTCTGCCATCGTGCGCTTCGTCTCCGATCAGATATTCTCAATTGGATTCAAGTCGGCACTGTAAGGTGGCCAATCTACGAGCTCTAGTTGGTCTTGCCTTGCGAACCATTCTCGAACCCTCTGTGAAGTGTGTATCGGAGAATGGTCCTGCTGGAAGCGCAGCACGCCGTCGGGATACAAAAGTCGCACCGAGGAGATCATAATGTTCTCTAGAATATGTGTAAATACTGCCCGGCATTGAGACCGCGTGTATTCGGACCTCGATCGTCGATTCTGTGCAACACGCCTATCCCGCGTGCACTCATCCGTCCCCAACACGCAATGGATGCATGACCATAGTACGAGCACTCGGCCACATATTCCGGATTGTGCCGGGTCCCACGAGGTCTGAAGACACACATTGGCCCATCATTAGCCGAGGAAAACACACACTCGTCGGAGAACACAACATCTGGCCAGTCACGGTCAATGTTGTCCTCGGCAAACGCGAGTCGATAGATCCTGTGCTCATCGGTGAGCCTTTGTTTCCTTGAAGCAAGCCGGGATTCAGTCCCACCGCCGTCAAGAGCCTAAGCACGGTACTCTAGCTACCAGGAAAGTTTGTGGCACGTTTTAGCTGAATGGCGCTCCTGAAAGGAGTCAACTGCGCCTGGGTAATCAGACTATTGTCCTCGGCACCTCCATGAACCCGTTCCTCCGCGACGTGTCACGTCACCCATGTCCCGGAACTGTCGTACCCATCGACTCGCAGTGCTCTCTGGAACACCGTAACGTCGGCCTGCTTCAGCGGCGGAAAAACCTGCCGCCTCAACAAGGCCTATGACTCTCTCCCTAACCGACTGGCTGTGGTGAGAGATCGCTGCAGAATGATGTTTCACTTCCTTGGACCGCCTGGCTCTGGCGAGACATCACTACACGATGACTTGAATTAAAACGGTTGTATATGCCTGTGACGTAGAAGGTACGCATGCCCAGAGTCTAATGGGGACCAAAGATGTGCAAAATGTGTATGTTATCAGATGATATTTGTTTAAAAAGGGAGACCATAAGGCATGTCCGAAACTGTAGTAAGATCCTCAACTGATCACGTAACGAAGTTCAGGGATACAAATGCATGGGCAATCAGGACTAAACTCTGTGACTTTGGAGGGGCAGGCTAAATTCCCAAACTGCCTGTCAAATCATCTGATGCTTTTTACTTTCGTTACCCATCGCATGATCGTGCAAACACAGAGGTGTATAATGACACGAATATGAACAGTAAAACACAGATATGTTATTTTGTGTGAGAGTAACCCTTTTTTTTTGTCAATACGTTTACGTTGTATAATATTTTGATTTACTATATGAGACACCAACAAGACAGCTGATAAACATAGTATTATTTTAGGCTGTTCACGGTAAAGCGAGCACTTTTTAAGGCCCTTCTAAATATTTCCTTTCATCCAATTTCCATCTTCCTGCTGCTTTTTAATATAAACATTGCAATGTGACCAATAAACACAGTGTATACATTCCCTGCCCTAAAAATTTAATGCCTGAGGCTGCAATACGATATATTTATTATTGGTTTATGCCTGTTGGGAGGGTATTAAAAAGTGCTCACTTTACCATGAACAGCAGCCTATTGCAGAGACCAGAAAATCGTAAACGAAGGAATAGGTTTACTACAGATAAAATCGACCGCCTCCTTGGCGAATGCGCATCGGTATATGTCAGATCACAAAGTTACCTATTATATGTATACACATTCATATTCCTCACATTGCCTAAGTGATAAAACAACTTCGAAGTACACATTTTCGTAGACAACAATTTTACTACGGTCACCGTTGACACATTACTTAGAATATATCGTACATTCTGTATGTTGTTACTTATTTCAATTAAATTAAATGAATGGACATAATCAGTGAAACATAAATGTCCTGACAGTACTACTACGTGTGCCAAGCGCAGTAAAACGAGCAGCAGGCACGATATAAAGCTCTGAAAGGGATTTGGAAGTCAGGGGAGTTGTGTGTGTAGGGTCGTTACATTCACTATTTGTTAGGTGAACGCACGGTAGGAAAGAAAAGAAGGTTAAAATATGTATGTGTGAGTCACAAGTATAAGTTGGACGTAGTTTGAGTTAGAATGTATCAAACGTAAGCTTGTACGTGTCTATATCCACCTTAATAATTTTGCAACATTTAGCTTACCATAGAAGAAACTGAGGACATCTGGATCACTGTAAATAACATGCACAGAAGCAACTTGCATACATTCTCAGCACTTCATATAAAATACAACATGTGAAATCTGAATATCTGAATAATTAATATATTAATTAAATGAGAAATAAATAAAATAAGACCAAATGTGTTATGCAATTTAACAATATGTAAAATTCAGATGTGAAATAGTTATAAAACTATAAATGTGTGTAAGAAATATCACTTTACTCAAAAATCAAATTAAAACTTATGTTGACCAAAACTGAAGTACCCCCATCCAGTATAGAGTTAAATAAATTAAGGAAATAAAAACAAATTAAAAGATAGAAAATAAAATATGAATGTAGTGATGCTGCAAAATTAACTGACAATCGACTTGAAATTAAATTCATAAATAAAAATTTGTTCATAACCGGAAGTAGCTTTCTTCCATTTCTAACTGTTTAAGAAACTGACTAAGCTCCTAAGTAATTAGTGGCATTTACAGTTCTCACGAGCCAAACCTTTACTTGAAAAGGTCAATTTAAGTTTTAATTAATCAAAAGAATTACTCATCATTTTCCCTCAAATAGTTAAATTCTGCTCAAATGAGATTACACTGACTTCAGTAGTTTTTAGATGTTAATAGACTCCGGCGTTACTAGCTCATATGGGATCTCAGGACTACAGATTATACACAAGTTAAAGTCCAGAAAATGCCTAGTTCCGTAAGTTAATGTTCTGAAAATACTATAAGTTCGTTGAAATAGATTACAAGTGAAGTCTTTCACATAGGTCTGCACCCAGATTCTCAAACTCCTTTGCGTCACCTGTATTCTGATGCGCCGCTAACGTGGCTGACATGACGCCTGGCGTCTAGAGATTGGTGTCCTGGCGTCTCCAACAAAAGTCACTAATACAATTAGCTAGACACCTGTCATCAACCCTCCTCTATAATCGGTTGTGGCAGTGACCTAATCACTACTTCTGGGACTTATTACTAACCTATTCTTAGGTAGACGCTGGGGATTCCCTAAGATTGAAATCTCAGCGAAAATACAATTAACCATCCATGTTGAAAGTCCCACCCAGAAGCAAGCCTTCCGGCATCTCCATTCAAGACTAGCCAATCGCGCCCTAATTCCGACTAGACCTCCTTAAAATAAACTAAACCAAAATTAAAAAAATCTTTCTAATAAGATGATAAAGTAAATAATTAAGCTTTAAAAATCATAAAGTAATTACTGAGAACAAAAATAAACATATAAACATAATATTACAATATTGAAATAACAATGTGTCAAAACTAAGAATACTGCATGAAAATTATCATATAATATAGACATTAAGTGGACTGATGGTTTACATAAATCACAAATTACGTGATTTAAAAATGTTACCATTACACATGAGAAATGTGTGAAAATTAATATTCAAATTACAATAGCATGTGAAATAAAATAAATAATACAATTCAAACACTTATATAGCTAATCTGCATATACCAAACATAACATAAAAACATATGTTCTGTTGACCTATGACAATAATTACTCTGTTTAGGATATCATGCTTGAGACTTTCACTCTCTATATTTATTCAATTCCTATATTTTACAATGAGAGCGTATGTCGGTTTTGTGTAGAATAATTATGAAAATATTTTTCAGTATTGTCACAACCAACTCTGTTTTTGTGATGAACTGGCAGAAGAAAGACGCATAGTACAATCTTGAGGTAATTTAGACAACATATGCTCATTCGCAGTAGACATACAGTTGTTGCATTAGCCTTTTAAAGATCGTGCTGTGTATGATCAAGTTACCGTATTGATTTAACTGCTCTTGACAATTATCAGTATTCAGCAGCACACAGGACGAGCTCTCTACACAATCGGCATTCTCACATCATCGAGCGCTGTAGCTTCTCAAAAACACCTCAGCCCAATACAAACACCACGTACGAAGAAAACAGCTGATCTTCATAGACTATGTATACTACAGTCGACGATATATTCACTGTAGTTAGTTATACGCCCATATACTAATAAGCGAAAAAGAGCTCACCCCAAAACGATCCAATCGCGTGAACAGGCAACACAGAATGACTAACGAACACACTCTGTGAGTCATCTGACTTGGCAACAGGGACTTTTGCAGCAGCATTCTGGCATCATTAAAATTAATAGGTCACGGTCCACAGTGATTGTTAGCAGTGGCCTGAAAAATGTTCATTTGTGATATAAAACAAAAATATTCAAGTGTTAAAATTGGATATTTTAAAGTACCTGAGAGTAATTATCACTCATATTATTTACTTGTCTTGAATCCGCGTTTTGTTCAGGGGCAAAATGTTTGTTATACTGAATATTATATTAGACACTATGTTACTGTGTTCAGATCTGTGTCCATTATTTATAAAGGTTACACAATATGTTATATGCAAAGTAATTTACTACATAGCGATTACTATAACTATGAAGGCATTTTATGATATTCCTTCACATTAAACACACACGCAACAATTTTATTTCTGTTTTAGTTTTGCTGACCTAAATAAATATTACGGCAACACTACCATTTTTCAACGTAATGACTATAGGAATGTAGTTTTGAAACATATTAAAAATCACACTTTAAAGGTTTTCTAGTGGAATTATACCACGATCGCTAGGAAGTGTGTGACCTTCGACAATCTTGTAGTTTTCACTCCATACGGATATCTAGTGACTAGAGTCTACATGGACAAGCAGAAGGTTGTTAACATTACAATTGCCTCCTAGTTCTACTGTTTCGTGGGGTTTTACGTTTACAGGTTGTTCGGTGTAACTTGCACGCTTTTGCAAATAGCCAATGCCCGTAACCGCATATAGTTTAATATGTGCAACGGCTGAGGTACTGCTGTAATGCTAGCCGCGACTCACGTAAACGCGTTGTTTGTTTTGCCTTCGCATTATAATAGTCATGTTCCAAACCAGTGGCCACTAAAAATCGATTCTTATAATTTGTGCAGGCCTACCACTGAACAAGAAGTGGCAGTGTAGAAACACGTTGATTTTGCGAATAACTTAACAGTGTTGCTTGATAAACATACTTACTCAATATCATGATAAACATACATATGTATACAAGTCACTTGACCTATAGTAACACCAATGTTGCATGAGGCGAAAGACACAAGGAAGTGGAAAGGGCTTTCAACATTGTACTACGTTAATCGTGGGCAGTGTATAAATGGTGATACTGTAGCTGCTAAAGAATAGTTTTCCTGGACCGTAGTCGCAGCATTGTGTAAAGTTATTTGTCTCGATAATAAAAAGACAAAACGTCAAGGCAGTAGCCAACGAAATTCTCAATTTGTCACTACGTAGTGAATCCGATAAATTCTATGAAGATACGTTCAGTGACCACTAATGAAAACGGTATTTATTTCGTGATGTTAATATAGTTTTACAACTGATCATTTCAGCACGTAAATAATAATAAAATTATACCAAAGATTCATAACTTCACTTAATACGTTTAAAGGTTCGTAACTAAATTTCGAAACTTTTTACAGCACCACTGTAATTATGTTCTAAACAGATAGGAGGCCGTTGCCTTGATTGTGGTTTTGTGTTACACTGTTGCACCGATTAAACAGGTGCAGTTTAGTTATTCGTGAAATCAACCCAGTGCATAAGTATTATAAGACTAAACCCAGTAAATGGATTCCATAAAGTAAGTAATACATTTAATATGACTACTTAATAGTATTTTATTCTGATGAGTAATTTTTCTGTTGCATTAAAAGGTCGTTAATATTTATTAGCATGCAATTTTAAAACAAGTCTTTAAATTAGTATTGGAATACACAACCCTATTCATATAATACTTTCCTGTGCAGTGTATTCCGTCCTTCATTCATTCTAACTACTGTTTCTTAACATGAAATTCAAATTGCGTTACAACTACTCCTGTTTATGAAACATGTCCTCCCATAGCACATCATGTGTATATATTGTGGTGTCTATTGTGGAGTCATGTTGATTGTCTTCCATAATGCGTTTCAGTTATGGCTTCAAATGTTCTATCATATTATTCAGATCTGGTGACCAAGGAGGTCAACGCAAATATTACATGCCTTGTTGGTTCCGAAATCATCTCTAAACTTGTTTTCTTCTATGGAATACAATTTTCTATATCTGCGACTATATTACTCTAACATGCTATAACATTAACGGGCTAGATGCTTTAATACACCGCTGGCCACTAAACTTGCAATACCATGAAGATCGTGAGGCATCACAACCAGATATATTGGACAAGAATAGCCATCATACACGAGTGACACGGTTATACTTGCAGCACGATACTACGTATGGATTGTAGGAAATCAGTACTTTGTGCCCCTCTTCCCACCCCTCTCAGACAGAATTAACCGCCGCTACACCCACGTGGCTTCGATGTGTGCCCAAAGTTCATCCGATGTAGTGGCGGGAATCCTGTCACAACCCAGTCATCGTTTGACCATGGACCACACGTTTACGTATAACAAGAGATCTGCTGAAGACGCAGGCCAGGAAACAGTGTTACATGTTGGTCATCCAGCAGCCGTACGACGATGTGTGCCACATGAGATCGCGCATTGTCCTATTCGCACATGTCTGAAAGTTGGCCTAGTGGTAAGGGGACGACAACAGGTTTCAACACCTCCGCAATGTAACGGTTGCTGATCAGTGTACCAGCGATGGGGACTAGTGACGAGGGGGACTGGAATACAATGTCACCCTATGTCATTATTCCAGGTGCCAGGTCGGTATGACTATGCATTATGTAGGACTCGATCAGGCGTGCACCACGGTGCTATGAGAGCTTAATGCGACCATAGTCATTCTACAGGTAGAAGCGGAATTCGCTGGTGAAGACTACGGAAAGTTATTCGTCAGTCCATGTACGACGTTTCACGCACCATTGCAGCCGCAGGCACCTACAGTATGTGAGCATTCAGTGGCAGCCGCAGTAATGTGTGCCTGGACACGAGGCGTCGATGCTCTAGACGGCGACAACTGTGCGTGAGAACACAGATTGATGCATCAGTCACCTGACATCCCGAGTGAGAGTGCTTGATGTGACTGTATGGTCTGTAGTCGTTATGCGTTCCAGACGTCTGCCCTGGCGTTTGTTGATGTGACGGCGCCCTTATGGTTTCCTGCACATCGCTCAGCCCGTCCCTCCTCGACCACTGATCTCATATCCGCTTTGCTGTAGTTACACCTCTTCCAATTCGAGTATCAATATCGCATTAGGATAATCCACAATCTTGATAGGTTAAGAATCTTCCTCAGTTAAAAGTGGGAACATGTTTGTGAGATCTCCGTGTTCTCCGAACCTACATACTGAGACGTTTGTGCACACAAACAGCAGCGAAACATACAGCCACTACATCCCAGTTGCTCTCCGACCTCCACTTGTATACTGCTTCACAGCATGGTGCCACTCGGCGAACAACTAATTACGCCCTTTTTCTGCCCTATGCTACGCAGTCTCCCAATGTCGGATCAATACATTGCGTCCTTCGTGATGAATTTCGAAAGGCCAGCAGTGTACTAAGCGTTATGTGTACTTACTGATTACCTTTGTATTATTCCCGTAAGTAGAATTATTTGGGGAAGCCTGCATAAGGGGTAAGGGGATCGGATCATCAGAGATGTTCATGCTCTGCCATTCTCGTCACCTGGCTGCCATTTTAGATGTATCTGACCTTAACCTTGACCATTAACCTTGACCAAGACCTTTGACTGGTGAACATTGACTTTAAAAACCGAGAAATTACAAAATATTTCAAAAATATCTAAAACAATATAAAACATAAAAAAAATCCAAAGTATATACAAAAACTTGTAAAATATTACTTATACCTTTATTTATTTAAGAATTATAAAAAACATTACTTCTGAACTATTAAAACACATTTCCGAAAGTCCACAAGCACCATGCTCAGCAGACGACTGACCCCCTCCACCCTCACTCACCGTGCGAGATGGCGCAGTAGTAACTTACTGGACTCGCATTCGGGAGGACCCGGCCTCCATCCCTGGTCCAGCCCTTCCTGTGGAATTTGCTCCATCTCTAATGACCTCGCTGTTGATGTTACGTTAAGCGTACTACCTACCCACCTACCACCCCCAGACTCCTCACCTATACCGATTCTGTCGTATGGTTTTTCGTTTGTCTTTGTTTATACATTGCTGAAGGCTGCCATCTTAGATTTTTAACTGTATTTTGTTTATACATTGCTGAAGGCCATAATATTGGACTTCATATGTTTACATTTACATCACCTATGCGGTGATAGTATATAAATTATCGATTTAGCCATCAGGTGGCAGCCATAATTAATTATGTTTTAAAGTATAGGTGGTGCTGATGGCACCCTCCGTATTGGATTCTATTTTCAATGTTTAAGTAGTGCTATGTTATCGGTTATGCCGCCAGGTGAGCGAAGGCACATGTTCCCTCCATCCCCACCCACATTTTTCATTGGCAAATTACTTATCTTCATTCAACCCTCGCCACCACCACCCTTGGTTCTCATTGGCTAATTAATCGTATGTTTTCGGAAACCTTCGTTCCGATCAATCAGCGGTCATTCAGCGTGGAGTACTGTTTTCCCCCAAAAAAAAAAACTCTTATTACATATGAAAACATTCCCAACATATTAAATGTGTCCCTAATCAGATAGTATTCTGTGTATGTGATTGGAATATGCCATGAGCCAGCGATTCACAATCCGTGTCTTATCGGAACGAACGTCCTTGCCCTTAACAAGCAGCGCTGCTGAGCGCCGTTTCGACAGCTCGTCGAGTTGTATGCCACAAGACATCATGTGTGTCAAAATCAAAATCATTTTTGTGCTCCGTGTAACTCAGAAGTCCTACAACTATGGAGTTATGAAAATCCATGGTACATTTAACAAATATTATGCGTTTAATGCCATCCTTGACTCAGAGATAAAACTCGTTTAAAAATAGCAATTCCTTGTATTGTATTTGCTATACTAAAGAAGAATATTGTGTAATGTATGCATAAATAAATGTGTTTTGTTTTAAAACTAAATGTTTTATATTTCGAGTTATGTACTGCTCACGAAAATTTACAAAACACTGTTGGTAAAGGAAAAACATATATTTGATATATTTAGCATCTCAATTGTAATATATATATATATATATAGATGTGTATGAACTTAATTATTTATGAATTTAATATATAGAACTTACGGATTAGGGATAGCAAAAACACTTTGCAAATAGAAGCTATCTCGAATATTATCTTTATACCTGGCATGTAGCAGCGGCAGAGACGTCGGCAGGAGTCAGTCGGCAGGCGTCAATCTTTCCATCAATCATTCGCATGTGGAGCGATTGTGGAGTATGTGTATGGACTGAGAACTGAACCTGGGTCCTCCCGAATGCACAAATGGTGTTTTATCATGGCAGCGTCTCGTTATGTTTCATAGAATCGGGAATGTTACCCCACATATGCTGGGCCATACAATACATATGTATGCATTTCGCCTCGCAAACATTTATGTAGATGTCATTTCTGGTCTCACTACCATCGAATTCTGATACTGAGACATTGGATACCTAAGCGTGTAAACCGAAAAATTCGGCATGAACTGATCAACATTATCAAACTTCCCTCAATTGCACAAATACAGCTAGCAGGTGGTAAGCTGTCGCAGGTCTGGGATATGTGACATCTTTCACAGAATCCAATAAGAGATTAAAAATGCTGTGAGTTTGAAAAATGTGACCTTTTTGTCTCGATACACCAGTTCCCTCACTATGGACTATGTGGAAAAGCATTCACCTGCTTTGATGTTTATTTTTAAACATATATTTCTCTTTAGGAGTTTTCATAAGACTGATGATTTCTACTGGCATTGCATCAAGGCCCATTTTTTGCAATGAGCTGTATGTTAAGTATTGCTGGCGATATGGTGACATTTTTTCCTTGCGAATAATGGTGTATCTGGCAATGACTCGTGATATCAAAGTACTCTTGGTGGATAGAGAAACCAGATCTTTTTCAAACTTATTGGTATATTGAGGCATGCAAAACTGTGCTGCTGAAGTAGGATAGGCATGGTGTAATCTTCCCTTAGTGTGCTTATTGGCCATAGATACTGTAAAATGCATGATTAGAGTTATGAATATTAACTGTGAACAGTTCTGTTGAAGTCTGATGCCTATGTTATGAATTTGGCAACTATATCTTATGTGCTTCGGTTATTACATCCACCTACGATTATAAGTAGATTATAGGGTATACTTGACCCTGCGAACCTCCTTGTAGTCATGGGTGATGTCTATGTTATGAATTTGGAAACTAAATATTATGTGGTTTGGAAATTACAGTCAACTATGCTTATAAGTAGACATGGGGTATACCTGGCCCTGCGACCCTTCTCATCGTCGGTCTGTGTTATGAAGTTGACAATTATATCTTATGGGGTTCGAAAATTACAGACAACTATGCTTATATGTTAGGTCTGGTGAGCATGTAAGCCGATGCTGGAAATCGGTACCGCATTATGGTGCTAGGTAGACAGATTCTGAAAGGAATGACAGAGCACGAGACTCGGCACCTGCCAGGACGCTAGGCGTAAGGGTCCCAACACCCTGGCATCATATTGACAGAGCTGGAGGTTGGGATCCATGATGGCCACCACGGGTATGAAGGAAAATAGAAAATTATTTGGGGGAAAGCGGGAAATTTGTCCCGTATGGCATCATCAAAGATGGTAGTTGCCTAGTTACCTTGCCCGCAGCTCCAAGCCCCTATTAGAGTGCCCATTTGTATACTTCTACATGCAAAGCTTTACTTGAAAATATGCATCAAAATGCAGTACATAGTGGTTACTACATTAGAATTATAATTATACAGCTTTTTAACGTTCTCATTACTTTCACTGACGCCAAATCGGTTGAAACATTTCTGAGAAATGCTATATAAGCATTATATTTAAGGTAGCACTGTCTTCCAAATTGGCTACAAATATAGACTTATCTACTGTACCTGCAAACGTCTGTGCACACGAGTCCAATCTTATTCCATGAACTGTGACTCGGCACAGTCCGGTCTCTAGCTGAGCGACAAGATTGCATCCCGGCAGTATTCATGCAGACATAAAATTATTCGGTATTTTATCTTGAGTAACAGCACATGCAAAACCGGAGACTTTTTGCTGGCGACAAAAGGTAGCAGTGCTCTTGTGACAGTGTGTGCTGGATGATTTCTTTACCATCTGTGTGTATTGTTCGATATAATACAATCGCTTTTCTGTTATTGAGTGCAATTTTTCTATTCAAAAATTAAATAGTATTGAATTAAAATCATGTTATATAAAAGTAACAACAATGGAGGTGGAATACTTTCTGTGGTTTGATGCATCAACAGATTACTTGTTCCTTTTCCACATTTTCATAATATCTTTCACCATTAAATTGGGGTGAGTGGAGGATATAAATATTTGATCTGAAGGTTTACGGTGCGGCGTATGAAATATCTACATGGAAATATATTACTCAAGACAACATTTGTTTACAAAATTTGCCAACATTGAGAGACCTGAGACAGCATAATACTAAGCCAACTCTAACACATTTTACAGCATAGCAGTTTTACTTCTAAAAAAATCCAAAACATGCAAATATTAACACACAATGTCGTACATAGCTGTCATCTATCTAGTTAGTGTCAAATGTAATTTCTTAACATATCCACAGTTGTAGGCACGATATTTTTGATGTCATAGAATTCTTGAATTGTGTCTTTTGTCGAAATCATCAATCCCAATACGGAGCAGCGAACAAATTTATTTTAAAGGTGAACAATAAATTTAAAACATTTTTAATAACAATAATGTTATATTAAATGACAAAAGAATATTTAGTACAGCAACTGCTAGACAATAACACAAAATAGAACTGAGAAAAGAATAAAGATATATTTTTATTTTCAATTTTTTATTCCAAAGAAAAGAGTGATGTATGAAGGTTAAGCTAAACTATAAAAACTTTGTCTGCAGCTGCTGCATTTATTTAGCGCAAATATACGCAAGTGAATACCAACCAATATGGCAGTGAATTATAGGTACAATGTGGAACAAGTAATTAATATTGTTACACTTCCTCTCTCCAGAAATTAAGTGGACTATACCAAGTTCGTTAAGGGATGGAGATCTTAATCAAATAAAATAATTAATTATAATTTCCTTATTTTATTTACAATAACTACAGAGAAATTCTCTAAACTCAAATTCTCACAATAAATTGAAATCACTTACTGTTCACAATTGACACCAATTAATAAGATTTATAATTAGGACAAAGAAACAAATAAAATAAAATAATTAAAGGTCAGTCCCAATATACAGAGTATCAACATATTCAATTATTTTATAATTTATGTTCCCATATTTGACAGTTCGAATATTTACTATAAAATCAGTATTACACTTCTATTCACTCCCACCTCAGTTCAGTCCATGTCCCGCCAGTCGTAATGTTCTAGAGTCCTCCAAGGGCCCTCACGCACAGTAGGCTTCACTTGTCGGTATCATACCCTCTCGTCAATTCAAGCCACGAACACCTCACTCGCCGTCGTCCCGCAATCTCCAGTCGTCGTCCACACTTTGCTTCGCTCGCGCACACTTGCCAGACGGCCTCCGTCAAAGACCGCCGGCCGCTGGGTTGCGGCAGTATATATAGGTTTTAGACCGCCACCTAGAATATTTTCAACTCGCGTGATACGTCGCGGAGGGCTGAGGCGCCAGCCAGTCTCACCAGAACATTCTTGCATCGTCGCTAAAAGTATTGGAAACTCTAGCAGGCGAGAGGAGGTCTGTGACGCCAGCAAGTCTCGCCACTGTCGGCATTCGAGGGATTCCCAGAAGAGGTACAGACAGCCACGAGCGCATCGTTCCATGGATAGGGGAGGGCGAGGTAGGTATCCGATTACGGCGCGGGGCAACGGAGTCGGCGCCAACTGCAGCACGTAACAAAATATTACTTAAATTGTAACTTAGAAATTATCTCAATTGAAATAAGCTGCTTTTTGTTCACTTAAAATAAGTTCTTATAACCATTGACAGAGTGCTTCGTCTGGATGACCTATTGGCTGCCCCCCTGTAGCGCAGTCGGTTAAATGTTGAGCGTGAATAGTTCCGGTTTTGAATCCCGGGTAGAGCGAGGGTGTGATTTCCGTAGGAGTCAACCTTTCATGGGAAATGTCACTTCCAATAGGAAAAATATGAGAAAAAAGTTGTCACGGAATTAAATATATTAGTGCTGTAAATCTGGAATTGTATTTGAATTTTTGCTACTTTTACAACTAAAACCTTAAAAACTAGTAACTAAAAGAATACATGCCTTTTCTTGTAATAAATTAACTAACCTACTAAGTGTACTTGTAAATATATATATATATTTAACATTACAGTCAAGCTTGTATTTCAGTCACATCTGTAAATAGAAAATCTAGATTGATATATAACATACTTTCAAAGATATATTTATTTATACCAGAAATATAATACAAAGATTATTATCTTTTATATAATATTTAAATAAATATGTTCCAACTAGAAATCGAACCTACTACTTCTTGAGCAAATACGCGTGGCTTTAACTTCAACACCAACAAAGTAATTTACTTATTACTATAGCCTAACGATATCGTTAGTTTCGAATCTGTTTGTGTAATAATTTGACAGGCATATAATTTTAAACAGTTAATGTTTTAGTTTTTAATGAATTTCAAATAGGATTACACATTTGAACAATCTTTAATTCACTATCGAAAAAATATTTTCTCTTAATGAACATTGCATTTGGAATAACATTTTCTCGCATAAATTACAGACAAACGTATATTACGGGCTGTTAATTTAGTACAAATTACTGTATCATAAATGCTACAGAAATATTTTTATATTGGTTACAACGTATATTGAAGCCAGCATTATTTAGAAAAAACATATTTACAGGTGGCATTAAGTTTGCACGTGAATCGGAATTCGAGAAAAAATACATAAACCGACAAGATACTTAACACCTTTATATATAAACTAGAAATGTTTACTGCGATTTTCGTGAGCTTTTTAATTTGAACACCTAGGCACATGTAGACCACGATTTCACATAAACTACCATTTAGCACGGCAAGAATGCTTACACACATATTAATTGGGTGGAATTTGTGAAGTAGATGAACATTATGCTGTAGATTGTAATTTTATTATTTTATTTCTTGTTTTATAAACACTGTATGTATGCATTCTTTATAGTGCGGGTCAGTCCACTATGAGAAAAACGCTCGCTTTCGCGACTTTGTGCAAATAAAGATATAAAACATTTTCTATAGTTTCAAAAGAAAGCATTGGCTTGAAATTACTGTTTTGTTGTACTTTGATAAACTGTAAGTATAAATTAATTCACGTGGAATTGCACCGAGTGTTAAAAACTAAGTAATATTCCAGTTGTATATCTTTAAATGTGGTTTTATATAAATAGAATGGTCAAGTGCAAATTTTTAACACTGAAGATAAATTTCCTGTACCTCTGCGAACGTCCTTCGTTCTATATTGCCTTGCATATACCTACCTGAGTCCACCGTAACAGATGTTTGTGGAATAGCCGATAGTACAATAGCCGATAGCACGGCCAGACCTACGACCTACGTGCGCATCTCTTCCACCCCCCCCCCCCCCCCCAACTTGTTGACCCTTTTAACACGCTCCGTCCGCTCAGACGTCTGCCGGCTACAGTAGATAATACAAAACCTACGTAAGGATTTGATTTGGCAGGGTAGAAGTTGGCCCGGTTAGATAGGACGTGGCTTTTCATGCAGACAGCAGCTAGTTGCAAGAGAAACATTCTTGATGTGCGCATACAATAATTACATCTGCAACATGCGCCGATTGTTTAATTAATGTTTAGTGGCCTTATTTACTCATTTATTTAACCATATATTCCGTTAAAGTGTGATATTCGATTTTCACAAATGCACACGACAGCAGGAAAATCATTTCTGTGTATCGTTAATAAAAGATAAACATTATAGCTACTTAACGTCTTACATAGAATAGGGCATATTTTAATTATTAACAGAGGAATTATGCATTTCTCTTATACAGATATCTGTAATTGTAGTCATTTCACATTCGTTTACTGTTTCATTGTTTGAAGCATCAAATGTTGCTTACATACCTAGAGACAAGCTATATTGCACAACACTGTATTCCAGCTCACCTTTATGACTGATTTTCTTTTTGCTAAGTGTTTCCTCCTTGTACGACTCGCGAACGTTTAGTGTGGAGCTCATGTGGGGTAATTCCGCTAAAATATTTCGGGACATGCTATGTTGCACTACACCGTCGCTTAACACGCCTTTACGACTGGTTTTCTTTCCGCTGGCTGCCTGCATGACTGGTGAACGTTTAGTGTGGAGCTCATGTGAGGTAATTCCGCTCAAATATTTCGGGGCAAGCTATGCTGCCCAACACTGTAGCTCAGCTCGCCTTTATAATTGGTTGTTTATTCCCCTAAGTGTTATTTGTTTGCGCGTGAGACAAGGACTTCCAGTGGGGAGTTTATGTGAGATATTCTGTTTTTGCATTAACTTAATAAATCGCAGGACGAGTTGCTTCATCCAATTAAATGTGTTATATTCACTTGGAGAAACTGATGTCAGAATGATGCTCCAATAGAAGCTAAAGAGATTCTTGGCGCAGTTAAAACGCTGAACGATTGGCGGGATAGTTATGGGGTTGCTGCTTACCTATGAGCCAAGGCGATACGTCTTGTCAAAAGTAGAAGATTGCCGAAGGGGACTTTAACTTTTTCCGTCGCTCATTTATTCTGACGGGAAGTGTACATATTCTGTAGTTTCGTTCCACCACACGTCTTCCAATCAATACTTTTCACGAGGCAGACAGGTGAAAACGATTTTGCATAGGAAATGGGCCAGGGCGGAGAGACAACAGTACGCGAATTAATAAGCGTACGTGTCTCAGTTGTGTGAAAAATTTCATCATTTTTTACTTTGTCACAACGCTAATTGAAAATGAGGTTTTCAGAAACGTTTTGCCATTGTTAGTGATAAAAGTTTGTCTTGATGCGAGTTCAAGTTATTAAAGTGTACAACTTGCGTAAGCTACAACTCCGAAAAATGGATGGGTCATTGTTGACTTACTTGAGAATGAAGCTCAACACTTTGCACTTAACATTGTAAAAAATGTGGCTGCTGTCATATTTTAACGGGGATAAGACAACTTGCTCATCATTATTTATAAAGTAAGATAATTTCACAGCTGAAACAAAAATGCAATTTTTTTAATTTGAACTTCATCTAGTAAAAGAAACGGTTGAAATTAAAATACAGCAACGGATACAAGCAATATTTTCAGTTTAATATGACTATAACATTACATTATAATATTCGCACTAGTATAAATATTAAATATTAACTTTAGGGTGTTATAAATTTCACAAGAGTGTCAGATTTAATATAAAATATATTATGTGAGCAGCTAAGATACTCTTCCCTTCTTCGTCCAATTATTTCTAGTAATGACAACCATTAACCTGGAAAATTCAACGATATAGATCTACTGGTGGCATGACGGGAAAGACATGTAAATCATTTTTCTGTTGTCTGTTCCCGCAAACGAAACCCCAACAGACCCCGTAAATGAAATATTTTCACTTGTGGGTTACCTAAAGCTACCCACACAGCTCATCCAGAGCATATTTTTTAAACATGTTTTGGTACATAGATATTATAGAGTCGGTTAGCACACTCCCAAATAATTTTTACCTCCGTTGAAATTACTTTAGTTCTCGGCTGTTCTGATCTTTTTCGAACGTAATTTATTGGAAAGGTAAGCCGCGTATTGAAAATATTTCGGAAATATAGTAATGAATTTATAATTTGGTTATATATGCCACGAAAACGACATCGGGCCTCTTTATAAAACATGTACACAATAATTTAAATGAAGATATGCGTGCCAAAGGCTGATTTCCGCCTCATTCTCATTTCGCCAACATATGTTAACGCATTGGCTGCAGAGCTATAAAAATTTTTGTTGGCTGGGCTCCCTCCAAATGTTTTGAACTGATTAAGTTTTGTCTAGGTAACTGAGCACAAAAATAATACTAGGTTACAAATTCAAAATAAATTATCTTTACCATCTTCTTCTTTTTCACTGCGAGAGCCACGAGAATTTGGAACGAGCGTTCTCAGTCTGCCAGTGACATCATCCACTCGGGTGTTCAGATATTTACTGACACATTATATCAATAATAGTCATTTTTCATCTGATATATTAGGTTGCAAGCATGCAAAGGACTGTAATACTTAAGGGCGCCGCTTTGCTGTGCGCTTAAACTGCGCTGGAGTGGGTTTGAAATCCGAGTTTTTTTACGAAACCAATAGACGTGTCACCCTCAAACCAATCAACGAAAAGAAAACATATTTCAGACGAGGTAAAGGCTGCTCACGATAAAGTTGGCACTTTTGAAATCAACCTTAGAAAAAAGTTACTGCCCCTGCCTGCGTATATTTTAACGGACGCACTGAGTGACATGCGCCCAGTGAAGTTGGTAATAATAGATGGAAAATAGTTCCATAACTTAACGTCGAATTAAATGTGTTAGGTAACCATCTTTCTGGGATTACTTAAATTGTTTATTTCGCCATCTGTTTTTTTTTAATGCATAGAAGCGTGAAAATGACCAGATTTGTAACATATTTTCTTTTCTTATAATTCCACAGTTTCACCTGACCGATGCATGAATAAAGTGATGAGGCCCATGGCAATGTTAATTTGACATAAGGCGAAGGAATACACAACGTATATACAAATAGATCTTAATCAGGACTTTCAAAAAAGCTTATTTTACCATGAACAGCCTATACGTATTGTTACGGGCTGCATCTGGCACCAGCCGCTAGCTCCCGTTATGCGCAGTCTAGAGTGACCCACCTCGACTCTCCCCTCCTAAGGCAGACGTGCTCACTGCCTCGTTGTCTCCCCCCGCCTGGGGAAGCCCGGGAATGAAAGACTGTGGTGAGACCTGGCTGACGTCACAGCCCCTCCTCATCCCCCCTGCTGAGATGCCGGCAAACATACAGGAGATACGAGAGTATTCTGGAAATTCAGACACTCGGCGCAACTATGGAATGAGCTAAACTTATGTATGGCGGCTTACTACCCTATAAATTCCAGTAGCGGTTCAGCGACCAGTAGTCCTTGGTGAAGGTCATCTGGCCGAGTGCGAGGGCGAAGTTAGCTGCGGTGAGGGATGGACGACGACGGGACATTGCTAGACGACGGCGGACGAGGTGTACGTGGTTGTGAATGGATGGGAAGGTGCATAACTCGACGAGCAAAGCGTACTGTGCGTGACGGCGCTCGGAGGACTCCAGAACATTGCGGACTGGAGGGACATGGACTGAACTGAGGTGGGACTGAATAAACATGTAATACTGTTTTCATTGTAAATATTAGAACAGTCAAATATGGACACATAATTTATAAAATAATTGAATATGTTTTGATACACTGTCTATTGGGACTGGTTTTTAATTCTTTAATTTCACGGATTTCTTTGAGGTAATTATAAATTGTATTATTTGAAGTCATTAATTATGAACGGTAAGTTATATAAATTTATTTTGAGATGTTGTTGTAAACAAAAATTAGGAAATTATAATTTACTTATTTAATTAAGATATTCATCCCTTAACGAATTTGGTTTAGCCCACAGATTTTGAAAGAGATATTGTAACAGTATAATATTCTCAATACATCACGCATATTGTGAATACTATTTCCGAGCCCACCAACATTGCTTATATCGGCATTTTCACGCTGCTGTATATAATGAAATACTGGTTGGAAACATGCGAAACTATAATAGGTACTTGCGTTGGCCCCTGCTGCAGACTTTCTACAAATGAAATGATTGGCTCGCAGCTGAAAGTCCCATAGGTACACGCAGCACAACAGAAACACTGCACGCCAGTTCAGAGCCTTGTGCATAGGAGTGATGAGGCCATAGGTGCACGTGTCATTGTCGCCCTTATAGCTTTCGCGCTTCACTTCCTCAAACGTGATAAAATTCTCGAAGCAGGAGGCGCTCTTAAGACTTAGCCGGGCTTATATTTTTGGAAATATCTTTCTTATATGAGGATGAGTTACATGAAAAAAAAAATATATTTTTGTATTGTGCAATTTACTGAACAGAGAAGGTGTACGATAATACACCGTTTCTAAGCGGACTCCTTGCCATCCACTGCAAGTATTCCAGTGCTTATGTAATGCAACAATATCTCGAGACAAAGTTTATTTTGGTGTTGTGTGTAGCCACACATGCATTGCCAGTTGCACACCTTCATCGGATATGAAATACGCATTATCATATTGCACTTTGAATCTTTGATGAAGTTTGATGGTTTGTGTGTTCCCTACACTACTCCAAGAGAAAATAATGATAACCTCTGTTCCTCTTCAGTGCGTGTTGGCAGTGAAGCCGCCATCTTGGTAATAACTGCTGCACCCTCGTGTGCGTGTCAGCTACGTTCTGCCACCTGTCGGATATGCGGCGCACTACGGACATTCTAAGTGTATCACTTTTTTAAGATTTTCATGTGACCTACCCTCGTAAATACGAGCATGAAATCTCGTGCAAATGTGAGCTTGTGCATGTATGCGAAGATGTGGCAGCTTGTGGAAATGTAATGTGTGGACGCAAATGTTAACGTAGGCGTAACATTAACTGCATATCTGTTCGAAGATGAATGTGTTGTTACGAATGACCTGAGATCATTAGGTATAGAAAATTGTTGAAGTATTTTTCTTTGTCATTATCAGTTTGTTTATTTTCGCAAAGTCATGTGTTGTTTGATGTATGGCAAATTTAAATGCAGTTGTAAACTTAATAATGTAATATTTGGCTAACTGAAAGGAAAGAAAGGACATGATCGCAGCCGTAACTTCGCAACAATATCAAAAATTTTACCCAGTCTAATTTAATCGCAATGAACATTAAAAAACCGTACGCACACATCAATGACTGAAACGCGTAAATTTTGCGTTTCTACCAACAATCCGTTACCCAATCATGGGAACTTCGACATTACACAAAAATCAATTCATCCATTCACTGTATCCATTTTCAACAAGCACTATTCCACAGACAAATAATTGATCGAAGTTGAGTGAACTGAGTTTCGCACGCCATTTACAATCGTTTATTTATTCGTTTACCCATGTAAATAATCGTGAAACCACCACGAAGACGGCCAAAGTATGAACTTCTGATTTCCTTGTCGGCACTTTGACTTCCGCGTTACGAATAGGAAAAGGGGATAAAGATACTCCATCTTGGACCTCTTACATTCGTTTGAAGGCATTCAAGGGGCAAAAATTGCCTTCTCAACTTTTAGCAGTTTACATTCTATTTTATTGTGGTATGAAATACTAGCCTGAAAAAAGTATGCCTCTGGAAAATTTATTCTTCGGAAACTAATAAAACAAGGGAAATGATTTAAATTTTGTTTTCGTTTATCGTACAAGTCTCAAAATTAGACATAATGAGTACGCCAGGCTACGCTTTTGTTATTAGAATGCCATGGAGAATATTTCTAAAAAAATATGGTTTGCGGTTCACCAGCGCTTGATAAACTTTTAAGTCGTAAAATCTGGAAATTAACACCGCAGACAAACCAACTGTATGTTTTTCAATAAATCGAAAAATACCAATACTGTGAATTCGTGAAGTACTTTGAGAGATGCCATTTTTTTTTATTTGTACGAATGAGTATTTAAATTTAAAGTTATTCATGGTGAAAAAAACATTAAGAATGTTCGTCGATATCATATAAAGAAACTGTTAAATAACCTGACAATTTAAAAAAAGAAATGGGGGTCTGCATCATTAAGGGACCTGCCTAGTAAATCATTTTCTACGCCCCAAGGTCACGTGCGGCCGTAAAGGAGCATTCTTACGGCGATATAAAATCACATTAACAAACTTTACGTGTGTTCTGTTTCCTCACATCTTTAAGGCTGATTCCCAACCGCCATCTTGGATTTTTAGATATTTCACCAAAGCTTCTGTATTGAAATTTCCCGCACGACATATCCTAAATAACAGTTTCCCAAACTTTGTCGAGTTGCCACAGCTTTGCTACGTTTATTAATTTTTAGCAGGTAACTGTCGAGGCGAAGTGCGAGATTTTTTTCTTGCGAACGATTACAAAGGCGACGATACCAAAAGTAATCAAGAAACACTAACCTCAGACAATTCACTGTGCTCTGTCGTTCCAAAAAAAAAAAAAAGATACTAATCTGTATTTCCAGAGTATGACAAAAATTCCATAAAGCCAATATGGTGGGTGGGAATCTGTCTTAAGCGGTGCTTTTAGGGTTTTAACACAGCAATCTGTTCACAAAGGATACATCGCTGTCGCTGTGGCGAAAAAATTGTTTTATAGAAGAATAAATGTTGGAAACAGAAAGTTACTTAACAGCGATTTGTGCTGACTTTGGCACTTCTCAAACGACCAAAATTGTGCGTCAATAACCAAATAGTAGAATTTCAAATTTCTGGCGAACGAAGATTTACATAGAAAAATTAAATTTAAAAATATTAAAATATGTACAGAATTGCTTACAATGAGACCCACGTTAGAAGGCCCCTTAAATACCCGAAGTAGCTTTACAAACCGTAAACTGATAACGCGTGAACTTAGGATTCTGCAGTAATTCCCACTTGTCCTGAGAGACCCACAGGACGCCAAGCCACGCCGCTGCTTGGGCAGCTCTTCGTTAATGGTCGTCCCGAGTGCTGATTCAATTACTCGGAGGACGCCACGAACCAGGTGCAGTAACTTACTGAAACTTACTGTTTCCCGACCGGTTGGCAACTGGCGTTGTTCCTCCGTGCGTAGTTGGAATTCGTGCCGATGGCGGCGTACGGTAGAAAACTCGCGACTACGTCTTATCGTTACATTCCAATTTGACTGGGCTGCCATTATCGCCCACTCTCGCTACAATGTAAAAAAAAAATTGTAAGTTTTTACTAAGTAATTGTTTGCATTTTTACAAATGCTTGTAACACTACAAATACAAAGGTCTCTCTTGTAAAACTACAAGGGCCGTGTTTGTAATACACTTCAAGAAATGTTTGTGCTTTACTGACCCGTATCCACGAGTTTCAGGAAAATGGCGGACACTCGACAACGTAAAACTGTACTTAGCTGTTTGTGCAAAAACAGAGGGTGAAGTACTGTGTAACTGCGTGTAAAAATAAATGTGTTGCAAGTTTCAATAACGCAAATCACTTAAAACAACTCAAATATTTTTAACAAAACTACTATTTCAATAAAATGTGACCGTATTACTCATTAACTGTTTCCTACCTACATAGAACTATCGGATCTCAAGAACTCGTTAAGAGTCATTCAAATCTCATAACAACAACAGAGCTCTTAAAATGAAACAAATATACATATTCTTCTTAACCAAATTACTTCACCACTACTTTATAGGTACTTTCGGCTATATTTACTGTAAAAATAAGCATTACTCTCGTAACTCAAGTTGGTCTTGTTGTTAGGGATGCAGGCTAATAATACAAGGGGTATGGGTTCTAGTCCACGCTGGCGACGTATAGCTCTTACCTCGTAAATTATATTTTTAAATAAATATATATTTTTAGTTACTCTCTATAATTAATTTATCACATTTGTTTTATCGGAAAAAAATTATTTACATTTTTCAACACTGTAAATTGTAATACAAGGCTATCATTTGTAATATTACACATATATGTTTTACAGAATTTACAAAAGAAAACTCTTTGCAGTTTAATAAAGGCGTTCCTTGGAACTGTGTTTCTAAGGATTTATCTTGTAAAAGTACAAAAAAAACCTTTAGAGTGTACAAAGTACTGTAACTGAATGAAGTTACGAAATTATATAAGTATTTTCCATCAGTATAATCATGTCAAACAGGTAAAATATTTACAATAATACATTTTCGGAACTAAGTGTCCCAGTACTCGAAAATTGCCGAAAAATAGTGTTAAAATAAAACCACAACTGAAAGAGTGTATGAGAAAATATTCAACAGGAACAGGATACGTATAATCTTGTGTCAGGCACAAGACAAATCAAGTACGCACGGAAAACCAGTATCTCTGTTTGTATGTAAGTTTTGCGTGATATATACGTTGTGTTTGAGACAACTGCAAGAAAATCTACGCGACTTGTGTTGTCTCTGGTCTGCCCCCTATTCAACCTCGCAACCCGACATTGTATGCAGTCAGTTATAAGCACGTGAACATTTTTATGGAAAGTGAAACAAATTGGACTAAATTGAACATTTTACTCATAATACACCTTATTGTTTACCTTTGTACTACTCGCTGGTGGTGTTGTTGCCCGGTACGAAAGTAAAATTAAACTTTTCACAGCACTTGCGAAATAAGAACTTCGTGCATGCGCCGCCTGGATCAACAAGTGACATTATGGCGGCCCCAGTTCCCATTCCTGCTGTCGGCGGTACCGAGCGCTGTGATCGCCCACCCCCTGGTTGCGGGGGTGCGTTCCTCAGGTGCGCAGAAGGTCGGCGCGCCGTTAAAACGGCCGTTTGGAGTGACGCAGTGTCGTCCTTTGGACATGTTGAGAAATATGAACTCTTATTCGACGATCATTTCTAATACCCCTCTAGGGAATATTACTTTTGAGATCTCCCACTACCAAGTATAACGACTGTAGTTCCAAATATGGTAATACTTAATTCTATTGGCTTCTGTATTTTCAGAGCAGAATGATGAATTCTCATTGGTGTTTGGAATCTGTTCACCCCTCTAAGAATTATTGGAAACGTAACAGTATAAATGCCTTGTCCTTCTGCTCGTTCGGGGTCAGACGATTTCGGCCTCGAGGGAGAATCACCACACCTGAAGTTATGTAATTCATCAGTATACTTTCTAGGCTCTTCAAGCAGTAGGTCATGACGTCATTTTGATGTGAGACTAGATGCCCTAGCATGGGCTTAAAACTTTGAAAATCTTTTTTTCTTGCAGATAGTATTCTTGATGACTCTTTAAGAAACATACTTTTATTTTTCTCCCCGAAAGTTAAGGCTCTTTAATTGCGAGCAATTGCTTTGGTCAGTGGACCAGTGGAGAAAAATGTTAAATTAATTTCGCTAAGTATGTAATTCAATTGCTAAGTCCAACTTAGCCTGTAGTTTCAAGAATTTAATATGTTTTTAAAATTCCATATTTCCTTGTAATAAATGGCAAGATGGTGATATTCACTTATGAATTTCTTGTGGAAATTAAATGAAAGTTTAACAAAGGAGAGTTTTGATCAAGCGAGACCCAGTCAACATGGGAGTTAGGGCTATTAATTTATAATTCAGGTTAAACATTTTGAATTGGCCTTTGGTTGGTCTTATGTAGCGAGTGAATTTTTTGTCCTGAAATTGAGTATATACATAATTATATTTTTTCCATGTTGGAAATATTTTGGATACTTACTCAAAGGCATTATGGTTTTAACGTGATCTTTTTATGATGTTTTTAATAAGTTAATATGGGCTTAAAATTTGCATAACTATTTCCATATCAGTATCTGAATTCCAGTTAGTAGATAGGTTTTTGAAGAACATGTATTATAACAGAGATTATTACTCTGAAATCATAGTATTCTCAAATATGTGTTTTTAATGGAGAATTTTAGAAAACACTGTAGTTTTCAAAGGAGATGTATTATCACTAAATCTTTTTTTGTGATATCGTAAATTTTCTTTAACAGAATGAGTATACATATTATTTTATATAATTCCATTGATGTTTTGCATACCAAGGAAAAGAAAATAAATGAATAAAAATAACTCTTTGCACATTTCATAATTTTTCTAACTTTGCCCAGCAAATAATATACCTGACTTACTTAGAAAAAACACCTTTTAGTGTTGGCTTTTGCCATTTGTTTACTTTTTGCTTAGACCACCATATATTGGGTTTGTTTTGGGATTCGGCCTTGCTGTCTCCTTGGGTCAAGGAAGCAACAGGTATCTGATGTTGCTATTCCCTATTGTTTTGTTTTGTATTGAATGTTGGGAATATAGAAAACCAAATTAATATCTGAATACATTGAAAATATACCTTTTAATATTACGTTCAGAAATCAAATTTATGCTACTTTGTTTCACGTCAAGTGGAAGGACGAGAATCGCCTGAAATATACCAGTCAGTTGGATCTGAGAGGGAATGAGTCTGAAGTCCGACTTATTCAGATTGTTATATACAATGCACGATGTCATACTGCAGGAGACTTGTGAATTTGATTGCTACTATTGTGGTTGTTAGAGTTGAGATATTTCGGCGGATCTTAACAAAGAGATCCCGGGAGTTGATGACGGTGAAACGAGGGGGAAGGGAGCAGCGCCGGAATGCAAGGTCGGGGGAAACGGGAGATCCTCGAGAAAACCCGCCGACCAGCGGCATCTGTATGATTCCCACTTGCAAAATCCGGGTGTGACCCCGCCGGTAATCTAATCCGATTCACTTGTTGGGAGGCGAGCGGTCTAACCGCTCAGCCACCGCAGCCCCACGATTGGGCATTTTGCCACTGGAGGTAGGCAAAAGTGAACGTGTGGTGACTCGGATGAGTTTTGTAATTCATTGTAACTAATCGACCCCAAAATCTTGTACTCGCTATATGTTATTTTATATACAATTTCTTACTTGCCTATGTACACCATAATGATGGAGATTAATCCACGTAATTCTATACCAAGATTATTGTCATGCGCTCACTATCGCTCAAGTACAGTCTTTACTGTAGAAAATAGAACTTTTTTGTGACGTTGACTGACATATTGCAGAAGAATGCGAGAAAAATTTATTCGCTTTTTTCAAAATAAAAAGGGCCAAACTATTAAAAAACTGCAGCCTTCGAACACGTTTGCTGTCCAGAAATACAAAACTGTAAATATATTTTTTTTCCGGAAAAGTTTTTCCAGCACTTAACGCAAACTACTGAGGCAGCCGTATTACATAAGCAATGGAAACATTAGACAAGTTTTGTGTATCATGTAAGTACGAATTTGCCGCTGTTTCAATTATAGTCTCATTTCAGACTATCGTAGTATCATTTACATAATTTAAATAACTAACTAAAATAAGGAATTGTGTATAATTATCGCTTAAATTATCTTGAAGCCAATAACTATCGGGTTGTCGGGAAATAAATGACCGTTTTCATATCTCACACAACTGAGTTTTGAAATGGAGTGCGTATCAGCATCATTCATAATAGCCTTCAGCGAAATATCTGTTCCAGTGATACATATAGCTCTCTATCTCGTCCTTCAACAAACGTGGCTCCCGTAAAGTAAGAAATTCTTGGCAGTGGCTTTATGCACTACCTCTTTTTGAAGGCCCTGACTTCCAGGAAGTGAATTAGTTTAATAACGATGTGGTAGTAAAATGGTGCTAAGTTAGGGAAATGAGGAGGGCGCGGCTTTTGTTCGCACCTCCAATTTTTCAAGTCTCCAGTTTCGTAGTTTTGCCACGTGGGGTTTGGCGTTTTCTGACAAGAAAACACCAGATTTCCCACATTCACCAGAAGGAAACAACTTGTGACTTAATGGCTGTTCACAATAAAGTGTGTTATAGAGGAAAAAATTAATTATAATGCAATTTTGTCAAACGTTGTTCAACTCGTACGTATTGTATGTGATGCCAGTTTCCTGTAATGAAAAATTTTACACTTTATATTTGTTGAATAGTTTGATGTCAAATACAACATTTTTCGGTTTTCCTACACCCATAATAACAAATACTAACAAAGTTGTGCGAATGAAAAAAATAATTACTCAGTAAACTAAGGCCGTAGGCTACCGCGTGACACAAATGAAGGCCTAACCAACAAATAACAGGCCATGCATATAAAAAATGTTAAATATAAAGAAATCTTTTCATATTCGTAACATATTTTAAAAATATATTCACGTCTAAAGATTTACATTTAAGTGATTACTTTTTGTACCAGGGCCACAGACCACCAAGATACGCTTAGAGTACGGCAGATGAACGTTATTAAAATATATTCACGATAAAGTGAGCACTTTTGAAAGCAACCTCAGAAACATGTCGCTGCTCCTACCTGCATATATTTCTCGGATGCATTGAGTGGCGTGCGTCCAGTAAAGTTGGTAACGAAGGGGGAAAAGTAGTTGCATACCTTAACGTCAACTAAAAAGTGTTAGGTAACCATTTGTGATAACTTAAATTATTTCTTTCGCTTCCTGGTATTTTCAATACATCGAAGTGTAAAAATGAGCAGGTTTGTAAAATATTTACTTGTGTAATAATTACACAGTTTCACTTGACGGACGCGTGAATTAAGTGGTGAAGTCCATGGCAGTGTTAATTTTACATAAGTAGGAGGAATACCCAACGTGAATACAAGTAGAACTTAAGTAGGGCTTTCAAAAGTGCTCATTTTACCGTGATGCTGCGTCAATTTATGGAGCCTGCCGTGCATATTTTTACTATATTTATTTGTTTTAATTTGTCAGAAATAGTACAACGTATGATTATAGAAAATTTACATTTTATTAGTTGTTTAATATTTCTGTGCTGAATATTAATTGTGTATCTTTGTAACAAGTCGAGATCATACTTACATTAAATTAATAATTTATCGACTTTGTACAACAAGCAGATAACACACAATTAAAATTACGCACAACAGTACTAAACAACTCGTAAAGTTTAAATTTCCTTTAATCATACGGGGAAAATCCGAGCCTTATCATAAAAGTACTTTATTTTTAGTTATAATATTTCATTTATAGTTAATATTAATAGAACATGGAGAATACAGGCGTAATGATAATGCGTGGTTAGAAATACTTCACATACAAAATAATATTTCAATGACTGGCCACGACCCGACGCGCTTTCTCTTTGGTGTAATTTTGTGTACTTGGCTAAGCTTTGTTTGCACGAGGCAGAGGAATATCCCGGAAGTAGAACTTAAGCAGGGCTTCAGAAAAGATGGAAGTAACCGTGATCAGTCTATTGTATTTTATTAACTAAAGATAAAATTTTTTGTAACATTTAAATTCAGAACCATGA
This sequence comes from Dryococelus australis, assembly GCA_029891345.1. NCBI lineage: Eukaryota > Metazoa > Arthropoda > Insecta > Phasmatodea > Phasmatidae > Dryococelus > Dryococelus australis. The sequence continues at coordinate 111,333,224 of CM056996.1, read as the reverse complement.
TTTTTTTTAAAGCCAAGCTTTTAGAGACAACCAAAAAGTTTCGTACAAACCATTTTTTTTTTCCTACATCCAGCTTAGTGAAAATAACGTTCATGCCGTTGTGTAAGGTTTGTTTATGAAAACGAGAACCAGTCGCCAGTGCGAAAAATAAATGTTTGACCCAAGTTGTGAACCGACATTTCGAAACTGCGTCGTACAGATTGCGATGCGAACCTCGGGAGTTTCGTATTTGCTCACCGTTCTCTCAAGTTACGAGGTGGTATCCTCGTGTAACCCTTCGCGCACGTTTCACCAACTCACAGACCGCTTCGCAGTGCTGTCAGGGTTAAACCTCGTCCGGTCAGAGCTCGGGAGTTTCGCTACCGGCGAAGGAGGCTGGTATCAAGAGGCAAGGAGTCCTAGTTAGCTAACAAGGCAAGAAGTACTCGGCCGGCCACTACGTCTGCTCCATACGGCCGATTGCGTCGTCCGCGACATAGCAATCCAACGAACAGTGGTTTATTTTTTTTCCCGAACGGCTCAAACTCTCCGTTTTCTCGCTCGAGAATGGCTACAACACAATCACTTTTACCTTTAGGCTGTTCACGGTAAGCTGAGAACTTTTGAAAACCCTGCTCGTGGACCTGCAGTTTTCTTTGTGAAATAATGGTTTGCGCTAATACGCGTATTTCGGTAAATAAATTTTCTGCAAATACGAATTTTTACCAGAAAATATAAAAAACAATTATCTATTTCCCTATTATTTTACTTTTGCCATATTTAGTATATTCTTCGAGGAAAGAAAATCGTGAATATAGTTAAATATCGCATTTTTAAAGCTTGCCTGTGCAGTTTCCTTAAACGTCAAGAGAAACTTACAAATCTACGGACGTAGTTTAATATGTGGTATTTCATCGCGTGTAATGAAACCTCACTGTTACATATATAGTTGCACAGTACAGCGTCACGACGGAAACACTGCACGCTTTGCGCGTAGGAGCGATGAAGCACTAGGCGAGCATGTTAGTGTCACCCGTATTGCTCCCTCGCTTCTTGACATTGGACGCTCATCTCCAACTAACTCTTTTAAGATCTACTTGTATGCACGTTGTGTATTCTTCCGCCTTATGTAAAATTAACATTGACATGGGCCTCAGCACTTTATTCATGCGTCCGTCAAGTGAATCTGTGACATTTTTTGAAAGAAAAAAAAAAGTTTTTCAAATCTGCACATTTTTCACTTCTATGTATTGAAAATACCAGGAACGAAAGAAATATTTTAAGGTATCGCAAATGGTTACCTAGCACTTTTTATTTAACGTTAAGATATGGAACTACTTTTCCCCCATCGTTACCAACTTTACTGGACGCACGCCACTCAATGCGCCCTAGAAATATATGCATGTAGGAACAGTAACATTTTTCGAAGGTTGATTTCAAAAGTGCTCACTTTATTGTGAATAGCCTTTAACACGTTCATCTGCCGCACTCTACGTGTATCATGGTGGTCTGCGGCCCTGGTACAAAAAGTCCTCACTCAAATGTACAGCTTTAGATGCGAATATGTTTTTCAAATATGTTACGAATACGAATACACATCTTTATATTTAATGTTTTTTTTTTTTTCCAAAATATGCATGGTCTCTTATTTGGTGATTAGCCGTTCAATTGTGTAATGCGATAGCCTACGGCATAAGTTTAAGTTTTTTTTATTCGCACAAATTTGTTAGTATTTGTTGTTATAGCTGCAGGAAAACCGAAAAATGTTGTATTTGACATCAAATTATTCAACAAATATAAAGTGTAAATTTTTTAATTAGAGGAAACTGGCATCACATACAATGCGTAAGTTGAACAATGTTTATCACTGAAACAAAATTATTTATTTATTTTTGTATATAACACACTTTATTCAAACCGACATATGAGGTATAGCCTGTTTACGGCAATGTTACCACTTTTGAGGCCCTAATTACTTTTTTAGTTTCAACCATTTCTTACACTTCAACCATCTATTTAAAATAAATATTGCCATGCAGGAAATAAACAGAGCGTTTATAATCCAGAGCATTCGGAAGTAATCGTCTAAGGCCTATATATATATATATATATATATATATATATATATATATATATATATATATATATATATATATATATGTGTGTGTGTGTGTGTGTGTGTGTAATTATTGACTAAAATACCAAATAAGAAGGCTTTCAAAAGTGCTCACTTTACCGTGAATGGCCTTTACCTAGAAGGAAATTGTGAAGTAAATTTTTCTACGTGAACAATTCCAACCCTATAACTTCTCAACAACTAACACGATTTAAATAAATGTGGCCTCTTTCGATCAGGCACACAACTTCGATGCGAGCTTGAGCTTGAGTTGGCGCCGGGTGTACCTGAGGCGCAGGTGGCGGCCCGCTGCGATTAGCGGCAATTTTTTTTCCATGGCCGAAAAAAATTCCGTGTACTATATCTCGTAACTCCGATTAGCCAGCGGTCTGATTTTGGGGTCAAACTAACTATTTCGTCTAGATATATCAATTTAAGCTGCAAAACCCTAGTATTAATATCGTTTTAGGCTGTTCACGGTAAATTGAGCACTTTCGAAAGCCCTGCTTATGATATACTTGTGTAAACGTTGTGTATTTCTCCGCCTTATGTTAGAATAACATTGCTATGGGTCTCATCACTTTATTCTTGCGTCGGTCGAATGAAAATGTGAAATTAATAAGCAAGTAAATACTTCACAAGTTTGCTCTTTTCTAGACATCGATGCATTAAAACATACAGAAAGTGAAATAATTAGTTTTATGCTATCACAAACGGTTACCTAACACTTTTTATCCGACGTTGAAATATGGAACTATTTTACATCAATCGCTACCAACTTTACTGGGCGAATGTCATTCAGTGCACCGAATAAAATATATGCATGCAGGGGCAGTGATTTTTTTCCTTTGTCTTGAACAACCTTTAATTTAATCTCTTTACCATATTCCAAAGGAAATTCTACCCGCTAACGAAAAACGTATTCCCGGAACACACATGACCGTGAACCCAACACATCCACGCCTTGAGTTTTTATTCAATCCGTGTTATGCTTATTGCTGTGCCATTTAGAGTCTTATGCTGGACTCACAATAGCGCGACAGATACGACACGATGGGCGTGACGCGTATAAAATAATTATCCAGCCAATTAGGACCGAGACTTCTGTGACGCCAATGCGACGAAAATCGCTTGCGTGACGAGATTTGGGAATATAAAATATTTGTAATTTATTCGCGTCGCGGGCGCGACAGGTCTGTAAATCTGCCTAAGCCGACAAATTTTTGGCGCTAAAATTTTACGTGCACTATTATTTACCATATTGAAAAGCAAAGTAACGCATTTTAATGGCTAGATGTAATTACAGCCGTATTTCCATGCTCAAAATACGAGCGGACATAGAAAGACATCTTTGGAAGGATTGCAAAATAAGAAATTAATGGAATAAATGGCCATTGTAAAAGACGTTATTATGTAGTTGCAAGAAAACATTCATAAAAAATATTTAAAATATTGATCGCGAGGCAGTAAAATCTAGTGTTCACATTAACGCGAATTTTCGTTGTGTCGCGCCCATCGTGTCGTATCTTTTGTACTATTGTGATTCCATCACTAAGAGACTCCGCACGATTTGCAAACTGACCTCCTTTCACAGCGATCTGGACTCGCTCCTATGCGGGTTTCAGATTTTTTTTTCAGATGAGAAACGTGGTGGACGTTGCCAGTGGCTGTTGTGTTTTCTCGAACTTCCACCCCCCCCCCCCCCGTAACCCATCATCACTCCACCTATATCTTGTTTCATCTAGAGTATTCTCCATGCTTGCTGGGTGCGACAAAATAGTTTAATTTTATTTATGTTGGGCCTAGTGGGTTCTTATATCATTTTGTGCTAACCTTCATTTCATATATCACATTTTGTTGAGAAGCATAAGTTAACTTCTAGAAATATAATTAATTATTTTCCCTACCCATATGAGTAGTAAGGGCGCGGTTGTTTCAGAACAAAGAGGATGCCGCTTTGATTAATCGAATTATCAATTTCACATCAAAATGATATCAAAAGTGTTAATCCTTTATCTGATAAAAATCGTTAATCCGATTTTAATCCGATCAAAGCTATTTCGTTAATCTTTAATCCGATATTAATCAAATCGATTTTTAAATTAAAAAAATAATGAAATGCCATGAAACTTTGATTGATTGGCCAATTAATTTAATTAAATTAATCAATAAAAATTGTTGTGTATAGTTGTACTTTATTCCCTTTCTTTCTTTTAATTTGTGGGGCTGAGGAGCAGCTCTGGTAGTATCAGCATGACGACTGGCACTTGACTGAGGTTTAATGTGTTGGGGGCAGCGTGTGTATATATATATATATATATATATGGAGAGAGAGAGAGTTTTATGCAAAAGTGGCATAAGTGTTTAATGGGCTTGGAGTGTGATATTGCTTGCAGACAGTATTGGGATATAGGCGACTTTGAAAGATGCTATTATCCCGAATGATAACAGCTCTGACATAATACACGAGAGAAATTTCGGAGTCTTTAAAGGAATAGAACAGAAATATATTTCAAACGTGTTTTACCTATCAATATAAATAAATAACCCAAGAAAGATATATAACTAACATAACTACTTGAATAACCTGCTGTCGGCATGTGCTAACTCACTAAATGATCACAGCTACATGAGTATCCTGTGTGAAATGAATAAACGAGCTACAACTAAGCAAAAATGTCCCTATAAATTAAATGGCACTCTTCCTAACCACAATACCACAATAATAAGATATTTGAAAACACATAAAAAATTTTCACTACTGACTCCTCCGAGTTATGCATGTACCTGACATGATTTTAAAATACGTCCGGCCACCTGTGAGACTGGTGAGAAACCTTTGAAATAAAATCCTTATGTTCCAATAAATTAATTTACTAACACACGTACAAAATAAATGTTTAACAGTTAGTGATTTTAATATATGTCCACTTGCTTGGGTCACTGCAGCAATGACTTAGATATACCACTTACATCGAGTTATAAGCTGAAGGAGGTGTTGAGAGCAAACAGAACCTGCATGTGCGTCGGTCTATGTTTGATTATAGGCTGAGCTGAAAAACATGTAATGAAATCGCACAAGCACCTCTCCCAAAACATGCCAGGTCGGCTGTGATGTCAGTCAACGATTGAGAAATGGAGCTTGCGGCAGAGTTGAAATTATGGCAAAAACTCGGAAACATTTTTAATGGTTACGAAATAGTAATTAAACAAAAAGAGACTTGAATATACTATGTCCTACAACAGAGAACAAATTTATTGGATACACTTCAACTTTTCAGAATATGTAAGGATTTAGCACTTCCAGTTAACACAGATACATAAATATTTCCAAATTCACATTTTGAATTATATAATTTAAATTTTAACCAGACACATATGCTTATGTCTTTCTCTCATTTTTACATGTCTGTTCGATGTGGAGTCTGATGTATGAATGAGTTGAGCATAGCACTTATGTCGTCTTATAACCTGTGTGTATCGAGAGTCTTATTACAGACGTGGAGCATAGTCAGCATCTGACAGACAACTGAGTTTAAATTACTGGAAAAACTCGTAAATGAAGTAAACATTTTAAATATTTATGAAATAGCACTTAAACAGAAAGAGACTTGAATGCACACAACTACATGAATGGATAAAAATTGCATTACTTGAATTAAATTAAATAATTCACTTTTATCAAGTAATCAAACTTCCCCGAAGAAAAATTATGTAAAATAACATACATGCTACAAATTTCCGTTAAGTCTTTGAAATTCATCGCACTTGGTAATGCAAACTCGAGTTGAAAACCCTATAAACTTTTGTCGAGTGAGCTCAGAAATGGGGTTATAATGTTAAATGCTTATAAAATCATTTAAGAATAACGGATGCACTATATTGTCTTAATGAGATGTAAAGCCCACTGACAACCTGACACTTCGATAGTTGTACTGGAGCTTTGCAGAATGCTGCGACCAGTGAATAGATGCTTAAGAGGAAAGAGCAATGTATGTGTGTATCCAGGACAAGGATTTTCGTCAAACTAATATGGTGCTGGTTAGTGAGAGATTATCAGATCACTCCTGCCTGCCTGCACCCCCTCCCCAACACCAGACCATATATTTGGTTTGACCTAGGACTGTCAGTCTCAGTGAAGTTCCCCCTCCCCATTCCTGTCTAGAATGCATCTTTGTTTGAAACAAGATGTTCCTTTCACCCATGATCGATCCAACACAACGCTTCGCAAAACATGCCTAGTGCAAAGTTCCTCCACCCTCTCCAACCATCAGACCAGAATGCATGTTTTCCAAGACAAGGATGCCTCGCCTAACCATACACCTACTTCTCACCCCAGAATGCACCTTTGTGTACCATGTCGGAGAGTTTCCAACTGCCAGACACACTTCGGACCAGCGAATTTTGAACTGACCCTTCCTCTCTAGTTATTTTCTCCCCTCTGCTCTAAAAACTTTCACTTTTGCATGGAGACTGACCCATCAAGAAAACTGATTCTCCAACCAAGAGCCTGTCTTACTCCAGCCAAATAAAATTTGATACCCAAGTCCCCCCATTGAAATTTATATCGCTGAAGTCGAAATGAATTTTAATTCCAAGTAATGAATTTGATCCCCAGATAAAATTCTAAGAAATTTTATTTAATGTATTTTTTTATCCAATAAACTTTATCCCATTTTCCAGCAAACTGATTTATTTTAATTTTAAAGTAGTTCCAGGAAACTACAACTAAATATGAGAAATATTTTCACTTGCTAAATTTTAAACACTGAAAGGACACTGTTTATTCAAACATTCCTCTTTCGATTTAAGGAATACACAGTTTAACTTTTCTTCAACCATTGAAAACTAACATTAAACAAACACACGTTAAAACCAAATGTCTTTAAATAAAGGGGAATTGTAAACATACACATTCATTCTGTTTAAAATATTTGTGTTTATTTTTATGTGTAAATTTCTCCATCAGATTCCGAGCCCAGGAATTCACGTATACTATTTAGTGTAAAATGTGTATATTTGAACTTATTTTATTTAATATTACTGGAATAACACGAATCCAGCTTGAAATGACTGCTATCGAAGCTGAAATCTGTTATATTTCACAATAATTCAACTTAGTTTATAAAACAGTCCAACTTTAATCAAATTTAATGGAAATCAGTGACCATTTTTAACATAAGTGTAGTTTTATTTTTAAATATTTTTAATTTTGTTTTCTTAGTTTGTGTGAAGTATGATTGTGTTTTTACCAACAAACATCATTGTGTTGAATCTTCAGCAGCAACAGCAACACTTGTAATCTGTTTTGTGTGACAAAATATTTTTATTAGTGTTTGCTGAACTCTCACCACAGTAGATTTGAAGGCCTGTGGGAAAACGTTCTTGGGACCATTGTGTGTCGCTAAGAGCTCTTTATACCTGGCTCTGAAAAGGTATTTATGTAATTCTGCCCCGAGTTTCATCTGTCCCCCAGGAACCTTCATGTTGACCAGTGGGCCACCGGAGGTTTTCTGAAGATACCACAAGTTCATTTTCCTTTCATTTCTAATTCATTCAGATGTTGGATTCTTTTCTCCATCACTTTTGCAATTCCCCCCTTCAGCCATTCAGAGTTGTTTGATTATATTTTAATTGGAATGTTATTAAAAAAAAAAGTATAATATTTTTTCTCCCTGGATTTGAATACAAACCAACAGCTTACAACCAGTGTTATATATCCACTTGTTTCATATTTAACAAAAAAAATTCATTTAAACATTTAAGGTATTAATATCCAGTCATATACAAGTACTTTGCCTTCAGACTCATACCATCTCCAATCATTCACATAACAAGATATTTAAAAAAAAAATAGTGACAAACTAATAAATAACAAGTCACAATACTTCTTTTTTAAATTTAAATTTTTTTTTTAGTTATTCAGAAATATTCATAAAACACATCTTAGTTAACACTTCCAAGACAAAGACTCAACATATTACACCTCAAAATCATACAATTCATTACAAGCTTTTTATTCTTACCATTTATGTGTGAAAACCATTCAAACTTGTTAACCAATACTCCATCTTACATCTTAAAACTGTCATATAATCACAAACAATCATGCCATGCTAGATAATCATAAAATTTTTTTTACGATTTACATGTTAAAGCCATGCCAGCTTATTAACCAATACTCCATATTACATCTTAAAACTGTTAAATAATCACAACAAAATCATGCCATGACTGAAAATCATTACACATTTTTTACCATTTACATATGAAAGCCATACAAGCTTATTAACCGATACTCCATATTGCATCTTAAAACTGTTTAATAAACACAAAATATCATGACATGACTGAAAATCGTTACACATTTTTACCATTTACATGTGAAAGCAATGCAAGCTTATTAAACAATACTCCATTTTACGTCTTAAAACTGTCAAATAATCACAAAAAAAATTGACACAACTGAAAATCATTTAACCTTTTTTTACAATTTACATGTAAAAGCTGACACGCTTATTAACCAAAACTCCATCTTATGTCTTAAACTGTTAAATAATCACAAACTTTCCATCATTTTACATCTGAAATCTTAAAAATTTATTCAAGTCATTACAAACTTTCCATCATTTTACATCTGAAATCTTAAACTATATTAAAATTCTTAAAACAAATTTGAAGTTAAGGGAAGACTTATACTTTCAATGATTAAACTGTAAAAAATCCTTGCAGTATTACAAGTAAAAATCAATAAATTCATTTAATTTATAATTTAATCTTGTCGCCATATCACATCTGAAGATCATTACAAATTTAAAAATGAGAAAAATTTATTAAATTATGATGTGTTAGAAATCATTAAAATCATTACTTCATCACTGTAAGTTTGAATTCACCTTAAACTTATTACTGTAAGTTTGAATTTATATTAAAATTGTTATTTTGGGTTAAAAGATAAGTGGGATTTGCGTTTATTTACAGGAACAACAGGTGGTGGTGGTGTTTGCAAAGCCAGTGCACGGGGTGATATCGGTGATAATATAGGACAATATATTATTTATAGCGGTGAAGGTATGAACAAAGGAGGTAGGGAAATTAATTTATGCTGCAGTGAATCAGGTGTTGATATTTCAGGAGATGGTGGACTTGGAGCAGGTGAAGAAATAAAATTGAAATGTAAAAATTCTTCGAACTCTTGGGATAAGCAGTAGGTCTTGACATCGGAGGCATCGTTGTAGGTCTTGATGTCGAAGGCATCGCTGCAAGTGTTAATGCTGAGGTGTTGCTGTATGTCTGGTTGCCAGAGGCGTCGCTATAGCTCTCCTCGATGTCGAAGGCATTGCTGAAGGTTTCTATGCTAGAGGCGATGCTGTAACTCTCCTCGACATCGAAGGTGTCGCCATGTTCTCGCTACTGCAGACATCAGTATTGCTCTTCTCGATGCCTGAGGCACCGATGTAGGTCGCGACGATGGTGACATCGCTGTAGCTCTCCTAGACATCGAAGGAGTTGCCATATTTAGTCATAAAACCAGAGGCGACTGTGACAGCTCTAAGGAACGCATTGACAAGAGCAACAGCTGTAGTGTAGATCAACTATATTCGTCGTCATTCCCCAAAAAATCTAATATGTTAGCTGCTAAAGGATCTGAACAGTTCATTAAATCATGAAAATAAACACAATTAAAAGCTTCAAGTTCTCTGTCAAAGTCTCGGGTAGATAAGCCAAGAAAATAATCTTCATAGTAGTGTGACATGTAAGGAGAACTGCACTGACAAACAACTGGAAACAGTGCAAGGAGGGCATAAAGGCTAAACCCCTATTTATAAAAATTTCAAATTTCCAGGTAAATGCTTGAGAAGCGTGATTTCTCTCCTCCAACCAGAAGTCAGAACGCCCCTCCCTTCTCACACCCACAACTTTCAAATATCTTTAACCTCTCACCCCCAACTACTGAGACAAACATCTTTGTTAACTTTCTGACTCAAAGAAATGAATAATATATATTTATCACTAAAATAACTTCTGTTTCATAACAAACAAATACTGTTTAATTATTAGTCAATTAAAATGAATAGCAAATGTGTTAGAGATCAACAAGAGTTCTATAATCCATCAAAAATCATGCACACTTGCTATATTCCCTCTTTAAGCTTTTCTAAGAATTGTTACACCTTTTAAATTTACTATTATTTAATTTTTTTGGAAACTTTAAATATATTTACATTTTAATAGAAAGAACTATTACGTTTCGTAATATTAAAACATCACATAATATTTATGCAATGTTAAATTAGCATAAAATATATTTACTTTCAATAAATCATATCAAAGTCATGAAACATGTTATGTTTTATGAACTAATTTAAATAAATATATTCCTGTTTTCTTAATTTGTATATTGTTAATAATACTTATGCTTAAAAATATATAGATATCTTCCATTAATGTGTACAATCATGTTTTCACTATGGATAGAATTATACTTATAAGATATTTAAAACTTTTCATAATGGCTGGTGTGTAAGGGAAATAAAATTTGTTAAATAAATAACAGCTAATGTCTTGCATATTTTTTACAAATTTCAGTACATTTTCTTGCATAATGGAGGTTGGAAAGTGAATAATAGTTTTATAAAGTAAAAATATATTTCGCTCGATAGTCTGAATTCAGCAATGTAGGCATTATTGCCTTGCTTTTTCTTGGAAGTTAAAATTGTTGATCTGAGCTGCCCTCCGTACCAGGGAATATGGATGAATTTGGCTGCTCGTTTTGTGAAAGATAGGTGCCTGGGTTATCTCCAAGGTATAATATAACCCAAGTGCTTTCTGCAAGGCTTGTTGATGTCAGGCATACACCCTCTGTGATCTCGGTTGCGGTTGGTAGCATTGGAAAAATGATGAATTTAAAACCTGAAAGTTTGTGACTCAGCTCAAAGCTTGGTAGCACTGGTATACCAGTATAACTCTAAATGTAATGTTTTTTTTACACATTTGGAGACATTGGCAAATGCTATAAGTACATCAATTCGAAGCGAGTATATATTATTCAGATAATAATGTTTAATCAGAAATATTCCACGCGATTCATTTAAGTTTGAGCACCTATAAAAATTGAGCACTTCTAGATTTTTCATTACAACACTTGTACATTTTAATGCAGCATAGTTTGAAAGAACTCAAACATATTTTAAAAATCTCTCTATCTCTCTCTGTTGAGACAATTTTATCGATATTTTCATTTATTACCAAAACAAGTTCACAATTGTAAAGGTATTTCATATATAAATGTAACATTTCATTTTAACAAGAAATGTTTACTAATAAAAATATATACAAACACAGCTTATTTCACAAATTTATGTACTTTTTAAAAGACAAATTCCTTTATTATAGCGCAGGATGTAACAAAATGCCAAAAAAAAAAAAACGAAACTAAGTCGAAATGGTTTACTCCAATGGGTTAATAACTTGCTGATATTCACTTTACACTTCGATTTATGTATGCACAAACAGATGATTTCGTTGTCTTGTTGATTTATCTTTAAGAAATATAGGATTACATACAATAAAATACTTTTGATACTAAATTTCAATCATTAGTTCTCTCATCCAAAATAGTGCCATATCACTCGAATAATATCTATGGCTGATTCAGGAGGAAAATCAGCATAATTTGTTTCACCCCAGTCAGACATCATTGCCTGATTAGCATTAATTTAAAAATTTTTCTTTCAGAGGACAATGTTGAATTAGCTCTGCGTGTTTTACACAACTGTTTGAATTATATGCAATTGTATTCTTTTCGAATATCTGTTACTTTCCTGTTCCACACACTTTATAAAGTGCATTTTTGCTCGAGTCCACCTATGTATATTTCACAATAATTTAAGTAATGTTTGCAAATATCTTCAATACTCTCATATTCATACATTTACTCTCCCATTTTAAACCGAGCTGATGGTTGGTAACTCATCTGTTAGTTTTCTTGTACTTAGGAGTTTGATATTTCCAGTCAAACAGTGCCTTGAAGCTGAAAACAGTTGCATGTTCTTTCATATCTGTAATAGCTAATTCTTTAATGATAAATTTATCTGGTTATTAAACTCCTTGCACATTGCATAACATCTCGTTGCAGCCATGTCTTGTTGTCTACTAATGCAAGTCATTATCTTCACAGCTTATATCTTACATTGTAACTTGCTAATCTATAATAAATTATCAGATTATATGTCGGAATTGGTGTATTTGCAGTAATGTCAATTCGTGAATCAATAATGCTATTGGTAATTGTGTCATCTTGTTTGCTTACATAAAATAGAAATAATGTTCTCTGGTTTTAAATGATTTGGGTTCTAGGATTGGTGAGCTGAATTTGTTATAATATATTTTCTGGAAGTTTGAGTATATATCGTAGCAAATAAGGAATTCCCAGTTTCAAAGTTCAAATTTAAATCCATATAAGAATAAGCTTGAATGTTTAGATACAGTTTAATACTCTTCATTTCACAATTATAGAATACTGATCTAACAGCATTTAAATGTTTCTGTTGGTTTGTTTGAAAACAAATAACGACATATTATGGTTTCTCAAATGAAAAACTTGATTTCACATTCCAAATGCCTTTTATGATGTCGGTAGCATTGGAAATGTCTTCAAAGCCCACAATCTGAATGCAATACATAGATTCTTCCATTTTTCGATTTATTTTAATAACTTTACACATTCAAGAGTATTAATTTCAATATGTGGCATTAGCTATTCAACAGTGTGTAATTCAAATGCTACACTATCCTTATTATTAGCTATATCATATATGGCATTCAAATGCATATTACCAAATAGAATATCTAATCTTTGTTTAGCAATCAAAAGTACATGTTTATAGTCCTCAGTGAAGCCAAGTACAATGCTTAACGGTTTAACGACTTTGTATTTTCCACCTGGGTTTATTTGTAGTGTAAATTTATTACCATTGATTTGCCAGCCATAAGCCCTGTATAAAGATCGTTTACTGTTCCGAGAGATAGTTCTTTATTGTGGGAGTAATTCCAACACCCTGTGTTTAGTCTATTTTAACACCATTGAGCACTAATGCAGTTCTGTCGATTAATTGAAGTATTCCATTTCTCACATAAAAAATATGGTTCAGTTAGGCAAATAGATCTGAGAAAACATAATAATGATTTGGAAACACAATTAACTTATTTTATTAATGACTTATGGTTAAAACTATAGCTAAATTGGTTGCTGTTTCAAGTAAAGTCGATACGATTGAAAAAGCACAAACTATTCGATCTAGTGAATCAGTTAGTCGAGCTAATGCAGCAGTTTGAAAAGCAATAATTTAAATAATATATAAATAGCTGAAATTTAATGTAATATAATCAAACATGCCTGTCTCTGCTTGGGAATTACATAACATTATATCTACTGTGGAGGAGAAATATTTACTAACTAAGCAAGCCCAAATGGAACAGGATGTTTTAAAAGAAGAAGTATTTAAACCTGTTACAAGTAGAATGGATGCATTACATTCTGTGTTAAATTCGCCTAATGGAACACCTTTGAAAATTGAATTGGAAGGAGAACCTTTAACAAAGAAAAGCAAATTCTTTCTCGTGTAACATTATGTTATTTATCTTTACAACAATCTTCACATCTGCAGAAACAACATTTGGTGTATATCAAAATCGAAACATAGGGTTCCTTGGAGATCTGGTAATTAAGTTTTTGCCTGATAATATAAATAGAATAGGTGATTATATAACTGATGTAAGTCAGGATTTGTTTGAATTATTGTTTAAAAACTTTCCAAATGGATATTCCGACACAGATTTGGAAAAATATAAAGAACTTTTGTCATACGAACGTGAATAACTGTTTAGGAGATGAAAACCACCCGAAACTACATTTAATATGGTATATTGTCGAAAGTGGAATATATAAAGATGAAATTGACAATAGGATTTCTCCTGTTTATTGGAACAATCCTAATGAATTGGTCAATAGATTAAAACTTCTCATTGCTTCGAGAGAATCTGGTAATAATTCACATATGAATAAAATTGTTTCTATTATTGCAGAGCTGAAAGAAGATGGTTATATTACCAATTAAGTTTAGCAATATTTCTGAAGAACTTCATGCTCCAGCCAGAATATGATATCCTAGAAGAAGAGTTATTACTAAAGGGTTAAATTATCTTTTACAAGCAAATTTGTGCGAAATGACATTGTTTTCCAAATACAATAAAGGATACAATGATATTTTAACTGTAATAAATGTTTATTCGAAATATGGTTTGGCAATACCTTTGAAAAACAAAACTGGCGAACATGTTAGCGATGCTATGAAGACCGTTTTGAAAGAGAGAAACCCAAATTTGCTCCAAACAGACAGAGGAACAGAATTATTTTCTACACTTTTCCAAAAACTAATGACAGAATATGGTACTAATCACTACATAACTTATTCAGACCTTAAAGCCAGTACTGTGGAACAATACAAAAAATCGATTAAGCAGTTAATATATAAAAAATTTACGTCGAAAGGGACTTACAAATGGGCAGATATTTTGGCTGAAAAAGTTAAAGTTTATAACTCCAGATGTTATAGAACTATCAATATGGCACCCAAAGAAGTTACAGATAATATTTTAATGAAAACTGTTTATAATAATATTAAAGTAATCGATGATAGACAACAAAAGTTCAAAGTTGGCGAATATATATGTATCTCGAAGCAGAAAGTTATCTTTGCGAAAAAAAAATGGTTAACTGATCTTATGAAATATAAAAATTATTTCCATTACACAAACACATCCCAGAGTGTATTCCATAGAAACCTATGATGGACAGCCCATAAAAGGTGGTTTTTACGAACTTGAACTGAAAAAAGTTAGTTCTCAAATGAATATTTGATTGATATTTTATATGATATATTTGATAATTAAAACGAAAAAACAGGTATATGCTTGGTTCGATGAAGGGGTTTCTCAAAATCACACAACTCGTGGGTTAAGAATAAAGATCTTAAATGAGTGTAATACAGTGATTGTAAAATTATGATACTAAATAAAATAAATATTTTAAATAATATTTTATGTGTTATTTGATTAAATAAATCTGATGTTAGCAATGGTGTCTGGATGTACAATTTATTGTGCAATCAATCTGCTTGTTAATTGGATATAGTTTCATTGAATTAGCATTTAAGCAATAATCCTCTGCATTAATTTCCTTTTATTATTATATCTCTTGTAAAATTATTTAAATTAAAAACATTTATAATTGAATTACCCCTTTTAATGAGGATTATTATAAAAAAAGGAGTAGTCTGACTTGTTACTTATTCCTTTACTTCTATTTTCCAGGAAAAAAAATATTTTCAGGGGAAACAACAAATTTTTAACAAACAATGTGTATTTCAAAGAAAGGGGCTATGATCCTACATTAACAAACAGGATTTAAAATAAAAAAAATGATGACAATGAGTAGGATAGCATAAAACCAAAGGCGGTATTCATAACAAGACATTCATTTAGTTTCCCTTAAACATTCGGAATGGGTTATAACATTTATATGCAGGTTTGTCTACCAATGTTATTATTAGCGAATCTAATGCTATGAAGGAAATGAAAGTATAAGACTGGAAGAAATTAAATTACTTTTCTAAAAATTTCATCACAGATATATAAAAAGCTTTCACTATGTAAATATAGAGTTGATAGGTTTCGATAGAAGAGGCGATACAAATAATTTATTATGTTAGCTAAAATTATTCGAAATCGATAAATTGTAATTCCATGAATACATTTACAAATCTACAGATATTACTATTTTTTTCAATATAGCTTTTAACATTAAGGGAATAATTCATCTGCAAAATGTTTTAAATATTTATTCGACGGAAATAAACTTTCAGACACTACATACTCGAAATGCGAGAATTTTTTTTCAAACAACCCTGACAAAAAGGTTTGAAGACTGTAGAACAGCTCCAGGTATGCGCGAAGTCAAGGGAGGGGGCGGGTGGGGGGAATAGTACTCCTCTCACAGAAGCGGACAGGGCAGAGTTTCGGGAGATTCCAAAATTCATGGTTACAGCGTAATTTTGCAAACAGCTCGCCGCTTCATGTGAGTTCAAAATTCTCTGTCCAAAGGAATGTAGGAAAACAAGCAGCTAGCCCTTGATCTGGACAGAGATGCCTTCTGGGCTGGGGTTGGAGTCACATAATGGCTGAAGACACTCCTCATCACAGAAACCATTTGCTCTGGCGTAGAGGTGGAACTTGGGGAGGAGGGTGTAGCATCCTCTGGGGGCAGGGCAGTATTCCAACTATCCAAAAACATGTTTTGGACTGAATGGGGGGAGGGGGACGCATCGCTGAGACAGACAGTCCTCCAGCAAACCGAAAATGCGGCATGGTGTCGGGGAGGGTGGTGTAGGCAGGCAGGAGCGATCTAACCATCTCTCATTGACCAGTGCCATGTTAGTTTGACGAAAGCCTTGTCCTGCATACATGCAGGACAAGGCTCCTCTGAAGCATCTATTTACTGGTCGCAGCATTCTGCCAGGGTCCCATGCAACGATCAAATGCCCAGGCAGTCTGCGGGCTTCACCTTTCGTTAAGCTGATATAGTAGTATGTTATTTTTAAATAATTTATGAGTCTAACGTGTAAACCCCATTTCTGAGCTTGATCGACGAAAGTTTATAGGATTTCCAACTCGTGTTTTTTTTACGATGTACAATGAATTTCACAGACTTAATGGAAATTTGTAGTACGTCCGTTATTTTAAATAATTATTCTTCGAGGAATTTTGATTGCTTGACGAAAGTGAATTATTTATTTTTATTCGAGTAGTGTAATTTTTATCCATTCATGTAGTTGTGTGTGCTCATCTCTCTTTCCGTTTAAGTGATATTTCATAAACATTTTAAAATGTTTACTTCATTTATGAGTTATTCTTTAAAATCAACTCAGTTGTCTGTCAGATGCCGATCGCGCTCCACGTCTATTATAAGGCTCTCGACACACACAGCTTGTAAGACTACCTAAGTGCTACACTCAACTCATTCATACATCAGACTCCACATCGAACAGATGTGTTTTAAAATCGTTTAAGGTATGCGTACAAATGAAAGGAAACATGTGTGTATGTGTCTGCTTAAAATTTGAACAGAATAATTCAAAATGCGAATTTGGAAATCTATATTTGTCCATGTTAACTGTAAGTGCTAAATACTTACATATTTTGAAAAGTTGTAGTGTGTCCAATACATTTGTTGTCTGTTGTAAGGTGTTGTGTATTCAAGTCAATTTTCCTTTAATTGCTATTTTATAACCATTTTAAATGTTTCCGAGTTTTTGCTGTAATTTCAACTCGGCCGCAAGCTTTACATCTCATTCATTGACCTACATCATAGCCGACCAGATGTGTTTTGGGAGAGGTGCTTGTGCAATTTCAATACATGTTTTTTCAGCTCAGTCTATAATCAAATGTAGGCCGATGTACATGCAGGTTCTGTTTACTCTGAACACCTCGTTCAGCTTATAACTCGATGTAAGTGGTATATTCAAGTCAGTGCTGCGGAGACCTCCCGAGCAAATGGACATATATTAAAATCACTGATTGTTAAACGTTTTCTTTTGCACACAAGTAAATAAATAAATTAATTTTAACATGTCGATTCCATTCCAAAAGTTCCTCACGAGTATCACAGGCAGATGGACGTGTTTTAATATCATATTAGGTACGTTAAGGACTCGGAGTCATCAAGTAGTGTAATTTTGTTACATATTTTCAAATACCTTGTTATTTGTTTTAGTAAGACTGCCATTTAACTCATAGGGACATTTTTAGCTTAGTTGTAGCTGGTTAATTCATTTCATAGAGGATACTCACGCAGTTATGATCATTTTGTGAGTTAGCACTTCTCGACAGCAGTTGTGTTCACTATACTTCTCTCTCGGGTTATTTATTCATATTGATAGGTAGAACTCGTTTGAAAAAAAATTCTGTTATATTTCTTTAAAACCTCCGAAATTTCTCTCGTGAATTACGTCAGCGCTGTTATTCATTCGGAATAATAGTATCTTTCAAAGTCACATATTTTCCAAAACTGTCTACAAGTAATATCCCACTCAAAACCCTAAAAACCACTTACGCCACTCTTGCACATAACTCAACACACACACACACATATATATATATATACACACACACGCTGTCCCCAGACATCAAACCTCATCCGAGTGCCAGTCGTCGTGCTGATATCTACCAGAGCTGCTCCCCACCCTCACCAAAAATGAAAGAAAGAAAATCAAGTACAACTATATTCATCAATTTTTAATTGATTAATTAAATTAAATTAATTGGATTAATCAATCGAAATGTCATTACATTTTATTCAATCAGAATAAAAACTAATTCGATCGGATTAAGATCGGATTAAGGATTAACGAAAAAAATTGATAGGATTAAAATCGGATTTTCAATTTTACATCGGATTGAGAATATCAATTTTGATATCAATTTGATATCAAATCGATAAACCGATTAATCATACCGGCATATGTCCATATAGCTTCCCGCTTGTGAGGTACTTTGTTTGAGACAACAGTAGAAATAGCTGGGAATTTATTGGTCGGATAGGTTCCCATTTACAAAACATTCTATATTTTGCTTTAGATGTTGTAATTATGCTATTGTAGTCTAACCATGCGAAATAGACCAGGTTCAGTTTTCTGTACTTTTGCAACTCCGCACTAAACGATACGTGTTCCAGAATTCGTATAGCTTGAAACTAGGACACATCAGCTCTGGTGTAGTCACATACGGAATTGTAGTGTCTATACGTATAATAACAATAATCCCGACCGGGATTTTCTGATACGCAGTGGGGCCGGCAATACCTCAGGGTGGCTTTCCTCGTTGACGTACTTCTATTGACCTACTACCATTCGCCACAAAATTTCACTTCTATGCTTATTTAAAATACTGCTTATTCATATCAAGCCTAACCGTATTGCGCTTCGAAAACAATTATTAGTAACATACTTTTTCTTTTGTAATTTTTTTGCGGAATTATTTTTACGATTATTCTACATTTAATTATGCTACCGTCTGTACTTCGTAAATATTTCAGAGAACATATGATTAAGGCACTCGCGTCAATATACATTTTCACTGCCGCTGCACTAACTCTGCGAGCTTCAGTAAAAATCACTGGTTCCAGTATTCGGTCGAAGCCTCGCGCGGACTGCCACGAAGTATCGCGCGGAAACGGATGTCATTGATCGTTGCCTCTCATTAGTACTGCGACCATTAATTGGCATTATAGAAATATTTGGCCAGTAATATCTGAGAGTACCTGAATGCGACAGAAATATGTTGCATGAATCAGACACGATATTATTTTAATGTAAAAGATCGGAGACAACCTAGAAATACTTTAAAAACTAAACAATTGATCTATTATTGATGTATATACAGCAAATTACTATTATTCTTTGCCATATTAAAAATATGCCTTAATTTATCTAAGTGCTAATAGGCGAAGCTTTGTAACTTCGTTTTTACTACCCACATAGTTATGCAAAACTCTTAACAACCGAAGTGACCTACACAATCAATAATATCTACACGTAACATACTGTAAATGTATATCTTTCCCCAAGAGTCACCAAAACCTTTATTTATTACTGGTTATAAAGTTTACTTAATAGGAAAAATCTTGATACACTGCCAGAGTTCATCGACCCAGCGATTAAAACCAATGGCCCGAGCCAAGAGGAGTTCTTGACCTTCAAAACACGATGGCCTCATTTCACAAACACAACATGTTCAAGTAAATATCGTTCGTTGAACAGGAGGTCCGAAAATTATTTCCCTGATCCGCTAAATGCACTCTAAAATTCGAATCAGTGGGAAAACACTGATTCGCAGTGAAATTTAACTACTATAATCAGTGAAAATGACTCTACTTAGAATCACTGGGGAAAACCACTGATTGTTTCAGAGAAAATTTTTCACTGATTGAATTAGTGACGTGTAACAATTTCACCGATTGAATAAATGACGGCCGACTGCAGTGGCGAATTAAATATTGCTTTTATAGAATGTAGGCAAATAATTACGTGAAACAAACATATTTACGATAGTTAACTATTTATACTATGTAATTTAAAAACGTAGAAGTAGGTAGGCAGGCAGGTGGCCTGCCTGCCTACCTACTCGCACACCATTCTATTCCTGGCCATTGCCTTACCATCTGAGCTACCTTAATATTACGGGAAGAAAATATATGTCTTAATAAATCCGTTTCGAAATCTTGTAGTTTGAAGTTGTATGTTCACACTTTTCGTGTTTCGTTTGATTGGTACCATTAGGATTGTTAAAACGAATAATATACCTGAGTGCACTCTCTTCACCACATTATATGCATGAAATCAAGATTAAAGACGTAAAAGCAAAATGAAAGGCTGTGTGTTCATGTTGCCTCGTAAAATGGCGTTTTGGAAGACGAAACACATTTTAGAAAGTATTATGTATTAGTTTTATTCGTTTATTCGTTGGTACTTCACCAGATACACGTTGTTAAACAATAATTTTTAAACGATGTTCGACGGACATTTTTACACTCATTTTCACTGATACGCCAGTCGAAAATAATTAGAGACGGAGCAAGTTGCTCAGATGTTTCATTGGTCCATCAGTCAAATAATAAATCACTGAGAAAACTGGAAAAAAATGACTGACGAATCAGTGGGAAAGGTCACTGAATCAAACTGTGAAGAAAATATGTAATTTTTTCACTGGTTCATCAGTTAAATTCACTGAAGTGACTGTTGTATCAGTCAAATACGTTTGAATGATTGAAACAGTGAAATTATCACTGATTCAGATTTAGTGTGTGTAAGATAGAGATGTGAAATGATGCCAAAATGTTGGCCAATTGACCAATTTTTTTCGTTGCAACAGGACAACACAAGTCTCCACGTGAACACTCTTTGTAGCAAGTATCATATCTAAAAACTGTTCGCGATAAAGTGAGCACTTTAGAAATGAACCTTAGGAAAATGTCACTGCCCCTGTATGCACATATTTTAATGGACGCACTGAGTGACATTCGCCCAGTATAGCTGGTAATGATGGATGCAAAGTAGTTCCATATCTTACCGTCAAATAAAAAGTGTTAGGTAACTACTTGTGATACCTTACAATTATTTCTTGCGCATACTGTTTTTTTTAATGCATCGTAGTATAAACGAGCAGATTTGTAAAGCATTTACTTTCTTAATAATTTCACAGTTTCATTTGACCGACGCATGAATTAAGTGATGAGGCACATGGCAAGGTTAATTTTACATAATGCGGAAGAATACGCAACTTGTATACAAGTCGATCTTAAGCAGGGCTTTCAAAAGTGCTCATTTTACCATGAACAGCCTATAGTAGATATTCCATTTATGTCCATACATTATCCAACATGACGGGAGCTTGGATGTGAAGATATTAGGCGATCGCTACCGATCCATCGCCCAGGAAAAGTCGTATCAAGAAAGGCACGAACCTGCAAACTCCAATGAGGCGGTGCACCGTCATGTAGAATAATGGCACGTGGATGATATTCAAGCAACTGAGGAACAGCAAAAATTGCAACATGTCCAGATACACTGCAGATGTGATGGTATCCTCAGAGGAAAAGAATGGTCCGATATTTTGTCATGCCAAAAGTGCGCACCAAACATTCATCTTTGGACTGCCTCTGGTACACTCTCACACTTCACCAAGGGGCTCGAACCCCGAATGCACACCACATACAAAAAAGATCGCCTCGCCAGAAAAAGTAAGTTTGAGGTAGCTATTATGGCCCTCAGTACATGATAACATTTCGACTGCAAAGTCATACCGACGCATGGTGTCTTTGGATAATAATTTGCACTTTGTATGCACGAAATAATAAACGTTTGTGTAAGACATCATGAAGAGAACTTTTTGACATCTGTAATTCACGTGAGTCACTGCGTACTGATTTCTTGGGACTTCGCACAAAATACTGCCTCACTGCTTACCTGTCAGCTGAGTTTGATGGTCAGCCAGTTCTCAGTAAGTCAGCAACAGTTCCTGTGTTCTTGAACTTGTCATACCACGATTTAATGATCTTGACATAGGGCGGCATCTTTCCATACGTTGTCTGAAAGTTCATCTGCACTGTTATTGGTGACAGGGTCTCGTAGTACCACAGGACACACTCAGCTTATTCCTGATTTGTGAACATGTCCGGTTCACTGCTACACTACAGCCACGTTACTGGAACCCGAAACAAAAAACTTACGTTTCCCAACATTTTGGCACCAGTTTAACATTTCTCTCTTACAAATAGCAGATATAAATAATGCTTGTAATCAAGGAAATATTTTTCTGACACTCTATACAGCCGCCAGGTCCACAAACGCCCATAAGTGTGCTAGATAAAGTACTGTGTTTCATTTATTCATTTTATTTTCGTTCCAGTGATCCAACCATATGCCATAATCTATCTAGGGTCCAGAATATGTCATGTCAGTTTTATCACATACGATTACATTGCCCGTTTACAATATTTTAAAGTATTTAAAACTTAAATATATCCTAATGAAACGTAAAACAATAATATATTGTAATGCAATACTCTGAATACATTGCATTATAATATACACTATCCACCAAAAAGTAATTGGACACCTGTCCACAATGTTTGCTCGGTGGTTGTCACCACGTTAGAATCTCGTAGGGCCACCTCTTACGGCTATAACAGCAGCCACCCTGTCTGGCATGCTCTCTACGAGTGTTTGCAGGACATCCACGGGGATTCGTCGCCATTCCTCTTGCAACCATTCCATGAGTTGAGCAATGGAGGTTGACCGCGCCTGACGAGCCCTCACCCGGCGATCCAATTCGTCCCAAAAATGTTCTATATGGTTGAGGTCGGGGATCTGGGTGAGCCATTCCAATCGGCGAACATTGTTGTCGGCGTACCATTGCATAGTAGCCTTTGAAATATGGCATCTGGCATTGTCATCCTGGAAGTAACACGGGTCCATTCCGTAAAAACGCCACAATGTTGGGAGGATTTCATTATCCAGAATGTTACAATAGGCCTCTGTGTTCATGCTACCAGGGACAAACACCAGCGGTTCTACGCCGAAGGCCGTGAAACACATGTCAACTGACGTACTGAATTACCTATCTTCACGGGTGCCCAATTACTTTTTGGTAGTTAGTGTAATACAGTGTTGGTTGGTATCATTTAGTTCCATATTATGATCATTAGTAATATTGGAATAAAATTTTACTGACAATATTGCTACGTCGTTTTTTAAATTTTGCTAGTATCAATATTATTCAATTACAGATACATAGGTTAAAAATTAACACTTAAATGCTGATTATATAATATCGTACAGAGTTCGTTTCTGTGTTTTGATGAGATGATCATACTTCTATATCATAATTCAATGGGATTATTTGTACTGGCGTTTTGTAAATTAAGTCTTCTGGTAAAGTACTATAATTTACACGAGTCCACAAGATCTTCCACTAACCCGAAATCCAATAACAGCTTGGTCTACGCCTCCTCCAAATGAAATCAGGTATTGATGCATGTGGTCAGTGGCTTCCAGGCTGGGGCACAACCATGGCAATCAAATTACGTCTTCTTTCAGCAGAGCCCTGTCAGAGGCCTGAGTACCTGGACTATGGCGGAAGTCATCTGTATTCGATGAAAAGGTTTACCTGTTCTGCACAACACGATTCACAATGCGCCGATCCACGTCGTTCTCGAGTATACTAGGTCGATGATTTCATTGTTTCAGTGCAAGAGCCAGTGCCTCCAAGTTTCCATGGTGTTTGTAATTTACACTGGCATTACTATCAGTGGACCTAAGTAATTTTAACTAATAAAAATCTCGATTATGCTGTAATAATGATTTTTTGATTATCTATCACCACCCCGAAAATGTATGTAGTGAAATAAAACGGTCCGGTTAAATTAATGATTTTAATCGTAAAACTCGCTGGAAATGGTAGAATAAATCTTGAATATACGCTCGGTATGATATATGTTAGGTAGATAGGGTGTCTGTTGTTTTAAATTCAATTCAGCCAAACCTCATCAGACAAAACAAGGTTCGTAAAATTCTCTTAAGTATGGAAACTGTTGGGTGAAATGGTAATTATATTGAATAAAACTTACAGCTCTTCATGACGAAAGAAAATCCACCCCGAATAAACTTTTCGACCACACAACATTTCACTCGACTTAACCATCAATTAACCGAACACTGAATAATAACATTAAATTTGCATATTGCAGGACCATCAAGAAAGACTACTTTGAAAATTTAGGAAGATAATACTCATAATAAAACTAGGAATAACCCTGACGATACACGCCCTCTTAAGTGTCAATATCGATGGCTCACAAAAGTAAATAAAATTCATAACACGGAAGCAATATTCTAAAGAAAAAAAACACCTGGACGCAGTGTATTCTCCACATTTATTACTTAGAATTAATGGCCCTATAAAATCGGACGCACGCAACTTGTGTGGATCCAAGGAGTAGCTAAAAGGAACTAAGCGATTACCTTAGAGCTCGATCTTACATTGGACCAAATTATGTTATCTTAAAAACCTAGCGAATTGTGAAAAATGCAGAAATAATAAGTAAGATTTCTATAACCATAGAAAACTTAAAAAAAGTTGGCCTATCCGTAAAAACTTGAATATGAAATGTAGAATTAAGTCCTAATGCGTACTGGTAACCAGGCGGTCTGAATTTAACGCACAGTGCTCCGTCCCTAAACAACCCCTTTCTTTATGGGTCCCTACATATACTACTTGCCCACAGCTACCTCCACTCACTAAATACGAGATAAGACACGTATAGCGAGTTCAAGCGTAATATGGCTTTTTCTTAAATAGGGGTTTAAAAAGAATGGCCTCTCCTAATTTTAATTCTACTCAGGTTAGGAACAAAACTAGTTTTTCTATGTGAGAGTTTCGCGTAGGGAAACTTTCTACCGCTAGGTGCGCAGTGTTCCAAATAGGTCACTTAGTCTATAATGAAATCTTTAAGTTACGTAAATAATACAAGAAAAGTATTCTACTTAGTTACGAACTTATTGTATATTATAGTTATTATTATTGTAATTGTCCTTTTCTTCTAAAACGTAGAAAATAGAGAAAATCTGGTTCACATGCGACAGTAGCGCTTACCTAGTGGCGAAAATTTTTGGCTGTCAAAATTTTAACATTGAACTTCCCAGCCTGTGTAGAAGTAACCTCGGCGTTGCTTAAAGGATAGACAGTAAGTCATATGTGAAGGGGGAAAAATGTTAGTAAAAACATATGGTCGATTCAACTTACATTTCGCGTAATCGCGTTCCGAAGCTATGGGTCTTGCTACGGCGGACGGAGTATACATGCCAGATGCAGGCGATGCAGACGTACGCCGCAGCAGTGTTCCGGCCAGTCCTTTGTTATTTTATCGCCAGACACGTGTATATGCAGAGAAATGGGATATACATGTGCAGATAAGACGTACAAGATCCTAATGTATGGACGCGCTAACTTTAATCGTGCGGTGGCAAGACTTTTGTACGTGCACACATTTACAAATCGACGACACCCAAACGAAGACACATTTCAACAACTTTAGTGTGTTTGCGGGAAAAGTGGGCGACCGCGACGAGTCTACCATTGCGTGTATTTGAGAGGGCGGGGACATCCATTGCAAGAGTCTGCAGCGCTGTATTGACGACCACGGTGCATGTTTTTAACATGCTGTGTGGCACGTCACACAACTCTAGGCAGTGTACATGGCATTTATACTTCGTCTGCCGTAGTAAGACCTCTAGATTTGTAGGGCGGTAAAAGCATTGTAGGAGTCTGCATCACTGTATTGACGCCCATGCTGCACGGTTAGAACATTTCTTGTAGCACGTCACACAACTCTAGACAGTGTACCTGGCATTTATACTTTGTCCGCCGTAGGAATACTCCAAGTTTTGGAGGGCTATCTATCATTGTAAGAGTCTGCAGCTCTGTATTGACGCCCATGATGTACGCTACGCTTGGAACATTTATTGTAGCAAGTCGCAGAACTCTAGATAGAATACCTGGCATGTATACTTCGTCCACCGTAGGAAGACCTCTAGGTTTGGAGGGCGATTACGTGAAATTGAAGCTGAATCGGCCGTATGTTTATTAACGTGCGTTCTATTCATTCTTCAAGAAGTACCCATCTTTAATGAAACAATCTGTATGCAGTACTAACTGACATGTTCACGGGAACAAAGTGGTTTCAGGTGATGTTCTGCGAAAGAGTATAAATACTGCACTAATTTGTATGCAGAAATTAGAGTTGGATTTATAAACGTTCTGCTTGTGGTTTTATTAATGCCATTGTAGGCGACCCACTGACTGATATCTTCATTGTAAATTTGTGGGTAGACAATGAAGTTACTATTTTGTCTTATCTTGCCGAAATTAAACCGGAACCGAAAACATATATATGAAGGTGCATGTTTCATATAGAGGGACATTTCAGTTTATGTTGTAACGAGGGTTTTAAATTGTAGTTTTGTTTATCTTGCAGTTTGTTCTAAAGTAAATCCAAACATCATCCGAAAATTTTATAGTTTATAAAAATTCACTACCATCTGAAGTTGCGGAGCTGTTTACTTAATTGGACACATGTAAGAAACATTTTCATGCTGAAACTGTACTTTTAACGGACGAATAAAAATTATTTTCGATTCGAGGTACAAATTTTGAGAAGAGATTGCGCGTGTTATGGTTCCGCAGACAACAATGCGTGCGATGGGAGAAGTGTACCGCTCAATAGCAAGACTGGGATTGCGGCGTTCACTAGGGACCCTCGGGGTGCTGTCATAACTTAGAAATAGCTAACTTAGAAACACGTAAGATAGATTTTTCTAAGTTATACCTGTTATAATTTATGTGGTTCTAACTTGTGAACTTTCTAAGTTATGTGTTTCTCACTTATGTCAGTTCTAAGTTGTGTGCTTTTTAGTTGCGATAGTTATAAGTTATGTGTTTCTAAGTTGTGATCGTTCTAAGTTACGATTTTCTAAGTTACGATGTTTCTAAGTTACGTATGTAGTTCTAAGTTGTGATTCTAAGTCATAATAGTTCAAAGTTGTGGGTTTCTAAGTTGTGTGTTTCTATGTTATGATCGTTCTGAGTTATGATTTTCTAAGTTATGATTTTTTAAGTTATGGTTTTTTAAGTTATGTGTGGTTCCCAGGGGTTCTCCACACCCGGGCGTGATGACCATCAGTTTCCATAACGAAGCGGCACTCATCACTAAATACAACATATTGCTAGTCTGTAGCGTTCCAAGTTGCTCTGGCCTTGCAGCATTGCAGAAGGAGCCACCGTTGCTGCAGAGTTAATGGCAGCACACGTAATGGGCGCTGGTGGTATCGCAGATTCGCCTCTACAAGACGTCGGGAAATGCTTCGCGGCCACACAGGAGCCGCAACACTGTCCAGTATTGTAGACCAGGTCACTAGGGGATCACTCCGAGCCTGGCGCACCACGTCCATCCTCTCGACTGGTGGTTGACCGCGTCCGTGCTGAGCCGGTCCTCCGTGTGTGTCTCGTAGACCAAATATGAGGCAGACCGCTTATTCATCTTCGGCACAATTACCCAACATTGACCTACGCCAATCCTACACAACTGTCAAAGTCACATGGTCATCAGTGATGAACGTGTTTGTTTACATCTTAATTTTTAAATGACAAGCACTATTATATTAATAAAATACTTTTACCAATTTGAATGTAATCAAAAAGCATTAAAAATTGATTAGAAGAAGTTTAAAAACATCTCAAAAGCACTTGTTTACTAAACAATGTTCTAACCTCTAACCCAATACACGCCATTTTTATTAGACGTGTTGGCAGAAAAGCAGTTCAGTGCTGGGGCACGGAGATTGGTTGTGCGCAGCCAGCGAGATCGGTCTACCTCATTTTTAGTCTATGGCATGGGTGCTTCCAACGGAATCGGACAGTCTGGTTTGAACTATCCACATTGTGGGCTATACGGCGATACGACCACCCTGCGGTTTTCAGCCCGATTATGAATCCTCTATCAATGTACATCAATTAAGAAAAGCGACGTCTTCGGCATCTGGGGGCGACGGTAGCCGGGCGGTTAGCCCGCTCGCCTCACACCAAGGTGAACCGGGTTCAATCCCCTGCCGGGTCACCGGATTTTCGCAAGTGGGAATCGTGCCGGACGATGCCGTTGGTCCGCAGGTTTTCTCGGGGATAAAATAAATTTATTTGTGATAAATGCCTTCTGGGAGGGCTTTAATAAGTGCTATACCGTGAATAGACTATAAATTATTTATTCACGTTAGAGTGGCAACACTTGAAATGAGGCGACATTATTGATTGCAAATACTCTTCGCAGGTTTCTGTGGTCGCTCGCCACAACGTGTCAAGCTGTCACGTGAACCGAGAAAGTCGAGACTGGGTGACGTGATATACGGCTTCCTCCCTCGACTATCTTCAAAGCAATGTAGTATGATTCTCTGTAGTTCAAAGCACGGCTATGTCCAACACGTAGTTTGCAGTATGACACATTAAAAAATATCTAGTTAACTTAATTAAAAAGTAATAACATTAAACCAATTGTGAATGTGGTATTCAATCACAAATCTCGTATAACATGTCCATGCAGAAAAAAACTGCGTATTTCAAGTGATAAAAAATTAATATTTAAAACGATTATTTAGACTTTTTTAAGATAACAATCTAAAAGTTTGATGTTCTTTTTTGTGTGTCCAGAAAATTGTGTTTCGAAAGAGCGTATAGTTCTCTTTCAATTTGCTAGTAAACATTAACATGGAGGCAAAATCACTCCCAATAACTCTTAAGAGTTGCCGAAATCTCTCAACTCAGCTCAATCCTTGTTAGTAGTATTATTCACGGATTTCAGATTTTAATAAGAAAATAGTGAGTATTTATCGTACAAAATATGAGATACACATTTTAAGTTAGCTAAAAGAAGTTCTGCGAATATTGAAACCATGGGCTGATGTAATATGTTTTATGATGGATAAGGATTGTCCTTTTTAAATTATGAAAAAAAAAAAAAAAAAATTGGTTCGGCTGTGTTGGGAACATGGCCGTTTGTTTAGCGTCAATACGTCTACGTTGACCCGTTCGGACGCCTTGATGTTTATTTTACGTTCCCGCCATCGCTTCACTCACATATATGGGTTTTATGGGTATCACTGGAATGATTTTGAGATGCCCTTTCCAACTGTATACGATTTCTGTATTTCGACTTGGCTTTTTGACGAGTATAAGCCAAAACTGTGTTAAGTTTTCTTAGTTGTTTACACTAAACGCATAAAATTTCACCATAATCACGCCATGCAAATGTTTTTATAAACGCAATCAATTGATCTTGACGAAAGCTGTCCATTTAAACTCAAACGAGCGTCATAGCATCTCATAGTCAAAAGTTATACTACGCGGAATTTATGAGACGCGGCGAAACGAACTCAAAATTGCCCCCCCCCCCCTTCCCCCGGCTCAAGATTGCTTCGCAGTCCTCACTCAACGTAACATATTCTTTGATTCTTTGGCAATCGAGTGGTGAAATTGGATTTTGAATGTAGGTGATAGATTCGGAGCTGCAATGCCAAACTGTATCCCCCCGATTTTGTCATCATCGGATTTTCTGGATTGCCTCCCACTATGGCTGCTAATTTAAAGACGTATTCGCGTCCACAAAGTTGCGAATTCCATTCGACAAAACAGTCACACAGTCTAAAATGTTAAATCGGAGCCGTGGTGGCGCAGGGGGTCACACGCTCGCCTCCCACCAATGTGAACAGGGCTCGAGTCCTGGTCGGTTCACTCCCGGGTTTTCACGTGTGAGAATTGTGCCGGCCTATACCTCTGGTCAGCAAGTTTTCTTGGGGATCTCCGGTTTCTCTCACCCTTGAAAATTGCTAGGGAGAATTTTAATTATGTAATTTATAGAAAATCATATTACACGCACAATTATTGCAAATGCCAAATTTAAAATCGTGAAATCACTATATAGTCAGAGAACATTATCATTTGTAACAATTTATTATTAAAAAAAAATAAATTAATTAATAAATTAATTAAACGTTAGTTTTCACAAACACGCACCTCGTAGCTCGCAATACATTAGCTATATTAACTTTTCTGTTTCATTTTTTATTTAAAAAAATTATACAATGCATCGTTTTATTTAACATTGTTTTCATTGACACCAGCCACTCATTCATGCTATAAATCTTCACTATTTTTTTATGCTTTGTGGTCTACTTGTTTTAAGTTTGTTGCTCCAGTGTCCAAATTGATCTAGTTAATATATTCTATGCAAAATAAAATAGTGTGCCTTTATAAAATATAACTTAAAGGTTCAAGGCCATTTAATTTTTATTAGTAAATCCTAACCACGCCTTGGTAAACTCGCCTCACTTATCCTGTTTCGTTTTGTGGAGTTACGTTTTTGACTCATATTCGGACGTTCGTCAGTTCGAGCTCAAATGACTTCTCTGGGAAAGGATTTTTTTTTGTAGTTTTAAAATTTTGTTACAATCTTCTGACTCCCTCACTTATTGGATTAATTTGCTGAGGAATCCTCGATGCATACATGTAAAAGTAAAAAATATTACAAGCTTGGGTGTTAACAAATTGTTGCGTTATTATTTCCCAAGTTTGCGACAAAAGTGGCAAGATCAGTTTGATACAAGTTGTCTTGCTGTATTCAGGGCACTCAAGTTCTTGAGATCCATGATTTCCTTTTGTTTATTGTCAAAATAATTAAGCAGTAGTTTTAATACAACTTATGTTTGATGAATATTCACTTTACTAACGGTCATGTGTACTGTAATTTTTTTTAGATAAATTTCCTGTACATGTATGGGAAGCTAATTACCTCTACATGTAAGGTAAAGTTACCTCTTAACTGTAGAGCACATAACATATAAATTAATATTCCCTAATCGTAAGGTAAAAGTACCTGGCCAAAGTGAGGGAAAATCCCATACAAGCAAGGGAAAATCCCATTCAAGAAAGGAAATATTAACAATATTGTATAATAAAATTATATTTAAAATTACTTCGGAGCATTAGTACTGCAATTTTTTTATTATCTATATCCTCCTACGAATAGTAACTGAAACCTCAACTCTAAAATCCTCGACACTTGCTGGTGGGTGGGCGCGAATCATGGACCTCTATCACGATACGCCGATTCGCTATCCATTACATCACGACAACAACATATCAGTATCAGTGAATATAATTTTGTTAATGGTCTATCTTCCGCCCGTCTTCCCCTTTAGCTGTTGAGACAAGGTATAAGAGATGCACGCGTCGTACGGTAATTTGCCCATCCATTTAGGGGATTTTTCACCGCTATGTACGTGAATTTTACTCCAGAGTACGATAATTATAATTTGCACATAAAGAGCCGTGTTGGACAGCTTGTATGACTAACGAGTAAGAATTTATCTTAAGGAAAAAATATTTAAAATACAGTTACCAAATTGTTACAAATGGATGCGGAGATCCACACGCCCTAACGCAATTTTCCCATATATGTATGGGATTTTCCACAACCATGTTCATGAATTTTACCCCAGAGTGCGATAATTGTACCTAACACTTAAGGAAAACTATGTTTCCTACACAAGTTTGCGAATATTACCTTACACTTGACAGGTAATTTTTCATTATTTTTTACAGTGGATCATCAAACTTCTTTTTTTTTTGCTGTATTTTAGAGCTGCTTCACATTTCCTTCATACCATGCTGTAATATCGTGTACGACTTTTATGTATACTGGTTCTGTTTCTTGGCATTAATCGTGTGTATAACTGACTTGAATAGATATTATTGTTACAATTTCTGTCTGGAAATTAAGTGGGCTATGCCAAGTTCGTTAAGGGATGGAGGTCTTAATCAAATAAAAGAATTAATCATAATTCCCTTACTTTATTTACATTAACTACAGCAAAATTCTCTTAACTCAAATTCTTACAATACATTTAAATCACTTACTGTTCACAATTGACACCAATTAATAACATTTATAATTACGACAAAGAAATAAATGAAATTAAATAATTAAAGATCAGTACCAATAGACAGTGTATCAACCTATTCAATTATTTTATAATTTATGCGTCCATATCTGACAGTTCGAATATTTACTATAAAACAGTATTACACTTCTATTCATTCCCACCTCAGTTCAGCCCATGTCCCGCCAGTCGCAATGTTACAGAGTCCTGCAAGCGCCCTCACGCACAGTATGCTGCACTCGTCGGTTTCACATCCTCTCGTCCATTCAAGCCACGAACACCTCACTCGCCGCTGTCCCGCAATCTCCAGTCGTCGTCCACACTTTTCTTCGCTCGCGCACACTCGCCAGGCGGCCTCCACCAAAGACTGCCGGCCGCTGGGTTGCGGCAGTAAATATAGTGTTTTAGACCGCCACCTAGAATCTTCCTCAACTCGCATGATGCGTCGCGGAGGGCTGAGGCGCCAGCCAGTCACACCAGAACATTCTTGCGTCGTCGCTAAACGTATCGGAAACTCTAGCAGGCGAGAGGAGGTCTGTGACGCTAGCAAGTCTCGCCGCTGTTGGCATTCACGGGATTCCCAGAAGGGGGGAAATAGGTGGCCGCGAGCCCATCGTTCTAGGAAGAGGGGGGAGGGGGGGGCGAATTGGGTCTCCGATTACGGCACGGGGCAACTGAGTTGGCGCCAGCTGCACTCACGTAACAGTATGTTTGCTTTGCAAATCTTAAAATAAGTGAAATGAAATTACTATTCTTCGTATAATGTGTTATGTAACCGAGAGTGTGAACCTAAGAGCAAACCCGTATTAATGGCTCCCTTCTGCCGCCGTAATGAAGATGACATGGGTGGCCACGTGTTGGGCGCCATCGCTGGTGCTGATGATATGTGCGCGTACCCTCCCTCGCGTCGGTGCTTTTGTACAAGGACCTGTTAAATGTGATGCCAACCGCATTATCACGCACCCCAGCGCTTTTCCTCCCGATATCTTGAATACAGCGGGTCCTAGGTTGTTGCAACAAGAGGACCATTTCTGTTATGTAGGTGTTACTGATCAATAAATGTAAAAACGTTGTATGCAACAAGAGGGTGGCTACCACTGTTAATTTAATACCGGGGGGGGGGGGGGATCACTAATACGGGTTTGCTGTTAGGTTGACGTTCCCGGTCACACAACACATTTATCGACGAATTGTACTTTCATTCCACTTCTTTTACGATTTGCAAAAATAACACTCAAACATATCTACTATACAAGGAATGCATACAAACTGTCACCAAAAACAAATAGGCATCCATCTGTGTAGTGGGCACATAGCGTTTTGTAAGCGCTAGGAACTGAAATGCATGAAAACGAATCTTTGTGGGCGGTTTACACTTAAACGGTGGGTCCTGGGCAGTTGTGACAATAGGACAAATTTTGTTACTTGGCCATGCTGCTCAATAATTCATCATCAAAAGTTCGCAATCCCTGACTGTAAAAGAGTTGCCAGGAAAAAATAAGGTAGCCACCCCTGTTATTTCATGTACGGGTAAAGGTATGAATAATGTGGGTTCGCTCTTTAGTTGAAGAGTCCACTAACATAGAACAACGGTCGGTGATTTGTAATTTCATTACACTTTGTTTCCGATATACTGCAAAAATACATTTCGAAATCTCACTTTTCAAGGCCTTATAACTCCCTTAATAGTCAGTTTAAGTAGTGCGTGTCCTGTATATCTTCTACTTATTTTTGCGTGACGAATCGCCTCAAGAACTCTGTTGGTTATAATTGAGAAACACCCAGTATACCCAGCGAAAATCCCTTACATTACACTACCCCTCCCGAGACCATTCCTGAAGCGCACTCTTTTCGAGCGAGGCGCCCTCTTTACACTCACAGTGCTTTCTATACCATCTCACATATTAACGGTGCGAATTTCTCAGCCAATGAAAGAAAAACTGTCTACCTAGCCCCTAATCACTTGGAGGCCGTAACCCGCTACACACTAATATGTTTGACCGGGAAATTAGTGTATCTTCTACTTGGCTTTTCTTCAGTTTCATTACTCGTGAGTACTAGTTTCGTCATGTTTTACTTGGTACATTATTTTCGGCTTTGACCAGTTGTCCTGTTTATATTTGTTAGCTGTATATTTGACTGAGTGCCGGAAACAAGTTTAAAGAAGTTTTTTCAAGCTAACATCCATTTAACGTATTTAATTCCCGTTTTTTAAAACCCGTGAAAATTCTCAAGGCATCCAAATGTATAGAGAACTGAATTACTAAATTTAAGATATGTGAAGCAATATTTTCGAAATTTAATCACACTGTCTAACACTTCGAGTGCCGCCAACGTAATATCACGTCGTCAGAATTTAACCGAGTTAAATGGAGTTTGCCGTGATAATTCGAATTCCGCATTTTTTACAAACACAGGCGAGGAAGTATTACTTCGCCTGCACTTTACACAATGTTCTATGCGAAGCAACACAGCGTCAGCAACATATAAAGTGCAAATTATTGAAATTAACAGGATGGATTGAACATTATTTTACATATGAAAGGAAGGAATTGGGACACTTTCAGCGTGACATTACACCCTAAAAAAATGTGCTGTACTTTAATAAAAAAAATCCCTGTATTTTAACAAGGGAAACCCTTGGAAATCCAGTTGCCAAGAAAATCCTTTGTATAACTACGAACAGTTTTCTTGTAAAATCTGCAAAGCATATTTTGTAGTATACATCTTATGCATCAATGAGAAGTGTTCATAAAATTATCTTTTATCTTGTAGAAAAAAAATGTAATGAATTAATAACAACCGACTGTAAAAAAATTCCAAATATAATTAAGGAAAAAAAAAATTACACAACGTCAGCACGGGGATGAAAACCTACAACCCTTGTACTATTAGCTTTTAACCTTAACCACAAGACCAACTTCACTTACCAGCTTGGCACTTATTTTTATAGTAAATACAGCTTCAACGACCTACAAAATATTAGAGTAGTTACTTGGATAAGAAGAATTCTTTAATTTGATTTTCAGAGTTCTGCGTAGCTAGGAAAAAATTAACAGTTAATGATTAATACGGTCACGTTTTGTTGAAATTGTCGTTTTATTATGATTCTTTGAGTTGTTTGAAGCGTTTTACGTTATTCGAACTTGCAATACATTTCTTTTTGCACGCAGCTACACTTTACATCACCCATAGTTTTTGCACAATCAGCTATATACGGTTTTACATTGTTGAGTGTCCGCCACACGTGGATACGGGTCCATATAGTACAAACATTTCTTAAGGTCTGTTACAAACACTGCCCTTGTAGTTTTACAAACGAATAGTTTTACAAGAGAAATATTCGTACTGTTACACACACTTGTAAATCTCAGTAAAATTACAATTTTTTTACAGTGCATATTGGCAGAGAACCAGCCAGTAATGAAAGTTGTTTACTGTGTGGACTGATAGGACGGTTTGTAAATGGGAATGTAGCGAACAGCAAAATTGGTGTTTTTGCAGTCATGTACGTAAGAGACTAACTTCTAGCTCGTCTTGATTGCCATTAAATCCGCACTGGACTCAAAGTGTTAAATTTGCGGAAAACTACACTATCTACCAAAAAGTATTTGGGCACCCGTGAAGATAGGTAATTAAGTACGTCAGTTGACTTGTTTTTCACGGCCTTCGGCGTAGGACCGTTGGTGTTTGTCCGCGGTAGCATGAACACAGGGACCTATTGTAACCTTCTGGATAATGAAATGCTCCCAAAATTGTGGCATTTTTACAGAATGGACCCGTGTTACTTCCAGAATGACAATGCCAGGTGCCATGTTTCAAGGGCTACTATGCAGTGGTACGCCGACAACAATGTTCACCGATTGAACTGGTCCGCCCAGAGCCCCGACCTCAACCCTATAGAACATCTTTGGGACGAATTGGATCGCCGGGTGAGGGCTCGTCAGGTGCGGCCAAAATCCATTGCTCAACTCATGGAATGGTTGCAAGAGGAATGGCGACGAATCCCCGTGGATGTCCTGCAAACACACGTAGAGAGCATGCCAGACAGGGTGGCTGCTGTTATAGCCGCAAGAGGTGGCCCTACGAGATTCTAACGGGGTGACAACCACCGAGCAAACATTGTGGACAGGTGCCCAATTACTTTTTGGTAGATAGTGTAATTTCCTTCTCTTTTATGTTAAGTTACAAAACAGTAAGTAAAGAATTCTGTCTTGCAACCGACTTGAGGGTTTTTCTGTCTCCTCGCAGCGCCCGCGAGGGTGATATATACTCTAAAAATATCCATATATAATTTTATGTACAACAAAGAAAACAATTTTTCGATGCTGTTTTGTTTACAGCAACTTAGTGTAGCTTTAATTCGAAGAGAAAACTTGAGAAACGTAAGTTTGCTGCTAATAAATGTATTATTTATGCGTAGTGTTTTATTCCAATAATACCTTTCTCTACAAAAAGAAAGAAACATTATTTGAGCTGTTTTTGTTCACAGTAAAGAAACATTACTTTGTACAAAAGGTAACAGTTTGAAGGTTTTCTGTCGTACATTGAAGTTTTCAGTACTTAACTGAAATCCCAACGCAAAAGTTCATAAACCAATAAGAATATTCTGCAGTTACGAAACCACAGTTGTGCAAATTTATAGTTCTCCTGCAGACGTTTAATGTCGTTCTGACGTTGTGTGATTCTCCACATAAATAACCTCAATCCTTCCCAGGTGGTGGCATTGTATTCTGGCCTATGTTAATACCTCATGCCTATCAAAAGTAATCTAAACGCAAGAAGAGATCGTGTTCGTATGGTGCACGGTGTTATGTTAAGAACACGAGGTGTATGGATTCGAATCTCGTAGCCGCTCTGGTTTGTTTTGCGTGTATTATTATTTTTTTGTATTTGTTCCTTCTCTCTTATTTACCGTAACGACAATGCACAGTTATCATAGTCATCAAAGGCTGTTCGCGATAAAGTCAGCACTTTTGAAATCAACCTTATAAAAATGTCACTGCCCCTACCTGCATATATTATAACGG
This sequence comes from Dryococelus australis, assembly GCA_029891345.1. NCBI lineage: Eukaryota > Metazoa > Arthropoda > Insecta > Phasmatodea > Phasmatidae > Dryococelus > Dryococelus australis. The sequence goes on along the minus strand of CM056996.1, from coordinate 111,295,941 downwards.
GCGCACTCAGTAACATGTGCCCGGTAAAGTTGGTAACGATGAATGGGAAGTAGTTCCACATGTTAACGTCGAATGAAAAGCTTTAGGTATTCATTTGTGATAATTTAAATTATTTCTTACGATTTCTGTTATTTTTAAGGCCTCAGGGCGTAAAAATGAGCACATTTTGAAATGTTTACTTTTCTTATAATTTCACAGTTTCACTTGACAGACGTATGAATAAGGTGATGAGACCCATGGCAATGTAAATTTAACATAAGGTGGAAGAATACACAACGTGCATACAAGTATATCTTAAGCAGGGCTTTCAAAAGCGCTCATTTTACCGTGAACAGTCTATACTATACATACATCAAACAAAATCATGGTTGTGACAAGGCTACTTTGCAGTGGTTCATATTTAAGCGAATTTTTCTTTGCAGCTACACATTATGTGTTGCAGAAAAGAAAGGGTTTTTTTTTTTTTTACAGTGTATACCACGAGTATTCCACGAAAAACGATGCAGCCCAGCGTGGGAGTGTTGCCGCAGCTACCGTGGCTTAAATTTATTTTCGCCCGCGACCAACGCCGAGCTGAAGCCGGTGTTATTTGCTCGTTCTGTTTTCTCTCCAGCGGCAGAGCGTGGTAAACATCGGGCATGCAGGAAGTGACTGCAGCGCCGGCCGTAAGGAAATGGGGAAAATCGCTTACGCCGAACCACTCTTCTGCGGCGAACTTTATGCACACGTAGATAATTGTAAAATTTCTGGTTCCCGAGCTTGCAGGCACCGCATAGTAAAATACGAGCAAAATAAATGTCTTTAAAATACACATATCTAGTGCGATGTTAATAAAGAATTTTTGAAATAAACTTTTGAAAATTACAAGATCATATTTGCGCATGGTTTGTATCCAAACATTATTTCGCATATCCACAATAATAATGACTGCGCACTGTTGAACGTATCAAATATATATACATATATATGTTTAGAAGGTAAGTTAAATTTGAGCGTTTATCTTCCTCAAGGGTGAACACAAAAAATTTTTTTTTTTAACGTAGTTGCAACCCAAAGCTATTACTGATCACATTCTAAACGGTTTGGTCTTTGTTGTAGCTGCTGTGGTAAACTTAATAACGTTAAGTTATTACCAACCAGCGTATGCGAATATGCTGTTGAGCTGTTAATGCTATAAGGTAATCAAGTAAAGTTACCGCAACCAAATGTTGAAGATAAGAACAAAACGTAAGCGTATGTGTGGTTTCGACCCTGTTATATTGTCCTCTCCAAACCAGTTTATAGAAAGGCGACATGAACTTTTGTCTAAACATACTCTGGACACAAAATAAATTTTTGGTAAAAAGTTTCACGTTTAATTCGCCAGACACCAAGCGAGTGAGGATAACATTTCTCAACTTTGGAAAATTACAGCGGGAAGTGAGTGAATGAAGTGAGGCGAGTAAGGAGCAGCGCCGGAATGAAAGGGTGGGGTAGACGGAAGAGCCCCGAGAATCCGCAGATCAGCAGCATCATACAGCACGATTCCCACTTAGGAAAATCCGGATTGAACCGGCCGGGTATTGAGCCCGGTTCACCTCGGTGGGAGACGAGCAGTCCGACCGCTACGCCACTGTGGTCCCAATGGAATGTGTAAGAGGTGAGGTCAGACGAAACGGAAATCGCACGAAACACGAAGATCTGTGTTCAGGCCGAAACGAAATCACGTTTAACACTATCACGTTCTGGTCCAGCCGTTATTAGTAAGCGGACAACTACACGCTGCAGCATCATTGTTATGAATAGCAAGGAATACGAACTATACTTAGAGACCTGAAGAATTCGCGATTTCATTTCGGGACAAGCTAGAATTCAAAACCTCGTATGTTTGTATTGCTCATGCTATTGGTTCAACCGTTATTTTACACCTCCTGGACAACTCTGAGCCAATATTAAACACACAATAAAATGCAGACCCAAACAGCGTCTTCCGCTAATACAACAAGCAACCAATGAACAGTGATATTTGCATGACTTTACATACGACAGTGAAGTATAGCCTACAAATAATTGCAATCACGAATTTTTCAGGTCTCTAGTAATATCCCTTTGTGGAATGGTTGGAAACAAAAGTAATACCTAAATTCACTGATCCATATTTGTGTGTGTACAACAGAATACTAAGATGCTGCCTGCGTTTCAAGATTTCATTAAACTATCGAGAAAATAAATACATCGGATTTATTACCACCGATGAGTGATGCAATTCTAGTGGTAACAAAGTTTTAAATAGAATACAAATATATTTCTATAACATTTACTATCAAAATTTTGATCCAGTTTTGATATTCTGAATTTTTTTTCTGGTATTTTACCAACCAACATTACAAGAATTTGTTGTTTGTTTCAGAGTGTCAGTGTTGAGTGCGATGTTCTGCGTTTTTATGGACGCCATTGGAGAATGGTGAGTAATGTTTTTTACCTTACGAACGGTAGCTGTAGCAGAGTTCCCTTCCCGTAGTTTAAAATATTCCGAAAATCCAAATAACAATACAGTTTATTTTTCGTGTGTTTATTTAATAAGTGTAAAATTGCTGTATGTGAAACTGCGATTTTGTCAACAACTCCTATTATGTAAGTTATTCTCGGATGTTGAACCATTATACTTATCTCATACTATAAGAGGATATATATTAGTAGGTACATAAGTAAGTTCATGACGTCGTGATTCGTCGCTGCATACACTCAAGGCGTCAGCCAATATAATAGCTTATCGGCTGTGGTTGTAATAATATCACGTGGATTTTTAAGTTAGTATTAACAAGTTTCTTTTATGGCGTAAACCATTATGAATGAACTATGGCAAACAGTGCACCCATGCCATTATACTGCCTAAAAACGACTCCTTGTGTAGGTGTGGTATTAAATTTAGAAACGAAGGAGATTTAACACTGTTGCCAAAACTAACGGAATCTCTTGTCCACGAAATACTCGGTTTTATTTTCTGGTGAGATCTGAAGAAAGTGTCGCATGTTACAGCTCGCAGATGCTATAAATACAGGTGGTAGCAGTAAGCACATCAGATTTAACTAGCAGTTTAAGTAAATAGGCAAATTTGTGCACCCGCTTCAGAGGCTGCGCTGTAGCCAACTTAACAACAGTCTGATACACCATAGCATAAGCAGGGAAAATGATAATGACTGTGTGGTAGCGCTGCGTTATCTCTGTACCTGTAAGGTAAACGCTGTCGTAATGTGTATTATTTTCAAGCGGCAAGTCGTTCTGTCAGCGAAGACGTCACACACGGATCTATTTATAAATATAGGCAGAACCGCACGCAGCCTTTCTTGTTACATGGCCGAAAGTAATCCTCGACACGGATGAAAAACATCTTATCATGAGCGGCATAATTTCCTTTCACATAATATTTTGATGGCAGAGAGTCCCAAACTGTGTTCCGCGGAACCTTAGGATTCCGTCAAAACCTCATAAGGTTCCGTGAAATCTCTCGGCAACAAAATTTAACAAGAAAATATATAAGATAAACTTATCAATTATAACCCTGGATATTGTAAGAGAGGATATTTGAGTCCTTACTAAAGTTTATTCTCCTTGTACCAAGTGATCGATCTGTAACAATTTCGCTATCGAGAGGTTAGGTAAGCAGAAATATGTTGGAAGAGGATAAGCGATGCCCTTAATTTAGTTCGATTCATGGAAGACAAATGGCTCAGTTCAATGGTACAGTATTTTTTGCGCTAGAATAAAAAAAGTTTCGGTTACGTACATAAAATTTCTGATTTCAAGCCTACGTTATTGTGTTAATCAATTAGGCATTCCGCAAAGGGTAAAGAATGAAAAGTGTTGTGGGGTAAAAATTCCTGGTGATAATCAGAAATATTGTCGGTGTTCCACGAAGATACAGAAACTTATTAAGGGTGTTGAAGCAGAAAAGGTTTGGCACCGCTGGATTAGGGTGTGTCCAGTTATGTCACGTAACCAACCAGCTGAGCGGTACTCTATCCCCACGTAAATCACGAAATGTACCGTGAAATGGGACTGCCTTGCTACTACGTGAGGTAACTTTGCTCCACTCAATATGGTTGTTTTGGTGCCAGGACTTACCTGTGTTGATTAAATCTAATAAATAAAAAACTCCCTGCCACAGCTATTTTTTTCTTACAGATCACACCAAAATAAGCATTTTGTGTGGTGTAAATATGCGTCTGCTGGAACTAACTGATCCCGATTTATTGTAGTTTTAATATGCACGTTGCTGGTTAAAATTTAACTGATTTTCGTTGGTAGAACTTCAAAAATTACTTTACGTCTACACCACGTGCTAAAGTATACATTGTTAGTCACCTTATGTCAGAATAAATTATTTATCATATTTTTTGGCTTCTAGACCCGTACCTAATATTAATAGAGATATTGTAATATTACGAAATATTTGAAGAGAGATAAATACATTCGTTCTTTGCTAACCCAAGCAAAGAAATTGCCCTTTCACAAATTATGGCGTGAAATATTGACAGAAGACTATCACAAATAATAATACACAGTGAGATGGAACAAAAAAAAAAAAGACTACATTACACACAGCAAATTATTTTTTATTTGATGCAATGGTAAGATAAAATAACATTCATAATTTAATTGGGCTTTCATTATGGCCAGTTGAACTGAACATTGGAAATAAATACTGCTATGTGTTTTGTGTCAAACACCAGGATAAGAGGAATCTTTTTTTCTAGTTGCTAGTGTTCATTGTAATTTTTATTGATCGCTGTTTTCATGTGTTTATTATCTTTTAAAAATATTTCTGATTAAACTCCAGCTATGTTTTACTTACATATCCAGACATTAATACTATTTCATTTGTCTGCAAATAGAGAATTTTTGTAGGACATTAAACTTGGATTTACTGGTTGGTATAGTTTAGGTTTTTGTTGTCTAGTTAATTTTTCTTGAGTCAGCGTTGTAGCCATTTTATTTAACGAACAAATTTAAATAGACATGAATAATATTGCTAGCAAAATCCTCTCACCGAAGGTAATTCATGGTAATTCATGAACAATGTCATGCCATCAATTGTATTTACGAAGGTCGTTGTTGCAGGATTAATGTTTACTGCGCCAAATATCTATTCCCGTTTCGAATAAGGTCTTCTGTAAACATCCAGAGTTAACGCGCGTCAATTCTAGAGCTATTTAAAGCATGGAATCATCACTACTCGCACGGTCCTAAACAAAAAAAAAATCTTCGTTAACACCAGCCTTGTTTAAGGTGGCGAAGAGTGGAAAGTAATTAAAAAAACTGCAAGGGATTTCCTCTCCCCTTAAGCCCCTGTCACACTGTCAAACTTTCGCCTTCAAATATATATCACAATAAAATTTTAAGACACAATAGGACCGTCAAATTTTCCCTTCCGATTAATTTATCATACAATCTTGAATGTGTTCGAAAACGTGTCACATTGCCAATTTTTTTTTACTTGGAGAATCTAATTTTAATTATTATATAAAATTGTTTTCTTAGTAAGCTATTGATTTTATTTCTCAATGCAGACCATTACAGGAAGAAATGTAACGAATGTTGTAATTATTTTCACTTATTTACTTAATTCAAGTTTTAATGATCTGAAATGTTTCCTGCACTGTGAAAGTTAATGCTTCTGAGTTGGTAATATTATGAGCAATATTCCCTTCAAATAGCACTCATGCCCAGACAGCTCCTACATAAATTAATTCTCTTCACTATCTACTTCGTTTCCAGCTATTTGTTCGTTATTTTAAAGTTTCTTGATGTCAATATTTGTCGTCCACGATTCTGATTGGCTGAGACCGTCAGACATCAAATAAATTTTAGAACCGGTCCAATTTTCAAACTTTGGATGTAAACAGGAAGCTTCCAGCTTTTGCAGACAAATATGGTGTCGTTTATGACGTTTCGATGACGTCATAACTCTCCAACTATTTTACCAGTCTTATTGGAAGCAGTTTGACGGAAAAAATTTGACAGAGTACCAGGGTATTTGCACGCCAGTCTTCGAAGAGGTTGCTTCGACAAGTTCTTAACTTGTATCTTAAGAATATATGCACATTTTAAAAACATCAATCATAGATCGCACGTGTCTATATCATAAATCCTACTCATTTTTTATTCTTTTCTCATAGTGTTATATTTCCGCCAAATCATTTGTACCCTGTAGTGGTCACATGACATTGTATCAGTATAACCGTTAGAAATATAAACATTTTAAAACATGTTTGTACTCCAATTTCTGGGGGGAAATATCTCGTATAATTTTTAGAATTTTAAGCATATAGTTTTCAGAAGAACACGTTGAAACACATAAGCCTAGATGCCTTTGTAATTTACTGCCGTCGTTGATGAAGGAATGTCAGGCGGTGTAAAACTCTGAAGTATGTGCAGTTGCGAAAAGAGGATGAATTTTTTTGCGAGGCTCATTTGTAAAGGCTGTTCACTATAAAACGAACAGTTTTGAAAGCCCTGCTTCAGGTCTATTTGTAAGTACGTTATGTGTTCTTCCGCCTTGTGTTAAATTATCATTGCCATGGGCCTCATCGCTTTCTTCATGCGTCGGTCAGGTGAAACTATAAAGTTATTAGTAAAGTAAGTAGTTTAAAAATTCTGCTAATTTTTACACTTCGACGCATAAAAAACAAAACAGAAAGCGATAGAAATGATTTAAGTATCACGTGTGTTTACCTAGCACTGTTTATTCGACGTCAAGATACGGAACTACTTCCCCCTCCATCGTAACCAACTTCACTGGGCGCATGTCACTCAGTGAGCCGGTTCAAATGTATGCAGGTAGGAGCAGTGCCTTTTTTTTTATAAGGTTCATGTCAAAAGTGCTCACTTTATCGTGAACAGCTTTTGAAGTGTTTATATTAGCGAGAATGCTGGGATAGCCCCTTCTCGCGTGAGCATCGCAGTGCGGTACGCCGGTGGTTTCTACGTTTAGCCGTGCGTTGGTTGGTGTGACTCTCAGTTTTGTAATGTGTAATCAGCGGCTGATTTAGGGACAGATTTCCCTTCCCTCCCCTCCCTTTCCACTCATGGGTTGATCCCTTTCAAGTTCAACGTCGGTGGAGGGGGTCGCGTGGAGTTCGATCTAGGGGAGGGGGGATGAATCCTCCCCTCGGGCCCGTGTTAAACGCGTCCGACCAACCTCCCACCCATTCCATTCTTCCTTACCTATGACAACCGCGGCTCTAGCGTACACACGCGCGCGGGCGCGAGAACAAACACAGCACTCCAGCGAGTGAAGTGGAGGGAGGGGAGAGCTTTGTGGCTTGACGTCTACTCCCGTGTCAACACGGCCGAGCCAGCGGCCTTGGCGTTTGTCTCGCCCTGCGACAACAGGAAATTCCTCGGGCTCCAGCGCTGTTTCCAGCTCCAGTTCGCCTCGCTAATTCGGCAGGCCGCGACGGCATTGCGGAACGTCAGCGAAACGAATTTCAAAGAAGTGCGCCTCGCGCAGTGCCTCATCAGTTTCATTTGATTACCTGTTGTGTCTATATCGGTAGTTGTCACAAAATAATATTTTATTGTTGAGGTTTTCCAATTGTTTCCCAAAAATTTGTTTACATTCTTCAGTTTACTGGGTAGTTTTTGTTCGTCGTTGAAAACAGAATACTGTTACATGGACGTCTGATGGGCGTATCTGAGATTGTGAGAGATGGAGGTCATAAAAAACTGTATTCAACTTCTAATTTATTCGCACACTTATTATTAACATAGTTAAATTATGTCTCCACTATTACCATTTTTTATTTAACAGTGAGCGAGATATTTAATGTCTTTTTCACTATAACAACTATAATTAACGCCCTTAATTGCCTCTGTTTGGACACAGTTAATTAACACATACTCAGAGTAGTTGAGTTGAGAAGAGAGATTTGGGCGGCTTTTAACAACAAGGTCTTGAGAGCCAACGAGGATGAAATGAGGTGACAACGGAGCAGAGCTGGAATGCAAGGACGGGTGAAACGGTAGATCTCCGAGAAAACCCGCTGACTGGTGGTATCGTCCTTCATGATTCCCACTTGCGAACATCCGGGAGAGGCCCGGATGGGGATTGAACCCGGTTCACTTTACTGTGAGGCGAGCATTCTAACCACCGCTCAACTACCGTGAACCCCCTCCCCCTGATGGCTGTAAGCGTGGTTTTGTATACATGGCACGTCCCTCCTTTCTTGTAGGCGCAGTTACTTTGTATACCTACTTCCATTTCCCTATTTATTAGAACCGTCTCTAATGACCTCGCCTTCAACGAGAAGGCAATCCCTACCTACCTATTCATTAAACAGTTTGGCACGGGATGAGCCCTCGGATGTTTGCAGCACCTGCTATGCAGGTTTATAAAAAAAAACAATATCAATATTTTATTCGAATGGGTGCTGCGATCAAATAGCTCCGTTCTTTCGCCCCGGATAGGACGACACATGCGGTGATATGGCCTACCGTTGTGGAGGAGCTTACAGACTCAACTCTGACATCTGATTGTTATCTAAAGAACATCGTTATTAGCTGTAGAATTGGGGGGGGGGGGGGTGGAAGAAATAAAAACTGCAGTCTACTTCGAACAGGCACGAGCTCAGTGAGACCAGACCTCGCAGCTCATTACACACAAAAACGGGATTAATGAATAGCTGTCACACGCAGAAAATTTCCTTTCTGCGGACAAAAGTGCTCGTTGTTAATTTTTCTCGGCTTCCTTCTTCGAAACTCCGGTGAAATGCAAGCAATTTGTGGCGGCTTCTGCTTGCCAAAGAGGAGGACGTGGACAGAGCGATACTCCCGTGTCCTCTGGGCATCTCCGCTCTGTCGCTGGTCGTCGGGGAACATTCCTCGGAAACTACACTACCTTCCGAGTCGACTGCTGCCCTCAGGGCTGCGGCTCGAGTCGAGTTTCTCATGAAATCGCTCTGTCATGGCGGCGTGTCCCCGGCTAGCTGTCGTCGACACAAGTCTCCACATTACCTGCCGCAGTCTGTGCTCTTTGCGGCGTTTGACCGCTACTCGAAAATTTCAAGTCATCTGTAATCCCGTCGCTTGTTCGACAATTTTCACTCGCTTCTGCCTGGTGCTGTTACACGTTGCCTCGGCCACAGGCGACCTGTCCAAAGATTGTCTGTTACCGCCGCTGGTGTTTCGCAGCTGCTGATGTGTATACAGGGTTGGGCTGAATTCGACCGACAAACTTCGTGAGGTGATTCCTTATGCAAAATCAAGTCGTAAATCTACAGGGAAATGTGTACCTAAACTATATATTAAGGACGCAATAATAAGTCCCCGAAAATGGAGATTTTGGAATGTATTTTTGCGAAATATCGGAAACCAGGTGAGATGAAAGCACAGTTCGCGAAACATTGTTTTATATTATCGGGATCCTCAACCTCACAGCAAATTCACAACAATAACCCCCCCCCCCCCCGGTTAGGAAATTTTTGGGGGTGGCCACCCTTTTATTGCCGGCAACTTCGTTACCGGAGGGAATTATGAACGTTTGATGGTGGTTTATTGAGAAGTATGACCTAGGAAACAAAAATGGTCCCTTGGTTGTAACTGTCTAGCACCTACCGTTTTCGTTCAAAACGCCCACAAAATTCCGCTAGACTCCGCTGCAGCGATACAGTCCCTAGTATGCAGGCAATTCTACCTACATGCATGTATGGCCACAACACAGCCGATGGTGGCGGACAAGGTTAACGTCTACTGTAAACAATGCTTACCATACACGCATGTTGGCGTATTGCCTACGTACGAGGCACTGTATCGCGACAGCGGAATCTAGTGGAATCTTTGTGTGTGTTTAGGTACAAAGTGTCCTGTATATTTGCTACTTGATTTTGCATTAGGAATTACCTCACTCTCTCTCTCTCTCTCTCTCTCTCTCTCTCTCTCTCTCTATATATATATATATATATATATATATATATATATATATATATATATATATATATATATATATATATATAATGTGCGTATGTGTGTGTGTGTATTTATGCTATTCACGGTGTAGTGAGCACTTTTTAATGTTCTCAATGCATTCATACTGACCAAAAATATTTATATTTATTACGACCTCAGATTTTGACTTTTCAGGCCTATTAATTTTGTATAGGCTACAACATATTAGTCACATGGCAATATTTACATTATTAACAATTGAAGGGATACAAATAAGCCTTTAAAAGAGCTGACATTACCGTGAACAGTGTGTGTGTGTGTGTGTGTGTGTGTATATATATATATACACACATCACATATGTATTTATATTGCATATAACTCTGCTACAGAATTTCGATCGTTAAAAGTCCATAGTACGAAAGGTAAACACAGCACGACCTGAAGACTGCACACCAGTTCAGAGCCTTGCGCGTAGAGGCGATGGTGCACTTGATGAACTTGGCATGGTCATCCTAATCGCAAAAATAGCTCCAAGTAGGCGACCGCCTGAAGTTCACATTATGTGTTACTTTCTTTCCCTGTTTATTTTGCTGCCAAAATTGTAGAAATCTTTAAAAATCTTATTATCTGGTACCGTTAATGAAAGTGCGTTAATGAAAGTGATACCCAATGACCTTTTTCGCCCCCTCCCTTTTTTCTCTCCTCATCCACCAATGCGAGCAGCGATATTATAGTGGTCAGACTAGTAGCCTCCCACCAAGGTGAACCGGGTTCGATTTTCAGTGGGGTCGCTCCCGGATATTCGCCATCTGCATCCGAAGGAAGTCCATACATAGCCAGTGTGCAATTGAGTACTTTTGAAACCGCGCTTCGAATGAATAGAACATTGTTAGCATCCACATACAATACAGCGTTAGAATCGAATGATTGAATGAAGTAATATGAACAGCAATCTACGAAATACATTTTGTGCTTTAGTGTCTATTTAAAGTGTAACTATTAAATTCTTTGCTCATAAAATCGGATTGTTTTTTTTTATGAACACATAAAACCTATATAGTAAATATTACTTCTATATATATATATATATATATATATATATATATATATATATATATATATATATATATATATATATATATATATATTACTACTTCTCAAAGTCAGTGGCGTTAGCCAGGTATCTTTGGGATAGTGGTTTTAGTTGCATAAAAGAGTTGATAATAATTTCCTAACTTACTTAAAGACAAGACACTACAAAGAAATTATTCTCGCCTTAATATCTCAATAAATCAAAGCCACTTGCTTTATACAATAAATTAATTTAATCAGTACAATTTACAATCACTTAAATGAAATCAAATTGCTAAAATCACTCCCAATAAACAGCGTATAAAAACTTATTGCATCATTTTAAAAATTATATGTAAATGTTTCACAGTTCCAATATGTACCTATAGTAAAGTCCGTATCACATATTCATACAGACCTTGCTTAATTCAGCCCCAGTCCCACAAATCCGGACTGTTCTAGATCGCTCCAAGCACCCCCATGCATAGTAGCCCTCTACTCGTCGGGTATTACGCCCTCTCGTCCGTCCACACACACGCCCACACATACACACACGCTCTTACGTCGTCCTCTTGCATCCTCCACCGTTGTCATTCCTCTCCGCTGATGTCCATCGTTGCACCACACTTGGCCATATTACCGCACATCAGTCAAAGTTCTTGGTGGAAGCGGCGCTGGCCTCACCAAACCTCCCCTCCAGGTGGCCAATACTTATTAAAAGATCATACCTAGAGCATGTCTTTCTAGCTTACGTTAATTACCACAAACAAAAGCTAAATCGGCTCTTTAGATGTTCAGGATCCCACCGGGTAGTTTACAAATTTCTACTAGCCGTCATGCTTTTCCGAAATGTATAACGAAACTACACTAATCTACCCACTCACACACTAACTATAGCATCCGCGATTTTCCTTCTTTCACGTTCAATTTAAGAATGACGGTATACCCTTTATCAACTTTCTCGGCCCAGTGCGTTCGAGTGTGCACGGACTAATTTTTGGGGAATGTCTGGTAATCAAAAACATTCCCCGCCACCTCGAACGCAAATGGCGTTGTCGAAACCACACTGCAGACTGTCGGTACGTTCTTATTCAAACTCACACATGTGCAATACATAACACACTCACTTCCCTGACCTCAAGGTCCTTCCGTCAGTTAGCATATCTGTTCCGGTGCCATCAGCCTTGGTCGTCAAAGGTTCTGGGCAGGTTCCCCCGTCCAGTTATATCTTATCCGGGAATTACATGAACCATATGTTGTTGAGGGGAATGTGGTGGCAGGAGGTGGCTTCCATAATTTTTCTTCCCACTCTTGTTCCTTCAACCTGAGTTCGGCACAGCCGAGAGGGGGACCTATAGACTCATTTTCGATTCTCCTCCCCCCGCGTTAATTCCTCGCTCTCAGTCAGGATTACCTCGAGGGGAAGTACAGCTCTTGTACCTTTAAACATATCCATGTCGTCAACAGTCACGTCCAGGTAATTGTCACATCCGGTATTTTCCCTCTTGGGTGTTTCCACTACTTTTATTGGCGTATTCCTGATCTTGTTGCAGGACACTGTCCAAAAGAAGGACTAATACCAGACCACAGTACAACCCGTGAAGGGTTTACTATAGTCGAAGGTACGCCTCCTGTAAGTACGGACAGCATCCCTAAAAATGTCGGCTTCGTCGAACCGCTCACCTCTATGTCAATAACATTCCTTGAGCAGACTCAGTAGAGCCTGCTGCTCGGTCGGCAGGCCTGCCTGGGCTATGATACCCCCCCCCCCCCCCCCCCACTCCCAACCGCCTGACAACAAGGGCCAGTGCAGCCATGAGTGTGTTTACATCCTCCAGTCTGGTGAGTATGGCTCCCCGTATCATCTCATTGTAGAGCCATTGTGGGTCGTCCGGGTCTCCTTGAACAGTCCAAGCCTGCACTAAGGCATTGACCATGTTCTCTTCATCCAGCCAGTCTATCGTCACTGTTTTTTGTGTGACCAGAGTTGCTGCATTTCTCCTTAGCAACTCCTTATGCAGGAATATCTCCCTATAGGTTTCGGTTTTCCTTGGCTATCTAGTTTAAACCTCCTCCATAGGTACTTCCATCTCCCATACCTTACTGGCACGGTTCTTTTCACAGATAGTTATTCTCCTACTACCCCTTCTGGGCTTGTTCATGCTGCTTGCAGCACGGGCAAAACCCTCCTGCACAAATACCACAGGACTCCAACTACAGGGCCAACCATCCCTGTTGCTCTGGCTACCTTCACTTCGGTCTAAGGATTCTTGTTGTCCCAGTTTTATGACTTTCACTGCAGAGCTGGGCTTGGGCAACTCCTCCCCTATTCTTTGTATCCATTCCCTGCATCAGGCATCCTGGAGGGGGGATCTAGGGCTTTTCCCTATCTCCCCACTCTGTTGTTTCGTCCGTGTATGGGAACCAGCTGCTGCTGGCTTCCTGTTGCTTGTGAGGCGAGATGACCCTACTCACACTCATCCAGTAACACGACTCTCGGAAAGAAATGTTCACCCATTCCGAAAGTCAGTGTCATCCTCGCTCTCCGGACAGTCCCCGAATTCATTGCTCAGTCAGCGACTCGCCACTAGACATAGAATTCTTCTCTTCTCTTACCTATACTGGCAAGATATCCCTTGATTTCCTTAATCATGTTCCTGTCCCTGAGCATTTCCCCGAGGCGGAGGGGTCCATGTTTCCCCTCAAATTCAAGTCTGAGGTCCTCTGTCTTGGGGCACTCCAATGCGTGGGCCGGAGTGTCTGGCAACCTACACACCATGCTGTTGGGGTCGTCAACCAGGTTCATTGAGAGAAACTTCTCACGGAAGTTCACATGCCCAGTTAAGAACTGGGCCAGATAATGACTCACATAATGCCACTTCTCCAGCTTCGGTCTCTCCCGGACTCTTGGGAAGATTCCGTATGTGTGTCTCCCTTTCTCCAAGTTCTCGCATTTAGTTTGCCAAGTTGCCCCTATCTCCTCCGTGGTAATACCTCTTCGCTTTCTCCGGGCAATTTAATTTTTTTTCCACAAACAAATCTAGAGGGAATTTCCCCTGCCATTACTTGTAATTCCTCATTCGAGACCGATCTATAAGCCTTCGTGACTCTCAACAGTGCTTATCTCTGTGCACATATGATCTATCTTTTACCATGAACCCTTTCCGACACCGGGAACCATGCCCGACACACATACGTGAGGATCGGCAGGAACACCGACCTGTACATACACTTCAATGTTCGGTATCCGAGTCCCCAGTTAGCAGGTGCTACTGCTCTCAGATTCTGGAACATCATCACAGCCTTGTTCGTCTCATAGCCAACATGAGAATGGAATGCCAGACATATTTCCAGGATAACTCCTAAGTACTTAAGTTCTCTGACTATCTTAAGCACTCTGCCCCTGAACCTTATCAACGGAGTTCAATTCAGGTTTCCCTTCAGAAGTATTCCGTTCATCTTCTCTGCTGAGAAGTCAAATTTAGGCTTCTCAGCCCACCCCTGAATACTCAGCAGGGCACTATCCGCGTTCTGTTACAATACCCTTCGTGACCAAGCCGGGACCAATAGTAATCCATCGTCCGCATAACCATAAATCACATAACCATGTGGGAGGTCCAGCATTAGCAGCCCCTCGAAGATCACATTCCATAACATTGGTATAAGGATTGGCCCTTGCGGGCAGCCCTTGGGAAGTGCTTTCTCATCTCTGTGCATCCCCATATCCAGGGTGCACGTTATTTTGCTCAGGAAGATTTTCATCATTCTATACGTGTTCTTGGGGCACTCCAACAAACACAGTTGCCACAGAATCTGCGGCCACCATGCATTGTCAAACGCTCCCAATACATCCAACAATATCACAAGTACGTATGTCTGGTCATAGGTTCTCACCTGATCGACCATGTCCATGACTGCCAGCTGTGTACTTTTACCCTATACGAACCCGTATTGCTTAGGGTGGGTGCCTTGAACTACATCCAAGTATTCTATCAGTCTCCAATTTACTAAATGCTCCACAGCATTTTCCCCAATACTGGTAGCAGAATTATGGGCCTGTAAGATTTGGCCTTTCTCGAATTCCTTCCTCCCCCCCCCCATATAGATAACTATAGGGAGGCCTTTCTTCCACTCCACAGGGAAAGTACCTTCCTGTAGGCAGTCACTGAACAGTTCCAACAAATCCTGGCGTATCCTCGGATATGATTGGAGAAGCATTTCTCCCATCATACCTCCATTCCCGGAGCTTTCCTGAGCTTGGTTCTTTTGACCACATTGTACAACTCCTGTACGGAGAAGGGCATTGTTTCCTCTGTTTACATGGGCGTCTGCTGTATTGCCCTTATCTGGAGGTGATGCTCCTTTTCCCCAATCCGGTCGTAATCTGGCAACAAGACTTCCATCATGTGCCTCGTGATCTCCTCGGGTGACTGCAACAGATCCCCATCAGCCTCAAGCACAGGCAGCTCCTCTGAGCTCTTAACCATTCCTGTCACCATCCGGTAGACCAAGCCCCATGGGTCTTCATTTCCCCTATCTGTGACTAGCTCTCTCCAATGTATTTGACTTTCCTTTCTCAGTTCTCTCTTATACTCCCATTTTGTGACATTGTACCACTCCACCGCTCTTTGTTGATCTTCTGGGTCATAAGTCAGTTTGATCTTTCTCCTGAAGCATTTCACCTCTTTCCTTATAACCTCAAGCTCATTGTCCCACCAGGGATCATAAGACACTTTCATTTTTGTTTGGGGAATTGGCTCCACACAAGCTTTCATTACTATTCCCCCTATATTTTCGGCTCTTTTGTTCAGGGACATTTGCTGTTTATTCCCTTTATACTCATCGAGCCCTCAGAGCAGCACCCTCTCGAAGAGGGGCCAGTTAGCCTTGGCAGTTACATATCTGGGCCTTTCTGTTCTGGTCTTTCCCTTACCATCCACCTGGATGGTGAACAGGATCATTTTGTGGTCACTCTCTACTTCGTCAGAAACTCTCTAGTCCCCAACACACCCAGCCGCACATACCGTCGCCACGGTTAGATCGAGATACGATTCTGTACCATGGGCTGGCGACACATAGGTCGCTTGATCTCCTTGCACATTCATAACATGTAGGTTACTCTGCATGAGGTACCTGTTTACTTCCTCCCCTCGGTCGTTCATCCATGGAGAGTTCCATAACTCCGATTTGGCATTATATCTACCCCAAAAATGATATTCTTTCACTTGCTCTGTTCAGTATGCTCTCCCACTGATTCAAGTGTGTTTCCAATGATTCTTGGGGTTGGAAGTATGATGATTTAATAATCACACTTCTCCCTCCCTTTTCCACTTTGACACATGCATGATGCATGTTCGACAGTGTCTCCAACAAGGATGTAATTGATCTCGGTATTACATACCCAGATTCCTGCCATCGGATGTTCTCCAAAAAGAGCGAACCGACATTGAAGACTAGGTATTTTCTCCCTGAGCAGGTTGGATTCCTGCATCAGTACCATTCCCAGATCTTGCTCCTTCGCTACTTTGTGCAGTTCCATTGTAGGAACTGCAGCCCTCTGCATGTTAATTTGGCCCAACCATAGCAGCGCAGTACGACTAGTCATACGTGGTCGCGTCAAGTTCCAGTGCCAACATTCTTTGATGAACTGGACAGTCCGAAGAGTCCACCATGTGGTCTACTTCTCTACATTTTTCCCTGACCTGTGTGTCTTTGGCCTTACACTTAGAGTATTTGTGCCCTTTCCCTGCACATCAGGAGCAGACTATCTCCCTCTTGCATTTATCCTTTATGTGTCCGTATCCTTGGCACTTAAAGCACCGGGCCAGTACTACATAGTCCCTGAATTTACACCTCTGGAAGCCAATGTACCACATGTTGCTGTCCACCAAAATATTCCACAGGGGAGGTTTCACTTCGAAGACCACGTTTACCTTGTCTCTATCCCGAGGACAAGTCCTAAAACGCAATGTTGTGTTCCCCCTTAGCTGTTCGTCGCTAACCTGACACTCTCTGAAGTTCTGCAACCGCAGAGTTTCCAAAAACTCGGGGTTATCGTGTTCTTGCGGAATGTCGAACATGATGACCTTAGGTCCTCTCCTTTTGGGATCCATTACCTTGAGTACCAGTTTCTCCATCTGCTCTCGGTTTTTGAGTTTGAGGAGAGTCTCCTCATCCACAGCCTCCAGCAGTAATCCTCCCCTGGCCACCTGTCTCACATTCCTGCTTTTAAGCTGTTCCTGTATAGGATTCTGCGATTTCGGCTTCTCCTTGGCTCTTTCGACTTTCCATCCCCTTGACCTGCCATTGCTCTTGGGGTTCTCCCCTACCCATTTCCTTCGTGGCTTGTTGGTCCTTCACGATGTCCGTGAAGGACTCTGGCTTTGCCTGGGGCTGAGTTAGCCAGATGTTTTTTGGCTTGGTTGCTGGAGAATTGCCTTCAATACTTTATTCTCCACTTCTAGCTCAGGACTCCTTAGCAATTACAGGTCAAGCAGCGCCTTCATCTTCATCACCCTGAGGAGGAGGAAATTTACCCATTGCTTGTTGACCTATCTCCGTTCGTCCATTGCGTACTCAATCACCTCCTCCTTTGCTTTGGACATTTCCTGCTGTGCTCCCAGAGCACTAATTGCATGCTCTGCTAACTTTTCCAGAGGTGGCCCTCTCACCCCAGGTTCTGACCGGGAAGGTACTGTGTCCTCCTTAGCTGTCTCTGTTTACTTCTCTGGCTGGCTACTACTGCCCTCAGCTGTCGCCAGAAGGTTCTACACCATCTTTTGACTCTTATCGTAAGAGTTACAGACCAGTTTTTCCACCACTTTGTCCTCCTGGTTCCAAACCAGAGGATAAATTTTCCTCATCCACACTTTTGCCTCCTTTGTTGGAGGAAGTAATTGGCTCCAGTTTGTAGAGCTCTCTGTCATGCGCTATATGTAGTACAAAGCTTTGACCATGTCTACTCCTTTAGCTAGGGTTATTGTTTGCACGAAACCCCTCCTTTCAGTCATTGTTCCCTTGTAACGTTTAACAGGTGGTTCCTGGAAAACAAGGAACTAGGAGTCCAACCTGGTCAACATCGGTGTTGACTCCATACTGGTAGTGAGGTTTCTAACCCCGAGGCTCTCTGGCCTCTGGCTGGAGCTAGTGGTCGGAAACCACAGCCCCACCCGGTGCTGTCTTTACCCTTCCTGTGCTACCCTCTCAGCCAATGAAGGACTTGTGGCAACTCACACTCAGTTGGCTGAACGGTTGACTAATCGCCTTCACTCGTTGCCACCACCCAATCACGTTGAGGGGGGAGGGGGGAGCGTACAGCACCTTTGTCCTGATCTGGATTTGACCCAACGCTTGACAGAATGCCGCAGTCAGGCGTCTCACATTAGGTAGCAGAGCATGGTACTTCGTCACTCGTCTGCGAGCACTGCAATCCCTTGCAGTGTGAGTTTTATCAGGACGTTTTATTCACTCCTGTCACAACCGGTTGATACCCTGAGAAAACCACCGTACATCAGCCAGATGACTACCACAAAAATTGCCTGTTTTCCAACTGCAGCGCTGTCTATGGACGGAATCGGCCGTGTTACAGAACCTTCTTCACATGTCACGTTGCGGCGAGGCCTCAAAAGTTTCCGACCCTTCTGGGAGGGGAGAGGAGGGGCTGTGACGCCAGCTGGGTTCGGGGAGAAGAGGCCCAATAGCGCCACTTCTCCCACGAGAGAGGGGCCCAAACACCTCTCTGGTTACTGCCGGCATCAAGTCAAAATAAACAAAGCTCCCGCCCCCTCTCTGCTAGTTTTTCCAACCTTATTAACTAAGAGCATGATTTCCATATACTATCTCCTGAAGCATTCTATTTAATTAAATTTAATGCATGTAATAATTTTTGAATTTTTACTTCTCTGTCGCAAGGGTTTTTACGTCTCTCTTGACGGTTTTTCCCTTGCTCTTAATAGATAATACTAGCTCTAAGTATACTTAGGGGGGTAGTCATGACCCCAAAGTCCAGGCCATGGCTGCACAATCCCTCTTTGCTGCGATGCATGTCTCCTTGCATGATTTTTCCTAGTAGGCGTAAGGGGTTAGCCCTGAGACGCAATAATATTCCGTCCTACCTTCGGGCCTTAACTTCACATAACACTTGGAATAAGGTAGTTTAGAAAAAAAAGTACCAGCCAGGTTAGCTGGCAATCATTTCCCCGGCCACCGGGCGACGTAGCGGCGATCCTGGTTTGTCTGGGAGAGGGGACGGTCACTCCCCACAGCGCCGGGACAGCGCAGGTAAACGGCGCTCGTACATATAGCGGTAGTCTGCGCCTAACAATACATCATTATCTTTAGTAACTTCATAGTGTTGCTTGCTAAATGCGTGAAAGTAATTTACTACATCTGTGGCTGTGATATTATTTCTGCACGTGATAAAACGGTGAGGCAAAAGGAAAAGAAAAAAACTAGGCCGGCCTTTGAATAATTCGGAAAATAGCTATAAAATTACTTCTTGGCCTGTCGGCTAAGATCTCAGAAAGCCACAATATTGAGATAACATGCCTGGTTATTAGTATACTAAGCAGACTTACTTATTGACTGATTTAGGTAAGCAAAATATTGTAACTTAGTTGGCACATAAGGTAAAACTCTATGCGTAGGTTATGGAATATCTAATACCAAACAACTAAGTTCTCGAAATTTATCGTATTTTAACAACAAATTCTTTATCGCTTCAGTAATATGTAATTTCAAAAGGAAAACATATTTTTTATAACAACATTAAATGGATAACGCAATATGCAGATATAAAAAATAATTCTCTTCGGAAAATTCTTTTGGTGACATCTAGTATTAGGAAACTAACCTCACAGAATACCATATACATATATGTATCATATTTATAATTATTACTCTAATGATTATCAGTAAGTAATTTGTAAATACTAATGGAATTGATCAAATAACAAAATTGTGTTGCCATTTGAACATCCAACTATAGTACATGGGCGCACGATTACCCAGTGAAATAATTCAGTCAATAAAGATATCAGGGTTTCATTCTAAGTGGACATCTGATCTTCATACTGTTCTTCTAAGATCGTGAGTTTAACAACGCTGTCATCTCTGTCCTGAAATTCGCATCTGGACTGCTGAAATATTTTTTTGCTGTTACAGACCGCCTGCCTACACCAATTATATTAGTTCAGTGAATTGTCAACTTGCATTGTATTTATATCCTATTACATTTCTGGGCAAACATTTTTATTGACTACTCTATGTAAAACACCTGTTTAGATGGGCTTGGCACCACTTAATTGCTGTACTAAGTCATTTATCAACTTTTCTGTTGTATTTTGTTTACAGCAGAACTTGACTCATCCTATAAATGACGTACATAATCCTGAAAACGTACGTAAAACGTCTCTTTCGAGATTCTCAGGAGAAAATTTCCTTAATACGGCAGCCGCTATCAGTACAATGTCGTTCTTAAAATTTCGTGAATATCTGCCCTTAAGTAACTATAATCACGAGGTGGCTTAAAAAGTCCACGTGACGTACTGAGTTACATAAGATCATTTTTTATCCATACAATCATAGTTTTGCGGTTAATCTTCTCGAAATAAAGGCATCTAAAATGCAACGAAATTATGTTTTTGTAAACTACATACCGTTTGGGGGTGGCGCACCGACCTTAATTGGAGGAACGAGACTCTTTGCCGATCTCGGCTTCTGCCTTTGATTATCCTCGCTTTCTACATCTTTCGACGAGACCGGTACCGAACTGACTGATCAAGTATAACGTCTCCTTTTATTTCCCTATGCTTTATTTGTTCCTTCAATAGCATGTTTGTTAATAGTATAGTGCAGTCTTCATTTCCTAACCTTTACCAATGCATATGGAATTACAATTGTGCTCCGTTTACCTACAAGAAATAGTAACGTGTTGGAGTAAAACGCTTCTTCCTGTGGTAGAAGTCGAGAAGCGTGGAAGAGATAAGGTCGACACTGCCACGCGGACCAAGTATCCTATCGACACTAAGCGCAATGCTGTCAACAGCCTTACAGTGTTCTCGCCGCACTGCGTCCAACTATGGGAATTTTCGCAGTGACCCTATTGTTCTGTTGGTGGAAAGTCTGTAGGAAGGTTCAATGCAGGGCAAATGATTAGTTTATGTATCTGGCGCGTGTATTTTGAGATACATCACTTTGAGAAAGAGCTGTTTTTAGGCATTTTAAAATCATGCATCCAGTCATATGACAACTGAACACGAAACAAGGTGACTACAAACCGTTGCGGCTAGACAAATGCCAATGTTGTTTGTGTTTATAGACTACAATTACGTTTCAGTGTTTGAAAGTAATTAATATTGTGTCTTCGCGCGAGTAATTTGTGTTTAATGGGTGATTATAATGTACGTTACATCTTGAAAGAACTCATCAGCCTCGTTTGATGTTAACGTTCTTTCCGTAGGTCAGTACATTGGACGCACGTTCAATATTGTACTAGAAAAACGAGTATTTCAAACACTCTGCAACGCATTTCAAGTGCCAGTTAGACGGGGGCCTTAAAATCCAGCATCGTGAAGGGAGAGTTTCGGTAAAGGCACAATCGCGACTGATAAAGCTGTGATAATCACTAACTACCACTATGAATAATACTAGGATTTATACTTATATAGGTTATTCATGGTAAAGTGAGCACTTTTGAAAGTCCTTTCATTTGAAATAATAATAAATAAATATTTTTTTATTTCAGCTTGAGACATTAACTGACGAGTACGGTGGAAAATATACACTGTGTTTATTACTTGCATGGCAATACTTATTTAAAAATGGGATTATTCTATAAAAATGACTGAAAGGAAAAAGTAACAATGCCCTCAAAATTGCTTCTTTTACCGTGAACAGCCTGTATACAATATTTGTGTGCTGAAGGTGGCGGGAGAAACTGCAATACATGTCGCACAGTGGCGCGATCTAACAAAACCCATAAAGGATGTGGTTACATGATCTGTACGGCTCTGTACGTTACGGTCAAACCACATTCAAGAAAGCCTTACGGAGTGCTAGGAATTGCTCAACTTTCACTCTAAGAGAGAAATGGTGGAGGTATAACAACAAAGTAGATATCGTATTAGATCTAAAAAATACGGGGTCCAGACTAACAGCCACCTCCCACACTCATAACATCCGAGTATGGGACCCCTTATAAATATCCAGGCCCAAAGAAACGATTGATCATTTTCATAAAATTTGTTAATTTATTTCACCAATTTCATTCAGTAGTAAAGCTAATGTAATTTTTATTTATTTAAATATTCATAACTAAGATCAGTAATGGCCAATAGCAGGGTACTGATGTAATTTATCTGTTCTGTTCACGGTAAACTGAGCACTTTTGAAAGCCATGCTTAAGATCTACTTTTATATACATTGAGTATTCTTCCGCCTTATGTAAAATTAACGTTGTCATGGGCCTCATCATTTCATTCATGCGTCGTAAATAAGTTTATTTCATGTAATTAATTGGCTACATTCAATAAAAATAATATTTAATTTCCCACTGTAGTCAGCCGTAATTTATTCAATCAGTGAAATAATTTCACTTCAGTAATTCAATCAGTGAAATTTTTTCTCTGAAACAATAGGTGGTTTTCCCCTGGTTCTAAGTGGAGCCATTTTTGTTGATTGGAGTAGTTGAATTTCACTGCGAAACAGTGGTTTCCCACTGATTCGAATTTAGAGTGTGTACATTAAGAAAAATACCTAAGTGTATTATACAGAAAAAAAAAAACGTTTGGTAACTTGACAGTGCAAGAGAGCTATCTGGAGTAAATTAAACAGCGCTCTAGCATATTGGGCTCCCAAGATATATTGCTCTGAAATGTTCGCACACGCCCTAAATTTCCGCCAGTCACCGTGGGCCCCCACCCCCGAGGCATGCGCAGGTGCAGTGCGTACTCAAACGCTCCCATCGTAGTCGTATATAGGCTGTTCCCTGTAAAGTGAGCACTTGTGAGGCCCGAGTCACTTTTTTCTTCCAGCCATTTGTTATCCTTTAACCACCTTTTAAATAAAATATTGCCATGTAGGTAATAAACACTGTGTGCATATTCCACCGCACTCGGAAGTTAACGTCTAAGGCTAAAATAAGTAATATTTATCAACAATTATTCGAAATAAGACAGCTTTCAAAAGTGCTCACTTTACCGTAAACAGCCTATACCCGAATACTTCAACATAATACCTGCCCGTTTCATGGACTTGTTTAAACTTAATAATCGCCACTTAAATTTAAATTTAAAGATTTTTCAGTACTTAAATATGCATGTCGCTATTTAGTATTATCTACCTGTTCCATCGATGTCTAGTAAATACTATTGATCTTCTGCAGTGTTTGTTAATTAGTAAGCACTATATATTGTTTTTACCGTAATAAGCAAGTGTAAATTATAAAAATGGTTCAGTGTAAGAGAAGGCTGATATGCTTTAACTGCGCCAAATAAAGGTCTTATGTTGTTATTATTATTATTATTATTATTGAATTTTCCGTTTAACGGGGAGTCCAATCACGAGCTTCGTTAACCAGGCGTAGTGGACAGTCTTGTGAAATGGAAGGCAATACCTCAAAATGTGTGGTTTTTCTGTTGGTGTTGTCTTCATATCCTTTGGAATGTATGTCTGCGTGGCTATTCTGCGGAATAGCCACTTCCGACTGAAATCTTACATAAAGCTAACTTTCTGGTGTAACGTACTCGTACAATTCAACATGATTTGAATTCGCCAATCTCTCTGTCATTGCATTCACGTAATTCGTGATTCGTTGGCGACAAGACTCTTAACTACATTCTTGAAGGGACAAAATAAAATTCTCAGAGAATTGTTGTTCGCTACAGAAATCTATAAAGAATTTGTAATGATATATATATATATATATATATATATATATATAGGCTACTTGCGCGTGATTGTGTTAGTGAGTGAGTGAAGACATTTGGACGGCTCATAACATCGAGGTCTCGAGAGCCGATGTGGGTGATTGAGGTGAGTATTGAGCAGCGCCGGAATGGCATGGTGGGGGAAACGGCAGCTCCCCGAGAAGATCTGCCGACCGACGGAATCGTCTGGTATAATTCCCACACGCGAAAATCCGGCGTGACCCGGCCGGGGATTGAACCCGGATCGCATTGGTGGGAGGCGACCAGGCTAACCGCTCAGCCACCGTGGCCCCCTCTCCAGAGTTGTGTGTGGAACTGTTTGTCATTCCTTTGTGGAATCTGTGGCTTATTTCAGTAAGGTAAAGGAGAGGTAAGGTTTGTTTTTTGATACTTTAACACGTAATTTTAGGGTGGTTGATCTGGCAACACTTGCAGCGGATTTAACGATATTCTGATAGGCAGGTGGCCACTATAGTCCATTCGTGGTTTCTTCACACCTTTGAATCAAACCTTTGAAAAAACACTCCATATATGACGCGTTTGGTTGGTCCTTAAATTAGTTACGTTTTACAAGATTTTGCACTTGTGTTAACATAAAAAGCACATTATTTATTTTTTATAAAATTGAACATTTTCTTATAATGTATCCATATATTACCATATTCAATTTATAATTAATATGAATAAAAACCGAGAGAAAATATATGTGTTGGTAATGCTTAGTAAAGGCTGTTCACGCAAAAATGAGCACTTTGGAAGCCCTGTTTGAGATCTACTTATATGCTCGTTGTGTATTATTCCGCCTAATGAAAAATTAACACTGTCGTGGGCCTCATAACTTTATTCGTGCGTCGGTCAAGTGAAACTTTGAAATTATTCACAAATTTTTTACACTTCGACACATTAAAAAAATTACAAAGCGAAAGAAATATTTTAAGTTATTACAAATTGTTACTTAAAACACTTTTTTATCGTACGTTAAGATATGGAGCTATTTCCACCCTTCGTTACCAACTTTACTGGGCGAGTGTCACTCAGTGCGCCCGTTAAAATACATGAAGGTAGGGGTAATTACTTTTTTCTAATGTTGAGTTAAAAAAAGTGCTCACTTTATCGTGAACAGCCTTTAATAAATAGTTCCTATGGAAAATTGCATTACGCTGAGTGGGCAAGATTGCGGTACACTGTATTTTGGTGTGACTTTCAAGAGTCAGTTAAACTTTGTTTTCATTACGTGGAGGAATATCCTGGAAGTATAACTTGAGCAGGGCTTCAGAAAAGTTGTAAGTATAGGTTGTTCACGGTAAAGTGAGCACTTTTGAAGTCCCTCCCAAAAGGTATTAACCCATAATAAATATATTTTATTGCCGTCTCAGACGTTTGACTTCTGAGAGTGATTACATGTATACAATGTGTTTATTAGTCATATTGCAATGTTTACATTTAAAAATGGCGGAAAGGTATTAATTAATTGAAAGGATAAATTTAGCAGGGCCTTAAAAAGTGCTCACTTTACCGTGAATAACCTATAACCGCGAATTGCCTATACAATTCGTGTCACGACAACTTACATCCCGCTTATTGTTTACACGATGTAAAGCGGAGTAGTCAAGCGGGAATCGAGCCCTTGGTTCCCAATGTGTCCCTCTCATTTTAAAGGCATATCCCCGTCAAAAAAATGTGTCTCTTGAAGAGCTTGAAAGGACTGAGAGGGAAGGGTAGTTGTCACGTGCCACGGCGCCGGGGTAGGTTGCCGGAAGGGTGAATATGAGTTTAGAGAGGGGAGGGTGGGGGTGGAACGCGCCGAAATCCAGCGATGTCTGGGACGGGACGAGCGCGCAAAACGCTTGAACGCGCGCTCGCGCGCATGGAGTCCCTGTCCGGGGTCCAGAAGACACGAGAGCGGGGTGAGTGAGGTCCCGGGGGTGGGTGGGGGCCCGCGACCGCTAGAATGCAGGGGGCCGGAGGACTGCTCACAAAGGGCCGCGCTGCCTTGCAGGAATGCCACTTGCCAAGAGAGCTGCCACTCGTACCGCCAAACAAGGCCGCCCTCCTCCGTCGATGTATTATTCGCAGGGTTTCCTCGCGTCCACTCCACGAACTGCTCTCTTCGTGGGGCCGCGGTGGCTCAGCGGTTAAGCAGGGATCATACGATGCAAGATCCATTTCGCGCAAGATTTCGTACGAGAATGACAACTAGATTGCGTGCGAAACGAGTTCACACGCAGATAAATAAGATGACTACTGTCTCGCATCAAAATTAGTTGACAGCCCTGTGAGTACCAAACAGCCAAGGTATTGTAACACAAAATATGAACTGCTTACTTCAGCAAGCTGTTTGTTGCAAAGCTATCCCTCCAAAATACAGTTGTTTCTATTTTATTCTCAGCGAACTATCTAAACTTCAATCCACGCATTTTCCAGCAATGTTTTATTCCCCTGTGTTCCTCTTCGCACACCTCAGATCATGATTTTCTTGTACTCTATGGTTGAGTTTACAACAGGTCACATGACCAGCATACAAGGACCAATAGGATCGCAACTTGCATCGCCTTGCACGAGAAAAATAGGACCTGCTCTATCTCCTCATTTGGTGCAAGATGTTCCTTGCACACAAACTTGTGCAAGAAATTCTCGTTCATGGTCAGCATCTCGCGCAAGTTTGGCACTCATCTTGGATCGTGTGAATCCTGCTGTAGACTGCTCACCTCCCACCAAGCAAGGCGAACCGGGTTCCCCCCCTGGTCGGGCCACTCCCGGATTTCCGCTTGCGGGAATCGTGCCGGGTGGTACCACTGGTTGGCGGGTTTTCTCGGGGATCACCCATTTCTCCCACCCTTTCATTCCGGCGCTGCTCCATACTCACCTCAGTCACCCTCGTCGGCTCTGAACACCTAGCTGTTAAGAGCCGACCAAATCTCTTCACTCATTCTCTCTTCGTGTCGGCAGTCGTCTGGTCATACTTCGGCGCCTCACTCTTGTGAAATTCGCACGTAAAACAATTTATGGGTTGACATAAATTGAAGTTATATCAATCAATAGACGATGTAATTATATATACCAAGACAAATACGGGCACTTAGGAAGAGACAAAATTCAAGACACCAACAACAGACATGATCCATTCGAAGCAATATCATAGGACTGCTAGAAAGTATTGGAATGCAAGCTAAATAATTATAAACACCGACAGTTAACTGAAACCCGCTATCATGGTTTGGCCATATACAAATAAGGGAAGATAACAGACAAAAAAAAATACTTTCTTCCAAAACAAGCGAGGACGTGTAAAAAGGACAGTTGAAAGTCGAAATTACCACAAATGAAACAAGATGGACATGTTGACGCAAAAGTCGGCAATATTAGAGATGTTAAAATTATCAGCACGAAAATATACCCATTAAAATAAAGATATTTTGCTTTAATTTGGAATTGTTTTTAAAACTTACCTTAATGCTGTTATTTTTTTTTTGTTTAACTGTAGCTGATATTTTTGGAGAGATAAATTATTACTAAATACAGAATCTCTTACTGGAAGAGTAGTGGACCGTATCACAAATGAGAGATAAATAAATATTTATGTACTCTAGAGAAGAAAAGGAAAAACGACAGACAAATATTCACTGCCACGTTGGCGACCTTGAATATGACGTTCAAAAAGTGAAGCGAAGCTGTTTCTGGTTTGCTACCGAACAAATATTCCAATTACCCACGTTTAATGATTCCCTTTAGGGCGTTGTGCGTGACAGATGTCATTAAGTTTCCTATTGGATTAAAATAATATTTCAGAAAGTTAAATATTAGATTTTGTTTGTTACGTGTTAATGTGCGACAAAACACACTTTATCCGTCCTTTACCTTACTGAAATAAGTCTTAAGTAAATGTCTCCAATGTTGGTGAAGTTACAATTATTAAACTTATCAAATGTGTTTGTTTAGTCTCGATTAAATTAGGCGACTTAAAAATAATAGCATATGCCTGGTAAGTTCTAACTCTAAAGTTTTCTGTATTTTTCATAAATCAATAGAGACAGGCCTAGACAAACCCACTTTTGGAACAGCTTTTTGCATTTCCGAATCAGCTGTTTTGAAAACCGTTTGCTGTTAGCTTCTGAAATTCCGGTCGAATGTACCAGTAGCTTTGACATCTTGTCTCCAGAGCACCGATAAATGTTTCGAGTAAACATTTAGTTTTATATTAATTCAAATAAGTTCCCTATCAGCCGCAAAATGTCGCACTAGTTTCCAGGTTTTGAAAAAATTTCTACATGAAAGAAAATGAACTTTTAATATATTTATCACCAAAGTACAGCGAGCGATTTGACAGTAACGCACATTTCGAAAAAAAATTACTGTATAATTTTTCCTTTTATTGAAACCTGAATCATATTACACTGTAGTTGAGTGGAAAGCTATCCAGGTGTGATTCAGTTTGTCAACACACGTTTTCACGCTGCGTCAAAAGAGGGTTTCGAACCACGGCCCTAATTTCATTCTCCCGTCATCTATATTCAGCCGGCAGGTCATTGCCCGCGCCGAGAGGGGAGGGCGACTGGCCAGCTCATTACCTATGCAACGCTCACCCGTGCGCGAGCCAGCGAGTTAGCAACACTTGGAGCTGGCTCGCGTACAGCCCCGTCCCTCGCAAGAGGCGGCCATGTTGAAATTGTTTGCAGCCAGTAGATTTGATTTTCGGCAAAAATATTTCGTCGACGACCAAAGTGAACCCCCCGTATTATGCCTACCATTTTGCTATCACGCGCTGTATTAAAACCACACGAGTTAACGCAATCTAGTTATTGGTCCTATGTGTCCGGGGGTGCCGTTGGCAACGCGATCCAGGAAAGGAGGTATGAGTTTGCCGCCATCTTGGATGACGTCACAGGCGCGGCCTGCGGCCTCGTTCATCTTCCCCTTCGCCGCTCTCGCCGCAGCCAGTGCTCGATGCCATGTTGGATATCCATCCCCTTCGATATCACAAGAAATTGGTTAAGTAAAAATTTTTAAACTAAAAATATTCTAATAAAAACAATTCTCAATAAATATTGTAAAAAATTAACACCCACCATCACCCTTACCCGAGGCGGCAACAACTAGGTGAAAAAGTGTACACCGATTTTTGGATTCTCGTGATTTTTGGTGTTTCTTTTCAAGTTGCAATGATTTTTGTTATTTCAAAAGATTTTTAAGATGTAGTGTGAGGGGTTTTCGAAGACGTTTTTTTTTTTTTTTTTTTTTTTCCTTGCGACTTGGAAAAATTTTGTGCACCTGCAAAGATAATATTGACGACTTTACGATTTTTTTTTGTGTCTGATGAACATTAATTTTTATATTACGGTGTCAAATTTTAGCGAATATTTAATACATAAGAATCTTCTTAGATTTTAAGTAATTTTTCACGAATTCCCTTGAGTTTTAGGGGTTTTTGTGAGATTTTGTGTTTCCTGGAAAACTATAATATATTAATTTTTACATATTAATGACTCGAACAGCGGTAAAGTGGCATCATGATATTCATGCTTTTTTTCTACGGCACGAAGAAGGTTAAGGGATTTTGGAATGTGAATACGCCGTATTGCACTAACGAGTACCGACTCTCATTAAGTGTTTGTTCACCTACTACTTACAAAGAAGGTTTTATTGCGTAAAATATGTCGGGCGGGTTCGTGCCGGACAACTGCATAGTCAAGTAATTATATGAAAAAAAATGTGATAGTTTTATGGACAAATTGCCGGAAAATGTTTTTTACATCAAAATTTTTATATTAACATATTTAAAATCAACCGAAATCAACTAAACTATTTCCGCTGTTTTCCCGGAAATTTTTCCGGAAAAATATTAAGAATATTAATAAGTTAAAGACGATGCATCTTATAACAAAGAAAAGACGAAATTTAAAGAACACAGAATTTCCTGTAACTTATCCAAAATTAGCATAAATCTACTCATAACTTCTAACTGTTGAGTAAACAATACTCATACTTATATTTTTTTCCTTTGATGTGCTAAGTACACGGTCGTAGTGCTATGTCGTTGTGTTGCTATATGTAAAAAAGTTTATTCCAAGTACGGGCCATTCACAGTTACTTCCTACTTTTCTGAACCCATGCTAAAGTTCTCTTTTCAGGGTATTCCTTCGCCTCATACAAACAGACCCTAACCGATTCTAGAAAATTATATCAAAGGGACTACGCACCACATTCGTGCGCACTCAGTGTAACAGTATTTTCGCATAAGAATTATTTCTTACAAGGCATTGCCAAAACACCTATTTCCTCACTGTTTTGCTCTCATAAATGTCAAATAAAATATTATAATTATCGACAAAATATAAATAAAACTTTAAGTTAACCGAAAAAAGTACTTTAATTGTAACATATGTATAAAACGCTTGAGATACGTGGCATATTTAAGAAACAACCAAATTTTTCATACATGGGATGATTTTTCCATGGCCTGATTAAAAAAGTGTGAAGAAACCTCGAATAGGCTAAAGGCTGTTCACGATAAAGTGAGCACTTTTGAAATTAAACATACAAAAAAATCACTGCCCCTACCTGCATATATTTTAACGGGGGCATTGAATGAATTGTGGGCAGTTAAATTGGTTAACGATGGAGGGGAAAGTCGTTCCATGTATTAACGTCGAATAAAAAGTGTTAGGTAACCATTTGTGATAAATTCAATTATTTATCTCACTTTCTGTTTTTTTTTTTTTTAATGCATCGAAGTGTAAAAATGAGTGGGATTGTTCAGTATTTACTTTTCTAGTAATTTTCCAGTTTCAATTGGCCGATGCATGAATAAAGTGATGGGGCACATGGCAACGTTAATTCTACACAAGGCGGACGAAAACGCAACGTGTGTACAAGTAAATATCAAACAGAACTTTCAAAAGTGCTCATTCTACCGTGTAAAGCCTAAGTAAAGTTCCACGACAATGCTAGAAGAGATGTTGCCCCTGCATCATGTGGGCTAATTGGTGAAGCTACATGTTTCTCTGCTAGGAAAGCGGGCTAATATTACCACGGATGCAGTATTCTAATTATAGACGCACCCGATTTGCTGAACATAGCCAGCAGTGATCCCTTGTGAAACACGGCATACATACGCGTGGCGTTGCCATGGCAACTGGACGGCAGTCTGAATTCCCGCCTGGCCACTCGCTGCGAACACAACACGACACGGCCGCAACTCCAACCCACTCGCTGGTCGGTAGCAGGACCACACTGCCACTGCCGCGTGATTAATTACCAACTGAAACAAACGTTAAACGCCGCTCCATCCCGCGCTCTGCCCGGTTATCTCTTTAATTATCAGGTATTAAACACGCGGCGGTGAAGATATGCGTCCACTGCTGCTATCATCGTTCCAAAATAAAATAAAACTAATGTTTCAAGCGCGCGCGGTTAGTGGGCTTATATGAAACTATAAGTATGTTAAATTAATCAATTTAAACTTTTGACGTGAATACGTCTTTAAATTTGCAACCATAGCGGAAGGCAATATAAAACCCGATGATAACAAAATCAGGGGATACAGTTTGGTATTGCAGCTCCGAATCAATCGTCTACATTCTACATACGAAATTCAATTACACCACTCGATTGCCAAAGGATTAAAGAATATGTTACGTTGAGTGAGGACTGCGAACCATCGCCGTGGCGGAGGGGGGGGGGGGGGCGGATCACAATTTTTAATTCGTTTCGCCGCGTCTCATAAATTACGCGTAGTATAATTTTTGACTAGGATAAGGTACGACACTCATTTAATTTTCAATCGACAGTTATCGTCAGGATTAATCGATTGAGTGTATAAAACATCTGTGCGGCGTGGTAATGGTGAAATTGTATGAGTTCGATGTAAAAAACTAAGAAAGCTTAACACAATTTCGGCCTATATTCGTCAAAAAGCCAAGTCGAAATACAGAAATCGTATACAGTTGGAAAGAGCCAAAAGCAATCCTGCGATACCCATAAAACCCCACATGGTCGAGTGAAGCGGTGACGGGAACGTAATATAAACATTAAGGCGTCAGCGCGTCAACGTAGACCCATTCATACAAACCAAACGGCCGTGTCCCAAACACAGCCAAACGCAGTTTTTTTTTATTACTAGAACGTCCTGAATAAAACAAAAATAAAAATTCACAGTAAAATGTGTTTATTTCTTAAGTTCGGGTTTTTAAAAACATGCTGTAAAACTGGTTAAATTTTGGCGTAGATCAATCTCTAGCTAGTCCTCGCCTTGACAAGCAGTAATATTCCGCCTTTAAGATTTAAACAAATCTTATTCTATTATAATATACGTAAATGTTAAAGGTGTTACTTTGTCAATTGTCATCTGATGAGTTTCCTCTTGCCATCTCGGCACTTGAGCCGAACGACATTCATTGAGTTAATTTTGTATTATCTCAAATTTATTTAGATTGAAGTGTAAACATACATTCACATAATAAATTTGCACGAAGCCGTCTATTTCCCTGTGTCAATATAGCCAGAGTATTACTATAGTTTATGCACACCATCTTACTGAAAAACGTACACGTAGCGTGCCTGCAGTTCATGCGTCACACAATGCCAAGTGTCCTGCCATATGTATCTGCTGCTCGTACTGTAGGCCTTTTGCAAGTACTTAGTATTACCATAAATTATGAGCAGACATGATATTACCATGCGGCACTGAATAGAAAATACGTGACAACGTGTGAAATAACGGTAGTGTACTACTCAGCTGTTTGCATAACCATACTCTCTCATATGCTTATAAAAAAGTGTGAAATAAAAGTTCGTGTTGATATCGTGTGTTGGGTTAGGTATTTGTTAGTAAAATTTATTACAACTGAGCAGTGTGATAGTAGAATATTTCTCCCCTGAGGAGAATGTCTGCCTGCCCCTTGGAGTCTCGAGAACCAGACGTTCGATGCGAAGAACACTCACCTTAGTTTACCACACTTACTTGAGACCAGTGGCCATTTGTCACACTCTGGAAATTATGCAACTTACTATACATAAGGACATACAGAAATTATGCAGAACTGGGTTATCAGTGAAGGCGAGGAAGTGAAAACAATTATCCATGCAAAAAGGAAAAACGTCAGACTACATACAATTTCCAGCCAAATTATTTTATTTCATATTCAGTTTCTTTAATTTAATTGACATGTATTCTCGCTGTAAATGAACCTAATTAAATATCCTGAATGGCAATAGTAAAGGTTTTATGAAAATCATTCAAACGAGCACTGCCGACAGGAAGTGGTCAGACATAACTGTCGTTAACAATACCCTTATTCAAAAATGTAACTTAGCCGGACATGTCAGTTTGTCACTCCAAAAAAGATCACTGAATGAAAACGTCTGCAATTATTACTTGGAAAAATTATACTTGGCTCAGCTCAGTGGTAAAACAATAAAAACTCTATCTCTCAGTTTAAATAACGGTTAAAACATGCTGGTTCTTAGCTGTTAAAAAAAGCTGTGCCAACATGGCGTTGTGTAGAATGTTCTATTACAAATCGCCGCTCTTTTAGGCCTATACGACGTGTAGACTAAACTCGTAGAGAAACTAGTAGTGTAGAAAAATAGTTTACTTATAGGATGATACCATTTAGAACAGAAAGCAGGACGGTATCTCAGGAAAATGTAGAGTAGTATTCAAACTTCATTGAGTTAAGGTGTTTCTTAACGTTGCTTGCAGCTCACGGAACGTCACAGTGTCTAACTGACCTAAGCTCCTAAACAGCTGCTTACAATACGGAGGGGCTTACAGCACGCTTCTCTACATAGAAACAAAACAATATTAATTAAGCAAGCTGTAGAAACTAAAACACCCTAATATACTACTTCAAATACCTATGCTACTCCAACTTCTGGACGTGCGTCCTGACTTAGGTCTTAACCCGTTGAAAGATGGCGACAGAGCGATCTCCTAACTGAAATTACCCGCCTAGCCCTACGCTATCATGCTAGCCAATGGAGATGCAGGATTCAAACCTGCCAGCCAACCGGAAGGCTTCCTGCTAAAACAAATAATCTGACACACTCCTATCGGCCTAATTCCCTATGTCAAAGAGTTACGGGTATCGTAGAAGGTAATAAGTATAGCAAAATAAATTCCCTGAAACAACTACAATAATGCGAGACTAAGAAAATACATGAAAATATTAAATTATTAATTAAAATAGAAACAAAAATTAAAATCTAGCCAACTAAAGAATTTAGACATAAATTATTGTCATTCTAACATCTAATTATTCAAAATCCTAAGCATACGAAAATTAATATAAATAAATATAAATAAAAAATGTGAAAAACGCAAGCAGATTACAGTGTTTGACATTGACTGTGTAGAATTAATAAAAATATACGTAGATTATAATAATGAATGCAGAAATTGCAAAAATTTATGTTACAAAATGTGTTTGGCTAATCCGCTGTGACTACGAATTCATTCGCGCAAGTTATAAATCTTTTAAGACTGGGTAAGCATGTACGGCAGTATCGATGTTCCTGTAGTTAAATTTCATTCATTTATAGATCGCACTCCTTCGCCCATCGTGTGAATATAAAGGCTGAACAGATAGGAGTTTATGACGTGTTCGTAAAAATATAAACTGTTTCTGTAGTTAAGGTGTGAGCCGAAAGATCGAATTTAGTCACAAATATTGCACGGGTGGCTCAGTGAAATGTTACTGCGGACAGTTAGTGGTTAAGTGAAAACTTTTTACTTCAATATTTAAAAAAGTTGTCAGGTCTTTTAGCGTGTACACCAAAGTACGTCACTGAAGAGGGCATTCATAAGCGACCAAGGGAGTATTTCTATGCTTCAACCTTTTTAGTATTATATTTACACTATACTGGCATTGTAATAAAAATATAATTATTATTTTATGTATACAATTATCAAGGACTGGTTTCAAAACTACACTACTGCACAGTGTTGCTTGATATAAACATGGCAAGGTTCATTTCCATGTGTACCTAAAAGTTACAAGGTGAACAGAAAAGGTATTGTTACAAGTCGCCAGGGAGTCAATTTAATAAAAATTATCTAGAATTATTTATAATGATATAAAAATTCACACAGCCATTATTTACAACTATAATCTACTGACAATTGTTATTAAACGCTTGTTATTCTCAGGGAGCACAATATTTAATGCCGATATAAATCATATTTAACGTTCTTACACAGCCATTACACTAGCTACACTTATTTAATCCACACTTACCATTTTCACATGTGTGTAGGTACAATCAAACTGTCTATTGCCATTATTCCCATTGCCTGTCAGTCACGCACAGAGTCCCATTCCCAGGCCACTGGCCGCTGGCCACTGCACCGTCACTCGTCGTTCCGGGGGTGCTGTCATAACTTAGAAATACCTAACTTAGAAACACATAAGGTAGAATATTCTAGGTTATGCCTGTTCTAAGTTATGTGGTTCTAACATGCGAACTTCCTAAGTTATGAGTTTCTAACTTATCACAGTTCTAAGTTGCGAGTTTCTAAGTTATAATAGTTCTAAGTTATGACTTTCTAAGTTGCAGCTGTTCTAAGTTGTGATTTCCTAAATTACGACATTTCTAAGTTACGACGGTTCGAAGCTACGGTAGTTCTAACTTGTGTGGATTTTCTCTTTTTCAAAAATCCTAAGTTATGAAGGTTCTAAGTTCTGATTTTCTAAGTTATGTGTGGTTCCCGTCATTCCGATGTTGCCACGCACAGGGCGGGCGCTCATGGCAGTACAAGGCTCTAGGCTGCAGGCTCCAGACTCCAGACAGGCCACGATGAGGGCCACAACATTTTCGCAACAATAACCCAAGATATTCAATCCACAGAAGACAGGAGGCAGCACTAGGCCATATAGGCTTTATCGCTGCACGTGACGTTGTGATGCGGCGGCCTCTTCGTAACTGCACACTCTTCTCCGGTTGCTGGCAATATCAGTTTGCACCCCTTGAATAAGTGAAGAGATTTGGGCGGCCTTTAACAGCGTGTTCTTGAGAGCCGATGAGGATGATTGAAGTGAATATAGAGCGACGCCGGAATGAAGGGGGCGGGGAAGACGGGAGATCCCCGAGAAAACCCGCTGACCAACGGCATCGTCCGGCACGATTCGCACTTGCGAAAATCCGCTGACCCGCCGGCGATTGAACCCGGTTCGCCGTGGTGGGAGGCGAGCGTGCTAATCGCTCAGCCACCGCGGCTGCGGGGTGTGTAAGGGGAAGGACATAGAGCAGCTGCACGTAAAAGCATTTAACGGGACTATGTACTTAAACATATTCTGTGAAATCGTTGTTTGAGCGAATACGCGTATATCGGTAAATAAATGTTCCGGAAATACGTTTTGCCAGAAAAGGTATTAAAAAAAAAAATTACATATGTCCCTAACTTTTTACTTTTATCATATTAAGTTTATTCATGGAGAAAAAATAATGCAAATGGTCAAATATCGCATTTTTAAAGAGTATCTGTGCAGTTTCCTTAAGCGGCAAGAGAAAAGTATGATCATACGCACGTAGGTTAATCTGTGGGCTTCCATCGCTTGTAATAAAGTCCCACTGTTACAGGTTTAATTTCCACTGTACATTATTTTGACGGAAACATTGCAGGCCGCGATATTTTTCTTTTCGCTTTCGAGGCACAGCGATACGGGCGACAATAACATGCGAGACCAGCTCCCCGTCGCCCCTAAGCGCAAGGCGCTGAACCTTTGTACAGTGTTTGCGATGTTACGCTTTCCTGTGCCAATGAGATCCGCAACAGTTGGGTTTTATCACATGCGATGAAAGTCCATAGATTAAACGATTAAACTACAATACGAATGTACAGTTTTAATTTTCTCACAAAATTACGCAGAATAGCTCTACAAATGCGATTTTTAACCATTTTTACAATTTTTTTCTCTTATAATAAACTAAATTATAGAAAAACCAAACTCTACGGGCTAAGATAATTATTTTCATATTTTATGGCAAAACGTCGTATTTCCAGAACATTTATTTTCTGAGATACGTGTAGACGCGCGAACAACGAATTTAGAGAAAATATGCCCGGACTACTAGCTCTTAAGGAAGTGTGTTACTCGATTGACAGTGAACTAACTATATCCTGCCTTTATTTGTGGGCATTCGCCATTGTTAGCTTGGCCATTGCTATCACGGAATCTTACGTCAGTTATGATGCCTACAACAGTCTTCTACTGTGTATCTCCCACAGTTTCAATTGTTGTTCATCTCTGGTGATAAATCCCCAACAGCTGTCCTGTTAGGAGTCAACTTGCCGGTCTCCTACGATATCAGAAGTGTAACGAAAAGGATATTCCTATATAAGACACATACCGTACTGGCTGACGAGTGCGTTTAACTAGGAACGTCTTAGTTATGCAATAAGAATGCCGACTTAAAAATTAATTTCCTTTTCTATTAATGCTATGTTACTTTCTTAAAGTATGTCCTGGCTTATTCCTTCTCGATATCCTTAACATCTACTGCTCAATCCACCAATGCCTAGTCACTGTTCCGGGGTATTCTAGATGTAAAATAACTCATAATAAATAAATTGCATTTCTAAAGATATCACAGACGATAGGTTTTTTTTTTTTTTAACTTCAAATAAAACCTTCGCTTCAGAGTCCAACTAGGCAGTAACACCCCAGAAACACAATGGGTTACTAAACATCATCAACGAACTCTGGCTGATTATTCCTGACGAAAATAGAATACGGACATGTATGCACCACTTTTCCATAAAATGATTATTAAAGAAGATATGCACAGTCAAAAATCAAGATTTGAAGTGATGTTCCTTACAAATATCAGGAACTACTTCAGATTAATAAATAAATCGGTGGCTAGTGTTTTGTGGAAGGAAGATTTTAAACTTGTGAAAATGCTGTTGGTAATATCCCCTTCGTTAGGGAAATATGGGTGGTGGTTCGCAACAAAACACACGGTGGCAACCCCTATTTTCTTGGTGAAGGGGGATGATATTACCTACCGCCTTTGCACAGGAGTAAGTTCTCTGTTACACAAAACACAATTCACCGATTTCTTGCCTGATCTCAAGTATTTCTTGATATTTGCTACGAAAATCATTTCAAAACTCGATATTTGTGGGCGCATAGCTTCCTTAATAATTACTTTAACGAAAATTGGTACAAATATTTTCTAAAATTTCCGTCAAGAATAAATTGCTGGCATTTGTCGGTAATTTTTAACATCACGTTGTAGATATCGACTGGCTGTTAACCGCAGTGCAGAAACAAATATTGAGCAGATGGACTTCGGCACCTTAGTTATTATACCATTCGCGGTAAAGTGAGCACTTTCGAGGCCATAGTTACTTTGTTATTTCATCCATTGTTTATCCTTAAACAACATTTTAAAATAAATATTGCCTTGTCAGTAATAAACATTGTGTGTATATTCCACCGCACTTGGAAGTTAACGTCCAGGGCGAAAATACAATAGATGTATTGATTATTATTCCCAATGAAAGGGCTTTCAAAAGTGCTCACTTTAAGGCGAACAGCCTATTCCCGAGTGTGCTGAGAAGTTGAGCCGTTGCAAATATAAGGCAGAATTTGGGATTGATTTCAGAAGGGCAACGTCGCAAATTTATCATAGTTTGTGCCGAATCTTCTACCACACTTCCTGACTTAAATTTTGTTTATTAATTTTATGTCGACAAAAGATGCCAATATATACTTATAAATTCTCGAAGAGATTTTTGCATCTCGAAACAATTAGTTTTCTTATTAATGTATCATTGGATAAAGATGCTTGTAGCTACGTTGTATAGTGTGACAAATTATTTTAATTAATTTCTGTACTGATTCCACTGTGTTTAGAGTATGCAATAAATAGACTGCAGTTGGTGGTGGCAGAAAACGCAATGATTAAGAGCTCCTGTTGGGGACTAATCCTTTGAGATGGATGGTAACGTAGATATCTGCCCACCTAACTGATAATAATAATAATAACAATAAAAAGCGCTGGGCATCGATGTCTCTAAATTCATTTAATAGAGAGCATACTGTTTAGTTTGACATATTAAAGCGAAGTACTCCATCATTACATGATTAGCTGAAACCTATTTAATAGATGACGTCAATATGTGTGTCTCTTTTGTAACACTTTCCGTCATCAGAATCATATTATACGCGTTCACCTGGGTTATTAGATACTCCATGCAATCAAATTCGATTGAAACCCCGATGATTTATTGCTTTTGATAAAACTGTATTAGATTATCGGCCCTGTAAAACCTGCTGAAGACAGGCGATGTAATTTTTTTTCGCGACAATTAGAAAAGGGGGGAGGGGGCGTGGGGGAAGGTGGTCTTACCACATATTCATACGAAATGAATGACATGATTCGCTGGCGTGCGTAGTGATACGATGATATGAGTAGCCTTCGCCAAAAACAAAACCGACTGCAATAATCGATTTTGTTCTAAATTGAACAGTAATGAAGACTAGTGTGATAGTGTCGACACTTTGTAAGTGGAGCAGCGAAATGGTTGTTTCTATTATGGTAGTTCTAGTTAGTGATACCTCGTGTAAGTTGCAGGCGAGCGCAGTATCTCCTGCTATTCAAGCTGAAGGAGAATGTTTCTGTGCCAGCGACTGTGAAAGCTGCTTTACTCAAAATCATTTCCCTAGCTATTCTCCGTTCGTTTATTTGACAACTTTTTATATTAATAGTAGAATGATATATCTGTCCACATGAGCATAAAGTTTGTTCAATATTGTTAAACCAGGGGACAGGCCCATGGAACCCGAGGGATACGCCACGGCGGATGTAGCAGACAATTATGGTATGTATAGGCTGTTCACGGTAAAGTGAGCACTTTTTAAGGCCCTCCCAAAAGGCAATAACCCCTAATAAATATATTTTATTGCAGTCTCAGACGTTATCTTTTGAGAGTGATGAAATGTATACACTGTGTTTATTAGTCATATTGCAATGTTTACATTAAAAAGTGGCGGAAAGGTAGAAATTTATTTAAAAGAAAAATTTAACAGGGCCTTAAAAAGTGCTCACTTTACCGTGAATAGACTATATCGGATGTATAATAACTACTCTAGCTGCTCGTTCGCGCCTATTGGAGCTCGTTCGCTTCTCTCTGCCCGCCTTTATTGTACCATAAAGGTCAAATTTGTCAGAAATAATTATTTGTGTTATGTATGGGTTGAGTTAAAACACCTCGAGGTATGCTCGCTCGTGTCTTTCGGCACTCACTAGCACCTCTCGACTCTTGCACCTGTGTGAATATTATGTTAAGAACCAAGTATGTTGTATTATGTTACACTCGTACCGTCAAAATTCAATAACGTCTGAACTGTTCGTCCGATTATTACCCGCAAAGGCTTTTGGAAAGCTTGGGCGAGCTCGGTACGCAGAGATAATTTTCGAACGAATTAAAAAGTTTATGTTAATACCTCGCAAACCGTGGTACCTAGGACAAATTTTATGAGTGCATTGACATGCCTTAAGTATGCATACTTAATTATGCCACGGTTTTTGAAATCGACGCACATTTCTGAAAATTATGGTACACTATACCATAAGTACGGCACTTTTTTCTTTTTTTCTTAACTACCTTATTCTAAATATTAAGTGTAAGTCCTAAGGTAGGGCCGGGTTCTAACTGCATCTCAGGGCTGAGCTCCTTACCTCTAAAGAAGAGGGAATTGAATACAAATGAGGCGGGCGTCGCGGCCGAGAAGGAATAGGTAGGCATGCCCATCACTTTGGGGCCATGCGTACCTCTCTAAGTGTAGTGCATTTAAAGCTACATTAAGAAGGGGTATGGCAAAACCCTCATAGACATGGTAAAACCCATGCCGGCAGAAAAAGAGTTAAACTCGTGGGGGCAATGGTGAAAATGCTAAAGGAGATAGCAGGTGGGGAGTCCATGCTGTTTAATATCGGAGTGAAGTATCTAGTAGAGAGGTGGCGGGGCTTTGGGCTAGCATGTTAAAGGCACATGCAACTTTGAGGTGGAACTGTCATCCGTGTTCCTGCGCGGGTCGCCTGACTACCCGCACAGCAACATCGACAGCACTGACTTCAGGCAGGGTCCTTAAGCTTCCTAAGTACGGCACGCGACATATGGGTAAATGAACTTGCGTATGACAATTAAGGTACATCCGAACCAAACTTTTGTGGTAAACACGAACGTTAATTGTAGGGCACAAAAACGCCTCTCCGCCGGAAGTGGGGTGGAGGTGGAGGGGGCCGGCAACTATAACTCGCCGCTCTCCCCCAGGGGCACTGTCGAACCCCCCTAGACTGGTTTCCCCTCTCCTCGTCGTTTTCGAGTAAAGCATTTAACTGGGCAAACTTCAGTCTTGATTAGTAAGTGAAGATGATGCCGCTTTGCACCCCGTCCGACGGTGCGAAGAGCAGCGTGTCAAGGTCATACGTGGCAACCCGAGGTGTGCGCGGAGATTTACAAATGGTTTGCCGCCGCGCGTGCCAGATAAGGCTGTCGGGCCCAGTGTGGTCCTATCCTCGAGCGGATTGAATTTATGGGGTTATCGTTGAAGAATGTTCTGGTCAACGCCTTAGAATCTCTGAGTGGGACTCAGGTTATGGGGAACGAGATCTTGAGAGCCGTGAGGGTGAAGCGAGGTGCTTATGTAGTAGCGCCGGAATGCAAGAGCGGGGAAAACGGGAGATCTCCGAGAAAAAAACCCGCCGACTTGCTGCATCGTCCGACACGATTCCAACATGAGAAAATATGGGGGGGGGGGGGCGGAGCTACCCCGGCGTAAAGCAAACCCAGTTCGCCTAGGTGGGAAATGAGTAGTCTGACCGCTATACCACCGCGGCTCCCATGTGCTTCAAGTATTAATTAGGAACTGTAGGGTCTACGCATGGAAAAGTGTTGAGAAAATGTTTACGAAATAGTAATATATTTACTACATAATACTTGTGTAACTAGTTCGAAGAAACGCTTCGTAACTATTTCGTACATTTGCGTCCAGTTGTTACATTCCTGATTCACCAATAATAATTTCGTATAACAATTTTGAAGTCTGTATCGTGCTGGTTTTATTCTCAACTCTTCAAACTAGCCTTAGCCAGTAGTTTGCCTTAATAAAATTTGCTGGGTAGTCAGCGCACATTTATTATGCTCATTGAATGAGATGTCGGATTAATTAATACTAATTAAATTACTTTAAACATTCCATTTTCACACACCGTAAAATTCCTGCATCATTCTAGGCGCGGTGTGACTTATATGTCTGCTTATATATATCAAACATCTGTGGTGTTTTTTTTTGTTTAATTGAAACAGGGAAAGGAAATAATAAACCGGTTAATTTAGATGTGTGATGGCGTTATGGATATGTGTTATAAGTGCGACATTTAAAAAAATAATTGATCAGAACGCATTGCAAAATCTTATAATCTTTGTTTTACTGTACAATATCTATAATCTTAATATTTTTTTTTTACATGAGGTAATTTGGCAGCAAAATTAATACGTAATTTTTTTTTTCTTTATTTAACTGTCACCAGGGTCAGCACAGGAAATGTTGATTTTAAAGGTTTGAGCCTGACTCTCAACAACGACGTCTTAAGCCAGTGAAGGTGAGGTGGAGTGAACATAGATCATCGGCGGAATGAAAGGGCTAGGGAAGATGGAGTGCCACTAGAAAACTCTCCGGACAACTGCAATTTCCGCTTCGTTTTCACACAAGAGAAATCCCGGTGCACCCCACAGGGCATACAACCTGGTTCGCCTCGGTGGGAGACGAATATTATGACAACTACACTAGCACATTCTCCTTCGAGAGATAAGATGACATTTCTAGGTACTGTAAAACCAGTTTACTCCTCTCTTAACGGCACATCCTGCTGGCTGGCAGCTGCGAAATTTATGTAGGCTGTTTCCGAATACTGGCCTAATGGATTCCTAAGGATAAGGGCTCCATAGAAAGTGCACTCTAGTGGATGCGGCCATATTGGCTTAGTTTGCGAATTCTCACTAGGGACGCCGATGCATCTCTTCACGTGCCCACTGCCAAGGGATGCGACACTCGCATACACTGTCGCATCCACACATCCCTTAGCTATGGAATTTGTTCGTCATTTGTTTATATTATTGTTTACACTATTTTGCGCTTGTGGGGGGGGGGGGGTGTGGACGTGTATTAGCTTTTAGTTGTTGATTACAATGGATGAAAACTTGTTTTTTTTTTCTTCTTTTAACAGTGTATAAATAGGACTCCAACACAATCGCATAAAATAAAATGCTGTTTAAAATGCTGACCACTAGAGCAATCAACTTCAATATACACACTAATCATTTCAACAAATGCATGTGTAATTTGTATATGCTCATCAAACATAAAATATCCTATTTATAAGAAATCTCTATTTCTATTTGCAGCCATCGCCAAGCAGAAACTATACAACCTCAAATCTAACAAGATTTTCGTCTGCAGTAAATTGTTCCCATTTTACCGAGATCTCATAGATGACACAAATAAAGATACAACTTCATAGCAGTAAAAAGTGTGGTACAGCTAGCGTTACCTAAGCGCGCCCTAGCTATAGCAGAATTCGGATGTTATCCATCCCTTAAATGCAGTCATTTCCACAGTGGATGCGTGTACGAAGAGACGTAGGGATGCGTGAGCAATGGACGCATCCACTGAATTTGGAAACATGTTAAGGAAATTTCGCCTTACTGCTTTAATTCTAAAGATAGGCTTTTCAAACAAAATGTATCCTTCGCGAATTTTTTTAGGAGAAGTTCTCTACAGAGGAGATTTTTCCATATCACGTATGCCTGTATGCAAAAAATTCTAAATTTTATGTTTGTACGAAAAAGTACATACTAGCTATCTATATTGAAAATACACACTCGTAAGGATCTACTCCGAAAAAATTAGGGGGAAAAAATATTTTTGAAACTCCTATATTTAAAATTAGCGCCCTGAGGCGAAATTTCCTTAAGGTTCAATTTTCTATTCCAATTTCGCAACTGCCAGCCGGCAGGCAGAGCTCTTAAAGAGAAGTACGTAGCTGCGCGTTCAAGGTCATGAAGCAGAGGAGCGATACGGGTGACACTAACACGCACTTATAAGCGCCTCATCGCTCCTACGCGCTAGGCGTGTAGTGTTTCCGTCGTGATGCACTACTATGCAAATTAGATCTGTTAACCGTGGGACTTTATAACACGTGATGGAAGCTCGCAGATTAAACTACGCCCGTATAGTAGTATTACTTCTTTCGTATGACTTAAGAAAACTGCATAGGCACCCTTTAAAGATCTAATATTTTTCC
Organism: Dryococelus australis; assembly: GCA_029891345.1. Taxonomy (NCBI): domain Eukaryota; kingdom Metazoa; phylum Arthropoda; class Insecta; order Phasmatodea; family Phasmatidae; genus Dryococelus; species Dryococelus australis. The sequence continues at coordinate 111,251,706 of CM056996.1, read as the reverse complement.
ATTTCCACTTTTTTTTCTCTCCACGAATGCACTTTAATATTATAAAATATAAAAATATATATACATTTTTTTCCTTTTGTAGCCAAAAGTTGTATTTCCAGAACATTTATTAAACGACATATACGTATTCACGCAAACAGCGATTTCACAGAAAATGTTTGTTCCCAAGAGTGCAGATAACTAAACATTTAATTTATAAATTATGTTTTTAAAAAATTACGTTTAACCCATATACATTAATTTGTCCTGGAATTAAACTACCATATAGCATAGTCTTTGCGTTATGACAGGTCGAAATCAAGATTTTGGTGATTTGGGGACGTACACATAAAATGCACGAATACATTGACAGAAAATTACAAGGGTGACTAAAAGATCATGTCTTAAGTCATTGTAATGTATGCTTAGAAAAATTTATTTTACAAAAATATCATATGCTGCTACGAAATAAACATACGTAAAAATTTCCTTATTTCGAGCAATTTTTTAAACAAAACTGCGAAAACAATTTATTTCGTGATTTCAAATATTTATTTTAGTAACTTGTGGCATGTTATTTCAGTGTGGATAATATAATTTCAACAGTGAGTTATTTAATTGACTAGAAATGGACAGGAGTTAGTCGTGAGGGCATATTTCTCCCAGGGCTTCTGTAGAACTGTGGCCATCACAATGTTTGCTCGTAAAGTTGGGCAGGATTTACAACGACCCATCGCGCCCGTCCGTCAATCACGTGACCAAAAGCCAATCAGAGGTGGCCATTAATTCTATCCGTCCGACCGTAAAACCTTGGCAAGCATTAATTTTTGACGGACGAACGGATGATATTACAGTCTTCTAAATTTGCACGTTTTGCTACTCATTCATCCTGAGTTTTTTACAAGGCTGTGTAGTGTGTGCAGTGTTTTGTTTTGGCTGTCTTTTTGTTTTCATATGTTTGTTTATTTAACAGTAAAATTAAATTAAGTTACTTATTTCCTGAAAATTAATCGATAATTACGTTTGGAAACACGAGCTCCTTTTGTGCAATAGTAAAACTAATAATATTATGCTTTATAATATATTTAAAAAATTTTACAGCGATAAATTCTCGTTGCGTACGTGTATGGCTGTCTTGGGTACTTAGAAACACAATAGTGCCAAAATTATACGACAGCAGTTCGCGTACTAGCATTTGGCACCCTCGGTGGGTGCACAGTGTGTGGTTTATGGTAAATATGAACCTCATTCGTAGAACTGCTACCTGTTAGTAACTTGCGTAGGCCTATAAAAACCCAGCTAGCACACCTTAATGTTGTTATATTACTGTTCGCCTTTTACATGAATTGATAGCTTACTAGTATAGTTTAATTCATTTTCTTGAAAATGACGTGAAGTCATTAGAGTAAGAGTGTGTAATTATTAATGTTAACGAAAATTACTGACCAGTTGCAAAATATAGTTTTTTTTCTTGGCGTGCCGGGATATTATCAGCATGTAAAATTTGACGATAGAATAATTAGGGTCTGACGGAGTTTTCGAACTCACGCCGAAAATATACACTTTTGTAGCGGACGCCGCCACTTTACCACCGTACTACAAGTTCTGACACCAGATTACGAGTTTGTATAAAGTAGATACGTTAAATAGTTCGAATTAATCTTTTCATAGAGTAGGTAATGTTTTAAGTATATATAACGGTTTTAAACAGTAATTAAAGGTTGTCATGATCAATATTATTCGTCGTTGTATTTTAAATCTATTTGAAACAGTTTCAACCTCGCTGATGTATAATCAAGTTGGAGGCGACCTTTTCGGTTTCTTCATCGACTCATTCTCAACTGGTAGCCACGGGGAGCGCTGTACACTCTGATACTGCGACGTGATTGACCAGGTACGAAAGCCGGTGTGGAACCTGCCACGAAAAATAGGACATGTCCAATTACCAAACGTGGTAGGAAATCTGGCCGTTCAAGGTGGGAAATGCCATGGTGGGTGCCACACTAGCCCGTATACCGGCCGCTATGGCGGACCATGGCAAGCTTTTACTAAATCTGTACCCTGAACACGAAATTCACATATCGCAAGATTCGGTTCGCTGAGAAGCGATTTTGCCGTTGTGTAGCGCACTCGGAACCAAGTTGAGTATGAATATTTACTGTTTCGTTATCGTACCTACCACAAATGTCGGAGTTTAAGGGCGTCGCAGCGGTGGAAATCGCAAGATGTGAGTACGAACCTGCTTTTTGTGCGGCCAACATCGCAACTGTGGTACGCTATTCACCACGACTACGATTGTCCGTGAAGAGATGATAATAAACACTGCACGTAATTTACTTTAAGCTAATTGATCAAGGAACAAACACAATAAACTATAATATGTTGTAAAACACTTTGAATCACTCGCAAGATACATATTTATGTAGTTGCAGCAGTCTATGTAGGTCATTGTTGGGTGGTTACTGCGGCAGTACATGTTTATTCTCCCACTCAACAGATGTCGCGTAGGTGTTTACTTTTCTGAACAAAAGATGTCGCGCTCGGTAAGCTGTAAGTTTATAAACCATAAATATAAATATTGTTAACGACATTGTCACACACGTTACTCATAGTGCCTTTTTTTTCAATTAAATCTATAATTTTAGGTAGATACTTACGTCTGCCTGGAAAAAATTACTAAATAAATTAACACAACGATTTTTTGTGTATTCGATTGTTGTGTGACGTCAGGGATCTTCGATATACATCGAAGTTTAACGAAACGCGTACCTCCCCACTCTCTTCTAGTTTCTTCATCTCTACTAATAATAGAGAATGATGTCCAACCTTCCTTCTCCCGTAGCATTTCTCTTTAATGGATGCAATAATTTTGAATTCTTTCCTGTCGGCTGGGTTTTTACGTGGTCTCCGACGGTTTTTCCCAGTCTCTTCTTAGTATAGTCCTTACTATTAGTACACTCAGGGAGGTAGTCATGGCCCCAATCGCCGGCCATGGCTGAACACTCCCTCTCTGCCACGATGCATGTCTCCTTGCATGATTTCCTTTCTTTGTAGGCGTAAGGGGTTAGCCCTGAGACGGATTAGACCGCGCCCTACCCACCGGACTTCCACTTAACACCGCATTGCAGTTTGTAGTCACTACATTCGCTTAGTGTTTCGTTGTGTGTCTGAAGCATAACGACTGCTGTCGGAGAGTTCGTAATCAGGGCCCTGGTATCGTGTAATATCGCCTTTGCACGCGAGCCTCTTCTATCTTGTCTCGATAGCAGGGTCGTAGCCAGGATTTTATTTCGGGGGGTGTTCTTCACTGCTACCCCCAATTAAATCGGGGGATCAGGGGTAAAATTTGGATTTTAAAGTGAAAATTGCTGATATTTAATGGGTTTCAGGATCTAAATATTAAATATACAGCTGGCAGACATCGTAATATTTTTAAAGATCAACTTTCTAAAACTCTTGGAAGTAATTAGTGGGGAGGGGGGGGGGCATGGGCCCCGGTGCTTCCCCAATCACATTATACGCAAGATTTGTCTGTTGAACATTAAAGCAAAATATCTGTGAATATAACAATTTTCATCAATTACATTACTAATAAAAATTTACACCAAATAATAGGTACATAAGAATCAAACACTGTCGTTCAATCATATTACTAATAAAATGTACACAAAATGAGTTCCTTGAACATTAAATTCTAAACACCCAATAATAAAACACTTTACAGCTATGTATTACAATACCAAATGCTTAAAAGGTGCAGCAGTATCAATGATAAAAATATTGTATGAACATGTAAAACTAGCAACACCTCATAGAACTTTTACAATCACAACATTCTCCTGTTTGGTTTCCTGGCCATGGCATCTAAAACGTCATCAGCCGTGAAAGGCAAGGGATGGTGAATTGGCATGAATGCCAGGTCAGTTAATCGTTAGCTTCACATCGAGTTTCTTAAATATGTCACGAGCACATTTCACTGAATGCGAACACAGCCTTGTCTCATAAATATATCTAGCTAGACTTTACAAACATATCTTATAGTTAACAGTGATTGTACACTACACACAATGCGACTACGTATCAGTGTATCTGAATTAGTGTCGGTGGCATTATCTTGCTCTTCCAGTTCTCTTTTTTTTCTTTATAACAACTTTATCCATCGAAAATCAGGAATGTAGTGCCCGCTGTACGAGAGAAAGAAAGTTTCTGCGACCCAAAAGCACGATGAACTACACCACAACCTAACACGTCAACATCTGTACACACAATGAGCTGTGTCTATATCAGAGCTATGCGGATGTAGTAAGAATTTGGCCTTTCGCAGCTCGCTGCAGGCCCACTGCAATGTCAACGATCGTGTGCCCAAAGTCAACCCGACCAGATAACACTCTTTTTATGCACAACAAACAGTCAAACACCCCATTATCTATTACTTCTAAGTGCATTTCATTGGAATAGCTAGATCACTATAAATGTTACCATGAGTATTTTGTACAATTTAGTTCAATATATTTCGGGAGGTGTCCAGGCACCCAAAACACCCCCCCCCCCCCCCACCCGGCTACGGGCCTGTCGACAGGGAACTGAGTAGAGCGGGCGACATATACAATGGACCTCTCGGTCTTCGTATGTCGTATTTTGTGGCAGCGCTCTTAGCCTTGCGGCATTACCGCGCTTCGGCCTCCCAATAGACAGGGAATAGGAATCACGTCCTCTCAACGCAAGGAGACCAGGGTTAATGCGACCGTTGGCCAGACCCAAGCCCAAACCTGGCACGTCCTCACACCCCTGCCCCCTCTACCACAGAGGTTCTGAGATCCTCGCCCTCAGAAACCAAGCGTGTGGTCTGACCGGGCTTCCATCCATACTCCTAGTGCCTCTCCAGGGCACAACCGGAGCAGGTAGCCGTAGAGCGGGCGACAGGCAGACAAGCAGACAGATCGTAATCACAGTGTTCTATTGTGGAGCATTACCACCGCCCTCCCCTCCACCGGGCGACGTTAATACCGCAACAGGCGCCGAGGGCGGGGGCAGTTAATTGTGCGACGCTTGGCGCGATGCGGTGCTAATGCAGCGACCGTCGCCTGGCCTCCAGTGTGCAGGAATGTGCGTTAGCTGCGCTCCCGGCCAATCAGCGATCGTTTGACTAGACTGATGCGTCGCCGCATTCGTCTCTCTACTACCAGTGATGCTAGAATCTCACAGCCCCGACAAGCACGACACGACAGCCCCGACGCGACACTTAAAACTACACAGCCTATGAAATACGAGATGATTTGACAAAAGCTTGACAAATTCTGTCGTCCCACCAGCTATTTTGGATTAGAAATTATTTCTATTTTCGTCGTGTCGTGCGGCACGACACACAGAGTGTACTACCTTATAATAATAATTATATATTTGTATGCATGAGCGATAACACTTTGTCACCATCACGTATTCCAAATTTCCTTCTTGTTCCCCGTTTTTGAAACCAGTATAGCCTATCACCGCCTTCTAAATAGTTAGGTAAAATGCCGAGAGTGTCGTGTTAGTCCTGTCGTGTCGTGCTGTAGTTCAAGCAGTCATGCTGGATTCTCAATACCACGACTCGAGGTTTCCCGACAGTCAGACGCTATGTTACAGCACGACCATTTCCACCACCAAAATTTGTTCAATGTCTACAATACCCCGACGGTTTCCTTCCTATATGTGTTGCGTGGCTTCCGGAAAAATCCTAGCATGGCCAGTAACTTGCTATGGAGTGTGAAGAAATCACAGGTCACTGTACACTAATTTGTTTTGATAACTTTGTAAACGAAGTATTTTTGGATTTTGGAGAAGTTATTTTTCCACGAACATTTATTTTCGTCAGTTCGTTAGCTTTCTGTTACAAGAAAACCAGGATGTACACGTACAAAAACATATGATTAATGTGAAGCTTATCACATTGGCGAAATCCGCACGACATTATGTTTTGTAATGTTATGTTCCTATTTTTTTTCTACTGCCAAGCGAGGCCGACCGATCCGACGCCCGACGAAAGTAGAAGTAGAACCTACTTTTGTCGGGGCTACGTTTGCCGGGGTGACCTTGCTCCTGATTGGTTGATGAAAAATTTTGTAGGACTGTCGGGTTATTTTAAATCCAGCTTTTCAGTGCTACTGTTTTCGTTGTGTCGTGTTAGGTTTGTCGGAACTATGTGATCCCTGCTTGAGAGCAGGCGAGATGAGGTAAAGTTTTAGCCTTGACTTTGGCGTTATTCACACGTTTTCATATTTAATGATCATTTTAATGCCTTTACGAGTTCTCTACGGGAAAAAAATTCATTGTCGTTTTTATGAAATTGTCTTCACATGGAGTTCTACATATAGTCCATTCACGTTTTGTTCGGCTTTTTTGAATAAAACCTTTGAAAAATCCCCCTGTGTATGATGTGTTAAGTTATTTCCTATGCCATGTTTCAAAAAGCGTTTTACACTTGTGTTCATAAAAGTTACGTTTTTTCCTGTTAAATTGAAATGTCATTCATATTTTATATATAAATTTCAATGCTATATTTATACATAATTTAAATGAAATAACAGGGAGAAAATAGGTATGTTGGTAGCGCCTAGTGAGAAATAGTCCTTATACAAAATACTGTTACATTGAGTGCGCACGAATGCGGTGCGTTGTCCTTCTGGCGTAGTTATCTATAATTAGTTGAGCTTATTTTGCACGAAGCGGAGGAATATCCTGGAAGTAGAACTTTAACAGGGCTTCAGAAAAGGCTGAAGTAACCGTGAATGTATTATACTAATAAGATTATTTTCTTTTAAATTAACCATTACTTATTAATTAAGAAGTAACCGACAGCATTTTAATGTTTGAAGGTTATAATAAAGTAAATATTATATTTATAAATTAATAAAAAATTTATTATAAAATGCTCTTGAAACAAAAGAAATGGAATTTCATCACTTATTCGAAAGCACATTTATCCATTCATGGGTGAATTGACTAACGGGAGTATAGGCACATACGCCAAGGATATAACCTTAGAAATCGGAATCTGGGATCTTTTCAGAAGTTACGTTTGTGGAAAGAAAGACTCAAGACGAGGGACTTCTAAGATTAAAGCAAGCTCGGGAAACGCCATAAAATCCAGGCCTGGTCACTACGCACGAATGTTTTCACTAAATTTTTCTACATAGTATCCGGACATGTAGCCTAATCACGATAAAGTGAGCGCTTTTGAAATCAACCCTTGAATCATATCATTGCCCATCCCTGCATATATTTTAATGGGCACGTGAAGTGGTTTTCGCCCAGTAAAGTTGGCAACGATGGATGGTAAATAGTTCCGGCCTTAAACGTTGAATTAAAAGTGTCAGGTAAATAATTGTGGATAGTAGATTGATTTATTTTTCTCTCTGTTTTTAAAGCATGCAAGGGGAAGAAGAAGCACAGTAAGGAAACACATTTATATTTGACTTATTACTGCAAAACTTCTGTTTCAAGTATTCAACGCAAGGTAGCTGTTTGTTTTCCCCACCATTAAGCATCTGTCTCACTGTCAAATTTGTCCATCAAACTGCTTCCATAAGTTTGGTCAAATAAAATTGGACAGTTACGACGTCATTGAAACGTCACAAACGCCGCCATATTTGTCTGAGAAAGTCGGATGGCTTCAGTTTCCATCCCACATTTGAAGATTGGACCGGTCCTAGAATTGAGTTGATTTTTGACTTCCTAAGTCAATGACAATCGTGCACGATAAAAATGGACGTCAAGAAACTTTAAAGTGACGAACAATTGCTTGAAACGAAGTAGGTTATGAAGATAATATTAATTTATATAGAAGCTATCTGAGCATGAATGCAATTTTAAGTGAATATTGCACATAGTATTACGAACTTAGATACATTAAATTTCATTGTCCAGGAAACATTTCCGAAAATAAAATTTGAATTTAGGAAAGAAGCGAAAATAATTTACAAAAGTTCTTACATTTCTTCCTCTAATGGACTGCATTTAAAAACAAAAGCAATATTTCACAATGAAAATAGTACTTCAAATCAGATTTTCCCAATAAGAAAATATGACAGTGTGATACATATTAAAACACATTCAAGATTATTTAGTGAAATATATTCGAACGATACATTTGATGGCAGTATTTTGTCTTTAAATTTTATTGTCAAATATAGCTGAAGGCGAAAATTTGACAGTGTGAGAGGGGCTTTAGTAGACATGCTATATTAATGGCATAAAGGCCAATGCCTTTACATGTGAAGTAAAAAAGTATCAGCTGGCATATTACGAATAACTAAGCGAAATCATTCACACTTTTCCACTTAGCGTGTTGCAAGTAGATTGCGAATAATTTTTTACCACTTTAAACGCCCTTAAATTTGATGTATTCATGGAATTTGCACCAACTTAAAAAAAAAAAAAAAAAGATTCTCAGAATAGTTCTTTATTAGAACGGAGTAGGTTAATAAATTCCCCTATTGTCAAGATCATCACCAATAAAAGCTATGTAATTATATCTACACATATAGTTGTTCTATGTATGTAAATTTTTGACGAACCGGGTATTCGTGACTTTCTACAAATGCCCTCACTTTGTGTTAACGTCATTTTACTTTAATACAAGCATTTTATGGGTGATTATAATGCTTTTTTATGTAGAGGAGCCATTATTCTCCCATTTCGGTTCATCGTTGTTCTCATAAAAATTAAAGTTACAGGTATAAATGCACTTATGTAGTCATGACCCTAATTTACGGACATAAAAAACTCTTTTGTATGTAAACTTTTGTTTGAAAATGTGTACAGTACTAGTACTGAGATCCAATTTTTTCCCTTATACTTCGTTCCTTAAATACAATACACGTTAAAGCAGATCAGAGAAATTATTCTTTGCTAGATCGATACAGTAAATGGAAATATAATGATTGGGAGATATTTTTTAAGGTTAGCAGGCCTATATATATAAAATTAATATAAAAATTAATTAAATTGTTTTAATGTGAAAGGGATCAGAGTTAGTTGCCAAAGCACGTTTGTAATCTTACGATATGTTAATTGTACATTTTCAGAGGAAACTGGTATTCACCAAAAGTGTCTGACAGATTGTTACCATGGGATCTATTGTCTGTAATACCGGCAACAGAAAGCTAAACTATAAGAGACGAATATATATTTTTGAAGGTAACAAGCAGAACAATTTGTAGGAATAGATGACAAACAAATTGCGTAGTGTAAAAAACTTAAGAAGAAATCGACCTATATTTACTAACTTGTGATCCTAGAGTTATTTTCACATAACTATATGAACTGGATATGATGGTACTGGAGGCAGAATGATGTGCAATTGTACTATGAACGAACGTATTTTTAAGGTAAGATCATGACTAAGCAAAGCACATGGAACAAGATAAACCACTGGAAAAAACTTAATCATTTATAAGCAGGTGTCACTAAAAATTCTGGCAGTGTTTACAAACAGTACATCACCTAGTTGAATGATTTTTCAAAGGTGTTTTGAAATATTATGTCGAAAGACAAAGGGAATTAGAATAAATCACGGTGTTATAAAAATACTCAAATTCATATATACAATTGAGCATCTTTGATTGAAATATAACCCAGGATATCTTTATTGCATTAGTCTAACAAAGTAACTAATATGCATGATCAAAACTTACTGAACTCGACGCATCGACGTATTGTCGGGAAATGCCATCGCGTTAGCCAGCCGTTATGTATCATGACTGCAGCGCTGAATGTTATACCCTGCACATATTGCGTCGGATCAAATGTCAAGAATAAAATGTCAGTCATCTGTCCGATGTCCGCAGGCCGAAATTATGTGCCGGTGGCTACAGCGGTATAAATGCGCAGCGCATCGCCCTGGTTCCATTTCCGCGCGTGGCTGCTCTGCTGTTTGCTATTTATATGGCGTTTCGTATCCATTAGTGGTTCGATTGCCCAAAAAAACATTAACTGCCTATCGATATGTTATTTCCTTTAGATAAAATAACCTTGGGGCCTATATCACATATTAGGCACTATTAAGTATCCGAACACTGCTAAACACGTCAGTTGGCCGTTATAAATATTAATAATTGATGCTACTGTCATCCGTTTTAATAAGCATAATTGTATCACAAAGTAAGGCTATGTTTTTGGTTGTTAGCTATTTACACGAATATATATATATATATATATTACTTCCAAAGAAATAAATTTAAATTTAACTATTTAAAATAACAGTTAGCTGTTCTTCGTGACCTTTATTTAGGAATACTGGCACTAAAATATTACCAATAACTATTTTATTATTTTTTCTGACAATTTGTTAGTAAAATTTACATAAAAAAATAATTGATAAACGAATATATATTTTTTAATGTCTTAACGTTGGACGTATTCTCTGTAAAAGTCACTTTAAATTTTGTTTTATTTGAAAGAGTTGTATTTAAAATTGATGTAAAGAGAAGAAATTTCTTTAATATTGATTCTCCATTCAAATGCCGTAGATGCAGGCTTAGCAGGCAGAGCTTTTAAAGTCCCAACCGGCAACAACTTTATCTGGCTTTTGTAAAACAATACTTGCCGCTTCTATGTCCCGTAGAACGAGTCAAGTATATAATTTTTAAAAAAGCTTTAACGTTGGTTCGGTTTTGTTTCCTCGGGTTCCCTGCTGAATAACGGTTGAGAAAGGCCGTGAACCAGTCGCAACCAGCGATCAGAGTTTAACACCAACAGGATGGGATCTTCATATCAAGGGCATTGAGAAAACTGAAAAACAATTATGCGTACTTCCCTGGGAGAAAACCGATAGTAAATATCTGCTACTTTCATGAGGTACTACTGAAACATGGTTTCTTAGTCGTCAGCGAAAACCAGAAGGTGAAAAACAAATTAAAACTTTTTTGTTAAACCAAATAAAAAAGTATTTCCGTTACAATCAAAAATGTGATTACTTATACCTTTTAACTTTTGTACGGCCATCTTACATTGAAGGTCAATGCTTATATATTTCTGTGGTTGTCGAATTTTCCACTGACACCTTCGTAGAGTATCTTTCAAAACTTTGAAATTGTTAAGTTCTTTGTCTGCCTTTATTATTGAGAAGCCTCCAGTCTTCAGAGGCTCCACAGCTCTCAGCACGATGTCACTATAAAGTTCGACTGCTCTTCATCTTCCCTTTTCCTTATTTAACTGTTTAAATCTGTAAAAACCATGAAATAAAACAATAAAAATGAGTTATATCATTGGAGAAATTTGAAGTCAATATAGAAAAAAAATTTCCCCACTATAAACATGTGAGCCAACTATCCCGTTGTGAGTGAGTGAAGAGATTTTGGCGTTTCTCAACAGCGAGGTCTTGAGAGCCGATGAGGTGATTGAAGTGAATGTGGAGCAGCCCCGGAATGAAGGGGCGGGGGAAATGGGAGATCGTCTAGAAGACCCGCCGACCAACGGCATCGTCCGGCACGATTCCCACTTGCAAAAATCCGGTGACCCGGCAGGGGATTGAGACCGGTTCGCCTTGGTGGGAGGCGAGTGTGCTAATCGCTCAGTCACCGTGGCTCCCATTCTGTTGTGATAACTAACCTCTTCACCTCATGTTGAAGAAATTTCACTGCAAATATTACTGGCCTGTGTATCCGAAGTGATTTACAAAATAGTGTATTGAAAGAAGGTGCCTTAATAATTTGCTTAAAAACCAATATATTAAAATGCTACGAAAATTGCTACAAATAAAAAATTTACGAACAGGGAAAAATCACTTAGTTATTAAAATCAAAGCCACGAAGCTAGTGTAAATAAGTGTCCAGTAACAACTCCAACACAATATGGCAGCTGATATGTCCCACAATCCACTACTGTTGCGTGCGCAATTGCACTCTCTTCTTTGTGTTACGAACTGTTTGCATTGCGCCAACTCTTTACCTTGTAGCTAATTAGCCTCCGTCTTCACTACGCTGTACAAATGTCGGAAATTTCAGGTTTTTCTACCAATTAATCCAGAGTTAATCTTAGAAGTTTGAAGTATGAAATATCATGATTTTTTTATTAACAAATATGTTTATAGCGATGATCATGTTCCCACTGTGAATGTTGTTATGAATTCATAGTATTAAAATAAATAATGCTATGTTATATTTGTGTTCAATTTTACTGTGAATACTTTTTTACATAATTTTATGTTATTTATAGATATCATCACTTTCACTACTTTATTGAAAAGAAATAACTTAAATGTACATGAATTTAGAGCCTTTAATTTTATTTTTAAAATAATTTGTGAGTCGTCGACTAGAGTTCTAGCATAGTATAACTACCTGAACTCGGTTACGAGATAACAGGACCAGTATCGCCATTTAGCATTTAGGTTTTTATAAAACAGTTATTTGGAAGTTTATCGAGTAATATTTCATAAAAAGCACATTTCTGTTCCGGCAAAATCTCAGAAAAATGAAGAAGTTTGCTTGAATTGTGAGCTGACCCATCCGCATGATGGCCTTGAAAGTCGGTAAGCAGAGCCTGGAATGAGAAAGCGCTTGGCAGATAACTTGTGGGAACTTGCTGTAGGCTCTCCCAAAAAGTGAAAGTAAAATATGGTTTCTCAACAACGACTTGTGCTTAATGGCTTGAGAAGCTTGGTTCCCTTAGAACTGGAATACTCTCTTCACGAAGCGAGCGCATTAACCATCAAGCTCCCGGTGCTTCATACTTTTAGAACATTTTCTTTATGATACTATTTTCTTTGTATTCTACCAGTCTACTCATAACGCTCAATTTCGTCCGTGACCTTGGTAGTTACTCATGTGTAAAGGCAGTTCACAGTTCGTTGAGCACTTCTAATACCAACCTTTGAAAATTTACACTGACCCTACCTGCACACGTTATATCCAGGCAAACTTGACTGGCATGCGCCCAATGAAGTTGGTAACGACAGCGGGAAATTAGTTCTATTCCTTGGCGCATATGTTGAAAGTACTAGGGAAACATTTGCGGAGAATAACCTTCGTTCTTTCGCCTTATATTTTTTTATGCATATAGGCGTAAGAACTATTTTTAATTTTGTAAATTATGAATCCCTAAAAATGTTACAGTTTCAGTATGTGGACGCATGATTAAAGTGATCAAACCAATGGAAATGTTAATTTTTACTTACCGTGGAATAATAGACAATATGAACACAAGTAGATCTTAAGTATGGGCTTTCAGCATTCCGCAGATTACCGTGGACAGCCCATGCCAAAATGTCATTGTTTCTATATTATGCTTCATCCCCAGATTTTCTGCTTGCGGCCTGCGCAGAAAGAATAATGATTTTTACCAATGTTATCATGAGCACTATTAAAAATGTTTTGTTGTCCGGTAGTAACACTTTAGAAAGCGAAGGTAACTCTCCATAACTAGTAATTTTGTTGTTGACATATTTTAAGTTTAAATTGTCACATTTTTCTCGATCACGTTAAAAAAAATTATTGAAATACTGTTTATGTTGCAAACATACCTGTTTCCCTACAAGTATGCAACAAGTACAAAAAATATATACATTCTATTATTTTTTTAAACATTTCTCAATTGCGTTACCGTTCTGTAGGCATTAAATGTTCGAGGTATCGTTTTATATAATTCAATTCAGCATGGTGGTTTTGCATATATATTTCCCTAGTGCGAGCTCCTGCACAATCATTCCGTCCCCCGTTAATCTTAAATCCAAACCAGTAGTTGTGATATTTGCACGTAATCGTCAGTGTTAATAAAACGATTGCGGCTACGAACTACGGCTTGACAAAACCGATTAATTCTCCCAAACCAGCCCATCGAATGAGTCAGTATTTAATGATTAATTCTTACACAGCAATTCAAAGAATGCGAATCTACTGAGTTGTGGGCTTTGCCCATTACACAACACACACATGTACACAAACTTTACGTTTATTCGTTAATTGCCGCAATACTTGCACATTACATACAGGTTGCATTTAAAATGTCTTCACTCAGACGCAATGTTGAAATAAAATTTTATTTCAAAGGCGTTCTATGATAAAGTGAGCACTTTTGAAACTAACCTTAGAAAAATGTCACTGCCCCTGCCTGCATATATTTTAACGGGAGAAATGAGTGTCATGCGCCCAGTAAAGTTGGTTCCATATCTTAACGTTGAATAAAAGTGTCACATAACCATCTCTGATGACTTAAATTATTTATTTAGTTTAATTTCACATTTTCACGTGACCGACACATGAATAAAGTGGTGAGGCTCATGGTAATTTTATTTTTACATAAGGCGGAAGAAGACACAATGTGCATGGAAGTAGATCTTAGGCAGGGCTTTGGAAAGGGCTCATTTTACCGTGAACAGCCTATACCTTTTCGTATGCATACTATTTATTTATATTTAAAAACTAAATGTTCAGAGTTATTGAATGGGACAGGTACCTGCATTCTTTAAATAAAATCGTGTGATGTGCTGGATTCCTCCGTCACCAGGTTACCTATCGAGTGACGGAGAGCCCGTGACCACCAATTCCTCACCTTAATTGACACACAGGAGGCACAAATAGCTCGTTAATTGAATGGACGCACTACTGCGTGAGACCTTTCATGGAGGGCGCAATTCTGGAAGGGCGTAAAATGGAAAGAGAACTTTCGATTTCTAGCTTTTATTGCTCATTTGGGTGCTACGAGTAGAGTGGATGCCAACATATAATTCCGTGGGCATGTTATGTAATTCACCTATATCTATACAATTTTTAATGCCTCTCTTAAAGTGTTGTGTTTCCTTACAGTTAATTTTTACAGTGTAGCGGTATTTTCTTCCAAAAATTATTCTCGTCACTAAGCGATCATTTTACCTGACTTGTTTCACAAGCTTGCATCAATTTTATTTTACACATCTATACATAGTATAAAACCAAGTCGTCAGGCCACGTGTTTCTGTATATTCGGCTAAGGCTTCTAAACTTCTTGATGCGGGTTCCACCATCATTTTGAGTGAGTGAAGAGATTTGGGTGGCTCTTAACAGCAAGAGGTCTTGAGAGCCGATGAGGGTGAGTGAAGTGAATATGGAGCGGCGTCGGAAGACCCGCCGACCGACGGAATCGTCCGGCACGAATCCCATTTGCAAAAAAAACCGTTGATCCGGCCGGGGATTGAGCCCGGTTCGCCTTGGTGGGAGGCGAGCGTGCTAATGGCTCAGCCACAGTGGCCTCCTCATTTAGAGAATTTCTTGAGAAGGGTTTAGGTATATAATACACTAATATTTAATTTAAGGATAGTGGAGAAATGTCGATGTTTTCTATTCAAGTCGGGAAAAAGCCCCTTTTCGGAACGCTTACATGGCTTACATGGCTACAGGTACGCTGACTAAACCGTAAGAGATACGCCAAATTAATGTACTACAGAATTGTAGATCTCAAAAAGGACAGCATAAGTCTATTTTTTGTCTTTTAAAATTTGATAAAAATAGGGGTTCACTTACGAAGACTTTGTGATCATCACAGTATTAATCCTATGTTAATTACTTTAAGCATTTAGTGTATATGCTTGCTGATAACATAAACAACGCTATATTTTTAAATCTTAACAGACCAAGGCCGGGGCGGGTAGCTAGCAACTGTACAAAAACCAATTTCGAAAAAAAATTGATCAGTTGTACAGTCACATTAGTTGCAATACCTCTCCATGAACAACTTACAAATGCATTTATTTTTGTGGAGGTATTGTAAATTCACGCGGACTTCATTTAAGTTAACTCCGAACAGATTTTAGGTCTGTGTCCCGTTATTGCCAGGTCTCCAGTACATGCAGGCCTAGGGATACAATTACGGGAATTATCTAAGATTCTACGCACCATTGGTTTGAATCTACTTATTGATTATTATGTACTAAATATGCTCTCTTGGTTAACAGGAAGGCAAAAATCGAGACGCTAACAAGTCAAAAAGCACCTACACATCAAATATTAATAGTTTTGCTAAAATTATACATATTAAATTCATAATAATGTTATAAATTAAAAACGATCCACTGGAATAAATAACAGAGATATTATCGGAGTTTTCAACCATAATTTTAAAACAATGCAATCGACCTAATTCAAATAAAGAACAAATAATGGAAAAATCGCTGATATTTTTTATCTTATTTGGTATGCAGTGTTTTTACCAGAGAATCATTTGGACAAATCATTTTGGGACGAATATTGCACTTAATCCTATACTGAACAAAATGCTTCGTTGAAACAAAGTTTATTCGGCGCAATCAAATTAATTGTTTGCATAGGGACAGCGAAATACTTTGCTGTTATAACCAAATTATTTTGTTTTTATTTGGTTGCCCCAAAAAAAAATATTTGGTTGGTGCAACCAAAGATTTGTTTGGCTGTATGTGCATTAAACTGTATCGATTAGTATAAAAGATTCTGAAGCCTTACGGAGACTCGAACCTGGATCATGTACGCCTGAACACTAAGCCCTAGCAATCTATGCTCCAGTGATTGCAGATGAATTAGGAAAATTTTAAAATGCATATATTTCAAATATTCGACAACGTGCGCAAATATATACTTAAACTTTAATAGTTTTAGTTTTTCTTTTCGTTTCGTGTTGAACATGTTTTATTAGGATGTATATACAATAATTAAATAACAATAAGTGTAGTAAAAAACACTGTTGCCATCCTGATTGATACAAAAAAATGCAAAATAATTCTCGACATGTATTTTCGAATGAAGGTAATCAAATGTGTGGCTTAACAATTATATTCAGTTGATTCAACAAAATATTTTGTTGACAGCCTAATTTTCTTTGGCTGAACCAGAGATTCTGTTTATATTCAAGGGCATATTTTTTTAGATGAACAATATCAATATTGTTGCTTTTGTTGGCATTTTCTCAGTGTATAACCAAATGCTGGGCTTACTACTGGAATGTACCGACGTATTGGAAACCGCGTCACATCATTCAACTTGCGGGGCAATGGAAGCTGATTGGGGAATACTGATGACCTGGACGCAGATAAAATTAATTAACAGTCACTTGAGCAGGGTTTCAGAAGAAGTGGAAATTATTTTTAATAATATATAGATATTTTAGGCACAAATATTCTTTTAAATTTATAAGCACAATGTTGCTCCTTACAGACAAATTATATATATAATGTAATATCACATATATAGATATTATATATAACTAGCTGATCCCAGTGAACATAGTTCCGCCTTTTTAAAATTTAATATCCATAATGTATATAACACCATCAGTTGTATTTAAAATGTAAATGCCAAATTTAAAACATAAAGTGTAAATGTCATGTGCATTGTGCGTCATAGTAAATTAGGCGCAAATGTCATGTGTATTGTGTTACACAAAGATAATTGTTTTTCCATATAAAAGTATTATATTTTACATGTTATACTTACATTGAATTGACCTTATAAATCTGTATTTAAACATTCAATACCGCTTGTTAAATGATTTTTCATTCCCTTTTTTTTTGCACAATGAAATAAACTCATGCGTATTTATTCGATACACATAGAAGTTCACAGCACTAACATTTTTTTTTTCAGTTTCAGCACCTGTTGTTGGATTTCTTTGTTTATAATTGATATGATACTCAATCCTCTCCTTACCAGAATATAAGAGGATATTGTAATGCGTCGTATGATCGATGTGTGTCTTGTATGGTTTGAACTGTGTTGTTTCTGCTCTTAATTGTCTATTAGAATCTGTTTGGCGTGCACGTGCTTCTCGATTTTGTGTTCGTGCATCTTCAGTTTGTATAGCGAATGTTCACATTATATTTCACTATCTCAATGTGTACTCCCTATTACGTCAGGTACGTCAACCTATGTTTGACCGTGATATAGCTGGTGTTTTCCCTTTTAGAACAACAAACATCTCCTGCAAGTATGAGCGAAATCGGCCCATAAATATAGAAATTAGACTCCAGGCTTTCCACTGATTCTAAGTGGAGCCATTTTCACTGATTAGAGTACGCGAATTTCACTGCGAATCAGTGGTTTAGAGTGCACGTACGACCTGAAGACTGGAAGAGAAAGGATCACCACAGGATCTGCGAGGTTAGTATGAAAAGAATTTTGCTGTAAAATATTATTTTTATTTGTGTATTTTAATATTACAGTTACAAAATATTATACATTCTTTGGAATTTAGTGTCCTGTTAATGCTTAGGCCAAATTTATACATTTCAGTCCTTAAATGTATGTTTAAAGTTGCATAAAACCCGCTTGTTTACCTACGCGACTACGAACTTGCACAAGGGGACCGTCTACCTGACGCGACATGGCACAGGAGCGAGAGAACGCTAAGGTCGACACTGGCACGCACATCAAGTGCCGCATCGCCACTACGCGCGAACCACTAAATAGCGCGCAAGCTTTTCGTCAAACCGTTTTTTCCTATGGGACTTTAAGCGGTGACTATATAATTTTACTGATGGAAAGTCTAATTCAAAGTTCAATGCAGGATTGTATACGGTAGTCTGAAAAGGCTGTTTTTAGCTACGTTCGAGGATTTCGAAATAGTGGTTCTAACATGCGTAGTGTCATGAAAGCGACATTCCGTCATCGCCTGTAGTTTGTTTTCTATTCGAAAATTAGCACATTGCGCGAACGTTGAATAGTTTCGTAAAAAAAAAAAAACGGATTTCCCAAAACACTGCAACACATTTCTAGTGCCTAGTAGGCAGCCCCCTTAAGATAACAAAATAAGTTGTGACCGTAATATAGTTGTGTTATTGGTACACCTTTGCAGACAGTGTTTGATGCAATTTGTACCCTTGTCGATGATTATAGGGCTAGTTAATCTCGTACAAGAATTAGATTTGTCCTACGGGTTTGAAGGTTAGTACGTTTGCACAAATTAGTTAAAAAGTTAGGAGGATGAGCTTTGTGGCGTAACAGTTTGACTTCAAAGAATTGCGATTTATATTGTAATTAGATTTTTTTTTGTTAACCTATGTGGCAACAGGAACTGCTGTGAACTTACCTAAAGCACTTCTAAAAAGAATTTTATTTTTTCAGTGCCATTTTAATAGTTTCCATTTTGAACAAAATCGTTCAGACGGGAAATGTAAGCTGCGTCAGGATGCGGTGCCATTAATTTTCCTTACATACATGATCTATGGACAAAAGCTTACGCCCATGGAAAAACGTTGTTGGGTTTTGCAATTTCAACACGGTTATACAAACAGACTGTTAAAACAAGCCTATATTAAGTTAGTATGGGCGATAAACTTGGCCCCAATAGCGGTCAAGTTTTCCCAATCCCAGTAAAGCCGCGAGCATGTGCCCTTGTAGTTAGAACCTTCCGTGCATGTCTAGGCGTAAGGGACTCACCCTACCCAAGACATCCGACTTTCCTCTTAGTTTTCAGGTAGGTTAGAAATAAATACACGGCGGATCAGGAAAACGGGGAAATTAAAAATAACACTCACCAACGATAGAAAATGTTGTTGATAATTTTATTGTTGAAAACGGAAACCATACTACGTGCCATTGTGGATTCAATTTAAAAGATTTCACTTTTTGAAAACAATGTCTCGTAGATAGTGTTCATCTCCCTGCATGCATTCACTGCCACCAAACCAGATTGTCTGTTGGTTTCAACTCCTCCACAATTTGGATTTTATGTGGATAAAAGTTTAATTCCCGGTGGATGGTTGTTCAACTGAGGTGTAACGTTGATGTGTGTTTCGAACGTAACGTTGAGGGCTCCTTGTAAACAAAGTTAATTATAGTGTTATACATATGTTGTATATAAGTTACTTAAAAATAAACAGGCTGACATATTACTCCTAGGGTGATTTTTAAAAAAGTTTGTTTCAAAACATTCTAAGAAACCATGAGTGGACTACATATGACTGTGTGCTCATGCAAGTACTCTTATGGCTGATAGGGTGGCAGCAGAGGAAGACCATGTCAACAGGTGCTAAAATTGTCAACATATCATTGCATCAAGAGAGGACAAACACGCGTGCACACTATCTCCCTGTATTTACCCTCGTTCCTCCTCTTCTTCCGCCCCCTTCCTGTTTCTTCCATTCCGCCTCCTTTCTCTTTGTTTCTCCTTCCTCCTCTTCGCCCTCTTTCT
Source organism: Dryococelus australis (assembly GCA_029891345.1). Lineage (NCBI taxonomy): Eukaryota > Metazoa > Arthropoda > Insecta > Phasmatodea > Phasmatidae > Dryococelus > Dryococelus australis. The sequence continues at coordinate 111,231,615 of CM056996.1, read as the reverse complement.
TTTTGCCCTTTCCGAACAGCTTCATTATTCTATGGAGTTCATTGATGTCATGGAACTCTCTCATTCTCAGTTTCCCACTCTCCCTTGCTCCCTCACATTTATTCTCTCCCTCCCTCTTTCTCCCTCTCTTCCTCTCTCTCTACCTCCCTTGGTGATGGTTACGTTTCAGTCAGTTCGTAAGGAAGGTCCAGAACGGCCTGGTCGTGTCTAGCATCATCGCAGCGTACAGCACCCAATGCTTGTGCTGGATCGGAAAGGAAACAACCAAGAGGATAAAACCCAGCATCGGAAGTAGAGTAGGAAGGTGCATTCTGGCTCAGGAGGTCACCCTCGGGTCCAGGCTAGCGTTGTAGAGGGGAGCCCCTGTGTTGTAGCAGGGATCGGGAATCCAAATTGGTCGCCATCGTGGTGGAATGTGATAGTGGGAAGATCGCTGGGACGAAAAACAGCAGGTGGGAGAAGCTTGGACTGTTGTGAGCACCTGGGGGGGAGAGGGGCTGGCATTGGGGGTAGGGATCAGGGCTGGTGCCATGGTAGGGAGCCAGGAAGGTATGCATATTCGCTAGGAAGGAAACGTGTTCGGGAGAACCCCCAGCATTGGGCAGCAAGATGGTTGGCATCGGGGTTGAATGACAGAGCATGAGACGTGCACTTTCCCTGGGACGGAATATGTGACTGGAACCACCCGGGGAAGACCTCGGGGCCAGAATGACAGCGTGATGTTCACAGACTCATCCCCACTGAGATTATAGGATGTTAGATGAACAGATCTCGGAAGGAGTAATCCTTGTTGGAATGGAACAACTAAGGGGGAATGAGACTCGGCATCTCGCCTGGTGAAAACCAAGGTGGAATGTCAGTGCATGAGACTTCGCCAGGACGTTAGGTGAAAAGAAAACCTGTGTGTATGCTAGCCCCTTCCACGTCTAGGTGATGGTGTGAGCATCTTCACTGTTGGCATCATCATTAGCATAGGTAAATCCAAAAGGAAAAACCTCGCTTGTTCGCGATGTCTGGTGGGGGCCAATGTGTGTTTCTCCTTATTGCACACTGTCTGATGAGGGCATAATTTGCTTAGGTTACTCCAGAAGGGATAACATCGATGGTTCGCGATGACATGTCTGGTGAATGCATAGGCCAATAACGGTATTTACTTCATAATTTCTCCCAATCGCACAATATCTGTCGAGGACGTCATTGACTTAGGTAGGTCCAGAAGGAAACAACCAGCTTACAAAGACAAATATGACGAATGTGTCTAGGCCCAAGCTAGTAATTCTTCTTCTCCTAACCTTGCAATGTCTGTTGCGTGCATAGACCGTTGCATGTATATACGATATTTCATCTCATAACACTTACCAAGCAATGGTGGCCATGTGGTCAAGGTGTCGGATTGGTAACTCATTGATAGCTGAACGATCCCTCCTCATAACACCATCACTTTTTTAGTTGTATCACAAACATTTCGCAAATTGCAGCTCACTGGGCTTATATCTATGGTAAGGACATACTTTGGCATGCGACCCTTTTTTGCTGTCGGGGGTGATGTCTATGTTATGAATTAGGTAGCTGAATATAAAAAGGTTCGGAAATTATGGCCAACTATGCTTATAAGCATACACAGGGTCTACTTGATACTTCTACCCTTCTCGTCATAATAGGCGATGCCTATGTTATGAATTTGTCAATTGTATCTCAAATGGTTATGAAATAAGTACCAACTATGCTTATAAGTATACATAGGGTCTATTTGACCATATGAATCTTCTCATAATCCTAGGTGATGCGTGTGTTATGAATTTCACAACTATAACTTAAACAGTTCGGACATAACAGCCAACTATACCTATAAGTAGACATAGGGTCTACTTGACCATTCTACCCTTCTCATCATCATGTGTGATGCTTATGTTATGAATTTTACATCTATATCTTAAACAGTTCGTAAATTACAGCCATCTATGCTTATGAGTAGACATAGGGTCTACTTGGCCCTTCTTATACTTTTCTCAAAGTCGTGGATGATGCCTATGTTATGGATTTAGCAACTATATCTTAAACGGTTCGGAAATTACGGCCAACTTGGCTTAATGTAGACATATCGCATATAAAGGGATTCGGATTCATCTATGTTCATGGAACTATAATTTGACATTTCGTCACAAATATTTTGCATTCAACTTTCGCGCCAGAGAACCCAATGTTTAAATCGTCGTAGGAAGAAAACGTACATTTTTTATTGAAACGATTCCTTGTAGACGTAAAAATTAATGTAGCTATTCAACACTCCTGGAAATCCACATTTTTCATATAAACACACATATGTCTGTGACGTCATACCAGCAAAATGGCATATTAAGAGTACTCAGTCTTTATAGGTAACTCTAATAGAAGTTAGGAACCAGTGCCACCTATAGTAACCTAACCTACCAAATGCAAAGCACAGTGAAACAATTTCTTTTAGATCAACAAACATTCCCTGTAAGTATGAGCAAAATCGGGCCATAAGTATAGAAGTTAGACTGCAGCACTACCTATCAGAACTTTACCTACCAAATACAAAGCACAATAAAACAATTTATTTTAGATAAGGGAACATTTCCAGCAAGTACTAGCAAAATCGGCCCATAAATATAGAAGTTTGAATCCAGCTCCACCTATCGGAATGAATCATAACTAAAAACATTACTCGCCATCTCAATAACATAGTGTTTCAATATGGTCTCAATAGATCAACAAACATTTCCATTAAATAAGAGCAAAATCGGCACATATAATTATAGAAGATAGACTCCAGCGCCACCAATCGGAACCTAACCTCCTGAATGCAAAGCACAATAAAACAAATTCTTTTGGATCAACAAACATTTCCTGCTAATATGAGCAAAATCGGCCCATAAATATAGAAGTTAAAATCCAGCACCATCTATCGGAATGAAACATTGCTAAAAATCTTGTTCGCCATCTCATTAACAATGGTGTGAACTTGCTCTAAATTGTTCCAGCTGTTTGTCAGTGATCATGGGGTTTACTAGCGCACAATAGATTTTATATTTGAAGAAGATATGTAATAACATATATATATATATATATATATATATATATATATATATATATATATATATATAGTGTTTGAGACAGAAGAAAGATATCAGAACAACTAGAATAAATGTGAAGATTTTTGTCGTGATAATAAATAACTAAATTTGTTAAAATTTAGTTCGTGAGATAAAAATCCTGTTTACCATTTGGCACGTCTCATAAGAAAAAGGAAGAAATGTAATGTACCAATATTCATTAGTTAAAAATTAAGCATAGTTTGTATTTATAACTACCTATTTGTTAATGTATAATGCTTGGAATAGCGCTTAATTTTTCAGACTGTTCAAAATTGATACTTAAAGGATAATTTTATGGCTGTCTTGCACGGAATAAGCATGGAATTAAAAGTGGGGTAGGATATTCTTAATTAAATACGGTATGTGCCACACATAAATATTTTAATCATGTACAAAACATCTGAAACTCAAATTACGCTAAAAAATGCGTAAGGGCAGCTTTTATCCGGTCTCGCCATTTTAAGAGGAATGGTGCAGCAACGTATTAAATTTATCAACTTGTCGCAAGTAGATTTCAGAGTGATTATCAAAATTTGTGGAACGTTGATTACGTATCTAAATAAAAGCTTCCTACAACTTTTTACGTTAACATATATTCACCACAGTTATTATTCTCTGACTACCGACTGAATAAGGTATAAAAGATATTCTTTGTTACTTTCAACCAGTAGTCAGAGAATACATAACAACATAAAGATGCGTAGGTGACGATTTATATCACAACATAAACTTTATTCGTGGTTTATTCATACTTTTAAATCAAATTAAAAAAAAAATGACACCATGTATTACGTAATTGGTGGTTTCCTAATTATATGATATCACAAGCGTTTTATACTTGTGTTTACATTAAAGTAAGTTTTTTTTTGGTTAAATTGAAATTTTATTTCTAATTTATATATAAATTATAATATTTCATATATAGTTAATTTTAATTGAAAGCGTTGAGAAAATAGCTGCGTTGGTAAGGCCTAGTAAGGAATAGATCTTATGCAAAATATCGTTACAATGAGTGTGCAGGAATGCGTTGTGTTGTTCCCTTGGTGTAATTTTATAGACTTGGATAAACTTTGTTTCCATGGAGTGGAGGAATATCCTAGAAGTAGGAAGTAACCTTGGATGGTCTACAGAATGTTCGGAAATTAAACGCCCAAACGACGCGAGGTGATTTCTTAAGAAAAATAAAGTCGAAAAGATATAGGAAACCGTATATCTAAACGGAATATTGAAGAAAATACGAGTCTATGAAAATTAGGCTTTGAAAATGTATTTTTAACCGAATGCCTTGTACAACAGCTACAATGTCCACAAGATAAAATTGAATTGTACTTCCCATGTTGCAGACACACATACGTAATGATGACCATCCTCGGTCTGTGCGCACTGATCGGCTTGAAGAAGTGATACGTCAGAACATCAACGCCATGCCCTCCACTTGTACACGCTCCATAGCGCGCCAAATGGGCGTGTCCCATTCAACAGTGTGGGGCGTACTGTGGGTAAATCACCGCCATTCCTACCGCTGGCAGAAAGTACGAGGCATTCCGCGAAAATACATTTTCAAAAACCCAATTTTCACAGGCTCATATCTTGTGGGGCCCTCTATGTCCAAGAAACGCAACAAGGCGGCTATCCAAAAGCCCTAAATTGTCCTGAAGTGAGTGGTGCAGAGAAATAGTAAAGAGGCACCAAAGCAAAGCTAGGCTATAGCACTGACCCTGTACTGTGATTGTAAAATATTAATCAGTTGGTATTTTACAAAAATTTCAGTTTTTATTTTGCAGTGTGACCTTAATTCAACCACTAAAATTGTAGTTAAAATTTTACTGTAGAAAATATTGAACATTTTATTTTACTTATCATTGGTTTTTCAAATCCAAAATTCATGTAGATCTCTGAGTTCTATTCAGACTTTACCACAAGCGGAAAAACTAATGTAACCTGCTTCAAATAACAGTAATCAGAAAACAGCATTAAATATGCTTTTATTAATTTTTGCATACTGGCAACCAAAAGTATGTACTGCACTGAACATGTAATATACTGCATTCAATAACAAGGTGTAATATAAATTCATTTCTTTAAATTCTACACATAGATCTTTAAATATCATAAAAATGTAAAAAGTACTTTACACTACTTATTTGTTTATTGCCCCTGGCAAGATTCATCAACAAGGCAGTTCTTGCCTATGAACTGGAGAGTTTCCAACTGTCAGTGCAAAAATTTATACTGGTAAATTGTAACAATTTGTGTAAAATATATAAAATTATGAGAAACTTTTATCTTGGGTCATAACTTAAAGGCCAGCAAACAAATACTATAGTTATTAATTATACACGCAATATTTTCATTATTTGGCCATAGCCACCATGCCGAAGGCCATATAATATTATTAACTGCAAACGAACGAATACAGTAATAGATGGGTTATACAAGCAACATTTGGAACTGTATATATTCATTTTTTAGCCATAGCAACAAAACTAAATGCCGTTAGATGCATAGCAAACAAAATACTGTAATATGCGAATAATTTAGTGTTACACAAGCAAATAATTAATACTGGTTGTTCCTTAGTTGGCCATAGCCACAAATGCAAAACAGCCAACTATCATATCAATTACTAACTCATCATTAAAATTTTCCATTACAATCTTGGATTTTAAGCCCTCTTAAAATCTTCAACAGGAGCATGTTTACATTACCTATCATTTGAAACATTATGCTCCATAACAATATTGACGGTGGTATAAATGGAGAAAGATGGCAAAATATTTTCCTAGGGCCATAATTTTAAAACTTCATAAAGTTTCAACAGGATTGATCAAAATCTCCTAACATTTTTTTACGAAAATGCTTTCCTGAATATTGGAAGCATAATTACTATCTCCACAAAGCTCCTACTAGGACCGCCCATATGGTCCAACTTGACCCTCATGCACGAAAGGCTTAAAGTTCAAATGTTCAATAAAAGTTTTCAAAGTACTTAACTGACAAGGCCATCTCATCACCGCGGAGGAACCATCTCCCTCAAGTGGCTCTCCGGGGCCAGTATTTATATAAAAGTCACCAAAATTTTAATACACTGGGATCTGCCAACCAGAACTGTATCTTCCATGAGCACAATAAACGCCATCAGCACACAAAATTTCCATGATGGGGTAAATTCAGAGGGTGCCTCCAATGAACGACAATTTCTTCCCACCACGCCTCCTGGAGTGTTGGGTGCTCGCCCAATCGCAGAGCGCCTGGGTGTCGGCCGCCAGACCATGACCAGAGCACATGTGCCGGGCTGCGTCAGGTGGTAGCCGACTTTCGCTGCTCAATTGGCCTTGGAGAGGCCTACCGTGCCTTGAATCCACATCGCTCTGGGCAACGACCGCGCCGGCCGTACGTACGGGCAACGAACTCTTCAGCTGAACTTCTCCTTTTTGTTCGTCGTTGGGATCCATCAGGATTATTCCAGATTACGACAAAATGCAAGTAAGTGAGGAATCAATGAAGACATTAATGTAGTTAGAGATTTTTTTGCAAAAAGGCAAAGATTCATAGCCCGTGTCATCTCTGTCCAAACGGGGCAGCCGAAATTTCTTAGCAGCGATTACCTCGTAAATTATTTGAACAATTTCCCAAAGTGTGAAATAAAGTTTTCAACCAGAGAAACATGTGTCGGAGTTACATTTTCTGCAAGTAGAAATGCGCTAATAACTTTGTTTCAAACAAATGGAAGGGTCTGTTTTTACCCTTAACACCAGAGCAAAGAAAACGGTATATTGAGTTTGTGTTTAGAAAAGAACCAACTTTTTAAAGTCACATAGCGAGCAAATTCATTTTGATCGTGTCGGAAAAAGGAATTTTTTTTTGGGGGGGGGGGGGGGGGGTGTTCAGAAAATGGAGACACCACGTCTCACTAATGTTCTGTTCAGGTATATGGTGCCCTGTATATTTTCGAATTTATTTTTTCGTGAGAAATCACCTCCCGCAGTTTGGGCGTTTAAATTCCATATATATTATACAATATACAACAAATTTTCGAAACACGCTCTGAAATAATAGCTGCAAAAGTTGATGAATATAAGACATTAGCGCTATTTACCTTGCACCGAAGGTGAGTTCTGTCCCACTACGGCCAGTGAAACCCGCGAATCTTACCCCAGGCGGATTTAACTCCCAGGTAGGAAAAGACAGACAATTACACAGAGCACGAATTAACTACGGTTGAAAATCATTTCTGAGGAAAACTCCAAGCTTCGCTGCTGCGTGACCACTTCGCGATCAATACCTACAAATAACAGCAGGCGTGCCTTGAATCACGGTTTTGGGTAATTAACTCTCCTGCTGGCGCTGAGGACTCTAGCTCGGTGCGTGTGTAATGTTTGGTTACCCTTGAACAGTAATTTTAATTGCGAGAGGGTATATTTGTTTCTTAAATTGTTATTCTACCAAGGGACACATTCTGGCGAGAAAGTGACGAGAGTAACATTCTCGGGGATTAGTGTCAACCTAATGTATTGTGGTCAGGCGAGGGTTGTAAACAGTATTATACTGTTGGTTGTCAGCGGACCACCAAGCTGCTTTGACACGTGTCGCCACTAAGGTATTAAGGGAGTAAGAATAACCTGAGTGAAATCCGCCTGCTACACCTGTAAAGAGACTGATCACGTCACACGCGCGAAGGGAACCCGGCGTGGTCCAGTTGTGCGTGCGCGCGAGTGTACTCGGCAACAAAATGTTACCCCTGGGTCCGACACGATAACTCGCTCCCTCCCTCCGACCTAACACCCCTTCCTCAGTCCTCCTATACTCCGAACTGCCCCTTTGCACCCTCTGCTGGTGATTTACACGCGACACCAGATCCGCCGCCACACCACAGCAATCTGCGCTGAGCGGCGTTTGTCGTGGGGAGGGGAGGATAGAAGGGTGGTGGTGTAAGGATGATAGGGGGCAGGGACAGGAAATGGCCTGCCGTCCAAACAATTTTCATTATCATCCGCGTCCCCCTTTCCAACCCCCTTTCTCATCCACCATCTGTCCTGCCGGAAGAGCGGCTGAGTACAGGGATAGGTATTTCAGGAAACATGACCGCGTCTGCACTCATGAACCGCGTTCGATACACGGCCAAGGTCTTTTTATTTACCGTAGTCCTGTGATCGCTAAATGTAAGTTTTCCTCCGAGCGTTTCGAGTGAATTTCTCCGCGATCATTGCTGCTTTCCTTCAAGCGCTGGGGTCACGGTCTTGTAGTGGTTAGACTACTCGCCTCCCACATTGGCGAACCGGGTTTGATTACCGGTGGGGTCGCTCCCGGATTTTAGCGCGTCGACTGTTTTTCTCGGCGATCTCCCGTTTCCCTCGCCTTACCATTCCGGCTCTGCTCCATACTGCTCTCGTTTCACACCCATCAGCTCTCAAGACCTCGATGTTAAGTGCCACCCAAATCTCTTCACTCATAGTGTTGATTGCAGTATACGCTAGCGTCTGTCGCCAGGCCATAGGTCATCTCTGCTCCTGAACCGGAAATAGACCCCAGTCTCCAGTGGCTGTTCACGTTCAAAGGTATTTCGTTACCATTAAGCTTTAGATGTGTCCTTAAATTACGGAGAAGTTTTATTAGTGTTGAAAGTAATTACAAATTAGTGGATTTAAAAGTATTAAATAATTTTTCTGAACGTAGAGTACACAGATACGCGGTGTTTCCACAGATATACAGGTTGTCAATGAATAAGTATTACAAGTTAATAGGGATGCTACATGGGATGAAATGGAACATATTTTGTATTTATACCCAAAATGGCGATTATAGCGTGCAAGGGTGGCGTTAGGAATCACGAAATATATATGTGTATCAGTATTGTAAACAGGTTTATTACACACAGAGAGAGTACAGCAGCTGCTCAAAATTGTCTCCTCCATATTCGATGCGTGTTCTGCAGCGCCACAGCATGTTGTGTAGCACATCATTGAAGATGGCCAGTGTGTTCTTGATGGTTTCAAATGCTGCAGAAAACCTGGCCTCAAGTTCTTCTCTGGTATTCACAGGAGTGTAATACACCAGTGTTTAACATGACTGCAAAGGTACCATTACAAGGCGTTGGGTCGGGGGAGCGCGGTGGCCAGGCAATGAGAACTGCTACTGTGCGTCAAATGGGGCAGTGCAAAACAACCTTCAGCCTACACGTGTAATACCCGGTACATGCTGTTACACTGCTCGGTTGCCACATGGTTGCCGACTAACCCTGCTCGCTGGTATCGCCATGTTTTGATATGAGGCATTTTCGGACATGGGTACCCTAATAAAATATGTTCCATTTCATCTCATGAACCACCCCTATTAATTTGTAACCCTTATTAATTGACATTCTGTATAACGGAAATAAACGCTGCTGAAACACAAACGTGTGGCGAAAATCACCTTATCGCCGGTCGCTTGCGCTTGACGTTTAGCGATCATCGCATTAAAAATAAACACTCGGAGGAAAACGTAGTTCTAAAGCCGCTCACTCTCATGTTGCGAATTCGCCGGGCTAGTGATCCGTCTAAGGTCTAATCCCTCAGCGGGTCAGTATTTGAGAGTTGAGGAGCCTTGCTGCAACAATGAGGTCCAGATGCATTGACCTTTCTTGTTCACGACTGCAAGACGTTGGCAGAAACATACAACAATGTGGCTTGACGGCCTGATCGTTTTCCCAGGTATTTCACACTCTGTGGTATAGATTGGACATCGTGAAGTGAGCACATTCTAAGGCCCTTTCAACAGGAATTAACTGTTAATAAATATATTAATTTTATTCCAGCATCAAGTGTTAACTTTTGACTGATGAAATGTAAAAACTATGTGTTTATTAGTTCAATAGCAACGTTTATATTAACAAGTAACGTAATTATAGAAGTGGGCTGAAAGGGAAATTTCAGCAGGGTCTTAAAAAATTCTCACTCTACCGTGAATAGCCTGTATCAACTGAATTCCCTAGCTAATCAACAACATACTTTATTTGTTACAAAACTTCTTACTAGAAAGACGTGTCCAGCTTCAGGGTTCTTATTTTATGCGGTGAATTGGGTTGGTTACATTTCGCTTGAGCGCATAGCAATATTTTATTGCATGTGTTATGAGTTCCCACCCTCCGTACGGCTTGATATTTTTTTTTGTTTCAACCGACAGGCTAGGTTTATAAATGTATGACCTATTATTATAGCGGCGTTTAAAGTAAATTGCTGTAAATTAATTGATTCATGACGGTAAAATAAAACGTTCTGAAACTAACGTACCAAAAGTGCTACATATTAATAGGCAAAGTGGACCGGGTACGTAGTAATTTATCACTTCTTTAGTTTCGTGGTATCATTCCACTATGTCTTATCCTCCTACATAATTCTCTAATGCCAGAGTGTCACCGTAAGTCGTACTTTAACTAACTTTAACTAACAGTACTTTAACTAAATCATTCACATTTGTCGCCACTCAGATTGTGCTTATGTCTGTTATGGATAGCTGAAGCTCCGCAAGAGTATATAGCATTACACCAGGGTTAAAATGGAGAAATTAATTTAATAGGTAGACAATATTACGACTAGAGTTTGGGAAAATAATAAGAAATTACTTTTGTTTCACGCGGGCTTCAGTAAACATAAGAGGCGATGAAATCAAAAACACTGCGATGCATCACTTTAATAGATACATAATGCAGGTACTTGCGCAGCGCACTTTTAATCGAAAATCAAGCAGTTTTACTCCAAAATTAAGCAGTTATAAGATAATTTTATCGTTTTGAATTGACGTTAATTTTCAGTCATTAAAAACGAGCGAAATAAAGACAAAATCAAGCCAATTAGAGCTAAAAATTAACTAATATCATTGTTTTCAAGCTACTTTTTCTACTTTCTAACATCTTTCATCAAAAATCAAGCATTTTTACCCCACAATCAAGTAAATTGACCAATATTACACAAAAAGGCTGTGCAGGATTTTTCATACTGTAAAAGCAAGCATTTTTCATCGAAAATAAAGTAATTTTACCCCAAATCAAGCTAATTTACCATTTTTCCAAAATAAGCGTTCAGGATTTTTCATTCTCAAAATCAAGCAAATTTAAGCTAAAAATCAAGTAATTTTAAGCTAAAATCAAATTAAATATTAAAACAGATAATTGATAGTTTAAAAATAATAGAATATTTACATTTTTAAGAGAATTCTAAATCATGAATAGATTTACCATTTTTCATTACTTTTAAATCTTTATATGTTAAACTTTTTTCTCATTTAATAATTTTAAAGCATTTTTTCAAGCATATTTACTAAACGATTTGGTAAAGCAATTTTATATTTACCACTTAGAATACAACTAATTTTTTCCCATATTTAGATTAGTATAATTGAAATTTGGTAGCAACATACTTTTTATGTAGTTTAGTCAATTAAAATGAATCGTTCAACTTGTTGAGAAGCGATTCCATTTTTGTGTTTACTTTAAAGAATTTTTTTTATAATAAAGAAAATTATTTTAATTCTAATTTTAATTTTAATTTTATTATTATTTTTTAAATTCTATTATTTTATTATTATCATTTTTATTTAATTGTTATTTAAATTTTAATTTTAATATTGTTATTTAAAATTTCATTTTAATTTTACTTTTAATTGAAGTTTATTATTTTTTGTCATTATTTTATTATATTTGTTTTTATTTTTATTTCATTAATATTCTATTATTTAAATTTTATTTCTTATTATAATTATTATTTTTATTTTATTATTAAAATTATTTTAATTTTTATTAAAATACATTTTTTAGTATTAGTTTTTTTTTCCATTTAAATAAACACAAATATAGAATCGCTGCTCAACAATGAAATGGAAAATAATGCCATATCTAAGCAACGTGAAAAGTGTGGCGAAGTATTAAACATAGAAATTTTTTACTGCTGTAAAACAAATCAGGATAGACTTTATAACATCTATAAAAAATGTGTTATTGAAAACACCAAAAATAAATTTCTCTTAAGAAGGGAGAAAGTATTGTGTGAATGCGGAAAATATGTTCGTGTTGAATCTCTCAAAGAGCATAAAAAAACTAATTAACACAATATGTTAGTAGATATTCTAAATTATATTCAACATGATAATTACCTAAGAAAAACATGTAGCATATGTAATGAGAATAAATATATAAAATTATTTTCAGTCCATACAACAAATAAGGACAGACTTTAGAACAATATGTCAAAACTATATTAATGAATATAATAAGAATCATCGTCTTAACAAGAAATTTACTGAACTTAAAGGTGCCCTTTCAGAAGGAACACCTTTAAACAAGCAACCAAATGTAAATTACACAGTTAAAAACATTGCATAGATTTCATTCTCCAATATATTTACTATTTTATAGCTCGTCAATATATATAAAATTGAAAAGCTTCTTAAATTTTTTTCTTTATAACAAAAATAAAAAATGTCAGCGCACAATCTGACAGTTGTGATGAGCAAAAAGAGTGTGTGGGAGCTAAGAGCTTCAGTTAAACAATTTAAAATTAAATATTGGTACAATCTAAGGAAGGATGATTTAATTATATCTATTACACCATTTATTATAAATGAGAAAGGAAAAAGACACTTTGCAAATTTACCATTTTCATATGTTAATATCAATATTCAAAAGATAGAAATTATATATAAAAAAAAATCCAATCTCTAATGATGTATTTGAAAAGCGTAGAACTAAAAGCAAATGGATAACAGAATGGATAACAAAGAATAATTTAATGATTTACCATTATCAGATGTTAATATCAACAAATTATATAAGCAAGATAGAAAAGACTTAAAAGAAATATTCCCCTATTCTACTAACATATTCGTAAACAAAAGAAATAGAAGAACCAATAAAAATTACCTCGTTAATAAAGCCTTTAAAGGCAGGGTATCAACATATAACATTGAAAATTGCTTTAATTTAGTACACCCTATTCATTTTTATCTTGTGTAAAAATAAGCTATTTGCGGTAATTCGCAATAATCTTAGAACATTAGGGCTGAAAACTAGTATTGAATTATATACCAATTGTTGCAAGCAGGAAAATAATCAAGTACAATTATTATTATCAAGTAGAATATTAAATAAAGGAGAATTTGTAAGATTTGTAAAATCATAAAACAGGAATTAATGACACAATTATTTGAATTTGAAAGAAGAGGTTCAAGATGGTCTTTAGATAGAGTAATGGGAAAACAATTAGCTATAAATAAGTACAATCCATTACATGGGGCATCATATATTGACATACCAGAATTTATCAAGAATACAAAAGCATGCATAAATGTGAAAAATAATGATCAAAAATGTTTTCTTTGGTCAATAAATACTGCATTGTTTCCAGCAGAAAAAAATTCCACTTGGAGTAACTAAATATAAAAATGTGGGGCTTAATATTGATAAAGTAATATATAATTATTAATATCCTATTAAAATTGATAATATACCAAAAATAGGAAACAAATTGATACATCTATAAATGTATACTCAATTGAAGGTAAATCCACAATATATACACTAAAACTCACAAAGAATAAAAAGGATAAGCATATAAATTTATTTTATTTCAAAGATGATAAAAACTTGCATTATTGTTGGATAAAATATTTATTGAAGCTGCTTTCCGTACAAAAAATAATCAACATAAAACTTATATATGTGATATCTGTCTATAATTCTTTACATCACAAGATAAATTAAATAAACACAGAAAATTGTTCAAAAAATGAATCAGTAAGAAACAAAATACCTTCGAAAAGAGAACAGATTAAATTTAGAAATTACAAGCTTACAATTAATAATACTTTTACAATATATGCCAAATTTGAATCAATTCTAAAGAAAATATCAACAACTTAACCAATCCCAAGATAATTAAGTAAATTTCACCTTATCAAAAATATCCAATTTTAACCAAAGATGATATTGATAATGAATTTTATTTAGAAATACTTAAAGAAACATCTAAACTTACTAATGACCAAATAAATACCACTGAGCTAGAGTTGAATAATGAATCATATACAATGAAATAACAATTTCATGAAGCATCTGGTTTTTGTTATTATATTGTATCTAGTTATGGTGATTTTAAGCCACCAGTAGTATAAGCGGTGAAAAGCATGAAATATATACAGTAGAAGTTAATAAAATATCTTTATTAGTCCTTGTAAAAACAAAAGAATTGTACTAGAAAATAAAATCGATACAGTACATCAAAAAGTATAATTTTTAATTCATATTTTACATTATTATATTTTAAACTTCATACATTTCCAAAAAAAAATATAAGTATCAGCACCATAAAAATCAATTAGTTTACAATTTTCATCTGTAATTTCTAAAACAATATGATTACACCATTAATTTTAAATTTTGATAAAAAAATTGGATATTCGGGCTAATAAACAATAGGAACTCTAAAACCAAACAACATTTTAGGTGGAAAACTAGCAATTATATCTGTTTCTAAGTGATTAGATTCATCATATTTTATAAACATACCATATTCTAAGTTACAATGAACATTTATTGTTTTAAATTGAAGAAAATTAGGTGGTTTAGTACCTATAACAGTTATTTTATTTTTCAATAATCATATTTCTTTCAAAACCAAGCATATCGGATAATCGAACGTCAAATTTAATATCAAACTTAGATTTAACAGATATTATATTTTTCACACTGTCTGATATAAGTACATTGTTAATAGTTGAAAATCGTTCAAATGAATATTTAGTTTCTTTTAAAGATTCAATGTCATATTGTCCTTTAGGAATAATTATAACTTTTTATTTATCTACCACAACACTCAATTTTTCCATTTGTTTTGTTGTAGTATTGTTGCTTCTATTAAGTGTTAAAAATTTTGTGTGAAGATCAATCAATGCTATAGATGATTATTTTTATTTACAAGCCAGGATGGCTAAATTTTAATAAACTGTTCGTTTGTTCCAAAAGTTTAAATAAACCAAAAAATATTCAGTTACAACAATATTTTGATGTCATATACAGCAAGTTTAATGAAAATATGGCTTATTTTTAAAATAGCAATGGTGAAATGATTCCACTAGATCAGGGTGAAAACGAGTCTCTAGTTATATTTGACTGTCATTTTAGAAAACCAGGATGTCATCCGCAAATATTTTACTATGGGAAGACATAAAAATATTGATGTATTTTATTTGGCACATACATACTCGAGGCTGTCAAAACAACTGGAAAGAGACAGTACAACATTTCTATGCGTAATTAGACAAGACGACATGAATTTAAAACACATCTATGGGGATTTTGTTTTTGGGGACATGTCTTATGAGAAATATTAAGATATCTGTGCAAACTGTTGGAATAAAGACTACAGTTTTATCACAACAGATTTGAGTAGAAAAATGAATGATGGGAAGTGGACACACAAGCTTAAAGATTTCATATTCTATCTCTGCCTATTGAACTTGAACTATACAAGATGTTTTCCTTATCTACTTCCACAACTGAACTTTAGTGCACTCTGGTCACAACAGAAAAAACTTATCTGCACAGTCGTTCCTGACAGAACTTCAGAGGACTCTTGCAGCAACAGGAAGCAGTTTATCACAACTGTGTTGCTATCTGGTGCGAGGAACACTCTACCCGACTCTTGATATGAATATATCTACTTGTGGTGACAATAACTTACCACATGAAGCCTTATAATTATCGCCGCATTCGTCTTGTCGCCATGGCTCAGTGGCAAGATGTCCGGCTTCAAAACTCAATGGTCGCAGGTTCGAAACCCTGTCAGAGAGGATAATTTACAGTGTAAAATATGAGGCGCCCATATTACAAGTATAACTATACTGTACTATATAAGATGTATAGGGTGGAGTGAATCATATGATGGAAGGCGGCCCACTATAATCAGGAGTATCATAAGACAATAAATAAATAATAATAATATAAATAATAAATTTCCAATCACATCTCCACTTAAAAAAAAATAACAGGCTGGCCGAGTGGAGAGGTAATTGGGTTTCTCCACTGGATTTATGATGGTGCTAAAATAAGGCCAACAGAATAAAACATCAGGCCACTGGCAAGTAAACAGGCCACAGGCATGATGTTAACTTGTCTGTAAACCTTTTGAAATTTTTTAAATATAAAAAACTCACCATAGGTGAAATGTGACTTGAACAAACAATGAATGAACATTGAACGAATGTTGAACACATGTTATAAATGTTAAACGAACATTAAAATGCATTTTTATGTTGCATTAGGAATATTTATTTACATTAAAATATTTTATTTCAGAAAATATCTCAAATTTACAAAACGTCTGTTTTATTAATCCAAGAGTTATGCGAATTATCAAAACCTAACCATTTTAGACAGATTTTATCACCTTTAGTTTTTAAGACTTTTTTTAAACCAACTATTCATCTAGATAGTTTGTTTTCACAATTTTGTATTCATAAAAATTACCTTTTAATTCCTCACCATTGTTATCTTTTAGTTTGTAAGTTGGCACTCATAATTTAAAACCTCAAAAATGTAAACGATTCTGTTGTCCAATTAGGAGTATAGCCCTTTTCAAAAATTTGTTTATTTTTGCTCAAGAGGATAATATTTCCAACTTTCTATTATGGTTTAGTAAACACATTTACAAAATCTTGGTGTCTTCATTTTTTTATAATGTTTTTATTGACTTCAATTGGTTTCATGCCAATAGCTCTATGTTTGGTATTGTTGTGTTCTTTTACTAAATCATCTAAAATATTTACCCATTTATAATTGCTATTTAAAGCAAATTTCTTCCACATTGTATTCTTCATTGTACGATTATACCTTTCTACAACACTGGCTTTAAGTTCATTGAGTGTAGAATAGTGATTGATGTTATATATGCATAAGTTTATTAAATATTTTATTATAAAGTTATGAAGCATTATCGCTTTGTAAATCATTTGGGTTTCTTTTAATTAATATAGTTTCTAGGCCATTTAGTACATTTTTAGCTGTTTTATCTTTAATTGGAATAGTAAATGTGAATTTTGAAAATACTTCAGTAATTGTCATAATATATTTGTATCCATTATTTATATGCAATATGCCTATCAAATTACCAGTATCCATATCTACAAGATCAATTTGCCATAAATCATCAATTACATAAGATATTACTTTCCTTCCCTAAAAATTTCTTCTTGCTGGTTTACATAATTAATTATTTCTTTTCTTACATTTGCCATTATTATTTTTTTTTTTTTTTAGAAATGTTGATTTACTAGAATTAGATATAGACTATTTACTTTTCTGAACTAATCGCCCATTTTTTGTATTTTTAATTTTTATATTGTTATTTTTGGTGACATTCTGACACTTCATATACCAAGTTTTCTTCATTTAATATCTTCTGCAACAGGAACTATTGCTGTTATAAATTTGTTATATTCTTCACTTACTGTTCCTTTTTTTTTTTTTTTTTTACCATTATTATGTAATTCGAAAATTAATGGTAGGAGTTCTTTCTTATTTTTCATATTATTCTTATGGTGCTTTTTATATTTTTTAAATCTTTCGATAAGTAATTAAACTCGAGATACATCCTTTGATTCCATAATTTATATATGCATTTTTAAAAATATGTGTTAATTTTTTCTTATGAATGTGTCATAAATGTATTGAGAGTTTTAAAAAAGAAACTTTTCCCCCAACTGATTAAGCTAGGGGAATTTAAATGTTTACAATAATAGAATCGAATTTAATACTCCTATAGGAGCTGGGTTTTCTTTTCGAAATTATGCTTATGTGTATGAGGAATTAAGTTTACTAAAGAGAGATAAAGTTGGAGATGAAGCAAAATATGATAAATTAGATAATATTGATGTTTGTTGAGTATTTTTCCCTTTTCAGTTTTCTAGAGTAGAAAATAAAAAAGATATATTATTGAAGCTGTTGATAATCCAGGTGCAACATCAACAATATTGAATACTTTATTAAGATCGCCAAGTGAATATAATTATTTGGAATTTACTGGTGTTGATAATCTATATCGAGATAAATCCTTTGCTAGTCATATAACAGATGAAGTCAAAACTGTCTGTAGTGATAAAACAAACGAAATTATGTATCTGCTGAGATATTTGTTTGGTTTTATTCCTAATAACAATGAGATTTAATTGGAAATTACGTTTTTTTTTCGTAATTCATCTGATATCCACTGTTTTATTTCTTTTTGAAACTTTAGATAAAGTAGATAAAGTTATGAAACATTGTCCTGATCCTGGTAATATTGCTATTCAAAAATTAGAAATGATGTGGCCTATTGTTGAATTTGAATCTAACACAGCCATTGCAGTAAAAAAAAAAAAACATAAATAACCAAAAATACCTATTAGTTTTGATTATTGGAAATTTTTAGAACAAGAAATTCCTGCTGGATCAACTGTTTTTAACTTTGATATAAAAAATCAAGTTAATAATTTACAATTTGTTATGCCCGATTTCATAATTGTAGATTTTCAAATTAATATAAGAAATCATGCTGAACAGCATAACCACACTATTATGTTTGAACATTGTAATATAAGAAATATTTATGTTAAAAATGGCAGAAATGAAATATTCCTAAAGAAAACTGGAATCTAAACATTCAATATGGTCTTTGCCTTACACGATTTCTTACTTATAATGATTTTATAAATTCAAAAACCAAACTAAATACCGACTATAGAAATAATTACCTTTATTATAAACCAACTGTAAACTTTGATAGTAATAATAATTACTATTCATTTTGGGAGCAAAGACCATTATATGTTAAAGATTTTTGATATAGAAAAACTACTGTAGTTAAAGAAAGAACAAACATAAAGATTAGTGTTAACTTAAATAAAGCTGTTGAAGCAGGTACCATTTGGAATGTTGTTTTAATTAGTAAAAAAATCTTGCTTATGATTATTTGAAAGAAAGAAGTACAGAAGATATATAAAACGTTAATAATATTGAATGGAAGAAACATAAAAACATCTCAATATTTTAATGCGATTTTTTTGACTTATAGTTAATTCATTGCTTTTAAAACTTTTACGAATATATATATAATTTATTTGATCAAATAAAGATCATTTTCATAATTCTAAATTAGTTTTCTTTATCTTAATAAATTTATTTTATTTATAAATAACAATGAAAATGCCTGTGTTTCCATGCAGTTTGACTAACATTTTAAAAGGTGGTGGTGATGGTTCACGACCATCTTCCTATAGATTAGATAATGCATCTGAAGATCTTAAAAAATATAGTTCGCAAATTTCATTCAAATTTACAATTATCATTCTTAGAAATCGTTGACGATAAATGCAAACTTCGAGATATTGGTAAAAATCTAGAGCAAAAATAAGAAGTTTTTAAAAAATTAGTAGAGCTTCGAATCCAAACTGTAATGAATAATAAGACAACATTTCATTTGATTTTAGCTTAAATTAATTTGATTTTCTTAAATGTACTGTTTTTAAATTGACACACATCATGCATGGCTGTTTTTTTTTTAAATTGAAAATTTGGTTGTTTTTTTTAAAAATCGAGTTTGCTTGATTTTATCTTAAATTTGCTTGATTTTCAGAATGAAAAATCCTGAATGCCTATTTAAAAAAATTGGTAAATTTTCTTGATTTTGAGGTAAAATTGCTTCATTTTTGATGAGAATTGCTTGTTCTTATAGTATGAAGAATCCTGCTCGGCCAGTTAGTGAAATATAGATAAATTTACTAGATTTTGGGGTAAAAATGCTTGATTTTTTATTATAATTGGGGTCAAATGTGGTCTCTAGAAAGTAGAAAAAGTAGCTTCAAAACAAAGAAATTAAAATTGCTTTGCTTGATATTGGGCTCAAATTGCTTGATTTTTGGGGGTTAAGTTGTTTGATTTTGATCTTAAATTGTTTGATTTTGGGATTAAATTACTTGGTTTTGGGATAAAATTGCTTGATTTTCAATGAAAAAGTACGCTGCGCTAGAACCGGCGGTATATATCTACTCACTCTCAAGTCGAGTGGTGCTTATTGTAATGTATGTAAACTAAATTAGTTGTGTGTTTGTAAACCGTTATCGGCAGGCTAACTTCATTTTCAGCGCCACTTAGTACAAGCAATAATTATTTATTTTATGTTTTATAGTTCCTACATTTTTATCCTAGGAACTAACCTCGATGTAAGAGTTGCCTGGGAGTTGTTGTTTGGTGACATTACAGCAGTGTCTTTTCATAAAATTGAAATTATTTTATTTTATTTTAATGTTATAGTTGATTTTAGCCAGATGGAAAGTGCAGTATTATTTAACATTTACAAATACTGTCTTCAACTGACATTCCTACCACTCAGTTGGTAAGTATATTTATTATACTGATCAAAACAGGAGTTCTTTCGTGGTCTGAGTCACTTTTTTCACTCCAGTGGTTCTGAATGTTAGTGCTCAAGAGTGATTCTAACCGAGGTCTTATAAATATTTAATTGCTTACCTATGCTATCTTGAGAGTTACATATTAAATATTATATATATGAATACATACAGTTGATTATTTAAAACTTACAGACGGCCCTATAAATTCTGGTTCCCGTGCAACGCATTAAATATAAACATGGTTTTTAAATATTCTCCATGCTAACGAAATCTTCAATTAATGCAGTAGATGCACGACTTCACCATCGATCGACATTCTGTGTGAAACCGGGACTGTTATTTTGTTAATGGCTTAGTTTATTTTATTTTCCTAATATATCAAGACTCTGATTCTGACGCGGTAATTATGGAGGAAACACGTAATATTAGTTCAGTCGATGGTAGTGTAATTGTATATATAGTCTACAAGTTAAAACAGTTTACCTCGAAAATAAAATTAAGAATTTTTAGATATGCAGCAATATTTAATCACCGTTGACCATTTTTACAGCATTCACTGGCTAGTTCATTTCATGTCTAATGGTTACACGTTTTTGATCACTTAAACGCTGTGTGTGATAACTTCTTAACATCTCTCTACACCAAAGCGTAAATGTGCTATTTAGGCTATATGCGGTGAACTATGTAATGCTTATACGCATGAAATATACCCATAGGTGGTGCGCCTTACACTCCTGTAACATTACACACAGGCCAATGCACACAGTCTATACACACGTATATAGGTCTAGGTAAGTGTGTGTTTTACAGAATATTTGGGAATTCAATATATTAATTTTATGGGACAGTAGTCCACACCAGGTCGATCATTTTTATATATAAACGTGTAGTTGGAAACGTTTCTCCACTGTGCTACATGCGCTGAACGCACCGCGCCAATTTTAAACTCGGCGCGCGTGTGGCGCGGGCCCTCGCAGCGAATGGACTGCTCTGACGTAATTCAAGATGACGGACGATCGGCAGTGCTTGTCGCTGCAGCGAGTAGCGAGCTTCCACGGTTACTGTTGGTTGATGTGTCTTACGGGTCTTCCCCTGAATCTAAGTCCCGTGCACAGTCGGGTGCAATGGGCCGCGTAAAACAGATGAGGGGTATACCGTCATTCTTATTTTCACCGTTAAAGGACAAGTGCAGACGCGGCAAGTGTGTGTGTGTGTCGAGTAGAATAAGAAAACTTTAAATTTTCGGACAGCATGGTGATTTACAAATTGCAAAGTTCCTGGTGGATCCTGAAGAAAAAGAGCCGATTTAGCTTTTTGTTTGCAAGGTTTAACCGATGTAGCACAGTAGGGCGAGTGAAGAGATCTGGACGGCTCTCAACAGCGACGTCTTGAGAGCCGATGGGGGTTAAGCGAGGTGATAATGAAGCAATGCTCAAATTAAAGGGCGGGGGAAACGGGAGATCCCCGAGAAAACCCGCCAACCAACGGCATCGTCCGGCACGATTCACACATGGGAAAATCCGTAGTGACCCGACTGGGGATTGAACCCGGATCGCGTTGGTGGGAGGCGAGCAGGGTAACCACTCAGTCACAGTGGACACTAGTACAGTAGGGAAAAGTTTCCGATCACACGTTTCTATATCATAAAATATCGCCCTTGTGTGGTCTACCATTCCTTCAAATTAATGTATTTAATTCCCAAACAGCCTGTATATTAGACCCTGAATCCCGGTCGAGCATGAAATGCTACTTTTGGAGTTATTTTTCTATATTATTTTATGTCAAAATAATAATATTAATCAATTTCACATGTGCCATAATTATCCTATATATACCGATTACAGAACTTAAAAAAAGTTAACAATCGACTGTCGCTCATTAAAAATGGTTTGCTGGAACATTATTGCCCTAGTGTCAACACCTCCATTTCTTCCTACCATCGAACTTGGGAGAAGACAGTCTTATTGCTGCATAACAATTCAGTGTCAGCCTTGTCAGCGAAGAAATCTCTTTAAATTCTCTGCGTCACACGAATCAATGCTGGAACCTCAGATTAATGTTGATAGTCATTCGCAGGAAACACAGCACCTCACAAGTTGTGGCGACGAGACGTGGTGTTTAACACAGCGTCGTAAAGCCCCCACAGAAAAGTGTTAATACAAAGTTTATTAGATCGAGGGCGCTTCGTCCTCACAACCCACTATTGCTGCCGTCCTAAAACATCATATCTCCTGCGTTCAGCACGAAGCCATAAAATGACTTATATTCCTGGAATTAGAGAAGTACGCGTAAAGAACATGCAAAACCACTAGTTTTCATTAGTAATAAAAGTAAATATACATTCATTATGATTTGTAAACAGGGTAAACTTGGGCAGAAGGCCAGCAATGGAGGCGAGTAATACGGGTACAGCCTGAAAAGTGGGGTTTTATATACCTGATGGAGGTGAAGAGAGGTGAATACGAGGCAACTATGGAATTAAATAGTGAGGGAACAGAAGTACCACGAGAAAACACACCACACACTGGCAACATCGCCACGTTTATTAGATGCGAAGCGAAAACTCCATCAGATCCACCGGGAATCGAGCCCCCATACAGCTATGGTGGAAGGCTGCCGGGTTAATAACACAGTTATTTGCTTTCAAAGATCTTTTCTACGTGTATAGGCTGTTCACGATATAGTGAGCACTTTTTAAGGCACTCGCAACATGCATTAACCGCTAATATGTATATCATTTTACAGCCTCTGGCATTAAAATTTGATGGTGATGAAATGAATACACTGTGTTTATTGGCCACATTGTAATGTTTATAATAAAAAACCTGCAGGAAGATGAAAATTGGGTGAAAGGAAAAATTTATGAGGGCCTTAAAAAGTGCTCACTTTACCGTAAACAGCCTATATCGTCGTTGTTCCTACGGGTCGCGTTTCCTTGGCAATGAGTCAAATTGCTGGCTAGCGGATAGACCCCCGCGTTTTTTGGGAAATAGTCGTTTGCGCGAATATGTGTATCTCAGTAAATAAATGTTCTGCAAATACTACTGTTGTCAGAAAAGATATAAAAAATTATCAATGCACCTATTTTTTTACTTTTGTCATATAAAGTATACTTTTGGTGACAAAAATTCGTGAAAAAGGGTCAAGTATCGCATTTTTAAAGCTTACCTATGCAGTTTCCTTGAGCGGAAAGAGAAAAGTACAAAAATACGGGCGTAGTTTAATCTATGGTCTTTAATCGTGTGTAATAAAACTCCTATGTTACAAATCTAATTCACACAGTACAGCGTCACGACGGAAACACTGCACGTCTTGCGTGTAGGAGCGATGAGGCACTGGGCGTGCGTGTTAGTGTCGCCCACGGGGTCCATGCCACTATTTAGAATACAACGGAGGAAAAAAGTTTCTTAAAAAAATAGGCCGCCAAAAGTTTTTAAGATTTGTATACTTATTCGCTAGCGAAAATAGCCAATGTCGGGCATAATATTTTACAAACGGGTAATGTTCGGTGTCAAAATTAATACAATAATATATTCGAGGCATTTTGTAAAATAAATGCAATAAAATGCATTTTTGAGAAGCACATAAACAACGTAGATTCAGATATCAGCTGCTGAAAACAAAATATATACCGAATTTGAATTTTAATGGAAAGAAGGGGGTGGGGGGGGGGGGGGTGGTTTCCTCCTTTAGATTATTCCTTACGAAAAATATTATACGAAAACTTGTGTACTTTCAAAAATCGAGTTTTTAAATACTTCCAGTTAAAAATATCAGAAAGTAATTGCAATTAAGTAACAATTTGACGTATACTGATTTGTGTAACAAACATCTTACACGTCTGAAAACCTGGTTGGTAATATCACCCCAGTCCTTAAGTTTGCGTCAAACTCTGTAATAATAAGCTATAAACGATTTGTTAAGATAAATTATGAATCAGCACGTCTAAGACAACAATGAAGGTCATCTTGTAGGAACATTCTCAGCTGAACTGTTTTAGAGAGACAAAGTTTAGAAACAATAGTTGAGTGCCCTGACAATTTAGACATCACACAATACATAGGTCTGGGCGATTGAACGATACATGATCAAAAAAATGAAAGTGCTCGTCATACTTTAAACGTGCAAAAATTTGTACGCTAGGCGTGAGTCTGGCTGTATTTCATCAATGAATGATAATTACACGTTATCTTATTGTACGCTACCAAGGGGGCATACTAATAAATAAGTGGTAATATACCGTGAATGCAAAATGAACACCCGACAGATATAACTGTAGTTTGTCATGAGGCGGGAGCACCTGCAGGAAACCCATCCACCTCATGACAGTGACCAATGTCTCTTCCTCCGTACATTAAATTCATATTCATTTAATGAATTTTAATGACCTTGCGCAGATATCGAATATGTTGGAAAACCAAGTAAAACACATCATATGGGAACAAATTACAAATAAAATCTCACCAGTTGTGAGAAATGTAAGAAAAACGAATTTTCTTTTGGTAGCTAAAATTTCTTGGGGCTAACACTTTTTTTCAATGCCCAAAATATTTACCCATGCAAAAGTATACAAAATTATTTCTAACAATTTAAACAATTGTTTACTAGATACAATGCACACACTTGATAATGCTGAGCCCTGTTCAACGCGCTTAAGAGCCCATATAAGAATCAATAACATATATTTAAGTAATGTTCCTTCTAAGACGCACCCCTTCCATCTCCCTCCCCCCTCCCCCATATTATCACTCGACTAGCAGTCAGGTCCACCTATACGTAGAGGCTCCTGTTTTTCGCGAAAATATTTCAGGACAAATTGTTTACCAACACAAATTACATCAGAACAACTTTCATGATTGGATCATTTGCGACTTATCTGCATGCCTGCGAAACACGGACGGTAAGTATTGGATAAACTTAATTCTGACTGGCTCACTAGTGTAGCAGACTGTTTTTACACAAAGACAAGCGGCCAATAGTTAAATGAAGACTGCAAGTGTGCACATAGGATATTGAAGTATAGACTCCGCGTGAATATTTCCCTGGAATACAGGTGGCCATACCTATACGTAGAGACCTGAAGAATTCGCGACTTCATTTTGGGACAAGATAGAACTCGAAACTTCGAACGCTTGTATTACTTATGCTATTGGTTCAACCGTTAGTTTACACCTCCTGGACAACTCTGAGCCAATAATAAACACACAATAAAACGCAGACCCAATCAGTGTATTCCGCTAATACAACAAGCAACCAATGAAGGGTGATGTTTGCTAAAATTTACATACGAAAATAGAGTATAGTCTACAGGTCATTGAACTTGAGAATCTTTTACGTCTCTACCTGTACGTAGTATAGTCATATCATATACTATTTTTAAAAAAAACCCTTAATTTTACGGAAAAGTGGTGGTAAAAATTTACCCATAAGTGTCCGTAAACTCTCCGTAAAATTACGGACACATTGATTTTCAGAAACGGACTTTCCGTAAATTTCACGGAACCTCTCCGTTAATTTCCAAGTTAGTTTTTCTGCACTTTCCTTTTAAAACAAAAAGAGATAGTGAAAATGTCTTTAATTTTCGTTATGTGGGTGTTCTATCGTGTAAAAAACACATATATTAAAAAAGTTAAAATACTTTGTTCTTAAGCGAGGTTTGAACCCGAATCAAAAAATTCCCAGTCCATGGCTCTAACCACTGAAGTTTGTGGTATAACCTTTATATTTGTAGTCAAATAACAAAAGCAAAAAATTCGGTTTCTTTTTAATGTAGTGTATTTTTTAGTGTTGCCAAATGTTACAGACGCCTGGTGCTATTTTTTAATCTTTGAAAGAATAGGTCATAGTCGCGTGGATAACCTTCACTGGCGCAGAAACGATAATTTTCTTGTCACAGTGGCTAAGAAAGCTTCGTGTAGAATCGGCATTGTTCGTCCTCGTAACTAGAAGGCAAAGGGAATACGGAGACTTTCCGTATTTTTGTATTTACGGAAACTCCGTTTTTCGTCATTACGGATTGACTTTCAGTATATACGAAGTACATTTCCGTAAAACATTCCGTAAAGATACGAAAATTTTTAGCGGTGTAGAGTTCGTTACGACAGGCGTTCCGGAAGCTCCCAGAAGGTTAGCGTCGATTTCTTGCCGGCGGAAATTCAAATCCAAGTGATGTAGTGGAAGCGTCGTACCGTCACCAGGCAACGCCGACCATGTACCGAGGGACGGGACTGTAAATTTGGACGATTTATGGTGGTGAGGGTGGGAGGGGTGTGGGTGCTCGCCATCAGCTGTCCAGTTTACCAGGTGACCCCTACGAGTTAGGTTGGCCTACGTATTCCGCCCCTCACACCGCTGAGCGTCGAATTTTGCCCGGGAGGGGGGGGGGGGCATTGACAGACAGGTATGTTAGATCATACCCTTGCCGTGCCCCCTGGTTGGACGTCGAACCCAGTAATGTAGAAGGCGAAATATATTGCGCGGTGTTTCGGGCACGCTGTCACGAGTTGAAAAATTTATTGAAACATTACAAACTCCTAAATTTACAAAATTTGGTGCTGTAACCACACTATTCACAGGTCCTACTACGCGCTTCAAGACATGCATTGCCTAGCCAAACTGCTTCGCTTGTATGCTGTTTGCAGTAGCACGAGTCCGCTGGAT
Source organism: Dryococelus australis (assembly GCA_029891345.1). Taxonomy (NCBI): domain Eukaryota; kingdom Metazoa; phylum Arthropoda; class Insecta; order Phasmatodea; family Phasmatidae; genus Dryococelus; species Dryococelus australis. Next base: position 111,204,421 of record CM056996.1, on the reverse strand, counting down.
CTGATCATCCCGTGACTCTACCAGCGAGGCACAGGCGACTGATTTAATGTGTCTTCGTATGAAAAATCGAGCTGTGACATGTCCGGGGATCGTGCAAGCCACGCCACTGGACCTCCACAGCCAATCCAACAAGTGCACAGGCACATTTATCACAAAGTGTGTGGGTGCACTGTCATGTTGGAACGACATAACGCGAGTTAACACTACGAGGAAACGTCTTCTAAATGTTTTTTTAATGTATCCAGCCAGTCGTTGTGTTAGGAAGCACGGCCCGAGCAACATGTCACCAACTGCACCGCGCCTCACATTGACACAATATTGTACCTGGTGACCGGAAACCTGGGTAGCAAGTGGATTATTATTGGCCCACACGCGCATATTATTCACATTGTAAATAATCTTATCCGTGAACATAAAATCGTTGGTGTACAACGTGTGCGAAGGGAAACATGGAGCGCAGACGCACTTCTGGAGATACCATTGTGCGAAATGAACTCGATGGTGGTAGTTGTCTCCCTGCAACTCTTGCGCATTAAGCGGAATTCACAATAGAGCATTGCGACGCGACGCGATGCGTCGCGTCGAGCACCAGCCAATCACAGCTTTGATGCTAGCGTCGAGCATCGAGAACGTTGCACGAGCGACGAACATTGGTTTTGACGCTCGTCGCCAGCGTCTGGGAATAAGAGGAGAATAACATTTCTGTGCTTCATAATAAATAAACTGGTGAGAAGCTGAGACAAAAAAAATAAAATATACATAACAAACGGTTTGCAGAGATACTTATTGGAGTCCAAATTTATATACATATTTCCTATCTTCAGTATGTTTCCAAATGCCTGAAGTGTCGTCCATGTTTTACAACATAATTTCGAATTTTAATATAATACTTTTATTAAAGAAAAGTATATTACTAAAAAAATAATTTTATTGATTCAATGGCAAACAACTTCATTGCATTTCGTTCGTTTTTAGCATTTCAATGCGAGCTTCCTTGCAGGATAACAGATGGCAGCACGGTCTGTGTCGCTAGCCGCTGGCGTCAGAACATCGCTCTATTGTGAAGAAGCAAATAACGTGCTGCATCGCGACGCTCTATTGTGAAAACAGCTTCAGTGAGATGAAATAGATGCAGTAGTTGATCTCTGGAAACAGTCCAGATGGTCGTGGGGCTGCGACTCAGTGCATGTGCCAGCCCACGTGAGCTTGTGGACGGCTACTGCCCAAAACGCTACTGTTTCTCCTCCACCAAGCACGGCCTGCTCAACGCGCCGCCAACTGTGCTTTCCGTATCTGTAGCACAACGGCATACATTACGACTTCGTGCAACATGCGTTGTGAGTTCTTCCGCCTTATATAAAATTAACATTGGCATGGCCATCATTAATTTAATTCATATGTTGGTCGAGTGAAATTCTAAAATTTTTAGAAAAGAATGAATATTGTAAAAATCTGCTCATTTTTACACTTCAATGCATTAAAAAAAGTACAAGAAGCGAGAAAAACATTTAAAGTTGTCACAAATGGTTACCTAACACGTCTTGTTTGACATTAATATATGGAACTACTTTCCCGTCCATCGTTGCCAACTTTGCTGGACACATGTCTCTTATTGCGCACGTTATAGCGTATGCAGGTAGGGGCAGTGACTTTTTCCAAAGGTTGATTTCAAAACTCACTTTACCATGAACTGCCTATACCCAATTACCACAAATATTACCCTGTCCTTACCAGTACCGTTCTTGTTTCGCCCAGCGTTCTAGCAACGGCCTCGAACGTCGCGTAGAGCGAGGCATGCCTGCCTTGAAAATTGTTCTGCGGAAATACGGTGGTCAGCTGGTCCGTTTCAATCGCTACGCCCATGCAGTCCATTCATGGTTACTTAGATATTTTATGTAGCCCTGATATGGTACTACTTGCAGGATATTCCTTGGCCACGTGCGAACAAAGCTTAACCGAGCCTGGAAGACTAGACCAAACGGGCAGCGTATCGCATTCATGCGCACTGGGTAGTGAAATTTCAAGAAAATATTTCAAGACAAGTTATGTTTCAGAGCACTGTAGGGTCATTTACCTGTCTTGATTGGCTGAATTACTTTTTGACACGTGTTAACTGTCTGCACACGAATCACTTAGGAGCCGTGCCGATGTTGCCGAATACTAAATGGCCCGGTAAAATATGAAAACACCTTCCGAAGCAGACAGCAATCAATGGCAATAGACAAACTGCTACTGGGTACTTATAGTATTGGAGTCTATCCTGTGCTCAAATTTTTTCGCGAAATATCATTAGCGCGATGCTAATAATATATGCATAAGAATATTTTTCCTAGGCATTTCCAACACACGCAATTCTCTCTGTTTTTATACATATTAATTATGAATGAAGTATCGCAATTTATTTGAAAACATGTAAATAAAAGTTAAATTAAACATTTGTGTTTACAGACGTATAAAACGCTTGTGATACCAGACACATTTAGGAAACAAGCAAACCTGACCTACATGAGGTAATTTATTAAAGGTTTGATTCAAAAGTGTGAAGAACCAGCAAATAGACTATCTATACTCTAACGGCATGTCCATACATTCTGACCAGGTGTAACGATTCATTTTAATAACTTGCTGCGATAAATTCAGCCACACACCTCGTACACGACTGATTGCAAGTCTTATTTACCACTGGCTTACCGTGCAGTCAAATGCCAAGTGGTCGCAGCACCTTCTAGTGTACGTGTCATGCCTACCAGCCAAGCCACTCAAAGACTGTTTTGAAATGTCGGCATGGATTTTTCGAAAACGTCCCACCTGCGAATGTTCCGCAACGACGACATTTTCTGTTAATTTATATGTGCTGTTTCAGAATTTGTTTTCACAAATCATTGACAGCTTCGTGTTACAAAGTTTAGTTCAAACATTAACCATCACATAAGGGAAAAATGGTAGGTACGTAGCTTTCCGTCTTGAATTTTTGGGAGGAATAAGGAAAGTCGGTTTATTTTGGCGAATAAATAAAATATGCAGGGTTAGTTAAACTGGTATGTTGATCCGTACGATTGTTTTGAAGTAGTTGCGTGTTCCTATGAACGAGGTAAAATAAAACAGCGAAATTCCCTTGATGTGATTTGCGGGCTTCTGGTAGGTAAATGAAGATTGTTTTTGTGTTTCAGACAGCGGGCTTCGTACGAACAAAACAATGGCATGAGGGTAGGTAGGCAGATAATAATTTTTTTTTGTCACGCGTTACCTTAACCAATATTAATGACGAGTTTCAAACTTCCTCGTCTGTAGGCCGCACATCAGTTTTCATCTCGCCTACACGAGGTCGCAATTAAAAAATGATTTCCATCGATCACTGATTTACTGCAATTGGAGCTATGGCGGTCGTTAGCTAACAACATACATACAAATAGAGCGTTTCCATGTCGTGTTCTGTAGGCCGATCCATTTGATACAGTTTCTTTGAAAGCACTTATTTGTAATATTTGGCCTATTTTTTGTGGGTAGTAAAATGGATCAATGAAGGTTGATATCAATGAATATTGACGCTTTCATTACTTCTATGTACACCTCACATACCAACGTTGTATCCAAGATCTTTAATACTAGTAGAAAAAAGCGTTTCTCTGTTTACAGACATCTACACAAATATCTTAAAAAAAATTATGCATTTTTTATGCCTGCGTAATCTGTTACTTACGATAAAAATTCTTTATTGTCAAAAACGCTCCGTTTATGAAGATTGTTAATACGTCCAATTTGAAGCCTCGAGGGATAATACTACACAGGCCTGGCAAACATAAGATTTATATTTTTGTATATATTACAACTTATTTTAATACCTTCGCAAATTAATAATTTTCCAACGTTTATAAATGGTTTACGGCAAAGCAATACACTGTTTAAATATTTTCGTTTGAAAAGGACTAATATGATGAGAATTTCGAGAAAGGTAATCCATGACTAAATATGTCTACTGCAGGAGTAATATATGTAGAAACGTTTAAATGAAACGTGCTCCAATAAGTTCGAGAATCATTCTTGTTTTATTGGCATATAAATTATTATTTCAAAATTATTTGTCGAGCAGCCATTTAACGCTTCAGAAAGCTGAGAGGTCCGAATGCTGCAAGAGGCATGGATGTAAGCCGGATTACAGAATATCCAATAAACCTATATTCGGCTGAAATCATATTAAATTGTATTAAGATGTGACGGCAGTCTATTAAATTGGGGTTTTAAATGTCACCTTACCCGCCTGGAAATTCAAACGAGAGAATCGGGTGTAAAAGTATCTTTCTCTGACTTTCGCTGTGTAAATCGACCCACAAACCACACGCAAAAGACCCCATGAGTCCAAGATACTTTACGAAAAATATAGCTAAGTAATAGTAGTATTAATCCAACTGACGACAGTCGTTGGATCATGATACAATTCACCACCGTCACTTTCTAAGACAGCCTGCCTTGTATATGACAGTCATCCTATCACACGACCTTTCGTAACAGCTGTTATTTATTTCTTTGGGCACAAAATTCCCCTTAAGGGTACGCTTAGTGACAAGTGAAAACAAGTAGGGACATTATTATTATAGGCTATCAACGGTAAAGTGAGCTTTTTTGAAAGCAATTTAGTTTGTAATGACAGTAAATAAATACATTTTATCGTAGTGATAGACGTTAACTTCCGAGTGCGGAATCATGTTTGCTGGACCGGAAATCAAAGCCAGATCCTCCCGAATGAGAGGCCGTGTTACCAATGCGCCACTTCACTCGATATATAAAATAACAACACTTTATAATTTGTAACCGGTAAAAAAAAAACGCGAAGAAAATTACAATTCCTTTTAGGCAACAATATAATTTGATTTGTTTTACACGTAAAGTAAGCACACAGGCTCTCCTGCAAATAATTTCGATCCTGACCTGGGAAGTGCGCATACAATACGAATATCCTGAAGGTGTGATAAGATAAGAAAAAAATAAGCTCTGCGTTGAGAACGGGTCGATATCTTAGTTATGCACGCGGGGACAATTTAAGTCGCCTCCATTCTCATAAAACATACATAAAACAATAATATTTAAAGCAGGAAGACTATGTTCAAGTACTCATGCATGTGTTGATGCAATAAGCTGAAGGCGATAGATCGTGCTACAGGATTTGCGCGCACAAAAGGAAATTTTAACTAGTGCTCTCCATTCACTTTAAGTTACGTTTAAACCACTTAACGTACACATTAATTTTTCGGTTCAGGTGTTGCAAAAGAGAAAATCTGTGGAGTAAAAAGTACTTACTGACTGATAATAAGAACTAACACTTTATAACTAAGAGATATGCAGAATTCGCGTTGTTGTCCGGTAACAGGCTAAACATCACAGTACAGTGTGTATTGGAGCTGGCGTCGTTTTCCCATTGGCTGCCACATAGATGTGAAGTCATTCCGTTTCTGATTGAACAGCTCGTGACTGGGACAAACTATTGTGAAGTGTTCACTTATTGGCGCTGAGCTACCTGGGGCGTATCAGCTAAAGAGTGGTCCAATGACAAAAGTATTGCAAAGGTACAGGTGTTTAAAGTTTAACGTGTCCTCGAACAGTAACGCGAATTTTGCAGGTCGCCATTTATAATCTATGGTAAGGTTTTCAGCAGATCCATGGTGCAATACACATCCAATTACAACATAGTTGTGTGTCACCAGCATCCAAATGCATTGCCGAGGAAAGCGCGCTTTCATTGCCGGTGCTAACCTCTGGCCTCGCACAACACCGGACATGATTTCACATATTCTGCAACATGCCTACTTGACACAGTAGGACTATTCTAGGTATAGCATGTTTATGGGTTAACGCAATGAAAACTTAAGAGTATTTTCTTTTCGCGGATATTTGAGTACTTCCGAAAGCCCTACTTTCACGATATACATTTATCGCTATCCTGTACCTTTGCACCATACGTTATATTTACGTTGCCGTGGACCTGACCGCTTTATTCACGCGCCGATTAAGTGTAACTGTGAAAATTCCAGGAACGTAAATAAGTCATTAATAGGCGAATTATTTATCTCAAGGGGATAAAATAACAAGGCAAAATATCAAATAAATATACTGTCCACAAAATTAAACGTAAGATTATCGACACGATATTAAGACATGGAACTAAATTTCTTGTATGTCTACCAACTTTCCTGGCGACATCCCAGCCAGTGTGTCGTTCAAATACGTGCAGTTAAAGACTGTTCACGACAAAGTGAGCACTTTTGAAATCAACTTTAGAAAAAAGTCTCTGCCCCCGTCTACATATATTTTAACGGGTACAATGAGCGACCTGCACCCAGTAAAGTTGGCGACGACGGATGGAAAGTAGTTCCATATGTTGAAAGAGAATAAAAAGTGATAGGTCACCATTTGTGACAGCATTTCTTTCGGTTTCTCTTTTGTTAATGCATCGAAGTGTAAAAATTAGCAGATATGTAAAGTATTTATTTTTCTAATATTTTCACAGTTTCTCTTGACCTGTGCATGACTATAGTGATGAGACCCATGGCAATGTTAATTTTACATAAGGCGGAAGTATACACAACGTGCGAACAGGTAGATCTTAAGCAGGGCTTTCAGAAGTGCTCGTTTTACCGTGAACAGCCCATAAGAACAGGGTTTATTTTCTATTTTTTTTTTTTTTTTTCAAAATTTGACGGAAAAGTACTCAGCCGTGGGCAGCTAATCGATTTGGACATCAGAGTTCATACGAAACGTGCCGTTTGGATTCTCCGAACTAAACTGGTCTCACCAAACTGAAACTTCCGCTTGTGTACAGTAATACCCCGACAATCTTAGTCCTGCTCCGAAAATAACGTCTAGCACAATAAACATTGCGGTTCTCAGGTGAGCCATTTTAGCTGCCACCAGTGGTCAGAATATAAAGCGAATTGCTAGTAATTGACATACGAAAGAAACATATAGCTTCTTAAAGAAATACGCCGTGAGTGAGTGCTGATATAAGATCGTTACAAAATTTATTATTAACATTTAAAACTTATATTTTGTGAATTTACAATAGAAACTTGTTTACTTGACTTAGCTGTATAATAGAAACATTTGTTTGCCATATTAGCTGAAACCGCACAACTAATAAACACGCGTGTATTCATTTTGTTCCCGAGCACAAATCGTTAAAATAAGCTTAATAATTATTTTTTAAGTTATATTTAAATAGAAATGAGCTAACAATTCACTATGGGACGAGGGAAGGCATATAAGCCTATTGTTGTTAAAAATGTATCATGATGTTTCTTGATCAAAATAATATATTTTTCTTAGACACTAGAATGAGAGCGTATTTCATTCTCAACATTGAGGGTGAGACCATTTCAATATCAGTTATTTCCATCTGCAATGCAACTTATTACGTGGCTACTCGGTTGTCAACAGAACTTTTCGACGATATTTCATAAACGCAATACACCCCCCTCCCTCCCCCGCCCTTTCTCACACCACCCTCTCTCTCTCTCTTTCATGTTCATTCCAAAAAATCCCACAAAGACATCACCAGGAGCGCTCTTCAGGGCATTGCAGATGTAAAACGCCCCATAAGATATCCGCACTTTGATTCAGTTGAGTATATAGCGATCCATGATAAGAAGAAACAGCAAGTATTTCTACACCGCCAATTTTTAATGCTGCATTACTGACACTGTGAACTGCCAGAATAAGAAAATCGGTTTATCGAAAGTTCAAATTCGCAGCTAATGAAATGACCTACTTTTAATTTAATAAACGCAAGAAAAATGATTGGTGAAATGGGATGTATTAATATTTCGTGCTGTTTGGAGTGCCGTTTGATGGGTACATAACAGATATCAGGAAGAGGGCGATTTCAATAATTTCACGAAGGATAGGCAATGAGCTGAAAACGACAATCGAGGAAGCGTAGTTTCAACAGACCCTCGAGTATAGGCTTTTCACGGTAAAATGAGTAGTTTTGAAGGCCCTGCTGAAGATCTGCTTGTGTGCACGTTGTGTATTCTACCACCTTATGTAAAATTAAAATTACCATGGGCCTCATCACTTTGCTCATGTGTCGGTCAAGTGAAACTGTGAAATGATTAGAAAAGTATACATACCATAAATCTGCTAATTTTTACACACTGAGGCGTAAAAAAAAGAACCAAAAGCATAAGAAATAATTTAAATTACCACAACTGGTTACCTAACACTTTTTATTCGACGTTAACATATGGGACTACTTTCCATCCATCGTTACCAACTTTACTGGACGCATGCCACTCATTGCGCCCGTTAAAATATGTGAAGGGAGGGGCAGTGACGTTTTTCTAAGGTTGATTTCAGAAGTGCTCACTTTATGGGGAACGGGCTTTAGTCGTTGGTGGTAATTGCTGTGATCTACGAAGCTGCTTCCTGCGCTCGGCTGGAAACCACATCAACAACGACAGTATTCGGTACGAGAACACGAGCAGGGGATTATTACTAAACAGAGATTCGTGACAATCCGGCGGTGCGAGTATTTAGCGCGCGCGGAGGACTGAAGCTGGTTCTGTCGCTGACCTGCCGCCAGACAGCTGCCACCTGAAAAGGGCGATTCGTTGCCGCCGATTCCGAGACTTCTGCACGCTGCCTTCGGCATCATTAACAAGGTGTTATCGTTTCGGTGAGTTACAGCAGAGACTTTATTAGATACTGATATCGTGGCTGATGAAGATAAAGTTAATTATATCAAACAACTCGCCCGCACAAGAGTAAAGTAAAGTATGTACGAGTTGCTTCAATTGTATTTTGAGTGTGTTTTATATAAATACATTAAAGGCTGTTCACGATAAAGCGAGCACTTTTGAAATCAACCTTAGAAAAAAGCCAATGCCCCTGCCTGCATATAATTTAACGGGCTCAATGAGTGACACGTGCCCAGTAAAGTTTGTAATGATAGAAGGGAAAGCAGTTTCGTATATTAACGTCGAATAAAGAGTGTTAGATAACAATTTGTGATAACTTAAATTTTTGCTCTCGCTTCAATTTTTTTAAATTCATCGAGGTATCAAAATGAGCAGATTTGCACAATATATTTTTTACTTTCCACTTGACCGACGCACAAATAAAGTGATGAGGCCCATGGCAATGTTAATTTGACATAAGGCGGAAGAACACACAACATGTATACAAGTAGATCTTACGCAGGGCTTTCAAAAGTGCTCGTTTTACCGTGAACAGCCTATATACATAACGTTGCCTTTAATTTAAAGCTACACCATCTGACCACGCATATCCCCCTATTAAGTGCGCGACCTGTTCCCTTAAGGAGAGGCCACGGCATAATGCAACGCCTTCGTGAAGTCGCCGAGTTTCAGCGCAGGAAACTCACGCCGTGAACAGGCCTTCCCTCGAGATACCCAGGTTGGCGTGTTTTCAATATAAGGGCAGCGCCTTGCGACTCGTGGAGTTGTCGATCACACGGTTCGCGAACCAATTACCCAAACGTGATCCCATTACGCGGGCGCCAATTCCCCCCTCCCCCTCCCGCTTTTTCCTTCCTTGTTCGGCCGCGTCGCCATTCTTCCAATCCGCTCGTTCCCCACCGCCAGCTCCTTTTGTGCCTCTGGCAGGGGTGAAAAAAAAATTTTCGTGGAAAAATACAAGAGGCACATAGACGATCACGAACGAGTTCATTAAAAACCTAATTTTTTTTTTGTTGTTCTTCGCGATACATGGCAGACGAAATAATTAGATAAATTGCGCAATGATTATCACACCAAATTTCTAAACGAGGCTAGGTGTTGTTGTTCCATAGTATATTTTTTCCCTTGATTCTGACAAATGTGAATGTTAAGCTGTAGAAGCAAACCACGCCATTTGTATTTAGTTTCTAGAAATTTCGAAATATAAAAATAAAAAAAAATACTAAAGCCGACTTTTTCAGTACTCTGGCAGTAAGACCAAAAACGTCAAAGGTTCGGCGTTACCCAATACATAGCTTTACTTTATTTCCAGCTAATTTAAGATTTTGTGAAGTAAAATTTAAAGATGCTACATGTAAATAAATTGATTATATTAATCGTCTCTCGAAGCACTAAAATTTCATACTTGTGTGGTCTTATGAGATATAGCTCGTATTTTATACCTAACCTAAATATGAAGTACTATGCGCAGTTCACGATAATTCGAGCACTTTTGAAATCAACCTTAAAAAAATGACAATAACCGGCACACTAAGCTGGACTCATAACCATCCGTTTCATCTATCAGTCGCCCATCTGTCCGCCAGTCACGTGATCTTCAACCAATCGCCGAGCAACTTTTTATTTTCAAACCTTCAAATGTATCTCAAACATTAACTTTTGACGAACCGACGGATGGTCCACCGCCTTGCAATATCGTACCTTGAGAATGGATGTCGGAAAACGGTCACTTGTTTATTTGTCTGACTATTTTCTCTTTTTAAATACACGAGGCAGTGAAGTTGTTTACGTTTTTACGTTTCACCTTTGAATTGAACTGAAGATGACTTGTAGATTTTCAGAGGAAATGCTGATAAACTATGTCAGGGAAAGGTAATATAATGACATACATTAAAAAAGTAAAGGTCGCATGACATCATCCAAGATCATGGTTGCTTGTCATGATTCCTGCAATTTATGTTTACAGAATGCATACAAAATAGCTTAAATCTCACTGACGAAATATGAAAATATGTACTGTACATCATGTGAAATTGGTAGAATTGTATTAGTTCATGTTTTTAGAATTTCAAAAAGCAAACATCATCTCGAGCGAAGATAGAAAAAAAAAAACTTTAGAAATCCATTTGTGCTGTTTCTTCAAGAAGTCATTTTCTAATAGCTTCAATGTCGTCGGTCGGGTCGGTCGTGTTCTGCTGCCAGTGTCGCGAGTGTTGGCTGTTCTCTGAATTTGACGGTTTCGTTTCACTTGTCACTGTCGCCCTTATCGCTGAACCTCGAGCACAAAAATAAACTTATCTAGATAATGTACTTTTAAGACGTGTGAAGCTTGGGCTCACTACCATCCGTCACACCTGTCAGTCGGCCGTCCGTTGTTCAGCCATCTCTCTGCGCGAGAAAGTTCGTGTTGATGGGCGGTGACACTGAACATTTCTTCTGGCCAGACGTATTGAAGGACGACGGATTGTTGTGAGTCGCTTTCAATTGAACGAAAAAAACCGATGGATGGCTGAACAACAGTCGCGAAAACATGTTTAAGTTTATTATGTGTAATACTGTCTGCTATATCATTTATAAAAATATGTTAACAATGTTAAATAATAACTGTAAGAACTATCGTCAATACAGGCATTGTTAAATAGTCATATAGTTGACCTGAATATGGCTATAGGCCTTCATTGTGAATATACGTATGTAACGGTTTTTGAAATATGACTGTTTTCTTTGAATAGCTGTAAACAGTAAACAATGCATTTGCCAGTTAAAACGTAGAAGTCATATGGCATTGCTTATGCTTCGTGTAGCGAAAGGATACATAATTGATAACCAAAAGTAGAAATTTAGCAGGGCTTCAGAAAAGTCAGAATTAACCGTGAATGGCCTATACTCGTACGGAGATAATTTTCTCCGTGAGCAAATTTATGCGAAAAGGAATTGCGTTATTTAGGAATAATTCGATGTATTAACACAATGGATGGAAATAATTAAAAAATAATCACTGGCCAATGGAAAATTTGGTACCATACGACTTTTTTAAAAATCGAAATTCAGTAGTTACACGTTTATTCTGCTTTTAAACCTTAGTGATAATAGTTACCTGTGAAGTATAGCTTTGATGTACGTGTCGATACAATTGGTAAGAAAAAGTGAAATTTTAAATTGTGTGTGAAATTGTGGACAATAATCTAAAATTATTAGTGGCCCAAATAAAAATTTTAGTCGCCCTGGGCGAGTATGCGACCTGCTGTTTGCATCCTTGGCCTAACATACATACGCTGAGTTTGGGTCTGCATTAAAAATATTTATAAAAGTATTTTAAATTGTTTGGAATTTAAAGTTAAAAAAAAAAGTTTTGGTATTAACTGTGAAGTTTCGCGTTGGAATGCTAATTCCACGTTATATCAAAGCTTTATTTGTTTCCTTCGGGAAACACTTTTTAAGATTAGTCGCTGCATTGTTGATGAGAACTTCGTAGACAGGCGAGTTACGTAACTGTCAGAGGAGAAAGTTCCCAATCCTCTTAAATTTTTTCCAAGGAACACGTTCTTCACGTCGGAAACTGTAAAGAGGCTCTTTAGTTTTGCACTTCAGAAATTTCCATGATAGTCGGTTTGGAAGTTCGTCAAACATAGTTGGGTGGAAAGCGGGAGAGTTTTTTTTTTTTGCAGGCGCTAAAGTGCATCACTGTTAAAACGCTTTCTTTGCTGCAACACAAGTTTTGTTGCCGCATAGAAAATTTTGTTTGAATATGAACCACTGCAAACTAGCTTTGCTCACAAACATAATTTTTGTTTGTTCTGTATAGTAATGACTATGACAGCCTTGCATTGTCGTTACAATAGTTCAGAAGACGCTTTTGTGGTAATGTCAGTTACACTGCAAAGGAATTTTATACTCTAACAAAACAAACGTCATTTGAAAATAAGATAGATATAACAATATTTCAAAATAATACTCACTAAAAAGCTACAGAAACTCCGAGATTCGAACGCTCACACTTTGAAACGCCCTGCACCAAACGACCACTTTGTCTTTTTGCATTCGGATTACTTTTGAGTTTTGATAGGTATGTATGTGAGGTAGTAACACGGGGCAGAATACAAATCATCCTCTTGGGAAAAATTGTGATTAGTGTTGCGGAGAATCACCGAACTTCACAATGACAAAGATCTGCAGGAAGGCTATATAAACTTTCTCAGCTCCAGTTTCGTAACTGCAGAGTATACTTATTGGTATTTATTAACGTATGCGTACCGAAAACTGCAATGCTCTACAGAAAACCTTTAAACCGTTACCTTTGGAACAAAGCAATATTTCTTTACTGTGAACAAAAGAGGTTCAAATAAAGTTTGTTTCTTTGGTATAAAGAAAGGTAACATAGTCATAAAACAAAAACGTATAAAGAAAACATTTATGATCAGTAAATTTGTGTTTCTATAGTCTTCTCGTTGAATTAAAGCTACACTCTGTTGCTATAAATAAAACAGCCTCAAAGAAATGATTTTCCTTCTCGTAGAGAAAACGTATAAAGAAAACATTTATGATCAGTAAATTTGTGTTTCTATAGTCTTCTCGTTGAATTAAAGCTACACTGTGTTGCTATAAATAAAACAGTCTCAAAGAAATGATTTTCCTTCTCGTAGAGAAAACGTATAAAGAAAACATTTATGATCAGTAAATTTGTGTTTCTATAGTCTTCTCGCTGAATTAAAGCTACACTGTGTTGCTATAAATAAAACAGCCTCAAAGAAATGATTTTCCTTCTCGTACAGAAAACGTATAAAGAAAACATTTATGATCAGTAAATTTGTGTTTCTATAGTCTTCTCGTTGAATTAAAGCTACACTGTGTTGCTATAAATAAAACAGCCTCAAAGAAATGATTATAGTTTTCAAAATATATGCAGGTTCAGAATGTTGAATTAGAGTCTAAGAGTGACATGCTGCATACTAAAGGAACTTTTCCTTTACAGTTTATGGTTTAAACTATTTACTAAACGAATTTTAACCGTTTCGCTTCAGTGAACAAAAATATATTTACAACAAGTCTGATCCCTATTTCCAACCAAATTCAGAGTGCCAATACTCGCTCACCTGTTTATAAATCGCATTCATACTGAAACAGTATGTTTACAGATTGGATTAAATGTAATATGACAGAGAAAAAAATATCTAGGAGCAAAACCTAGTATGCTGCAGAATTAGGGAAATTGAGAATTTTGAGTGTTATATTTTGAAAACTATAATGATTTGATATCTAATAACTGCATTAAGGGGGCAGTTTTCGAAAGCTCTTTCAGATAACCAATTCTAAAAAAATGTGAAATATGACGAGGTCATAAGTATGAATTGTAGCGAAGATTAAACCGCCACGGAAAGTAAGGACTGGGGAGGGGGAGGGTATGTAGTGCTCCAAGAAAACCCAGCGGTCAACAGCAACGTCCGCTGCGTTTCCCGCGTGTGAGAATCTAGTTGACCCGGACCAGGTATCGGGCCCGATTCGACTTGGTGGGAGGCGAGTAATCTGACTGCTACACTACCGCGGCCCCATTCGTCAAATGTACTTGTTGGTAATTATTCAAGTTTCAATATAGTCGTAAAGTAACAAAATGCCTATCACATCGATTTGCATCACCTGGTAGATTTACTCAGGAGGCTGGCCCTGGTGATGTAGCTGTTTATGCAAACGATTACGCTACGAATGGATCTGGGTTCGCGTCCCGGGTGAGGCATGATCGTGAATTTACGTTCGGTTCGTTGGTGACCTTCTCTCTTTAGACATAAAATCGTTAAATATATGGTACATGTTACAAGTGAAGATCGATTGTTTTTTTTTTTAATACGAACGTTTGCTAATTTGTTACGCTAGTGTAGCAATGAGGTCGAACCAGTAATTGTAAGATACGGGATACGACTCATCCTAAGCCCAGGGGGCCTAAGCTCGAACTGCTCTCGTATACGAAATCTTCGAATTGCGGCCGTAACTCACACGATTTTAGAATACGGTAAGATCGAACCATACGAGAGCCATCGTATACGTCTCGACCGTGCGAGTGGCCACTCTCGATCATCGCCGTGCGAGATGTGGAGTCGTAGACGAGTGGCGCATCAAAACAAACAAAATATTAGATATAAGATGACTGTTAACGCTGTGTGAATTAAATTTACACATAATTTATGCTGTGCCACATGTCTAATCGTATGCCAATTAAGAACTTGTTGAATATACAAGAAGTAAAATGTGTGTTGAGAGTGCAAATGAGGTTACGAGTAAAAGTGTAATTTACATAGGTCTACTACTGACGTTCATTATTGTTCAGTGACTCGTAGTTGGGTGGTTAGACGTCATGAGTTATTATTTAGCCAGTCTCTCATATACAAATCTGTAAATAATATATATTATTATTTGCACAAACTTTCAATTTCGCATAAACTTCTTCCCACAACCGGCTGGCATCCTTTGCTGTCCAGTCAGCTGTCAGTTTGTCTAGGGCAAGTTTCTTGTTTCCTACCATTTGTTTTAACATTGTAAATTAATTAAATTCAATAGTACTTCAGACTACTAGCCAAAAACTACATCCCACTACCTAAAATAACTGATACCTTTAATCTACGTCTGCAGTATTATTACACTATAAGTATATATGGACTTCACAGTTGTACTTACTCAAACACGACGTCTAGCAGTGCCATGTAGCTGCTAATACCCTCCAAACGATGGGCAACGTAACATATACATTCACATTTCATTATTTATAATGCAATGTAAATATTATGGCAATGTATGATACACACCTGTGTTCTCATAATTAAATTGTATGTAATTTCCACAGGGAAGAATTTTACTGGCCAATCCCTGCCACGTAAACTATTTGAAAGACAGAAAACAAATATCTGCTGTTCCGTGTAACATTTCATACTTCATATTATTAGCTCTAAGGCATATAAATATTGCATAAAGTCATGTCCCAAAGAAAAAAAACAACCCAATTTCGTTGGTATTTCCAACGTACGTAGAGGTTAAGTAAGGACAATACGAGATTTTATTTTCACTATTAATTCTCTGTAAACATCATAGATGAACGGCACAACACCATATATTCAATCACGTAACCTTCTACAAATTCGAAAAGAATAAACTTCTGCTCGTGGGTTATTTTGGAAATTTCAGCCATTTGCTTATTCAACCGCGTACAATGTAAATAAACAAACGCACGCGATACAAGTGACGCTTCTGATTGGCTGAGTTCCGCTAATATTTGTTCCCGTCTCGCCGCAGGTTCGCCAACATGACAAAATGTCACTCGTATACGCTTGCCTGGCACTCCCCTCGCACAATGAAAATGTATGCGAGTTCCAGGGGTTCGAGCTTACAACAATTGTCTCGTATACGTTGCGGACTGTGCGAGACGTCTCGTAAACTAACTGCACTCGAACGATCTCGAGATTAGGCCCCCAGGAGGACGGTCTACAGGCACGACACGCCCCAAATTAAGGTGCTGACAATTGTAGTACCAAAACCTCATCAGTGTGTAAATTTTCAAGAACACCTTTGGCTTTAAATGTCGTAAATTAATGTCACCCCACATTTTGAATGGATAGGATATTGCGGAAAACCACCAATAATTTACCTGTTTTA